>OU342745.1:345293800-346674848 GCA_910589775.1 Avena eriantha | reverse complement strand
GGCGGGAGGAGCTCCGTCTGGCGGCTCCCCTCCTCCACCTCGTCGTCACCCATCTCCTCCACCGGTGTAGGTAAGTCAATATTTTTCTTTTTTTTCAGTTCATTGCTAATTAGGGGCGGAGGCGGTGCTAGGGGGCGATGCTAGGGGCGATGCTAGGTAGGTGGCGTGTGGTTATCGACTTGTAGGTAGGTAGGGCGATGCTAGGTAGGTAGGGCGATGCTAGGTAGGTAGGGCGGAGGCGGTGCTAGATGCTAGGGGGCAATGCTAGTAGGTGGCGTGTGGTATCGACTTGTAGGTAGGTAGGGCGATGCTAGGTAGGTAGGGAGATGCTAGGTAGGTAGGGGCGGAGGCGGTGCTAGGGGGCGATGCTAGGGGGCGATGCTAAGTAGGTGGCGTGTGGTTATCGACTTGTAGGTAGGTAGGGCGATGCTAGGTAGGGTAGGGCGGAGGCGGTGCTAGGGGCGATGCTAGGGGGCGATGCTAGGTAGGTAGGGGCGATATTAGTCAAATCTGGAAGGAGCAGAGGCAGAGGCAGAGGCAAGAGAGCGGAAGGAGACGATGATATTCGCTGGCTGCGATTGGCAATGCTTGCGACTAATAATCGATGTCGGGCAAGTTTGCGTATTCCACCATGCGCAGACATAATCTTTATGTGTCCTTGAGTCTTGTACCGACAAAGATAGGGAGCGGAGGCGGCTGGATGCATGTGTATATTAGTAATTATTCTCTCTTCGTGCAGGATATGTGTTGAGTTTTGAGGGTGGGTCTATTGACGGCGTAGGGCATCTCACGGGAGGGTCGCTGATCTTCTCCACCTCTCAATCACGCTTCAAGGGTAAAAATATGTTCTCTTCTCTTGTACCTAGGGTTATTTTCGTGTCTAGATCACCAAGTCTGTCATGTTACCTAGGCGTCTCTTCTCGGCCGTAAGGGTTACACAGATAAATATGCATTAGTGGTCTCGCATATTATGAACCGTAACTCTTATGGCATTTATCGGGATAGCCGGCGGATGCGTAGTTGGGTATATTTTTCCTGTTCTACTTCGGTCCAAGACAGGATTTCGGCAGCGCCTCCCCGTTGTTCTCCGGATGCACATCCCTCTCAGCTTTTTGTCGAGACGTGTATCGGGAGAGCAGCGGGGAGGTGCTACCGAAATTCTGTCTCGGATCGGGGTAGAGTAAAGAGAACATACTCAATCTATGGATCCGGCGGTTGCTAGGACCCTCTTTACCTATTAGAGAGATAGGTGGATATATGCATGACGTAAAATTTATGTTTGCTAAAATTAACCGAACTAATAACAGATTTATTTATATGGCATGATTAATTGAAAGCATTGTATATGTTTGTTTTGGTATCGATTAGAGGATGGAGAATCATGACTGGATGTATGAGGGCTATGTCAGTAAGTGGGACTTTACCATGGAATGGAAAGAAAAGGCCGAGGACTTCGTGAACTGAGCGTTTGCTGTCCCCACCAGACCCAGAAAAATTTCTGCCCCTGTCCAAGATGCAAGAACCTGAATACACATTCGAAGGATGATGTTAGTAGGCACCTGGTCAATTATGGGTTCACACCTTCCTACAAGACTTGGACTTTCCATGGTGAAAAGTTAGCGAAATGTGCTAGGAGGGAGTCACGACAGAGTCAGCAGCAAAGTCAGCCAAGGGGGGAATTTGATGCTGGTTTTGATAGGTGTATAGACAACTTTGTGAATGCTAATGGGCCTGAAAGCCCTCATGTAGAGGCGGAGACACCTCAGGAGGCGGAGACAAGTGAGGAGCCGGAGGAAAACACGACAAAGTACTACGAGACTTTGTTTGCCTCGCAGAGACCCCTTCATGCACATACAGATGTTAGCCAACTGGATGCCATCGCTCGCCTTTTGGCCTTCAAGAGCCACATGAACTTGACCAGAGATGACTTCGATGATATGCTCGCTGTTGTTGGCAGCATTCTGCCGAAAGGGCACCTCTTGCCGGAGAACTTCTATTATTCAACCAAACTCCTCCGTGACCTTAAGATGTCATATGAGCCGATACATGCTTGTCCGAAGGGATGCATGCTATTCAGAAAGGAGCATGCTAAGACAAATTATTGTATCCACTGCAAATCCTCTAGGTACTTTGAGGTCAATCCCGATGGTGATGGTCAGAAGAGGCAGACCGAGGTTGCCCAAAACATCCTCCGGTATCTTCTAGTGCTACCGAGGATCCAACGGCTCTTCATGACCGAGGATACTGCCCAGCAGATGCAGTGGGCAGTAGAAGGGAATAGATACACCGACAAGATGATACATCCGTCGGATGGTAGTGCATGGAAGAACTTTGTCAAGAAATATCTTGAGAACGCCGGTGACAAGAGGAGCGTAGCAGTTGCCATATCAACCGATGGGTTCAATCCATATGGTATGTCGGCTGTAGTATACAGCTGTTGGCCAGTGTTTGTTATTCCCCTGAACCTCCCCCCTGGCGTCTGCATGAGATCAGAGAACATGTTTGTGTCGATGATAATCCCCGGACCGAAATACCCTGGTAAGAACATGAATGTGTATCTAGAACCGCTGGTGGATGACTTGTTTTGTGGCTGGGAAGGTCGCGGGATCCGAACATATGACACCGCAAACAAGGAGCACTTCGATATGTATGTCTGGTACCACACCTCCCTGCATGACCTACCAGCACGTGCGTTGTTCTGCGGCTAGTGTACGCATGGGAAGTGGCCTTGCCCAGTGTGCATGCAGGATCTGACTTTCTTCTAGCTGTCAAAGGGAGGCAAGTATTCCTGCTTTGATGAACATCGAAAGTTCCTTGAGCTGAATCATCCATACAGGAATGATAAAAAGAGGTTCAAGAAAGATCGTGTTGTCCATGATCCAAAGCCACGTTTGAAGACGAGAACGGAAATCAAGGCTGAGTTAGAAGCTCTCCAGCCTAAGCCTGATGGGAATGGTTTCGTGGGATATGGGGACACGCACCAGTGGACCCACATTCCATGCTTATGGAAGCTCCCTTACTTTGAGGATCTCGAGCTCCCGCATAACATTGATGTAATGCACACCGAAAAGAATATCGGCGAGGCCCTTTGGAGCACCATAATGCAAACTGAGAAGTCGAAGGATAACACCAAGGCTCGAATTGATCAAGCACAATGGTGCGATAGGCCAAAGTTGAAAATGCAGCCACCCGGAACCAACAGCAGAAAAGGGTGGTCTAAGCCAAAGGCTCCGTTCTGCCCAACAAAGCCCCAAAAAAGGGAGATCTTTCAATGGATCACGCAAAGTTTGTTTTTCCCTGACGAGTACGTAGCCAACTGGATGAGGGGTGCGAACATGCAAACGTTGCGAGTACAAGGGCTCAAGAGTCATGACTACCACGTATGGCTTGAGCGAATAATGCCGGTGATGATTCGAGGCTATGTCGATGAGGAGACTTGGCGAGTGCTGTCGAGGTTGAGCTTTTTCTTCCGCCAGATTTGTGCTAGGGAGTTAGACCGTAAAGTGGTTGAGAAGCTACATGAACAGGCACCCCAGTTGCTTTGTGATCTAGAGATGCTCCTTCCTCCAGGGTTCTTCAATCCGATGCAACATATGATCTTGCATCTCGCGGACGAGGCTTTGAAGGGGGAACCTGTGTGGGCCTGTTGGCAGTATCCACCGGAGAGAGTAACACAGAGGCTTCGTACAAAAACAGGCAATAAATGCAAGATGGAGGCATCCATAGCTGAGTCAGTCCTTAATGAGGAGGTTGCAAACTTCACCACCAAGCACTATGATACCAACATTCCCACAAAGCACAACCCAGTCTCCCGTTACAATGCCACCAACCCTGTGGATGTACCCAAGCTTAGCATCTTCAGAGGGCTTGGTGGCAAATCAAGTGGCACGAAGAAGTTCATAATGAGAAAACCTGAGCGGGAGTTGATCCAGTCGTATGTCTTGAACACCATGGATGAAGTGAAGCCGTACATCGAGTAAGTGCTCACCCTTTAGATTTTCGCAAACAGTTGCTCCTATGTTCGTGCCTAACTCTTCTTTTTAAATTGGTATAGACGGTTCAAGCGTGCATATTGGAAGAATCCAGTTAGGGATCCTAACCCGAAAGAGGAGCAGGATCTATTCGATAAGGGTGGTGGTTTCGGTTTCATCAGCTTGTTCTATGGTTTGGTACTATTCCATCCAACTTCTTGTGCTAAACTTCTCGTGCTAAACTTCTCGTGCTAAACTTCTTGTTCTAACTTGTAGGCAAATACTGACAAAGATATGCAACCCGAGCTAAGAAATATTGCCAGGGGCTTTAACCATTCAGTCGACATGTTCAATGCTTATGACGTGAATGGGTATCGCGTCCATACCCATGAATACACAACTCTCCGGCCCAACCGGAAGACAACAAATAGCGGGGTCTTTTGTGAAGGCTCAGATGGCCTCCAATATTATGGAAGAGTCGAGGGTATATATGAGTTGAATTACGGTTTTGGCAAAGGATTAAATCCCGTTGTATTCAAATGCCATTGGTTTGACCCACATCAGGTGAAACAGGATCCTGAAATTGGACTGGTCGAAGTTAAGAGAAGTTCTGTTTATGCGGGAGATGATGTCTATATTTTGGCTACTCAGGCCTTCCAAGTATTCTATCTTCCGTACCCATGCCAAAACCCTACAAAACGTCTAAAGGACTGGGATGTTGTGATGACGGTACCGACACGCAACAGGCCGCCCTTGCGAAACAAGGATGATTACCGCCGCCTAGACCCTTCAACAAATGATGGCGAGTTTTATCAGGAAGAAGGGCTCCCCGGGCAATTCACTATCAACTTGTCCGCCGATAGTGACATGGTCGTAGACGATGACCAAGAAGCCGAGGAGGAAAACACTGTGCAAGATGAAGTTGAGGAGGTTCACAACCAACAAGATGTGAGTTTGCTCGAGGCGTTCCGTGCAGGCCATGACGTCAACGCTCCACAGGGACCACCTCCAGGTTTTGTGGATGATTATTGGTGGCCCGAGAATGATAGCGATGATGAAACCTGTGTTCCAATTCGTAATCCTGACACAGGCTTCTGATGTATGTAGTAGTAATAATATGAGACTAATCTATGTAGTACTGTTTGTCGGGCTGTTGTATTTGTAAGAACTCTATGCTATGTAATAAATTTTGTTGCTTTTACTAATATCCATCAATTTTCATCGTTGTTGCTTTTACTAATATTCATCTATTTCATCGGTGTTGCTTTTACTATTATTCATCTAATTATGTTCATTGTTGCTTTTAATGTGTACTAATAAACTACTCTTTTCATTCTGTTTTGTAGGTGATTGAAAGATGCCGGGGGGAAAGGGCGTTACAAAAAAGCTGAAAAGCTTGGTTAACCTTGTGAGTGGTGGTTCAAAAAAGGGTGGTTCGAAAGCTTCAACATCGGCTTCGAGAGAGCGTGCTAGTCCTCCACCGCGCACTTCACAGTGCCGAGGGCGTGGGAGGCGTGGGAGGAATCCTAGTCCCCCCGGGCCGTGGTGGACCAGGACGAGGAGGAGGAGGACGAGGAGGAGGAGGAGGACCAGGAGGAGGAGGAGGACCAGGACCAGGAGGACCAGGATGATGATGATGAGGCGCAGTCGCAGCAGTCGGAGGACGAGGGGTTGGGCTCTTTACCCTACGAGCTTGACATGACCTTGAGGTGGGATCCTCCGGAGGATGAGACGTCGTACCTTGAGACGTACGCGGCCATGGACCCGCGGCTTACGCCATAGAGCAGGGCTCCGTATCGGCGTGGGGTTGCGAGACTCCCTGATCTACCTTATGCCTATGCGGATAAGGTTCTCGTACCTGCTGGGAAGAGGTACATTATTTGACCCGCTAACCATATATTGGAATTTTCATCACATACTGATTATGATTTTTCATTTTGCAGTTCCTTTCTATATGAGGATGGAATGAAGCCGTATCGTGGCTACTCGAGCATCCTTGGAGCCCTGGTTCGAGCGTATTTTCCTGGGATTGTCACTCTCCCAAATGGTCAGGAGGATGTAGCTTGGACTTGGAAGCATTACCACTACGCCCCGGATCCGACTAAGTACAACCACATGGCGGAGAAGATTCAAGTTCTGTTTTGGGTAAGTTTGTTTCACTTGTCATAATTAAATCACCGTGGCTTTGACTCCTTTTTTTCCTGTGTGTATACTTGTAGAATTACTTCGACATGCACAGGGAGAACTACGGAGTGCATGGCGATCGTGAACGAGCTTGCCAAGAGGAAGGTGCAAGACATGCACTACGAGGCACGCGTGAACTCTGTCCACAACTGGTTTGGCAATCGTAAGATCTGGATGAACAAGAGTCAAGCCCGGGACATGCTCTTCGAGCCATGGCAGTACCTGCAGGTAGTTGTGTTTCTGTTTTACTGATTTCTTGACCTTCATCTATTTCATGTTGTACTAATACCTTGTGGATGTAGAACCCTCCTTAGTTTGTCGGTAATGACGCGAGGTGCTACACGGCGATGGTAGCGTGGTGGACACACGCCGAGTACCTCAAGAGACATGAGGCCGCAAAGAAGCGACGAGAGGAGATGAAGGGTGGATCACACCGCCAAGGCAGCATCCCCCTCGCCCTTATCAGGCAAAAAGAGGTGATCAAATGCTTTCTTTATTTTTGCTTCTCATGTTATTCTTTACTCCACAAGGGAGTCCCCCTTCACTTATCTTTGTCCTCTCATTTGCAGAAAGTAAAGACAGGTGTGGAGCCGTCCATGTTTGCCATTTGGAAGAAGATGCGCACCTTGGACGAGCCTGTGAACGGCTCCCCGTGGATCAATGAGGGAGCCAAGATCCGGGGTACGAAGTACCCCGAGAAGTACAAGCAGGTGCACGACGAAGATTCCAACCCTGACACCGCCCCCTTCGATCCTGAGGTTGCCGTGCTGGCAGGACATGGCCAGAGGAATGGCCGCCTATGGATTGCTGACGGGTCCGTCGACCCTAGGACCGTTCCGTCTATGCGCCAGATCCGGCGTGGCAGGACGAGCTCCATGCCTGCCGTAGAGACCCGTCCACGGCCTTCGGTTATAGCTGTCGACCAGTTACGGGTATGTTCTTCTTCCTCGGTCCTCTTTGGTTTACTACATGTTTTACATTGCAATGTTCATGATATCGCGGCTACACGACGTAGGAGGATATGGCCGCTGAGAGGGCAAGCAGAGAGGCAGCCGAGCAGCGGCAACTACAGCTGGAGTAGTAGCAGGCGATGCTGGAGCAGCAACAGCAGATGACGCAGTGGATGGCAAACCAAATGCTCATGACTGCTCCACCAGGGTCTCTTCCTACTCCTCCTTTCGCCTTCTTGTGGGTAAGTGATCACATGTCTTTGCTGTCTAATGCTCATAATTTTCAATATTTTCCTATTATCTAATGCTCACAATTTCCCATCGTGTAGTTGGCCAATTTGATGCCGCCTGGTGGGTCGAACAACCAGGCGCCACCTGGTGGGTCAGACGGTGGATCCAACAACCAGTCGCCTTTCACCGTCAACAATCCGTCGGTCGTCCGCAGGCTGGATGAGAGTCCTCCTGGTTAGTTCTCCTACACTTGACCTTGTGCATCACTCGATATCGGTACTCGATACACTTGGAGAGTCTCATGATTGTGCTTTTGACCTTGTAGGAGGGCTTTGAGGTTGTGGCTATCATGTGTGCATCACGGTTAGTTCTCCTACACTTGTCAAATTTATCCATGCCATCACACTTGTAGAAAATTTAGCCATGCCATGATACTTGTAGAAAATTTAGCCTTGCCATGACAGTTGTCAAAATTTACTTGTCATTTTCATCAACTTGCCATGAGACTTGTCAAAATCACATGTAATTGTCATTTCCATCAACTTGCCTTAAAAGTTGATCAATACTAGTTTTGTATGCTATTGCTAAGTTGTATATTTCTATGTTGCTACATTGCCACTACTACACTTGTAAAAATTTAGCCTTACAATTTGTCATGCGAATCTCACTATTTTGCTTTCGACCGTGTAGGATATGGATATGTGGTGGCCATCGAGTGCATCAAGGACATGTGATGTGTATGTGGTGGCCATCGAGTGGATATGTGGTTTGGATCATATATTTGCTTGGATCATATGTTTGGATCATGTGATGTGTATGAGTGCTTGGATCATATGTTTGTGATGTGTATGAGTGTTTGGATCATGTGTATGTTTGCTTGGAGCATAGTTGCTTGTTTGGATCATATATTTGATGTCATATATATCAACTGTTGTTTTAAATGCAGGGATGTAGAAAAACAAATAAAAAAGGGAAATAAAAGGTACACACGGCAAAGTGCCAAATGGTAACTTTGCCGTGTGTATACACACGGCAAAGGCGACAGGTGGCAGCAGCCTGTGCGCTCCTGGGTTGGCTCGAAGGGCCTTTGCCGTGTGCCTTCTAGGAAAGACACACGGCAAAGGTGGTTGCGTTGCCGTGATGCGTATCCCACGGGCACACGACAAAGAAGGAGACGGTGCCGTGTGTTTCTTCCCAGAGGCACACGGCAAAGGGTGCTATTGTGCCGTGTGTGTATCCTTTGAGGCACACGGCAAAGCCTTACTACACGGTAACAAAAGGACACACGACAACGAATAAACACACGGCAAAGCGTAAAAAGCACACGGCAAAGAAGGAACACGGCAAAGGCTCGCTGGCTCCGTTAAACGGACGGAGGCGTCAAGTTGCTTTACTTAGCCGTGTCTACGCGTAAGACACACGGCAAAGACTTTGCCATGTATTATTTAGAAAACAGACGGCAAATGGCCTTTACCGTGGCAAACGTTTTGCCGTATGTATACACACGGCAAAGCCTTTGCCGTGTTCCACGTTCCCTTTGCCGTGTGTGTTTGACCACACGGCAAAGAACGACTTTCCCGTAGTGCTGACACTTGAACGCGCGTCGACGTCATGGCGCCACTGGTTGTCTGCCAGCTCAGGATGCATGCAATGCAAATCTTATCTCACTGGTTTCTTTTTTCGAACCATGCCAAATCTCACTTGTTACCTCGGAAAACAAAAAGATCGAATGTAACTGGTTATTATTCCATACACAGAAGTTCACGAGTCAGTTTCAGATGTAGTTGCAGTCCGTCTTGTCTAAGAGTTCAAGTCAGAAAAAGTATCGAATGAAATTGCAGGCCGTTGCTTATTGTGGGGCGTTTTCGTGAGACTATTCTCCACCGTATTCAATATGCCTGCATCCTGTGGGGGGACTTGTATATTTGTTGAGATAAGATATGCTAGTATGATTCAAGCCTAGTTCCTTTTATTACACTTGTAGCATGAGGTGTCCTTTTGTCGTTCTCCCTTGAGAAAAATAATATGGCGTGCATGACTACAATGATATACTACTAGTATAATAAACTCAACAATCTCCAAAAGTTTGCTGTCCGACAATACCATATCTTTTCTCTTTTTCAGAAACGCAAGCATTGGTGGATCGCACAAGTCCACGACCAACCCGCATTTAAGTAGGGTGACCTGGCAGCTCTAAACTAATGATTGGGAAGCTTCTTATTCCACCGGCTAAATGCACTCCATCATCCTTCTGAAGTCGTTTGTACCAGCCACAGAATTTACAAAAGCTCCATCATTTCCTAATGCCGGCCGGCCCAATGTTCAAACAGTGTAACGAACTCTTGTACGCACCTGTCCTTCACCTCCATGAGAGAAACATTAGCACCGGCCGGCCACCGGTACGTACGTCCTGAGAAGTCACTTTGCCATCACAAACTAATGCCATAATCATGAGCGTTGGTACAGTGCGATATCTCGATAAGCTTTGCTCCCCACCCCATCAATCATGCGTTTGGTGGCGGCTATACCGTGGGTCTACCTGTGTCTGCCAACAGGTTACGATGGATTATCCTCACAAAACTAAGTTAATTTACTTCCCGCGGACCTTTGCTCAGATCATCGTGAGAGAGGATGAACACATGGTAGTCACTATTCAGCTGGGATTTTTTTCTCAACTTGGCAAATGGTAAACTTAGATTTAATTATTTGACAAGCTAGAAATTAAATTTAGTTAGTTAGTGGAAATATATGATATCTTTCCTCGGTCAAACAGTATAGTCGTTTTGTATAAGAAGAGGGCCTAGACATCACACATAAAATTGAAAATTCGGTATATAACTTAGATAAAAATATTGGGGAGTTTAAGATTACAAGGATAAATAAATGTCAGTAGAACAAGACAATTTTGGGGCAAAGTATCTGTTAATTTAAAAAATATAAAAATACATCTCCTATGTTGCTTTTTAAAGTATCTGTCAGTTTTGGGGCAAAGTATCTGAAAATGCGGTATCCGTCAAAGTATTTGTTACACAAGGCTTCAACCCATAATTATGTCACTAGAAATGTAATTTTATGTGATATAAATAGTACTTAAAGTTATGATTGTGAATTTGCATCACATTTGCCGCATATTAATAGAGTAATAGTCGGCCAAAACTATTCTCTTAAAAATCCAAATAAAGATTGCGAACAAAGGGACTAGAATATTACAAGAAATAAACACATATACTCCAAATAAAGGGAATGTGAAAACATGAGAAAACTACAAATAAGGTGTACTCATTCACGTGAGGTGAAGACAAAAATTGTGTACATTCTAATACTTTGCACTCTAGACTCATCATTTTCCTTCTTATGTGTTTTTGTAGAAAGACATTCTGCCCTTGCTATTTTTACAGAAATCATCATGCGTGATACCACCTTACAAGCAGAACCGAGTGTTTAATATTTTTTTGGACATGCCGACTTACAATCGGAACTAAAATTAAAGACAACAGACAATGTCGGAAGCTTCAAGGCAGAGCATCATGATTGTCAAGCTAACAAACGGTAACATCATGTTCAACATCTCAAGGACAACCTTAAACTTCTTCTCAAGGAGCATCAACTTTCATTGCGACCAACGTTGCGACTCACGATCTTGTATAACTGATGACAACAATTATATGTGCCTACCAATTCGTTGGATTTCCAAGCCCAAGTGTTGTAGCAAGCACTTTTTCCCTACATAGACTCAGATTTAATATTGAACTTTTGGACAAATAGTAGAACCCTTCCCTCTTCCTCTAATATCAAACGGTTGTCAAGCACACGACTGGTAAGCGTTATGAAAATAAGACTAACAAACTAAAATAAAAACTAAGAATAAATACCAATGTAATGGTGTAAAATAGTGCATTGTTGATGTGAATGATGGAAACAATAAATAAACTCCGAGTGCAAGCTAATAAAGTGTTTTGTACTTTTAGATTAAATAATAACTAGAATTAAAAGTGCGTGTAAAATAATGTAAAAGGTATTTTTTATGCTTAAAAGTAGAACGTGATTTATGGGCTCACTTGACTACTCTCTCATAAACATAGTGGCACGAATATAGCTTCTGGAGACAAGATAAATATTGATGTAACTCTTATGTAGTGTTTGATCCATATTCATATGGGTACATTTTACATGTATCCTCCTCCTCGAAACAGGCTTTCGCCCAGCTTTATAATAAAGCACACAGATGAGACCGCTGTTGGGCCAGACAGCACAACGCCCAAAGGAACAAAGACCACAGGATACAAGGCGCTGGGGAGACCCCAAGCCCTACACGAAAAGGAAGAAGAAATAAAAGAAAAAGAAAGCCGAGAACGGCGGTGTGCCGAAAACGGAAACAACTCGCAACCGGTGCGCCCCCCAGATAAGTACCACCACATATCCTGCAGTCCAAAGCGCCTGCGTACCAAGACAATACCTCCAAGAAGGGGAGTGACGACGACGACACTGCTGTCCGGCCGAGGCCTAGGGTTTCCCCCGATACGCAGCGGGGGTGGGGAAGGGAGGCCCCCGACACCCTTCAAGAAGGAAGGTGATACCCGCGGGCGTCACCGTGCTGGTGTCAATAGACAAGGATTTCTCCCGACCCCTCTAGACCCACCCGCCCGAGCACTTTGAAGGCTCCACCAATCACGTCACCCACGAGCACGCGCCACCCTGGTCTTGAAGTCGCCACCGCTGTCACACCAAGACCCACAGAGCGAAGCCGGTAGGTCGAAAGAGCGGAGGCTTCGGCGATGGCCGGCATGCCAACAGCATGCGGGAGGAAACTACCTCCACCACCAACAGGTGGTAGCCGACCGGATGCAGCAGCAGGACAAACCAGGCCCTCAGGCCCGGCCGAGCCCGCAGAGGCTCGTGAAGTCCCGCCACCGCACTGCAGCAAGGGTGCCACCAAACACGCCAACCGCCGCCCCAGACCCTACTCCTCCTCCCACCAGAGGGATCCACCACAAGGGCAAATCCTGGCCGCCAAGTAACAGCACCACCTCCACCGAGCTCCCCCGGGCCCGCCGGACCACCGTCGGTCTGGGGATCTCACGTCACCTCCCGGAGCCGCCTCCGCCAGAGGGAACTCGTAGCCATCCACCTTCCGGGGCCGCCGTCCCGGCTTCCACGAGCTCGAGTCCATACCACCGCCAGCATCACTCCGAAGGCCGCCGGGGAGGGAATGGTGATCGGGCGCTAGTGCATGTGGCTGTTAGTCCGCGTCGCCCCCAAGTGTGGGGCACTACCCACCACCACCCGAAGTGACCGCGGACCGAACGCAGCGGCAAGGCCGATCAACCGGACTCAGGCCTAGATCAGCTCGCAGACCCCGCAGGCCCAGATCTGGCCCAGAGCACCGCGCAGCTGCATCTTGGGCTCGCCGCCGACCGAGTCCCGGCGAGCGCCCTCCCAGCACCATCACCTCCACCGAGCCGTCCTTCCTCAAGCTCCGCCACCGCCGGAAGGGACACCGCCGCCGCAGGCAGGCCCCGAGCCGGCCCTAGGGCCCCACCCGGGGCAGAGCCGTACCACGCCGTCCAGGAGCTGACGAGGGCGAGACCGCCGTCGCAGCTCCATCTCTGGCCGAGCCCCCCCGACCTGCAGCGCTGCCCCCGGGCTGCCGGCCCGCCGCCGCTAGATCTGGGGCGAGCCTAGGTCGCCACCACTACCAGAGGCCCCCACGCAGCCCTCCCCGCCGCCCACCAGTCCCCGGCCGCGCCGCAAGGACCCACCGCCATGGCCCCGTGCCCCACGCTCGCACAGGAGCCCCGCCCGAGATCGACGTCCCGCGCCGCCCCCATCGCGCGGAGAAGAGAGAGAGCCTCGCCGCCGCCGACGCTGGCCGGGCTTTGCCCGTCAACGGACCGTGGCGGCGGCGAGGGGAGGGAAGGACGGAGGGCGCCCGCCAGCGGCGGAGTTAGGGTTTCCCACCGGTCGCTCGCGGGAGCGAAGCGAGAGGGGTCGGGGGAGAAGAAAGCTAGGTTCTACATCTTCCGCCGCTGCGTCGTCATCTTACATGTATCAATAACACATAAATATTTTTTTCCCAATCGTCCACAACACCCAGGTGGTAGCAAATATCACAGACCAAATTTTATGGTCATAGACTATGCCCTCTAAAATGAGACACATTTTAATTAAACCATTTGCAGATGTTTACGCATGTGACCGACCTAGGTAGACACATAGGGAGCATCAAACAAAATTATCAATTTGGAAATAAAACGGGAGGTGATCCATCACTTTGACATGTCAAGACAACGAGCAGCCCGTTAGAGATACCGAAACGGTATGTACGAGACAAGAGAAGGACCTCTCTAGGAGGCGGCCACAAACCCATCTAGGATTTCTTTCCCCATCGGCAACACCACCGGTCCGTCCTGTCTCCGGCGGTCTTTGGGCCTTGGAGGCGTGGCGGACCACGGTCTCTCGCCGGCGGGAAGTTTCAGTGTTTTGTTTAGACTATTTTCACACTTTAGAATGTTGAGGCGGTGGCTACGTCCTGAAGTCAGAATAAGGTCCTTCCCGCCCTATCCTCGCTCTGGTGCTGCGTCTAGCATCAGTGGAGGACGCGTGGAGTCATGTGTCCGACTGATTCCTTGGGATCCAGTCATTTTTCGTATGTGTGTTTTAAGGTCAGTCTCTTCCGATCTACGTGTTCATCTTCGGCATGGTTGCTGCTCTGGTGCGCTGGTCTTTTGGGGCCTTAGCACAACGACTTCCCGTTCGTCTACTACAATAAGCTCTACTATGACAAGCTTTGCCCGGCTCCGGTGACGGAAGGGCAAGGACGGCGGCGCGCTGATACGTCCATTTTGCATCACTATTCTATATCATAATTTACTGTTATTCATTGATATATTTCATATTAAGAGATGATACTTATGTTATTTCATCTATTTTTGCATGGTTGATGCCTTTTGGAGAATGGACGGCTGAAGTCAGGATTCTGATGGAAAAGGCATAGTTTGGAGGCGAAATTCGCGAAGATCAGAAAATTCCGGAAAATATATGGAAAATCCTATTTTTTCCAGAAGACGAAGGAAGTAGAAGGGGGAGCGGAGATGGGCCACTGGGGGCCCACACCACCCCCTAGCGCGGACCAGCCCTGGTCGCGCCACCAGGTGGTGTGGCCACCCTGGCCCACCTCTGGCTCTGCTCTTTGGCATATATAATCCTCCCGAAACCCTAAGACTCGAGAATCGACCATAGAAAGATTCCGCTGCCTCTGCGGAGCGGAAAACTGCAGAGAGAGAAAGAGCTCCCCCGTAGGCAGAAATCTGCCGGGAAAATTCCTTTCCGGAGAGGGGAGATCGTCGCCATCAACACCGTCATCAAGCTGGACTTCATCGGGATCATCATCATCATCTCCATCATCATCTTCACCAGCACCATCATCACCACTCCATACCACTGTAACAATTGGGTTGAATCTTGCATAGTTCTTAGGGAAAACTTTCCCGGTGTTGATTACTTATTGTAGTTGATGCTATTGAGTGGAGCCCTTGAATTATTGTTCATGTTTAGATTGTTACCTATCATGTTCAGGTTTCTATCTTAATTACTTTCTTGTACTTGCGGATGCTTGCAAGGGGTATAATCATAACTATGTATTAGTCTTAGGAAGGTCAGTACATTAGCATAGGTTCACCCACTCAACACTTATCAAACTAAAGAAGATTAATCAACTATATGAAGCGAAAGCACTTGACGATATTCCGGTGTGTCCTCGAGAATGTTTGGTCATCTTAAGTAATACAACTGGCTTGTCCTTTGCTAAAGAAAGGATTGGGCCACTTGCTGCATTTATTATTATTGTCTTTTATTTACTCGTACTTTATTTATCTACATTATCAAAAAACCCTAAAAATCTGTTTGCTAAGTATTTACAGAGAATTCCTGCTCCAAGCCTCTCGTCAACACCTTCTGCTCCTTGTTAGGTTCGACACTCTTACTTATCGAAAATACTGTGATACACCCCATATACTTGTGGGTCATCAAGACTATTTTCTGGCGCTGTTGCCGGGGAGTGAAGCTATTGAAGAGTGGAACTGGTAAAGGAAACTTCTACTGTGAGTATTATTTACTTCTATTAGTTACTTTATTCTCAATATGGATAATTCACTTAGTTTCTTATTTCGTAATGCTACTACCACTTCTAAGGTAGTAGATGAACCTACACCTGCTGAAAATGATACTTTTAAGATACCTACAAGAATTGTTGATCGTGTTATAGCTAACTACTATTTTGGAGATGGAACTGTCCATCCCGGTGATCATTTGCTCTTTATACATGAATTATGCGGGTTGTTCAAGTGTGCAGGTATTACAACAGATCAAGTCAAGAAGAAGTTATTCTCATGATCACTGAAAGGAAGAGCTGAGGAATAATATAAGCTGCTGAAGAACGGCCAATCTCTTGAATGGGAGGAAGTAGTGCCTCTATTTTATTTCAAATTTTATCCTCCTAGTGATATTCACAAAGATCGGAATCAAATATACAACGTTTCACCTCGTGATGGAGCGAGTACAGCTCAAGCTTGGGAGAGTTGATTCGCACTCTCACCTTCGAGATTGAGTATTTGAGTAAATTGATTGAAAAGCTCATCGAGAGAACACCACCACAAGCAAAGGAGTAATTCGTCATCAGGTTTTTGTTGGGTTCGCAGCATAGAAAACAAAAAAATTCCTACGGTGGGAGCTATACGCAAAGATCTATCTATTAGATACAAGCAATGGGTGGATATACATCCATAGAGAACTTACCCTCAAAGACAACAAAGCTTTGTTAACGAGTTGGAACTTGTGGATGATGTAGTCATACACTTGCCGATCTCAAGATCGTGATAAAGTCCAGCAGGTCCGGCTCCAACACGTCCATCAGATCCAGCTCCAGCAAGTCCAGCACCACCAAGTCCAGCACCGCAAAGCAGCGGTGCATCCGTGATCACACACACGTCCGGTACCCCGACAACCTCCGTCCCTCGCTCCAGTAAAGCAGCAGATGCAGCAACTCCTTTCCAGATAAAGCCACCGGGAACATGTATCTCGCAAATTCGAGACCATGAGGAATAATACTAGAGGGGGAGAGAGATCCTTCACGAGGAGGTGTGAGGAAGAAGGGTGAGAGGGGTGGCCTTTTATAGGAGGAGGGGGTGCCCCTCCCCATGGCCGGCGCCCCATGGGTGACCCTTCACCTCCTCATTCATGTGGTGGTAACTACCTCCACATAAATCTGCCCCTTAACATTCCTCTTTAAAGTCTCCACTTTAAATGCATTAAATTTCTCCAAATTTAATGCTCTCTCATTTAATAAAACTCTTTTATTAATTTTATTCAGAATTTTGTTAATTGTTTTAATTAAAAAACATTCACATAAAACCCCCTGCAACATTTCAATATTACATGCAGAACCAATTTCAGCAATTTCACTCGAAACAGTTTCTGTGTCTATTGAAATAATTCCAGCGCTTTCTTAAATCTTTATCTGAAACATATTTGCTCCAAATGGTGTCGGTATCCCTTAAGTGTGTCACCCTGCGGTTCGCGAATAATGCAGACATGATCGAGACCCCTCTTAGATCAATAATTAGAAGCGGGACCTGGGGATCCATACTGACTCCTATACATTCAACGATGACTTCTGTGATCGTGAGAACCTTTAACGCTAGTAACTAAATCCCTTTGTATCATGATATAATACATGTCCGAGATTTGATCATCGGTATCCAAATACCTAGTTTGATCTCGTTACCGACATGCACTCTTTTCTCGTTCCCGTGATATAACATTCTAGTGATCTCATCACTTGCTTGCAAGCTATCTTAATGTGAAATCACTAAGAGGGCCTAGAGTATATCTATCCGTCATCGGGATGGACTAATCTCACTCTTGATCCATGAGCCTCAACATAACATCTTTGTAGCACAGAACCAACCTTTATAGTCACCCTGTTACGGTGTGACGTTTGATGTTATCAAGATACTCTTCCGGTGTTAGCAATTAACATGATCTCATGGTCTAAGGACTAAGATTACTTCGTATGATGTTATAGCAATATAAACATAATGACTTTGATCGTAATGATATACTTCGGATGAAAGTTCATCACATCATTCCACCAATGTTGTGACCTCGTTATTAACAACATCCAATGTCCATGATCAGGAAACCTTGATCATCTTGTTAATCAACGAGCTAGTTTATATGAGAGGCATTACTAGGAACTTTGTATTTTGTTTATTAAACACACATGTATTAACGTTTCCAATTAATACAATTATAGCATGCAAAATAAACATTTATCATAAACATGGAATAAGATAATAACCACTTTATTGTTGCCTCTCGGGCATATTCCCTTCAGTGTCCCACTTGCACTAGAGTCAATAGTCTAGTTTGAAAAACTTTGGTATTGAACACCTATGGCTTTTTGGTGTTGCATATACGTGATTGCTAGTGGTTAACATAATCTCCGGATCTGACAGCTTCAGGTCCGTGTGTATTTGCATGTCTTTGCGTCTCTACGCATCACTCATTCTCAAATGAGATGGCATTGCATAAATTTGGTCCTTTGGTGAGACCTTTAGTTCGTTCGGGTTAAAATATGTTGATAGTATTGTCATACAATATATCTACATAGTATTAGCCCACTTTGAACCACACCTAGTTTGATAACAAACTATATAACACAAGTGCCCTCCTTTGTGGCTACTATAGCAGTCATATACTTAGCCTTTTGTTGTAGTATCCGTCACAATGTCTCAACTTTGGAACTCATCCAAATCCATCATGGAACATCCTTTCCATTACATTGTGCCACCCATAGTCTAAATTGAGATAGATTTAATTTGTATCTTGTGACAAAACTAGTATCAATGTAACACTTTACAATGAACTACCTTTAACTATTTGTCATTTATACATGATATATTCTTAGTTCTTCAAAAGCTCATAAGAATATCTTTACTATTGTCAAATGATCATCTTATGCATCATTCTGGTATGTGATCATAACATATCATGGTATAATCGATCAACATCTTCATGTGATTTTACTCACCAAGTGTTGAAACACTTGAATCTTGATACAATCTTTCCATGCAGCAAGAACCTTTCTTGTTGTTTCCATATTGAACCCTTTCAATATCTCATATATGTATGTCTGGCACAACCATATTAGCGCCTCAATCTATCCATATAGATATTGATGCCAAATATTCCGGTTTTGCCCAAGTCTTTCATCGAAATCCTATTTTAATGAAATTCTTAACTTGTGTCAATAAAAGATACAACATTTCCAATCAACAATATGCACTCTGCATAATGTATTGGAAATTTGTCTCAGCGTTCCCACTTAATTTCTTGCAAATGCAAGCATCTGTATCATCTCCGATGAATTTAAACTCCTTTAACATTTTCATTATGGTGAAGATTCCAACTCCGCTATGCTCACTTCAACTATTGAAGTTTGCATTCCCTTTTAGCACCCTTTGAATTAACAAAACCCTTTGGACTGTGTCTTGTACACGTCCTAGGTAACCATTCTATTAGAAGAACATTGTTTTGTTTGTTCAACTACCATACATCAAATTACATGTAGTGGTTGCTACATTAATCCGTCAAGACTAAATATCGCTATGAAAGATCAAATCTTGTCATAGTCAACTCCTTGAACATTGTCGTAAACTTCTTTCCGACATGTCGACTATTTCATAGGTGTTAAACATCCATGTCTATTTCTTTATAGATCCAAACACGACCGATAGGCTTCACGTCTTTCCGGAGGGTCTTCAAAGTTAAGAAACTTGATTTCTCGTGTATAGATAGTATCACAGATTCTATGACTTCTAGTCATTTTATGGAGTCAGGGCCCATCATTGCTTCTTTGCATGTAGTCGGTTCATCATTGTCAAAACAATAATGACTTGTTTATCAAATCTCACTATTTGATTCTTACCGACCCACATGGTTCAATAGGAACTCTAATCTCCGAGATTACAATCTTTGTCATGGGAGCCATGAGCATTGTGGCCGCCACCGGGACACTTTCCGGCGCTGCGCTACTTAGCACATATAGCTAAGCTTCAACAACCTTATCAAAGGTCTATTGTCCTCCCACTTAACTTTTCGCGAAAAATTCCTTCTCAAGAAACTTGACGTTCCAAGTAATAAACTCTTTTGTCCTCGGTGTTATGGAGAAATTCCCAACAAATTCTTTGGGATAACCCACAAAGACGTGCTTATCCGAATTTGGTTGTAAACATTTTACTCATGCATAGCATACCAAAATTTAAGAAAAGACAATTTGGGTTTTATCCCAAACCATAACTTATATGGTGTCATTTCAATGGATCACGATGGTGCTCTTTTTTAGTGTAAAAGCGGTAGTCTCTAAAGCTTCAATCCTTAAAACATAATGGTAGTTTTATAAATGACACCTTTGATCTTACCATGTCAAACATGGTTTGATTTCATCTCTCAAATATGCCATACTCATATGGTTTATCGGGAAACACAAATCATGGAACAATTCCATGAATCTTAGGTGTTTTGCTAAACATGTAACTCAAATATTTTCCTTTATGATCGAATCATAAACTCTTTATTTTTTTGTTACAATGATTTTCCACTTCATCTTGAAACTCTTTGAACAATTTTCAAATGTGTCATACTTCTTCCTTATTAAGTAAATATATAGATATATTCACTTAAATTTCTAGAGAAAGCATATGAAGCAAAAATATCCATCGCATATGGCTACACATAATGGACTATATACATCAACATGCATAATATCCAATAAGTTAGTCATCCATTCCTCTTTGGCCTATGGACGGAGTTTCAATTATCTCGAGGAGAGTTTCACAAGCATCAATTGATCAAAATCAAAAGACTCCAAAAATCCATAAACATGGAGTTTCTTCATGTTTACTTTCCAATATAATTTAAACACCGATGTCACTTCATAAGTGATCTTTCAATCATTTGTCTTGCGACATTTTAGCAATAATGTTTATGGATGTAATTTCCAACTAGAATTGTAAAAGTTTATCCATCCTTTATGGAATACGGTAATTATGTGAACAACCATTGTTCTCGTAATACTGGAACAAAATAACAATTATTAAAACAAATCTTGAAGACTAGGTTTGACGTCAACAAAAAGCACAATAACACTTTATTTGTTTTTGATTATCATCATTAGTTATTCTCTTGCCAGTTACTTAGGCCATTGCAGTTCATGAATTGCATTGTCCTGTATGACACTTCATACCAACCAATTCGGTATCCAATACCTCAGAACCACATTGTTTAACAAGCAAGGAATACAGCCATAACATTTATATCTTCTATATACCTAAGTTGGACATCTCCAACCTTTTCTTTTCTGCCAAATATTTTATAGATTCTCTTTCAACAATTCCTTTTCTTTTAAAAGAATCTATCAACATCAATAGTGGTGTCATTCATATGACACATAGTACAAAGCATATATAGTCAAACACTAATACCTTTGGACTTGCACTTTGAAGTGGATCACCATCATCAAATGTTTGGCATTCTTTCAAAAAATTCATTCTTTTGTAATCTTTTAGTGTAGTAAACATTTTACTTACATCTTCTATTCATCCTTATCATGACAACTTTCATGATCAAGCTACTATAGCCTATAAGGATGAATCGTGAGTATAATGTTAATTCCCAAATCCTTTTTGGGAGATCCGGATGCCTAGCATCTCCATCCTTCACAAATTCTCATACAATATGAGAACAAGTATTTTGCTAAATTATACTCTATCATAATGCAACCAAAAACATTGTTTCAGATATCACAATATCTTCCACACATGATGGTTTCTGAAACAATTATTTCAGCTCCTAGATAACCTCGATATTAAAACAACTTTTGAATATCAAGAATCATGGAGGCAAGCATGATACTTAAGATACTAACATTGGAATTCTTACTCTTGATTTAATACTAATTATTAAACTTCATGGAGTAAATAGAGTTTGCTAAAAGTTTGCAATAGGACTTCTAAACTTTAAATTGACATTCAAGACAATATGATACCAGTTCGTAAAGTAAATATCCAGAATTCTATAGTTCTATTATCTCAATTAAAACTAAGCATAAGGTAGTGAACAGACGCCAATGACTACAACAAATTATGCAAATTCACTTTGATTTAGTTTATGACAAATTGAGTTCGACTAATCCAAATTAGAAATGAACTCCCACTCAAAAACGACATCCCTCGTGCCTTGTTGGTGATTACATGAACCAAATCCACTACACCAAGTCCGATCATCACGTGAGTCAGTGTAGCTTCAAAGGCGAGCATCAATATGGGCATCACATCAACTATATGACTCATGCTTAACCTTTCGGTCCGTGTTCCGAGGCCATGTCTGTACATGCTAGGCTCGCCAAGTAAGAACCTTAGTACTCGCGTGTGTAAAACTGTCTTACACCCGTTTGTATGAAAGCGTAGAGTCGAGTACACCCAATCATCACGTGATGTCTCGAAACACGATCCATATAACGGTGCATACTTAAGGAAGAACACATTTTTATCTTGATAGCTAAATGAGGGATCATCTTAAAAATGCTACTAAAATGCCAAACTAGCAATATAAGATGCAAACATCTAATGTGTAAAGTGGGATGATATGGTCCATGCATTTGATCACCATCATATGCATCGTGGTATGATCTCTATCATTCCTTTGTGTGTAAGGCCAAGGTCTATGGAACTTACACGTTAGGTGTGTTGTAAGGGTATCTATCATACATCTACTTACAACATTACCATATCATGACACTAGCCCAGCAACAATCTAAACTAGACGCCTCTAATTTATCCATTGCAAGTTTTACGTGGCTTAGGGCTTTTGGAGATAGAACCGTTCTTACCTACAAACATGAAACCACAACGAGGATAACCAAGTTATTAGCAACTCGTTGTAAATCAGATATTCACTATAGTAGGAGAGACAGACACCCGCCAGCCACTTATGCAAAACAAGTTGCATGTCAGTCGTGGAACCGGTCTCATGTACGATGACATGTAAGATTGGTCCAGGCCACTTCATCCCACTATGCCACCAATATCCAAAATACATAGAAGATGCAATAACATGATCATCATCGCCCACATATGAACATATGTGTACTACCCGTGCAAAGCACCTTCATAGACCTGGCTCTGATACCACTGTTGGGTTCACAGCATAGAAAACAAAAAATTTCCTACGGTGGGAACTATACGCCAAGATCTATCTATTAGATACAAGCAACGGGTGGATATACATCCATAGAGAACTTACCCTCGAAGAAAACAAAGCTTTGTTAATGAGTTGGAACTCATGGATGATGTAGTCGTACACTTGCCGATCTCAAGATCATGATGAAGTCCAGCAGGTCCGGCTCCAGCACGTCCATCAGATCTAGCTCCAGCAAGTCCAGCACCACCAAGTCCAACACCGCAAAGCAGCAGTGCATCCGTGATCCCACACACGTCTGGTACCCCGACAACCTTCATCCCTCGCTCTAGCAAAGCAGCGGAAGCAGCAACTCCTTTCCAGATAAAGCCACCGGGAACATGTATCTCACAAATTCAAGACCATGGGGAATAATACTAGAGGGGGAGAGAGATCCTTCACGAGGAGGTGTGAGGAAGAAGGGTGAGAGGGGTGGCCTTTTATAGGAGGAGGGGGGTGCCCCTCCCCATGGCCGATGCCCCATGGGTGACCCTTCACCTCCTCATTCATGTGGTGGTAACTCCCTCCATATAAATTTGGCCATTAACATTCCTCTTTAAAGTCTCCACTTTAAATGCATTAAATTTCTCCAAATTTAATGCTCTCTCATTTGATAAAACTCTTTTATTAATTTTATTCAGAATTTTGTTAATTACTTTAATTAACAAACATTCACATAAAACCCCTACAACATTTCAATATTACGTGCAGAACCAATTTCAGCAATTTCACTCGAAACAGTTTCGGTGTCTATTGAAATAATTCCAGCGCTTTCTTAAATCTTTATCTGAAACATATTTGCTCCAAATGGTGCCGGTATCCCTTAAGTGTGTCACCCTACGGTTCGTGAATAATGCAGACATGATCGAGACCCCTCTTAGATCAATAATCAGAAGCGGGACCTAGAGATCCATACTGACTCCTATACATTCAACAATGACTTATGTGATCATGAGAACCTTTAACGCTAGTAACTAAATCTCTTTGTCTCATGGTATAATACATGTCCGAGATTCGATCATCAGTATCCAAATACCTAGTTTGATCTTGTTACCGACATGCACTCTTTTCTCGTTCCCGTGATATAACATTCTAGTGATCTCATCACTTGCTTGCAAGCTATCTTAATGTGAAATCACCAAGAGGGCCCAGAGTATATCTATCCGTCATCGGGATGGACAAATCCCACTCTTGATCCATGAGCCTCAACATAACACCATCGTAGCACTGAACCCACCTTTATAGTCACCTTGTTACGGTGTGACGTTTGATGTTATCAAGATACTCTTCTAGTGTTAGAAATTAACATGATCTCATGGTCTAAGGACTAAGATTACTTTGTATGATGTTATAGAAATATAAACATAATGACTTTGATTGTAATGCTATACCTCGGATGAAAGTTCAGCACATCATTCCACCAATGTTGTGACCTTGTTATTAACAACATCCAATGTCCATGATCAGGAAACCTTGATCATCTTGTTAATCAACGGGCTAGTTTATATGAGAGGCATTACTAGGAACTTTGTATTTTGTTTATTAAACACACATGTATTAACGTTTCCAATCAATACAATTATAGCATGCAAAATAAACATTTATCATAAACATGGAATAAGATAATAACGACTTTATTATTGCCTCTCGGGCATATTCCCTTCAGTTTTGGCATCCCCTTGGTTTGTTCCAAGCTTGGGGGAGTGTTGCGGTATCATATAATTATCTTTTATATTTTTACCCCTTTTAAGTAGAGTCATATCATGAATAGAGAAGTTATCCTATAGGATGGTTTGCATTGTGGAAGTATCTCCCCTCTAGTTAGATATCTATGTATCCCTTGGTGCGAGTTACCGTTATGGAATATTAATGAGAAGTTCTATCATTTACTTTTTGCACATCTTATATTAGTTTTCAATTTCTGTTATATGTTTGATCTTGTTGTTAGTATTGGTATCAATTTGGGATCATTAAGTAAATTTAGTTGGTTTCGGCAAACCTGGCTCGGTCAGTAGCAACACTATTATGAGAATTGAATAAAAAGATAAAAGTACTCTTAAGAAATATAATTTCATCATCTTTCTTTCTTGATGGGCTCATAAGCTTAGTATTCTATAGTTAAGATCTTTTGTTCTTCCAAGGAAGATTGCATGTTTGTTTTTATCACTTCTATGTTTGTTTGTTTCCTTCAACTCTTATGCTTGCTACCCAGCCTTGCTAGCCAAAAACCTTTACTGAGAGGGAATGCTTCTCGTGCATCCAATCCTTAAACCAAAAACTATGCCATTTGTGTCCACCATACCTACCTATTAGCATTATTGCTATTCCAAGTAAATTCATGTTTTTATCTACCTTCTAAATTAAACTTGTTATGTGAAAATTAGTGATTAAAGCTCTCACGAACTTGATGGCGCACTTTACTTTCTTGCACTTAATAAACTTGAACCATTGTGCCCATCTAGGTTGAGTATATGCTTGCGTTTTGTAAGTTGTGAATTAGCAGAACCATGTTATCATGGGGAACGCTTTAAACATTGCCCTTTATTTAGTTGATATCATGTTCTTTTGCTTATGGATCCCAGCGGTGTGAAATGAAAGGGGAGCTTGTAAGGCTCATGGAGTTCATATATGTGTTAGAGAAACACCTGGGCGGCTGGTCTAAGCCATGCCTAATTATGGTGGAAACCTGTAGGATAACCATAGTGAGAAATCTAGGAAGCATCCTCAATAAAAAAGGAAGAATAAAAAACTATGCAAATAGAAAAAAAGAGTCCCTATGAAAATAGGAAATAAAAGGATTGGTGAGATGCTCATTGTCTACTTGCCCTGTCATTTCGATATGGGGAATCTTCCGTATCATCGGGCAAGGGGTACCCTGTTGGCGGTTCTCTATGATACACATGTACTTACAATGACAAGAACTTACTTGTGACTAAAGTTGAGTAGCATGAGGAATGGTACTCGTAAGCAAGGGGCATGAGATTTTCAGCTTATAACTTGTCAAGCATATCCTCATATTTGTTCACTTTAACCTTAATCACCTAAAGATGCTTATGATAGGGGCAATGAGAGCTGAAAGCTAAGAAGTACCATAATTTTTGGAATCTCTTTATAAAACTTGAAATCCCTGCTTCCCTCTGCGAAGGGCCTATCTTTTACTTTTTAGTTGAGTCAGTAAACCTTTTCCTTTCTATCTCAGCAAGTATTTTGAGTTGTTGTGTTTCATTCATTCATATGATGATTTATTCAATCATTTTTCTTATGTTCCTTGTTTTGCACATTGCTCTTATCTTAGTGAGTATTACTTTGAAAGCTATCATTGAAAACCCTTTCATGTTTGAACTCCTGCAAAATTATTAACTATTCTTCGACCAAGAACAAACTTTGTCATTACTAATTATGATTTACTTTGTGTATCTTTGTTGTGTTTCCTTTACTTATTGCAAGTTCAGTTATATAATAGTGAGTTGTCTTCTATTATGATTTGTGTATTGATGAATGTGATGCTTCTTGTCCGTACTCTTTTATCGACACTTCACTCCATAAACCTGAGGTCATGTTTATTGAGCTCAGTTTATTGAGCTCAGTAAAGTCTAAGCTTGGGGGGAGTTGATACGTCCATTTTGCATCACTATTCTATATCATAATTTATTGTTAGTCATTGATATATTTCATATTAAGAGATGATACTTATGTTATTTCATCTATTTTTGCATGGTTGATGACTTTTGGAGGATGGACCGCTAAAGTCAGGATTCTGATGGAAAAGGCACAGTTTGGAGGTGAAATTCGTGAAGATCAGAAAATCCCGGAAAATATATGGAAAATCCTATTTTCCAGAACTCGAAGGAAGCCAAAAGGGGGAGCGGAGATGGGCCATAGGGGGCCCACACCACCCCCTAGCACGGGCCAGCCCTGGCTGCGCCACCAGGTGGTGTGGCCACCCTGGCCCACCTCTGGCTCTGCTCTTTGGCGTATATAATCCTCCCGAAACCCTAAGACTCAGGGAGCAACTACAGAAAGATTTCGTCACCTCAACGGGGTGGAAAACTGCAGAGAGAGAAAGAGCTCTCCGGCAGGCAGAAATCTGCCGGGGAAATTCCTTTCCGGAGAGGGGAGATCGTCGCCATCAACACCGTTATCAAGCTGGACTTCATCAGGATCATCATCATCATCTCCACCATCATCTCCACCAGCACCATCATCACCACTCCATACCGCTGTAACAATTGGGTTGAATCTTGCATAGTTCTTAGGGGAAACTTTCCCGGTGTTGATTACTTGTTGTAGTTGATACTATTGAGTGGAACCATCGAATTATCGTTCATGTTTAGATTGTTACCTATCATTATTTCATCTCTGATCTTGATCCATATGATATCTTGTGAGTAGTTCGTTTAGTTCTCGAGGACATGGGAGAAGTCATGTTGTTAGTAGTGGAATTGTGTTGAGAAAGATTCAATGGTTTGATAATTAAGTTGTGGTGTATTCTTCTAGTGGTGTCATGTGAACGTCGACTACATGACACTTCACCTTTATGGGCCTAGGGGAATGCATTTTGTATTTGGCTACTAATCATAGGGGTTGCCGGAGTGACAGAAACCTGAACCCCCATTAGGAAACCTTTGCACAAGGGAGTGTAGGAACTCAGAGTTTAAAGCTATGGTTAGGTTTCTATCTTAATTACTTTCTTGTACTTGCGGATGCTTGCAAGGGGTATAATCACAAGTATGTATTAGTCCTAGGAAGGTCAGTACGTTAGCACAGGTTCACCCACTCAACACTTATCAAACTAAAGAAGATTAATCAACTATATGAAGCGAAAGCACTTGACGATATTCCCGTGGGTCCTCGAGAACGTTTGGTCATATTAAGTAATACAACCGGCTTGTCCTTTGCTAAATAAAGGATTGGGCCACTTGCTGCATTTATTATTATTGTCTTTTATTTACTCATACTTTATTTATCTACATTATCAAAAAAACCTAAAAATCTGTTTGAGAAGTATTTACAGAGAATTCCTACTCCAAGCCACTCGTCAACACCTTCTGCTCCTCGTTGGGTTCGACACTCTTACTTATCGAAAATACTACGATACGCCCCTATACTTGTGGGTCATCACGCGCCTTCGGTTCGTGCTAGTGTTTGTAGTCGTCGCTAGGTGGTTCAATGACCTATTTGTATTTTTTTATTACTTTTGGGACTCTTTGTACTACTGTTGATGATTATTAATAGATCGGTGAAATTTCGCAAAAAAAAGACAACGAGCAACCCCCTTTCCTCAACAACAACTGAGCCATTTGTTCCAAGCAAGTTGGGATAGGCTAGATATGAAATCCAAACAGAAACTAAAGAAAAAAGCAAGTCAAAGCCGAAACTAATAGAAGCACAAGTAAATAAAAGAACAAAAAGAGTAAATCAAGGTTCAAGCACATGGATTGCTGATTTCCATGCAATCCTATCAAAAGCCAAAACTCTAGGAACATTCTAGTCCTTGAGGTACCTTTTAACAACCTCCTCACATGTCAACTTTGGTCATCCTCTACCCCTCTTAGCATTATCGATGACCCTTAGGATCCCGCTATTAACCGGTGCTTCTAGTGGCCTCTATTGGACATGTCCAAACCACCTTAATCTATGTCAGACAAGCTTATCTTCAATTGGTGCCACCCCTACCCTATTGAGTATCTCTTCATTCCTAATCTGATCCTTTCTTGTGTGACACACATCCACCTTAGCATACGCATCTCTATGACACTTATTTGTTGGATGTGTTGCCTATTAGTGGGCCAACATTCTGCTCCATAAAGTATGTCAGGTCTGACTGCCATCCTATAAAACTTGCCTTTTAACTTTTGTGGAACCATCCTGTCACATAGGACTCTGATGCTTGTCGCCACTTCATCCACCCTACCTTGATCATGTGGCTAACATCCTCATGGATACCACCATTGCTTTGCAGCATTGATCCCAAGTATCTGAAGGTGTATCTATGAGGCAACCCCTTTCCTCGACCAAACTTTTAAGGAGAAATTGTGGATGTCGTCAAATTGAGGACAAGTATGCCATAATGGGGTCCTCGGGGCGTGTGGAAGAGAGGGGTGTGAGTCGTATGGTGTTCCAGGACGGTGAGCGCAGAAGTTTACCCAGGTTTGAATCTACCGACGGTGGACGGATCCTACTCCTGATAGCAATCTAGTAATACGGCATAGCCAGAATATGGGTTACAAGGGTTCCGCCTATGCGAGTTGAGATTGTAGACTATTGTGGGTGCCCTAAAGGCTAGTCCCTAGGACGGATTATATAGATATCCGACCATGGGTTACAGGAGAGATCTTATCCTGCTATGATACATAGTTGGTTATAAAGTACATCTTGGACTACAAGCAACTAAACAGGTCTATGTCGGTAAGTCTTTTGGGCCTCCCCGTAGCCGGACTAGACTCCGTATCTTCTCTCTGACTGGCCCGCCCGTGGAGCGCAGCTCTAACCCAAAGTGGTCGCGAGGTACAGTGAGGATACCCGGAAAGTATATCGCCAATAGCAGCCCCCGGAAGCCTCCAAGATCCAAAGTCAGGTTTCATCGTCTAGCTCGATATCACTTCGGCTTGCCGAATCTTGAAGGGTTCCTAAAACTTTTAAAACAAAGGGTAGGATCCGAATCTCAAGTCGAGTCGGAGTTGTCAATATTTCACTTGTTCTTTTCCCTGCTTTATTTCAAACTAATCCGGAAGATTCTCCTAATGTCATATGACATCGGTCAAGGTATGGTCATGGCACTAACAGACATTCTTGCCAACATGACCGTTGGTGGGCCCAGTTCGCACGGAACCAAGGCGCCATTTTAATGCATGCGCGAAGATCAAGGAGGCATAATCTTCTCGAGGAAGTTACCCTAGCTCCTTACATGACGCGTGGCTAACTCCACAGTGTTCATACATGAATCTTGACACAGAGCAAATACATAATGGGTTGAGATTTTCTTCTTTCTCCTCTACCTGTCTTTGCCTTCTCCTTCCTCTAGCAGTGCAACGCTCCTCACCCTCCTTTTCCTTCCCCAAACTCCACTGTGCCACCCATCTTAGGTCACCGTGCTAGACCAAATGGCTGACGCTTCTTCTTCTAGCATGGCGACGACCACGGCGACGACCTATGTAGCGGTGGAGAAAGAAAACTTCCGCGAGGTATGGATCTCGTGCGTCCTCGGCGATGAGAAGCTCCGCATCATTTAGAAGGAAGGCCTCCTCCGCACCAGCGGTTGGCGGAGTGGCTACGATCAGATCATCCCCATCCCTCGCGCCGACGAGAGGTTTCACTTCAGCACTCACCTCGATAGAGGTTTGAGATTCCCCCCTTAGAATTCTTTTTTGAGGTTATAGATTACTATGGAGTTCAACTCCACAACTTCCCCCCTAACACCATCTTAGAACTTAGCTCTTATGCTTCTTTGTGTGAGGGTTATCTCGGAATTAGGTCGAGTCTCATTTTGTTCTGGTACTACTTTGGTACCCGGAGAAATTCCATCACTTCCGGTAATCCTTACATTACCGAAACTCTTAGCCTGACTGTTAGGAGAGACCGAGTCTACCCTAAGATTAAGGCTAGTGAGTCCGTGAAGAAATGGCCATCCACGTTCTTTTACCATAAGGACAGACCAGCTCCTGGCAAAGAAACTGCTTTGCCAGCTTTTGTTGATGGTGCTGCCACGCCCCAAGAGTCCTGGGATGCGGAAGCTCCAGCTCTTTCTAACGATTTTCTTCTTGCTAAGAGACGGATCGAGTACCTGATCGAGCACAAGGGTCTAAAAGGATCGGACTTGATCCACTGCTTGCTAGCACGCCGGATTCAACCCCTCCATTACCATGGTGACCTCCTCATGCACACGACCACCAATAGTAAGACGTATTCCCTCAGGATCTTCTTGAAACAAATCCCAGACAAGGAATACGAGTCCCCGATTAAATGGTTCATTAAAGAGTGAGTCGATAGGAAGATTCTAGATCTCTCCCTGGACATATATACGGCTGAGAATCCTTTGACACTAGTAAGTTTTCAGTTTTGACTCTTATATTTGAATATGTGCTCATCTGTACTTTGTCATAGTTTTTGCAATAGTGAGATAATGTTTCTTTTCAGCTTGCTGACCTCCCCGAGTTGGAGCTTGCTCCTCTCAAGGGATATCCACTTGACAGATCGGCTCTTCAGGAGGATGAAGAACTTGTTCCATTGTCGGACGCGTTTACCCGGAAATGCAAAACTCCGACAGTTGCTGTGGGCGCCCAGAAGGTGCCCATTGTAAAGAGGTAATCTTCTTTACAAGGTTTTGAATGTTAACTCATATTTTCTTCCAGAATTACAACGATCTTATTTCTGTTATTGTTCAGGGCCAAAACAGTTGCCAAGGGCAGGGGCAAGAAAAACCAGGGAAAAGCCTGCACCAACAGAAGTTGACTCTAGGCTCTCCTGTTGTTTCGCCTCCGACTCCTACTACAAGGCCATCATCAGTGCCGAAGGATACCTCTTCCCTGCGCATTGAAGATGTTTCGGCTCAGACTTTAGAGCTAGCGAACTTAGATTCGTAGACCGAAGTAACCGTGAGTGACTTGGCACTTGATAAGGGTGAACCCTCAAAGGGTAATGATCCCTCAGCTGATACCTTCGCAGATAATCTTCTACAAAATTTTGGATTCTCCAAACTTAGCCTTACTCGAAAGAGTGCAGAAGAAATCTAGAAGCTAGCTCTCTATTGCTTGGAGACCCAGAATATTACAGCAGAGGAGGAAGCTCAAGAAGATGAAGATGTCAAACTCGTCGATCTTCTTGATAAAGTTCGTCTCCATGATAAGAAGATGAAAGCTGGTATGGCTCCGCCACCGCCAGTAATTCCTTTGACTCTCGCCGAGAAGGTTTTGACTAAGGTGCACATGAGCCTCAATAAATTAACTCATGAACATTATGTAAGTCATAATATGACTCCTCTTTTTATTGTATTTCATATCGTATCCTCTAGCCCGCAAGCATGAAGTTGGATAGGAAGTCCGAATTTATGCTTTTATAGGATGCCAAAGAATGAACTAGTATAGCCCCCCAAGGCTCGTGCTGATATTTAACTTTGTTTAAATATTAGTCCGAGTCTTAGTAGACTTCTAACTCTAGTTACTATTCTGACTTAAAGAAAGTTAATGCTTATAACCAGGAAATGCTGAAGAATATTTGCAACAAGCAGAGAGAGATAAGATCTCTTCAGCTTGAAAATGCTCAACTGAAAGTTTCCAAAGATGAGTGATATAGTGCAAACGTATCTATAATTTTTGGTGTTCCATGCTTGTTTCATATATACTTTCTTATGTTTTGTCCACACTTTGGAGTACTTTTAGACATTTTCTGGAACTAACCTATTAACAAGATGCCATAGTGCCAATTCCATGTTTTCTTCTGTTTTTGGTTCCAGAAAAGCCAGAAAATGAATATTCTCAGAATTGGATCGGACATAAGCCAAAGTCGATATTTTACCAGAAGACTCACGGAGCCAGAAGACAAGACGGAGAGGGTCCAGGGGCTGGCCACACCATGTGGCGGAGCGGGTCCCCCTGGTTGCGCCACCAGGTGGTGTGGTCCCCTGGTCCACCCTCTAAAATCGCCCTTTCGCCTATAAGAAGCCTCTGATGCAGAAACCCTAAAGGATCTAGCCTCCAGCCACGAAAAGTTCCATAGCGCCACCGCCACTGAAGGGGGGATTCGGGCACAAAAAGTCTTTGTTTCGGCACCCTGCCGGGACGGGGAATTTCCCCCCAGAGCCATCTCCATCGATCTCCACCACGATCTCCATCGTCGTTGATGATTCCAATGATGATGAGGGAGTAGATCTTCCTCGAGGCTAAGGGTTCTACCGGTAGCTATGTGTTCATCTCTCTCTCTCTATGCATGATCATATTGTGATCATGAGCTTTGTAATCAAGTAGATCTACCTTGCTACTCAAGTGCTTTAATAGATCTCTGCTCTCCCCATGTGTGTGAAAGTGACAGCGTGCACACCATGGTGGCACTTAGGCTAGAGATTACAAATACTTTTTATGAGTTATATTTGGAGTTGGATGTCTTTATGAAATTGTGGTGTTTGTTGGAACCATCTAGTGCTCAAGGTGGCAGTGTGGGGTTATCTAGATGGGGAAAGCAAACTTTGAGGTGTGCTGTTATAGCCCTACCGTGGATTAGAGTTATCCAACCGGAGAGTAGTTCAGAGTAGTATCATAAAGAGATGAAATTTATATGAGAGTGTTGACTAGTGAAAGTATGATCCCTAGGCCTTGTTTCTAAGCATTGAAACACCGTTTGCAACTAGATCTGTTACACGTTTGCTTGCTTCCATCTCTAGTTCAGATTTTCTTTAGTCTCTTCCTACCCGTTAAGCTCTTTTCTGGTACTGTTACCACTTATAATTATCCATATCACTTGTATTCACTATCTCTTCGCTGAACTAGTGCACCTATACTCCTGACAAGTGTATTGGGTGTGTTGGGGACACAAGGGACTTCTTGTATCTTGATTGCAGGGTTGCTTGAGAGGGATTCCTTAGACCACTTCCTCCCTGAGTTCGATAAACCTTGGGTAATCCACTTAAGGGAAACTTGCTGCTGTTCTACAAACCTCTGCACTTGGAGGCCCAACAACTCTCTACAAGAATAGAAGTGCGTAGACATCAAGCTATTTTCTGGTGCCGTTGCCGGGGAGGTAAGGTAAAAGGTACTCACATCCTCTAGCTACTAAGCTATCTTCTAGTGCGGTTGCTGGTGTGTGAGTGCTCGAAGTTATTTCCTTTAGATTCTGCAATTATATCTTTTTATTTCTTGTTTTTATTTTCACTAGTTAGGCTTAATGGAAAACAACAACAAAATTAGAGAGCTTTATAGTATTTATCTTGAGTTAGGACTTGAATTGTCTGAAAAGAAAATTAAAAAACCCATGGAATTTCTTTTCATGCTAATAGCAATGTTATTAGTATGAAAATTTTGAACACCTTTGTTACTAATGCTATGGAAGCGTCTAAGCTTGGGGAAGTTAGTTTTTATGAAAATGAACTTTTTAGTTCCCTAGCTTTAAAGAAGAAAATTTTCTCTGATGATACTTTACCTCCCATATGTGGTAATTCTAATGATACTTGTGATATTTTAAATCCACATACTGAAAGCATCCCTTTTAAAATACCTATAAAAATTGTTGAACGTGTTATGAATAACTGTTATTTTGGAGATTGAACTGTCCATTCTGGTGATCATTTACTATTTATACACGAATTATGCGAGTTGTTCAAGTGTGCAGGTATTTCAATGAACCAAGTTAAGAGGAAGCTATTCCCTTTTTCACTTAAGGGCAAAGCAATGGAGTGGTATGAGCTACTAGATGATCCTCATCATTTGGAGTGGAAGGAACTTGAATCTCTCTTTTACTCTAAATGTTATCCTCTTCATGAAATTCATCAAGATAGGAATTACATTTATAATTTTCATCCACATGATGGAGAAAGTATTTCCCAAGCATGTAGGAGATTAAAGTCACTAATGCTCAAATGTCCCATTCATGAGCTCCTTAGTAATATTGTTATTAATAATTTCTATGCAAGGCTTTCAGGACATTAAAAGGACTATCTAGATACTTGTTTAGTGGGATCCATCACAAATAAGGAGGTCAAATCTAAGTGGGATCTTCTTGAAACAATTCAAAGTAATATCGAAGATTGGGGTAACGACAAAGGTAAAGAACCAGGTATATACTACGAGTATGACTGCATTAAGTCTTTCGCTGAAACTGCTGATTTTCAAGAGCTTAGTGCTAAATATGGTCTTGATCCTCAAATACTTATTGATTGTTTTAGAACCTTTGCTTCTCATATTAGTGCTCCTAAAGAAAAATGGGACATGTATCATGAGCCTTTTAAAGACACTTGCATGGAAAATGAAATTGTTATTTATGATAGCAATAAACATGCTCAAACCTCTGAAAGTACTATTTCTTATAAGCATGTTAATTTTTGTGGAATACATAGACCTTGTGAGAATAATAAAATTGAAGAAGAATATTGTATCACCCACATGAATGAAAAAACTAGAATGTGGTATAGGGCTCTAAATGATCTTGGTAAAAAAGTTTGTGCGCTCTATCCTTTTATTTGTCAACTTTGCTTTGAAGAGGGTCATTTCAATTTTCAATGCTCAGGCCATAATAATAGCCCTTCTAATCCAATGAGTACTACAAGTTTGTATTGTGATGACATGATCACTGCTAATCAGCATGATGAACTTACATTATTTTTGGGGTGTGAAGAGTTATCAAGAAAAACTTCTTTGGTAGATATGAGTGCTTTTGGTATGAACGGCATCCTACATGGTTGTCATCTTTATTGTGTTGATAATTTCCACACAAATACCTACATACAAAATATTATAAAATATGAGATTTTACCAAAATATGACAGGACTAATATGTGTTTTGATCTTATTAATGAAAAGAAGGAAGCCTCCAAAGTTTCTTCTATTGTCTCTAATAATAAACCAGGGTATATGGAGAAGCTTCCTTTCAAGCCTCTCCCTCCCAAAGAGAAGAAGAAAAATAAAAAGATGAGGAGTAAAAGGAGAGAGAAAACGGTATTTCCCCTAAGCATGTTGCTCCTATTATAGTTCTTGATGAGTCTGAACTCGATGATGTTCCTATGCCTGTTACCTATAGTAGTGATCATGATTGGGAAAAGCACACTACTTTTGATATTGAAATCTCTTTGGTGCCAATTCTAGAAATGATGATATTAATAATTGTTGTACTATTAGTGCTATCCATGTTCCTTCCAATGATGATATGACAAACGAACACACTTTGGCAGATAACTATTCTATTGCTTATGATGATACTATACCTCCAATATATGATGATTACAATAATGAATATGATATTTTCAGTCCACCTACTATTGAGGAGAAAATTAATTATGATTACAATATGCCTCCTATATTTGATGATTATGGTAATGAGAATAATAATGATAGCTATTTTGTTGAATTTTATCCTACTACAACTAATAAGAATGACTATGTTTATGTGTTGAGTATTAATTCTTTTATGCATGTGGATCATGATAAGAATGTTTTATGTGATAGTTATATTGTTAATTTTATTCATGATGCTACGGAAAGTTATTATGAGAGAGGGAAATGTGGTTTTATGTATCTCAACAATATGAAGTTTCCCCTCTTTATGTTGAAATTTTTGAAGTTGCACTTGTTTTGCTTTCCTATGCTTGTTGCTTTGTGCTTTCATGACTTGTTTATTTACAAGATTATTTTTCATAGGAAGTGGGTAAGACTTAAATGTGTTCCATATTTGCTTCTTGATGCTCTCTTTTACTTCAATTCATATTTCTTATGTGAGCATCTTCTCAAACTATCATGCCTAACTTAAAGGCGATAAAGAAAAGTACTTCTCGAGAGATAACTCAATGGTTTTCTTGAGTCTTGGAATTTATTACTTCTGTAATAACCTCTCCTTATCCTTTTTATTTGATTTTTGTGCCAAGAATAACCTCTAATGAGAGGTAAGTAAGATTTGACGAAGTGCTGTCCCGAAACAGACTTTTGTGCTTCACTTTAAAAATCCGTGAAACATCTCTGTATGTCGGATTGGGCTGTAATGTGTTGTGCTTCTGCCCCAGGTTGTTATACAACTTTCGTTAGTTCAACACTTTTCGATTTGAGCAACAAAAGGTCTTCGAAAAAATCGGTTTTCACCTGCTGGTCTGTTTTGACAGATTTCTGCCATTATTTGCATTTGCCTCTTTATCGATTTCTTTTTGGGTTCTTTTTGGTGAATTGAGCTTTTTTAGGGAATTTCTATAGTAGCTTGTGTTTTCAATGAAAGTTTTGCTGTTTTAAAACTAAACCCAAAGGTTTATTATCTTTTGAATGCACTAATGTTGCTAATGAAGATTGTGTGAAGTTTTGTATGAAGAAAATTTTCAGGTGTAGAGAAAGAACGATGTAATGACATGAAGAATGGACTAAAGCTCAAGCTTGGGGATGCCACGCGTGTCACCCCAAGAAATATCCAAGAAGTACAAGCGTCAAAGCTTGGGGATGCCCAAGGCATCCCCTTCTTCATCAATAAAAATCTCAGGTTTCTTCCAAACACTTCATTTTTATTGTTTCATGCACAGTTGTGTTGTTCTTGGAGCGTCTTCATTTTTTGTTTTTTGTTTTTGATTTTCATTTGCTTAGTTTGCTTGAATAAATTGGTTGGACCCCCTCATTCATACATTAGTTTTCAAATAAGTTGGTTTGATTTGGAAAAGAGTAGGAAAAGTTCATGCTTAAGTGGTAAAAAGGAGCTTGTTTTTGAATATGGCCTATGATTTGTCATGTCATGCTTGATATTGTTTTGGCTTTATGCTTAGTGATTTTTGCTGTAGCATTACATGTTATAAACAATTGAGATTGCTTAATGTGCCTTGGAAGAATCATTTGTTGTTTTAGCATATTAAAGCATAGTATTGTGGTATTCTCCTTTGATACTTTATTTGGGTTGACTTGGCGCATGCTCACACCATGTTAAGACTATACCAAGTCACCATAGCCTCAATGATCATTTAGTTTTCGACTTGTAATATCACTTTATGCTTTGATTAACAATGTTTTGTCGCTTTGCATGATTATGGCCATTATTGCTCTCTTAGTTGGTCGCTCCTAGTCTTTTGCTAGCCTCCATACCAAGTATGAGTTCCACTCATGCATCCAACTCCAAATAAAACCAAGTTATTCCAAAGAGTCCACCATTCCTACCTATTAGCATTTGCTATTCCATGTATATTCATGTTTTTATCTACCTTCCGAATTAAACTTGTTATGTGAACATTAGTGATTAAAGCTCTCACGAAGTTGATGGCACACTTTACTTTTTTTGCCCCTAATAAACTTGAACCATTGTGTCATCTATGTTGTATATGCTTGCACTTATACGTTGGGAATTAGCAGAACCATGTTGTCACGGGGAACGCTTTCGGCATTGCACTTGTACATTGTACCCAGTTGATATCATGATCTTTTGTTTATGGATGTCGTTGGTGTGAAATGAAAGGGGAGCTTGTAAGTCCATAGAGTTATGTATGTGTGTTAGAGAAACGCCTGGGCCGCTGGTCTAATCCATGCCTAATCATGGTGGAAACCTGCAGTGTAACCATAATGAGCAATCTATGAAGCATTCTTCTTATAAAAAAAGAGATTGAGATTGAGAAAAAAAAGAAAGAAAAAAAGAGATGAGAAATGTTGGGGGATACCCCCGGGTAGGGTAACACCGGGGTATAAGGGTCGAGTTAGCCGGGGTAGGAGTTAGCCGAGATACGGCGCGGTCAAAGAAAGTGCTGACCGGGTCACCTCAAGGCAGGCCGAACCACGGTGTGACCCGGCTCATGGGGCGCCTCCTTAACTATGGTCCGGTCGGCATAAGATCTATGTCAGCCATGTCTATCTGTTTTGCAGGTAACTGGGTAAGCTGGATTAGCTATATGCTAGCCGGATTATCTTAGCTTCCAAGAGAAGGAATCTCCCGCTGGTCAAAAGGTAGCTTTATTAGTTGTAGCGTGAGTAAAGTAAAGTAAAGAAGAGGACCAACGGGTTAGGGGCGACCAAGGTGACGCGGGCAAAGCTGGATGACGTAACCCGTGTCTAGTGACGCCAAAAGACAAGGATGACACTACGGGTTACGTGCAAAGCCCGAACGAGCCGTTAAAGAGAAATAAAGAAGCATCTGCTTTAGGAAAGAAGCATATTCGTAGAATATGCTGCCACCTGTGCCCTAGAATTATAACCCGGGCCTCACTATATAAGGGAAACCGGGGCCTCCATAGAAGGGGACGGCCGATAGATCATTCATTCTCTGTCTAAGGTAGAGCTCTGGGCTAGTTGACAGGGAGTAAGAGACATCGTCTCCTTCCTGCTAGGAGCCTCAAGAGCACTTGTAAGCACCATTGATAGAGAAATAACAAGAGCTTCTGTGCGTGGAATCACCACGTTCTCCCTCCCTGGATTCCCCTAGCACTCATTGGCCCCATCTTTAGCCTATCCATGGCATCTTTAACCACCACCACGACAGCTGGCGCCCGCCGTGGGTCTAGTGGTGCTAGCAGGGGTGAAAATTCAGACGGGAAACTTCTCAGGCACCAGTGAGTGTATAGTCTCAGGATTGGTTCAACGCTTTGGAGCGCTGGACTACGTCAGCGACAACGCGGGAAGCTTTGGCAGGCACCCTCCACCGCACAACGGTGTCTTCCTCAAGCTTGGCGCGCACAAGATCTACGTCGGTGTGGACGTGTCTTGCGTTCATCCGTGGCGCGTCGTCGACGGAGGCGAGCCACCTCTCAGCGCGGCTCGTGGAGTGCGTATCACTTGCCCCACTAGCAGCATTGAGGTCTTGATGACCGCGCCAGACGCAGGACCAAGCAAAGATCCGGCGCCAGAGCCAGAGGTAACACCAAAACAGACTAGGTCTAGGTTTCCGCCGCTAGAGAGACCAGAGAATGTGCTCCAACAAGCGATAGATACCTTAACAACGCCAATAGCACCTGTGGTACATCCGGCTCAGGCACAGGCTAAGTTAGAGGAGACTAGGCGGAAAATGTTAGCTGGAGCAAAGAAGGTAGCAGAGCTGCATCAGTTGTTGAACATCACCTTGAGAGAATATGCTAAGGCAAACCGTATAGATGGAGTGAAAATCCGGGGCAGAAACCTGATCACTGAGATTGACAAGGAGTACGAGCCTAGGCCGGGTCAGACAGCCACGATAGTTACAGGAGGGTTGGATCGGTACAGTACCCCCCACAAAGAACCTCAGAGCGACAAACGCGGCTACGTCCGAATTAGAAGGCTTAACTGGAGAGGCCCGGCAAAGGCAACAAGAGAGGGTAAATCATTTGTTGAGAGTTGCATGCCAGCAAAATGAAGAAATAAACAAGGCAAACCCGGTGCCACCAGGAGCCTCACAGGTGGTACATTCGGCAAGAAATAACCCGGCGAGATCCGGAGGAGCCGCATCATCTCCAGGTCACAACTTTAGGAAGAAGAGGTAGTAAACTCCGGAAGAAGAGATAAACAAATGGTCCCTTACAATCTGGTAAGGGCCGGAAAAAGCAAAGCGATGCAATTGATGAGGATCGGCACACTACCAGCCGAGGTGTGGCTGCCCGAGGTAACCATGACCAAGGTAATGCCGGTCAAAGAAATGTTGCCAATGACAATGCCAGACAGCGGATCCCGTGGGAGCGGGGAAAAATTTACCTCGGACACAGTAGAAGCACGTACCTCGGCAAGAGGGAAGTGTAGGACAAGCAGCGCGACAACTGGATGCTCGTCCGGATCAGGAAAGATACAATGATGGTTATTCGGCTATGGTCAACGACGGATACCCCAGACCGGATCACCACATAATGGGATCAAGGCTGGGAAGCATAAACTTGTAGCCAGATGATGCGAGGTTGAAGTTGGATAGGATTTATAGGTCGGAACAAATCGAGTTACAAGGTCCACCAGGTCCAGCATGCTTTGGGCCCCGGATCATGAACGAGCCACCAGTGCCGAACTTTCAGCTGGCTAGAGGAACCCGAACTTATGATGGTAGTACCAGGCTAGAGGATTGGTTGATTGACTATGCCACAACAGTCAAGATCGCAACTAGAAATTTGAGATGGGCAGTGAGGTATGTACCACAGATGCTGGAAGGACCAGCGTGAGTTTGGTTGAACAATTTGCCACCACGAAGCGTTAACTGTTGATTGGATTTCCAGGAGTTGTTCGTTAGCAATTTCTCAAGCACTTACAAGAGACCCAACATACCACAAACCCTGGTGTTATGCCGGAAGAGACTGAATGAGCCAGATAGAGATTTCCTGACTTGGTGGTGCAATGTGCGAAACTCGTGGGAAGGAGTAATTGAATCACAAGCTATTGCGTGGTTTGCCCAAGGGTGTAGATATGGAAGTATGTTGTGGCAGAGGTTGCAGCGAGATATGCCAACAACTCTGGCTGAAATGATCCAGATTGTAGATTCATATGCCTTGGGAGATCCAACACAACCCTAGCTGATGTCGAGCGAGGCAAACGAGGAGTATTACAATAGAGATATCTCAGGATCATCAAGAAGGAATGATTTCCGAGGAAAAAGAAGGGACGAGTGTCCGGACTATAGATATAACTCGCAACAAGTGGCAGCGGTAGACCGGGATCAACCCAATGCCGGAGCAAGCCAACGCCAAAAAACTGGAGGGCAGAGCTGGCAACAGAAAAATGAGGGGAAAAAACCTTGGACCCCAGAGTAGAAGAAGCAGTGGCAAGAACGAAAGGATAGGCCGAGGTATAAATTTGAGTCTATGCTAGATCAACCTTGCAAATTCCATACGCCAAGCCTGAATAACCCGATGAATCATACGACCCGACAATGTGAGTGGATGAGGAAATTAGAACAGGGAAGTTCGGGGAATGCTCAGGCACCTCGGAACGAAGCACCTAGAAACGAAGCACCCCGGCCACCATTACTGACAGGGGGAAACGGACAACAACTGATGTTGCCACCGCCTCCACCGAGGTATGAAAGGGATACGATACATCAAGTAGACAATAACCAGCGACGGGATCATGGTTGCCACGAAAACGAAAGGCAAAACGAGTAGATGGAACATCACCAAAGTTACTGTGTGTTCACCACGGAAGAGAATGACCGGAAAAGCTTGCAGCCCGACATATGGAGGTAAACGCAGTAATGCCAGCGGTGGTGAGGTATATGCCCTGGGCGGATCAGGATATTACATGGAGTATCAAGGATCACCCAAATATCATGCCAAGCCCGGGAACCTACGCTCTGGTCCTGGATCCGACGTTCATCGGGCCGAATCTCAATGTAAGATTTTCCAAGGTATTGATTGACAATGGTAGCAGTATCAACATTATGTACATGGATACCATGCACAAGCTAGGGATAACAGAGAACATGTTGCAAGCAACTAGGACCACCTTTCATGGCATTGTGCCGGGTATTTCTTGTGAACCAATTGGTAAGGTCCGGGTTGACGTGTTATTCGGCACAAGAGACAACTGCCGCACTGAAAACTTGGAATTTGAGGTGGTGAATCTGGAGAGCGCTTATCACGCGTTACTCGGCAGGCCAGTGCTAAAAAAATTCATGGCAACTACCCACATCAGTTACCTTAAGATGAAGTTGCCTGGACCAAGGGGCGTGATAACTGTATCAGGGGACTTCCGGCATTTGATCGAGTGTGCCTCAGCCGGATCCAATTTAGCCGAGTCACTTGTGATAGCTCAAGAAAAAAAGGAAGATACTGGAAGTGGCGGCATTGGATCAATCCGCACAACAACATATGCCGGCCCTGACCAACCCGCACGGGAGCGTCTCGTTCCAAGCAACTAAGGACACGAATAAAGTGCCAATCGATGATCAGTTCCTAGAGCGCACCGTCACAATTGGTGTCGGGTTAAGCAGCAAATAGGAAAGCGAGCTCGTCAACTTCCTCCGTGAGAATCGGGATATCTTTGCTTGGTCTACACAAGATCTGCAAGGTGTACCGAGGGAGTTGGTTGAGCACTCATTAAACGTAAGACCCGGGGCTAAGCCGGTAAAGCAGCCTCTCAGGCGTTTCGCAGAAGATAGAAGGAAAGTTATTGGAGATGAAATAGCAAGACTACTAGCGGCCAGGTTTATCATGGAAGTACTCTATCCGGACTGGCTCTCTAATCCGGTGCTAGTAGAAAAGAAGAAAGATTATCCGAACGTAGTTGTGGTATGGCGCATGTGTATTTATTACACGAACCTGAATAAGGCGTGTCCCAAAGATCCATTTCCACTTCCTAGGATAGATCAAGTCATAGACTCAATGGCAGGATGTGAGCTACTGTCATTCATTGATGCGTATTCTGGCTTCCACCAGATACCCCTGAATCCGGATGATCAAATAAAGACTACATTTATTACCCCGTATGGGGCTTATTGCTATCGCACTATGCCGTTTGGATTACGTAATGCAGGAGCAACATACCAGCGATACATGCAAAAATGTTTGCATGACCAAATAGGTCGGAATGTGCAGGTTTATGTGGATAATGTGGTAATAAAGACCAAACAAAGCAATATGCTCCTTGAGGATATCCGGGAGACATTCGCGAACTTGAGAAGGTTCCGAATGAAACTGAACCCGGAGAAATGCACCTTTGGCGTACCCGACAGAAAGTTACTCGGGCTTTTGGTGTCTAGCCATGGCATTGAAGCTAACCCGACAAAAATCCGGGCCATAGAAAGAATGGAACTACCAAAATGTCTTAATGATGTGCAGAAGTTCACTGGTTGCCTGGCATCATTAATTCGGTTCGTCTGTCGGTTGGGAGAGAAGGCCTTACCCCTCTATCAACTAATCAAAAAGGTAGACAAGTTCACATGGATGCCACAGGCGGATCTTGCATTTCGGGGGTTGAAAAAGATGTTATCTACAGCACCAATCCTAGCTACACCACTACCTAAGGAGCCAATGCTGCTCTACGTAGCCGCGACCAATCGAGTCGTAAGTGCAGTAATCGTAGTGGAGCGCGAAGAGGAAGGAAAATCCGTGCAAAGGCCAGTGTACTATCTGAGCAAGGTATTATCAGTCTCGAAATAGAACTACCCTCACTATCAAAACATGGCATACGGCGTATATATGTCGGCCAAGAAACTCAAGCATTATTTTGAGGAACACCCCATCAAGGTGATATGTGAGGCACCCATTTCGGAGATTATAAGTAACAAAGACGCAAGTGGCAGGATAGCAAAGTGGGCAATCGAGTTAGCTCCCTATGCACCACAGTTCGACAGAAGGGATGCAATCAAGTCACAAGAAGTGGCGGATTTCTTTGTGGACTAGGCTGAAATGCAATATGAGCAGCCCCTCCTGGACTTCAATTATTGGAAAATGCACTTCGATGGATCGAAACTGAAAGATGGGTTGGGCACCGGTGTAGTGCTTACCTCGCCCAAGAAGGATCAACTGAAATATGTCCTTCAAATCCACTTCAGTGCCTCGAATAATGTGGCGGAGTACGAAGCATTGGTGCATGGTCTCAAAGTGGCAAAAGAAGTAGGGATACGTTAGATACAATGCTTTGGAGATTCTGATTTGGTGGTGCAGCAGGTATCTGGAAATTGGGATGCCTTGGATGCTAACATGGCCCTATACAGGTCCCATGTTCAAAAGATAAGTGGGTTTTTGAGGGATGTGAGCTCCATCACATACCCCAGATTGAAAATGAGGCGGTAGATACGCTGTCCAAGCTAGGCTCATCCCGGCAACCAATCCCGCCAAATGTTGCCTTGGAGCACCTGAGACAACCATCTATCACACCATCACCTGAATCAGATTTCATTTACATCTTGGCACTCTCCAGATCAAGAGCTGCACCTACGGAGATAGAATGGGGGAGCACCTCAGTAAACCCGGGGACTGCCACAGCAAACCCGGGGACTGTTCAGTCTGATCCGGCAGGAGTTATGTTGGTGGATGCAATGGAAGTTGATGAGGAACCATTTCTCATCCGGACTGTGCCAACTTGGGCCAAGCCAATTTTCGATTTTCTGAAAGAGGGAATCTTGCCGGATGATGAAGTAAGTTCAAGGCGGATTCAGAGAAGGACAAAGGCCTATACAATTATTAATGATGAACTATACAAGAGGAGTGTGACAACAGTACTACAATGGTGTGTTGATCCGGAGGAAGGACTTGACATACTCCAGGATATTCACCAAGGGGAATGTGGCCACCATGCGTCCTCAAGGGCCCTGTAGCAAAAGCTTTCCAGCATGGATTTTATTGGCCCAGTGCTTTGGAGCAAGCAGAGGACTTGGTAAGAAAATGCAATGGTTGTCAAAGATACGCCACAAAAACTCACCTACCAATGTCGGAGCTGAAAACTATCCCCATTACATGGCCATTTGTTGTATGGTGCCTAGACATGGTAGGACCATTTAAGCCGGCTAAAGGAGGGATGACCCATATTCTGGTCATGGTGGACAAGTTCACCAAGTGGATTGAAGTAAAACCAATTCGAAAATGTGATGGGGCAACAACAGTAAAATTCCTCAATGATATAATCCTAAGATATGGCTATCCCCATAGCATCATAACTGATAATGGAACAAATTTCGCCAAAGGAGCATTCGCGAGGTTCTGCCGAGAAAAGAAGATCCGGTTAGACGTTGCCTCAGTCGCCCACCCCGCATCGAACAGGCAAGTGGAAAGATCCAATAGACTGGTGTTGTCCGAGATAAAACCCTGGCTCAAAGAGCCGCTGCGAAGATCAGCGGGGTGCTGGATAGAAGAACTACCAACTGTACTGTGAAGTTTAAGAACAACTCCGAATCGATCAACGGGCTATACGCCATTCTTTCTGGTATATGGGGCAGAAGCTGTATTACCAGCTGACATAGAGCATGATTTGCCAAGAGTCACCCAATACATAGAAGCCGAAGTGCGCGAAGCCCGGCAGAATGATGTTGATCTGCTGGAAGAAGCGAGAGAACTGGCTTTCTCCAGATCTGCCATATATCAGCAAACTCTCCAACACTATCATAGCCGGAAAGTAAACCCCCGAGTTTTCCGAGAAGGTGATTTGGTGCTATGGCTAATACAACGCACTGCTGGCATGCATAAGTTATCACCTCCATGGGAAGGACCTTTCATTGTGAGAAAACCTTTGCGCAATGATTCCAACTATCCTATTGATGCATAGCCCCAGCAAAAGAACAAGGCGAACAGGTCCGGAGAGGAATCCAAAAGACCATGGAACGTGGCACTACTTTGTCCTTTCTACACCTAACATGTGAATGTATCCGAGCTACTCATACGTCGGTATGTATGTCGGCAATGAGATTATCAATAAAAACTTCGTCACCCCGAGCAGAGACTCGGGGACTGCTATAATACTTTGTCTTTCGTTTTCGTATTTTTATATCGGCTGGGTTAAGACGCTTCTACCTTAGTCAGATTAGTAATGTGTTAGCACCAAAAACCTAACTCTTCGACTTTGCTGCTGTCCAACAAGAATTGGCTTCATGGCAAGCAAGAGAACAAGTTTGGAATGGCAAAGCACATGAAAACCGACTAAGGGAAAGAAATTAAGTGGGCCGACATTGGTTTTTTGACTAACCTCTAGTTTGTTTTATTCACTAAAATGCCGAATCATTTTGAGCTAATCTCAGGGTTTCAAGTATTGTTAAGTCAATTTTTTGAACCTCGGACTCGTAAGTCGAAAAACCGAATCAAGGTAGACGCGAGCCGATTCAGAAATTGGGGGAACAAGAAAATGAAACTCGAGGACTTCGCCCACGATAATCCGACAATAAAACTTAGTCTAGAACATAAAGTTTTAGCACAACCAAACCAAAGTACTTTAATACAGCTGCGCCTGGCATTCCGGGGATCTGACAAATATAACAAGTGTTTTTCAAGGAGCATGAGCAGCAGACGAATCATCTGTCGAGGAGGGAGGTACTCTGGAGTGCAGGGGAGGAGTGCTAGCTTCGGCTTCACCCTCCGAGTTAACCTCACTTTCCTCCGGGTCTTCAGCCTTGCCTCCTAGTTCGGAGCCCTCACTCTCACTTCCTTCATCTTCAGCTCCAGAGACAATTTCGTCATCAGCAACATCAAGATAACTCGGTCCCTCATTCCAAGCATGGCAGAAGGAGTACTAGATGAGCTTGTTCGCACAGGCCTGGCGACGCGCGATCCACTCCGGATCCTCGCACCACTTAGACCCGGTGCGCATGCCACTGAGCAACGCCAAGTCAATTCCTTCGTACCATGATAGCACAAATTTCAGAGCAATGTCGGCTCCAGCCCGTGCGGAAGATTCGTGCCACAGATGCAGCTGCGTGTCGCACTCCATTAACTTGGTTATGAAAGCCGAGCCTTTCTTGGTGATGGTCTCACTAGGCCAGAGGCAGCTGAACATTCGTGTTGCCACCGGGATGATGTCCGCACCATGATTCTTTACTACCTCAAGGCGAGCGGTGAGACTCGCCAGGAGATCCTCTATGGTATAAGGGATTGGCTCAGCATCAAGGGCAGCAGGAATTCCATGCTGTTCGCGAGACTGGCGTACGGCAGAGGCAGCGAGTGTATCGCTCTCTAGAAATTTGCCTAAGGATAAGAAGAAAAACAGTGAACAAAAAGATCAAATCCGGATGGTAGAAGATCAAGCAAGAGCAAAAAAACTTACGCGCGATCTGGAAGAGAAGTCGCTGAAGCTCGGAATCAACATTGGCATTATGGACCCTAAGTTTCTCGTATTCGGTGGTCACCGACGTAAGCTTGACGTCGGCTTCCTCCAATAGGCTCTTGTACTTGGAGATTTGCGTGGTTAAACGCTCTTTCTCCTCGGCAAACTCCTGGTCGGCCTTCTCCAGCTCGGACTGATGGGAGCTCTTAAGCTTCAGGATTTCGGCATTCAGCCGAGTGATCTCTGAGTTCTGTTGTTGGAGCCGAGCTATCTCTGCGTCTTTCTTTTTTAGCTCAGCCTCATGATTGCCTTCTTGTTCGAGGAGGTGAGTCATCATTTCAGGCAAGGGGACACTATCCTCGAGAGCACCTACAACAACACAATGATCCGGGGAACCCAAAGTATAAGTGTCCACCGGATAAGGCAAAGAAAGTACAACGATCATGTGAAGGGGATAAGTTTACCTTTGATTTTCGCAAGATTTTTTCTCATGATTATGTTCTCAGCTTCAACCTCGGCTGCATGATTCGGACAGCAAATTCATATGGGTCCTAAGAAGTTTGAATGAACAAGGAAGAGGAAGAATGGGAAATTACCCCTCTTCTGGTACTCCGCTAGGACTCTACCATAACGCACGCGGATGTCTTTGTAGGAGTCTAGCATGCGCTGGAACTCGGTGGTTAGTGGTAATCTGAAACAAGCAAGGCAAAGACAAACTTCAAAGGCAAGGCAAAAATAATTTGAAGTCTACAAGATCCGGGCCAAGTGGAACTTAACCCGGCTCTAGGTGTGTAGATATTTGAAGTCTACAAGATTCGGGCCAAGTGGAACTTAACCCGGCTCTAGGTGTGTAGATATTTGAAGTTTACAAGATCCGGGCCAAGTGGAACTTAACCCGACTCTAGGTGCGTAGATATTTGAAGTCTATAAGATCCGAGCCAAGTGGAACTTAACCCAGCTCTAAGTGGGTGGATATTCGAAGTCTACAAGATCTGGGCCAAGTGGAACTTAACCCGGCTCTAGGTGTGTAGATATTCGAAGTCTACAAGACCTGGGCCAAGTGGAACTTAACCTGGCTCTAGGTGTGTAGATATTTAAAGTCTACAAGATCCGGGCCAAGTGGAACTTAACCCGGCTCTAGGTGTGTAGATATTCGAAGTCTACAAGATGCGGGCCAAGTGGAACTTAACCCGGCTCTAGGTGTGTAGATATTTGAAGTCTACAAGATACGTGCCAAGGGAACTAGACCCGGCTCTAAATCTACTAAAATTTGATGTCATTATGATTAAAAGCTAAGTTCTACGAGGAGCATCTGACCGAATAACAAGATATTACCTCGGAGGCTCGAGGACTAGGGGATATATGTCTACAAGTGCTCAGTTATGGAAAGCATCAACATCAGAGAAAAAGAATTACCTCCATCATCCGGCCAGCCAAGGAAATAGCCTTGGTAGCGGAGTTCATCTGGGCGCTGAACTCGGCTGGGCCGAACTTCTCTGGAAGGTCCTCTTGGTTGACGAATTCGGCGTCGTTCCAGTTCTTCACATACTCAAAGAGTAGTGGACTGTAACTTTCGCCGCTCAGAGAAAAGCTCGCCACAAGGCCCTTCATGTGGGCCTCCCGCCTGGCGGATTGAGCTGCAGCGGGGCTGGTGTGCAAAACCAGATGTTGGCTGCCCTCTAATCTAGAAGTGGCAGACCCAGATGAAGTTACTTTTGCAGAACCGGAGGGCTTCTTGGCCTTGCCGGATGAAGGTGGAGGAATTGACTGAAAGATATCTGCTACAGAAGGGGTAGACCCGGAGCGAGCCGATAGAGCTTTTCCTTTGGGAGGCTTGGAGGCTCTTGCTGTTGTTGGAGCTGCTAGTGCTGTTGCTGGTGCTGCTGGTGCTGGTGCTGCTAGTGCTGGTACCGCTGCTATTGTTGCTGGTGCTGGTGCTGGTACTGGAGGTGCTGGGGGCGGCGCCGATGAAGCGGGCACCTCAGGATCTGGCATGGAGGCCGAGGAACCAGGGCGATCCGGCATTGCCGTATCCTGATCCGGCTCACTACCCCCCGCACCGATATTGCCCTCCTCCTTGCGAGGTGGGCTCTGGTCAGGCGCAGCCGCGGAGCCCTCTTTAATAGGGATGAGCGGGCGATAATCATCATTGCGGGGGGAGAGGGACTGCTCCGGAGTGGAGAGGCAATGTCGGGGCCGCTCTGAGGGATGTCCCTAGGAGCTCTGAGAAAGGAAAAGCACCAAGTCAAAAAGAAGAATCAATAAGAAACAAAGGCAAGTAGAGGAAAAAATCCAAAGGAGCGGTATCAAAGAACTTACTCATCTGCGGTAGGAGGAGCTCGAGGTTTCGGTGCCCCCCGAACTGTGCTCTTGGCGGCAGGCTTGGCAGAGGGTTTAACCCCGGACTTCTTTTGCCTCTTCTTTGGCACGGCACCTCCGAAGCTGCGGCCGAGGTAGCTGCGGGCTTCTGGGATGGAGCCGGGGCCGGGCCACCAGTGGCAAGGGGAGGAACCTCATGGACCTAACCGTCCTGGTTAGCTAAACATTCGGACATAACCAGATGCGTGTAAGAGATGGGAACCAGATCAAGTACCTCCAGGACCTCAACGTCCGAGTCATCATCGTTAGGCCAATCCCTTAGAGAAGAGGCCTTACCAGCGATGCGCTTGACGATGTCTGGAGCAGGCAGGAAGGTCTCCGGATCAGTCTCCTCCTCGTCTCCCATGGTGCGGTCCGGCAACCATTTGCTCGTCGGCACCTCGGTATTCTCCAATGGTTGCTGGAGCAATTTCTGAGAGACAATAGTTGCCAAGTTACAAAAGGAAACCAACATACAAGGAAGGTTCGAAAAACAGAGAAGGGTTAATTTACCTTTGGAGGGGGGTTGACACGGGTGAAGGGTTCAAGTCCCCACTCCCAATCCTCAGAGAACTCCTTCTCCACATTCAATATGGACTTAACCCGGCGGTAAACCGTCGAGTTATCCAGCTCGAAGGAAGAAGTCCGGTGAGGATCGAGAGGGCCTCTAAGGTAGTAGATCTTATGGGCTCGCTTCTGGTGGGGGAGACCCGGCTGCGAATAAATGTAATCATGATATCCTCCCCCGGAGACGCTCCTTGAGCAGCTCCATGATCCGGCATGCCACTTGATTCGCTAGGGCCGTGGCGCGCTTGGGAATGCTTTCCCAAAGCAAGGCGTCTGGAGGGCCAAGTTTGAAAGGGAGTAGCCGGATCAGGTCCTCCTTAGTGGTGTTCCGCATATAAAAGAAAGTCCGGGCCCAGCCCTTGCAGGACTCAAGCCCGGTGACCCAGGGGAACACGGAGTGCTTGCGGGGAGAGATAGAGGCAGCGCCACATTGGGTCAAGTGTTTGTCCTCTGGGGCAAGCTTCGGATCCGGAACCACGTTCCTCCGCAGACCAAAGAACTTAATCCAAAGTTCTTTGGTCGGCTAGAGGCCGATGTACCCCTCGATGCCAGAAGCAAAGGAGGACAGAGAGGTAATGGCATTTGCAGGGAGATGATGAGGTTGCAACTTATACGTGGAAATGAAATCGAAGAAAAAATCGGATGTGGGAAGGGCGAAGCCGCACTAGAAATGCGATAGAAAAACAACGTATTCCCCAGATTTGGGGGAAGGGGTGACTTCACCGGAGGCGAGGCGGCAGGCGACGCCGGCGGGGATGCGCCGCGTGGCGCGGAGCTACTAAAGGTCTTCCTCGTGGATGGTGGTGCCATCCCAACAGCCGCGCTCGTGGCCCTCCACTCCTTCTTCCTGGTGCGTCACCACTGCTGCCTCTGCCTTAGACATGGTGGATTCGAGGCTTCCAACGGGATAATCGGAGTAGAGATAGCCGGAGGAAGGAAAACAGGAAGCAAGGCCCCGTGATGGAAACTGTGAATGGGAACGGTGGCGCAGGTGCGAAAGGCTGCCGGAGCACGGTCGCGGTGGCGCTCGTGGAACAGAGAACTAGCGGCGGCGGCGGCGGAGTTGCTGTGAGAGAGAGAAGCTAGGAAGCGTAGAGGAAATGGGGAACTTGCCCTGAGAGCACCCCGCGCCTCTTACTTAACCGTGCCGCACGTGCGTCGTGGGATCCTTTGCGGGCGACGCGCCGCGCACAACGAGCGTGTACACGGTCGAAACAGCCAATCAGAGCAAGGCAACATGAGGGGCCACGGGAGCGAGCGATCCCATGACATGACACGATGTTACGATTAATGAGGCATTGCAGCGATGGGACGTTTACAGTAGTTATGCCTGACGCTGCGACAGTAACCGGCGCAGTAAATGGGCATGGCCCTTAAAATGAGGCAAATGATGATTACCCTCCACGTAGGATGTGGAGAAGCGTACAAGAGAAATAAAGATAACCCCGATAAACGAGCAAAAGACCTTGCCAATGAGGAATAACTAGGAAAGAGCAAAGGATCGCAAGATGAGAAACTTCGGGCTACGAGGTAACTCGGCCTCAGGAGCAGAAGATCCGGATATGGGAACCTACTGTGGCCATAACAACTAAAGGTTTCTAAGACCGCACCAATTTCGGGGACTAATGTTGGGGGGATACCCCCGGGTAGGGTAACACCGGGGTATAAGGGCCGAGTTAGCCGGGGTACGGCACGGTCAAAGCAAGTATTGACCGGGTCACCTCAAGGCAGGCCGAACCACGGTGTGACCCGTCTCATGGGGCGCCTCCTTAACTATGGTCCGGCTGGCATAAGATATATGCCGGCCATGTCTATCTGTTTTGCAGGTAACTGGGTAAGCCGGATTAGCTATATGCTAGCCGGATTATCTTAGCTTCCAAGAGAAGGAATCTCCCGCTGGTCAAAAGGTAGATTTATTAGCTGTAGCGTGAGCAAAGTAAAGTAAAGAAGAGGACCAGCGGGTCAGGGGCGACCAAGGTGACGCGAGTAAAACCGGATGACGTAACCCGTGTCTGGTGACGCCAAAAGACAAGGATGACGCTGCGGGTTACGTCCAAAGCCCGGACGAGCCGTTAAAGAGAAATAAAGAAGCATCTGCTTTAGGAAAGAAGCATACTCGTAGAATATGCTGCCACCTGTGCCCGAGAATTGTAACCCGGGCCTCACTATATAAGGGACACCGGGGCCTCCATAGGGGGACGGCCGATAGATCATTACTTCTCTATCTAAGGTAGAGCTCTGGGCTAGTTGAGAGGGAGTAAGAGACATCGTCTCCTTCCTGCTAGGAGCCTCAAGAGTGCTTGTAAGCACCATTGATAGAGAAATAACAAGAGCTTCCGTGCGTGGAATCACCATGTTCTCCCTCCCTGGATTCCCCTAGCACTCATTGTCCCCATCTTTAGCATATCCATGGAATCTGTCGTGCCACCACCACGACAATAAAAGAGGAAAGAGAGAAAAAAGCACCATTTTTCCATGGTAAATAAGAAGATTGCTGAGATGCTTATTGTCTACTTGCCTTGTCATTTTTATATGGGGATTCTTCCGTATCATCGGGCAAGGGGTACCCCGTTGGCGGTTCTCTATGATACACATGTACTTACTATGACAAGAACTTACCGATAACTGAACTTGAGTAGCATGAGGACCGACCCTTGTATTCAAGGGACATGAGATTGCCAACTTATACTTTGTCAAGCATATACTCCATAGTTTGTTCACTTTAACCTTAATCACTTCAAGATGCTTATGATAGGGGAAATGAGAGCTGAAAGCTAATAAGTACCACAATTTTTGGAAGCTCTTTATGATACTTGAATCCCTGCTTCCTTCTATGAAGGCCTTTCTTTTACTTTTTATGTTTAGTCTCCATCTTCTATATTTATGCACCTATTGAGAGAGCATAGTGGTCATTCTTAGTTTAATGTGCATTGTCTCAAGACTTGTTGATTGATTCATAACTTTGATATTGCTTGTTCTTAGACTACTTGTATCTAGTCACCCTTATGAACTTTGAAGGTGTCCCATGCATTTATGTTTTGCCACACTATGAGGGACAAGCTGGATATCATTCTCATTATGTTTTCTTTATGTGAACAAACAAACGTATTTCAAAGCATTGTTATTCATGAATCTTTTGTTTGTACCTTTTCATGTTACAACATAGTTGCTATGTCTTATCGTTAGAACTATATCTTGCATGCTATGTTAAAGTACTTTGATCCCAGCTTTCAATGCTTGCAAATGGTTTGATCTTGATTGTGATGGTGCATGTCACCTCAAAAATTATTCTTTCTTTTTATCACTTTCCTACTCGAGGACGAGCAGGAGTTAAGCTTGGGGATGTTGATATGTTGCAAACCTATCTATAATTTTTGATGTTCCATGCTTCTTTTATATCTACTTTCTTATGTTTCGTCCACAATTTGGAGTACTTTTACACATTTTCTGGAACTAACCTATTAACAAGATTCCACAGTGCCAGTTGCCTGTTTTCTTCTGTTTTTGGTTCCAGAAAAGCCAGAAAATGAATATTCTCGGAATTGGACCGGACAAAAGCCAAAGTCGATTTTTTACCAGAAGACTCACGGATCCAGAAGACGAGACGGAGAGGGGCCAGGGGCTGGCCACACCATGTGGTGGCGCGGGTCCCCCTAGCTGCGCCACCAGGTGGTGTGGGCCCCTGGTCCACCCTCTCACATCACCCTTTCGCCTATAAGAAGCCTCCGATGTAGAAACCCTAAAGAGTCCAGCCTCCAGCCATGAAAAGTTCCATAGTGCTAATGCCACCGAAGGAGAGATTCGGGGGATAGAAAGTCTTTGTTCCGGCACCCTGCCGGGACGGGGAATTGCCCCCGGAGCCATCTCCATCGATCTCCACCACCATCATCTCCATCACCATTGCTGCTTCCCATGATGATGAGGGAGTAGATCTTCCTCGAGGCTAAGGTTTCTACCGGTAGCTATGTGTTCATCTCTCTCTCTCTATGCATGATCATATTGTGATCATGAGCTTTGTAATCAAGTAGATCTACCTTGCTATTCAAGTGCTTTAATAGATCTCTGCTCTCCCCATGTGTGTGAAAGTGACAACATGCACACCATGGTGGCACTTAGGCTAGAGATTACAAATACTTGTTATGAGTTATATTTGGAGTTGGACGTCTTTATGAAATTGTGGTGTTTGTTGGAACCATCTAGTGCTCAAGGTGACAGTGTGGGGTTATCTAGATGGGGAAAGCAAACTTTGAGGTGTGTTGTTATAGCCCTACCATGGATTAGAGTTATCTAACCGGAGAGTAGTTCAGAGTAGTATCATAAAGAGATGATATTTATACGAGAGTGTTCACTAGTGAAACTATGATCCCTAGGCCTTGTTTCTAAGCATTGAAATACCGTTTGCAACTATATCTGTTACACGGTTGCTTGCTTCCATCTTTATTTCAGATTTCCTTTAGTCTCTTCCTACCCGTCAAGCTCTTTTATGGTACCGTTGCCACTTATTATTATCCATACCACTTGTATTTCACTTTCTCTTCACCGAACTAGTGCACCTATACACCTGACAAGTGTATTGGGTGTGTTGGGGACACAAGAGACTTCTTGTATCTTGATTGCAGGGTTTCTTGAGAGGGATACCTTTGACCACTTCCTCCCCGAGTTCGATAAACCTTGGGTAAACCACTTAAGGGAAACTTGCTGCTGTTCTACAAACCTCTACACTTGGAGGCCCAACAACTGTCTACAAGAATAGAAGTGCGTAGACATCAATGAGGCTGAAGGTAAACATTTCAGACCTCCTTTGCGTAATTTTTTATTGATCTTTGTAGCCGAATATTTATCCGACTTTCATATCTTGCCAGAACTTGTGAAGCAATCCTGCAAGATGTGGAGAACGTTGACTTGCGAGCTGAGGTGGAGAAACTCAAGGTAGACCATAAGATCCGCATCACAAGTGTTCTTGAGTCCAGCAATCACGCAAGTGAAGAGCGTGATCACACCATCGCCAAGAAGTACAAAAGAATCTCGGACTTGCAAGATGCCTTGGATAAGGAGAAGGACACCACCGAAGCTCTCTGAAATGAACTCTAGAGCCTTCGAGAGGAGAGGGCCAAAGTAGATGATGCTATCTTTGGTAATTTTTCCATCCCTGATCCGTCGTTTTTCTGAATTGTGAGAATCGGATATGTATGAATGTTGACCTTGTTTTTCTTTCTTATAGGTCATGTCATCATACTGGATGCCTCTTCATCCGAACCTCGTACCAGCCGGCTTGTGGCTGTTGGGGACCTGATCCACGATTTCCGCCATTCTTTGGAGGAGATCGGTGAATCCGTCTGACTCTCAGGCCTAGACTCATTGTTGGCCTTTGAGCTACGAGACAAGGAAAAGGATATGCCTCATCTCATAAAGAATTGGAATATGTCATATGCACGCACAGCGGCACAGAATGCTCTGACAACGATAATGAGTCACCATAGAAGCATGGAAATATGGAAAGTTACCATGGGTTATTTGACTGTCGATGAATAACGCAACGAGTAGAACATCAAGGAAATTTGGGATTCCTGCGCAATATCAACCCAGATTTTTTGATCGTTTTAGAATTCAGCAAGTTCTCCCATAGAGAAATTGCTCCCGTTGTCTATAATATTACTGTGCGGATAGTCGTATCGGATTATGACGTCCTCAACGAATCTTTTGGCTGTTGCTCCATCACAAGTTGTGATGGGTTTAGCTTCAATCCATTTTGTGAACTTATGCACCATCACTAAAAGGTGAGTAAATCCCCTTGGTGCCCATTTAAATGGTCCTACCATATCAAGCCGGCCCCCAGACAGCGAAGGGCCATGTTATCGGAATTTTTCGCAGCTGATCAGCCAGAACATGAGCTTGTTTGGCATATTTTTGGCAGCCTTTGCACGTCTTGACAAGCCGTTCGGCATCTACCTTGGCTGTAAGCCAGAAAAATCTGTGTCTAAAATCTTTTGCCACTAAAGATATGGCTGCAACGTGATGTCCACATTCGCCTTCATGGATCTCCCTTACGATTTCCACTCCTTCCAGAAATACACAGCACTGAAAGAGCCCAAACATGCTCCACTTATAGAGCTCACCATTTATTATCATATAGGTGTTTACTCCTCGGACGATCTGCCGGCTTAGAACCTCATCTTTGGGTAATTTTCCATCTACCAAGAAATCAAGGTAGGGTTTTGTCCAGATGGGAATTACAGTTAGAACTGCTATTAATGGTGAGTCGGATTTGGTCGGATACTCCTCGTTAACTCCTGTGATAGAAGGAACTTTAAGGTGTTCTAGAAAAGCACCATCCGAGACCTCCTTCCGTGCAGAGCTTATTCGAGATAATGCATCTGCTTCCTCATTTTCTGTTCGAGGGATGTGTTGAACGTCAAACCCTTCGAACGATTTAGATAATTCATCCACAACATCTCTATATGTTGACATGTGCTTGTTTGCATTACAGTGATTCAACATGAGCAACAAGATCCGAATCTCCATAACACATGAGTCTTCGGATGTCGATGTCCTTGGCAATACGGATTCCATCCAGCAATGCTTCATATTCGGCAATGTTATTTGTTGCCGTGAAGTGGATCTGCAACACATAGAAAAGTTTATCTCCTTGGGGTGATTTGTGCACCACGCCAGCCCCTGAGGCCCCGAGCATTATAGATTAGTCAAAATCTAAGGTCCAGTACTCCGACTCTGGTAGGGTCATGTTCTCCATTGTCTCTGTCCAATCAGCAACAAAGTCGGTGAGGATATAGGATTTGATTGTTGTGCGAGGTTTATACTCGATGTTGAAAGTTGCGAGCTCTATTCCCCACTTTGCGACACGTCCTGTGGCGTCGTTGTTATTGATTATGTCTCTCATGGGAGTTGTTCTCACCACGGTAATCTGGTGCTCCTGGAAATAATATCGTAGCTTTCTAGATGCGAAGAACACACCATAGTCTAGCTTTTGATAGTGCGGATACCGCTGTTTGGATTCAGTCAAGACCTCGCTGATGTAGTAGGTCGGACACTGCACTAGGTGTTCTTGTTTTCCTCTAGCCGTTCCACCACCATGACGACGCTGACAACCCTATTTGTTGCAGCTAGATAGAGCAACATCGGCTCCTGCGGTTCCGGCGCTGCAAGGATAGGAGCGGATGAGAGTACTAATTTTAGGTCTTGTAGTGCAGCTTCAGCTTCATCAATCCAGAAAAATATTTTGGTATTTTTCAGGAGCTTGTAAAGTGGTGCGGCTCTCTCACCAAGTCGGCTTACAAACCGACTGACTACAACAATGGAACCAGTTAGTCTTTGTAGGTCCTTCAAGCGAGTTGGCCTGGAAATGTTGAGTATAACCTTAATCTTGTCCCTGCTCACCTCTATGCCTCTCTGAGACACGATGAAACCAAATAATTTTCTGGCTGGTATTCCAAAGAAACACTTCTTTGGGTTAAGCATTATGTTGTATTTGCGTAGATTGGCGAACGTTTCCTCCAAGTCAGAAATTAGTGTTTCCTTCTTTTTGGACATCATCGCTATGTCATCCACATATTCATGCACATTGCGTGTGATTTGATCATGGAGGCAACACTTCATAGTGCACTGGTATGTAGCTCCTGCGTTCTTGAGCCCAAAAGGCATCATAACAAAATGGAAGATGCCGAAGGGGTTTATGAATGAATTGTTTAGTTTGTATGATTCCTTCATCCAAATTTGGTGATAACTGGAATATGCATCGAGAAAGCATAGGAGTTTCGAGCCTACCGTAGAGTCGATTACTTGATCAATTCTAGGCAGAGCGAACGGATCTTTGGGACAAGCCTTGTTGAAGGCGGTATAATCAACACACATCCTTAAATTAGTGGTGTCCTTATTAGGGACCATTGCGGGATTGGCCGACCACTCAGTGTGGATGACCTCTTCTATGAATCCGGCCAACTCAAGCCGGGCTAGTTCTTTAGCTATTGTTTTTCGCTTTTCATCGCCGAACTGTTGTAGAGACTAATTGGCGGGTTTAGCGTTTGGGTGTACATTTAGAGAGTGCTCGGCAAGTTCCCTAGGTACTCCGGTCATGTCAGAAGGTTTCCATGCGAAGATATCTTTATTAGCTTTGAGGAACTCGACGAGCGCACTTTCCTATGCGCGGTATAAACCTACACCTATATGCGTCACCTTTGAGGGATCTCCTTCCTCCAACCACGTCATCTTCGTCTCTTCCGATGCCTTGAACTCTGGAGTTGGCTTGTCGCCTCCTTCTTCGTCGTGGGTATCTCGGACGGGTCGATGGTCTTCTTGATATCCTGGTACTCCTAGGCGTGCAGTACGGCTTTAGGAAAGCTGGCATTTTCTTCCTCGCATTCTCGTGCTTTCTTCGGGTCTCCCTTGATGGTGATCACGCCCTTGGGACCTGGAATTTTCATCATATTGTAAATGTAACACGGGTGAGCCATAAAAGCCCAGTAAGCCGGACGCCCGAAGATAGCGTGGTATGCGCTCTTGAACGGGACCACTTTGAAAGAAAGTGCTTCCGTCCAATAGTTCTTTGGAGTTCCAAAGGTAACATCCAAAGTGATCTCTCCTAGAGAATTTGCTTGTCTTCTGGGGACACCTCCGTGAATAACCACAGAGATGTGATTCAACTGCGTCTCCAAGATCCTCATCCGACACAGCGTTTCGACGTAGAGGATGTTGATGCTGCTACCGCTGTCCATGAGGGTCTTGGAGAACCCATAGCCGTCAATAAGTGGATTGACGACTAGAGCGTACTTTCCTCGCCTGTGCAACTTAGGCGGATGATCAGTGCAGTCAAAGGTGATTGTCACTTCCGACCAGTCCAAAAACTGAGGGATAGCCAAAACAGTTATGTTGAGCTCGTGCATTACTGCCTTATTGACCTTGGCTGGTTGAGACCCAAGGAAAGTGACATAGGTGTGTTTCTTCATTGGGAAGGTATTCTTTCTATCTGACTTGGGATTTAAAGCTTCTGCCTCCTCCATGTCGGAATCTTCCTTGGTCTCTTTTTCTTTGTTAGATTTTTTCTTTCCTTTGCGTCGCTTGGCCCTGTAGCCAGAGGATTCGTCTTTCTTGATGTCGTCATTGAAACGACACTCGGCATTTGTGTGGGACGAGCCCCTGTTACCGTCCAGGTGGTGTACACATGGATTATTGGCAATCTCATCCCAAGAGTAGGTTTTGCCAGGTTGCTGGTCTCCTCTACCTTGGACTCTGGATGTTCCACGACCGCGTCTATGGCCGCCTTTGCGCCCTCCTCGTCCTCCAGACCCAAAAGTAGCATTTACTATAGCTGCCTCCAGACTATTTTGCCGGCTGTGGCATAGCTAGTACGTTCAGCAGTCCCTCTGAATAATCATCAGCATCTTTATATTTGCTTGCCATCTCTATCATCTCCCCCAGACCAGTAACTCTGTTGCACTTCAAGCGGTGACGCAACAAAACAATTGGGAGTCTCACAATGAAAGCTTCAATCGCGATTTGATTGTTTACTCCTTCGCAGGAGTTCTTGGTGTCGATTCATCATCCAAGGTAATCACGACAAGTTTCTTTGGCCTTGTGGGCGCAACGCTGTAGGTCTCCTACCGTAAAGAGCCTCCGATATGTGCCTTCGAAATTCCAAAAGAACGCGCTTTGTGATACATTGCAAATGTATCTATAATTTTTGATGTTCCATGCTTGGTTTTATCTACTTTCTTATGTTTTGTCCACACTTTGGAGTACTTTTCATATGATTTCTTGGACTAACCTATTAACAAGATGCCACAGTGCCAGTTGCCTGTTTTCTGCTATTTTTGGTTCCAAAAAGTCAGAAAAGGAATATTCTCGGAATTGGACGGGACAAAAGCCAAAGTCAATATTTCACCGAGAGGAACACGGAGCCAGAAGATGAGACGGAGAGGGGCCAGGGGCCGACCACACCATAGGGTGGCGTGGGTCCCCCTTGGTCGTGCCACCAGGTGGTGTGGGCCCCTCCGGCCTCCACCGACCTTGCCCTTTCGCCTATATATTCCTCCCGATGCGAAAACCCTAAATCATCAAGCCTCCAGCCACGAAAAGTTCCGCAACGCCGCCGCCACCGAAGGGGAGATTCGAAGGGACAGAAAGTCTCTGTTTCGGCACCCTGCCGGGACGGGGAAGTGCCCCCGGAGCCATCTCCATTGATCTCCACCACCATCTCCATCACCACTGCTGATTCCCATGATAAGGAGGGAGTAGTTCTCTCTCGAGGCTAAGGGTTCTACCGGTAGCTATGTGTTCATCTCTCTCTCTATGCATGATCATATTGTGATCATGAGCTTGTAATCTATAGATCTACCTTGCTACTCAAGTGCTTTAATAGATATCTGCTCTCCCCATGTGTGTGAAGTTGACAGTGTGCACACCATGGTGGCACTTAGGCAAGATATTACAAATACTTCTTATGAGTTATATTTGGAGTTGGATGTCTTTATGAAATTATGGTGTTTGTTGGAACCATCTAGAGCTCAAGGTGATAGTGTGGGGTTATCTAGATGGGGAAAGCGAACTTTGAGGTGTGTTGCTATAGCCCTACCAACGATTAGAGTGTCCAACCGGAGAGTAGTTAAGAGTAGTGTCATAAAGAGAATATATGTATATGAGAGTGTTCACTAGTGAAAGTATGATCCCTAGGCCTTGTTTTTAAGCATTGATACTCCATTTGCAATTAGATCTGTTACATGTTTGCTTGCTTCCATCTTTATTTCAGTTTGCCTTTAGTCTTTTCCCACGTCAACCACACGCCGGCAAGCTATTTTCTGGCACCGTTACCACTTATAATTATCTATACCACTTGTATTTCACTATCTCTTCGATGAACTAGTGCACCTATACACCTGGCAAGTGTATTGGGTGTGTTGGGGACACAAGAGACTTCTTGTATCTTGATTGCAGGGTTGCTTGAGAGGGAATACATTTGACCACTTCCTCCCTGAGTTCGATAAACCTTGGGTGATCCACTTAAGGGAAAACTTGCTGCTGTTCTACAAACCTCTGCACTTGGAGGCCCAACAAATGTCTACAATAATAGAAGTGCATAGACATCAAGCTATTTTCTGGCGCCGTTGTCGGGGAGGTAAGGTAAAAGGTATTCACACCAGAGGATTAAAGAAGAAGAACCTCCCACGGCAAAGGCCTATTTTCTGGCGTCGTTGCCGGGGAGGTAAGGTAAAAGGTACTCACATCCTCCGGTGTGAGTGCTCGAAGTTATTTCCTGCAATTTTGTCTTTTTGTTTCTTGTTTTCACTAGTTAGGCTTAATGGAAAACAACAACAAAATTAGAGAGCTTTATAGTATTTATCTTGAGTTAGGACATGAAGTGTTTGAAGAGAAAATTAAAAAACCTGTGGAACTTTACTTGCATGCTAATAGCAATGTTGTTAGTATGAATTCTCTGAACACCATTATTGCTAATCCTATGGAAAATTCTAAGATTGGGGAAGCTGGTTTTGATGAACATGATATTTTTAGTCCCCCAAGCACGGAGGAGAAAATTTACTTTGATGATACTATGCCTCCAATATATGATGATTACAATGATGAGTATGATATTTTCAGTCCACCTACTATTGAGGAGAAAATTAATTATGACTACAATATGCCTCCTATATTTGATGATTATGGTGATGAGAATAATAATGATAGCTATTTTGTTAAATTTGCTCCCACTACAATTAATAAGAATGACTATGCTTATGTGGAGAGTATTAATTCTTTTATGCATGTGGCTCATGATAAGAATGTTTTATGTGATAGTTATATTGTTAATTTCATTCATTATGCTACTAAAAGTTATTATGAGAGAGGGAAACATGGTTTTATGTATCTCAACAAAATTAAGTTTCCCCTCTTTATGTCGAAATTTTCGAAGTTGCATTTGTTTTGCTTTACTATGCTTATTGCTTTGTGCTTTCATGACTTGTTTCTTCACAAGATTCCTACGCATAGGAAGTGGGTTAGACTTAAATGTGCTTTGAATTTGCTTCTTGATGCTCTCTATTACTTCAATTCATATGTCTTATGTGAGCATCTTCTCAAACTATCATGCCTAACTTAAAGGCGTTAAAGAAAATTACTTATTGGGAGATAACCTAAAAGTTTTAGATGAGTCTTGGAAGTTATTACTTCAGTAATAACCGCTCCTTATCCTTTTTATTTGCTTTCTGTGCCAAGAGTAACCTCTAATGATAGAGAAGTAATGATTGGGAAAGTTGCTGTCCCGAAACAGATTTATGTGCTTCACCGTAAAAATTAGTGTAAAATATCTGTACGTCCTTTTGAGGCGCGAATTTTTGTGCTTCTGCCCCAGGTTGTTATCTAACTTTAGTTAGTTCAACACTTTTCGATTTTAGCAACAGAAGGTCTTCTAAAAAAATTGTCTTTACCTTCTGGTCTGTTTTGACAGATTTCTGCCATTATTTGCATTTGCTTCTTGTTGGTTCCTTTTTGAGTTCTTTTGGGGAATTGAGGTTTTTGAGGGAAGTACTACAGTAGCTTATGTTTTATTGGAAGTTTTATTGGTGTTAGAACTGAACCTAAAGACTTATTATCTTGAGTGCACTAATGTTGCTAATAAAGATTGTGTGAAGTTTTGCATGAAGGAAAAATTTCAGGTGTATGGAAGGAATGAGCAATGAGATGGAGAATGGACTAAGGCTCAAGCTTGGGGATGCCACGCGTGTCATCCCAAGAAATATCCAAGAAGTACAAGCATCAAAGCTTGGGGATTCCCAAGGCATCCCCTCTTCATCAACAAAAATCCCAGGTTTCTTCCAAACGCTTCATTTTTATTGTTTCATGCACAGTTGTGTTGTTCTTGGAGCGTCTTCTTTTTTGTTTTCGTTTTGGTTTTTTGTTTTCTTTGGTTTGATTAGTTTTCTGAATAAATTGGTTGGACCCCCTCTTTCATGCATTGGTTTTCAAATAGTTTGGTTTGGATTGGAAAAGAGTAGGAAAGTTCATGCCTAAGTGGTAAAGAGAGCTTGTTTTTGACTGTGGCCTATGCTTTTTCATGCCATGCTTGATATTGTTTTGACTTTAGGCTTAGTATTCTTTGCTCTAGCATGACATGTTATAAACAATTGATATTTCTTAATGTGCCTTGGATGAATCATGCGTTGTTTTAGCATATTAAAGCATAGTATAGTGGTATTCTCCTTTGATGCTTTATTTGGGTTGACTTGGCACATGCTCACACCATGTTATGACTATCTCAAGTCACCATAGCCTTTATGATCCTTTAGTCTTCAACTTGTAGTATCACTTTATGCTTTGATCAATGATGTTTTATCGCTCTACATGATTATGGCCATTATTCCTCTCTTAGTTTGTCGCTCCCAGTCTTTTGCTAGCCTCCACAACCAAGTATGAGTTCCACTCATGCATCCAACTCCCTAAACCAAGTTATTTCAAAGAGTCCACCATACCTACCTACTAGCTTATTCTATTCCAAGTATATACATTCTTTTGTTTACCTTCCGAATTAAACTTGTTATGATAAAACTAGTGATTAAATCTCTCACGAACTTGATGGCACACTTTACTTTTCTTGCCCTTAATAAACTTGGACCATTGTGTCGTATATGTTGTATATGCTTGCACTTATTTGTTGGGAATTAGCAGAACCATGCTGTCATGGGGAATGCTTTCAACATTGCACTTGGTACTTGTACCTAGTTGATATCATGCTCTTTTGTATATGGATGTCGTCGGTGTGAAATGAAAGGGGAGCTTGTAAGTCCATGGAGTTATGTATATGTGTTAGATAAACGCCTGGGCCGCTAGTCTAATCCATGCTGACATGGTCGAAACCTACAGCGTAACCATAATGAGTTGTCTATGAAGCATTCTTCTTATATAAAAAAGAGTCCTATATTGAGAAAAAAGAGAAAAAGAAAAAAATGAGATTATGAAAAGAGGAAAGAGAGAAAAAGCACCATATTCCCATGGTAAATAAGAAGATTGCTAAGATGCTCGTTGATGGGTCAATGCACGGCACCCAGAAAAGTGTTGATGGCTCGTGGTTGATGTAGAGCTCGTTGGGAACCCCACGAGGAAGGTATGATGAGCACAGCAGGAAGTTTCCCTTAGTTATGAAACCAAAGTTTAATCGAACCAGTAGGAGCAAGGAAACACCCCAAAGGTGTTACTAGCTAAGCTTTGGCAGGGCGCACTACCGGTGCTAGTAGCAACGTGGAGACCTGCACAACACAACCACAGAACTTTGTCCCCAACTTGCGATGAGGTTGTCAATCTCACCGTGTTTTGCGGAAAACAAAGGATTAAACGTATCGAATGGAAAGAAGTAAAAGTTTGCAGAAAGTAAACACAAAGAAGTAAACAGTTGTAGATTGTATGTAAAGAAAAGGACCGAGATCCATAGTTCACTAGAGGTGGCTCTCCTTAAGATAGATAACATGCTGGGTGAACAAATTACAGCGGGGCAATTGACAAACACCGAGAAAGCAATACATGCATATACTAATCATCTTGACTCCTCTGAGACTTGATTGTGCATTACAACATAATACATAGACCGCCAACCAACTGCATCTATGACTAATAATCCACCTTTAGGTTATCATCCGAACCCCCTCCAGTATTAAGTTGCAAGCAACAGATTATTTCTTTACGAACTACGTGTAAAGTAAATAATACGATTGTTCTAGGAATAAAGGATTGTTGTTTTCTCCCTAGTAGCAACATCACATCTAGTACCTTAGAGATTTATGTCACTTCCCTAGATTACTAGAGGCATGAAACCACTATCGAGCATAAATACTAACTCTTGGAGTTGCTAGCATCTACTTGGCCAAGATAGCTACTAACAACGGAAAGCATGCAAGATCTCAAATAACAAAGACATGATAGAATCAATAATCAATCTAAAATAGCATATCAATATCCATCGGATCCCCGCAAACACAACATGTATGAATTACAAATAGATGATCTTGATCATGAACGGAGCTCACAAGATCTAAACATGAAAGCACAAAGGAGGAGAAACCAGCCATCTAGCTACTACATGGATCCGTAGTCCAAGGATGAACTACTCACGCATCACACCGGAGGCTTGCATGGTGATGAAGAAGGCCTCCAGGGTGAATTCCCCTCTCCGGCAGGGTGCCGGGAAGAGCTTCAGATCCCTCCCGATCTAGGGATGGAGATGACGACGGCTACAGACTCTTTCGTGGATTTTTTATCGGGTACTTAGGGTTTTCATCCCGAGGGCAATATATAGGCGAAAGGAGAGGCCGAGGGGGTGCCGGGAGCGGCCACACCACCCCCTGGCACGGGCCAGGCCTGGCCGCGTGGCTAGGTGGTGTGGTGGCTCCCTGGACCTTCTCTGTCTCGTATTCTGGCACTTGATCACTTCCAGAAAAATAGGCACTTTGGCTTTTGTCCCGTCCAATTCCGAGAATATTCATTTTCTGACTTTCCTGGAACCAAAAACAGCAGAAAACAGGCAGCTGGCACTGTGGCTCTTGTTAATAGGTTAGTCCAAGAAATCATATGAAAAGTACTCCAAAGTTGGAACAAAACACAAGAAAGTGGATAAAACCAAGCATGGAACATCAAAAATTATAGATACATTTGCAATGTATCACTCGTTGTCTGCTTGCCTTGTCATTTTGTTATGGGGATTCTTCCGTATCATCGGGCAAGGGGTACCCCGTTGGCGGTTCTCTATGATACACATATACTTACGATGACAAGAACTTACCGGTGACTAAACTTGAGTAGCATGAGGAGCGGCCCTCGTATACAAGGGACATGAGATTTCTAACTTATACTTCGTCAAGCATGTACAACATAGTTTGTTCACTTTAACCTTAATCACTGGAAGATGCTTATGATAGGGGCAATGAGAGCTGAAAGCTATAAGTACCATAATTTTTGGAAGCTCTTTATGAGACTTGAATCCCTACTTCCTTCTATGAAGGCCTTTCTTCCACTTATATATTGAGTCTCCACCTTCTATCTTTATGCACTTACTTTGAGAGCATAGTGGCCATTCTTAGTTCTATGTGCATTGTCCCAAGACTTGTTGATTGATGCATAACTTGATATTGCTTGTTTTAAACTATTTGTATCTAGTCACTCTTATGAACTTTCAAGGTGTCCTATGCATTTATATTTGCTACTCTATGAGGGACAAGCTGAATACTATTATGCTATGTTTTCTTTATGTGAAACAAACAAACGTCTTGCAAAGCATTGTTATTCATGAATCTTTTGTTTGTGCCTTTTCATGTTGCATCATAGTTTCTTTGTCTTATTGCTAGAACTTTGTCTTTCATGTTATGATTGAAGTAGTATGATCCCAGCTTTGAATACGTTGATCAAGTCTTTGATGGTGCATGTCACCTCAAAAATTATTCTTTCTCTTTATCACTTACCTACTCGAGGACGAGCAGGAGTTAAGCTTGGGGATGTTGATACATTGCAAATATATCTATAATTTTTGATGTTCCATGCTTGGTTTTATCTACTTTCTTATGTTTTGTCCACACTTTGGAGTACTTTTCATATGATTTCTTGGACTAACCTATTAACAAGATGCCATAGTGCCAGTTGCCTGTTTTCCGCTGTTTTTGATTCCAGAATGTCAGAAAAGGAATATTCTCGGAATTGGACGGGACAATAGCCAAAGTCAATATTTCACCAAGGGGAACATGGAGCCAGAAGACGAGACGGAGAGGGGCCAGGGGCCGACCACACCATAGGGTGGCGCGGGTCCCCCTTGGCCTCACCACCAGGTGGTGTGGGCCCCTCCGGCCTCCACCGACCTTACCCTTTCGCCTATATATTCCTCCCGATGCGAAAACCCTAAATCATCAAGCCTCCAGCCACGAAAAGTTTCGCAGCACCTCCGCCACCGAAGGGGATATTCGGGGGACAGAAAGTCTCTGTTCCGGCACCCTGCCGGGATGGGGAAGTGCCCCCGGAGCCATCTCCATTGATCTCCACCACCATCTCCATCACCACTGCTGATTCCCATGATGAGGAGGGAGTAGTTCTCTCTCGAGGCTAAGGGTTCTACCGGTAGCGATGTGTTCATCTCTCTCTCTCTCTATGCATGATCATATTGTGATCATGAGCTTGTAATCTATAGATCTACCTTGCTACTCAAGTGCTTTAATAGATCTCTGCTCTCCCCATGTGTGTGAAGTTGACAGTGTGCACACCATGGTGGCACTTAGGCTAGTGATTACAAATACTTGTTATGAGTTATATTTGGTGACATGGGTATACCCTACAGGTACTCGAGTTTGGTATATATGGTCTAAATACGTACAGGCCCACGGTGTCGCCAAGGCCCAAACGAGGGACTCGAGTAACCTACAGACTCTCGATTTGCTTGAAGAACAAGAAGAAGTTAAAGATAGAAAGTTTGAAGGGGAAAACCCTAATTTGTAACCGACTCGACCTGCTACCCGGGACCTAGCCTATCTATATAAAGGCTAGGAGGGGGCGGCGAGGAGGATAGACGCAACCCTAGTTTCCACCACCCTCGCCAGATTGCATCTACGCACCATTGTAATCTTCGATTCCTTCGATAATTCCACGAGCAGACAAGCAGGAGTAGGGACCTCTACGAGGCCTGAACCTAGGTAAATCTTTGTCCCCTGTGTGCTTGTTTGCTAGCCGATAGATGTCTCCAGCGCTCCCTCCTTCTCCAAAACCCAAGTCCATAACAATGGGCATTGACGAGTTAAACCCTCGTTAATTGGTGCCGTCTGTGGGAATTGGGAGTGTTGATGTTGTGGCTTCTTCGGCCCCATCAACTGCGATCTACAACTCCGCAACAGTGGAGGTTCTCTAGCTCTTCGGCGTGTTCGACTTCATCGTGCACACGTCAGCCACTCGCCCAACCTTCGAGTCTGTGGGCGACGGAATCAGCCTGGCGATCGGGAGCTTCCGCTTCCAAGTTGGCCAGATGGGCACGCTTCGCATGCCTGATCAGCCGATAGCGCTGGCGATTGCCCCAGCAACGTGGTTCCCTCCATCGATCGGCACCCTCAGCGAGCTCAATGCCCCGGCAGCAGTCGAGAACACGGTCAGCGACAGCAGTCGCGACTCCGATCCGAGCGATCTTGCCACTGAAGATGGAACCTACGGTTCCGGATCTGAGAGTTGCGGAAGCAGCAGCTTCCCCAATCACTTCATGTGCGCCATCAAGCGATACCTCTGCCAATCGTGACAATGGTGGTAATCCCGGTAACGGGACCGATCCGCCTAACGCCGGCAACGGCGGCAACGGCGGTAACGGTGGCAATCGCGCCCCCGTCAATAATGGAGGAGCAGTCGAACCTCCATCCATAATAAATGAGCAAACCGGCGAACGCGTCGTGATCAAGCTCAATAAGCAAGAATGGGCTCACTGCCGCGAGGCCCTGCGAGGTGCCCCTCTACCCTTCGGATCCCCGCAAGAACTGCTGATGGGCTATCACTGGCTCCTGGAGGAAGAATTCAAGCGCCAGGTGCAAAAAATCGTGCAACTCGAAGCACGTAAAAAGGCAGCGGACGAATCGAGCCTTCGTCGCGCTGGGCTCTCCTCCTACGGAGGATCCTCCTCAAGGGGCAACGAGTACCTCGCCAAAAAGAGGCAATCGCGGATGGCCCACCTCACCGAGCAAGAACGCATAGAAGCCGCAAAAGTCCTCGACTTCGGCTCTATGACAGTCGACACGCGAGACAACGTGGTCCCCAGGACGCCGTAGGCTGCGGTGATAGCGGCCACCATGTACCTCCTCAATAACCAACCGCCAGCTGGAGATCCCCGAACCGCCATGCATCGATCTATGATCGCGGGCTTGGGATTAATCGAGGCCGCCCTCGACAAGGAGCCAACACCAGACCCAAACAAGGGAAAAACGCTAGCAAAGTGCTACTCCTCGCCCTCGTCTAATGACAGTCACGACCTGTCTCGATGCCGCCACTCACGTCGACATGACCGTGACTACGATGCGCGCAACGACCTCACACAGCGCAAGATCGACAAATCAAGGGCACGACATGCTCGGTCGACTGACACGGAAGAAGAAGATGGAGAGCTCTGCGGTGCCAGATGCTTCAGCAGATCCATTAGGCAGAAGCGAATGCCTAAAGGGTTTAAACTCCCGTCGGAGAACCCGAAGTTTGACGGCCTACAAGACCCCAAGATCTGGCTGGAGGACCACATCTCCTCCGTTAGACTCCATGGAGGCAGTCAAAGCACTGCCATGCAATGCCTGCAGCTACAGCTGCAGGCGCCGCCCGAGCATGGCTCAACAACCTCCCACGCGGATCCATTCGCAGTTGGGATGAGCTGGTTTAGAGCTTCGTGCACAACTTCAAGGGCACATACAAGCGGCCTGCATCAATCGAGGAGCTAAGATGTTGCCAGCAAAGATCTGGCGAATCGCTGCACTCCTACATCCAAAGGTGGTCCATCATCAAGAACTTCGCGGAGAACATCTCGGAAGATCGTGCGATTGACGCATTCAATGGTGGCGTCCGCCGCCTAGAACTCAGAGAGGAGCTGGGTCGCTCAAACCCCAGACCATCCACCACCTGATGGAGATCGCGAATCGGTGGGCCGATGGAGAAGATTCGGTGAAGAATCGCGCTCACTCCGAGGAGGAGGCAGAACTCGAACGCAGACGCGACCGCCGAGGCAAGCGCCGCATGCGCATCTACGATGACTGCGACGACGTCAACATGGTCGCGGCTGGCTACACCGATAGACGCGACGGTAACTGCAACAGCGGATACCGTAGCGGCGGATACCGCGACTCCGGGAAAACCACGCAAGTATGGCAATGCTGCACTCGCGATGAGGCACCCGCGAACTCCATCGAGGACAAACTGTCCGGGCCATGCACGGTGCACTTCTACATCGACAAGCATGATGGCAAGAGAAAGTCCAACCACCTCCTCAAGGACTGCCGCGAGTTCCTCAAGCTACACGAGGGATTGGTGCGGATGAACCACAATGCAGTCGAAAGAGGCTACGGAGCCGCTCCAGGCACCTGGGCCACCCCCGAACGCAGCCACCTGGGCCACCCCCGAACGCAGCTGCACCGGACCAGCACCACGGAGGCGAACCATACCCACGGGCCATGGGCACCATGATGATCCAAAAGGGACGCCCCTCCAACAGAGTGCGAAAGGCCATCACTCGCCAAGTCAACTTGGCCACGCACTCGCCACCTTCCACCACTGAGTACCTCAGTGGAAGCGAGTCATGCATCACCTTTGACAAGCGCGACCATCCGCCTCAGATACCCCGTCCAGGCCATTGCCCCCTCGTACTCGAGGCGCAAATTGGAGGTTTCAACATGAGCCGCGTATTTATTGATGGCGGAAGTGGCATCAACCTCATATTCGCGAGTACCTTGCGAGCAATGAGAATCCCTCTAACCTGCCTGGAAGCATCGGACACAACGTTCCACGGCATCGTCCTAGGGAAAGGTGTCTACCCCCTGGGCAAAATCAACCTCGACGTTATCTTCGGCACGCCGAAGAACTTCTGGCGCTAGCGCATCGACTTCGAGGTCGTCGACTGGCCCTCACAGTACCACTGCATCCTCGGGCGCGCCGCGTTCGCTAGGTTCATGGCAGTGCCACACTATGCCTACCTATAGATGAAAATGCCAGGTCCAATGGCGTCATCACGATCAACGGGAGCTTCGAGCGATCTGACAGTTGCGACAGGGAATTCAACAGAATCTCCCAGTCCTTCGGCATGCAGGAGGAACTCGCGAGACTGAAGGAGACGACAGACAATAGTCTACCTCCCCTGAGCAGGCCAAGCTCACATGATCTCTCCTTCGACTCATCTGTGCACACAAAGAAAGTGCAGGTCCACCCATCGGATCCCGCCAAGACGGCCCTCATCGCTAACAACTTGAGTCCCGCATAGGAACTCGCGCTCGTCGAATTCCTCCGTGAGCACTGGGAAATTTTCTCCTGGTGTCCTGCGGACATGCCAGGAGTTCCCAGGGAATTCGCTGAGCACGCACTCAACGTCAACCCCGACGCAAGGCCAGTCAAGCAAACAATTCGGCCTTTGTCTGAGCCACGGGCGCAGGCAGTTGGAATGGAGATCAATAGACTCCTCGAGGCCAAGTTCATACGTGAGATCAAGGAAAGCACTTGGCTCGCCAACACAGTGCTAGTCCCAAAAAAGGACACGGACATCCTGCGGATGTGCGTGGACTTCACCTCTCTAAACAAGCACTGCCCAAAGGATCACTTCCCGCTGCCACGGATCGACCAGATCATCGACTCAACCGCGGGATGCGAGCGCCTCTGCTTCCTCGACGCCTACTCAGGCTATAATCAAATTCAAATGAAGGAGGAAGATCACAAGAAAACAGCGTTTATAACGCCCTTTGGTGTCTTCTACTACAACACAATGCCCTTCGGGCTAAAGAACGTGGGAGCCACCTACCAGCAGTGCATGCAGGCTTGCCTCAAGGAACAACTAGGTCACAACATCCAAGTCTATGTCGACGACATAGTAATCAAGACCAAGGAGGAAGCCTCTCTAATCGACGATTTGCGTGAAACCTTCGCCAATCTCGACCGCTACCGGATCAAGCTCAATCCGGACAAATGCGCCTTCGGCGTACCATCTGGGCAGCTACTCGGGTATCTCATCTCCGCGAGGGGAATCGAGGCGAACCTGAAGAAGATAAAAGCCATACTGGCCATGGAGAAGCCAAAAAACATAAGGGGCGTCCAGCAACTGGCTAGACGAATCGCGGCCCTCAGTCGATTCATCGGTCGAATGGGCGAAAAGGCGCTGCCCTTCTACCAGCTCCTCTGCAAAACTGAAAAATTCGAGTGGACCACTGAAGCGCAAGAAGCATTCGAAGACCTCAAGCGCCTGCTATCCACTTTGCCAGTGCTTGTGACTCCACGAGAAAGGGAACCATTGTTGCTGTACATCTCCGCCACCAATCAAGTGGTCAGCACAGTGCTCGTCGTCGAACGAGCTGAGGAAAACAAGGTCCACGGCGTACAACGCCCAGTATACTACCTCAGTGAGGTCCTCACGCCAACAAAACAGCGGTACCCGCACTACCAGAAGCTGGCGTACGGCGTCTTCATGACCGCCCGGCGACTGCACCACTACTTCCAGGAACACCCAATCGTGGTGGTCAACGACGCCCCCTTGGGGCATATCCTCAATAACCCCGACGCCACGAGACGAGTCGCGCTTTGGGGAATAGAATTGTCTCCACGAGACATCACGTACGAAAAGCGCGACGCAATCAAGTCGCAAGTTCTCCTAGACTTCCTCGTGCACTGGATGGAGAACTAGCTCCCGGACAAGCTAGATATGTCCTACCTCTGGAAAATGCACTTCGATGGGTCCAAGCGGAAAGACGGAGCAGGCGCAGGTGTCATACTGACATCACCTCAAGGGGACAAGCTGAAGTATATCCTGCGAATGCAGTTCACAGCCTCAAACAACGAGGCTGAATACGAGGCCCTGTTGCACGGGATGAGGATGGAAAAAGCCTGCGGCGCCAAGAGGCTCATCATACACGGTGACTCCAAGTTAGTCGTCAACCAAACAATGCATGAGTGCGACGCACTGAATGACAACATGATCGCGTACCGCGACCTCTACAATACACTCGAAGGAGACTTCGATGGTTGCGAGCTGCGGCACGTAGGTTACGAATGCAACGAAGAGGCGGACGCACTCGCCAATATAGGCTCTACCTGCGCCCCCATACCACCTGGAGTATTTCTCGAGCGCATATGCGAACGCTCCATCAAGCCAAAGGCCACAGAGAAGAAAACAAGCGCAGCAACGGGCTCGAGGGCTACGCCACCCAATGAGCCAATGGCACTCGATGACTTGGAGATGGACACCGGACCCGAAGGACTAATGAGCATCATGATGATTGAACAATCATGGACCCAGCCGTACATCACGTACCTCCTCAGCAAGAGGCTACCGGACGATCCGACAGATGCACGGCACATCGCGCGGCGATCCAAGGCATTCGCTGTTATCAACGGCGAACTATATAAACACAGCATCACAGGAGTACTCCAATGATGTGTTTCCATGGCCGATGGAAAAGCAGTTCTCCTCCACATCCATGAAGGGACCTACGGGCACCACGCCGGTAGTCGCGCCCTTGTTGCCAAAGCTCTATGAGCTGGATTCTACTGGCCTACGGCCATGCGCGAAGCCAAGGACATCGTCCAAAAATGCAACGCTTGCCAGCGATTCGCGGACAAGCCGCACGCACCGGGCGCAGAGCTACGGCCAATCCCATTGGCCTGGCCCTTCGCGCAATGGGGGCTCGACATGGTCGGCAAACTTCCAAGGTCCTCGCGAGGAGGCTATGTCTACCTCTTGGTCACAGTCGACAAATTCACCAAGTGGATTGAGGCCATGCCAGTAACCAACCAATCAGGGCACAACGTAGTTAAATTCTTTGAGTCCATCGTCTACCGCTTCGGAGTGCCACACAACATCATCACCAACAACGGGACGAACTTCACATCCAAGGAGTTCCAAGAATTCTGTGAGAACCTACGGATCAACATCAGCTACGCATCAGTAGCACATCCATAGACCAACGGCCAGGTGGAAAAGGCAAACGGGCTCGTCTGCAGCGGCATCAAGAAGCGACTCCTCCGGCCACTCGAACAAGCCGCGGGTTGCTGGCCGGACAAATTGCAATCCATACTCTGGAGCCTACGTACAACTCCAAACAGCGCCACGGGCTACACGCGATTTTTTATGGTGCACAGAGCAGAGGCAGTGCTACCAGCCGAGGTACGGTACAAGGCACCGCGCGTGGTCGCTTACAGCGAACAAGAGTCATCCCTCGCACTCGAAGACTCCGTCGACCTCCTTGACGAAGCAAGGGAAATCGCCGCAGAAAGATCAACGATCTACCAGCAGAACCTGCGCAACTACCACAGTAGGAGGCTTCGCCCCAGATCCTTCGTCGAAGGCGACCTGGTCCTGCAACTGAAGCAGTAGGGGCATCTCAAGATCGAGTCCCCCTAGGAAGGATCGTACGTGATTACAGAAGTAATCCCAGGTGGCGCCTATCACCTTCAAAATTTAGAGATAGGAGTCGCATACTCCAACCCCTGGAACATCGCACAACTGCGACGCTTCTACCCCTAGTCGCTTTTTACTTTTACATCGCAAATAAGGCTACTCAGCCAATGCTACTTAGCCACACATTGTACCTCGCACTGTTCTTCAAATAAATAAAAGCTAAGTGCCCCAAAACTCTGTGTTCTCCTTTACTTTGTCAATTTATGTACTCGGGGGCTGCGCCACCCTATACACATCTGTTCTTCGAACCAAAACGCGATATCCTGAGTAGCTGGTACATCAATCAAACCCCTTAACACAACCTCAACCCTGCTGCAACGCACCTGACAAGTTGACAAGGGACTGAGATAAAACATGGCCAGGCTAACGAAAATGACTCACATAGTGCAACGCACCTCATGCTAGCAAAGCTCTTTTTACACATTTGACAATAAATTATCTACAACATCTATATGAACTTTACAACACAAGTACACTTATGTGCAGGATACAAATTAGGCTACTACTGCAGCAGGAGAACATTGGTTTGTTCCTCAAAGAAGTCGACGATCTCTTCTGCTGGGCGATCCACCGCCTGGTAGTGCGGCACCATATTCCAGGCAGAACCTGCTAGTGGTGCAGGCGGCCTAGACGCAATTGCTGCAACATCTACGTCAGGCCTGTGCAATCGCAACATTGACAGAGCAGCCTTGGCACCAGCCACCAATTGTTGCCTCACGCATTCGCGAACCGCGGACAGATCTTGAAACTTGGCTAGGAGGGCCAGCAAGCTTGATGGAGTATCATCCAGCGGGAACATAGCCCGATAAATGTTTTTCAAGCATGACTGCGACTTCTTCAGAAAGAGCAGCACTCGCGACGCACGATCCTGCAGGGTCGCCAGCGCAATCGCACGATCATGATCTACCCAGAAGTATCCACTCTCTTGAAGTTGCTCCTGGGTAAGATAATGCAAGCGAATGGCAATTCTATCCTTCTCCTCCTGCGGATGACGCGTGCTGACAACTACACGAAGCAGCATGAGTACAACGTACCACTGCGAGTAACTACAAGGAAAAGATGAGAACAAGCAAACTAACATTTGAATTGGTCGCCCAGCTGCGTCACCTCGCCAAGCAGATACTGCTCTCGAGCGGCGCCTTTTCCGCTTTCGACTTCCATACATCCGCATTACCACGGAGCACGGGCAACTCACGCTCCAGCTGCTTCACGCGGTCATGCAGTCGTGAAAGCAAGGACAGCTCATCTACCCTAGAGCGCGGCGGTGCCATGGTATCATCAAGAGATGGCGAGTCCTGGGTTTCCCTCAAAGGATCACTTGATGTACCCTACCACAAGTCAAGATAGAAGCAAATAAGATGACCAAATCAACACAAAGACAAAAGGATCAGATGCATTCAAGACTAGCAAAAGTATCAGCAGATACACCCGCCAGCAAGCATGTTCTTAAACAAAAGGACATAAGCTAATTAACTATTACAAAGTTAACTAAGGAGCAGGCGGCTTCTTCGACTTCGACGGCTTCGAGGGCTTCATCAAGTCCATGGTAGTGTCAGACGCCACTGACTTTCCACCGGCCCCTGATGCCGAAGCTTTTGCTGCCTTCTTGGCACGTTGGAGCTCCTCAGAGTACTTCACAACATTATTTATTAGATGATGCCCATATTTGCCACAGGCAGTCGCAAAGGGAGCGAAGACTACCTGCTGGTTGTCCATTCTAACAGGCATTGCCTTCGACACCGCGGCAGGATCGATCTCGACTCCGTGGGCTTGCACCATGGCAAGCGACATGGACGCGCCAGCCGCATGAAGTGAGTTATTGAAGCTAGAAGGCACACCTCCCGCGAGTGACTCCACCAGCTCGTCAATATTCTCGACGAGCTCTGCCTTGGGCATCAGCTCCTCGCGAAGGCGACTAAGCATGCTTTTATCCTTGGTGAGCGTGTCCTGCACATCGATGCTGTGGTCTTCGACTGTTGACAATGCACTCGCCAGAGCGTCATCACGATGAAGGGCCTACGGGTCGAAGCTCAAATCGCCAGCATCTGTACATAAATTCACACATGAACCAAGACATCAGCGCCACCGGCAAAAGCATTCAAACAGAGAAGGGTAACAATATACACAAGCAAAGTACCTGAGAGGGCCTTGGCAATTGAGAACAGTTGTTCTTCGAACAACTTCTCCCTGGCCGCGAAGGAGGCACGCAGATCCTCTTCATGCTTCCGCGCCTCATCACGCGCTGCGATTGCCTCGTCGTGACCCCTCACAGCCGTGGCAAGTGTCTTCTCCAAGGTGGCAGCGTCACGCAATAGGGCATTATGCTCAACTACACGACAAAAAAAAGTTGATCATGAGTCGACTATATCAAAAGAAGAAGACAAAGAAGAATAAGTGTAGAACACTCACATTCAACCACGCGGTGATGCGTCTCCAGCATTGCATGCTGGCGGCCCATCACCATCACTTGTTCTGCCAAGTGCGCGGCTTCCTTCACAAGGAGCTATCGTACAACAAGGAACCATTAGAGGCAATAGATAACATCGACTGCAACACTACAAAGGAGAAAAAAACTACACTTACATGGTCCTCCAATGACTTCGAAGATGTTTGCTGTACCGTCATCCGAGCAACCATTCGATGCTCCCCTGCATGAGGAGAGCTAGAAGAGTTGTGCCCGGAGTGGGCCGCCAATGGAGGGGAAGGAGTGCGCTCGAACTCTTTCTTGGCTCTTGAGGTCGCGACTCCTGATTCCTTCAAAAACTGGACGTCGCCAGAAGATGACGACGCCTCTTGACTACAAGACAAAATCCAAGTTAGGAAAGGGCAAACCTAAAGACGAGCCAACAAGGGAAAAACAGAGAAGAACAAGTGAACTAGAAAACTTACCAGTCAAACTTGTCAAAATCAAAAGTGGCATCCCCTGACTCCGACGAGGACTCCTTGGGCAATTGCATCTTCTTGTGAAAAGATGGTGCCACGGAGCTCACAGGAATAGCAGGTATCGGCGACTCCGCACCAACACCTGTACCTTCCGGAGTCGATGGAGACGACGCGTCAGAATCCTCGCTGCGCGAACGCTTGCGAGTTTCCAGATTATCGGACTCGGGGGCTTCCTCCTCTACATCAGAAGGGACGGTCGACTCCGACTCGTCCTCTTCCAAGGCCTCGCGAGGAATAATCCCCTCAGGGAGAGGGGGCATACAAGGCAATACCGCCCAATCCTGCATATAGACAACAAATTTGGCAAAAAGCAAGTAAGCAACAGAGAAGCAATCGACAAATTTAGCTACTGCATAGCACAACTATACCTCAGGAGGAGGATTCGCAGCATCAAATGAAGGAACAACTGGCTCACTAGGAAGTACATCCTTGACGGTGTACTTAGTGACCAGTCGAACCCTCTTGTCCACCTCACTCCCGGACATGCCATCGGCAGACACGCGAGTGGTATCATCGACGCCAGCCCATTGAAACATTGGGTGGACCCTGGCTTGCAAAGGCTGGACGCGACGGTGCAGCCAAGTGTGGATGAGAGCGCAGCCTCCCTCCTCTTTGCCTATGCGACTCTCGAGGTCGCAGACACGCCTTTACAATGCATCTATCTCCGCGGACTCGCCAGGCATGACTACGTTCTTCCAGGAGCGCATCCTCCTGCATGGCGTCGTGTGATCGAATGGTGCAAGTCCAAAGAGCTCACCGTTCGCCTTCTCATCGCGGATGTAGAACCATTTGTCCCTCCATCCCTGGACGGATGCCATGAGCTTGATGTCGAAGTAGGTGGCGGATGGGTTGACATGAATTCCGCAACCACCTACATCGTAGACTAAAGAACCAGTGGCAGATTGGCGCTTCAATTTGAAGAGGCGCTTGAAGAGGCCGAAGTGTGGCTTGATTCCGAGCCAGCACTCCCAGAGAGTAATGAAACAAGAGATATGGAGGATAGAGTTTGGGGACAGCTGATGGAGCTGGAGCCCGTAAAAACAAAGAAGACCCCTAAAGAAGGGGTGCAGAGGCAAGGAGAGACCGCGAATGATGAATGCAAAAAACATCACTCGGAAACCAGCGGGAGGGACAGGAACTGTCTCACCGTCGGGGACGCGTGTGTCGGGGACTGTGGTGGACAGTACTCCATCTTGGCGAAGAAGACAGAGGTCGGACGCCTTGATGATGGATGGGCGCCACGCACCATTTGTGACGCGGGTTGCCGGGACCTTCTTCTTCCTGCCGGCGGCAGTGCTGGTGCCTGTAGCGGCGGAGCCGCCCTTCTTCTTCGTCGTGGCAATGGTGGCCGCAGAATCAGCAACAGCGCCTGCCTTCTTCTTCCCCATTGCGCGGCGGCAGTGAGAACGGAGGAAGTAGCTGGGGAAGATATGGAGGTAGTCCAGCGCCGCAACGAGAAAGTGCCCAAGGAAATCGAGAGCAACAGCAATGGCGATGGCAGCAAGGATGAATCAGAATAGATGGGAAAATTACCGCCGCAGCGCCGCTACTTAACCCCTGGAAGATGCAATCCAACGGCTCAGAAAAACCCTACTGGACGTGTGGCACACATCGTGTTGGACACGTGGAGGAGTGGAAGCGCGAATCGTCCCTCCACTACTCCCATTACGCGCGGAAATCGAGGAGGCGCAGTTAAAATAAAGATTACGCTCGCCTAGTCAAATCAAAGTCAGATAGTGGGACCCACTGCTCGTCACGTCCTGTCAAACTCGCTCACGTGGGCAACTGAGGTCACGAAAGCGTCAGCACTAACGTCATCAAAGCTACGTAGTGGAAAACTTCGACTATTTGAGTCCTTGCTCGAGTCTTCGACTCCACCAAGCACTCGGGGTCTACTCCCATAGGGAGCGCTGGTCGCGCACCCTATGATTTTTTCTTTTCTTTTTTATAGGAATACGGACAATCACAAGCAAACCCAACCACTCGATTGAGGACATGGGTTACTCCCATAGGGAGCGCCGGAAACAAATTCGACTGAACCAAGCAAACAAAAGATGACAGCAGTCATAAAAGTTCTTTAGTCCATGCCTGAGTCTTCGACTCAACCAGGCACTCGGGGGCTACTCCCATAGGGAGCGCTGGTCGCGCACCCTATGATTATTTATACAGAAAACTGTGTGTTGATAACATCCATACTCGAAACTCATGGCGACACCGCCTCATAATTTATCCCTACAAAGTGACTGCGTCTCCTGGGTCACCCGAATCGTCTCCACGATGATAAAATCCGAATGCCGCGCTTACAGCGTGAAGGTAAGACCTGAACAAGGCCTGGCAACGCATTAGCTGCGCACTACCAGAAATGTATCCGTGCCTACAGGTACGATGAACATGCCTCGACGGACGCGTCGAGTGCTCACACCCATATAACTAGAATTTGACTCCTATAAGACCTCCGCGGCTTGAGTCGAATTACGCCAGCACTTTTCCGGATTCAAGTCCGGGGACTCGAGTTCGAGTAGATTGCGTTGTTTCACCCTAAGGTGGTTAACTGATACCGATACTTCGGTTATATCAAGCACGTACATCAGCAATCCCTATGACACAAATAAAGCAGTCGAAATACACTCGTTCAGGCACTCGAAAGACTTCAAAAAGTCCCCAGTCGAATCTGCGATTCCACTGGACACTCGGGGGATACTGACATGGGTATACCCTACAAGTACTCGAGTTTGGTATATACGGTCTAAATACATACATGCCCATGGTGTCGCCAAGGCCCAAACGAGGGACTCGAGTAACCTACGGACTCTCGATTTGCTTGAAGAACAAGAAGAAGTTAAAGATAGAAAGTTTGAAGGGGAAAACCCTAATTTGTAACCGACTCGACCTGCTACTTGGGATCTAGCCTATCTATATAAAGGCTAGGAGGGGGTGGCGAGGAGGATAGACGCAACCCTAGTTTCCACCACCCTCGCCAGATTGCATCTGCGCACCATTGTAATCTTCAATTCCTTCGATAATTCCACGAGCAGACAAGCAGGAGTAGGGACCTCTACGAGGCCTAAACCTGGGTAAATCTTTGTCCCTTGTGTGCTTGTTTGCTAGCCGATAGATGTCTCCAGCGCTCCCTCCTTCTCCAAAACCCAAGTCCATAACAATGGGCATTGACGAGTTAAACTCTCGTCATTTGGAGTTGGATGTCTTTATGAAATTGTGGTGTTTGTTGGAACCATCTAGAGCTCAAGGTGATAGTGTGGGGTTATCTAGATGGGGAAAGCGAACTTTGAGGTGTGCTGTTATAGACCTACCAACGATTAGAGTGTCCAACCGTAGTTAAGAGTAGTATCATAAAGAGAATATATTTATATGAGAGTGTTCACTAGTGAAAGTATGATCCCTAGGCCTTGTTTTTAAGCATTGATACTCTATTTGCAATTAGATCTGTTACATGTTTGCTTGCTTCCATCTTTATTTCAGTTTGCCTTTAGTCTTTTCCCACGTCAACCACACGCCAGCAAGCTATTTTCTGGCACCGTTACCACTTATAATTATCTATACCACTTGTATTTCACTATCTCTTCGCCGAACTAGTGCACCTATACACCTGACAAGTGTATTGGGTGTGTTGGGGACACAAGAGACTTCTTGTATCTTGATTGCAGGGTTGCTTGAGAGGGAATACCTTTGACCACTTCCTCCCTGAGTTCGATAAACCTTGGGTGATCCACTTAAGGGAAAACTTGCTACTGTTCTACAAACCTCTGCACTTGGACTTCTGCTTCCGCCACCACCTCCTCCGCCATATGTCCTCCATGGCTCCCTTGAGAGCTGCTATGATGGCTGCCTGGTGGAGAGGGTGGTGCAGGTGGATTGTTTCCGGCTGTCCGCTAGCCTCCATCCGGAGCGTCATTATTCCAGTTCCGAGGAGGGTCTTCATTATTACGAGCCCCTTGCTATCTTGACTCGGCATGGTGTCTGTCATTCCTTCGTCCGTCGTTCCTGCCATTGTGATGAGGTTCAGTCGGATGGCTTGTGTGTCTAGGAGGTGGCATACTTTGTCGGTCCTCCTCCCGACGTCGCTCTTCTTCATCTTCCGTACGATTGTATGACTATCTCCGGGGAGGCTATCTTGGAACCAGTGCTGCAACTGCGTCTCGCTCTATGGCTGGAGCAACGTTGCTCCAGTCACGTACGGCTCTGTGTCGTTGTCATGAAGATCTGGTTCTTCAGTAATTGTCTTCCCGATGGTCGGGACGATATTGTTGTTCTGGATCCCGTCGAGGTCTTATGGCATGCCAAGCCGGATCCGTGCGACATTGGTCGGATTTAGAGACTAGTTTTCCACTTCCAGATTTGGCAGCTTTCTACTGCTCCAGACCCTTGGTAAGTAGCTTTACGCCTAACGAATTTGGCTGGTTTTGGATTGTTCGCCAGGATATCTCGAGATGCAGCGGTGTTTTCCACTGGTGTGCCATACACCATATCTACCTTGCTGTCGAGCCGAGGTTCTCCTTTGACGGTGTCATCTCCCTCAAAGAGGGTCTTGTGCACTTCCGGATTTTTGTTGGCCCGTAAAGGACCGTTCGGGGTCTTCTGGTGCTGCAGGGAGTTGAACTGCTCTGCAGATACAATGCACTTTTTCTCCTCGAGGATATTGTTAGCTTCATCCAGGAGTACTTGGCGATGTGCTTCTAGGGCTTAGGCTCTGTCTTCCAACTCTGCAGGTGTAAGATCTACAGTAGTGAGCATTGGCGTAGTTAGCGCGTCTTCGAGGATTTTACGGGCACCAGGGGTAACCATGTGTCCATCCACCGGAGTGTCTTTTGGCTTGTCTGGGATTAGAGCTCCATCTGAGTCGTCTTTGTATTCTTTGGTGATTGCCTCCTCAGCCAGAGGATCTTTCGTCGGGATCTTCTTCTTCTACATTGCGCTCTTGACAGCGTCGGTAGCAAAGACGGCTTTGGGTCTGTTTCCTGGAGTCAAGCTCTGATCAGTACTTTCAGACATTTAGATGTCGGGATTATCTCCGAGATCCATATCATCATGTGCTTTGGGAGAGTTTTCTCTGGATCCTTCATCCATGGCTTCTCCTTCTTCTACAATCTTGGAGTTAAACTCCTCTTCATATTCTGCGGAGAACTTTCAGAAATCTGCCGATGTCATTGAATCATCCGAAGATGCTGGTAAGTCGGCATTTGTTCCGATTGCCTCCAGCACCGAGTCATCGTTGTCTCCAGCATCGGCAGAGCCGGATCCAAATCCAACGTATCTGACAAAGTGCGATGCATGTGTCCTGAGGTAGTTGCGGCTTTCTTCATTTTCTTCCTTGAAACACTTGATGGTCTCAAGGATCTCCTCCATGCTAGCATCATGTAGCATCATACGCCTCAACGAGTGCCTCATGAAGGATTGTCCTGCTCCAGCATCGGCAGACACGGATCCAGAACTGTTGTTGCTCTGCTCCTAAGATTTGACCTCACTAGGGAGATCGTCTTGAGATTCGACCTCGCTAGGTAGATCCACTTTAGATCTGATGTCCGCAAGGATATCTTCTTCACGCTCAATTTTCTCCACGATCTTCGCATTAGGTGCAGGCTGGGTGGGATTACGGTTTTTCCAGGATCCGGAACTCTGCCGCCTCCGTGGACAAAGTGGAACCAGAGATTTCTTCTGCCTCTATCGTCATCGCTGGGGTGGGTGGGGCAAGTTCAGCGAAACCGAGGTAGACGTTGATCTCGCCAAAAGACATGATGGTGTAGCTAGTCATGTCCTCCCTAGCCAGAATCTAGGTCTCGTCGAGAAGAATGATAGGGCCGTCGCCGGCGTAGAGGATGTGACCGATGGTGATAGTCTCGCCGATTCCAATTCTTGCAAATTCCGCTTGAAACGCAGATCCGAAGCTCATTAGCCCCACGGTGGGCGCCAGCTATCGCCGGATGGAGGCCAAGTACACCATGAGGGAGTCCTCGGGGCATGTGGAAGAGAGGGGTGTGAGTCGTACGGTGTTCCGGGATGTGAGCGCACAAGTTTACCCAGGTTCGAATCCGCTGACGGTGGACGGATCCTACTCCTGCTAGCAATCCAGTAATACGGCAGAGCTGGAATATGGGTTACAAGGGTTTCGCCTGTGCGAGTTGAGATTGTAGACTATTGTGGGTACCCTAAAGGGTGGTCCCTAGGACAACTTATATAGATATCCGGCCAAGGGTTATAGGAGAGATCTTATCTGGCTACAATACAGAGTTGGTTATAAAGTACATCTTGGACTACAAGCAACTAAACAGGCCTATGTCGGTAAGTCTTCTAGGCCTTCCCGTAGCCGGACTAGACTCCGTCTCTTTTCTCTGACTGGACCGCCCGTGGAGCGCAGCTCTAACCCGAAGTGGGTCACCCTGGTGAGTGAGGTACAGTGAGGATACCCAGAAAGTATATCCCTAACAGTGGATAAATCATTCAGCTTCAATTTTATAATATTTAAATAGTGGAAATATCTACTGTTAAGAATATAATACATGCCTAGATCTTTCCATTAGTTCAGACTTTTGGTTAAGATGGCTAGTGCAATTCAATATGATATCAGAGCCAAGAGGTCTCAAGTTCAAGACTCTCCTCACGCAATTTAAAAAAACATTATGTGGCCTGCACCGAACCCACCCTAAGAACTACAATAGCCTAGACGTAAGGTGGAGTGTTAAGAATATAATACATGCCTAAAACTTTCCATTAGTTCGGACTTTTGGTTAAGATGGCTAGTACATAAATTCAATATCTACAAGGCTAACTAAATCTAAAAATCCATTCTTTGAATTAAGTCACATATTGGTGTCTAGCTCTATCACTAACTATCTTTTGCTCTTTCACTTTCCAACTCTCGAAACTAGGGTTTTCATGGATGAAGTTCATATTGTTCCTTATAATCCAAATAACCTAGGATGCGAAAAAATGATGATTTGTAATAAAGGAACATTTAGCTTTCCCTTGACATACTCAAATGTTTTTTATGCTAGAAAAATCTACTCTTACCCGAGGGCAAGCCTGACCCCAAACACATTGCATCGAGGGGACAACTCTAGAATAAAATGATGTAAAGCCTTTTGGACCTGACACTAGGGCACAATGATAGCTCGAGAGATGGAAGTTTTTTCTCTTTAGTAAATTTCTAGTATAACGCATGTAGTAGTGGCCATAAGAATACCTAGGGGTTTGTTTGACATGAAAAATCCCAAATCCTTTATAATGTGGTGGTGGTGTTGAAATCGTACTAGGACTTTGTAAGCATTAACGTATGAACATTTGATTTCCCAATATATAGCTCCACAGGTCAAGATACTTTTTCCATCTTATGTTATAATTTGGGAACATAGATCTCGATCCATGGACATAAACTTTTGATAGCTTATCGAGGAATACATAGGTGGAAGAGATCTTCCAGTAATCATGTTGGGGCACTTGGTGACTTGTTATGCTTTAGCATTTTGCAAACGAGACCAATGGAGGGGAATTTGTGACGCAGACATGTAACTTGCCATAGACTAGTCCAAAAAAGATACTATGTTACCATTTCTAAGATAGCACTTAGCCATGGATTTCTATTGATCCAAGAGCTAGTTGAAAATTTGCCTTCCACCAGAATGATCATTCAAGTTTGTTTTCGTGTGAAATTACCATTACTATAATGAGTTGGCCAAGGGAATATACAACCTAGTGAGGAATTTGTGGAGATTCTTGAGAAGATTTTTTGATTTGAGTATCAATGTTCATGACACCCAACCCTCCCTAAGTATCTAAACCTCTCCATTAACAATGGCTCGGACATTTCACAACTTATTATCTAATTTTCTTAGTGTGTTGCAAGCAACACATGTAGAAAAACGACATTGTTGAGAAGGTAGAAGATCCTTCTTATTTATTTAAATTTTGTGTACCATGGGGAAAAACTCCACTTGGTGGGGCATTGTTATTCTGAAGGGAAAACAAATATGTGTGAAAGGCGAATTTCTTCTTTTTTTATTTGAAAGTACCATCGAAGACTATCATTTTCTTCTCCTCCAAATTAATTTCCACCATGCTAGATTTTTTTTAGTTTTTTAGACTAGTAGATTTGTTAAGATTTGTAAATAGGGTCTTTAGAGATATGAGTTGCCCAGAGTAAGCTTGAAAGAAAAAAAAAGTATCATCAACATATTGAGTGATAGAAAATTCATGACAATCTAGGATATCCGTAGGACCTTTAAATAATTCTTATTGCACTATTTTTTGTCATGAACTGATGAAACAAAAAGAGCACAATGAGCAATGGTATGCCAGAGGGTAACCCTGCCTTAATTCCCCCTTACGATATTTTTTACTTTTTTTGGATAAAGGGAATGTACTAATGTCAAGATGATATCAATTAGACCTAGCCTTTGCAACAATGTAATGCCTATAGCGAGTCAATACATCAGGATGCACACATCTGATAAAACAGAAGAAGAAGAAGAAGAAGAAGAAGAAGAAGAAGAAGAAGAAGAAGAAGAAGAAGAAGAAGAAGGAGAAGGAAGAAAGACCTAGCATAGTAGAATCGCATGAGCAATAGCACCACCAGTGGTGGTGACACCTCGACTCCAAAAAAAACTTCTCCAAAATGATGCATCCACGAAGGTAACAGTGAACCAACACCATCGCCATCTGGTCTAACTAGCATGATCAGGTCTTGGGTTTTCATGTTGGATAAGGTCCAATCTACAGATAATGCCTTAATAAGGAAATGACTAGGGAGTCACCATTGCCAGGTACAAGCATCAAAGGTCAGATCTAGGATTTTCGCCTTAGAAACCGAGACATGGAACTCAAAGAGCACCTCCAAGACCGAAGTCTGCCACTATCACCGCCTAACTCGACGAAAACACTACTTCAAAACACCGATCGTCTAGCACACGTACTTATCCCAATCTGCTACGAGTTCTCCCTGAGATATTTTCGACTCAATATGAGGATGCGAGTGGAATCTCCAGATCATATCCGGTCTTCTTAAACCACGACCGCCATGATCCCCCATCAACACCTTGGTAATTGTGGCAATGGAGATGTCAAGGCTGGCCCAAGGTGGATGGAGATAGCCACTAGCCCTAGGAAATTCTTCGTCAGGTCGCACTCCCGAGGCACGGGTAGAGTAAACGAAGACCCATCGAGCTGCCTACCAGAGGTGTTGATATGATGCCTCATGCTTCCTGGATGTTGCGCGCTTGCCTTGGCCAGAGCAACCCGCAAGAGATCACGTAGTCGCCCGATTGGTGCCAGAATCGGCAGGAGAATCACCTGACCACGTCCTAATCTGATGTAGCACCGCCAAAAGATGACGTGCATGTCAATGACATATAATGGTAGAGCCACCAATAGATTTGTTTTATAGGGGCTGCATGGGAACCCCACCGCTGCCGTCCGCCGTCTGCCTCCTCTAACGGTGGCAGTGTGGAGGGGAGGCAAAGAAGGAGTTCTTTTGGGTGGCGTGGGTGGAGTGGGGGAGGAGGCTCTAGACTCTCCATAGAGGCAACCGGGGGCAATGGCTCACTCACTATGAGTTCATCGATGAAGGTTGAATACGATATTGTTTTCCTAAAACACCATTAAGCATAGTAGAAGATGACCTTGATTTGTAAGGGAAGATCAATCCAATTAATCCACTTCTAGCCGCAAGGATACTCGAAACGACCTTTTGCTCGGTTTTATCAAATTCTAGTTTAAGCACTAGGATTTTTTATTTTTTATTTACCATGGCTTTGACGAGTCACCACTCACCAGGATCTGCCCTAGGAACCTTATCCCCTTGCTCTCTCTTGTTCTCCTCCATTTGAGAGTGTCGTCGCTGCCCGGGTCCATCTGCCGTCCTATCCGCCGAAATAGCCGGCTAGGGTTGGACTAGATGGGACGCCGGTGTAGATAGGTGTAGGTTTTGCGGCTGATGCCGGCTGTGGACTTCTTGCCCAGTAGTTTGGAGATGCGAGGAGGGTCTGTCCAGCTAGATCCAATTCAATCTAGGGGTGCTTTTCATTGCCATGGACCTCCTCTAGCCAGATGAAGTGGTGGAAGGAAGGGCCACCGTCTCCCCCAATAAAGCTGCTCGTGGTGTTCTTTCGAGGCGTGTGATGGTGCTTCCCCCGGCCGGCCATGGTGGCGGGGGAGGGGGAGGCGCTTCCCTGAGTGATGCGGTACCCCGGTGCCGCTCCTGGTCGGCCGAGGCGACGAGAGGGAGTGGGTTCCCGACGCTGCGTCCTCCGCTTCTATGAGTTCGCCGCCTTGGCTTTCTGTTCCTCTCTTGGCCAGCCTTGGTGGCGAGGGGGAGAGGAACAGAAGGCTCGTGGGCGGTTCCTTTGCGGCTATCCAAGCGGCGGTGCAGGTGCGCTGTTGGTGTGGTTGATCTCGTCATTTTTTGGGGCTCCGTGGGGGAGTTCCTCTTCGGCGACCGTCGATTGCCACTGCTTCAATAAGCCCGTTTCTGCGCCGATGTCGATTGATGCGGGTGAGCGCTGCACTGCAGCTGTCCCTGGCCTGCCAAGGTGGCGAGGAGGTAGGTTGTTGTGGTTCTGCTTCGGTCTGCGTCTATCTTCATCGGCTTTTGCCTAAGAGGTGCTATGGTGCTGTGTTGATATGGAGCTTCTCTCCGACATGTTTTGGTGGCTTTGCTCTATTACCGTGTCGGACTTTATGGCAGTAGGGTTGCCGCTCTGCCGCTTCTTTTCCTCTGCGCCGGAGCTCGTCATCTCCTCTTCTCCAAGTGGTCCGTCCCTAGTTTGGAGGTGGCCGGTTGCGGAGGCTCTTCTTGCTGGTTCGAGTTTGGTCGAACCCTCTACTCAGACCTTGATGCTGGCGTTGCCTCCGAGGTCACCGGCGATGGTGGCAGAGGCACCGTGAGCCTGATTGCATTTTTCTTCTTCAGCTAGGGTGTTTTCTCACTTTGTGGAGGCCCTGTCTTCGAATTTAGGTCCTTTTGTGAGTGTTGCCTAGGTCCTCCCTGTAATTTTCTCCTGCCACGTTTGTATCTTGAAGCGTATAAAATTTGGGTGCTTTGCACCCTTGATCGTTCAAAAAAAACCAGGATCTGCCCCAAAAATACATCCTAGTAAAAGATGGTGCTCTTCTTCTAAGGTTGGTTATAGTTCTGATACTGGTGTATGATACTATCTCTATAGTGCATGATATCATATGATAATATCATATTAGTAGTATATTTAATGATTTGTAGAATCTCAGTGTATATTTATATATAAGATTTATTTGCATTAGAATTTCTAATATTACGTGATATGATGCGGTATCTACCTACAAAACAATACTTTTTTTAATTAAGTTTGGTACCACGTAAGCAAAGTACCTACAATATAGAGCTAAGATACTCCTATCGAGCTGAAAGGCCGGATACTCCCGCGATGGCTAGCCTAACGAAAAATCTCAGAGCGGCTGACCGTGGCACCGTGCAGTAGACTTGTACGTATCCCTGCGAATCTTCCTTGGAATGCGGTGTAGTACAAAAGAAAATTAGAAGGGCGTTACCAAGGGGTCCGTTCCATCATGAAACGGGCAAGAAGCCAATGCATGGCGCCATGGCGGGACCATCGCTACCATGCTGACGATGCACACGCCGCATCATCGTCATGGACGATTTATAAAGTCGATATACATACACCTGTGCAGTACCAATCATTCCAAGCTTCGGCCTCGTGCCGAGACATGCACGGTCACATCGGAACGTACGCACACGACGACGACACGATCGGCGTGCAGCTCCCCTTAACCGGTGTGAGGACCCAGCCCCCCATGCACGTATGTCGCCATTAAGCATGCATGGACGTCGACTATTAGCGCATCTGTTGCCGGACTAAGACAAGTTGCTGATTAATTCTGGGTTAGCCTTTTGTTTTATAAAAACTGGTGCCGTGAGCCCGTGACAGGCAGCATACTGCATGCATGCACTGATGCACGTCTCCGGTTGAAGTTGAACACCCCGTTGCTGTTCGACCCAGCTGGGCAGCCCCATGCGTGGCGACGGGCGAGGGCCACGTACGCCGCACGCCGATTTCCCCCCGGGATATATATGCATATGCTGCCGCTGGCTGTACACCAACGAGATAGACTACAGCTCCTGACAGCCAGGCTCCGGCTCCAGACAAATCGCCAACGTCAAACGCCACCAGTTGGATGCTACTACCCATCTGAGTCTGACGACGTACGTTCCCATTGACCGGCCGCGTCGTCGGTGGCGAGTGGCGAGAGCACCGCATGCGCGCGCGCGGCAAGGCGGGGTTGGAAAAACACGCTCGAAAACCCCGTGTTTTTCTTTTGCAGCAGTACGTACGCTTTTGCGGTGCCGGTGTGGTGCGCGCGAACACACGAACGGACGCGCACGGCCGCGCCACGAGGCCGTCGGTTAACTCAAAGCCCACCAAAAACACGGACCCTCCATCGACGGGTACGAAGAACCACCAACACACGCTTGTTAATTCACTCAAGGGGGCGCTAAAATTGCCAATTGACACGCTGGATTCTAGCGGGCTCGATCGACAGCAGTACGGACGGCTCCGACCTCCGGCTCTATAACAGTCAGGAGTTATAGAGCCCGTTGATTAGATACCGCCGGGGCTGCAATTCGTCCCTTCCTTTGGACTTTCTGCGCACACACGCTCGTGTTCAACGGAGGTAGCTCCGCCTCCGCTCCTTCCTTCCCTCATTCTTGGCTTCTGTGACAAGCAAGTCTCTTTCCGGTTTAAAGGAAAAGGAAGGGCAAATGAATAGTTTCGCTTTCTGAGCTAGACACCCCTCGCTCGCTCGCTCGCCGCGCTTCATTAGGACGGGGGCAATTTACAGCTAGCGAAACAATAATAATCAACTCAAGGTTAATTTTAAAAGTATATGGTCTCACGCTAGTGCAGATTTTACCGTTGATAACCGACGACGCGTGTCCTCCAAAATAGTTTCAAAAACATACATACTTACAGACGAAAGCAACGGGCTGCTAGCTAGGTACGTCATCGCGCTTTGATAAAATTTGCCTGCTGGTTTGCTCCACTACCAGGCTACTTGTACTCCTGAATTGCTTATTTCCCACTCCATTGCCGTTATTTGCCAAGAAGAAGAAAAAGGAAAGCCAAATCCGATCGAGCTGGCCTATGATTGTACTGTACTTATCACGCCTCACGTTCTCTTGACCGATCGAGTTTACAAACCTCACCTCTCTCTCACACTAGTCTTTTGATGAATTGGCCCTCATCTTGATTATTCATGCATCGTAGTACGCATTAGTCTTCGTTAAGGCATTACGGCCGACCATCATAATTGCATTTGCTTACTAACAAAAATGCCTGGTTACGTTTTTTTTTTTTGTTCGACGGATCATTTTCGCTGTCCGGTCCTTGGCTGGTTACTATTAGACAGCAGGGTACGAAATAAAAACCAGCACATTTTAAATCCATTTTACAACGCTAGTTGAACTAGTGATGCGAGTGAGCAAAGTTGCGAGAGGTCATACATAGCACGTCACTTCCTCTTTATTTTCCTCTCGCGGAGAAAGAAAGAAAGGAAAAAAAAAAGGTTCGCAGCGTTCCATTCCAGGGCTATAAAACTCGTACCTACTGCCCCTCCGCTGAAACGCCAGACCGCTCCTCCATCCGAACCGAACCGAACGCTTTGTCGTCCAAAGCCCTCTGCTGCCTCCTGTAGCTAGCCATCTCTGTCGATCGATCGATCCCTCTGAGCTTTCGTGGTGCGTCATTCATTCTTGATTCTCCTGCGCTGCGATGGGGTGCAAGGCGTGCGACAAACCCAGGCCGAGCTACCGGAAGGGGCTGTGGTCGCCGGAGGAAGACCAGAAGCTCCGCGACTACATTCTGCGACACGGCCACGGCTGCTGGAGCGCGCTTCCTGCTAAAGCCGGTAAGACTCTCTTGCATCTGCATTTCCATGAGCACCGAAAGGGGGCTTGATTGAGGAGAATTCCGTCGAAGATATATAGGGTGTTTATCGTCTGAATTGGCAAATTGATTCCCTAGAGTAGAGAAATGCACATTTGGTTCGCTTGCGGTCCTGACTGAATTTCTCGGGCCGGTGTTTTCTGTGACAGGGCTCCAGCGGAACGGCAAGAGCTGCCGGCTGCGGTGGATCAACTACCTGCGGCCGGGGCTGAAGCACGGCATGTTCTCGCCGGGGGAGGAGGAGACGGTGATGAGCCTCCACGCCGCGCTCGGCAACAAGTAAGCACCGCCGACGCGCGCTCCGCACTAGTGTTCTTGACGCAAATGATTGAGAGACGAAAGACGATTCCCCACGTTGTCCGTCTACTAGATGCTGCCATTTTCTCCTTTCAGCCTTTCCCCCGCACTGCCTGCTAGCACAGTTTACCTGCCCGTCCGCCCGTAGGCCGTAGCCCACCGTTTGGACGTGGAGGTAAATTGTCCCTGCTCGGCGGCGCTGAGCTGGCGGCCAATCCGGTTCTGGAACACGGTAATGTACTAGCGGAGGAAAACGGAAAAGTGGGAAACTGGTGATGCTCGCTCGCGCCTTTTCCCCGTAGTGGAGCTGATGCTGACGCTCACGCTCCACAGAGTAGACGCTCCCCCTGGCCCACACTCGGGAAATCCACGAGATTTTTCTCTGTCTGCTAGGTGCGCAATGCCATGATTAGAACGTTATTTGTTTATTGATGAAAAAAAAAAGTGTGGACCTCTTTAGTACAGCAACAAAAATAATTAAAAGTTGGGATAGATGGCTAGCTAGAATAATGTGGACTTGGAGGGGCGCCAGCTATATGCCATACAGTACGCAGTTGCGTCCCCGAGCAAGTTTGCCCGAAACCATTATCCTGAGAAGAAAACATTCTTCATTTCTTTGGTAGGAGTATATTCTAGTAGTTGCTCTCTGCAGAGATGATTAGTACAGTACCGGCCAGCAAGCACCGCGCGCGCGTAGGTGTGTGTGTACAGTACAGCGACGAGAACGTGGCGGCGACTATTTGGACCAATCCGCGGTCGGTCACTTGCGCGAGAGTTAATGAGAACAGCTAGCTCGTCCGAACTGGCACGTAGCGATCTCTCGCGATAGGATTAGATTCTTTATTATTGGGGCTTGCAATTACTTCCCTCGAAAAATATCAAAAGAGTGATCGGTGGTCCTCGTGAATAGCCTACGTACACCACGCTCGTCCCTTTCGCCCGAGTGACACATTTTGTTTGTTTGAGCTGCTGCGTACCAACAAAGGAAAAAAAGTAACGTCAAGTTGTCAATGGAAAGGCTGAATTTCCCCCACTAAAACCCCGCCGACAGAAACCGAGTTAATAATAAGTGAACCGCAAGCCACACTGGCTTGATTATTGACGTGAAACTTGTGCCGCAGGTGGTCTAGGATCGCACGGCATTTACCGGGGAGGACCGACAACGAGGTGAAGAACTACTGGAACTCCTACCTCAAGAAGAGGGTCGAGAGCGGCGGCAAGGACTCATCTGCAGCAGCCAACAAGGAGGACGATTCGGCGGACGGCTCCCAGAGCCCCAACTCCGGGGGCACCACGACACAGGAACCGGCCAGCGGCAGCGGGCCGTCGAACTCGGGCTCGTCGGAGCCGCCGCACGAGTCGTCGTCGGCCGACTCCAGCTGCCTCACCGCGACGACCGAGCCTCCTCCAGCCCACGCGCCCCTGGCTCCCAAGGTGATGTTCGCGGACTGGCTCGACATGGACTACATCATCGGTGCCCAGATGGCGGCGGCAGCACCTGGTCTGGACGCTGCTGCGGGTGTGGTTGGCGGCGATCGCCATCAGGTCGTGATCAGCCAGGGGTCCGTGCAGCAGGTCGATGGGCCATCGTCCGGCGTGGACGAGTCCCTGCACGCGGGGTTCGGCGGTAACGGCAGCTGCTGGGAGTTCCTGGAGCAGTTCGACAGCATGGACCAGATGCAGGCGGGCGGCGGCTTCTGCGACCTGCTCTCCATGAACGAATTCTTCGGCCTTAACTAGACCCATCAATCAAGTCCGAGGAGGAGGAGCAAGATATAGAGTTTTCGTGAATTTTAGACGTTTCGTCAATTTATGGCGCGTTTGTAACACCGCACTGTAAATTATCGCCGTGTATGTATGTATAGAAGAGCAATTTTAGCAACATAATATTATACACGGCCGCATGTGCAGTGCTGTCCACTTTGGTTAGAGCACCGACAGTAAGATGGACGAAGCAAGAATGCAACAATTGTTGATTAAGTATATATAGTAGGAGTACTTGACAATAGCATTATCTTTCCAAATCTCGCTTTAATAAACCACCGTGGAGTGCCAGTTTCGTTCCACTTTAAGAACTGTCGAGGGGACCCTTTACCTTTCACGTTGGCTTCAAGTTGTACTAGTGTTTAGTTTATTTTGTAATTATTGAAGCAGCCCCAACTTGTAGTACTAAGAAATCCATGCATGTACCTTTCTTCCATAAATAAACCAGAAAACCCAACATCGTGGTTGTGAGTTGTGACTATTTCTATCCCTATTTCTCCATCCTATATTGAGAAGCAATGTCTGTTAGTGGCTTAGTGCCTCTGCTTTCTTCCTCCATACCTTTGCTTTTCTATTACTCTTTTGTTCATTCGTTTCATCACCACAAGCTTTAGGCCCATATGGAGCAATGTTTTGCTTGGACCCCTTTTGTGGAAACATCCTTCTTCTGATGTAGCTTACTATATCCTTCTTCCCATATTCATATTCGAAAAGGAAAAAAAAGAGTGTGAAATATATACGCATTTGAACGACAACTAAAATTGCTTTAATTAAAATTACAAATCTGACATTGACTTTTGAAGAAAATGTGGATATAGAAGTGCATATATCTGGTAGTACGGATGAAATCAATATCCATTCTAGCTCAGTACTTCAATTATCCAACCTTAAAACGTAACAAGTGGTAGATATTATGTTTTTGTGATCGAACCTAGAAATTATTATGTAATATAAATGGTACAATTGTATGCTAAACATCTATGGTTTATTTACTATAAGACATGTGTTCCTTTTACCAAATTAGTCACTAAAATTGTAAGATATTTGTATCTATTTTGAATTCAAAAAGTATCTGAGTTGTATTAGTATTTGAGCTACATCCACTTTGCATTCGAGAACATATTGTTTTTATTTGCATTTATTTTAAAGCTATGAAAAAAGGGAAATCGGGAAGGGCACCGATCCAGAGATATGTTTCCAACCCTACTAACATTGCTCCATTTTCATGCCAAGGCTGATGAATTCAGTTGGTGCAAGTCCACGTGGCGAAATGAAAGTATGGCGCACCACTTATTTCGGTGAAAAGGATCAGTGCATGTGTTAAGTGATGACAAACTTTGAGGAATCCCAACACAGAGAAACCACGGTAACTAAGACAAGCGGTAAATTTGTTATGGTTCAATCCATTTTTCACTAAATATTACTCCCCCATTCATGTTTGTATGGCGTATTAGGTTTCGTTAAAACTTGTTGAGAAAAGGACTACCATGTTAATACATGGTTACATAGTAAAAACCCAAATTGTGAGTAGACTTTTGAAAACTGTATAGTGATACCAATTTCATGCAATGTAAGCGATGTATTCAAATAATTCTTGGTCATTGTCTTGGTTTAGCGAAACCTATTCCCTAGAGGCAAAATCAGATGAAGTATCACTATAAGTTCATTTGCAACTATCATGAATAGATATGTGCCAACTTAAAGGACTATCTGGTGAGCAGTGTGTAAACAACTACCACTTGGGCTACACTATCTTGAGATAACCATGCCCCGTCAAAAATTAAATAAGAGTGAGTGTTAAATCAAGAAATAATTTATTGTAAGAAATATGCTCTAGAGGCAATCATAGAGATGATTTCGTTTTTTTTGTATCCATGACTTATTATATGTTCCTTGAATATCCATAAAGGCAATTTTATTTTATTGACAATAATGTGAATTGTTTGTAAAACTCTGTACTTATATATGGTTATTTTAAAGTTGTCCTAGGCGAAGTTCACGTGGGGACACACGTGAAGATTAGACTAACATATTAGTTGATGACTATGCTTCGCAAGTCATGGACATGGAGATGTTTAACCAATAGTGTGGCCACATGTTGTGAACATGTGGTTGGACTAACCCAACAAGAGACATAACAATATTGCTTATAGCTATATCTCTCCCTCTCTCTCACTACAACATGTACGCTTTGTCCTTAGACCTTAGATTGTCGCATTACCCGAGAGGTGAATCGACCTGCTCAGTCAAGATTAGATTTGCCCTTCTCTTTGTGAGAGATATCTCTGGGCTATTGATACATACATTTTGTATCATCATAACAATTGCATATTGGACTATTTTATATTGTTATTTGCATTTATATTTCGTTATTTGTGCAATTTTAGATGGTTGATGGGACTTTTCTACAAAGTCCCTTGTTTTGGTAATTAATATCTGGGAGGCGGAAAAAACCTCCTTTTGTATTTTGATGGTTCACGGACCTTCAAGACATCAATTATTTTAGTGGAAAATACCACAGAAGTTTTTCATCAGAACAAAGAACCTAGGCACCTAGCACACACGAAAGGGGGCACGAGGTCGAGAAAGGAAAGGTGGCGCAACCCAAGGAGGTCACCGCGCTACTTGGGCTTATTTTCTCCTCGGGCATCATCTCGGCACCTCCTTTTTATGTATGCCTCCATCTTGCTACAACACCTACGCTTATTTTTCTAAGAATTTTCTGAGGTGGCAGTGGATGCGAAAGTCTTATTCCACATCGGGAGAGGGAAGATCCTACTATTACACGGCCATGGTCACTACCGCCGAGGGCAAATGATTGTCATCAACTCATCCTTGGTGTAGGGGGTTTCTATGGCACCATCTTCACCAACATCATCATCAGCACCATCTCCATGTCGAGATTGACATCATCCCCCTCATAGTTTGTGGTAGATTGGACCCTGAAATATTGTTGAAGTGTTGTGCATATGTTTATGCTTGTTTTTTGACACAAATACAGTAGGGAAAGACTCCCTACCGTGTCATTTTCATTTATAAAAAGCTAGTGGGAATATTTATAATGGTGATGTTTGGAACATCATTTACTATCTTATTACAAGCTCATAAAGTATCTAGCCATGACTATAGCCCTTCCTTAAGACTAGGCTTTGCTCTAAGCATAATGGTCTTGATGAATATTTTGAACTTGATGATACATCTTTGCACTAATGGCTCTGTCTCTTTGGATATAGCATCATTTCTGTGCTCCCATATACTCCAACAGCCAGTTATAAGAATCTCCATGAGGAAATTGATTGTGTATCAACCTTTAGCTTCAGTTATCATGTCAGTATTGTTATAATCTGTATTCCATTTGATGCCAATAGCCCACCAGAAACTTTGGCTGAAGCTACACTCAAAGAAGAGATGCATAGTTGTCTCCTCAAGTCATGTATCACATAGAACACAGTTAGCAAATTCCACATAGAAGTTCTTTTTTTAATATCATATCATTAGTGTTTAGTTTTCCATTCATCGGCAACCATGCAAAGAATTTGTGTATGGGTAGAGTGGATGTTCTCCATATTTCTAATATTGGTTCTAGAGTTAAGTGCTCCCCAATGAGTGTTTTGTATATTCTTTTGATAGAGTAATTTGGTCCCTAGTGAAGCTCCCATTTATCATGCTCAACATTTAGTTGTGTGAGTTGGAATTCCTCCTGGAGTTGATGGAGTTCCTCATGGGCTACAGTGGATAGAGGTAGATGGAACATATTATAGATATCTTCAACTGCCAATGTATGTGCCTTCTATACACATATGTACTCTTTAGCAAAAATAATAGATGTGGGTACTCAAATTCTCTGACTAAATCCTACCTGTTGTCTTTCCATAGGAGCAATGATTTTCCATTGTTGACCTCGCATGTGGTTAGTTCTTTATAGGTGTTGATGGAAATATGCCCTAGAGGCAATAATACATTGTATTATTCTATATTTCTTGTTCATGATTAAGTTTATTATTTCCTGCTATAATTGTATTAGTTCCAGGTAATGAGTGTTTGGAGGAAAACCCTAATACATGTGTGGAATCATAAAGACCATTTAGATATCCCTAGTCTCCCCTCTAAGAATAGTTCATGTATCATTGATAGTCCCGGTTTGCTGACTATGGGCAAAACGACAATGTGTTGTGAAGTTGTCGGTGATATATGAGATCGGAGTTGTTAGGAGAACAACGACGATGGATAGACCCAACATGATGTACCATGAAACACATCGTCAATATTGTTATCGGTAGTTTCTCATAAACAATGTATTGTCTTTACTAAAGATCATTTGACCGTGAGACATACGTGAACTTGGGTACAATATGGATGTGGCAAGATTCTTCAAAAGTTTCTCTTAGAGGAGTAATCATAAAGTTGATACTTGCTCTTACTAGATGATATGCCAATTATTCACATGGGGTGCTCGCGGGAATTGATACTCCTAACGATGGAGAGATACACTCTGGGCCCACTCATGTACTATGATGTTCATCATCATCTGGCCGGACACGTGATCAAGTTGTTGAACACATGAACATCGATGGTGCGGTATGAGTAAAGAGTACACGTTGGGTAACGATAATAACCTAGTGTTTCATCTCGGGAAATGTAAAGTATCGACGGAGCAATACGATATGTATTAGACATAATACAATGGTTCACACGATAAAGATCTTCGTGTTATTTGCAAGGGTTACTACGTGTATCAAGACGCCAATAGTAATCATTGTCGCGGAATGAGTTCCGGACATGTTCACAAATATCCGAACCCACACACTTAAGAGTTCAATGTCATTTAGAATACGAGTGTGAATGAAGATTTAGTAGAGAAGTAATTCCGAAGGTGTTCGGAGTGCCTTGGAATATATCAGAGGTGTTCAGAATATTGCCGAGAGTGTTCAAAATAAAGTTTTGAGCATTAATGAGATGCGAGAAGGGTTCCGAAAGTGTCTCGGATGGTCTCGAAATGGTTCCGAGAGGTCCCTGATGATCCCGGAAATGTCCGGAATGGTCCCGAGAGTGTCTGAAATGGTTTTAGACATATATGGAAGGTTTTGGAATGAGCGAAAGGTTCTAGAAGGATATGGCAAAAAAGAAAGTCTGGAAATGTCCAGCTCAGGAGTATATAGATGATATACAAGTTATGGATGTATTCTTTGCTAGTTAACAATGTAATTCTTGGGTATTGGATACCGAATTGGTTGGTGTTGGGTATATACTTTCCGGGTATACCCACTGTGACTCACTAACCAGGGTGGACCACTTCGGGTTAGAGCTATGCTTCACGGGAGGCCCAGTCAGGGAGATAAGTTGGAAGCCCATCCAGCTACAGGAAGGCCTAGAATACTTACTGACTTAGGCATGTAGTGTTACTTGTAGTCCAAGATGTACTATGTAACTGACTCTGTATTGGGTATATACTTTTCGGGTGTACTTATTGACTTAGGTAGCCGGATAGGACTCTCCTATAACCCTAGGACCGGATTACTATATAAGCCATCCTAGGGATAGGCCTTTAGGGAATCGACGATCACAACCTCAACTCGCACAGGAGAAACCTCTCTTGTAATCTGTACTTCCGGCTCTACCATATTACTGGATTGCTACCAGGAGTAGGATCCGTCCACTGCAGGCGGATTTGAACCTGGATAAAGCTTGTGTGTTCACCGTACCAAAACACTGACATCTCACACCCCCATCTTTCTCCATGCCTCGAGGACCCTCTCATGGCGTACTTGTCATCAATCCGACGATAGTTGGCGCCCACCATGGGGCAATTGACTTTTGGATCTGTGTTCCAGGCAGAATCTACGTGAATCAGAATCGGCAAAACAATCGTCATCGGCCGGGTCCTCTACGCCAGCGACGTCCCTCTTGTCCTTCTCGACGAGACCTAGATTCCAGCTAGGGAACCTGTGACCATCTACACAATCATGTCTTTTGGCGAGATCGATGTTTACCTCGGTTTTGCTGAACCTGCCCAACCCACCCCAGCGGTGATGATAGAGGCAGAAGAAGCTTCTAGATCCACTTTGTCCACGGAGGCGACAGAGTTCCGGGTCTCAGAAAACCCTAATCCTACCCACCCCGCACCTAAAGCGGAGATAGTGGAGAAGATCGTATCTGAATAAAATCTCCCAATGGAGGTCGAATCTCGGGAAGATCAAAGCAGCAACAGGTCCCGATCCGGCTCTGCCGATGCTAGAGCAGCAAAATCGCTCCTGAAGCACACCGTGAAGAGGATGATGAACGATGCCATAATCAACACGGATGCAGTTCTCGAGACCATAATATGTTTTGAGGAAGCTAACAAAGAAAGTCACAACTACCTCAAGGCGCACGCATCACACTTCGTTGGATACGTTGGGTCTGGATCTGGCTCTGCCGATGCTGGAGACGACAACGACTTGGTGTTGGACACAATCGGAACAAACACTGACATATCGGCTTTCCCTGAGGATTCCATGACATCGACAAAATTCTGAAAGTTTGAAGCAGAAATTGAAGAGGAGATCAACTCCAAGGCTGCGTAAGAAGGAGACTCTATGGATCAAACCCCTACAATAGTATGGATGAAAGATCCGGAGAAAACTCTCCCGAACCGCATGATGATATGGATCTCGGAGATAATCCTGACGTCTAGATGTCCAAGATTACTGAAAGAAGCTTGACTCTAGGAATCAGACCCAAAGTCGTCTTTGCTACGGGTGCCAATAAGGCTAACAAGGCAAAGAAGAAAAAGAAGAAAACTTAGGCCAAGGATCTTCTAGCTAAAGAAGTGATCACCGAGGAATACGATGATGACTCAGACGGCGCTCTAATCCCCTCTGACCTGAAAAATCTCCGATGGATGGACACGTGGTTAACCTATGAGCTTGAGAATTCCTCGGAGAAGCACTCACAATGCCAATCCCAACTGCAGCGGATCTTAATCCGTACGAGTTGGAGGAAAGATCCATAGCTCTAGACGCATATTGTCAGAGACTCTTAGAAAAAGCAACCATTCTTGTTGAGGAGAAGTAGCGCATCGCAGAAGTAGGGCAGTTTAACTCCCTGCAGCATCAGAAGACCCGGAATGGCCCTGAGTTGGCTAATAGGAATCTGGAAGTTCACAAGACCCTTTTCAAGGGAGACGTAGCCGTGGGAAAGCCTCAGATTGACAGCAAAGTAAACTGGGTGTATAACACGCCGGTAGAAAACACTGATGTGGCCCGAGAGATCCTGGCAAATAATCCAAGCCTAGAACAGGTCCGGCTAAGTGTGAAACTACTCATCAAGGGCCTAGAGCAACAGAAGGTCTCCATGTCTAGAAGTGGAAAGCTGGTCTCCAAATCTGACCAATGCTGCACAAATACTGGTCGACATCAAGATACAAGGCCCTGACGGGAACTGGGTCGACCCTATTGTTCTGACCCTCGGGAAGACAACTATTCAAGAACCGACTCTTCAGGACAGCGTCTCATACGTCATAAACGTATCTATAATTTTTGATGTTCCATGCTTCTTTTATATCTACTTTCTTATGTTTTGTTCACACTTGAGGTATTTTTATACATTTTCTAGAACTAACCTATTAACAAGATGCCGCGGTGCATGTTGCCTATTTTCTGAAATTTTTGGTTTCAGAAAAGCTAGAAAAGAAATATTCTCGGAATTGGATGAAACAAAAGCCGAAGTTCCTATTTTTCCAGAAGACGAAGGAGGCCAGAAGGAGGAGTGGAGATGGGCCACAGGGGGCCTACACCACCCCCTGGCGCGGGTCCCCCTGGCCGTGCCACCAGGTGGTGTGGCCACCCTGGCCCACCTCTGGCATTACCCCTTCGCCTATATATTCCCCCCGGGACGAAAACCCTAGGGACCAGATCAGAATTCCACAAAAAGTTCCGCAGTGCCGCCGCCACCGAAGAGGAGATTCGGGGGACAGAAGTCTCTTTTCCGGCACCCTGCCGGGACGGGGAAGTGCCCCCGGATCCATCTCCATCAACTCCACCGCCATCTCCATCATTGTTGCTGACTCCCATGATGAGGAGGGAGTAGTTCTCTCTCGAGGCTAAGGGCTCTACAAGTAGCTATGTGTTCATCTCTCTCTCTCTATGCGTGATCTTATTGAGATCATGAGCTTTGTAATCTAAAATCTATTCTGCTACTCAAGTGCTTTAATTAATCTCTACTTATCCCCATGTGTGTGAAATTGAGAGTGTGCACACCATGTGGCACTTTGGCTAAGGTTACATAAATATTGTTGGTTTCGCAGCATAGAAAACAAAAATCCTATGATGGGAACTATCGCCAAGATCTATCTACTAGATACAAGCAACGGGTGGATATACATCCATAGAGAACTTACCCTCGAAGACAACAAAGCTTTGTTAACGAGATGGAACTCATGGATGATGTAGTCGTACACTTGCCGATCTCAAGATCGTGATGAAGTCCAGCAGGTCCGGCTCCAGCACGTCCATCAGATCCAGCTCCAGCAAGTCCAGCACCACCAAATCCAGCACCGCAAAGTAGCGGTGCATCCGTGATCGCACACACGTCCGGTACCCCGACAACCTCCGTCCCTCGCTCCAGCAAAGCAGTAGGAGCAACTCCTTTCTAGATAAAGCCACCGGGAACATGTATCTCGCTAATCCGAGACCATGGGGAATAACTAGAGGGGGAGAGAGATCCTTCACGAGGAGGTGTGTGTTGTGAGGAGGAGAGGGGGGCATTTTATAGGGGAGAGGGGGGCACCCAAGGGCCATGGCGTGGCAGCCATGGTGGTGCCCCCACCTCTTCCACATTCATGTGGGTGGAGCTCCCACTCCCATAAAAAGCCTCCACTCAAAATTCCACTCACACATGCATTAAATTTCCACCAAATTTAATGCAAGCTCTCATTAAATAAAACCATTTTATTTATTTTATTCAGAATTTTGTTAATTACATTAATTAACAAACATTCACATAAAACCCCTGCAACATTTCAATATCACATGCAGAACCAGTTTCAGCAATTTCACCCGAAACAATTCCGGTTTCCATCGAAATGATTCTAGCGCTTTCTTAAATCTTTATCTAAAACATATTTGCTCCAAATGGTGTCGGTATCCCTTAAGTGTGGCACCCTACGGTTCGCGAATAATGCAGGCATGATCGAGACCCCTCTCCGATCAATAATGAGCAGCGGGACCTAGAGATCCGTACTGACTCCTACATATTCAACGATGACTCTTGTGATTGTGTGAACCTTTAATGTTGTAACTAAATCCCTTTGTCTCGCGATATATTACATGTCCGAGATTCGATCATTGGCATCCAAATACCTAGTTTGATCTCGTTACCGACATGCACTCTTTTCCCGTTCCCGTGATATAACATTCTAGTGGTCACATCACTTGTTTGCAAGCTATTTCAATGTGATATCACCGAGAGGGCCCAGAGTATATCTATCCGTCATCGGGATGGACAAATCCCACTCTTGATCCATGAGCCTCAACATAACACCTTCGTAGCAGTGAACCCACCTTTATAGTCACCCTGTTACGGTGTGACGTTTGATGTTATCAAGATACTCTTCCGGTGTTAGCAATTAACATGATCTCATGGTCTAAGGACTAAGATTACTTCGTATGATGTTATAGAAATATAAACATAATTACTTTGTTCATCACATCATTCCACCAATGGTGTGACCTCGTTATTAACAACATCCAATGTCCATGATCAGGAAACCTTGATCATCTTGTTAATCAACGAGCTAGTCTATAAGAGAGGCATAACTAGGAACCTTTTATTTGTTTATTAAACACACATGTATTGACGTTTCCAATCAATACAATTATAGCATGCAAAATAAACATTTATCATAAACAAGGAATAAGATAATAACCACTTTATTATTGCCTCTCGGGCATATTCCCTTCAGTCTCCCACTTGCACTAGAGTCAATAATCTAGTTTGAAAAACTTTGCGTATTGAACACCTATGGCTTTCTGGTGTTGCATATACACGATTGCTAGTGGTTAACATAATCTCCGGATCTGACAGTTTCAGGTCCGTGTGTATTTGCATGTCTTTGCCTCTCTACGCATCACTCATTCTCAAATGAGATGGCATTGTATAAATTTGGTCCTTTGGTGAGACCTTTAGTTCGTCCGGGTTAAAATATGTTGATATTATTGTCATACAATATATCTTCATAGTATTAGCCCAATTTGAACCACACCTAGTTTGATAACAAACTACTTAACACAAATGCCCTCCTTTGCTGCAACTATAGCAGTCATATACTTAGCCTTTTGTTGTAGTATCTGTCACAATGTCTCAACTTTGGAACTCATCCAAATCCATCATGGAACATCCTTTCCATTACATTGTTCCACCCATAGTCTAAATTGAGATAAATTTCATTTGTATCTTGTGACAAAACTAGTATCAATGTAACACTTTACAATGAACTACCTTTAACTATTTGTCACTTATACATGATATATTCTTAGTTCTTCCAAAGCTCATAAGAATATCTTTACTATCGTCCAATGGTCATCTTATGAATCATTCTGGTATGTGCCCATAACATTTAGAGCATAGGACATATTTGGATATATACATATCACGGTATAATCGATCAAAATATTCATATGATTTTACTCACCAAGTGTTGAAACACTTGAATCTTGATACAATCCTTTCCATGTAGCAAGATCCTTTCTTGTTGTTTCCATATTGAAATCTTTCAATATCTCATATATGTATGTATGGCATAACCATATTAGCGCCTCAATCTATCCATATAGACATTGATGCCAAATATTCTGGTTTTGCCCAAGTCTTTCATCGAAATCCTATTTTAATGAAATTCTTAACTTGTGTCAATAAATGATACATCATTTCCAATCGACACCATGTCCTCTACATAATGTATTAGAAAAATGTCTCAGCGCTCCCACTTAATTTCTTGCAAATGCAAGCATCTTCATCATCTCCGATGAATTTAAACTCCTTTAACATTTTCATCATGGTGAAGATTCCAACTCCGCTATGCTCACTTCAACTATTGAAGTTTGCATGCCTTTTTTAGCACCCTTTGAATTAATAAAACCCTTCGGACCGTGTCATGTACACGTCCTAGATAACCATTCTATTAGAAAAACCTTGTTTTGTTTATTCAACTACCATATACAAAATTATATGTAGTGGTTGCTACATTAATCCGTCAAGACTAAATATCGCTATGAAAGATCAAATCTTATCATAGTCAACTCCTTGAACATTGCCGTAAACTTCTTTCCGACATGTCGACTATTTCATAGATGTTAAACATCTATGTCTATTTCTTTATAGATCCAAACACGACCGATAGGCTTCACGCCTTTCCGGAGGGTCTTCCAAGTTCAGAAACTTGATTTCTTGTGTATGGATACTATTACGGATTCTATGACTTCTAGTCATTTTATGGAGTTAGGGCCCATCATCGCTTCTTTGCATGTAGTCGATTCATCATTATCAAAACAATAACGACTTCTATTTCAAATCTTACTATTTGATTCTTACCGAGCCACATGGTTCAATAAGAACTCTAATCTCCAAGATCACACCTTTTGTAATCACGGGAGCCATGAGCATTGTGGCTGCCACCGGGACTCTTTCCGGTGCTGCGCTACTTAGCACATATAGCTAAGGTTCAACAACCTTATCAAAGTTATATTGTCCTCCCACTTAACTTTTCATGAAAAATTCCTTCTCAAGAAACTTGACGTTCTAAGTGACAAACTCTTTTGTCCTCGGTGTTATGGAGGAATTCCCAACAAATTCTTTGGGATAACCTACAAAGACGTGCTTATCCGACTTTGGTTGTAAACATTTTACTTACGCATAGCATACCAAAATTTAAGAAAAGAGAATTCGGGTTTTATCCCAAACCCTAACTCATATGGTGTCATTTCAACGGATCGCGATGGTGCTCTTTTCAGTGTAAAAGCGGTAGTCTCTAAAGCTTTAATCCTCAAAACATAATGGCAGTTTTATAAATGACACCTTTGATCTTACCATGTCAAACAAGGTTTGATTTGATCTCTTGAACATACCATACTCCTATGGTTTATCGGGAAATGCAAATTCATGGAACAATTCCTAAAATCTTAGGTGTTTTGCTAAACATGTAACTCAAATATCTTCCTTTATGATCAAATCATAAACTCTTTTATTTTCTTGTTACAATGATTTTTTTTACTTCATCTTGAAAGTCTTTGAACAATTTTCAAATGTTTCATACTTCTGCCTTATTAAGTAAATATATAGATATATTCACTCAAATTCTGGAGAAAGCATATGAAGCAAAAAGATCCATCGCATATGGCTACACATAATGGACTATATACATCGACATGTATAATATCCAATAAGTTAGTCATCCGTTCCTCTTTGGCCTATGAACGGAGTTTCAATTATCTCGATGAAAGTTTCACAAGCATCAATTGATGAAAATCAAAAGACTCCAAAAATCCATCAACATGGAGTTTCTTCATGTATACTTTCCAATATAATTCAAACAGCGATGTCACTTCATAAGTGATCTTCCAATCATTTGTCTTACGATATTTTAGCAATAATGTTTATGGATGTGATTTCTCCAACTAGACTTGTAAAAGTTCATCCATTCTTTATGGAATACGGTAATTATTTGAACAACCATTGTTCTCGTAATACCAGAACAAAATAACAATTATTAAAAAAAATCTTGAAGGCTAGGTTTGATGACAACGAAAACGCAATAACACTTTATTTGTTTTCGATGTACATCATCACTTATTCTCTTGCCAGTTACTTAGGTTGTTGAAGTTCATGAATTGTGTTGTTCTGTATGACACTTCACACCAACCAATTCGGTATCCAATACCACAGAACCACTTTGTTTAACAAGCAAGGAATACAGCCATAACATGTATATCTTCTATATACCTAAATTGGACTTCTCCAATGTTTTCTTTTCTGCCAAATATTTTATAGATTCTCTTTCAGCAATTCCTTTTCTTTGAAAAGAATCTATCAACATCAATAGTGGTGTCATTCACATGACACATTGTACAAAGTGTATATAGTCAAATATTAATACCTTTGGACTTGCACTTTGAAGTGGATCACCATCATCAAATGTTTGGTGTTCTTTCAAAAATCCATTCTTTAGTAATCTATTAGTGTAGTAAACATTTTACTTATATCTTCTATTCATCCTTATCATGACAACTTTCATGATCAAGCTACTATATCCTATAAGGAAGAATCACGAGCATAATGTTAGTTCCCAAAACCTTTTGGGAGATCCGGATGCCTAGCATATCCATCCTTCACAATTCTCATACAATATGAGAACATGTATTTTGCTAAATTATACTCTATCATAATGCAACCAAAAACATTGTTTCAGATATCACAATATCTTTTACACATGATGGTTTCTGAAACAATTTTCAGCTCCTAGATAACCTTGATATTAAAACAACTTTTGAATATCAATAATCATGGAGGCAAACATGATACTTTAGATACTAACATTGAAATTCTTAGTCTTGATTTAATACTACTTATTAAACTTCATGGAGTAAATAGAGTTTGCTGAAAGTTTGCAATAAGACTTCTAAACCTTAAATTGACATTCAAGACAATACGATACCGGTTCGTAAAGTAAATATCCAGAATTCTATAGTTCTATTATCTCAATTAAAACTAAGCATAAGGTAGTGAACAGACGCCAATGACTACAACAAATTATGCAAATTCACTTCGATTTAGTTTATGACAAATTGAGTTCGACTAATCCAAATTAGAAATGAACTCCCACTCAAAAACGACATCCCTCGTGCCTTTTTGGTGATTACATGAACCAAATCCACCACACCAAGTCCGATCATCACGTGAGTCGGTGTAGCTTCAAAGGCGCACATCAATATGGGCATCACATCAACTATATGACTCATGCTTAACCTTTCGGTCCGTGTTCCGAGGCCTTGTTTGTACATGCTAGGCTCGCCAAGTAAGAACCTTAGTATTCGCGTGTGTAAAACTGTCTTACACCCGTTGTATGAAAGCGTAGAGTCGAGTACACCCGATCATCATGTGATGTCTCGAAACACGATCCATAGAATGGTGCATACTTAAGGAATAACACATTTTATCTTGATATTTAAATGAGGGATCATCTTATAATGCTACTAAAATGCCAAACTAGCAATATAAGATGCGAACATCTAATGTGTAAAGTGGGATGATATGGTCCATGCATTTGATCTCTATCATAGGCATCGTGGTATGATCTTTATCATTCCTCTGTGTGTAAGGCCAAGGTCTATGTAACTTACACGTTAAGTGTGTTGTAAGAGTATCTATCATACATCTACTTACAATATTACCATATCATGACACTAGCCCAGCAACGATCTAAACTAGACGCCTCTAATTTATCCATCGCAAGTTTTACGTGGCTTAGGGCTTTCGGAGATAGAACTGGTCTTACCTACGAACATGGAACCACAACGAGGATAACAAAGTTATTAGCATCTCGTTGTAAATTAGATATTGACTATAGTAGGAGAGACAGACACCCGCCAGCCACTTATGCAAAACTAGTTGCATGTCAGTCGTGGGACCGGTCTCATGTGCGATGACATGTAAGGTTGGTCCGGGCCGCTTCATCCCACTATGCCACCAATATCGAAAATACATGAAAGATGCAATAAAATGATCATCATCGCCCACATATAAACATATGTGTACTACCTGTGCAAAGCACCTACGCATAGATCAGGATCTGATACCACTGTTGGGTTCGCAGCATAGAAAACAAAAAAATTCCTATGATGGGAACTATCGCCAAGATCTATCTACTAGATACAAGCAACGGGTGGATATACATCCATAGAGAACTTACCCTCGAAGACAACAAAGCTTTGTTAACAAGATGGAACTCGTGGATGATGTAGTCGTACACTTGCCGATCTCAAGATCGTGATGAAATCCAGCAGGTCCGGCTCCAGCACATTCATCAGATCCAGCTCTAGCAAGTCCAACACCACCAAGTCCAGCACCGCAAAGTAGCGGTGCATCCGTGATCGGACACACGTTCGGTACCCCCGACAACCTCCGTCCCTCGCTCCAGCAAAGCAGCGGAAGCAGCAACTCCTTTCCAGATAAAGCCACCGGGAACATGTATCTCGCTAATCCGAGACCACGGGGAATAACTAGAGGGGGAGAGAGATCCTTCACGAGGAGGTGTGTGTTGTGAGGAGGAGAGGGGGGCCTTTTATAGGGGAGAGGAGGGGGGGCACCCAAGGGCTATGGCGTGGCAGCCATGGTGGTGCCCCCAACTCTTCCACATTCATGTGGGTGGAGCTCACTCCCATAAAAAGCCTCCACTCAAAATTCCACTCACACATGCATTAAATTTTCACCAAATTTAGTGCAAGCTCTCATTAAATAAAACCATTTTATTAATTTTATTCAGAATTTTGTTAATTACATTAATTAACAAAAATTCACATAAACCCCCCTGCAACATTTCAATATCACATGCAGAACCAGTTTCAGCAATTTCACCCGAAACAATTCCGGTTTCCATCGAAATGATTCCAGCGCTTTCTTAAATCTTTATCTGAAACATATTTGATCCAAATGGTGTCGGTATCCCTTAAGTGTGTCACCCTACGGTTCGCGAATAATGCAGACATGATCGAGACCCCTCTCCGATCAATAATCAGCAGCGGGACCTGGAGATCCGTACTGACTCCTACATATTCAACGATGACTCTTGTGATCGTGTGAACCTTTAACGTTGTAACTAAATCCCTTTGTCTCGCGATATATTACATGTCCGAGATTCGATCATTGGCATCCAAATACCTAGTTTGATCTCGTTACCGACATGCACTCTTTTCTCGTTCCCGTGATATAACATTCTAGTGATCACATCACTTGCTTGCAAGCTATTTCAATGTGATATCACCGAGAGGGCCCAAAGTATATCTATCCGTCATCGGGATGGACAAATCCCACTCTTGATCCATGAGCCTCAACATAACACCTTCGTAGCACTGAACCCACCTTTATAGTCACCATGTTACGGTGTGACGTTTGATGTTATCAAGATACTCTTCTGGTGTTAGCAATTAACATGATCTCATGGTCTAAGGACTAAGATTACTTCGTATGATGTTATAGCAATATAAACATAATGAATTTGATCATAATTCTATACTTCGTATGAATGTTCATCACATCATTCCACCAATGTTGTGACCTCGTTATTAACAACATCCAATGTCCATGATCAGGAAACCTTGATCATCTTGTTAATCAACGAGCTAGTCTATAAGAGAGGCATAACTAGGAACCTTTTATTTGTTTATTAAACACACATGTATTGACGTTTCCAATCAATACAATTATAGCATGCAAAATAAACATTTATCATAAACAAGGAATAAGATAATAACCACTTTATTATTGCCTCTCGGGCATATTCCCTTCAAATACTTATCATGAGTATAATTTGAGTTGGATGTCTCTATGAGATTGTGGTGTTTATTGAAACCATCTAGCTCTCAAGGTGATAGTGAGGGGTTATCTAGATGGGGAATGAGAACTTTAAGGTGTGTTGTTATAGCCCTACATCGTCCAACCGGAGAGTAGTTCAGGGTAGCATAATGAAGAGAAGATATTTATATGAGAGTGTCCACTAGTGAAAGTATGATCCCTAGGCCTTGTTTCGAAGCATTGAAACATCATTTACAATCATTCTTGTTACATGTTTGCTTGCTGCCACTATTATTTCAGATTGCAATTACCACTTATAATCATCCATATTACTTGTATTTCACTATATCTTCGCCGAACTAGTGCACCTATACACCTGACAAGTGTACTGGGTGTGTTGGGACAAAAGAGACCTCTTGTATCTTGATTGTAGGGTTGCTTGAGAGGGATACCTTTGATCACTTCCTCCCTAAGTTCGATAAACCTTGGGTGATCCACTTAAGGGAAACTTGTTGCTGTTCTACAAACCACTGCACTTGGAGGCCCAACACTGTCTACAAGAATAGAAGCGTGCGTAGACATCAAGCTATTTGCTGGCGCTGTTGCAGGGGAGGTAAGGTAAAAGGTACTCACATCCTGTGGCTACTAAGCTATCTTCTAGTACTGTTGTTGGTGTGTGAGTGCTCGAAGTTATTTCCTTTAGATTCTGCAATTATATCTTTTTGTTTCTTGTTTTTATTTTCACTAGTTAGGCTGAATGGAAAACAAAAACAAAAATTAGAGAGCTTTATAGTATTTATCTTGAGTTAGGACATGAAGTGTTTGAAGAGAAAATTAAAAACCTATGGAACTTTATTTGCATGATAATAGCAATGTTATTAGTATGAATTCTTTGAACACCATTATTGCTAATGCTATGGAAAAGTCTAAGCTTGGGGAAGTTGGTTTTGATGAGCATGATATTTTTAGTCCCCCAAGCACGCAGGAGAAAATTTACTTTGATGATACTATGCCTCCAATATATGATGATCACAATGATGAATATGATATTTTTTCAGTCCACCTACTATTGAGGAGAAAATTAATTGTGATTACAATATGCATCCTATATTTGATGATTATGGTGATGAGAATAATAATGATAGCTATTTTGTTGAATTTTCTCCCACTATGATTAATAAGAATGACCATGCTTATAGGGAGAGTAATAATTATTTTATGCATGTGGCTCATGATAAGAATGTTTTATGTGATATTTATATTGTTAATTTTATTCATGATGCTACTGAAAGTTATTGTGAGAGATGGAAACATGGTTTTATGTATCTCAACAATATTAAGTTTCCCCTCTTTATGTTGAAAATTTTGAAGTTGCACTTATTTTGCTTTCCTATGCTTGTTGCATTGTGCTTTCATGACTTGTTTCTTTACAAGATTATGTTTCATAGGAAGTGGGTTAGACTTAAATTTGTTCCATATTTGCTTCTTGATGCTCTCTTTTACTTCATTTCATATTTCTTATGCGAGCATCATTGAAATTATCATGCCTATCTTAATCGCTATAAAGAAAGAGCTTTTGGGAGACAACCCATTATATTTTTACTTTCATTTTATTTTTGTTTTGTTGAGTCTTGAAAGTTATTGCCTCTGTAATAACCTCCCCTTATCCTTTTTGTTTGGTTTTTGTGCCAAGAATAACCTCTAATGAGAGGGAAGTAAGATATGGGGAAGTTGCTATCCCGAAACAGATTTCTACGCGTCACTGTAAAAAATCGTGAAAAACCTCAGTATGTCGGATTGAGCTATCATTATTTGTGCATATGCCCCAGGTTATTACCCAGCTTTCGTTATTTAGCAATTTTCGATTTGAGCAACAGAAGGTCTTCGAAAAAATCGGTATTTACCAGCTCGTCTGTTTTGATAGATTTCTGCCATTATTTGCATTTGCCTCTTAATATCTTTCTCTTTGAGTTCTCTTTGATCACTTGAGCTCTTAGAAGGAATTGCTAAACTTTCTTGTGTTTTAATGGAAGTTTTACTTGTGTTGAAACTGAACCCAAAGGATTATTATTTTGAATACACTAATGTTGCTAATGAAGATTGTGTGAAGTTTTGTATGAAGGAAATTTTCAAGTGTAGGGAAGAATAATGTGATGAGATGAAGTATGGACAAAAGCTCAAGCTTGGGGATGCCACCCGTGTCACCCCAAGAATAATTCAAGAAGTACAAGCGTCAAAGCTTGGGGATGCCCAAGGCATCCCCTTCTTCATCAACAATCTCAGGTCTTCTTTCAAGACACTTTATTTTTATTACCTTATGCACTATGTGTTTTTCTTGGAGCATATTTGTTTTTAGTTTTCTTTAGTTTTTTGTCACAATAAGTTGGTTGGATCCCAACACACTTCTTTTGGAGAGAGACACACCCCATAATTCATTGCCCAGAACACTCTAGTTTTCACTCTTATTGTTCTGTGAGTGTTCTCCTTTGCTAGGACTGCGTTTAGCTTTAGTTTTCTATTGGTGTTGGAAAAGAGTAGGAAGTTTCATGCTTATAGTGGTACAAAAGGAAGCTTGTTCTGTGAGTGTTCTCCTTTGCTAGGACTGCGTTTAGCTTTAGTTTTCGATTGGTGTTGGAAAAGAGTAGGAAGTTTCATGCTTATAGTGGTACAAAAGGAAGCTTGTTTTGACTATGATTTAGACTTTATCATGTCATGCTAGATGTTGCTTTGACCATATGCTTAGTGATTATTGTTGTAGCATGACTTGTTTCAAACAATTGAGATTGCTTAATGTTCCTTGAAATAATCATGCGTTGTTTTAGCATACAAAAAAACATAATATTGATGTATTCTCCTTTCATGCTTTATTTGGGTTGACTTGGCACATGATTACACCATGTTAATACTATGAACCAGTCACCTTAGCCTCTATGATAATTTAGTTTTTGACTTGTAATCTCACTTTATGCTTTAATTAATAATGTTTTATCGCTTTGCATGATTATGGCCATTATTGCTCTCTTAGTTGGTCGCTCCCAGTCTTTTGCTAGCCTCGACCTGTACCAAGTATGAGTTCCACTCATGCATCTAACTCCCAAGAAACCAAGTTATTCCAAAGAGTCCACTATAAATTCATATGCATGGTGTGTTACACCATTCCAAGTATATTCATGTTTTTATCTATCTACCAAATTAAACTTGCTATGTGAAAATTAGTGATTAAAGCTCTCACAACTTGATGGCACACTTTACTTTCTTGCACTTAATAAACTTGAACCATTGTGTCCATCTATGTTGCTTATATGCTTGCACTTTATAAGTTGTGAATTAGCAGAACCATGCTGTCATGGGGAACGCTTTCAACATTGCACTTATTATTCAGTTGATATCATGTTCTTTTGCTTATGGATCCCGGCGGTGTGAAATAAAAGGGGAGCTTCTAAGCTCATGGATTTTGTATGTGTGTTAGAGAAACGCCTGGGCGGCTAGCCTAAGCCATGCCTAATCATGCTAGAAACTTGCAGCATAACCATAGTGAGCATTCTATGAAGCATCCTCAATAAAAACCTATGCAAATAGCAAATAAAAAGATCGCTGAGATGCTCATTGTCTATTGCCTTGTCATTTTGATATGGGATAGCTCATGTGTCATGGGGCAAGGGGTACCCCGTTGGCGGTTCTCTATGATACACACGTACTTACAATGACAAGAACTTACTTGTGACTGAAGTTGAGTAGCATGAGGTTCGGTACTCGTAAGCACGGGGCATGAGATTTTCAACTTATAACTTGTCAAGCATATCTTCATATTTGTGTCAATTTAACCTTAATCACCTCAAGATGCTTATGATAGGGGAAATGAGAGCTGAAAGCTAATAAGTACCATAATTTTTGGAAGCTCTTTATGAAACTTGAATCTTTGCTTCCCTTTGTGAAGGGCCTTTCTTTTTTACTTTTACGTTGAGTCTCCATATTCTATCTTTATGCACCAATTGAGAGAGCATAGTGGTCATTCTTAGTTGAATGTGCATTGTCCCAAAACTTGTTGATTGATTCATAACTTTGATATTGCTTGTTCTTAAATTATTTGTATCTAGTCACCCTTATGAACTTTGAAGGTGTCCTATGCATTTATGTTTTGCTATACCATGAGGGACAAGCTGAATACCACTTTTATTATGTTTTCTATATGTGAAACAAACAAACATCTTTCAATGCATTGTTATTCATGATCTTTTGTTTGTACCTTTTCATGTTACATCATAGTTGCTATGTTTTATTGTTAGAACTCTATCTTTCATGCTTATGTTTAGAGTACTTTGAACCCAGCTATCAATATTTTACAAATACCTTGATCAAGATTGTGATGCTGCATGTCACCTCAAAAAATATTCTTTTTATCACTTACCTACTCGAGGACGAGCAGGAGTTAAGCTTGGGGATGCTTAATACACCATAAACGTATCTATAATTTTTGATGTTCAATGCTTGTTTTATATCTACTTTCTTATGTTTTGTTCACACTTTGAGGTAATTTTATACATTTTATGGAACTAACCTATTAACAAGATGCCTGATACGTTGCTAACGTATCTACAATTTTTGATGTTCCATGCTTGTTTTATATCTACTTTCTTATGTTTTGTGCACACTTTGGAGTACTTTTACGCATTTTCTCGAACTAACCTATTAACAAGATGCCACAGTGTCAGTTGCCTATTTTCCGCTGTTTTTGGTTCCAGGAAAGTCCAAAAATCAATATTCTTGGAATTGGACGGGACAAAAGCAAAAGTCAATATTTTACCGGAAGACTCACGGAGCCAGAAGACGAGACGGAGAGGGGCTACAGGATGGGCACACCATATGGTGGCGTGGGCTAGACCTAGCCGCGCCACCAGGTGGTGTGGCCCCTGATACATTGCAAATGTATCTATAATTTTTGATGTTCCATGCTTCGTTTTATCTACTTTCTTATGTTTTGTTCCAACTTTGGAGTACTTTTCATATGATTTCTTGGACTAACCTATTAACAAGAGCCATAGTGCCAGTTGCCTATTTTCTGCTATTTTTGGTTCCAGGAAAGTCAGAAAATCAATATTCTCGGAATTGGACGGGACAAAAGCCAAAGTTCCTATTTTACCGGAAGACTCACGGAGCCCGAAGCAGAGACGGAGGAGGGCCAGGTATTAGCTAATTGCTCTGTCGTGGTGGCTGTTGGGAATATGCCCTAGAGGCAATCATGAATGATGATATTCCTATGTATTCATAAGGTTATGGTCCATGTATGAACTACTGATATGTATCATCGAATATGTGATTTGATTGTGGAACTATATATTCATGTTGTTCATACTAATTGTCCTTGGTCATTGAGGTTGTGCCGCGGCACACAACTTAGACCAATGTGAAAGTCGGCAGATGACTAGGTTCCACTTGTCATGGGCATGGAGATGCTATTCCGACTTACACGGATTCGGCTAAAGAGTTTAGCGAGTCGGACTGACCCATATTGAGATGCAACGAACAAGTCGTCATTTGCATGTCTCAATCAATGTAATCCTTAGACCTGAGGTTATTGCACAATCTGAGTTGAGGATCTCCGACTTAGGTTCTGTCAAACGTTGTTCCGTCATTGGGCAGTTATAAAGGCGGATTTCGGGTCGACTGAGAATCAAGCTACGTGATGTGAATAACCAAGACGGAATTTTGCCCCTCCATCCGGAGAGATATTCTCTAGGCCCTCTCAGAAGATATGATTCAGAAAGCATGGCCATGCGTGTCTCGAATTAAGTGTTAACCGAGGCAGCCGACTAAGAGTTAGTCGGATGAATCACTTATCTCGGATTGAGAAAGAGAGTCAGACTATTTAAGGGATGACGATCATTCGCCTATAGTCCGACAAAGTATATCGTGAGGCAAAAGGGACTCAGATGAAAGTCGTATTGGAAGGTATGTTGTCATGACTTATTGGTACTTGGGAGTTGACATGTTCTGCTAGGAGCCGCTGCCAACTGATCGATCACGAGTGAGACTCAGAATCGTGTCCGGGTTACCATGAGCCTGTCGGGTCACACACTTAAGAGCGGGAGCAAGTTTGGGTTAGACCCAAACAGGAAACCTATTTGGGTTGGACCCAAATAGAGACATGGACTTAGTCAGCAAGTGAGACTTGCAGTGGCTAATATAGGACTTTTAGTGAATAGGCCACAAGTGAGTGGAGCCCACTTTCACTCCCTATATAAGCTGGGGTGCAGGTACTTAGAGCACAAGGTTAGGTCACTCCATGTGTTGGAAACCCTAGCCCCAGTCCGTCCTGTCGCCGCCGTACCAGACCTAGCAGTCCATCGCTGGCGCTCCTCCTCGTACGTGTGGATACCGGTGGAGGTGCTGTATGTTCAACACTTTGACGATCGTGAAGAAAGTACGGATCGTGGATCGTGGAACCGGAATGGATCGCGAGGACTGCACTGCATCAAGCGACGTGCTTCATCAATTCCGCAACTGCGCGTCTAGTGGTAATCCTCGTGGCCTTCTACCTGAGCTGGATCTTGGGATCACCACGTAGGGAAAAAGTTTTGTTTATCTCTACGTGGCTCAAAAGTGGTATCAGAGCGTTAGCTTCTGGTTTTAGGCTCGAGATCGCACATATGTGATATGCGGTTGGCGTTAGATTGGATCTAATTGCAGTTTTGGTGGTCGATCTATGAGATAGATTGGTTTTGTACAAAGTTGATTGGATCAACTGTACTCGGGGAATGGATTATCTAGTTTCCGTGATCTAACTGCTAAGGTCGTGGAACGACATACCCCTACCAGTCGGTTTCCGCTATCGGGGTAGACTGTGACACGTAAACCCAGATGCGGTGATCGAAGATCAAAGGGTTTGATCGAATCGGAGTCCGGATCATATTTGGGTAAAAAAAATTATCCGATGATGAAATCCATGTCTGGAATGCAGATGAGATCTGCGTTTTTCGCCCTGTCGTAGCGCTTAGATGTCGTTGCGAGTTTCACAACACCGGTAGATATCGTATCTATGCATAACTTGTTTTTGGAGGATGATGTTGTGAATGGTATGGCTTATGTGCATGTGATGTGTGTAATCCATACGTGACCTGCATATCACGGATTTTGTCAGCCGGCTGGAGCCTAGGTGCTGTCAACTTATTGTATAACGGCCTGCGTGTCGGATTCTCTGTGTAATTTGCATTACTAGCTAGTGTAGCTGTTTGGAGAATCCGGATGGCATGCAAGTCGGTGTACAAGTCGGCTACATGGTGTAAGACGACCTGTGACAAGAGTTGACACGAGTCGGATTACAGGCTTTATGGAGATGGAGATCGCCATGAAGAGAGCCATACCATTTCACATTATAATTGCTTTTATTTTGTGTTATTGTTATGTCTTTGTTTTACCTCTATTAGATAGTTGGTAGAATATAATCCCTCAAAGAAGGTCTAGTCGGTTTCCCCGCCAGTGCTGCACCATCACAAGTCGGACATTTTTGGTAGTGGGCTCATAAAATTGATGTGCTATCAATTCTTTCCGACTAGGTCGGTTCGAGTCGGACTCTTACAGCGGAAGCACTTGGTAATCTAGACAGGTCTATCACAACGGTTGTGGGACTTGGGGAAAAGTCGGATGGGAGCCGGGGCATGTGATGCCACCCATCCAACAGGAGTCGTATGAGATACGATTGACAAGGAGCTGTCTACCTAGATCACTTGACGGCTAGCGGTGATGTTAAAGCTCACTAGTTGACTTGCTTATTTAGGGTCCTGAATCACTAAGTGACCATCGGAGGGGTGTTGGTTCTAGTGGGAGCATAAATATTAAAGTGTTTAATATGCTTGCTCTTTATGGATACATGTCTTAAGTGTTTTTTTTGCATATTTTCTGTTGTAGATCAATGGCACCTAGCAGTCTTCCTCAGATTTCCGGTTTTGCTTTGAGAACCATCTTAGAGAAAGATAAGCTGAATGGAACTAATTTCACCAACTGGTATCGTAATCTGAGAATTGTTCTCAAACAAGAAAAAAGGGATCGTGTCCTAGACAACCCACTTCCAGCTGAGCCGGATGAGAATGCAACTGTCGCAGCCACCAATGCCTACCGTCGGATTTGTGATGAATCCATGGAGATTAGCTGTCTTATGCTTGCTCACATGGAACCGGACTTGCAGCAGCAGTTCGAGAATGTTGAGGCCTACGATATGATCGAAAGCCTCAAAAGTATGTTCCAGGCTCAGGCAAAGACTGAGAGGTATCAAGTCTCTCAGGCTTTGTTGAGCTGCAAGCTTAAGGATGGCGATCCACTGAGTCCGCATGTGATCAATATGGTTGGTTACGTGCAGTCTCTGGAAAGGCTTGGCTACCCCATTAGCGAAGAGTTCGCTACAGACATAATTCTGAACTCTCTTCCTAGTGCGTATGGTCAGTTTATATCGAACTACCACATGCATGGTATGGATAAGAAGCTCACTGAATTACATGGGATGCTCAAGCAGGCTGAGGCGGATCTCAAGAAAGGTGCCAGTCAAGTGTTGATGGTACAAAACAAGGCTAAGTTCAAGAAGAGTTCTTGGACTAAGAAGAAGAAGGCAAAGTCAGGAGGTAAGGCGGAGGACCCAGTCCAAAGCGCTTCCTTAGGGACTAAGCCATCTCCTACAGCCAGATCCGCTTGCTTCTACTGCAAGTCGGATGGCCACTGGAAGAGGAATTGCAGCAAGTATCTGGCTGATAAAGCCAAGAGCGGAGGTGTGACTTCCGGCTCAGGTACGCTTGTTTGCAATGTTATAGACATTTATCTTGCAGATGCACCTGGTAGTTCTTGGGTATATGATACCGGATCGGTCATTCACATCTGCAACTCGTTGCAGGGACTGGTAAGAACTAGGAGCGTTGCAAGAGGCGAGGTTGACATTAGAGTCGGAAACAAAGCGAGGGTCGCTACGTTGGAAGTCGGCACAATGCAAGTTCATTTACCTTCTGGATTCATAATGGAGCTAAATAATTGTTATTATGTTCCAGTGCTTAGTCGAAACACTGCCTCATGTTTGATGAGACAGGGCTATGAGTCGAATATTAAGAATAATGGTTGTTCTTTATATTTGAATGATATGTTTCATGGCTTTGCACCCGTCCGGGACGGGTTATTTATTTTGAATCTTGATAGTGAATCTGTCTATAACATAAATATGAAAAGGTTAAAACCAAATGATCTGAATATGACTTACTTTTGGCATTGTCGGCTTGGTCATATAAGTTGGAAATGCATGAAGAAGCTCCATGATGATGGACTCCTAACTTCGTTCGACTTAGAGTTGTTCGAGACATGCGAATCATGCCTTCTTGGCAATATGACCAAGACACCTTTTACAAAGAGTTGTGAAAGGGCGTCCGACTTATTGGGACTAGTACATAGTGATGTATGTGGCCCGATGAGCACGACAGCTAGAGGAGGTTATGAGTACTTCATTACCTTCACTGATGATTTGAGTAGATATGGATATATCTACTTGAAGAAACATAAGTCGGAAGCCTTTGAAAAGTTCAAGGAATTCCAGAATGAGGTACAAAATCAACTTGGCAAGAAAATAAAGTTTCTTCGGTCGGACCGAGGAGGCGAGTACATGAGCCATGAGTTTGATGACCATCTAAAGAGTTGTGGAATAGTTCCCCAGCTCACTCCTCCAGGAACGCCACAGGGAAACGGTGTGTCGGAAAGGAGGAATCGGACCTTGTTGGACATGGTACGATCAATGATGAGTCGGACAGATCTGCCTTTATCATTTTGGGGTTATTGTCTAGAAACTGCAGCGTTCACACTAAACAGAGTACCATCAAAGTTGGTAGAAAAGACACCGCATGAGATGTGGACTGTCAAAAAGCCGAGTTTGTCTTTTCTTAAGATTTGGGGTTGTGAAGCTTTTGTCAAGCGACTTCAGTCGGACAAGCTTACAGCTAAGTCAGATAAGTGTATTTTTGTGGGATATCCGAGGGAAACCTTGGGTTACTACTTCTACAACCAAGAAGAGGGCAAAGTGTTTGTCGCTCGAAACGGTGTCTTCCTTGAGAAAGAGTTTCTCAGTCGGGGAGTCAGTGGGAGTACGGTGCATCTCGAAGAAATTCGAGAGATACCGGCTAGCAGCGAGTCGGCAAAAGCCTTAGAGGTTGAGCCGGACGTGGTTCCTGAGCCGGAAACTGCACTGACACTGCGAAGATCGGCCAGATTGCGAAGTGTTCGTGATGTGATGCTGTTGGACAGTGATGAGCCAACAACTTATTCAGAAGTGATGGTGGGTTCTGATTCCGAGTCATGGCTTGGAGCCATGAAATCCGAGTTAAAGTCCATGGATGAAAGTCAAGTTTGGAACTTGGTTGATCTGCCAGACGGTGCAAGACTCGTCGAGTGCAAATGGGTCTTTAAGAAGAAAACTGATATGGATGGAAATGTTTCTATCTATAAAGCACGGCTTGTCGCGAAGGGGTTCCGACAATTTCAAGGAGTTGACTATGATGAGACTTTCTCTACTATAGCGATGCTTAAATCATTTTGGATCATGTTAGCTATAGCAGCCTATTTCGACTATGAGATCTGGCAGATGGATGTCAAGACGGCTTTCCTTAATGGAAATTTAACCGAGGACGTGTATATGATACAGCCCGAGGGTTTTGTCAATCCGGCTAATGCTGATAAGGTATGCAAGCTTCGGAAATCCATTTATGGGTTGAAGCAAGCATCTCGGAGTTGGAACATTCACTTTGATGAGGTAGTCAAATCGCTTGGCTTCATCAAGAGCGATCATGATTCTTGTTTATACAAGAAGTTTAGTGGGAGCAAAGTAAACTTTCTGATCTTATATGTGGATGACATATTACTGATTGGAAATGATGTGCAGATGTTGCAAGAGACCAAGGAATCATTGGAAAAGAGTTTTTCGATGAAAGACTTGGGTGAGGCGACTTACATACTAGGAATCCGGATGTATAGAGATAGATCAAGGCGGCTCATTGGATTGAGTCAGAGTACATATTTGGACAAAGTGTTGAAGAAGTTCAACATGGAATCGTCTAAGAAGGGGTTCTTACCGATGTCCCATGGCGTAAAACTTAGCAAGACTCAGTGTCCTTCGACAACTGATGAGCGAAGTCGGATGAGTGTGATTCCGTATGCTTCTGCAATCGGATCCATCATGTACGCTATGATTTGTACTAGGCCAGATGTTTCCTATGCTCTAAGTGTTGTGAGCAGATACCGGACTGACCCTGGAGAGATCCACTAGGCAGCGGCTAAAAATATCCTCAAGTACTTGAGAGGGACTAAGGATATGTTCCTGGTTTATGGAGGTGAGGATGAACTCAGTGTAAAGGGTTACACGGATGCGAGTTATCTCACTGACTCGGATGATTCTCGTTCGCAATCCGGATATGTGTTTGTGATAAACGGAGGGACTGCGAGCTAGAAAAGTTCCAAGCAAGAAACAGTGTGTGTGTCTACGACAGAGGCTGAGTATATTGTTGCCTCGGAGGCGGCAAAGGAAGCCGTTTGGATGAGGAATTTCCTCATGGATCTTGGTGTGGTTCAGGGCTCGTCCAATCCGTTAGACGTGTATTGTGACAACAATGGTGCTATTGCCCAAGCCAAGGAACCTAGACAACACCAGAAGAACAAACATATACTCATGCGGTACCACCTTATTCGCCAGTTCGTGGATCAAGGTGATATCAAGTTATGCAAGGTACACACGGATGCAAACATTGCGGATCTGTTGACAAAGCCACTTCCATAGCCGAAGCATGAGGCGCACCTAAGAGCAATGGGCATTAGATGCCTAGACATGTGATGTCGGAAGATTGACTCTAGTGCAAGTGGGAGACTGTTGGGAATATGCCCTAGAGGCAATCATGAATGATGATATTCCTGTGTATTCATAAGGTTATGGTCCATGTATGAACTACTGATATGTATCATCGAATATGTGATTTGATTATGGAACTACATATTCATGTTGTTCATACTAATTGTCCTTGGTCATTTAGGTTGTGCCGGACACACAACTTAGACCAATGTCAAAGTCGGCAGATGACTAGGTTCCACTTGTCATGGGCATGGAGATGCTATTCCGACTTACACGGATTCGGCTAAAGTGTTTAGCGAGTCGGACTGACCCATATTGAGATGCAACGAACAAGTCGTCATTTGCATGTCTCAATCAATGTAATCCTTAAACCTGAGGTTATTGCACAATCTGAGTTGAGGATCTCCGACTTAGGTTTTGTCAAACGTTGTTCCATCATTGGGCAGTTATAAAGGCGGAGTTCGGGTCGGCTGAGAATCAAGCTGTGTGATGTGAATAACCAAGACGGAATTTTTCCCCTCCATCCGGAGAGATATTCTCTGGGCCCTCTCAGAAGATATGATTCAGAAAGCATGGCCATGCGCGTCTCGGATTAAGTGTTAACCGAGGTAGCCGACTAAGAGTTAGTCGGATGAATCACTTATCTCGGATCGAGAAAGAGAGTCGGACTATTTAAGGGATGACGATCATTCGCCTATAGTCCGACAAAGTATATCGTGAGGCAAAAGGGACTCAGACAAAAGTCGCATTGGAAGGTATGTCGTCATGACTTATTGGTACTTGGGAGTTGGCATATTCTGCTAGGAGCCGCTGCCAACTGATCGATCACGAGTGAGACTCGGAATCGTGTCTGGGATACCATGAGCCTGTCGGGTCACACACTTAAGAGCGGGAGCAAGTTTGGGTTAGACCCAAACAGGAAACCTATTTGGGTTGGACCCAAATAGAGACATGGACTTAGTCAGCAAGTGAGACTTGCAGTGGCTAATATAGGCCTTTTAGTGAATGGGCCACAAGTGAGTGGAGCCCACTTTCACTCCCTATACAAGCTGGGGCGCAGGTACTTAGAGCACAAGGTTAGGTCACTCCATGTGTTGGAAACCCTAGCCCCAGTCCATCCTGTCGCCGCCGTACCGGACCTAGCAGTCCATCGCCGGCGCTCCTCCTCGTACGTGTGGATACCGGCGGAGGTGCTGTACGTTCAGCACTTTGACGATCATGAAGAAAGTACGGATCGTGGATCGTGGAACCGGAACGGATCACGAGGACTGCACTGCATCAAGCGACGTGCTTCATCAATTCCGCAACTGCGCGTCTAGTGGTAATCCTCGTGGCCTTCTACCTGAGCTGGATCTTAGGATCACCACGTAGGGAAAAAGTTTTTTTATCTCTACGTGGCTCAACAGTGGTGTCACGGCAGATGCCATGGATAGGCTAAAGGTGGGGAGTAAATGCACTAGGGGAATCCAGGGAGGGATAGTGTGGTGATTCCACAGACAATAGCTTTGTATTTGATTCACTTCCAAGGTTTACAGGTGCTCCTAGAGCTGTATTGGGGAGAGGAGGAAGAAGAACTCTCTTACTCTCACCACTAGTAGAATACCACTCTCAAGGAAACAACCAGAAAAACCAACCCACTCGAGATCAACCCAGCAAAGACCAACCAGCCCCTTCTACAGAGGCCCTAGCCCTCCTTATATAGGGGGGCTAGGTCTCCACTTAGGGCATACGTGGAGGCATATTCTAGGGAATATGCCTCTTCCCAAAATAGTTAGCTGACCAGGTCACTTTAGCCCAGCGTCATCCATGCAGAGGCTACGTGAGCCTCTGCAGCGCCTGCGTCATCCGACATAGGCATCGTCACCTTTGTCGGCCATGCCTCGGTGGTCCTGGCCTCTGTCCGCTTCGCTCACGCTCTGCGTACAGTGGTCACCTTTGACCAGCGAGATACCTTCCTTCTCTTACAAGCTTGATACAACCCGGATCGTACCTAGTTGATCCGGCCACACCTGTTCCTGCATATAAGTTAAATACATCTTACCGACATACGGCATATATCGGTTGAGACCCAGTTAGGTGGACGCCCCTGGTCCGGGTTACTCCGTGATTCGGCCTGCCTTGTGGTGACTCGGCCAGCACTTGCTTTGACCTTGCCGTACCTCAGCTAACTAGGCCTTTATACCCCGGCGTGACCCTACCCGGGGGTATACCCCCAACATTAGTCCCCGAAGCTGGTGCGGTCTTAGCTGCCTTAGCCGCTAAGGCCATAGCAGGTTCAATCTTACGGAGCCTCTTGCTCCTTCTCCGAGTTACCTCATAATCCGGATTCCATAGGTTTATTTTCCCTTGCCACATTACAAGTTTTTACTTGCTGGCCGGGTCACCTCATACTCATCCGGATCATTCTTCCTTCTCTCTTATGCTTCCCCACGTGGAGGCTAATCATTATTTTGCCTCATTTTAAGGGCATGCGACAGTAACCGCCGCAGTTATTGTCAGAATTTACTGTAGCGCACGTCACGTCGTGCCTGCCCCCTCGTTAACCGTATCATAACGTCGCGTCGTGGGATCTGCTGCGCCCTGTGGCCCTTCCTGTGGCTCGTCGCTGATTGGTTGATCCGGGTCATACACGGCCACACCGTGTGGCCCGCCCGCAGAACGTGATCCCACTACCTCTTAAGGGAGTGGTTAAATAGGGGAGGGGCGCGCCCCTTGGGTCCTTTCCCCACTTTCGCGCCCCTATGCCTCTGCTTCTTCCTCTTCTTCTCCAACGATAGCACCGTCGCCACCGCATCTGAGTAGCAGTGCCGCCGCCGCACTGCTTCCACGCGCACCAGCGTCGCCGCCACCTCCACGCACCTCCTTCGCCACGGGTCCTCGCCAGTCCAGGCCACTGCCTCCCACCGCTGCAAGCGCTAGTGAGGATAGTGATCTAGAGATGACCGAGGAGGAGCTCACCGTCGCAGAGCAGGAAATGGAGGAAGACGCGGCGAACGCCGACCGTGGCGCGTGGGCCGGATCATGGGTTTGCCAGGATGACCTGGATTGGCTGTACCGCACCAGGCGCATCCCGGAGGGCATCGTCGCACGCCTTGCTGCCGCCGATCTTGCCCCCTCACCCAATCCGGGTGAGTATGTGGTGTTTCTATCCCACTTCCAATGCGGGTTTGGTCTCCCAGTTAGTGATTTTTTCCACGACTGGCTCAATACGTATGAGCTTCAGCTGCACCATCTTCCGGCTAACGCCATCACGTCTCTCTCTGCCTTCGCTTCCACCATCGAGGGTTACGCCAGACTATGGCCCACGAAGGAGCTCTGGATCCTTTTCTTTGGCCTTCGTTGGAATGTGATTCTGAACATAGAGCTTAATCCAGAGGACAAACAGCTCACGCAGTTCGGCGCTGCGTTTATCTCTCCCAAGAAGTAGTCCATCTTCCCCCGAGTCACGAGGCTTGACTCTTGCAAGGGATGGGCCCGGACCTTCTTCTATGTCCGGAACAACACATCTGAATATTTGATTCGGTTGCGCCCCTACGCTCTGGGTCCTCCTAACCCAGATTTATGGGACAAGGTCCCCAAGAAGCCCACTGTCCTGGCAAACCAAGTCAACAAGAGGTTCCAGGAACTGAAAGATCAGGGATTGCGCAATGAAGACGCAATGATCACGTTTGTTCGCAACCGGATCTCCCCTCTCCAGAAACGTACGCATAAACTCTATCATATGAGCTGGGGCCGCGACCCCAACCGGACCTCCTTGTTCGAGTTAAGCAACACCGAGATCTACCGCCGGGTCAAGGCCCTCTTCACCACCCACAAGGACTTCTCTTCTGAGTGGACATGGGGGCTTGAACACTCTGCCGAGATAGGCTTCCTCCTGCGGTAAGTCTCGTGCCCCAAACTCTTTTCGAGATAGGTCTTTGTTGTAGGTTTAATCCTGTTGCCTTTTCTTTCCCTTAGATGTTTCTTCAGCAAACCATCGAGGATGGCACCGAGCCTTCTCTCAAATGGGCGCCCGATCACGATACCTCAGACGAGGAGGAACCGGATCAGGAGATGTTCCTGCCTATGAAGATGCGACCAAGCGACCCACCGGTAAACTCTCTTCCATTAGAGATTGGCCCGACGATGAGGATGATTCGGACGTTGAGGTGATGGAGGCATTTGACGTTGTCCCCTTTCATATGCTTTTTCGGCATCAACTAACCCCGGTGGGCAGATCCATGAAGATCCTCCCCTTGCCGTGGGTGAGCCTGTCCCGGTCGCACCGAAGAAGAAGAGGGGAGCTGCATCCGCATCTTCCTCCGGACCTTCTCAGCCAGCTAAAAGGCGAAAGAAGTCTGGGGACAAAACTGCCCCAAGCCTGCAACCAAGGCCACAACCCGGAGGGCCCGGAAGACAAAAGAGCCTCTAACCTCGGATGAGTAAGCCACTTCACCCTTTGCTATTTATTTGTTCTTCCTTTGTTATAGTTTCTCATCATTTATGATTTGATTCAGCATGGCCGCGGTAGAGGTTCCCCAGAGCGGATCGGGTATTGCTTCACCGCTCTGGCATAGCCCTTCTCCTCCTCGTGGCGACGATTCACGCCCGTTGAGCCCCATCCAGGAGGGTTCAGCGACTGCTCTGGGTTCCAGCCCACCTCGTCAAGAGGAGGGCAACCTCGGAGTGGGGGAAACTGGCTCTGCCGAGGCAACAACAACTACCACTTCAGCTCCGCCGCAGCCAGCTTCGTCCGAGATACCCACAGTACCTCCACAAAAACGAAAATCAGCACCACCACCATTGTCGGTTCTAGCACCAGCAGCTACAACAAAGGCACCAAGCCCCTCCACCTCGTCCGAGTCTTCCAAGGCTCGGCGAGAAGACACTAGCAGCACCAAGGCAAACACCAAGGCAGCTCCCAAGGGCAAATCCGTTGCGGCAACTTCCACCTCACAGCAGCAACCCAAGGGCAAGAAGGCTCCTAACGCCGCCAGGGCAACGTCCATTGAGACTGGACAGCGCACACTTGCGCCCATGCTCACAAAAAAGACTCCACCACCAAAGGACGCCCCTACCGAGCCAGCTGATGTGCAACTTGTTTTGCACACTAGTCCGGCCCTTGCCCAGGTTGAGAGGAGAGAAGCTCACGCTAAGGGTCTAGTTGCACCCCACATGCTCAGCGGCGAACGATATCCTTCGACCTTGATCGAGTTTGTGAACAACTGGAACAAGGCGGAGTTCGTCCACAATGACGATCTCCCGGAGAAGTTTGGTCCCGCCGAATTTGCTGCCCAGATGAATACCGCTGCCAAGGCAATTAAACTTGCAGGTCAGATGATGGAGGTGCGTTACTTCGCCTTTTCCTTAGCATGTAGAAGATATCAGAGATATAACCATTAGTCCCCGAGCCTCCGGGGGGAGTAACTCGTTAGTTGTCCGGATGCTCCTTAGAGAATTAACGTAGCTCTTTCATAACTTCGAATATGCACACACCTAGAGCCGGGATAAGTTCCACTTGGCCCGGATTTTGTACACTTCGAATATGCACACACCTAGAGCCGGGTTAAGTTCCACTTGGCCCGAATTTCGTACACTTCGAATATGCACACACCTAGAACCGGGTTAAGTTCCGCTTGGCCCGGATTTTGTACACTTCGAATATGCACACACCTAGAGCCGGGTTAAGTTCCACTTGGCCCGGATCTTGTACACTTCGAATATGCACACACCTAGAGCCGGGTTAAGTTCCACTTGGCCCGGATCTTGTACACTTCGAATATGCACACACCTAGAGCCGGGTTAAGTTCCACTTGGCCTGGATTTTGTACACTTCGAATATGCACAAGACTGAGCTGTCCATCTTTGCTCTTTCAGGTGACCACCAATCGTCGGAGCACTGAGTTTCAGCGCCTCCTGGATACTCACAAGCTACTGCGTGCGAAACATACCGCACTTCTCGCTGATCATGATAAAAGGGGTAAGTTTTCTCCTTGGCAATGTTCTATTTCTCTTCGTCTTTTTCCGCCGAATTAATCCCTCATTCGGATTTTGCAGCTGGTGTGGAGGCTAAGAATATCCTCATGAGGAAAAACTTAGATCAGATAAAGGGTAAGTTAATCTTGCTCCACTTTGCTGTGCTTTCTATCTCCTTTTCTCCTTGGCTCGACAAATATTCATACCTTTGCTTTGCCGGGTCAACAAACTATTTCAGCCTCTCTTGAAGATAGTGTGCCCGTGCCTGACATGATGCTACATTTTCTCGAACAAGCAGGGTAGCACCAAGCTGAAATCAAGAAGAAAGACGACGAGCTTGCCCTCCTCTAGACCAAAGATGAAGAAATTGCCCAGCTTAAGGCAGATATGAAGAAGCTTAAGGCGCAACACAAATCTGAACTTGAGAAGGCAGGCCAAGACTTTACTAAAGAAAGAGAGCGCCTCAATCTCTAGATCGCCAAGGACCAAGAACTTCTCATGGAGGCCGACGTCAAGCTTGAGTCAGCGAATACGGAACTTGTGCAACTTTGGAAAAGGCGTGATGACTGTACCAAGGAGTTGACCCGGATCCACAACCATATTTCACGTAAGTTCTTTTCCTTCATCTGGCACACTTCTCCGGGTTGCTTCACATGTCTTTTGCTTACTTGCTTTACTTGTCTTGTTTTTAGGCAAATTTCCAGAGGGCAATGTCATTGCGACCACTGTTGTAGCCAAGTTCCGCCAGGAGAGGGGTACCCCCATTGCTCCTGACGCCGGTGAAATTCCGTATGACATGGAGGACCTGCTGGTCAGTTTGTCTTCTCGTGTGGAAATTGTGAAGAACTATGGAAAGGATATCCTTGATGTGGCAATCCGGATCTTCAACGCCTTTTGGCCTGATGAAGATACTCCAGAGGGGACCGCAGTTCTCGTCGACAAGTTGATGGAATGCGAGACCCAGCTCGACCTTTGGAGGGAATCCACTGGACGTGCCAAAGTTGATATCGTTCTCCACTATGTTCTTACGTGGTATGAGAAAATCGACCTCAACCTCCTTGCGCGCATGCGCACCGGATCCAGATGGTCCAGCGACCCGGAGTGGATTGCTCGGTGCAAGGCTTGTGCCCATAGCCTCATTGAATATGCCCCCATTCATCAATGGAATGAGGGTCCTAGCTTCCTTGGCGCCGCTGATGACGAAAATGCCGAAGATGGTTCGGGTGAAGACGAAGGAGACGACGCCTCGGATGTCGAGGAAAGTGAAGATGATACTGACGCCGAAGCTGGGGCTGCACCTGCTGGCGCCGAATTACCTCCTCCTGCTGCTCCTTGAGCGAAAAAACTTTGAAATTTTATCAGATCCCCGGTATGTCGGGTGCAATTGTATTAAGCACATCAGTTATATTTTGATACTAAGTTTTTATGCCGGATTAAGTTGGGCGTAGTCCCCGAGTTTCATTTTCTTGTTCCTCCAATTTCTTGGCTCGGCTCGTGTCCACCTTGGTTCGGTTTTATGACTTACGAGTCCGAGTTTTAAAAATTGACTTAACAATACTTGGAAACTTTAGGATTAGCTCAAAATAATTCAGGGTAATAAATATAAAGTAAGCACAAGGTTAGTCCAAAAAACAAATGTCGGCTCGATTAAGTTTCTTTCCTTAGTCGTTTTTCATGTGCTACGCAATTCCAAACTTGTTCTCTTGCTTGCCATGAAGCCAAATCTTGTTGGACAGCAGCAAGTCGAAGAGTTAGGTTTTTGGTGCTCACACACTACTAATCCGGCTTAAGTAGAAGCAACTTACGCCAGCCGAAATATAAATAATAGATACAGAAGACAACCAATATTATTAAGGCAGTCCCTGAGTTACTGCTCGAGGTGCCAAGGTTTCATTGATAAGCTCATTGCCAGCATACATACCGACATATGAGAGACTCAGATACATACACTTCTCTGCTAAGTGTAGAAAGGACGAAGTAGAGCTACATTCCATGGACGCTTGGATTCCTCGCCGGACCTGTCCGCCTTGTTCTTCTCCTATGGTTTTGCATCGATAAGATAGTAAGAATCATTGTGCAATGCTTTGCTCACAATGAATGGCCCTTCCCATGGGGGGGATAATTTATGCATTCCAGCAGTACGTTGTACCAACCAGAGTACCAGATCACCTTCCCGGAAGATTCGGGGGTTTACTTTCCGGCTATGATAGCGTCGGAGATTTTGCTGATATATGGCGGGTCTGGACAATGCCAATTCTCTCGCTTCTTCCAGCAGATCAACATCATTTTGCCGGGCCTGTTGCACTTCCGCTTCTGTGTATTGGGTGACCCTAGGCGAGTCATGCTCTATGTCGGCTGGTAATACAGCTTCTGCCCCATATACCAGAAAGAATGGCGTATAGCCCGTTGATCGATTTGGAGTTGTTCTTAAACTCCACAGTACCGCTGGTAGTTCTTCTATCCAGCACCCCGCTGATCTTTGCAGCGGCTCAATGAGCCGGGGTTTTATCCCGGATAACACTAATCCGTTGGATCTCTCCACTTGCCCGTTCCATGCGGGGTGGGCTACCGAGGCAACATCCAGCCGGATCATCTTATCTCGGCAAAAACGCGCAAATGCTCCTTCAGCAAAATTTGTGCCATTATCCATTATGATACTGTGAGGATAACCGTATCTCAAGATGATGTCTTTGAGGAATGTTACGGTAGTAGCTCCATCACATTTTCTTATTGGTTTTACTTCAATCCATTTCGAAAATTTGTCAACCATGACCAAGATGTGGGTCATGTTCCCTCTTGCTGGTTTAAACGGGCCAACCATATCCAAGCACCATACGCCAAATGGCCATGTAATTGGTACGGTCTTGAGCTCCGACATTGGCATATGTGTCTTTGTCGCATATCTCTGACAACCATTGCATTTTCTCACCAGATCTTCTGCTTGTTCCAAGGCACTTGGCCAGTAAAACCCATGGCGGAAAGCTTTTGCTACCAAGGCTCTGGACGTGGCACGATGCCCACATTCCCCTTGATGTATATCCCGAAGGATGTCAAGTCCTTCTTCCGGGTCAACACATCGCTGGAGGACATTAGTCACGCTCCTTTTGTATAGCTCGGAATTGATGACCATGTATGCTTTTGCTCTCCTCTGAGTTTTCCTGGAAAGCACCTCCTCAGCGGGTAAAGTTCCATATTTTAGGAATTGGAATATGGGTAGTGCCCAAGCTGGTATAGCTCGCACTGGGAACACATCCTCATCAATTTCCATCTGATCCACCGGCATAACTTCAACCGGATCACGTTGTGCAGTCCCTGGGTTTGCCAAGGCAGTCCCCAGGTTTGCCAAGGCAGTCCCCGGGTTTGTCAAGGCAGTCCCCAGGTTTCGCGAACCACTCCCCACATCAATGTCCATGGGCACAGCCTCTGATTCCGGATTTGCCGATATAAAAATTGAGTCGGACTTCAGGGATGGCCTGATAGATGGTTTTCTGAGGTGCTCTAATGCTACACCCGGTGGAATTGCTTGTCGGGTTGATCCGAGCTTCGACAATACGTCGGCAGCCTCATTTTCCACCCAGGGTATATGGTGAAATTCGCATCCCTCAAAGTAACCAGATATTTTCTTCACATGAAATCCGTACAATGCCATGTTTGCATCTAAAGCATCCCATTGTCCGGAGACTTACTGGACTATGAGATCCGAGTCACCGAAGCATTGGATCCGCCGTATTCCAATCTCTTTTGCCACTTTGAGCCCATGTACAAGTGCCTCATATTCTGCAACATTGTTTGATGTAGTGAAGTGGATCTGCAGCACATATTTCAGTTGGTCCTTCTTTGGCGAGGTAAGCACAACTCAGGCACCTAACCCGGTTTTTGTTTTTGACCCGTCAAAGTGCATTCTCCAGTAGTTCGGATCTAGTAATGGTGGCTCATATTGCACCTCGGCCCAATCCACAAAAAAGTACGCCACAGCCTGAGATTTGATTGCTTCTCTTCTGTCATATTGTGGCGCATAAGGAGCTAGCTCAATTGCCCACTTTGCAATCCTGCCACTTGCATCCTTGTTTCTCATTATCTCGGATATGGGGGCTTCACATATTACCTTGATTGGGTGCTCCTCGAAATAGTGCTTTAGCTTCTTAGCTGCCATATATAAACCATATGCCACCTTCTGATAATGAGGATAGTTCTGCTTTGATGCAGATAATACCTTGCTTAGGTAATACACTGGCCTTTGCACTGACTTACCCTCTTCGTCGCGCTCTACCACAATTACTACACTTACAACTCAGTTGGTTGCGGCTATATAGAGCAACATTGGCTCCTTTGATAGTGGAGAGGCTAACACTGGTGCAGTGGCTAACATCTTCTTTAGTTGGATAAAGGCTTCATTGGCCTGCGGCATCCAAATGAACTTGTCCGACTTTTTCATGAGTTGATAGAGAGGCAGTGCCTTTTCTCCCAACTGACATACAAACTGACTTAAGGATGCCAGGCAACCAGTGAACTTCTTGACATCGTTAAGACACTTCGGCAGTTCCATTCACTCAATGGCCCGGATTTTAGTTGGATTAACTTCGATGCCTTGGCTGGAGACAAGAAATCCGAGTAATTTTCCAGACGGGACACCGAAGGTGCATTTCTCCGGATTAAGCTTCATTCGGAACCTCCTCAGGTTCGCGAATGTCTGCCTGATATCGTCAAGGAGCGTTTTGCTTTCCTTGGTCTTTATCACAACATCATCCACATACACCTGCACATTTTGACCAATTTGGTCATGCAAACATTTTTGCATACATCTTTGGTATGTTGCCCCTGCATTACGTAAACCAAAAGGCATCGTGCGATAGCAATAAGCCCCATACGGGGTGATAAACGCAGTCTTTATTTGATCACTTGGGTTCTGAGGTATCTGGTGGAAACCAGAATATGCATCAATGAATGACAACAACTCACAGCCAGCAGTAGAATCTATGATTTGGTCTATCCTTGGCAGTGGGAATGGATCTTTTGGACACGCCTTATTTAGGTTCGTGTAATCGATACACATACGCCAAACCACTGCCACGTTCGGATCATCCTTCTTTTTCTCCACCAGCACCGGATTAGATAGCCAATCCGGGTAAAGTACTTCCATGATAAATCCTGCAGCCAACAACCGAGCTATCTCATCTCCTATGACCTTTCTCCTGTCTTCGGCGAAGCGGTGGAGAGGTTGCTTCACCGGCTTTGCTCCGGGTCTGACATTCAAAGAGTGCTCGGCCAACTCCCTCGAAACACCTTGCAAGTCCTGTGTGGACCAAGCAAAAATATCCCGATTCTCACGGAGGAAGTTGACGAGCTCGCTTTCCTATTTGTCATTTAACCCGACACCAATCGTTACGGTACACTCAGGGAACATATCATCAACAGGCACCTTCTTGGTATCCTTTGTTGCTTGGAACGAGACACTACCATGCGGTTAATCAGCGCCGGCATATACTGCTGCGCGGACTGAGCCAATGCCGCCACCTCTTGGATCTTTCTCTTTTCTTGCGCGATCACGAGTGACTCGGCTAGGTTAGACCCGGCAGACGCGCACTCAATGGAACTTCGGAAATCTCCAGCGATGGTAATCACACCATTTGGCCTGGGCAGCTTCATCTTCAAGTAACTGATGTGACAACTTGCCATGAACTTTTTCAGAGCTGGCCTGCCGAGCAACGCGTGATATGCGCTCTCCAAATTTACAACCTCCAACTCCAAATTCTCAGTCCGGCAGTTATCTCTTGTGCCGAACAATACGTCAATCCGGACCTTGCCTATGGGCTCACAAGAAATGCCTGGCACAATGCCATGGAAAGTTGTCCTTGTAGCTTGGAGCATATTCTCTGAGATACCCAACTTGCGCATCGTGTCCACATACATGATGTTGATGCTACTGCCATTGTCAATTAACACCTTTGAGAACCTCACATTGATGTTAGGCCCAATGAATGTTGGATCCAACACCAGTGCATATGAACCAGGACTTGGCATAAGCTTCGGATGATCTTTGATGCTCCAGGTAATCTCCTGATCCGACCAAGGCATATACCTCGTCACAGCCGGCATTACTGCATTGACCTCCATATGTTGGCTCTACAAGCTCTTTCTGTCTGTCTCTTCCGTAGTGAACACACAATAACTCTGATGATGCTCTCTGTACTCATTCCTCCCGTCGTTTCTGGGGTACCTCTGATCCTGTTGGTTTTGGTTCTCCACCGGATGAACTGCATCCCTTCTTTCATGGTTGTCATACCTCGGTGGAGGGGGAGGCAACATTAGCTGTTGCGTGTTCGCTCCGGAGAGCAATTGCTGCCAGGGTAACTTCTGCCGAGTTTGATCATTCCGAGGTGCCTGAGCATTCCCCGAACCACTTTGTTCTATCTTTCGCATCCATTCACATTGCCTGGTTGTGTGACCCGCTAGGTTACTCGGATTAGGCGTGTGAAATTTACACGGCTGATCCAGCATTGCCTCATAGGTGTACCTCGGACGGTCCTTCTTTTCTTGCCACTGTTTCTTCTGCTCTGGCATCCAAGTTTTCTTGCCACCATTCCTTGGTGTCCATTGCTGTCCTCCAGTTTTGTGACGTTGACTGCCTCCTGCTCCGGGTTGATCCTGATTCACAGCTGCAACTTGTTGCAAACTGTACCGATAATCCGGTCTGTCATCCCTTCTTTTACCTCGGTAATCATTTCTCCAGGATGACCCGGCCCAATCTCGCTGACAATACTCCTTGCTTGACTCGTTTGACGTGAGCCTAGGTTGAGTCGGATCACCCAAGGCATATGAATCAGCAATTCAGATTGTTTCTGCCAAGGTGGTTGGCATATCTCTTTGCAACCTTTGCCATAGCATGCTTGCATATCTGCATCCTTGCGCAAACCAAGCTATGGCCTGTGACTCAATCACACCCTCACACGAGTTTCGCACAGTGCACCAATGGGTTAAGAACTCCCGGTCAGTCTCATTCGGTCTCTGCCTGCACATTGCTAGTGTCTGTGGCCTGTTGGGCCTCTGATACGTACTTGAGAAATTGCTAACAAACATCTCCTCAAAATCGACCCCACAGTTAATACTTCCGGGTGGCAAATTGTTTAGCCATACCCTCGCAGGCCCCTCCAGCATCTGGGGTACATATCTCACAGCCCATCTCAAGTTGCCTATGGCAATTTTCATAGCAGTTGCATAGTTAATCAACCAATCCTCCGGCTTAGTGCTGCCGTCATACGTCTTTGTGCCTCTAGGTAAATGGAAGTTAGGTACCGGAGGTTCCTTCATGATCTGGGGCCCAAAACAAGCTGGACCCGGAGGACCCTCATATTCAATTTGCTTCGACCTATACAGCCGATCCAGTTTTAACCTGGCATCATCAGGCATCAAGTTCCTGCCTCCCAATCTTGACCCTATCATGTGATAGTCCGGTATGGGATAGCCAGCGTTCACCATCTCCGAATCACCATCATTGTATCTATCTTGATCATGTGGAGCTGCTCTCTGTTGCATACCTTGGTCGGCACTGCGCTCTTGCCGAGGTATATTCCGCTGCTGCGGTTGACCTGCACCTACCGAATTACGCTGTCCGGCATTGCCGTTTACAACATTCCCTTGACCGGCATTGCCTTGGTCACGGTTACCTCGGCCAGCTTCACCTCGAATCACACTCCTTCGATCTCATTTCTCTGCACTTGTTTTCCTTTCCCTGCCCTTGACGGGTCATATGGGACTATCTGCTTATTCCTCCTGGCCGAAGTTACAACCTCTTCTCTCCTAGGACCACCATGAGGAGACGATGCGGCTCCAGCGGATTTCTTCGGGTTACCCGCCGCCGAATGAACGATCTTGGAGGCCCCAGCTCTCTCCAGGTTTGCCCTGAGCAACTCCTTGTTTTGCCTGTTCGCGATCCGAACCAACTCATTGACTCTATCCCGCTGTCTCTGACGGGCTTCACCCGTCAGACCTTCTAACTCGAATGCAGCTGCATCTACTGCTCTGAGGTTCTTTGCCAGGGTACTGTACTTCGGCAGCCCCACGGACAGACAGTTCTCTGATTCCTTAATCCGAGTATCACCCTCTCTGTTCATTTCACTCATGAGGTTTCTCCCCTTCACTTTTACAGCATCCACCTTATTTGCCTTTGCGTACTCACGCAGTGTCATGTTCAACGACTGCTGAGCCGCGGCTATCTTTTTCGCACCTTCTAGTATTTTTTGCCTAGTCTCCTCTAGCTCGGCATGTGCCTGAGCCGGATCTACTGCTGCTGCTACAGGGTTTGCCAAGCTATCCATCGCCTGCTGCAGCACATTCTCTGGCCTCTCTAGTGGAGGACCTCTACTTTTCCTCGGTGCCTTAGGTGTTACATCCGGATCTGGTGCCAGTTCCTTGCTCGCGCCAGCACCTGGCGCGGTCATCATCACCTCAGCGTGGTCCGGGGAGCGAGTGATATGTGCCCCACGAACCGCACTAAGGGGTGGCTCGCCTCCTTCGATGATGTGCCGCGGATGAATGCACGACACATCGACAGCAACGTAGATCTTGTATGCGCCGAGCTTGACCAAGAGGCCATTGCCTGGGAGAGGGCACTTGCCGAAGGAGCCAGCGTTGTCGTTGACAAAATCCAGCGCTCTGAAGCGTTGAACGAGCCCGGAGACGATGCGTTCGCCGGTGCCGATGGAGTTTCCCATTCAGATCTTCACCCCTGCTAGCACTGCTAGCCCCACGGTGGGCGCCAACTGTCGTGGTGGTGTCATGGCAGATGCCATGGATAGGCTAAAGGTGGGGACTAAATGCACTAGGGGAATCCAGGGAGGGATAGTGTGGTAATTCCACACACAATAGCTTTGTATTTGATTCACTTCCAAGGTTTACAGGTGCTCCTAGAGCTGTATTGGGGAGAGGAGTAAGAAGAACTCTCTTACTCTCACCACTAGTAGAATACCACTCTCAAGGAAACAACCAGAAAAACCAACCCACTCGAGATCAACCCAACCAAGACCAACCAGCCCCTTCTACAGAGGCCCTAGCCCTCCTTATATAGGGGGGCTAGGTCTCCACTTAGGGCATACGTGGAGGCATATTCCAGGGAATATGCCTCTTCCCAAAATAGTAAGCCGACCGGGTCACTTTAGCCCAGCATCATCCATGTAGAGGCTACGTGAGCCTCTGCGGCGCCGGCGTCATTCGACATAGGCATCGTCACCTTTGTCGGCCATGCCTCGGTGGTCCTGGCCTCTGTCCGCTTCGCTCATGCTCTACGTACAGTGGTCACCTTTGACCAGCGAGATACCTTCCTTCTCTTACAAGCTTGATATAACCCGGATCGTACCTAGTTGATCCAGCCACACCTGTTCCTGCATATAAGTTAAATACATCTTACCGACATACGGCATAAGTCGGTTGAGACCCAGTTAGGTGGACGCCCCTGGTCCAAGTTACTCCGTGATTTGGCCTGCCTTGAGGTGACTCGGCCAGCACTTGCTTTGACCTTGCCATACCTCGGCTAACTAGGCCTTTATACCCCGGCGTGACCCTACCTGGGGGTATCCCCCCAACATGCTCCATGGTAAAAACATTGTGAACCTACATCAAATTCAAGTCCCGCTTGAACTCGGAGTTTGCTGGCATAATTCAGTTTGGGTCGTTGAGGTCTTATCGAATACTGAATTCTAGTTATATTATTTTGGGTACCCAACACGTCCGTCGGGATTTTTCATCGTATCATTGATATAGATAACTTATTGGCAGAGCGCATTCATGTGCGGTTACCAAGCCATATAGTATAAATCCTTGGGTCTTACCTTCATGTCATAGACATAGCATTCAGACTTATTATCGCGTCAAGAGTGGTGTAAGATTTTTTTAGATTTCATCGACTGCCTTGTTTGGCTATTGGAATAGCTAAAGTTACCAGCTTCTTACTTTGCCTGGTGAAGTATGTAAATGCTCCTGATGGGAGGAACCATTTGAGGATACAATGATGTAATACTCATGGGTTCATATTTTGTAGACTTCGCCGGAATTTTATCTTTCAGCACACAAGGATAATATTTCTTTAGGTCATGCTTGACCTCATATGTAGAGCATAATTTTCTACCAGGTGCACGATAGCGCTCCCAATGGGAGTATCCCCCGAGACTATGTTCGGATGCTTGCATTGGAACAAAGGCTCGAAGTCTGAACCCAATAAATTCCTACAAAACAATTGGTTGTATGTACCCGAGTATTTCTTCAACCTTTGGCTATTCATGATGTCATTGCTGATGAAGGTAGTGTGCCATAGTTTTCGAGAAACAAGGACATTTCGATAGTGGGCACATGTGGCAGTAATTATCATGCTTGAGCGGTGCGTCAGTGATACGTCGTAAACGTATCTATAATTTTTGATGCTCCATGCTTGTTTTGTATCAACTATCTTATGTTTTGTCTACACTTTCAGGCATTTTTATACATTTTCTGGAACTAACCTATTAACAAGATGCCGCGGTGCTAGTTGCTTGTTTTCTGCTGTTTTCGGTTTTAGAAAAGCTAGTAAAGAAATATTCTCGGAACTGGACGAAACAAAAGCCGAAGTTCCTATTTCTCCCGACACGACACAGAAGTCCAAAGCAGAGACAGAGGAGAGCCACGAGGCGGCCACACCATAGGGTGGCGTCGCCCCCTGGCGTGCCAGGCCCTGGTGTGGGCCCCTCGGGCAGCCACTGACCTCGCCACTTCGCAAATATAAACCCCATGAGACGAAAACCCTAAGGAGAGGATCAGAATTCCATGAAAAGTTCCACAGTGCTGCCGCCACCAAAGAGGAGATTCGGGGGACAGAAGTCTCTGTTCCGGCACCCTGTCGGGACGGGGAAGTGCCCTCGGAGCCATCTCCATCGACTCCACCTCCATCTCCATCGTTGTTGCTGACCCCCATGATGAGGAGGGAGTAGTTCTCTCTCGAGGCTAAGTGCTCTACCGGTAGCTATGTGTTCATCTCTCTCTCTATGCGTGATCTTATTGAGATCATGATCTTTGTAATCTAGTTGAATAAGTAGATCTATTCTGCTACTCAAGTGCTTTAATTAATCTCTGCTTATCCCCACGTGTGTGAAGTTGACAGTGTGCACACCGTGTGGCACTTAGGCTAAGGTTACAGAAATACTTATCATGAGTATAATTTGAGTTGGATGTCTCTATGAGATTGTGGTGTTTGTTGGAACCATCTAGCACTCAAGGTGACAGTGAGGGGTTATCTAGATGGGGAATGCGAACTTTAAGGTGTGTTGTTATAGCCCAACATCGTCCAACCGGAGAGTAGTTCAGGGTAGCATAATGAAGAGAAGATATTTATATGAGAGTGTCCACTAGTGAAAGTATGATCCCTAGGCCTTGTTTATAAGGATTGAAACATCGTTTACAATCAGTCTTGTTACATGTTTGCTTGCTGCCACTCTTATTTCAGATTGCAATTACCACTTATAATCATCCATATTACTTGTATTTCACTATCTCTTCGCCGGACTAGTGCACCTATACACCTGACAAGTGTATTGGGTGTGTTGGGGACACAAGAGACTTCTTGTATCTTGATTGCAGGGTTGCTTGAGAGGGATACCTTTGACCAGTTCCTCCCTGAGTTCGATAAACCTTGGGTGATCCACTTAAGGGAAACTTGCTGTTGTTCTACAAACCTCTACACTTGGAGGCCCAACACTGTCTACAAGAATAGGAGCCTGCGTAGACATCATGCTATTTTCTGGCGCCGTTGCCGGGGAGGTAAGGTAAAATGTACTCACATCCTCTGGCTACTAAGCTTTCTTATAGTAGTATTGCTGGTGTGTGAGTGCTCGAAGTTATTTCCTTTAGGTTCTGCAATTATATCTTTTTGTTTCTTGTTTTTATTTTCACTAGTTAGGCTTAATGGAAAACAACAAAATTAGAGAGCTTTTTAGTATTTTTCCTAAGGTAGAACATGAATGGTTTGAAAAGGAAATTTAAAAACCTATGGAACTTTATTTGCGTGCTAATAGCAATGTTATTAGTATGAATTCTTTGAACACCATTATTGTTAATGCTATAGAAAAGTCTAAGCTTGGGGAAGCTAGTTTTTATGAAAATGATCTTTTTAGTCCCCCAAGCACGGAGGAGAAAATTTTCATCCTCATGATGTAGAGGGTATTACCCAGGCATGGGGGAGATTGAAGTCACTAATGCTCAAATGTCCCATTCATGAGCTCCCCAGTAATATTGTTATTAATAATTTTTATGCAAGGCTTCCAGGACGTCACAAGGACTACCTAGAGACCTGTTTAGAGGGATCCTTCACAAGGAAGGAGGTCAAAGCTAAGTGGGATCTTCTTGAAACAATTCAAAGCAATACCGAAGATTGGGATAACGACAAAGGTAACGAACAAGGTATGAACTATGAGTATGATTGCATTAAGTCTTTCGCTGAAACTACTGATTTTCAAGAGCTTCGTGCTAAATATGGTCTTGATCCTCAAATTCTTGTTGATTGTTGTAGAGCCTTTGCTTCTCATATTAATGCTCCTAAGGAAAAATGGGACATCTATCATGAGCCTTTTAAAGACACTTGCATGAAACATAAAATTGTTATTAATGATAGCAATAAACATGCTCAAACCTCTGAAAGTACTATTTCTTATAAGAACGTTAATTTTTATGGAGTACATAGACCTTGTGAAAAGAATCAAATTGAAGAAAAATATTGTATCACCCACATGTATGAAAAAACTAGAACGTGGTATAGGGCTCTAAATGATCTTGGTAAAAAAGTTTGTGCCCTCTATCCTTTTATTTGTGAACTTTGCTCTGAAGTGGGTCATTTCAATTTTCAATGCTCAGGCCATAATAATATCCCTTCTAATCCAATGAGTACTGCAAGTTTGTATTGTGATAACATGATCACTCCTAATCAGCATGACGAACTTACATTATTTTTGGGGTGTAAAGAGTTATCAAGAAAAACTTATTTGGTAGATATGAGTGCTTTTGATATGAATAGCGTCCTGCATGGTTGTCATATTTATTGTGTTGATAATTGCCACACGAATACTTACATACAAAATATTATAAAAGATGAGATTTTACCAAAATATGATAGGACTAATATGTGTTTTGTTCTTATTAATGAAAAGGAGGAATCCTCCAAAGTTTCTTCTATTGTCTCTAACAATAAACCAGGGTATATGGAGAAGCTTCCTTTCAAGCCTCTCCCTCCTAAAGAGAAGAAGAAAAATAAGAATAGGAGGAGTAAAAGGAGGGAGGAAACGGTATTTTCCCCTAAACATGTTGCTCCTATTATAGTTTTTGATGAGTCTGAACTCGATGATGTTCCTATGCCTATTACCTATAGTAGTGATCATGATTGGGAAAAGCACACTACTTTTGATATTCAAAATCTCTTTGGTACCAATTCTAAAAATGATGATATTAATAATTGATGTACTATTAGTACTATCCATGTTCCTTCCAATGATGACATGTTTACAAATGAACATACTTTGGAATATAACTATTCTATTGCTTATGATGATACTATACCTCCAATATATGATGATTACAATGATGAATATGATATTTTCAGTCCACCTACTATTGAGAAGAAAATTAATTATGATTACAATATGCCTCCTATATTTGATGATTATGGTGATGAGAATAATATTGATAGCTATTTTGTTGAATTTGCTCCCACTACGATTAATAAGAATGACTATACTTATAGGGAGAATAATAATTATTTTATGCACGTGGCTCATGATAAGAATGTTTTATGTGATATTTATATTGTTAACTTTATTCATGATGCTACTGAAAGTTATTATGAGAGAGGGAAATGTGGTTTTATGTATCTCAACAATATGAAGTTTCCCCTCTTTATGTTGAAATTTTTGAAGTTGCACTTGTAGTAAAGAAATATTCTCGGAATTGGACGAAACAAAAGCCGAAGTTCCTATTTTTTCTGACACGACACAGAAGTCCAAAGCAGAGATGGAGGAGACCCACGAGGCGGCCACACCATAGGGTAACACGGCCCCTTGGTGCGCTAGGCCCTGGTGTGGGCCCCTCGGGTGGTCACTGACCTCGCCTCTTCACCGATATAAACCCCTCGAGACGAAAACCCTAAGAAGAGGATCAGAATTCCATGAAAAGTTCCACAGCGCTGCCTCCACCGAAGAGGAGATTCGGGGGATAAAAGTTTATGTTCTGGCACCCTGCCGGGACGGGGGAGTGCCCCCGAAGCCATCTCCATCGACTCCACCACCATCTCCATCGCCTGTTGCTGAATCCCATGATGAGGAGGGAGTAGTTCTCTCACTAGGCTAAGGGCTCTACCGGTAGCTATGTGTTCATCTCCCTCTTTATGTGTGATCTTATTGAGATCATGAGCTTTGTAATATAGTTGAATAAGTAGATCTATTCTTCTACTCAAGTGCTTTAATCAATCTCTGCTTATCCCCACGTGTGTGAAGTTGATAGTGTGCACACCGTGTGGCACTTAGGCTAAGGTTACATAAATACTTATCATGAGTATAATTTGAGTTGGATGTCTCTATGAGATTGTGGTGTTTGTTGGAACCATCTAGCGCTCAAGGTGATAGTGAGGGGTTATCTAGATAGGGAATGCAAACTTTAAGTGTGTTGTTATAGCCCTACATCGTCCAACCGGAGAGTAGTTCAAGGTAGCATAATGAAGAGAAGATATTTATATGAGAGTGTCCACTAGTGAAAGTATGATCCCTAGGCCTTGTTTCTAAGCATTGAAACACCGTTTACAATCAGTCTTGTTACATGTTTGCTTGCTGGCACAATTATTTCAAATTGAAATTACCACTTATAATCATCCATATTACTTGTATTTCACTATCTATTTGCCGAACTAGTGCACCTATACACCTGACAAGCTATCATCCAAACCCACTATCGAGCATAAATACTCCCTCTTGGAGTTGCTAGCATCTACTCGGCCAATATATCTACTAACAACAGAGAGCATGCAAGATCACAAATAACAAAGACATGATAGAATCAATAATCAATTTGAAATAGCATCTCAATATCCATCGGATCCCCGCAAACACAACATGTATGATTACAAATAGATGATCTTGATCATGAACGGAGCTCACAAGATCTAAACATGATAGCACAAAGGAGAAGAAACAACCATTTATGTACTACATGGACCCATAGTCCAAGGATGAACTACTCACGCATCACACCAGAGGCTTGCATGGTGATGAAGAAGGCCGCCAGGGTGAATTCTCCCCACTGGCAGGGTGTCGGGACGAGCTTCAGATCCCTCCCGATCTAGGGATGGAGATGACAACGACTACAGACTCTTTCGTGGATTTTTGATCGGGTACTTAGGGTTTCTATATCGGAGGCAATATATAGGCGAAAGGGGAGGCCGAGGGGGTGCCCTAGGTGGCCGCACCACCCCCTGGCGCGAGCCAGGCCTGGCCACGCGGCCAGGTGGTGTGGCCAGCCCCTGGCCCATCTCTGTCTCGTATTCTAGCTCCGTGTCCCCCTAGGTGAAATATTGACTTTGGCTTTTATCTCGTCCAATTCCAAGAATATTCATTTTCTGACTTTCCTACAACCAAAAGCAGCAAAAAACAGGCAGCTGGCACTGTGGAATGTTGTTAATAGGTTAGTCCAAGAAAGTGTATAAAAAGTACTCGAAAGTGTGGACAAAACATAAGAGAGTAGATATAAACAAAGCATGGAACATCAAAAATTATAGATACGTTTGCAACATATCAACATCCCCAAGCTTAACTCCTGCTCGTCCTAGAGTAGGTAGGTGATAAAAAGAAAGAATAATTTTTGAGGTGGCATGCACCATCATAAACTTGATCAAAGTATTTGTAAAACATTGACAGCTGGGATCATAGTACTTCAACATAGCATGAAAGATAAAGTTCTAACAATAAGACATAGCAACTATGTTGTAACATGACAAGGGACAAACAAAAGTTTGATGAATAACAATGCTTTGCAAGACGTTTGTTTGTTTGACATAAAGAAAACATAGCATAGTGGCATTCAACTTGTCCCCCATAATGTAGCAAATCATAATTGCATAGGACACCTTCAAAGTTTATAAGGGTGACTAGATACAAATAGTTTAAGGACAAGCAATATCAAAGTTATGCATCAATCAACAAGTCTTGGGACAATGCACATTAAACTAAGAATGGCCACTATGCTCTCTCAATAGGTGCATAAAGATAGAAGATGGAGATTCAACATAAAAGTTAAAGAAAGGCCTTCATAGAAGGAAGTAGGGATTCAAGTTTCATAAAGAGCTTCCAAAAATTATGGTACTTATTAGCTTTCAGCTCTCATTGCCCCTATCATAAGCATGTTGAAGTGATTAAGGTCAAAGTGAACAAACTATGGAGTATATGCTTGACAAAGTATAAGTTGGAAATCTCATGTCCCTTGAATACGAGGGTCGCTCCTCATGCTACTCAAGTTTAGTTACCGGTAAGTTCTTGTCATAGTAAGTACATGTGTATCATAGAGAACCGCCAACGGGGTACCCCTTGCCCGATGATACGGAACAATCCCTATATCAAAATGACAAGGCAAGTAGACAACGAGCATCTCAGCAATCTTCTTATTTACCATGGGAATATGGTGCTTTTTTCTCTCTTTCCTCTTTTCTCATCTCCTTTTTTTCTCTTTTTCTCAATCTCTATCTCTTTTTTTATAAGAAGAATGCTTCATAGATTGCTCATTATGGTTATGCTGTAGGTTTTCACCATGATTAGGCATGGATTAGACCAGTGGCCTAGGTGTTTCTCTAACACACATACATAAATCCATGGACTTACAAGCTCCCTTTTCATTTCACACCGATGGCATCCATAGACAAAAGAGCATGATATAAACTAGGTACAATGTACAAGTGCAATGTTGAAAGCGTTCCCCATGACAACATGGTTCTGCTAATCCCCAACATATAAGTGCAAGCATATACACCATAGACGACACAATGGTTCAAGTTTATTAGGGGCAAGAAAAGTAAAGTGTGCCATCAAGTTCGTGAGAGCTTTAATCACTAGTTTTACCATAACAATTTTAATTCGGAAGGTAGATAAAAACATGAATATACTTGGAATAGCAAATGCTAATAGGTAGGTATGGTGGACTCTTTGAAATAACTTGGTTTTATTTGGAGTTGGATGCATGAGTGGAACTCATACTTGGTTATGGAGGCTAGCAAAAGACTGGGAGCGACAAACTAAGAGAGCAATAATGGCCATAATCATGCAGAGCGAAAAAACATCATTGATCAAAGCATAAAATGATACTACAAGTTGAAAACTAAAGGATCATAAAGGCTTATGGTGACTTGGGATAGTCATAACATGGTGTGAGCATGCGCCAAGTCAACCCAAATAAAGCATCAAAGGAGAATACCACAATACTATGCTTTAATATGCTAAAAAACACATGATTCTTTCAAGGCACATTAAGCAATCTCAACTTTTTATAACATGTCATGCTACAACAAATAATACTAAGCATAAAGCCAAAACAATACCAAGGATGACATGACAAAGCATAGGCGACAGTCAAAAAACAAGCTCCTTTTGTCACTTAAGCATGAACTTTTCCTACTCTTTTCCAATCCAAACCAATCTCTTTTTTTGGAAACTAATGTATAAAAGAGGGGGTCCAACCAATTTATTCAAGCAAACTAAGCAAACCAAGCAAACTAAAACCAAAAACAAAAACAAAGACGCTCCAAGAACAACACAACTATGCATGAAACAATAAAAATGAAGTGTTTGGAAGGAACCTGGAATTTTTATTGATGAAGAAGGAGATGCCTTGGACATCCCCAAGATTTGACGCTTGTTGATGACCCACAAGTATAGGGGGTGTATCGCAGTATTTTTGAGGGAAATGAAACCCAATTTATTGATTCGACACAAGGGGAGCCAAAGAATATTTATAAGCCTTAACAACTGAGTTGTCAATTCAGCTGCACCTGGAAACAATCTCGCTCACAGCAGTTTATCAGTAGCAATAGTTTTGTAGTAGGAATAGCATAGTAACGGCAGTAGCAAAGCAAAGACAGTAGTTACAAAAGCAGTAAACAGTGGGATTCGAGTGCGGTAGGCATAGGGATGGATGGACGGGTGTTGCATGGACAAGACAATTCACATAGCAATCAGAACATAGGGCAATTGCAGATAAATAAGATAAAGCATCCAAGTACTAGACAATCCTAGGCATGTGTTCCATATATAGTCATACGTGCTCGCAATGAGAACTTGCACAAGATCTTTTGTCCTGCCAGCCCGTTTGTAGCGGGGCCTCTAGGGAACTACTGGCAATTAAGGTGCTCCTTTTAATAGAGCACCGGAGCAAAGCATTAACACTCCATGAACACATGTGATCCTCACATCAAAGCCTTTCCGTTCCGGTTATCACTATTTTTGTCACTTCGGGGCCATAGGTTCCGGACAACAACGTGTGTATACAACTTGTAGATAAGACCGAAAACAATACTATCATAATGAATCAATAACAAGTTTAGATCTGAAATCATGGCACTCGGGCCCTAGTGACAAGCATTAAGCACAACAAGTCGCAACAAAGTCATAAAGCACTAATAAAAAATACTAGGCACCATGCCCTAACAATCTGATGCCATTACATGAACGATCTCATCCAATCCCTGCCATCCCCATAGCCTACAGTGGGGGATTACTCACTCATAGATGGGAGAAACATGGATGGTCGATGGAGAAGCGATGGTGATGATGATGGCGATGATATCCTCCAATTCCTCGTCCCGGCAGGGTGGAATCTGGTGGTGGCGGCGGAGAGGAACTCCTTCTGGAAAAACGTCGAACCCCCCGAAGTTTTTAGGTCAGAAGGCTCCTTATAGGTGAAGAGAGAGGCCGAGGGGGTGCCTGGGGGGCCCACACCACCCCCTGGCGCGGCCTGGCCTAGCCCGCGCCACCACGTGGTGTGGCCACCCCCTGGCTCTTCTCCGTCTCGTATTCTGGTTCCTGGAGTCTTCGGGTGAAATAGGATTTTTGGCATATTTTCCGGGATTTTTCCTGATAGTTGGTTTTCTGCACAAAAAGTAGACACCAAGGCAATTCTGCTGAAAACAGCGTCAGTCCGCATTAGTTGTATCCAAATCACACAAGTATAGAGGAGAAACAATAGCAAAAGTGTTCGAGAAAGTAGATACGTTTTGGACGTATCAACTCCCCCCAAGCTTAGCTTATTGCTTGTCCTCAAGCAATTCAGTTGAAAACTGAGTGCGATAAAGGAACTTTCACGAACACATTTGCTTCATATGATGTAAATATTCTCAGCAATGTGATCAACTACTTAGACAGTTCATAATAAATAGTATGCAACTGAGTCTACTTAATAGTCATTGCAAGCTATGAAGAGATTCCAACTCAAGAATAATAAGTAGCATGAGGCACAAACATAAGCAACATTGCAATGCTCATAGAAAGGTATGATAGAGTGGTATCTCGCTTGCCTTTGATTATGAATATCAAGGCACCTCTGAAGTTCAAGTTATGACTAGAAGTAAAGATATCAAGGATACAAGCATAAATGTCATAACACAAATAATCAAGTAGTGGAACAAACACAAAGAATGACAACTATGCTCTCAAGAAGGTGCTCGGAGAATATGTGGAGACTCGACAAGTAGAAGAAAAAGTTTTGAATAATTTGAAAGGCTTCCAAAGGCTGAAAGTATGGTACTCATTAGCTTTGAGCTCTCATTGCCCCTATCATAAGCATCTTTAAATGGTTAAGGTTAAAGTGACACAACTAAGAGGATATGCTTGACAAGTTATAAATCGAAGTCTCATGCCCCTTACTTACAAAGACCGATCCTCATGCTACTCAACTTCAGTCACATGTAAGCTCTTGTCCTTGTAAGTATATACGTATCATAGAGAACCGCCAACGGGGTACCCCTTGCACATGACACGGGAGCTGTCCCATAATCAATATAACAAGGCAAGCAGACAATGAGCATCTCAGCGATCTTTTTATTTACTATGTGCATAGATTTTTATTGAGGATGCTTCATAGAATGCTCATTATGGTTATGCTGCAAGTTTCCACCATGATTAGGCATGGCTTAGGCTAGCGGCTCAGGCGTTTCTCTAACATACATACAAACTCCATGATCTTACAAGTTCCACTTTTATTTCACACCGCCGGGATCCATAAGCAAGAGAACATGATATCAACTAGGTACAAAGTACCTTTGAAGCGTTGAAAGTGGTCCCCATGATACATGGTTCTGCTAACTTCAACTCATAAAGCGCAAGCATATACGCAACAAAGAAGGACGCAATGGTTCAGGTTTATTAAGTGCAAGAAAATAAAGTGTGCCATCAAGTTCGTGAGAGCTTTACTAACTAACTTTCTCATAACAAGCAAACATTTTATTCGGAAGAAAACAAGGCATATTGAATATGCACGGAGGTAGCAAATGATGTTAATAGGTAGGTATGGTGGACACTTTGGAAATATTTGGTTTAGGGAGTTGGGAACTTGAGTAAAACACTCAGTTGAAATGAAGGCTAGCAATAGTAAGGGAGCGACAAACGAGAGAGCAATAGCTGTCATTATCATGCTTGCAACAAAACAGGACTACCCATGGCATGAAAGTGATTCAAGATCCTCAAGGCAAAATAATTCATCGAGGCTTAACTGATTATTATAGTCATGTGCATGCGTGAGCATGTGCCAAGTCAATCAAATGAAACATTCAGAGGAGGATACCACGGGTGTCATACCAATTTATGAATAGAGCAATGCAAGCAAACATTCATAATACATGCTACAAACTATTAGCGAGCTGGAGCTAATCATAAGAAAGCAAGAACTACTAAACATCCAAAGATAACATACACCCTACTTGAACGGACTAAGCAAGCCCACAGTGATGAGTATATGTACAAAAATGAAAACAAATAGAGTTCGTTACCAGCCTCTTACCACGCCTCAAGTTGTCATTAATCCTCATTATTGCTCTTCACTTGTATGGCTTGAATAATAATATGAAACCCAATAATCCACTGAGGACTGCTGAACCCTGTAGCAAACTCACAAAAACCAAAGAAGAACGAAAAATATTTTTGGTGTTTTCGATTTTTAAACAAGAACCAAAAGGGAAAAACAAGCGAAGCAAAATCTTTTTGGGTTTTTCGAAAAATTCAAACAAAGCAAAAAGGGAAAAACAAACCAAGGCAAAAAGAAGAAGCAAACCAAAGAGAAACAACAGAAATATTTTTGGTCTTTTTGTGTTTTAGGAAGCAAAAGCAAAGAAAAACGAAAACTAAAAAGAGAACGGAAACATGAATATACAAAGTACCGACGCAACATGATATGGAGATGAGTGCGGTGTCGGCGTACCTCCCCCCAAGCTTAGGCTTTTGGCCTAAGTGGGTATCAGTCCATGTACGAATAGGGGTTCGAAGCGGGCGGATCTTGGTAAGAATGGTCGTAGCTGGGCCCATGAGAAGAAGAAGAAGCTCCCCAATCATAAGCGGGCTGTTGATATGAGGATTCTCCCTCATTCGAGGGCTGGACCGAATCATCCGTGACCTCCCTTCTAGTGTCCTGCTCCTGTTGGGAGAGCTCTCCCAAGTATGTGTCAAGCTCCTCCTCAGTGAGGGACCATCCTTCCATGTTATCAAGGTTAAACAAAACAGGTGCAGGCAAAAGAACAACACGCTCGGACTTGCTCTTTCTCCAACCAGCTTTGAGAAAGGTTATTTCATAAGATAACTCACTCAAACTAGCCCACGAGGAAACAAATTTATGCTGTATCATGGAATTAATATCAAGCCTTTCTATGGGAAACTGTAGGTCTAGATGATGAGGCACTAAACTGTGCAATGCTAGTAACCAAGAAGCAATGAGGCCTCCACAAATTCCACCTTTCTCATGGTTAGCAGCAAGACGGAAAGCTATCAAAGCACCCAAGTTGTAAGACCTATCTCGTCTAAGAGCAACAGAGATAAATGCTAGATCAAACGAAGATAACTTATTGGCAGTTTTCCTAGCAAGAACACACTTGGCAATAAAGTAGGCAAAGTAGCGAATGGAGGGAAGATGAATGTTACGGATTTTTCCACTCTCCTTCGAGAAGCTACTCCCTTGGAAAATTTCTGCATATAAATCCATGAGTGGTTCAGGTCTCTCCTTAATCCTCCTACATGATCCCCATTGAGGTACCTTAATAGCTGCACAAAAATCATCAAGAGAAAGGTTGACGGCAATATTGTAAATTTTGTAATGGACCATGGGGTTAGGCAAATAGTGACTAAATTGGAAATCCTGCACCACAAACATGGTTAGCTTCAAAAATTGACAAGGTTAATCTTCCAAAAAGCGCTCTAACCCTGCATTAGAAACCAAAGTGTGGAAATCTTGTAGAATTCCTGCAGTTCTCATGAACTCAGAGCATGGATAAATGGAGCGAAAAACTTCCTCCTTCCGATGGACCTTCATGACCTCAGGCACCCAAAGCTCATGTTGGTTTAGGTAGTGTTCACTCATCTTCTATTCTTAAATTTAAACACCTATTAAACAAGTGATTGCAAACTATATATAATGAATGATTGTACTCATAGGAACTTGCAAGAGGCCTAAACATGCATCAAAACTATATCTCTAAGCATCAAACAAGCTTACAAGCCCTCATAACCAGTCACCTACAGCAGCAAAATAATCAACATATAAACCACTAAACACAAATCTACTTGGACAAGAGGAGGAGTCACATACCAGGGAACAAACGCTCCAAATTTCAGCAAGAAAGATGGACTGAGCAAGGAGATCGAAAAAATCGAAAGCAAGCACATCAAGAACGCGATTTTGAGCTATGAACTGGAGCTTACTCGGGAGAGAGAAGAAAGTGGCAGGTGAGAGAGTTAGTGGGGGGCCAGGGGTGGCCCACACCAGGGCATGGCGCCACCCAAGGCTGGCCGCGCCACCATGGGGTGTGCCTGCCTGGTGGGCCCCCCTGGTACCTCCCAGGTACTCCTCTGCCCCTTTTTTCAGGTAAAAATTTAATATGAATTTTCTGGAATTTTTCGAGACACTTTATTTTTGGGCATTTTTCAGAGATAGAAGAATGATTTTTCTAACAGACAGATTTTTTTTCTTTTGGAAACATGATGCAAGGACAAAACAAGGCTAGAACTACAGAAGTTTTAACATGCAAGCAACTAACAACAAAAAGGAAACTAGACGAAAGCAAGAACTAAAATGGAAAGGATAGAAATAAACGGAGATAATCATAATGAAAACATTGTTTTGTTCAATGGAATCCTTTTGTTAACAAGTATGATCAAGTCTTGCTACCAAAACAATTGCATATGAGACAAAACTCTGTACTCCACTAATGATTATGTTACCTCAACCTTGATAGCAATGGTCCCAATCATAATAGTTTCAAATTTTTCTCTTGGTATGGGACAATATATTTCTCCAACTTGAATGCCTTCAACATGTTCAATTGAATTCAAGCCATAAGTCCTTTCAATCTTCTTGGGGAAATAGACAGTATGTTCCTTGTCATTAACATTGAAGGTCACCTTTCTTTGATTACAATTAATAACAGCTCCTGCAGTATTAAGAAAAGGTCTCCCAAGAATAATAGACATATTATCATCTTCAGGCATTTCAAGCACAACAAAATCAGTTAATATCAAGCAATTGTGAGCCACCTGAACAGGTACATCCTCACATATACCCACAGGAATAGTGGTAGATTTATCAGCCATTTGCAAAGATATATCAGTTGGTATTAATTTTTCAAGTTGAAGCCTCTTATAGAGATAGAAAGGCATAACACTAACTCCAGCTCCCAAATCACACAAAGCAGTTCTAACATAACTGTTCTTAATAGAGCAAGGGATAGTTGGAATCCCTGGGTCTCCAAGTTTCTTAGGAACCTTACCATTGAAGGAATAATTAGCAAGCAAAGTAGAAATTTCTTCATTAGGGATCTTCCTTTTATTCGAGACAATGTCCTTCATATACTTTGAGTAAGGAGGCAATTTAATACCATCAGTCAAAGGAATTTGCAAGAATAAAGGCTTCATCCACTCACAAAACTTATTATAGTGTTCATCTTCCTTTGAGTTGTGTTTCTTATCAGGGAAAGGCATAGGTTTTTTGACCCAAGGTTCTCTTTCACTACCATGTTTCTTAGCAATAAAATCTTCTTTAGTGTATTTAGTAGTCTTAGTGTAGTTTTTAGGTTCTTCTTCAACTTTTTCTTCATTAGGGACTTCATTTTCTTCATTACCACTTTCAGTTTTAGCATCAGAGATAGATATACTATTAGGATCTATAGCAGGTTTAGAGGGTTCTACAACAGTTTTATGTTTCTTTTTCCTTTTCTTACGAGTAGAACCACTATTTTCAGCTTGTTGAGAATCCTGCTCAATTCTTTTGGGATGCCCCTCAGGATATAGAGGATCTTGGGTAGCAGCACCACTTCTAGTTCTAATTTCATAAGCATGTTTTTCTTTAGCAGCATTAACTAGCAAATCGTTTTGCACTTTAACGAGTTGATCTATTTGAGTTTGAACCATTTGAAAGTGTTTAACAATCATTTTAACATCATTAGAGGTTCTTTCCACAATATCTTTCAACTCAACAATAGCTCTAGTGTTTTCCATTAGATGATTTTGCACCCTTTTATTAAACTTATCTTGCTTAATAATAAAGATATCGAATTCTTCTAAGCATTGATCAGGAGGTTTAGAATAAGGGATATCACCTTCATCAAAGTGTTGGAGAGAGTGTACCTCAATAGTGGATGAGTAGGGAATAGGCTTACATAATTCTTCTATAGGAGGTAAATTCTTGACATCTGCAGCTTTAATTCCCTTCTCCTTAAGACATTTCTTAGCTTCTTTCATCACTTCATCATTTAATTCAATAACTCCCCTCTTCTTTAATGTTGGAATAGGCACGGGAATAGATGGTTCAGGTACAATTACTTCAGGTATAGCTTGTTTAGGAGGAGTCCAATCTTCATAATTCTTGCTTATTTTAGCCATTAACTCCTCGGCTTCCTTAGGAGTCCTATTCCTGAAAACACAATCAGCACAACTATCTAGGTATGTCCTAGATTCTTCGATTAGTCCATTATAAAATATATCAAGAAGCTCATTCTTAGGTAATGGACTTCCAGCCTGTTGATGAATCAAAGCACAAAACCTTGCCCAAGATTCGGGCAATACCTCTTTTTCTCCCTGTTTAAAATCAAAAGGTTCCTGCGAAATAGCATGTCTAGCACTAGGAGGAAAATATTTCTCCAGGAAAGTACTAATCAAGCACTCAGGGCTGTCAATAGATCTAGGAGGTAAATTACTAAACCAAGTTTTAGCTTCTCCTTTCAGTGAAAAGGGGAAAATCTTAGCAACAAAGTAAGTATGCATCTTAATATCATCAGAAACAAGCCACTCATGGTAGAAAGTTCATTCATATGTGCTACCGCACTTTCATTCTTAGTCCCACAAAAAGGTTCTTTCTCGACAATAGCTATGTAAGATAGATCAAGAGAGAAATCATAATCTTCATCTATAATGTTTATGGGAGAAGCAACAAACTTAGCAGCAGGATATAATTTGGGTCTAATAGTACGCCTCTCAAGGAGACTCTTAGCCGCGCTCCTATCATGGGTGTTCTTACATTCTTTAATAAACTCATCGGTCATCTCAACATAACCATCTTCAATATCATAACTCTCACTAGACTCAGGTGAGCGAACATGTGTGGTAGTGTCTTCATTAGGAGTTTCGGTATTTCCAGCTATAGTTCTAGGAATCGTAGCATCTAGGAAAGGACCTAATGGACCACTCTTATCAAGCACAGTAGAAGCAGCATCATAAGCATCAGAAGTTTCAGATTCAGCAGTAGTATCAGTGTGTGTAGCATGTGTATGTGGTGGTGTAACGAGCTTACTCAAAACAGACAGTGAATCAAGAGCAGCAGAGGTGTTCAGAACCATACCTCTTCTTGTAGTGGATGGTAAAATAGGAACCTTGCCATCACGAGACTTACCCATGATGGATGGATTTCAGCGGACAATAGAGAATCCAAGTGAACTTGATAAATAAAGCTATGCTCCCCGGCAACGGCGCTAGAAAATAGTCTTGATGACCCACAAGGATAGGGGGTGTATCGTAGTATTTTCGAGGGAAGTGAAACCCAATTTATTGATTCGACACAAGGGGAGCCAAAGAATATTTATAAGCCTTACCAACTGAGTTGTCAATTCAGCTGCACCTAGAAACAATCTCGCTCACAACAGTTTATCAGTAGCAACAGTTTTGTAGTAGGAATAGCAAAGTAACAGCAGTAGCAAAGCAAAGACAATAGTAACAAAAGCAGTAAACAGTGGGATTCGAGTGCGGTAGGCATATGTATGGATGGATGGGCGTTGCATGGACAAGACAATTCACATAGCAATCAGAACATAGGGCAATTGCAGATAAATAAGATAAAGCATCCAAGTACTAGACAATCCTAGGCATGTGCATATATAGTCATACATGCTCGCAATGAGAACTTGCACAACATCTTTTGTCCTGCCAGCCCATTTGAAGCGGGGCCTCTAGGGAACTACTGGCAATTAAGGTGATCCTTTTAATAGAGCACCGGAGCAAAGCATTAACACTCCATGAACACATGTGATCCTCACATCAAAGCCTTTCCCTCCCGGTTATCCTGATTTCTGTCACTTCGGGGCCATAGGTTCCGGACAACAACGTGTGTATACAACTTGTAGATAAGACCGAAAACAATATATCATAATGAATCAATAACAAGTTTAGATCTGAAATCATGGCACTCGAGCCCTATTGACAAGCATTAAGCACAACAAGTCGTAACAAAGTCATAAAGCACTAACAATAGATACTAGGCACCATGCCCTAACAATCTGATGCCATTACATGAACGATCTCATCCAATCTCTACCATCCCCATAGCCTACAGCGGGGGATTACTCACTCATAGATGGGAGAAACATGGATGGTCGATGGAGAAGCGATGGTGATGATGATGGCGATGATCTCCTCCAATTCCCCGTCCCGGCAGGGTGCCAGAACGGAGTTTCTAGTGCTGTTTCGTGGAATCTGGTGGTGGCGGCGGAGCGGAACTCCTTCTGGAAAAACATTGAACCCCCTGAAGTTTTTAGGTCAGAAGGCTCCTTATAGGCGAAGAGAGAGGCCGAGGGGGTGCCTAGGGGCCCACACCACCCCCTGGCGCGGCCTGGCCTGGCCCGCGCCACCAGGTGGTGTGGCCACCCCCTGGCTCTTCTCCGTCTCGTATTCTGGCTCCTGGAGTCTTCAGGTGAAATAGGATTTTTGGCATATTTTCCGGGATTTTTCCTGATAGTTGGTTTTCTGCACAAAAAGTAGACACCAAGGCAATTCTGCTGAAAACTGCGTCAGTCCGCATTAGTTGTACCCAAATCACACAAGTATAGAGGAGAAACAATAGCAAAAGTGTTCGGGAAAGTAGATACGTTTTGGACGTATCACTTGTACTTCTTGGATATTTCTTGGGGTGACACGGGTGGCATCCCCAAGCTTGAGCTTTAGTCCATTCGTCATCTCATTACATCATTGTTTCCTTACACCTGAAATTCTTCCTTCATATAAAACTTCACACAATCTTTATTAGCAACATTAGTGTACTCAAGATAATAAGTCTTTGGGTTCAGTTTCAACACCAATAAAACTTCCATTAAAACACAGGCTACTGTAGCACTTCCCTCAAAAATCTCAATTCCCCAAAAAGAACCCAAAAAGGAATCAACAAGAAGCAATGCAAATAATGGCAGAAATCTGTCAAAACAGACCAGCAGGTAAAAACTAATTTTTTCGAAGACCTTGTGTTGCTCAAATCGAAAAGTGTTGAACTAACGAAAGTTAGATAACAACCTGGGGCAGAAGCACAAACAATCCCGCCTAAAAACGATGTATAGAGATTTTACTTGAATTTTTATAGCGAAGAACAAAAATTTGTTTCGGGACAACAACTTTCCCAAGCATTACTTCTTTCTCATTAGAGGTTACTCTTGGCACAAAGAGCAAATAAAAAGGATAAGGAGCAGTTATTACAGAGGTAATAACTTCCAAGACTCATCTAAAACTTTTGGGTTATCTCCCAATAAGTAATTTTCTTTAACGCCTTTAAGTTAGGCATAAGAAGCAAGAAAAAGAATCAAGTGTTCTCAAATGAAGAAGCATTAAAACCAAATTGGTTGACCTTACCTATCTTGCTTTTATTCTTAACCTTGGGGAACATATGATTGTTTGGTGGAGAAGCAAAGTGCATGGTGCCCTTTTCCACATCTATTATTGCTCCAAGTTGTTTTAATAGGGATCTTCCAAGTGAAATTTGTCCTTTTCCTACACATTTAATAACAAGATAATCATTAGAAATCATTTTTCCTAGGATATTTGTAAACACTCCTTCAGCTATTCCAATTGGTAATATTGTGGCATTATTAGCAAGAAATATTTCTTCTCCTCCTTCAGAAAGTCCCCAAAGATTCAAAGATTCATAGATATATTTAGGCATAAGACAGAATTCAGACATGATATCACAACGAGCATGAAAAGTTTCATTATTTATAGAAATCTTTACTGTAGGAAGCCATTTTGAGGGTTCGGAATTTATTGGGACATAATCATGATGCTCTCTAAGCATGTTATAGTAGTCTTTTAAACTAGCAGTGTGGGTCTCAAGAGTGTTCAATCTAGCAAATATGTTTATAAAGGAAGAATCAGATTTACTAGGCAAGTTGTAAGTAAAGACCAACTTCTTTATGGCATTAAAAGCATCATCCTCATTGCATTGGAGGAAATCTCCTCCCACTACAGCATCCAAAGCATATCTGTAGCAAAGAGCAGTTCCAAAGTAAAAACTGCTAACAAATAAGCTTTGACTCATTTTAGGTTCAGTTTTTTATGTAAATTAGATATTATAGACCAAGCTTCTTTGAAACTCCCTTCAATTCCTTGTTTGAAAGTAAAAAGCATTACCTCAGGTGACATAGTGATTGGAGCAATGCTAGACATAATGGCAACTTAAGATAGGAACTAATAATTTTTTTGTGTTTTTAATAAAGAAAGCAAACTAGTATAACTAATTTTTTGTGTTTTTGATAAAGAAACAAGCAAACAAAGAAAAAATAAACTAAGCAAAACAAATAAAACAAAGTAAAGAGATTGGTTATGAGGGACTCCCCTTGTGAAGATGTCCTTGTCTCCCCGGCAATGGCGCAACAAAAATACTTGCTTGTTCCTTCAATCCACGGTGCCAGAAAGATGTGTGTTGGCTCAAGATACGATGAGATCGTTGGGAACCCCAAGAGGAAGGTATGATGAGCACAGCAGCAAATTTTCCCTCAGTTGTGAAACCAAGTTATCAAACCAGTAGGAGCAAGGAAACACCTCCAAGGTGTTGTTTCCAACTTGGAATCCTGCACAACACAACCACAGAACTTTGCCCCCAACTTATAGTGAGGTTGTCAACCTCACCGGTTTTGCTGAAAACAAAGGATTAACCGTATTGTGTGGAAGATAGTAGTAGCTTGCAGAAAGTAAACAGAAAACAGTAAACAGTTGTAGCTTGATGGTAAAAGAAAGGACCGGGGTCCATAGTTCACTAGTGGTGATTCTCCTTAAGATAGATGACATGTTGGGTGAACAAATTACAGCGGTGCAATTGACAAACATCGAGAAAGCATACATGCATATACTAATCATCTTTACTCCTATGAGATTTGATTGGGCATTACAACATTATACATAGACCGTAATCCAACTGCATCTATGACTAATAATCCACCTTCAGGTTATCATCCAAACCCCCTCCAGTATTAAGTTGCAAGCAACAGATAATTGCATTAAGCATTGCCTGTAAAGTAAAGAATACGATTGTTCTATGAACAAAGGATTGTTGTTTTCTCTCTAGTAGCAACAGCACATCTAGTACCTTAGATATTTCTATCACTTCCCCAGATTACTAGAGGCATGAACCCACTATCGAGCATAAATACTCCCTCTTGGAGTTGCTAGCATCTACTCGGCCAAGATATCTACTAACAACGGAGAGCATGCAAGATCACAAATAACAAAGACATGATAGAATCAATAATCAATCTGAAATAACATCTCAATATCCATCGGATCCCCACAAACACAACATGTATGATTACAAATAGATGATCTTGATCATGAACGGAGCTCACAAGATCTAAACATGATAGCACAAAGGAGAAGAACCAACCATCTAGCTACTACATGGACCCATAGTCCAAGGATGAACTACTCACGCATCACACTGGAGGCTTGCATGGTGATGAAGAAGGCCTCTAGGATAAATTCTCCCCTTCGGTAGGGTGTCGGGAAGAGCTTCAGATCCCTCCCGATCTAGGGATGGAGATGACGGCGGCTACAGACTCTTTCGTGGATTTTTGATCGGGTACTTAGGTTTCTGTATCAGAGGCAATATATCGGAGAAAGGGGAGGCCGAGGGGGTGCCTTAGGCGGCCGCACCACCCCTGGTGCGGGCCAGGCCTAGCCGCGCGGCCAGGTGGTGTGGCCGGACCATGGCCCCTTGCTGACACGTGTATTAACGAGCTCATTAGGGAACCCCAAGAGGAAGGTATGATGAGTACAGCAGTAAGTTTTCCCTCAGTTATGAAACCAAGGTTATCAATCCAGTAGGAGCAAGGAAACACCTCCAAGGTGTTGCTAGCTGGACTTTGGCATGGCGCACTACCAGCAACAGCAGCAATGTGGAAACCTGCACAACACAACCATAGAACTTTGCCCCCAACTTATAGTGAGGTTGTCAAGCTCACCGGTTTTGCTGAAAACAAAGGATTAACCGTATTGTGTGGAAGAAAGTAATAGTTTGCAGAACGTAAACAGAAAGCAGTAAACAGTTGTACATTGATGGTAAAAGAAAGGACCGGGGTCCATAGTTCACTAGTGGTGGCTCTCCTTAAGATAGATATCATGTTGGGTGAACAAATTACAGCGGGGCAATTGACAAATATCGAGAAATCATACATGCATATACTAATCATCTTGACTCCTATGAGATTTGATTGGGCATTACAACATTATACATAGACCGTCATCCAACTGCATCTATGACTAATGATCCACCTTCAGGTTATCATCCAAACCCCCTCCAGTATTAAATTGCAAGCAACAGATAATTGCATTAAGCATTGCCTGTAAAGTAAAGAATACGATTGTTCTATGAACAAAGGGTTGTTGTTTTCTCCCTAGTACAAATATCACATCTAGTACCTTAGAGATTTATGTCACTTCCCCATATTACTAGAGGCATGAACCCACTATCGAGCATAAATACTCCCTCTTGGAGTTGCTAGCGTCTACTCGGCCAAGATATCTACTAACAACGGAGAGCATGCAAGATCACAAATAACAAAGACATGATAGAATCAATAACCAATCTAAAATAGCATCTCAATATTCATCGGATCCCTGCAAACATAACATGTATGATTACAAATAGATGATGTTGATCATGAATGGAGCTCACAAGATCTAAGCATGATAGCACAAAGGAGAAGAACCAACCATCTAGCTATTACATGGACCGGTAGTCCAAGGATGAACTGCTCATGCATCACATCGGAGGCTTGCATGGTGATGAAGAAGGCCTCCAGGGTGAATTCTCCCCTCCGGCAGGGCGCCGGGAAGAGCTTCAGATCCCTCCCAATCTAGGGATGGAGATGACGGCGGCTACAGACTCTTTCGTGGATTTTTGATCGGGTACTTAGGTTTCTGTATCAGAGGCAATATATAGGAGAAAGGGGAGGCCGAGGGGGTGCCTTAGGCGGCCGCACCACCCCTTGGCGCGGGCCAGGCCTAGCCACACGACCAGGTGATGTGGCCGGCCACTGGCCCCTTGCTGACTCATGTATTAACGAGCTCATTGGGGAACCCCAAGAGGAAGGTGTGATGAGTACAGCAGTAAGTTTTCCCTCAGTTATGAAACCAAGGTTATCAATCCAGTAGGAGCAAGGAAACACCTCCAAGGTGTTGCTAGTTGGACTTTCGCAGGGCACACTACTGGCACCAGTAGCAACGTGGAAACCTGCACAACACAACCACATAACTTTGCCCCCAACTTAAAGTGAAGTTGTCAATCTCACCGGTTTTGCTGAAAACAAAGGATTAACCGTATTGTGTGGAAGAAAGTAATAGTTTGCAGAAAGTGAATAGAAAGCAGTAAATAGTTGTAGATTGATGGTAAAAGAAAGGACTGGGGTCCATTGTTCACTAGTGGTGGCTCTCCTTAAGATAGATGACATGTTGGGTGAACAAGTTACAGCGGGGCAATTGACATACATCGAGAAAGCAATACATGCATATACTAATCATCTTGACTCCTTTGAGATTTGATTGGGCATTACAACATTATACATAGTCTGTAATCCAACTGCATCTATGACTAATAATCCACCTTCAGGTTATCATCCGAACCCCCTCAAGTTTTAAGTTGCAAGCAACAGATAATTGCATTACGCATTGTGTGTAAAGTAAACAATACGATTGGTCTATGAACAAAGGATTGTTGTTTTCTCCCTAGTAGCAACAACACATCTAGTACCTTAGAGATTTATGTCACTTCCCCAGATTATTAGAGCCATGAACCCACTATCAAGCATAAATACTAACTCCTTGAGTTGCTAGCATCTACTTAGCCAAGATAGCTACTAACAACGGAAAGCATGCAAGATCACAAATAACAAAGACATGATAGAATCAATAATCAATCTGAAATAGCATCTCAATATCCACCGGATCCCAGCAAACACAACATGTAGGATTACAAATAGATGATCTTGATCATGAACGGAGCTCACAATATCTGAACATGATAGCACAAAGGAGAAGAACTAGCCATCTAGCTACTACATGGACCCGTAGTCCAAAGATGAACTACTCATTTATCACACCGGAGGCTTGCATGGTGATGAAGAAGGCCTCCAAGGTGAATTCCCCTCTTTGGCAGGGTGCTGGAAAGAACTTCAGATCCCTCCCGATCTAGGCATGGAGATGACGGCGGCTACAAACTCTTTCGTGGAATGTTGATCGAGTACTTAGGGTTTCTATATCGGAGGCATCTTATAGGCAAAAGGGGAGGCCGAGGGGGTGCCTGAGGTGGCTAGATCACCCCTTGGCACGGGCCAGGCTTGGCCGCGCGGCCAGGTGGTGTGGCGGTCCCCTGGCCCCTCTCCGTCTCGTATTCTGGCTCCGTGTGTCCCTCGGTGAAAACTGACTTTGCCTTTTGTCCCGTCCAATTCCGAGAATATTCATTTTCTAACTTTCCTGGAACCAAAAACAGCAGAAAACAGGCAGCTGGCACTGTGGCATCTTGTTAATAGGTTAGTCCAAGAAAGTGTGTAAAAAAGTACTACAAAGTGTGGACAAAACATAAGAAAGTAGATAAAAACCAAGCATGGAACATCAAAAATTATATATACGTTAGCAACGTATCAACATCCCCAATCTTAACTCCTGCTCGTCCTCGAGTAGGTAAGTGATAAAAAGAAAGAATAACTTTTGAGGTGACTGATACATTGCAAATGTATTTATAATTTTTGATGTTCCATGCTTAGTTTTATCTACTTTCTTGTGTTTTGTCCCCACTTTGGAGTACTTTTCATATGATTTCTTAAACTAACCTACTAATAGTTGCAAAACTGCACAATGTTCTTGTTTTAGACTTTGATGTGTAGGAATTACCAAGAATACAAGTGGAAACCTTGTTGGAGTCAAATTGGGATTTTCTAGAAATCTGTCTCAGAACTCTTTTTGAAGATGGTCACGTTTCGGGTCAAAGACCGTGTCAAACGGAAAACTCTTCAACTACAAAGTTGTTGGAAATTTCGCGACAAACGTTCTGGATATAAAATTTAGCTGATTCCGAGTCTGGACGGGCCTTTTAGACCCGATTTACAGCAGCCTAAAATGGGGTGACGGGAATCCGAGAAGCTATATAAAGGGAGGAAACCTAATTTGTGGAAGACACCTCCACCCACGAATTTGCAGCCACCAAAGCCACGTTTTTGCCTCCCCTATGGATCCCATCTCCATGGAGAAGGGCTCCCAAGAAGCCATGAAGGAAGGGTGCTAAGGGGCGGTGCTCCCCTATGATACCGGCGGCGGGGAAGGAGTCCTCCGCGCCGCCGCCGCCGCCTCTTCACCATCTTCATCATCATCTTCATCGATCTACACCGCCATCTCCATCACCATTGCTGATTCCCATGATGAGGAGGGAGTAGATCTTCCTCGAGGCTAAGGGTTCTACCGGTAGCTATGTGTTCATCTCTCTCTCTCTATGCATGATCTTATTGAGATCATGAGCTTGTAATCTATAGATCTATTCTGCTACTCAAGTGCTTTAATGAATCTCTGCTCTCCCCATGTGTGTGAAAGTGGCAGCGTGCACACCATGGTGGAACTTAGGCTAGAGATTACAAATACTTGTTATGAGTTATATTTGGAGTTAGATGTCTTTATGAAATTGTGGTATTTGTTAGAACCATCTAGTGCTCAAGGTGACAGTGTGGGGTTTCTAGATGGGAAAGACTTTGAGGTGTGCTGTTATAGCCCTACCATCGATTAGAGTGTTCAACCGGAGAGTAGTTAAGAGTAGTATCATAAAGAGACGATATTTATATGAGAGTGTTCACTAGTGAAAGTATGATTCCTAGGCCTTGTTTCTAAGCACCGGAAACACTGTTTGCTACTAGATCTGTTACATGTTTTCTTGCTTCTATCTTTATTTCAGTTTGCCTTTAGTCTCTTCCACATCATCAAGCTTTTTTTTCTCGCACCATTGTCTTATATCCATAGCACTTGTATTTCACTATCTCTTCGCCGAACTAGTGCACCCATACACCTGACAAGTGTATTGGGTGTGTTAGGGACACAAGAGACTTCTTGTATCTTGATTGCAGGGTTGCTTGAGAGGGAATACCTTTGACCACTTCCTCCCTGAGTTCGATAAACCTTGGGTGATCCACTTAAGGGAAAACTTGCTGCTGTTCTACAAACCTCTGCACTTGGAGGCCCAACAACTGTCTACAAGAATAGAAGTGCGTAGACATCAGTGACATGCACCATCATAAACTTGATCAAAGTATTTGTAAAACATTGATAGCTGGGATCATAGTACTTCAACATAGCATGAAAGATAAAGTTCTAAAAGTAAGACAAAGCAGCTATGTTGCAACATGAAAAGGCACAAACAAAAGATTCATGAATAACAATGCTTTGCAAGACGTTTGTTTGTTTCACATAAAGAAAACATAACATAGTGGCATTCAGCTTGTCCCTCATAGAGTAGCAAACATAAATGCATAGGACACCTTCAAAGTTCATAAGAGTGACTAGATACAGATAGTTTAAGAACAAGCAATATCAAAGTTATGCATCAATCAACAGGTCTTGGGACAATGCACATAGAACTAAGAATGGCCACTATGCTCTCAAAGTAGGTGCATAAAGATAGAAGGTGGAGACTCAACATAAAAGTAAAAGAAAGGCCTTCATAGAAGGAAGTAGGGAATCAAGTCTCATAAAGAGCTTCCAAAAATTATGGTACTTATTAGCTTTCAGCTCTCATTGCCCCTATCATAAGAATCTTTAGGTGATTAAGGTTAAAGTGACACAACTAAGAGGATATGATTGACAAGTTATAAGCCGAAGTCTCATGCCCCTCACTTACGAAGACTGAACCTCATGCTACTCAACATTAGTCACAAGTAAGCTCTTGTCATTGTAAGTACATATGTTCATAGAGAACCACCAACGGGGGTACCCCTTGCACATGATACAGGAGCTATCCCATAATCAAAATGACAAGACAAGTAGACAATGAGCATCTCAGCGATCTTTTTATTTGCTATTTGCATAGGTTTTTATTGAGGATGCTTCATAGAGTGCTCGTTATGGTTATGCTGCAAGTTTCCACCATGATTAGGCATGGCTTAGGCTAGCGGCCCAGGCGTTTCTCTAACACAAATATAAACTCCATGATCTTCCAAGTTCCCCTTTTATTTCACACCGCCGAGATCCATAAGAAAAAGAACATGATATCAACTAGGTACAATGTACAAGTGCAATGTTGAAAGCGTTCCCCATGATACATGGTTCTGCTAACTTCAACTTATAAAGCACAAGCATATACGCAACAAATTTGGATGCAATGGTTCAAGTTTATTAAGTGCAAGAAAGTAAAGTGTGCCATCAAGTTCGTGAGAGCTTTAATCACTAATTTTCACATAACAAGTTTAATTCGGAAGGTAGATAAAAACATGAATATACTTGGAATAGCAAATCCTAATAGGTAGGTATGGTGGACTATTTGGAATAACTTGGTTTTAGGAGTTGGATGCATGAGTGGAACTCATACTTGGTTATGGAGGCTAGCAAAAGACTGGGAGCGACCAACTAAGAGAGCAATAACGGCCATAATCATGCAGAGCGACAAACATAATTAATCAAAGCATAAAGTGATACGACAAGTCGAAAACTAAAGAATCATAAAGGCTATGGTGACTTGGGATAGTCATTACATGGTGTGAGCATGTGCCAAGTCAACCCAAATAAAGCATCAAAGGAGAATATTACAATACTATGCTTTAATATGCTAAAACAACGTATGATTCTTCCAAGGCACGTTAAGCAATCTCAATTGTTTATAACATATCATGCAACTTCAAAGATCACTAAGCATAAAGCCAAAACAATATCAAGCATGGCATGACAAAGCATAGGCCACAGTAAAAAACAAGCTCCTTTTACCACTTAAGCATGAACTTTTCCTACTTTTTTCCAATCCAAACCAAACTATTTGAAAACTAATGCATGAAAGAGGGGGTACAACCAATTTATTCAAAAAACTAAGAAAACCAAGCAAACGAAAACCAAAAAAAAAACGAAGACGCTCCAAGAACAACACAACTGTCCATGAAACAATAAAAATGAGGTGTTTGGAAGGAACCTGGGATTTTTATTGATGAAGAAGGGGATGCCTTGGGCATCCCCAAGCTTTGACGCTTGTACCTCTTGAATATTTATTGGGGTGACATTGGGTGGCATACCCAAGCTTGACCTTTAGTCCATTCTTCATCTCATTACATCATTCTCTCCATTCACCTGAAATTTTTCCTTCATACAAAACTTCACACAGTCTTTATTAGCAACATTAGTGCACTCAAGACAATAAGTCTTTGGGTTCAGTTTCAACACCAATAAAACTTCCATTAAAACACAACCTACTGAAGCACTTCCCTCAAAAAGCTCAATTCCCCAAAAGAACTCAAAAAGGAACCAACAAGAAGCAAATGCAAATAATGGCAGAAATCAATCAAAACAGACCAGAAGGTAAAAACCAATTTTTTCGAAGACCTTATGTTGCTCAAATCAAAAAGTGTTGAACTAAAGAAAGTTAGATAACAACCTGGGTCAGAAGACAAAAAAATCATGCCTCAAAACTTTGTACAAAGATTTTACACGAATTTTTATGGTGAAGCATAGAAATCTGTTTCGGGACAACAACTTTCTCAATCATTTCTTCTCTCTCATTAGAGGTTATTCTTGGCACAAAAGGCAAAAAAAGGATAAGGAGCGGTTATTATAGAGGTAATAACTTCCAAGACTCGTCTAAAACTTTTGGGTTATCTCCCAATAAGTACTTTTCTTTAACGCCTTTAAGTTAGGCATAAGAAGCAAGAAAAAGAATCAAGTGTTCTGAGATGAAGAAGCATTAAGAGCAAATTTTGTTTTCATAGGAGAGGCAAAAGAAATATTCTCTCTCTTCTTAGGGAAGTGTTCTATACCTTTCTTGAGTGGGAATTGATATTTAATGGTGCTTTCTTCCATATCAATAATGGCACCAACAGTTCTAAGAAAAGGTCTTCCCAAAGTAATAGGACAAGAAGCATTGCATTCAACATCCAAAACATAGAAATAAATGGGGACATAGGCATTGTTAACCATAATAAGAACATCATTAATACTCCCCATGAGTTTCTTTTTAGCATTATCATCAAGTGGGACATTCAAATAACAATCTTCCAATGGTGGCAAATCAAGCATATCATAAATCCTTCTAGGCATAATAGAAACACTACTATCAAGATCACATAAAGCTTTGAAATCAAAATCATTCACTTTCATATTAATGATGGGTTCCCAACCATCTGCTTGTTTTATAGGAATAGAAGCTTTATGTTTCATCTTTTCTTCTTTAATATTTATGAGAGCATCAGTAATGTGTTTTGTAAAGGCCATATTCATAGCACTAGCATTAGGACTTTTAGCAAGCTTTTGTAGGAACTTAAAAACTTCAGAGATATTGCAACCATCAAGATCAAAATCATAATTATCATCTAAAATAGTAGAGCTATTACTAGCCTCAACACTAGTGGTAGTGATAGTAGAAACACTAATGTTTCTAGCAATTTTATCTTCTCTTTCCCACTTAGCATGCAATTCAGCTAATAGTCTAACATTTTCATCAATTCTAACTTGTATGGCATTAGTAGCAGCAAAGGGATTCTCATTAGTTTCAGATTTAGCGGCCATTTTATTCAAAGAAGATTGAGCTTCAGCTAATGATGCTATATTTCTTTCAGCATTAGAGAGTTTCTCCTCAATAGTTTTATTGAAAGCAGTTTGTTTACTAATAAAGTCTTTAAGCATAACTTCAAGTTCAGAGGGAGCACTCCTATTATTGTTGTAGGAATTTCCATAAGCATTGCCATTTTTGGGAGGATATGGCCTATAATTATTGTTACCAAAATTATTCCTATAGGCATTATTGCTAAAACTGTTATTTCTTATAAAGTTCACATCAACTTGCTCTTCTTGAGCAACCAAAGAGGCTAAGGGAACATGATTTGGATCAATATGAGCCTTCCCATTAACAAGCATAGCCACAATAACATCAATTTTATCACTCAAGGAAGAGGTTTCTTCAACAGAATTTACCTTCTTACCTTGTGCAGCTCTTTCGGTATGCCATTCAGAATAGTTAACCATCATATTATCTAGAAGCTTTGTTGCAGCACCCAAAGTAATGGTCCTAAAGGTACCTACAGCTGCAGAATCCAATAGATTTCTTGAAGAATAGTTCAATCCTGCATAAAAGGTTTGGATAATCATCCAAGCAGTCAGTCCATGAGTGGGACAATTCTTTACCAAAGATTTCATTCTTTCCCAACCTTGAGCAACATGTTCATTATCAGATTGTTTAAACTTCATTATTTCACTTCTCATAGATATAATTTTAGCGGGAGGATAGTATTTTCTAATGAAAGCATCTTTGAATTTAGTCCAAGAATCAATACTATTTCTAGTTAAGGAATTCAACCATTCTTTAGCTTTTCCTCTCAAAGAGAAAGGAAACAATTTGTGCTTAATAATATCCCCATCTATATCCCTATGCTTTTGCATCTCACAAAGTTCAACAAAGTTATTTAGATGAGCAGCAGCATCTTCATTACCAATACTACTAAATTGTTCTCTCATAACAAAATTGAGTAAAGCAGGTTTAATTTCAAAGAAAGTAGCTCCAGGAACAGGTGGAGCAATAGGTGTGCTCATGAAATCATTGTTGTTGGTGCTAGTGAAGTCACACAACTTAGTATTTTCAAGAGTAGTCATTTTTTTGTGTTTTTAATAAAGAAAGCAAACTTGTAAAACTATTTTTTGTGTGTTTTTATAAAGAAAAAAGCAAACAAAGCAGAAATAAACTAAGGAAAACAAATAAAACAAAGTAAAGAGATTGGTTATGAGAGACTCCCCTTGTGAAGATGTCCTTGACTCCCCGACAACGGTGCCAGAAAATATACTTGCTGACTCGTGTATTAACGAGCTCGTTGGGGAACCCCAAGAGGAAGGTATGATGAGTACAGCAGTAAGTTTTCCCTCAGTTATGAAACCAAGGTTATCAATCTAGTAGCAGCAAGGAAACACCTCCAAGGTGTTGCTAGCTGGACTTTGGCAGGGCGCACTACCGGCACCAGCAGCAATGTGGAAACCTACACAACACAACCATAGAACTTTTCCCCCAACTTACAGTGAGGTTGTCAATCTCACCGGTTTTGCTAAAAACAAAGGATTAACCGTATTGTGTGGAATAAAGTAATAGTTTGCAGAAAGTAAACAGAAAGCAGTAAACAGTTGTAGATTGATGGTAAAAGAAATGATCGGGTTCCATAGTTCACTAGTGGTGGCTCTCCTTAAGATAGATGACATGTTGGGTGAACAAATTACAGCGGGGCAATTGACAAACATCGAGAAAGCAATACATGCATATACTAATCATCTTGACTCCTTTGAGATTCGATTGGTGACATGGGTATACCCTACAGGTACTCGAGCTTGGTATATACGGTCCAAATACGTAAAGGCCCACGGTGTCGCCAATGCCCAAATGAAGGACTCGAGTAACCTACGGACTCTCGATTGCTTGAAGAACAAGAAGAAGCTAAAGATAGAAAGTTTGAAGGGGAAAACCCTAACTTGTAACCGACTCGACCTGCTACCCGAGACCTAGCCTACCTATATAAAGGCTAGGAGGGGGCGGCGAGGAGGACACATGTAACCCTAGTTTCCACAACCCTCGCCAGATCACATCTGCGCACCATTGTAATCTTCGATTCTTTCGATAATTCCACGAGCAGACAAGCAGGAGTAGGGACCTCTACAAGGTCTGAACCTTGGTAAATCTTTGTCCCCTGTGTGCTTGTTTGCTATCCAATAGATGTCTCCAGCGCTCCCTCCTTCTCCAAAACCCAAGTCCATAACAATGGGCATTGATGAGTTAAACCCTCGTCAATTGGCGCCGTCTGTGGGAATTGGGAGTGCTGATGTTGTGGCTTCTTTGGCCCCATCAACCGCGATCTACAACTCTGCAACAGCGGAGATTCGCCAGCTCTTCGGCGCGTTCGACTTCACCGTCCACACGCCGGCCACTCGACCGGCCTTCGAGTCCGTGGGCGACGAAATCAGCCTGGCAATCGGGAGCTTCCGCTTCCACGTTGGTGAGATGGGCATGCTTCGCATGCCTGATCAGCCGATAGTGCCGGCGATTGCCCTAGCATCACGGTTCCCTCCATCGATCGGCACCCTCAGTGAGCTCAACGCCCTGACAACAGTCGAGAATACGGTCAGCGATAGCAGTCGCGACTACGATCTGAGCGATCTGGCCACGGAAGACGGGGCCTATAGCTCCGGATCTGAAAGTTGCAGGAGCAGCAGCTTCCCCAACCACTTCATGTGCGCCGTCATCAACACAGGTGATACCTCTGCCAATCGCGACAACGGTGGCAATCGCAGTAACGGAACCGACCCGCCCAACCACAACAACGGTGGCAACGGCGGTAGTGGACCAACGCCTAACGGCGGCAATCGCGTCCCTGTCGACAACGGAGGAACAGTCGAACCTCCAACTATAATAAACGAGCAAACCGGCGAACGCGTCGTAATCAGGCTCAACGAGCAAGAATGGGCTCGCTGCCGCGAGGCCCTGTGAGGCACTCCTCTACCCTTCGGATCGCCGCAAGAACTACTGATGGGCTACCACTGGCTCCTGAAGGAAGAATTCAAGTGCCAAGTGCAAACAATGGCGCAACTCTAGGCACGCAAAAAGGCAGCAGACGAGTCGAGCCTTCGTCGTGCTGGGCTCTCCTTCCATGGAGGATCCTCCTCCAAGGGCAACGAGTACCTCGCCAAGAAGAGGCAATCTCGGATGGCTCATCTCACCGAGCAAGAACGCATAGAAGCTGCAAAAGTCCTCGCCTTCAGCTCTATGAGAGTCGACACTCGGGGCAACATGGTCCCCAAGACGCCGCATAGAAGCTGCAAAAGTCCTCGAGCCGCCATGCACCGATCTACGATCGCGGGCTTGGGATTAATCGAGGCCGCCCTCGATAAGGAGCCAACACCTGAGCCTAAAAAGGGCAAAGCACTAGCAAAGCGCTACTCCTCGCCCTCATCCAGTGACGACAGTGACGACCTGTCTCGACGCCGCCGCTCATGGCGACACGACAACGACTATGATGCGCGCAACGACCTCACGCAACGCAAGATCGACAAATCAAGGGCGCGACGTGCCTGGTCGACTGACTCGGAAGAAGATGTGGAGCTCTGCGGCGCCAGATGCTTCAGGAGATCCATCAGGCAAAAGCGAATGCCTAAAGGGTTTAAACTCCCATCGGAGAACCCGAAGTTTGACGGCCTATAGGACCTGAAGATCTGGCTGGAGGACCACATCTCCTCCGTCAGGCTCCATGGTGGCAGTCGAAGCACGGTCATGCAATGCTTACAGCTACAGCTGCAAGGCGCCGCTCGAGCATGGCTCAACAACCTCCCGCGCGGATCCATTCGCAGCTGGGATGAGCTGGTTTACAGCTTCGTGCGCAATTTCAAGGGCATGTACAAGCGGCCCGCATCAATCGAAGAGCTGAGGTGCTGCCAGCAAAGATCCGGCGAATCTCTATGCTCCTACATCCAAAGTGGTCCATCATCAAGAACTCCGCAGAGAACATCTTGGAGGATCGTGCGATTGACGCGTTCAACGGCGGCGTTCGCCGCCTAGAGCTCAGGGAGGATCTAGGACGATCAAAGCCCCAAACCATCGACCACCTGATGGAAATTGCGAATCGGTGGGTCGATGGAGAAGATTCGGTGAAGAATCGCGTTCACTCCGATGAGGAGGTGGAACTCGAGCGCAGACGCGATCGACGGGGAAAATGCCGCATGAGCATCTACGACGACCGCGACGACGTCAACATGGTCGCAGCCGGCTACACCGACAGATGTGACGATAACCGCAACAGCCGATACCGTAGTGGTGGATACCGTGACTCTGGGAAAACCACGCAAGTGTGGTAACGCCGCAATCGCGATGAGGCACCCGCAACATCCAATGAGGAAAAACTGTCCGGGCCATGTACGGTGCACTTCTACATCGACAAGCACGATGGAAAGAAGAGTCCAGCCACCTCCTCAAGGACTGCCGCGAATTCCTCAAGCTACATGAGGGATTGGTTCGAATGAATCGCAACGCAGTCGAGAGAGGCTACAGAGCCGCACCAGGCGCACGGCGCTCTGCCACCTCCACCTGGGCCACCCCCGAATGCAGTTGCACCAGACCAGCACCACGAAGGCGAACCGTACCCACGAGCCATGGGTACCATGATGATCCAAAAGGGACGCCCCTCCAATCGGGTGCAGAAGGCCATCACTCGCCAAGTCAACTTGGCCACACACTCGCCACCATCTACCACTGAGTACCTCAGTGCAAGCGAGTCATGCATCACCTTCGACAAACGCGACCATCCGCCTCAAGTACCCTGCCCAGGCCATTGCCCCCTCGTACTCGAGGCACAAATCGGAGGTTTCGACATGAGTCGCGTCTTCATGGATGGTAGGAGCGGCATTAACATTATATTCACGAGTACCTTGCGAGCAATGAGGATCCCTCTAACTTGCCTGGAGGCCTCGGACACAACATTCCACAGCATTGTCCTAGGGAAAGGCGTATACCCCCGGGCAAAATCAACCTCGACGTCATCTTCGGCACGCCAAGGAATTTTCGGTGCGAGCGCATCGACTTTGAGGTCGTCGACTGGCCCTCACAATACCACCGCATCCTCGGACGTGTCGCGTTCGCTAGGTTCATGGCAGTACCGCACTACGCCTACCTGCAGATGAAAATGCTAGGTCCCAATGGTGTCATCACAATCAATGGGAGCTTCGAGAGATCCGACAGTTGCGACAGGGAATTCAACAAAATTTCCCAATCCTTCGGTATGTAGGAGGAACTCGCGAGACTAAAGGAGTCAACAGACAACAGTCTGCCTCCCCTGAGCCGGCCAAGTTCACCTGATCTCTCTTTCGACTCATCGGTGCACACAAAGAAAGTGTAGGTCCACCCATCAGATCCCGCCAAGACGGCCCTCATCGCCAACAACTTGAGTCCCGCATAGGAACTCGCGCTCGTCGAATTCCTCCATGAGTACTGGGAAATTTTCGCCTGGTGTCCTACGGACATGCCAGGAGTTCCCAGGGAATTCGCCGAGCACACACTCAATGTCAACCCCGACGCAAGGCCAGTCAAACAAACAATTCGGCGATTGTCTGAGCCACGGGCGCAAGCAGTTGGAATGGAGATCAACAAACTCCTCGAAGCCAAGTTGATACGCGAGATCAAGGAAAGCACTTGGCTCGCCAACACGGTGCTGGTACCAAAAAAGGACTTGGATATCCTGCGGATGTGCGTAGACTTCACCTCTCTAAATAAGCACTACCCAAAGGATCACTTCCCATTGGCATGCATCGACCAGATCATCGACTCCACCGCGGGATGCGAACGCCTCTGCTTCCTCGACGCTTACTCAGGCTATAATCAGATTCGAATGAAGGAGGAGGATCAAGAAAAAACAGCATTTACAACGCCCTTCGGTGTGTTATGCTATAATACAATGCCCTTCGGGCTAGAAAACGCAGGAGCCACCTATCAGCGGTGCATGCACGCTTGCCTCAAGGAACAACTGGGTCGCAACATTCAAGTCTATGTCGATGACATAGTAATCAAGACCAAGGAGGAAGCCTCCCTAATCGACGATTTGCGCGAAACCTTCGCCAACCTCGACCGCTACCAGATCAAGCACAATCCGGACAAATGCGCCTTTGGCGTGCCATCTGGGCAACTACTCGGGTACCTCATATCCGCGAGGGGAATCGAGGCAAACCCGAAGAAAATAAAAGCCATACTGGCCATGGAGAAGCTGAAAAACATAAGGGGCGTCCAGCAGCTGGCTGGGCGAATCGCGGCCCTCGGTCGATTCATCAGTCGGATGGGTGAAAAGGCGCTACCTTTCGACCAACTCCTCCGAAAAACTGAAAAATTCGAGTGGACCAATGAAGCGCAAGAAGCATTCGAAGACCTCAAGCGCCTGCTATCAACTTCGCCAGTACTGGTGACCCCACGAGAAAGGGAACCACTGTTGCTATATATCTCTGCCACCTACCAGGTGGTCAGCACAGTGCTCGTCGTCAAGCGAGCCGAGGAAAACAAGGTCCACGGGGTACAATGCCCAGTATACTACCTCAGCGAGGTCCTCATGCCAACAAAACAGCGGTACCCGCACTACCAGAAGCTGGCGTACGGTGTCTTCATGACCGCCCGGCGACTACGCCATTACTTCCAGGAGCACCCAATCGTGGTGGTCAATGACGCCCCGTTGGGGCACATCCTCAATAACCCCGACACCACGGGACGAGTCGCGCTTTGGGGAATAGAATTGTCTCCACGAGACATTACATACGAAAAACGCGACGCAATCAAGTCGCAAGTTCTCCCTGACTTCCTCATGCACTGGATGGAGAACCAGCTCCCTGACAAACCAGATATGTCCTACCTCTGGACAATGCACTTCGATGGATCCAAGCGGAAGGACGGAGCAGGTGCCGGTGTCATACTGACATCACCTCAAGGGGACAAGCTGAAATACATCCTGCGAATGCAGTTCACAGCCTCCAACAACGAGGCTGAATACGAGGCCATTTTGCACGGGATGAGGATGGCAAAAGTGGCTCATCATATACGGTGACTCCAAGTTGGTCGTCAACCAAACAATGCATGAGTGTGATGCACTGAACGACAACATGATCGCGTACCGCGACCTCTACAACACACTCGAAGGAGACTTCGACGGTTGCGAGCTGCGGCACCTAGGTCGCGAAAGCAATGAAGAGGCGGACGCACTCGCCAACATAGGCTCTACCTACGCACCCATACCTCCTGGGGTATTTCTCGAGCGCATCTGCGAATACTCCATCAAGCCAAAGGTCGTAGAGAAGAAAACAAGCGCAGCAACGGACTCGGGGGCTACGTCGCCCAATGAGTCAATGGCACTCGATGACTTGGAGTTGGACACAAGACTCCAGGGACCAATGAGCGTCATGATGATTGAGCAATCCTGGACGTAGCCGTACATCACGTACCTCCTCAGGAAAAGGCTCCCGGACGATCCGACTGATGCACGGCACATCGCGCGGTGCTCCAAGGCATTCACTATTATCAATGGCGAACTGTATAAATGCAACATCACAGGAGTACTCCAGTGATGCGTCTCCACGGCCGATGGAAGAGTTGTTCTCCTCGACATCCATGAGGGAACCTGCGGGCACCATGCCAACAGTCGTGCCCTTGTCGCCAAAGCTCTACGAGCTGGATTCTATTGGCCCACGGCCATGCGCGATGCCAAGGACATCGTCCAAAAATGCAACGCTTGCCAACGATTCGCGGACAAGCCGCACGCACCGGGCGCGGAACTCCGGCCAATCCCATTGGCCTGGCCCTTCGCGCAATGGGGACTCGACATGGTTGGCAAACTCCCAAGGTCCTCACGAGGAGGCTACGTCTACCTCTTAGTCGCAGTCGACAAATTCACCAAGTGGATTGAGGCCATGCCAGTGACCAACCAATCAAGACACAGCGCAGTTAAGTTCTTCGAATCCATCGTCTACCGCTTCGGAGTACCGCATAGCCTCATCACCGACAACGGGACGAACTTCACATCCAAGGAGTTCCAAGAATTCTGCGAGAACCTGGGGATCAACATTAGCTACGCCTCGGTAGCGCATTCACAGACCAACGGTCCGGTGGAAAAAGCAAACGGGCTCGCCTGCGGCGGCATCAAGAAGCGACTCCTCCGACCACTCGAACAAGCCGCGGGTTGCTGGCCAGACGAACTACAGTCCGTACTCTAGAGCCTACGCACAACTCCAAACAGTGCCACGGGCTACACGCCATTATTTATGGTGCACGGAGCCGAGGCAGTGCTGCCCGCCGAGGTACGGTACAAGGCGTCGCGCGTGGTCGCTTGCAGCGAACAAGAGTCATCCCTCGCACTCGAAGACTCCGTCGACCTCCTTGACGAGGCAAGAGAAATCACCGCATAAAGATCAATGATCTACCAGCAGAACCTGCGCAACTACCACAGTAGGAGGCTACGCCCCAGGTCCTTCGTCGAAGGTGACCTGGTCCTGCGACTGAAGCAGCAGGGGCATCTCAAGCTCGAGTCCCCCTGGGAAGGACCATACGTGATTACAGAAGTAATCCCAGGTGGCGCCTATCGCCTTCAAAATTTAGAGACAGGAGTCGCATACTCCAACCCCTGGAACGTCGCACAGCTGCGATGCTTCTACCCCTAGTCACCTTTTTACTTTTTACATTGCAAATAAGGCTACTCAGCCAAGGCTACTTAGCCAAACATTGTACCTCGCACTGTCCTTCGAATAAATAAATCTAAGTGCCCCAAAACTCTGTGTTCTCTTTTATTTTTCCAATTTATCTACTCGGGGGCTGTGCGACCCTACATCTGTTCTACGAACCAAAACGCGATATCCTGAGTAGCTGGTATGTCAATCGAAACCCTTGACATAACATCAACCCAGCTGCAACGCACCTGACAGGTTGACAAGGGACTAAGATAAGAGCATGGCCAGGCTAACGAAAAGGACTCGCATAGTGCATCGCACTTCATGCTAACAAAGCTCTTTCTACATATTCGACAATAAATTATATACAACATTTATACGAACTTTACAACATGACTACACTTATGTGCATGATACAAACTAAGCTACTACTGCAGCAAGAGAACGTTGGTTTGTTCCTCAAAGAAGTCGACGATCTCTTCTGCTGGGCGATCCACAGCCTGGTAGTGTGGCACCATATTCCAGGCAGAACCTGCCAGTGGCGCAGGCGGCCCAGCCGCAATTGCCACAACATCTACGTCAGGCTTGTGCAATCGCACCAACGATAGAGCAGCCTTGTTACCAGCCACCAACTGTTGCCTCATGCACTCCCGAACTGCGGACAGGTCTTGAAACTTGGCAAGGGGGCCAGCAGGCTTGATGGAGTAACATCCAGCGGAAACATTGTCCGATAAATGTTCTTCAAACATGACTGCGACTTCTTCAGAAAGTGCAGCACTCGCGACGCGCGATCCTGCAGGGTCGCCAGCGCAATCGCACGATCATGATCTACCCAGAAGTATCCACTCTCTTGAAGTTGCTCCTGGGTGAGATCATGCATGCGAATGGCAATTCTATCCTTCTCATCCTGCGGATGACGCGTGCTGACAACTACACGAAGTAGCAACAGCAACATAAGTACAACACACCATCGCGAATGACTACAAGGAAAAGTTAAGAGCAAGCAAACTAACACTTGAATTGGTCGCCCAGCTGCATCACCTCGCCAAGCAGATACTGCTCTTAGGCGGCGGCTTTCTCCGCCTTCGACCTCCATACATCCGCGTTACCACGGAGCACGGGCAACTCACGCTCCAGCTGCTTCACGCGGTCAGGTAGTCGCGAAAGCAGCGACAGTTCATCTACCCTGGAGCGCGGCGGTGCCAAAGTATCATCAAGAGGCGGCGAGTCCTGAGTTTCCCTCAAAGGATCACTTGATGAACCCTACCACAATTCAAGCAGAAACAAATAAGACGACCAAAATCAACACAAAGGCAAAAGATTCAAGTGCATTCAAGACTAGCAAAAGTATCAGCAGATACACTCGCCAGCAAGCATGTTCTTAACAAAGGGCATAAACTAGTTAACTATTACAAAGCTATTAAGGGGTGATCGGCTTCTTTGACTTCGACCGCTTCGAGGGCTTCATCGAGTCCGTGGCAGTGTCAGATGCCACTGACTTTCTGCCAGCCCCTGATGCTGCAGCTTTCGCCGCCTTCTTGGCACGTTGCAGCTCCTCAGAATACTTCACAACAGTGTTTATCAGATGATGCCCATATTTGCCACAAGCAGTCGCGAAAGGAGCAAAGACTACCTGCTGGCCATCCGTGCTAACAGGCATCGCCTTTGACACCGCGGCAGGATCAATCTCGACTCTGTGGGCTTGCACCATGGCAAGCGACATGGACGCGCCGGCCGCGCGGAGTGAGTTCTTGAAGCTAGAGGGCACACCCCCGGCGAGTGACTCCACCAGCTCGTCTATGTTCTCGACTAGCTCCGCCTTGGGCATCAGCTCCTCCCGGAGACGACTGAGTACGCCTTTGGCCTTAGAGAGTGTATCCTGAACGGTGGTGCTACGGTCTTCGACTGCCGACAATGCACCTGCCAGAGCATCATCGCAACAGAGGACCTGCGGGTCAAAGCTCAAGTCGCTAGCATCTATACATAAATCCACACATGGACAAAGCATCAGCGCCACCGGCAAAAAATCGAGCAGAGAAGGATAACAATATCCAAAGCAAAGTACCTGAGAGGGCCTTGGCAATCGAGAAAAGTTGTTCTTCGAACAACTTCTCCCTGGCTGCGAATGAGGCGCGCAGATCCTCTTTGTGCCTTTGCGCCGCGTCACACGTCGCGATTGTTTCATCGCGACCCTTCACAGCCGCGGCGAGTGTCTTCTCCAGGGTGGCGGCGTCACGCAAGAGGGCATTATGTTCAACTACACAACAAAAAAGAATTGACTATCAGTCGACCATATAAAAAGGAGAAGAAGAAGAAGTGCAGAACACTCACTCTCAACCACGCGATGACGCGTCTCCAGCATTGCATGCTGGCGGCCCATCGCAAGCACTTGTTCCGCCAAGTGAGCGGCTTCCTTCACAAGGATCTATCACACAACGAGGGATCAGTAGAAGCAATAGATAACATCGACTGCAACATAAAAAGAAGAAAATTTACACTTACATGATCCTCCAACGACTCCGAAGATGTCTGTTGTACCGTCATTCGGGCAACAATTCAATGTTCCCCCTCATGCGGAGAGCTGGAAGAGTTGTGCCCGGAGTAGGCCGCCAATGGAGGAGAAGGAGCACGCTCGACCTCTTTCTTGGCCCTTGAGGTCGCGACTCCTGATTCTTTCAGAAATTGGATGTCGCCAGAAGATGACGACGCATCTTGACTGCAAAGACAAAATCAACATCAAGAACAAGACAAAAATCCAGAGACGAACCAAAAAGGGCAAATCCAGATAAGAACAAACAAATTAGAAAACTTACCAATTAAACTTGTCAGAGTCAAAGGTGGGCTCCCCTGTATCTGACGAAGACACCTTAGGCAATCGCATCTTCTTGCGAGAAGACGGTGCCACGGAGCTCACAGGAATGGCAGGTATCGGCGACTCCGCACAAACGCCTGCACCTTCCGGAGTCGAAGGAGACGACGCATCGGAATCCTCGCTACGCGAACGTTTGCGAGTATCCGGACTGCCGGACTCGGGGGCTTCCTCCTCCAGATCAGATGGGACAGTCGATTCCGACTCGTCCTCTTCCAAGACATCGCGAGGGATAATCCCCTCAGGGAGAGGGGGCATACAGGGTGACATCGCCCAATCCTACATACAGATATCAATTTATCGCAAAGATAAGAAACAACAAAGAATCAATCGACAAACTAAGCTACTACATAGCACAACTATACCTCAAGAGGAGGGTTAGCAGCATCAAACAGAGGAACAACAGGCTCACTGGGAAGCACATCCTTGGTGGTGTACTTGGCGACCAGTCGAACCCTCTTGTCCACCTCACTCGCGGACATGCCATCGGCAGACACGCGAGTGGCATCATCAGCACCAGCCCACTAAAACATAGGGTGGACTCTGGCCTGCAGGGGCTGGACACGACGGTGCAGCCACGTGCGAATGAGAGTGCAGCCTCCTTCCTCTTTGCCTATGCGGCTCTCGAGGTCGCAGACGCGCTCGTACAGCACATCTGTCTCCACGGACTCGCCAGGCATGATTACGTTCTTCCAGGAGCGCCTCCTCTTGCACGGCATCGCGGGATCGAAGGGTGCGAGTCCGAAGTGCTCCCCGTCAGCCTTCTCATCGCGGATATAGAACCATTTGTCCCTCCACCCTTGGACGGACGCCGTGATCTTGATGTCGAAATAGGTGGTGGATGGGTCGACATGGATTCCACAGCCACCTACATCGTAAACTAAAGAGCCAGACGCAGATTGGCGCTTCAGCTTGAAGAGGCGCTTGAAGAGGCCGAAGTGCGGCTCGATTCCGAGCCAGCACTCGCAGAGGGTGATGAAGCAAGAGATATGAAGGATAGAATTTGGGGACAGCTGGTGGAGCTGAAGCCCGTAAAGCAAAGGAGGCCCCTGAAGAAAGGATACAGGGGCAAGGAAAGGCCGTGAATGATGAAAGACAAAAACATCACTCGAAAACCAGCGGGAGGAGAAGGAATTATCTCACCGCCAGGGACGCGCGCATTGTCGGCTGCGGTGGATAGCACTCCGTCTTGGCGAAGAAGACGGAGATCCGAAGATTTGATGATGGACGGACGCCACGCGCCATTTGTGACGCGGGTGCCCACGCCTTTCTTCTTCCAGCTGGCGGCGGTACTGGTGCCCACGACGGCGGAGCCGCTCTTCTTCTTCACCGCAGCAGTGGTAGCTGCGGAATCAGCCGCAGCACCTCCCTTCTTCCCCATTGCACAGCGGTGATGTGATCGAAGGAAGTAGCTCAGAAACGAGCAGAGCTGCTCCAGCGTCGTGGAAGAAACGAGCACAGAGAAAGCACGGGAGTAGCGGCAATGGCGATGGAAGCAAAGGCTGAATGCGAGCAGATCAGAAAATTACCGTCGCAACACCACTACTTAACCCCTGGAAGATCAATCCAACAGCTCAGAAAAACCCTACTGGACGCGTGGCAAACATCGTGCTAGACATGTGGAGAAGTGGAAACATGAACCGTCCCTCCACTGCTCCCATTACGCGCAGAAATCGAGGAGGCGCGGTTAAAAAAAAGATTATGCACGCCCAGTCAAATCATAGTCAGAGAGTAGGACCCACTGCTCGTCACGTCCCGTCAAACTCGCTCACGCGGGCAACTGAGGTCATGGAATCGTCAGCACTGACGTCATCAAAGCTACGCAGCAGAAGACTTCGACTACTTTAGTCCTTGCTCGAGTCTTCGACTCCACCAAGCACTCGGGGGCTACTCCCATAGGGAGCGCTGGTCGCGCACCCTATGATTTTTCTTTTCTTTTTCAAGGACCATGGACAGTCAAAGTCAAACCCAACCATTCGACATGCGGTTCGACTATGGACATGGGTTACTCCCATAGGGAGCGTCGGAAATAAATTCGACTGAAACAAGAAAGCAAAACACGATAGCAGTCGCAAAAGTTCTTTAGTCCCTAACTGAGTCTTCGACTCAACCAGGCACTCGGGGGCTACTCCCATAGGGAGCGCTAGTCGCGCACCCTATGATTATTTATGCAAAAAACTATGGGTTCATAACATCCACACTCGAAGCTCATGGCGACACCGCCTCATAATTTTTCCCTACAAAGAGACTGCATCTCCTGGGTCACCCGAATCGTCTCCGCGATGATAAAATTCGGATGCCGCGCTTACAGCGTGAAGGTAAGACCTGAATAAGGCCTGGCAACGCATCAGCTATGCAATACCAGAAATGTATCCGTGCCTACAGGTACGATGAACATGCCTTGACAGACGCGTCGAGTGCTCACACCCATATAACTGGAGTTCGACTCCTGTAAGACCTCCGCGGCTTGAGTCGAGTTACACCAGCACTTTTCCGGATTCGAGTCCAAGGACTCGAGTTTGAGTAGATTGCGTTGTTTCACCCTAAGGTGGTTAACTGATACTGATACATCAGATAAATCAGGCACGCACATCAACAATCCCTATGACACAAACAAAGCAATCGAAAATGTACTCATTCATACACTCGAAAGGCTTCAAAAAGTCCCCAGTTGAATCTGCGTTTCCACTGGACACTCGGGGGCTACTGACATGGGTATACCTTACAGGTACTCGAGCTTGGTATATACGGTCCAAATACATAAAGGCCCATGGTGTCGCCAAGGCCCAAATGAAGGACTCGAGTAACCTACGGACTCTCGATTGCTTAAAGAACAAGAAGAAGCTAAAGATAGAAAGTTTGAAGGGGAAAACCCTAACTTGTAACCGACTCGACCTGCTACCCGAGACCTAGCCTACCTATATAAAGGCTAGGAGGGGTGGCGAGGAGGACACACGCAACCCTAGTTTCCAAAACCCTTGCCAGATCACATATGCGCACCATTGTAATCTTCGATTCTTTCGATAATTCCACGAGCAGACAAGCAGGAGTAGGGACCTCTACAAGGCCTGAACCTGGGTAAATCTTTGTCCCCTGTGTGCTTGTTTGCTAGCCGATAGATGTCTCCAGCGCTCCCTCCTCCAAAACCCAAGTCCATAACAATGGGCATTGATGAGTTAAACCCTCGTCAATTGGGCATTACAACATTATACATAGACCGTAATCCAACTGCATCTATGACTAATAATCCACCTTCAGGTTATCATCCGAACCCCCTCCAGTATTAAGTTGCAGCAACAGATAATTGCATTACGTATTGCGTGTAAATTAAACAATACGATTGTTCTATGAACAAAGGATTGTTGTTTTCTCCCTAGTAGCAACAACACATCTAGTACCTTAGAGATTTCTGTCACTTCCCCAGATTACTAGAGGCATGAACCCACTATCGAGCATAAATACTAACTCTTGGAGTTGCTATCATCTACTTGGCCAAGATAGCTACTAACAACGGAAAGCATGCAAGATCATAAATAACAAAGACATGATAGAATCAATAATCAATCTGAAATAGCATCTCAATATCCATCGGATCCCCGCAAACACAACATGTAGGATTACTAATAGATGACCTTGATCATGAACGGAGCTCACAAGATCTAAACATGATAGCACAAAGGAGAAGAACTAGTCATCTAGCTACTACATGGACCCGTAGTCCAAAGATGAACTACTCACGCATCACACCCGAGGCTTGCATGGTGATGAAGAAGGCCTCCAGGGTGAATTCCCCTCTCCGGCAGGGTGCCGGGAAGAGCTTCAGATCCCTCCCGATCTAGGGATGGAGATGACGGCGGCTACAGACTCTTTCGTGGAATTTTGATCGGGTACTTAGGGTTTCTATATCGGAGGCATCTTTTAGGCAAAAGGGGAGGCCGAGGGGGGCCCGAGGTGGCCAGACCACCCCTTGGCGCTGGCCAGGCTTGGCCGCGTGGCTAGGTGGTGTGACGCCCCCTGGCCCCTCTGCGTCTCGTATTCTTGCTCCGTGTGTCCCTCGGTGAAAAACTGACTCTGGCTTTTGTCCCGTCCAATTCCGAGAATATTCATTTTCTGAGTTTCCTGGAACCAAAAACAGCAGAAAATAGGCAGCTGGCACTGTGGCATCTTGTTAATAGGTCAGTCCAAGAAAGTGTGTAAAAAAGTACTCCAAAGTGTGGACAAAACATAAGAAAGTAGATAAAAACCAAGCATGGAACATCAAAAATTATAGATACGTTAGCAACGTATCACCCCTCTTCGTCTCGTATTCTGGCTTCGTGTCCCCCTCGGTGAAATATTGACTTTGACTTTTGTCCGGTCCAATTCCGAGAATATTCATTTTCTGACTTTCCTGGAACCAAAAATAGCAGAAAATAGGCAGCTGGTACTGTGGCATCATGTTAATAGGTTAGTCCAGGAAAGTGTATAAAATGTACTCCAAAGTGTGGACAAAACATAAGAAAGTAGATATAAACCAAGCATGGAACATAAAAAATTATAGATACGTTTGCAACGTATCACTGCCACTCTTATTTCAGATTGCAATTACCACTTATAATCATCCGTATTACTTGTAGTTCACTATCTCTTCGCCGAACTAGTGCACATATACACCCGACAAGTGTATTGGGTGTGTTGGGGACACAAGAGACTTCTTGTATCTTGATTGTAGGGTTGCTTGAGATGGATACCTTTGACCACTTCCTCCCTGAGTTCGATAAACCTTGGGGTGATCCACTTAAGGGAAACTTGCTGTTGTTCTACAAACCTCTGCACTTGGAGGCCCAACACTGTCTACAAGAATAGAAGCGTGCGTAGACATCAGTCAACGGTGATTTTTGACCGCACGACCCTCTTTATGCACGAGAATCGAGGCGTCGTGCAGATTTCCTCCATGTTTACCGTGGTAATAACTGCCCACAATTTTTATCCTTTTATAACTCATTACCACATGCCTTCATCCTCTACATTTTGATGTTTCTATACCCTTATCAAATGGTTGAGCTTCGCATTCCCTTCCTTATAAATGAGGGTAGAATACCTTTACTATTTTTACTATCCCCCTTGCTACATACTTCTTCTTCCCTGTGCCGCACATGTGCTCTCTGTTCTTGCATGTTCCTTGCACACCTTCCTCCTCCCCTCGGGAGCCGCCATGGGGAAGTCCAAGGTAGGGACTTCTGCTACTGCCGCCAAGGCGGCGAGGAAGAGGGCCATTGGATGGGCTCCTACAAAGTGCACTCAGCGAGATCTGTGGGAGGCTTACAAATACTGCCTCCTAGATAAGGGCACCTTCAAGCTTCCGGGGGAATAAGCGACTCATGTTCCTGAGCTTGGGTGGTAGGTAATGTTTCTCTCCTTCCTCTATCATGGCCTTTCTCTTTTTGTTCACGAATTTCTTTGTGGATTGCTCTTTGTTTATGGCATGCAGTTTTATCAGCTCACGCCAAATTCCATTCTTCATGTTGCCTGTTTCATCACTCTTTGCGACTGCTTCCTTGGGATTCATCCCCATTGGGGTCTATGGAAGTACTTATTCTATGTTTGTCGAATGCCTCCGACGAAGTTGTCCATGATGTCGGGGCGCCATAATCTCGATTCATTTTGCAGTGATTATTTAAACTTCAAAAATTCGGATTCTATCCAAGGATGGAAAACCAAGTGGTTTTACATCAAAGACCATAAAAACGAGGGCCAAATTTTTGGCTTGGCCCCTTTTGACCCCAAGAAAACCTGTCGAACATTCGACTCATGGGACCAGTGCCCTACTCCTGAAGAAATGAACAAGATCAAGCCTTTGCTAACGTGGCTTGAAAAGCTGCATACTGAAGTTGGCAAGGAGTTATCGGGTTTACAAATTCTGGCCTACTTCGTCCAGATGCGCATCCAGCATATCCAGGCGAGGTTGTATGGTATATGGGCTTACACCGGCAAGAAGGATCCTATGAGGATTTCACTAGATACCTCCCTCTTCATATTTATGAAAAAAGAGTTCGCTCATTCACCATTTTGACAAAGAAGAACCCAGTTCCTTCAAATTGTCGGGTGGATACCTTTGGCAAGAAAAATCTTCTCCCAGATGTGAGTCTTATTCGCTTTCCTTTGTATGTTATAATATTATGTCACCTTATTCTGTCTCCTTATGGTGTAGGATTATGACCATCTTTCTGCACTTCCTCCCCTCCCAAAGAATGGTGAGCTGCTTGCCAGTCCCTCCTTATCCAAAGATTTTACCGGAGCTGGGACTGCAACTGATGAAGAAGAGGAGCCATCTGCTGCTGAATCCTCTTCGGATACTCATTTTGTTGCTTCGGCTCAGTCTGAGGATTTCTGAAGGGTGCCAGCTGTTGACAAAAGGAGGCGTTCTAAAGCCGCCGAAACGGTCGAAGACTCGATGATTCGGCAGGTTCAAAACCACTTTGGGTTGCCCCTGTCTCCTCTGCTCTTCCCCGGATGGATATTTTTCGTATGACGCAAAATGTTTCCTTGTAAGTGCTGCCTTTTCTCTTTGATACTTACTGATCATAACTTTTACTTTTGTTGACAAGAGATTTTCATTCTGCTTCTATAGTGATGATGAAGAAGAAGATATTCCTCTGTCTCCTCCTGGTGCTTCTGTCACACCTCCTCTTGCCAAGTCACCCATGCCATCAACGGATCCGGAGAAAATGCATGAATCACCTGCAGAAAAACTGATCCCAAAATATGTTGGTGCCTCCTTAGAACCACCGTCGCAGAAAAGAAGAAAAATTACAGGCAAGGGTGTGGCGATTTCTAAAAACCCTGCCGAGATTAACATGCAAGATGTGAGTGTTGTTTCCCAAGTTTTGTTTGTGTGACTTGCCCATATTTGTTCTTAATATCCTAACATTCTGCTTTCCTATGCTGCAGCCATTGATGCGCAAGATGGTTGACATGGACTCTCGCTTTATCAAGATTCGTGATGAAGCTAAGGAGTTTAAAGGTTTGTTCTATCACCCGACAAAGTTGTCGTTTACTTATCTCTATTGACTTGGTGCTTATTCTGAATATTCAGACACTACCAAGGAATCTGGGGTTACTTGGGACGAGGCATTAAGGCATGCTAAAGATTTGGAAGCCAAATTGTGGGTCGCAGAGGAGGTGTCGGAGGAGGCCAGACAAAAAGGCAAAGTTGGCGCTGAGGAAAAGGAGAAGCAAGCTACTGCTCTCTCTAAATGAGATGAGAATCTCATGAAGCGACTGGAGCTCCTCAACGCTTCTCTGATTCGTGAGTTTCCTTTCTCAATCTTTGGGACTACGTTCCCTAGTACGAAAAGCACGTTCTATTTTGTCTTTGATATTTTCCTTTGGTTCTAGTTTTTTATTATAAATCTCCATATCATGGAGCTTACCAGCCAGTCTCTAGCGTTGGATGAGGACAAGAGGGTTGACCCTTTAGCGGATGTTGTTGGCACTCTAGAGGAGAACAGTGTTTGTGGGCGTAATCTTCTGATTTGTTCGTGTCGCGCCTTCAAGAGCCTCCATACCAAAAAAATCATCAAAGGAGGTGCCGACACATCTGAATGACCTTGTTCCTGTCTTCGGTGCTGATCTGAACCCGCTGACAGGATACAGTATGGTCCAATCCAAGAGTGCAGCCGAAACTTCTATGGCTTTGGCAATGGCGCATGGTGAGAAGGCCGACTGGAAGAAGGTTAGCTCATTTATTCTAGTCACCAATGATGGCAAAGTGATTGACCTTAGACCCTATATTAAGAGGGCCAAGAAGTATTCGTGGCTTCTTTTAGGTATAGGTGTGGATCTAGAAAAAACTGCCACCCATTCTTCGACTGGAGATCCTTCTGGGAATACTGCTCCAATTATTCCTTCTTCAGTTGATGCCCCGTAAGCTAGTGCTACTTTATCAGCAGAGAAATTTGCCCCATAGTTGGCTTATAGTTGTATAAGCCTCCCTTTTGTTTTCTTTGCTTATAAAGAACCTGGTCCCATTTTGCTAAACTATTCCTCTTGTCGAGAAACGGCTGATTGATACGTCGTAAACGTATCTATAATTTTTGATGTTCCATGCTTGTTTTATATCCACTTTCTTATGTTTTGTTCACACTTTGAGGTATTTTTATACATTTTCTGGAACTAACCTATTAACAAGATGCCACAGTGCCAGTTGCCTGTTTTCTGCTGTTTTTGGTTTCAGAAAAGCTAGTAAAGAAATATTCTCGTAATTGGACGGGACAAAAGCCAAAGTCAAGATTTTACCTGAAGCAATACGAAGACCGAAGAGGAGACGAAGTGGCGCACCAGGGCGGCCACACCTGGTGGCGGCGCGGCCTGGTGGCGACACGGCCACACCTGGTGCCCAAGGCATCCCCTTCTTCATCAATAAAAATCCCAGATTTTCTTCCAAACACTTCATTTTTATTGTTTCATGCACAATTGTGTTGTTCTTGGAGCGTCTTTGTTTTTTGTTTTTTGTTTTCTTTTGTTTGGTTTGCTTAAATAAATTGATTGGACCCCGTGTTCATATGTGGTTTCAAATAAGTTGATTTGTGTTGGAAAAAAGTAGGAACTTTCATGCTTACAAGTGGTACAAAAGGAGCTTGTTTAGACTGTGGCCTAGACTTTATAATGTCATGTTTGATATTGCTTTGACTTTATGCTTAGTGATTATTGTTGTAGCATGACTTGTTCCAAAAAATTGAGATTGCTTAATGTGCCTTGAAAGAATCATGCGTTGTTTTAGCATACAAAAGCATAATATTGTGGTATTCTCCTTTGATGCTTTATTTGGGTTGACTTGGCACATTCTTACACCATGTTAAGACTATGAACCAGTCACCTTAGTCTCTATGATCATTTAGTTTATGACTTGTAATATCACTTTATGCTTTAATTAATAATGTTTTGTCGCTTTGCATGATTATGGCCATTATTGCTCTCTTAGTTGGTCGCTCCTAGTCTTTTGCTAGCCTCCACATGTACCAAGTATGAGTTCCACTCATGCATCCAACCCCCAAGAAAACCAACTTATTCCAAAGAGTCCACTATAAATTCCTATACATGGTGTGTTACACCATTCCAAGTATATTCATGCTTTTATCTACCTTCCAAACTAAACTTGTTATGTGAAATTTAGTGATTAAAGCTCTCACAAACTTGATGGCACACTTTACTTTCTTGCACTTATTAAACTTGAACCATTGTGTCCATCTATGTTGCTTATATGCTTGCTCTTTATAAGTTGTGAGTTAGAAAAACCATGTTGTCATGGGGAACGCTTTCAACATTGCACTTATTATTCAGTTGATATCATGATCTTTTGCTTATGGATCCCGGTGGTGTGAAATAAAAGGGGAGCTTGTAAGCTCATGGAGTTTGTATGTGTGTTAGAGAAACGCCTGGGCAGCTAGTCTAAGCCATGCCTAATCATGGTGGAAACTTGCGGCATAACCATAGTGAGCATTCTATGAAGCATCCTTAATAAAAACCTATGGAAATAGCAAATAAAAATATCGCTAAGATGCTCATTGTCTGTTGCCTTGTCATTTTGATATGGGATAGCTCCTGTATCATGGGGAAAGGGCTACCCCGTTGGCGGTTCTCTATGATGCACATGTACTTACAATGACAAGAACTTACTTGTGACTGAAGTTGAGTAGCATGAGGTTCGGCACTCGTAAGCACGGGGCATGAGATTCTCAACTTATAACTTGTCAAGCATATCTTCATATTTGTGTCACTTTAACCTTAATCACCTCAAGATGCTTATGATAGGGGCAATAAGAGCTGAAAGCTAATAAGTACCATATTTTTTGGAAGCTCTTTATGAAACTTGAATCTCTGCTTCCCTTTGTGAAGGGCCTTTATTTTTACTTTTATGTTGAGTCTCCATCTTCTATCTTTATGCACCTATTGAGAGAGCATAGTGGTCATTCTTAGTTTAATGTGCATTGTCCCAAAACTTGTTGATTGATTCATAACTTTGATATTGCTTGCTCTTAAATTATTTGTATCTAGTCACCCTTATGAACTTTGAAGGTGTTCTATGCATTTATGTACCATGAGGGACAAGCTGAATACCACTTTTATTATGTTTTCTATATGTGAAACAAACAAACTTCTTTGAATGCATTGTTATTCATGATCTTTTGTTTGTACCTTTTCATGTTACAACATAGTTGCTATGTCTTATTGTTAGAACTCTATCTTTCATGCTTATGTTTAGAGTACTTTGATCCTAGCTATCAATGTTTTACAAATACCTTGATCAATATTGTGATGGTGCATGTCACCTCAAAAATTATTATTTTTATCATTTACCTACTCGAGGACGATCAGGAGTTAAGCTTGGGGATGTTGATACGTCGTAAACGTATCTATAATTTTTGATGTTCCATGCTTGTTTTATATCTACTTTCTTGTGTTTTGTTCACACTTTGAGGTATTTTTATACATTTTTTGGAACTAACCTATTAACAAGATGCCACAGTGCCAGTTTCCAATTTTTTGCTGTTTTTTGTTTCAGAAAAGCTAGTAAAGAAATGTTATGGTAATTGGACGGGACAAAAGCCGAAGTCAATATTTTACCCGAAGCAATACGGAGACCGAAGGGGAGACGAAGTGGCGCACCAGAGCGGCCACACCTGGTGGCGGCGTGGCCTGGGGGCGTGTCACCAGGGGGTGTGGGGCCCCTGGTGCTCGACCGACCTTGCCCCTTCGCCTATAAAAGCCTCTCGGGACGAAAACCCTAAGTACACGATCAAAAATCCACGAAAGAGTTTTTAGCCACTGCCACTCCATCCCTAGATTGGGGGATCCGAAGCTCTTCCCGGCACCCTGCCGGAGGGGAGAGATCACCCTGGAGGCCTTCTTCATCACCATGCAAGCCTCCGAGTGATGCGTGAGTAGTTCATCCTTGGACTACGGGTCCATGTAGTATCTAGATGGTTGGTTCTCCTCCTTTGTGCTATCATGTTTAGATCTTGTGAGCTCCATTCATGATCAAGAACATCTATTTGTAATATTACATGTTGTGTTTGTGGGGATCCGATGGATATTGAGATACTATTTCAGATTGATTATTGATTCTATCATGTCTATGTTATTTGTGATCTTGCATGCTCTCTGTCGTTAGTACCTATCTTGGCCAAGTAGATGCAAGCAACTCCAAGAGGGAGTATTTATTCTCGATAGTGGGTTCATGCCTCTAGTAATCTAGGGAAGTGACAGGAATCTCTAAGGTTGTAGATGTGTTGTTGCTACTAGGGAGAAAACAGCAATCCTTTGTCCATCGGGCAATCGTATTGTTTACTTTACACACTTTGCTTAATGCAATTATCTATTGCTTGTAACTTCATACTGGAGGGGGTTCGGATGATAACCGGAAGGTGGATTATTAGTCATAGATGCAGTTGGATTACGGTCTATGTATAATGTTGTAATGCCCAAATCAAATCTCATAGGAGTCAAGATGTCTAGTATATGCATTGTTATGCTTTCTCAAATCTGTCAATTGCCCCACTGTAATGTGTTCACCCAACATGTGATCTATCTTAAGGAGAAACACCTCTAGTGAACTATGGACCCTGGTCCATGCTTTTACCATTGATATACCATCTACTGTTTACCGTTTACTGTTCACTTTCTGCAAGCAATTACTATCTTCCACACTATACGTTTAATCCTTTGTTTTTAGCACAACCAGTGAGATTGACAACCTCACTGTAAGTTGGGGCAAAGTTCTGTGGTTGTGTTGTGCAGGATTCCAAGTTGCTAGCAACGTCTTGGAGTTGTTTCCTTGCTCCTACTGGTTCAATAACCTTGGTTACGTAACTGAGGGAAAACTTGCTATTGTGCTCATCATACCTTCCACTTGGGGTTCCCAACGAGCTCGATATATTTTGAGCCATCACTGGTTTGTATGTGTATATGATGTGTCTCTTGATGTGTATAAAAATTGTCTACTAAAATTCTTGTACTTTCATCTATCCTGCCAGATATTCCTTTATTCAGTTGTTCCCTCGTGTCTTCCCAAGCTTCTGATGCACAGCCATCTTCCTCCGGAGCAGGTGCATCCAAGATTGTTGCTGTTCATGTCGTAGATCCGCTGCTATATGCAGAAAGAATGAATGTTTGAAATGGTTGGAAAGCAACCTTCGAACTATGCAGGCAATGGTAGATGTGTCGCAGTCGAAAATGCACAAATCATTGTATCGCGAGTCATATCTTTTGGAAGAAATCTCGAGGAAAGCGAGAAAATGCTTTGTAAGTTTTGCACAAAGCCCTCGAGCTTTACTTGTTCAGTCATAGAAGCTGACCTTCTTCTTTTGTCTTTAGGTATTTGATTATGCGAGAGGGAATAAACCCAATGTCTGCGAACCCAAATGAGTGCAGTGGTGGCAGCCTCCCAAGGTACTAGTAGCAATTTATGGACTGACCATGACCGTGCATACTCGTTAGCCTTGCTTCAGGATCGTGTGTCCGAGGTGGAAGAATTTGTTGAGTGCTGTCACAAGTCCTTGTTCGTTGTATATAATGCCATGTTTCCTCAAGATCCCCAACCTCAGAGTCTTACCTATTTGATGGCGAAATTTGAGCAAGGCGAGAGGATTAATCATTTTGTGAAGCTTCAACTAGTGGCAGGTGCCAAGCTCGCTCTTTGTTGGGTGCATGTACATTATCCTATGTTGGACTTGGATGTCATGTCGCGGTGACTGCCTCCCCCTAGTGGTGGGATGGTCAACATGGAACCCCATTATGCATCTACTCGCAGGCCTGCCATCAGAATTGTCCGGAGGTGCCTAGGGGAAGACGAAGATTTCTTCCTAAATTTCACCATATGAATGAACACTTTCCTGCAAAACGAAACATGTATATTATATAGATTTGTATTCCAATAGTTGATCAATATACCATACCTTTGTTTTGACCAAAATTTATTAGCTGATACGAAAGTTGTTAATTACGCGAGACCCTTTCGTTTGCCTGATGCCCTGGGGCCGAGTCAGCTATTCAAAGCATGTTGTGTTGGAGCTGAAAATTTTTGTATGCTATTTTTGGTGAAGCCCCCGAGTGTCGGGTGGATATTTTTGATTGGTTGTCAATTGATATAGCCCCCGAGTGTCGAGTTGATGAATAAAGCGAATAAAAAATGATTGAGACTTAGTTTTGGGAACTTATCTTTATTTATCGTCGAATAATAGGAGGTACATGTTTTGGCGTGTTCGCCTGGCCGTTGCCCTTATTGTATATAAAAGTAAATATCCTAATGTTCGCGCTTCCTAGCTTGAGGTGCTTCCTTGGTATCTCCGCGTGTTATCTTTGACGGTTCCTGATTCAAGGGGGTTCTTGTAGCCTCTCTAGTGGAGGCGTGGCTTCTGAGTCGTGGACCAGAGAGAAAGGCCTATGTCCTTCATGGTTGCTTCGGGTTGCGAAGTCGATGCACATACGTTATCATGTGCTTTTCTTCATGGTGAGTACTGGGTTTGCCACCCATTTATTTTTTGTTATTTCTGTGATGTACCATGAGTTGGTGATGCGATGGGTCTTTTGTCCAATGGCCTCGGTTGTTGGTTCCGTGATTTTTCGGGTGGATAGTATTTTGCTGGTTGGATTTGATTCAAATAGGTGCTCGTTGGGTTCCTTGGGGATTTCCTGTATGTTGGTTGACTCTAGAAAAATCTCCTAATTCTCACGGGGGAAACCGCCAAGCGCGCTTTCCTATGCAGGACCAATGTTGGAGGCCGGATAGGTCGCCTTTTAGTTTGTGCGGTAGACCTGGTTTTCTCTTGTACTATCTCAAGTTTGGTCAATGGAGACATGTCCTTCGAGTAGCAGCTTTGTATCTGCAATTTTCAGCTGGGGAATTATGTTTCCATCCCGAAAGATTCTGATATTTTGTTGAATTCCTGGTCAAAATTGTAAGAGGGAGTGAAACTTCCTCTTATGGTTATGATTCTATTGGGTGCTGGCATTTTTAATACTAGGTATGCATAGCGAGGTAGTGCCATAAATCTGGCGAAGGCTGGGCGCCCCAGGATCACGTGGTACTACGATGGCCAGTCCATGACTTCGAACTCGAGTTTTTCACGCCTAAAATTGTTCCTTGATTCAAAGACTTCATCAAGATAGAATTTGCCTAGAGGAATTTCGGCTTTGCCTGGGACTATTCCGTGGAAGGTCATGTCCGTAGGTGTCAGGTTTTTTAAGGACCAATTCATTGCTCATAGGGTTTTGGAGTAGATTAGATTGATGTTGCTGCCTGCATCCAAGAAAACTTTACTCATGTCGAACCCGCCAATTTGGGCTTCCAAAATTAGAGCTGAATGACCTGGTCGTGGGACCCAGAGTGGGTGATCGGCCCTGCTAAATGTGATTTATTGCTCTGACCAATGAAGATATTCGGGTGTAGGTGGTGGTGTTGTTTCCGCCATGTTAACTTGTCGTGTGATCGGCTTTTGGACCCTATTGGATGGTGATGCATGTAGAATGCATACATGAACGTTGTAGTTTGTTAACATGTTTATCCACATATTTGCATCATATATAATGTTATACCCATGTTTTATATTGATTTTTAGGCATACATTTATTTTGGTTATAACCCGGCAGGGCAGAAAAACCTTGTTTAAAAGTTTTTGATGTTTTAGGACCTATACGGAGTCAAATGGACCTGAGCTTTTTGGGATGTCAATATTTATCCACGAGAAGCATCTGGAGCACAGAAACCTCACCTGTGGGCCAGGAGTCCCAAAAGAGCCTGGGTGGCGCGCCCAGCCCAGGTGGGCGCGCCACCTACCCACTTTTCCTCCTCGACTGTCCGATCGCCTTGATTCTTTCGCCCACGGAGTTCTCTTGACCTAAAAACCCCTATATAAGGATCCCCCGGGGAGTCCTCAATAGAGAGGAGGCAGCGAGAGAAAACACCAAGAATAGAGAGTCTGTTGGCCGCTGCTGGAGGAAGATTGAAGGGAGAACCGCTGCCGGAATCGCCTTCAGCCGCCTCTCCTCCTTCACCAATGCCTCCTCATCACTCTCCGTGATGAGAGGGGACTAGTCCACCCCCTAGACTTTGGGTTTATGGTGGTAACTTGATCTAATCTCTCCTTGTATGATCATTGTTGAAGTCCATATGATGTACCTTGCATGAGTACGGATCTATCTATGTAATTCCTGTGGTGGATATTATGTTATGAGATAGTACTTGTTATTCATTTACCATTGTGTTGGATCTTGTATGGTTTGTCATACTTTGGGAATATTCTATGATGCATGTAATGGTGTAGATCTATACATAATGCCTTGTTTATCCATATCATGAGGTGATTGACACCACCAAGTGGGTGTAGATGAGAGAGATGTGATAATACTCACAACATATCACAACATATGAATCATTGCACTAGTGTTTAGAATGTTTTCTATTAAAAAAGTATGATGTATGTAGGTAATGGGTGGCCGAATGACAGTTGCATATGTATTGAGTGACAGCAATGCAGCCCAACATCCTTTATCTAGGGGTAAAAAGGGAGAAGTATGATGTGTGGTGTGACAAACCAAATGCTAGCCTTATTGCAAGGGTGACCTAGAAACACAAAGGAGTACTTCTTTCACCTATGTGTTTTATAACATGTAGCCACCATAAAAGTACCATTAAAACATGACAATTGTGTGTACCTTTACTATCTATAACATGATAATCACCATAGATGGAGAAGAGAGGATTAAGTGAACCCATGAACCCATGTCTATTGTTCCTATAAAAGAAAACCCTTTGATGGCTCTGAGTATAGCGCCCAGAAAAATGCTGGAGCAATGATGATGTAGAGCTCGTTGGGAACCCCAAGAGGAAGGTATGATGAGCACAACAGCAAGTTTCCCTCAATTATGAAACCAAGGTTTAATCGAACCAGTAGGAGCAAGGAAACACCCCAAAGGTGTTACTAGCTGAGCTTTAGCAGGGCGCACTACCGGTGCTAGTAGCAACGTGGGACCTGCACAACACAACCACAGAACTTTGTCCCCAACTTGCGATGCGGTTGTCAATCTCACCGTGTTTTGCGGAAACCAAAGGATTAAACGTATCGAATGGAAAGAAGTAAAAATTTGTATAAAGTAAACACAAAACAGTAAAATATTGTAGATTGAATGTAAAAGACAAGGACCGGGATCCACAGTTCACTAGAGGTGGCTCTCCTTAAGATAGATAACATGCTGGGTGAATAAATTATAGCGGGGCAATTGACAAACATCGAGAAAGCAATACATGCATATACTAATCATCTTGACTCCTTTGAGACTTGATTGGGCATTACAACATTATACATAGACCGCCATCCAACTACATCTATGACTAATAATCCACCTTCAGGTTATCATCGAACCTCCTCCAGTATTAAGTTGCAAGCAACAGATTATTGCTTTACGAACTGCGTGTAAAGTAAACAATACGATTGTTCTATGAACAAAGGATTGATGTTTTCTCCCTAGTAGCAACAGCACATCTAGTACCTTAGAGATTTTTGTCACTTCCCCAGATTACCAGAGGCATGAACCCACTATCGAGCATAAATACTAACTCTTGGAGTTGCTAGCATCTACTTGGCCAAGATAGCTACTAACAACGGAAAGCATGCAAGATCACAAATAACAAAGACATGATAGAATCAATAATCAATCTGAAATAGCATCTCCATATCCATAGGATCCCCGCAAACACAACATGCAGAATTACAAATAGATGATCTTGATCATGAACGGAGCTCACAAGATCTAGACATGAAAGCACAAAGGAGGAGAACCAGCCATCTAGCTACTACATGGATCCGTACTCCAAGGATGAACTACTCACACATCACACCAGAGGCTTGCATGGTGATGAAGAAGGCCTCCAGGGTGAATTCCCCTCTTCGGCAGGGTGCTGGGAAGAGCTTCAGATCCCTCCCGATCTAGGGATGGAGATAACGGCGGCTACAGACTCTTTCGTGGATTTTTGATCGGGTACTTAGGGTTTATGTCCCGAGGGCATCTTATAGTCGGAAGGGGAGGCCGAGGGGGTGCCTGGGCTGGCCACACCACCCCCTGGCGCGGTCCAAGCCTGGCCGCGTGGCCAGGTGGTGTGGCCGGCCTCTGGCCCTTCTCCGTCTCGTATTCTGGCACTTGATGACTTCCGGAAAAATAGGCACTTTGGCTCTTGTCCCGTCCAATTCCGAGAATATTCATTTTCTGACTTTCCTGGAACCACAAACAGCAGAAAATAGGCAGCTGGTACTATGGCTCTTGTTAATAGGTTAGTCTAAGAAATCATAAGAAAAGTACTCCAAAGTTGGAACAAAACACAATAAAGTGGATAAAACCAAGCATGGAACATCAAAAATTATAGATACATTTGCAATGTATCACCCTTGTCTTATCCTCTTACATTGAAGAGGATTCAGACACTTTTATATTCTTGTTTTGTTACATTAAACTTCCAACCATTAAAACAACCATCTTATTCCTTAAAACTTGTTTAGTGCATGATCAACTAAAACTTGGGTCACTTTAGTTGTAGAGAATAGATAGCTTTTCCTTCTTGCTCCTGCGGGTCGATACCCTACTTCCACATTGAGAGGTACTTGATGACCCACAAGTATAGGGGGGGGGGGTATCGTAGTATTTTCGATAAGTAAGAGTGTCGAACCCAACGAGGAGCAGAAGGTGTTGGCTAGTGGTATGGATCAGGAATTCTCTGCAAATACTTAGCAAATGGATTTTTAGGGGTTTTCGATAAAGCAAGTAAACAAAGTACGAGTAAATAAAAGACGGTAGGAATAAATGCAGCAAGTGGCCCAATCCTTTATGCAGCAAAGGACAAGCCGATTGTATTTCTATAGATGACCAAACGTTCTCGAGGACACATGGGAAGACTGTCAAGTCCTTTCGCTTCATATAGTCGATTAATCTTCTCTAGCTTGCTAAGTGTTGTGTGGGTGAACCTGTGCTAATGTACCGTCCCATCCAAGACTTAATACATACTTGTGATTAAACCCCCTTGCAAACATCCGTAAGTACAAGAAAGTAATTAAGGTAGAAACATAACCACAGCTTTAAACTCTAAGACCCTTACGTCCCTTGTGCAATGGTTTCCTAACAGGGGTTCAGGTTTCTGTCACTCCGGCAACCTCTACGATTAGTATCCAAATACACAATGCATTCCCCTAGGCCCATATAGGTGAAGTGTCATGTAGTCAACGTTCACATGACACCACTAGAAGAAGTACACCACAACTTAAATAACAATCTATTGAATCTTTCTCAACGCAACTCCACTACTAACAACAAGACTTCTCCCATGTCCTCAAGAACAAAACGAACTACTCACAAGACATCATATGGATCATGATCAGAGATGGAATAATGATGTATAACAATCTGAACATAAAAAATAATTCAATGGTTCACTCAATAGCATCAACTACAAAGAGTAATCAACACCGGGAAAGTTTCCCCTATGAACTATAGCAAGATTCAACGCAATTGTTACAGCAATATGGAGATGGTGATGAGGGTGATGATGGTGATGATGGTGGTGGTGATGATGATGATGATGATCCCGATGAAGTCCAGCTTGATGGTGGTGTTGATGGCGACGATCTCCCCTCTCCGAGAAGGAATTCCCCTGGCAGAAATCTGTCTGCCGGAGAGATCTTTCTCTCTCGGTGTTTTCCGCCCCGCAGAGGCGGCGGAATCTTTCTATGGTCGCTCCCCGAGTCTTAGGATTTCGGGAGGAAGATATACGCCAGAGGGGAGAGGCTGGAGTGGGCCAGGGTGGCCACACCACTCCCTGGCGCGGCCTAGGCCTGCCCGCGCCATGGGGTGGTGTGGCCCCCCCTGTGGCCCACCTCCACTCCATCTTCTGGCATCATGAGTCTTCTGGAAAAATAGAATTTTCCGTATATTTTCCCAGATTTTCTGATCTTCGCGAATTTTGCCTCCAAACAGCACCTTTTCCATCAGAATCCTAACTGCAGCGGTCCATGCTCCAAAAGTCATCAACCATGCAAAAACAGATGAAATAACATAAGTATCACCTCTCAATACGAAATATATCAATGAATAATAGTGAATTAAGACATAGAATAGTGATGCAAAATGGACGTATCAACTCCCCCCAAGCTTAGACTTTGCTTGTCCCCAAGGGAAACTGAGCTCAATAAACATGACCTCAAGTTTATGGAGTGAAGAGTTGATAAAAGAATACGGACAAGAAGCATCACATTCATCAAATACATAGATCATAATAGAAGACAACTCACTATTATACAACTCAACTTGCAATGAGTAAAGGAAACACAATAAAGATACATAAAGTGAATCATAATTGGTAATGGCAAAGTTAGCTCTTGGTCGAAGAATAGTTGATAATTTGCTGGAGTTCACAAATAGCTGGTTTTTCAACGAAAGCTTTCATAGTAGTAAACATCAAGATAAGAGCAATGTGCAAAACAAGGAACATAAGAAACATGAATTCATAAATCATCGTATGAATGAATGAAACACATCAACTCAAAATACTTGCCGAGATAGAAGGGAATAGGTTTACTGACTCAACTACAAAGTAAAAGAAAGGGCCCTTCAAAGAGGGAAGCAGGGATTACAAGTCTCATAAAGAGCTCCCAAAAATTATGATACTTACTAGCTTTCAGCTCTCATTGCCCCTATCATAGGCATCTTTAGGTGATTAAGGTTAAAGTGACACAACTAAGAGGATATGCTTGACAAGTTATAAGTTGAAATCTCATGCCCTTACTTATGAGTACCTATCCTCATGCTACTCAACTTCAGTCACGAGCAAGCTCTTGTCATTGTAAATACATGCGTATCATCGAGAACCTCCAACGGGGTACCCCTTGCGCATGACACGGGAGCTATCCCATAACCAAAATGACAAGGCAAGCAGACAGTGAGCATCTCAGCGATCTTTTTATTTGTTATTTGCATAGGTTTTTATTGAGGATGCTTCATAGAATTCTCACTATAGTTATGCTGCAAGTTTCCACCATGATTAGGCATGGCTTAGGCTAGCGGCCCAGGCTTTCTCTAACACACATATAAACTCCATGATCTTACAAGTTCCACTTTTATTTCACACCGCCGTGATCCATAAGAAAAAGAACATGATATCAACTAGGTACAAGTACCAATGAAGTGTTGAAAGCGGTCCCCATGATACATGGTTCGGCTAACTTCAACTCATAAAGCGCAAGCATATACGCAACAAAGAAGGACCCAATGGTTCAAGTTTATTAAATGCAAGAAAGTAAAGTGTGCCATCAAGTTCGTGAGAGCTTTAATTACTAAATTTCACATAACAAGTTTAATTTGGGAGGTAGATAAAACAAGAATTTACTTGGAATAGCAATAATGCTACTAGGTAGGTATGGTGGACACAAATGGCAAAGGTTTTGGTTTAAAGGAAGTGGATGCACGAGAAGAATTTCCTCTCAGTACAGGTTTTTGGCTAGCAAGGCTGGGTAGCAAGTATAAGAGCTGAAGGAAACAAACAAACATACAAATGGTAAAGACAAACATGCAATCTTCCTTGGAAGCACAAAAGATCTTAACTAGAGAAAACTAGACTTATGAGCAAATCAAGAAAGAAAGATAATGAAATTATTTTCCTCTAGAGTACTTCTATCTTTTTATTTTCAACTCTCAAAAAGGGTGTTGCTACTGACCGAGCCAGGTTTGCCAAAACCAACTGAATTAACTCAATGATCCCAAAGTGCTACCAATACTAACAACAAGATCAATCATATAACCATGAATTGAAAACTATCATAAGCTATGCAAAAGAGTGAATGATAGAACTTCTCATTAGTACTCCATAATGGAAACTCACACCAAGGGATACAAATCTAACGAGAGAGGGGACACTTCCATAATGCAAACCATACTACAAAATAACTCCTCTATTCATGATATGACTCTACTAACAAGGTAAAAAGATAGAAGATAGTGATATGATACCGCGGCACTCCCCCAAGCTTGGAACAAACCAAGGGGATGCCAAACCTGATGACGAATTACTCCTTAGGTGGTGGTGGTATCTTATCATCTTCGTCCATCTTCCAGGGTAAAGGCTTCCCATCAACAAAGGACATCGTGGTTTCCAACATCCTGAAACTTGCAGCAACACTTATGCGTTTAAATCTAGCCTCATAGTCACAGTTTTGATTTTGAACGTCATAGAACTGTGCTTGCAGTTCGTTGGTTGTTTGGCAGAGTGAAAAGACTTCATCTTTGAGTTCAGAAGTCTCCTTTTGGTGCTCGGCGATGAGTTCGGAACAAATCATGTGGATGATGTCCACTTCGTGCTCCGCCATCTTCCTGTACCTAAAGACTTCTTGCTCCAATGCTTCCATCCTGTCCTCCAGATTTCCTTCACCTTTAGGGCCTTGAACCTCCTTAATCCGGACCTCCTCACCTTCGAGCAACAACTCCTTGGGATGAATCTTCAATTCTCTCATATATGGGTTGATGATATCTTCTAAGGGATCTCCCTTGGATGTTCCAGGGGAAGACATTGTGGCTCCAAATCTGAGATTACACCTGGCAGAAACAGATCGAAACAAAAACACAACAAAAACACGATATACGAACCTTGGAAGATCCGGGGGGTTATATATTACGACGTTTCATATCAAAAGGAAGGTACTGGGAGAAAACGGGTCGGAGACAGATTCCTGGGTGGCCTCACCACCTGGTGGCGCGGCCAGGGGTGGGCCCACGCCATGGGGTGGTGTGGGCCACCCTGGCTTCGGTTCCGTCCCTTTTTTGCTTCATAGCTTTCCTTATTGACTGAAAACTGCAAAAATATAGTTGGATTGTATTTTCGTGGAACTTTTCTTACCAGAACTATTACCTAGTTAGAAACGGACTCTGCAGGTCTCTGAATTTGGTATTGAGTAGATCCTTCCGGATTCATCACTTGAATATCATCGATATCTTCATCTTCATATACTTATTACTCGAGTCATAAAACCTTTCTCTTCCTTGTTACACCATTATCTCCACTTCCTAGAAATTTCTTTCACACAAAACTTCACACAGTTCTTATTAGCAACATTAGTATAAGTGAAGTGATAAAACCTTTTGAGTCCAACTTCGACTGAAAACCATCAAAACAAAAGTTACTGTAGCAACTCCTTTCTAAAACCCAAAAAGAATTCAAAAAGGAAATTGAATAAAGAAGCAAATGCAAGATTGGCAAAATCTGTCAAAACAGACCAGCAGGTAAAGATCAATTTTTCTGTTGCTCAAATCAAAAAGTTCAAAACTAACGAAAGTTAAATAATAACCTGGGGCAGAAGCACAAAAAATTACAGCTCAATCCGATATACAGAGATCTCTCACGAATTTTTACGGTGGAGCAGAAAAATCTGTTTCGGGACAGCAACTTCCCCAAATCTTACTTCTCTCTCATTAGAGGTTGATATTGACACAAAAACCAAACAAAACGGATAAGGAGCGGTTATTACCGAAGTAATAACTTCCAAGACTCAAAGAAACAAAAATAAACTGAAAGCAAAAACAAATTGGGTTGTCTCCCATAAAGCTCTTTCTTTATAGCCATTAAGATGGGCATGATAATTTTGAAGAAGCTCTCATAGGGATATGATTTGAAGTGAAAGAGAGCATTAAGAAGCAAAAACACACGCACATTTAAGTCTAGCCCACTTCCTATGCAAGGGAATTTTGTAAACAAACAAGTTATTGGAACCAAAGGCAACTTGCATAAGAAAGCAAAAGAAGTGCAACATAAAAACTTTCAGCATAAAACGAGGAAACTTGATATATTGAGATGCACAAGAACACTTTTCCCTCTCTCATAATAGCTTTCAGTATCATGCATAAACTTAACAATATAGCTATCACAAGGACTATCATAGCAATGATCACTTATTCTAACAGAAAACACAGGAATACTAGCTCTCATAACACTACTATGCGAAACAATATTAGAGGTATCCTTACAAAGGATAGTGTGTCCCTCTTTTTCATATTTAGCAACAAAGTCTTTCACATTTGCTACAATAGGTTCATCAATCATTTGTTTATCAGGTTCAGCAGCCCTACTCATACTTTCATTAACCATACTAGCTATCATAGAATGCTCCTTTACCTTAACTGGGAAAGGCATTTTCTCAATATAAGGTTTAGGTAAAACATGACTAGCAGTATAAACTTCAGTATTTCTTGCAGGAACACTCTTAGAAATATCTTTATAAGGTTCATGATACTTATTCCACTTCTTTTTAGGCACTTCAATATGAGAAGCAAAAGCCTTAAAATAAGAAGCAATAGCTTGAGAGTCTAGACCATAAGCATTTTTAATATTTTGAAAGTCATCAGTTCCCATAAAAGATTCAATGCATTCATAATCATAATTTATACCTGACTTTCTACCTTTGTCATTTTCCCAAGCTTCAGCATTGTCTTGAATACGGTCCAGAAGGTCCCATTTAACTTCTTCTTCCATGCGAGTGAATGATCCAGCACAAGAAGCATCCAATAAATCCTTGTCATGTAGAGGGAGCCTTGCATAAAAGTTATTGATAATAATATTGTTGGGGAGCTCATGAATGGGACATTTGAGCATTAGTAACTTCAATCTCCCCCAAGCTTGAGCAGTACTCTCTCCATCAAGAGGCCAAAATTTGTATATTTGATTCCGATCTTTATGAATTTCACTAGGAGGATAAAACTTTGAATAAAAGAGAGGCACTATTTCCTCCCATTCCAGAGCTTGACCATTCTTCAACAGCTCATACCATTCCTCAGCTCTTCCTTTCAGTGATAATGAGAATAACTTCTTCTTAACTTGATTTGTAGTAATACCTGCACACTTGAACAACCCACATAATTCGTGTATAAAGAGTAAATGATCACCGGGATGGACAGTTCCATCCCCAACATAGTAGTTATCCATAACACGATCAATAATTCTTGTAGGTATTTTGAAAACATCTTTCTCATCAGGTGGTGGCTTATCTACTACCTTAGCAGTGGTAGTAGCATTACCAAATAAGAAACTCAGCGAATTATACATAACGAAAATAAAGCAACTAGCAGAAGTAAACAATACTCACAGTAGAAGTTTCCTTTACTAGTTCCACTCTCCAATAGCGCTTCACTCCACGGCAACGGCGCCAGAAAATAGTCTTGATGACCCACAAGTATAGGGGTTGTATCGCAGTATTTTCGATAAGTAAGAGTGTCGAACCCAACGAGGAGCAGAAGGTGCTGGCTAGTGATATGGATCAGGAATTCTCTGCAAATACTTAGCAAACGGATTTTTAGGGGTTTTCGATAAAGCAAGTAAACAAAGTACGAGTAAATAAAAGACGGTAGGAATAAATGCAGCAAGTGGCCCAATCCTTTATGCAGCAAAGGACAAGCCGGTTGTATTTCTATAGATGACCAAACGTTCTCGAGGACACATGGGAAGACTGTCAAGTCCTTTCGCTTCATATAGTCGATTAATCTTCTCTAGCTTACTAAGTGTTGTGTGGGTGAACCTGTGCTAATGTACCGTCCCATCCAAGACTTAATACATACTTGTGATTAAACCCCCTTGCAAACATCCGTAAGTACAAGAAAGTAATTAAGGTGGAAACCTAACCACAACTTTAAACTCTAAGACCCTTACGTCCCTTGTGCAATGGTTTCCTAACAGGGGTTCAGGTTTCTGTCACTCTGGCAACCTCTACGATTAGTATCCAAATACACAATGCATTCCCCGAGGCCCATATAGGTGAAGTGTCATGTAGTCAACGTTCACATGACACCACTAGAAGAAGTACACCACAACTTAAATAACAATCTATTGAATCTTTCTCAACGCAACTCCACTACTAACAACAAGACTTCTCCCATGTCCTCAAGAACAAAACGAACTACTCACAAGACATCATATGGATCATCATCAAAGATGGAATAATGATGTATAACAATCTGAACATAAACAATAATTCAATGGTTCACTCAATAGCATCAACTACAAAGAGTAATCAACACCGGGAAAGTTTCCCCTATGAACTATAGCAAGATTCAACGCAATTGTTACAGCAATATGGAGATGGTGATGGGGGTGCTGATGGTGATGATGGTGGTGGTGATGATGATGATGATCCCGATGAAGTCTAGCTTGATGGTGGTGTTGATGGCGACGATCTCCCCTCTCCGGGAAGGAATTCCCCCAGGAGAAATCTATCTGCCAGAGATATCTTTCTCTCTCGGTGTTTTCCGCCCTGCAGAGGCGGTGGAATCTTTCTGTGGTCGCTCCCCGAGTTTTAGGGTTTCGGGAGGAAGATATACGACAGAGGGGAGAGGCTGGAGTGGGCCAGGGTGGCCACACCACTCCCTGGCGCGGCCTAGGCCTGCCCGCGCCATGGGGTGGTGTGGGCCCCCTGTGGCCCACTCCACTCCATCTTCTGGCATCTTGAGTCTTCTGGAAAAATAGAATTTTTCGTATATTTTCCCGGATCTTCGCGAATTTTGCCTACAAACAGCACCTTTTCCATCAGAATCCTAACTGCAGCGGTCCATGCTCCAAAAGTCATCAACCATGGAAAAACAGATGAAATAACATAAGTATCGCCTCTCAATACGAAATATATCAATGAATAATAGTGAATTAAGACATAGAATAGTGATGAAAAATGGACGTATCAATACTACGGTGATCCCCTGCACTTGGGGGTGATGTCTACGCACTTCTATTCTTGTAGACAATTGTTGGGTCTCCAAGTGCAGAGGTTTGTAGAACAGCAGCAAGTTTCCCTTAAGTGGATTACCCAAGGTTTATCAAACTCAGGGAGGAAGTGGTCAAAGGTATTCCCTCTCAAGCAACCCTGCAATCAAGATACAAGAAGTCTCGTGTGTCCCCAACACACCCAATACATTTGTCAGGTGTATAGGTGCACTAGTTCAGCGAAGAGATAGTGAAATACAAGTGGTATAGATAATTATAAGTGGTAACGGTGCTAGAAAATAGCTTGAGGGCATGGAAAAGACTAAAGGAAAACTGAAATAAAGATAGCAGCAAGCAAGCATGTAACAGATCTAATAGCAAACGGTGTTTCAGTGCTTAGAAACAAGGCCTAGGGATCATACTTTCACTAGTGAACACTCTCATATAAATATATTATTCTTTATGATACTACGCTGAACTACTCTCCGATTGGACACTCTAATCGATGGTAGGGCTATAACAGCACACCTCAAAGTTTGCTTTCCGCATCTAAAAACCCCACATTGTCACCTTGAGCACTAGATGGCTCCAACAAACATCACAATTTCATAAAGACATCCAACTCCAAATATAACCCATAACAAGTGACATGGGTATACCCTACAGGTACTCGAGTTTGGTATATACGGTCTAAATACGTACAGGCCCACGGTGTCGCCAAGGCCCAAACGAGGGACTCGAGTAACCTATGGACTCTTGATTGCTGAAGAACAAGAAGAAGTTAAAGATAGAAAGTTTGAAGGGGAAAACCCTAATTTGTAACCAACTCGGCCTGCTACCCGGGACCTAGCCTATCTATATAAAGGCTAGGAGGGGGCGGCGAGGAGGACACACGCAACCCTAGTTTCCACCACCCTCGCCAGATTGCATATGCGCACCATTGTAATCTTCGATTCCTTCGATAATTCCACGAGCAGACAAGCAGGAGTAGGGACCTTTACGAGGCCTGAACCTGGGTAAATCTTTGTCCCCTGTGTGCTTGTTTGCTAGCTGATAGAAGTCTCCAGCGCTCCCTCCTTCTCCAAAACCCAAGTCCATAACAATGGGCATTGACGAGTTAAACCCTCGTCAATTGGCACCGACCGTGGGGATTGGGAGTGCTGATGTTGTGGCTTCTTCGGCCCCATCAACTGCGATCTACAACTCCGCAACAGCGGAGATTCGCCAGCTCTTCGGCACATTTGACTTCACCATCCACATGCCGGCCACTCGCCCGGCCTTCGAGTCCGTGGGCGACAGAATCAGCCTGGAGATCAGGAGCTTCCGCTTCCAAGTTGGCCAGATGGGCACGCTTCGCATGCCTGATCAGCCGACAACGTCGGCGATTGCCCCAGCATCATGGTTCCCTCCATCGATCGGCACCCTCAGCGAGCTCAACGCCCCGGCAGCAGTCGAGAACACGGTCAGCGACATCAGTCGTGACTCCGATTTGAGTGATCTGGCCACTTAAGATGGAACCTACGGTTCCGGATCTGAGAGTTGTGGAAGCAACAGCTTCCCCAATCACTTCATGTGCGCCGTCATCAACACAGGCGATACCTCTGCCAATCGCGACAACGGTGGTAATCCCGGTAACGGGACCGATCCGCCTAATGCCGGTAACGGCGGCAACGGGGGCAACGGCGGTAACGGTGGCAATCGCACCCCCGTCGATAATGGAGGAGCAGTCAAACCTCCATCCATAATGAATGAGCAAATCGGCGAACGCGTCGTAATCAGGCTCAACGAGCAAGAATGGGCTCGCTGCCGCGAGGCCCTACGAGGCGCTCCTCTACCCTTCGGATACCCGCAAGAACTACTGATGGGCTATTGATGGCTCAATACACGGCGCCTAGAAAAGTGCTTGGTGCGTGGTGTTGATGTAGAGCTCGTTGGGAACCCCAAGAGGAAGGTATGATGAGCACAGCAAAAAGTTTCCCTCAGTTATGAAACCAAGGTTTAATCGAACCAGGAGGAGCAAGGAAACACCTCAAAGGTGTTACTAGCTGAACTTTGGCAGGGCACACTACCGGTGCTAGTAGCAACATGGAGACCTGCACAACACAACCACAGAACTTTGTCCCCAACTTGCGATGAGGTTGTCAATCTCACCGTGTTTGCGGAAAACAAAGGATTAAACGTATCGAATGGAAAGAAGTAAAAGTTTGCAGAAAGTAAACACAAAACAGTAAATAGTTGTAGATTGTATGTAAAGAAAGAGGGCCTGGATCCATAGTTCACTAGAGGTGGCTCTCCTTAGATAGATAACATGCTGCGTGAACAAATTACAGCGGGGCAATTGACAAACATCGAGAAAGCAATACATGCATATACTAATCATCTTGACTCCTCTGAGACTTGATTGGGCATTACAACATAATACATAGACCGCCATCCAACTTCATCTATGACTAATAATCCACCTTCAGGTTATCATCCGAACCCCCTCCAGTATTAAGTTCCAAGCAACAGATTATTTCTTTACGAACTGCGTGTAAAGTAAACAATACGATTGTTCTATGAACAAAGGATTGTTGTTTTCTCCCTAGTAGCAACAGCACATCTAATACCTGAGAGATTTCTGTCACTTCCCCAGATTACCAGAGGCATGAACCCACTATCGAGCATAAATACTAACTCTTGGAGTTGCTAGCATCTACTTGGCCAAGATAGCTACTAACAACGAAAAGCATGCAAGATCACAAATAACAAAGACATGATAGAATCAATAATCAATCTGAAATAGCATCTCAATATCCATCGGATCCCCGCAAACACAACATGTATGAATTACAAATAGATGATCTTGATCATGGACGAAGCTCACAAGATCTAAACATGAAAGCACAAAGGAGGAGAAACCAGCCATCTAGCTACTACATGGATCCGTAGTCCAAGGATGAACTACTCACGCATCACACCGGAGGCTTGCATGGTGATGAAGAAGGCCTCCAGGATGAATTCCCCTCGCCGGCAGGGTGCCGGGAAGAGCTTCAGATCCCCCCCGATCTAGGGACAGAGACGACGGCGGCTACAGACTCTTTCGTGGATTTTTGATCGGGTACTTAGGGTTTTTGTCCCGAGGGCAACTTATAGTCGGAAGGGGAGGCCGAGGGGGTGCTGGGAGCGGCCACACCACCCCCTGGCGTGGGCCAGGCCTGGCCGCGCGGCCAGGTGGTGTGGTGGCTCCCTGGCCCTTCTCCGTCTCGTATTCTGGCACTTGATCACTTCCGGAAAAATAGGCACTTTGGCTTTTGTCCCGTCCAATTCCGAGAATATTCATTTTCTGACTTTCCTGGAACCAAAAACAGCAGAAAACAGGCAGCTGGCACTGTGGCTCTTATTAATAGGTTAGTCCAAGAAATCATATGAAAAGTACTCCAAAGTTGGAACAAAACACAAGAAAGTGGATAAAACCAAGCATAGAACATCAAAAATTATAGATACATTTGCAATGTATCAACTATCACTGGCTCCTGAAGGAAGAATTGAAGCGCCAAGTGCAAACAATCGCGTAACTCGAAGCGCGTAAAAAGGCAGCGGACGAATCGAGCCTTCATCGCGCTGGGCTCTCCTCCTACGGAGGATCCTCCTCAAGGGGCAACAAGTACCTCGCCAAGAAGAGGCAATCGCGGATGGCCCATCTCACCAAGAAAGAACGCATAGAAGCCGCAAAAGTCCTCGACTTCGGCTCTATGACAGTCGATACGCGAGGCAACGTGGTCCCTAGGACGCTGCAGGCTACGATGACAGCGGACACCATGTACCTCCTCAACAACCAGCCGCCAGCTGGAGATCCCCGAACTGCCATGCACCGATCTACGATCGCGGGCTTGGGATTAATCGAGGCCGCCCTCGACAAGGAGCCAACACCAGACCCAAAGAAGGGCAAAGCGCTACTCAAGTCCTCGTCCAGCGATGACAGTCACAACCTATCTCGATGTCGCCGATCACGGTGACACGACCGTGACTACAATGCGCGCAACGACCTCACACAGCACAAGATCGACAAATCAAGGGCACGACGTGCTCGGTCGACTGACACAAAAGAAGAAGATGGGGAGCTCTGTGACGCCAGATGCTTCAGCAGATCCACTAGGCAGAAGCAAATGCCTAAAGGGTTTAAACTCCCATCGGAGAACCCGAAGTTTGATGGCCTACAGGACCCAAAAATCTGGCTGGAGGACCACATCTCCTCCGTTAGACTCCACGGAGGCGGCCGGAGCACGGCCATGCAATGCTTGCAGCTACAGCTGCAGGGCGTCGCTCGAGCATGGCTCAATAACCTCCCACGCGGATCCATTCGCAGTTGGGATGAGCTAGTTTACAGCTTCGTGTGCAACTTTAAGGCCACGTACAGGCGGCCTGCATCAATCGAAGAGCTAAGATGTTGCCAGCAAAGATCTGGCGAACCACTGCACTCCTACATCTAAAGGTGGTCCATCATCAAGAATTCCGCAGAGAACATCTCGGAAGATCGCGCGATTCATGCATTCAACGGTGGCGTTCGCCGCCTAGAACTCAGGGAGGAGCTAGGCCGCTCAAAGCCCCAGACCATCGACCACGTGATGGAGATCACGAATCGGTGGGCCGATGGAGAAGATTCAGTGAAAAATCGTGTTCACTCTGACGAAGAGGCGGAACTCGAACGCAGTCGCGACCGCTGACGCAAGCGCCGCATGCGCATCTACGACGACCGCAATGACGTCAACATGGTTGCGGCTGGCTACGCCGACAGACGTGACGATAACCGCAACAGCGGATACCGTGGCGGCGGATACCGCGACTCCGGGAAAACCACGCAGGTGTGGCAATGCCGCACTCGCGATGAGGCACCCGCGAACTCCATTGAGGACAAACTGTCCAGGCCTTGCATGATGCACTTCTACATCGACAAGCATGATGGCAAGAGGAAGTCCAGCCACCTCCTCAAGGACTGCCGCGAGTTCCTCAAGCTACATGAGGGATTGGTGCGGATGAACCGTAATGCAGTCGAAAGAGGCTACGGAGCCGCTCCAGGCGCCGTGGCACATGGCGCACCGCCACCACCACCTGGGCCACCACCAAATGCGGCTGCACGGGACCAGCACCACGGAGGCGAACCATACCCACGAGCCATGGGCACCATGATGATCCAAAAGGGACACCCCTCCGATAGGGTGCAGAAGGCCATCACTCGCCAAGTCAACTTGGCCATGCACTCGCCACCGTCTACCACTGAGTACCTCAGTGGAAGCGAGTCCTGCATCACCTTCGACAAACAAGACCACCCGCCTCAGATACCCCGTCCAGGCCATTTCCCCCCCGTACTCGAGGCGCAAATCGGAGGCTTTGACATGAGCCGCGTCTTCATGGACGGTGGGAGCGGCATCAACCTCATATTCGCGAGTACCTTGCGAGAAATGAGAATCCCTCTAACCTGCCTGGAGGCCTCAGACACAACGTTCCACGGCATCGTCCTAGGAAAAGGCGTATACCCCCTGGGCAAAATCTACCCCGACGTCATCTTCGGTGTCGTTGTATTGGGAACGGCAGTACCTGAGGAGGTTAGATAGAGGTGTGGGGACTAGCAGGGAAGCTATCGATGGTGTCCGTAGGCGGGATTGGATACAAGCAAGCGTAGCGGGACGCAAGAAGTACCTAGGTTCGGGGCCCTCGTGGTGAGGTAAAGCCCCTACTCCTGCCGGATCTGACTATGTGGAATACTCAAACTACAAGTGCTCCTCGAGCTGTATACGCTAGCTACTGCCTTAAATGCTGTAAGACCAACCCTTTCTACTGAGGCCTTGCCTCTCCTTATATAGGCAGAGAGGCAAAGGTCTCACTGGCCAGTCCGACTGGCGGGCCCCACAGGCGGGTCCCAGCCGACTAGTCATCTACAGTGTCCGATATGGCTTGTCTTATCGGAGTACGAGCGGTATGGCTGTCGTAGTCACAATGGACGCCGTGCGAGCCTGTCGTCAGCACCGGCCACTGTTCCTGCGTCACCCACGCAAAGTCTTCGGTATGGCCGGGTGGTTGCCAGTCTTGTCACCGTACAGGGCGTACCGTGCACTGATACACACGTCGCCATGTCCCATTGATTGAGTCCGGCTACGTCGCTGTATCCGGCTGCCTCTTGCTGATCCGGCTCCCGGGGGATAGCCGGCCTGTCTTGCCCTGTCTGGCTGCGTCTGGTTAGCCGGATGCGATCCGACTGTCTTGATTCTTATTCGGTTGGGGTACCTGGGGATCATCCCCCTGACACTAGCCCCCGAGCGCGTGTGGATTCCGCCCTTAGGCGAAATGTGCGCGCGCTTCCTCTTGCTTTTGAATTTGTGTCTGACTGATCTTGGCGGTTGCGCTACCCGTGACGTCAGTGCTGACGCCGGCCACGCGTGCACGCGCCATCAGTACTCTGCGGCGGGCAACGTAATGTCCCATCGCACGTCGCCTCGGGAAACTGCTGTCCGGCGCTTCGGTTCTCGCTCCAGGATCTTCTGCGCATCCTGCTCTGGCCCACGGGATCTAGGCGGCGGTTGGGGTGTGGGTTGCCCAGATGCACGCCACGTGCCCCGTCGACGGTTTCCCTTCTGGTCCTTTAAAGGGACGTCGCGGGGGAGGCAATTTCTTTCCTTCGCTCCCCCGCTGCAGTTTCCTTCTCTCTCGCTGCTTCTGCTCCTGCGCCCTTGCCCTTTGCGCCGCCCGCTCGCCGTCGTCGACGCTACGGGCCACTGTCAATCTTCCATCGTCGTTCCCCCATGCCAACCGGAAATGGCCGCCGACCGTGGGGCCTGGTGTGGCTCCACCGTCACCGAGGACGAAATCGCGAAGTACCGCGCCACACGCGTCCTCCTACCGGCGGAGGAGGTGGCGGTGCTGCTGGCGCCGGCCGGGGAGGTGTCGCTGCACCCGGCGGAGGGAGAGCGTGTCATCTTCCTTTCCCACTTGGCATGCGGGTTCGCCCTTCCGGTGAACCCGTTCCTCTTGACCTTCCTTGCTTTCTTCGATCTTCGCCTCCACCACCTCGGCGCCAACGCAATCGGAACGTTGGCGCACTTCGTGGCTTTCTGCGAGAGCTACCTCGGGATCCAGCCGGATCTCGGGCTCTTTTGCCGGCTCTTCCGAGTCCGGCCGCAGGTGCAATTCACCCAGGGGCCACTAGTCGTCTGCGGTGGCGCCTCCATCTACTCCCGCTCGCAGACCGGCTACCCCAAATTCCTTCTTCACGATACGGTACGACTGTGGCAGCAGTCATACTTCTACGTGAAGAACCTTACCAACGTCGACCGGGTCAATCTGCCGGCCTTCCAAGACGTCGAGTCCAGCCGACAGAACTAGGACTTGAAGTTCCACGGCGACAAGGCGGAGACAGATGAGCTGTTGAAGCGCATGCGCTCGCTCGTCTACTGCCGGCTAACCGGCCTGGACGTCACTCTCAGCTGGATGTCACGGCTGATGATGTCGTTGCAGCAGAGAGCACACAAGATGTGCTACTACTCCGGCCGGCTGGACCCGACCCGGCTGTCGCGCCCCGATCCCCGCTACCACAACCTGAAGGAGTGGGTGTGGACGATCACCAAGGAACGGCTGCCGGAGAACTGGAAGTTCAGCCTGGTGCCTTATACTCGGGAGAACCACGCGCCCCGGGTAAGCTCTTCTAACCGGATGCTCTGTTGGTGTTTCTTGTACTTGTTCTTTGTTTTCGTCTGGCTGATCTCTTGTATTCGGCAGATGTTCCCTTGCATCATCCGCGAGGAGGGCGTTGCTCTCCTCGAGGAATTCACGCCCGACCTGCCCGAGCCGTGCGCTCGGCGGTCCAACGAGGAATCGGATGGGGACGGCGACGCCTTCCCCAGCCGGAATGACGAGCCGGCCGCCGACCCGCACGCGGAGGTGCACGAGGAGGAGGCCGCGCCGACCACGGAGCCGGCGACGCGCTCCGCGACGGACGGGGAAGCGGGTGGGAGCGGCTCTAGCCGTTCCGGCTCCCACCGCCCTGCGACGGAGGAGCCGGCGCCCAAGAGGAGCCGGTCCGACGCCCTTCCGCCGAGCCGTCTTGGCCAGAAGAAAGGGCCACCCCCGGTTGTGCCAGGGTATGCTGCTTCCCCCCTCCACCTTTTCTTTCGGCGCCTTCTGCCTATTTGCCCTTTTTCTTCTTTTTCTGACTTTGTTGTTTTGCCTTTGCCTTCTCCTTTTTCTCTTTAGCACACTGGTTTCCTTCAGAGCCGCGAGCCCGGCACGCGCGTCGGCCGGGTCGCTGCCCTGTGCCTCGACTGCGCTGACCAGCGCCCCTCCTTCTGAGCCGTGGCCTTCGCCTCCCCCTCGGGCCGAGCCGACCACCTCCGCCCAGCCGGAAGCGGGGTCCTCCCAGCCGGAAGGCTCCTCCGTGGGCGCGCGGGGGGCTGCCAGCAAGGAGCTCGTCGTCGTTGGCGACGACAACTCTGACGAGGAGCCTGGGGAGGAATGGCAGACGGCGGTGGTCGTGGCGAAGGAGTCCTTGGCCGTCAACACCGTGGACGACGATGCTTCTTCCGCCGCCTCGCTGTCGGACCTTGCCGCCACGCTCGAGCTGGCGGTGAAGGAGATCCGGCTGCTGGAGGCCACAGCCGGCGGGAACCGGACGTTGGAGTAGAAGTTCGCTGCCGCCAACGGGACTTCCTAGAGTAAGTTCGCTTCACCCGGCTTGCCTTTTTTTTTGGTACTGACAGCCGATTTTGTTGCATCCATCCTTGTGTGCGCTCAGCGGGAGATCAATCGCTTGAAGAAAGCGAACGACTGGCTGAGCAAGTCCAATTCTACTCTGCGGCAGCAGAACAAGGATTGGCACGCGAGGGTGGACGGTCTGGAGGCCACCATCAAGGAGCGCGACGCCTCGCTCGCTAGCCGGACCGAAGCCTTCTCCCTTCTCGAGGCCCAGAACAAGGACCAAGAGAAGGAGATCAAACGGCTAGCGACCAAGGAGAAGGCGCTGGTGGAGGAGCTGATGCAGGTCGGCCACACTAGCAAGGGTGAGTCCTTTTCCCGTCTTCCTTTCTTTTCGGATCTGGTAGCCGGATCTGACTTCTCTTTTCTGATAGCCTTTTACCCTGGCATAGACCTGCTGGCCTACAACCGGCTGCAGGAGAACTGGCCGGGAGCGCAACCGACGGCCCATGAGCTCGTCGTTCTCCTTGGGGAGGAAGCTGCCAAGCTTCGCCAGGCGGCACGGGACGTCTTCTCCTTCGTGTGGCCGGAGGCTCCGGTTCCGGAGACGATGGCGCAGCTAGCTGCGAAGGTGGGGGAGGTGCCGGCTGCGATGGACCGGCTGCGAGACTTGGCGGTGCGGGTCGGAGCGGAGATGGCCTTGGCCCTCATGCTCTCCTGGTACAAGGATGCCCGCGTCGAGAAGATCGACGATGGCTTCCGTGCCGGAGCCGATCTTGCCGCCATCCGCCAGGCCCACCCGGAGCTCCGCGGATCTACCATCAAGATCGCCGATTACGTGGATCCTGACGAGGTGCTCACCGACTCGGAGTCCATCGGTACTCCTGATGTGGAGGTCCCGATGCCGCCGCCTGCTAGCGCCAGAACCGGATCAAGCTCCACGCCTCCTCTGCCGCCCGAAGCCTCTGCCAGCCAAGAACTCCCCCACGGCAAGGGTCCTGCCGCTTAGATATCGCCCCGGGATGCCGGGTGTATTTGTCTTGTGTTACATACTTATGAACCTTGTCCGTTTGTGCCGGCCGTCTTTGACGCCGGGTAACTTATGGGAGCTTCGTCTCTCTTTTGTTTGTCATTGTTGAAATTCTTGAGTTTCCCTTGACTTGTGTGCTTCGAATTTTCTTTTCATACTTTGCCGGTTAACCTTGTCCGGCTTACTTCGCCCGGCTACACACTTTTAGCCGGGGGAACTGCACCTCCAGTGGGGGCGCGCGAGCGCACCCACTAGGTGTAGCACCCGAGATTTGCAGTAGCTGGCGTAGCCAGGTGCTTCGAATCTTCCTTCTTTCCCAATTCTTCTATCTTTATCCGACTAGACTCATCTCAGTCGGTTGCTTTTGCTGGCTAAACACCTTCAGCCGGGGGAACTAACATTCCAGTGGGGGCGCGCGAGCGCACCCACTGGGTGTAGCCCCCGAGATTCGGAGTAGCTGGCGTAGCTAGGTGCTTCGAATCTTCCTTGTCTTCTCTTTCTCCTGCCCTTGCCCTCACCTGGGCTCCGATCGGCCGGCTAAACGCCTTTAGCCGGTCGGGAACCACAAGATTCTACTAGGGGCGCGCGAGCGCGCCCAGTGGGTGTAGCCCCCGAGATTCGGAGCGCTTGATGAAGGCAAGGACTTCGAATCTTCTTTCCTTCTCCTGGATTCCGACTCTAGGTAGTCGGACAAAATGTACATACGCATACAAACATGTCCACATAGGTTAGTAGGTTAGTCTGCCAAATTGTAGCTGGGAAACGGCTTGTTTTTCGAAAACTGGCTTGTCCCTTTCTAGACACTTAGTCGCTTTCCCGTGCGCTCTGCTGTTTTCGCTGCGTCCTTGCCGGGCAGCTGGGTTGTAGTCTGCAGCCGGAATCGAAGGGAGCTGACAGTACATTGCACACGGTACTAATGGCTTAGCGGCTGGATTGGTTCGAGCTAGTTGCAGGGCCGGGACACCCGATCTGTCGCGTCTCCTCCCTGTTTTTCGTGTGGGATGCCTTGGGCTTTTCCTCTTGCTAGCCGGACAGCCGGGTTGCGGTCTGTAGCTGAGACGAAGAGTGGGCCTCTGACATCGTCACACAATACTCAGCCGGTTTGTTGACTTAACAGGCCGGGCCAGCCGGCGAGCCCCCGGGTAGGGGTTGCCGGAGCCGGAAAATCAGAACCGGAAAACAGATGCATACACACTTCTAGCAAGGAGCCTCCGAGATTTTCGTGGGGGTCCGCATTTTCATTCATAGGGTTTTCGAGATACATACACTGCCTGGTGACTAGGTGTAAAACGGGCGCAGCAGGGCCGCGTTCCAGGGACGCTCGGTCTCCTCGTCTGATTTGTCCATCTTGTTCTTGCGCGGCTGCTGCGCGTCGATGAGGTAGTAGGAGTCGTTGGGCAGCGCCCGGCTGATGATGAAGGGGCCCTCCCAGGGTGGGGATAGCTTGTGCATGCCCTTCGTGTCTTGCACCAGCCGGAGAACCAGGTCGCCCTCGTGGAATGCGACTGGGCGGATCCGGCTTGAATGGTAGCGACGTAGTCGCTACTGGTACAGGGCTGATCTGGCCTCCTCCAAGAGGTCCACTCCGTCCTCCCGCGCCTCCTGGTTGGCTTTTTCGTTGTAGAGGAGCTTGCGAGGGGAGTCAAAATCGATGTCGGCGGAGAGGACGGCTTCCGATCCGTAGACCAGGAAGAATGGCGTGTAGCCGGTTGACCTATTCGGCGTGGTGCGTAGGCTCCACAGCACAGCCGGAAGTTCTTCGATCCAACATCTGGGTGACCGCTCTAACGGCTCGATGAGACGTGGCTTGATGCCGGCTAGCACCAAGCTATTTGCTCTTTCGACTTGCCCGTTGGATTGCGGGTGCGCGACGGAGGCGAGGTCCAGTCGGATGCCCTTGTTGCTGCAGAACCGGGCGAAGGCCCCCTTGGCGAAGTTCATGCCGTTGTCGGTGATGATGCTGTTGGGGTAGCCGAAACGGTTGATGATGCCGGTGAAGAAGGTGACAACCGTCGCCCCGTCCAGCTTCTGGATAGGCTTGGCCTCGATCCACTTCGTGAACTTGTCCACCGCCACCAGCAAGTGGGTCATGCCCGCGCGTGCTCGCTTGAAGGGACCGACCATGTCAAGGCCCCAAACCGCGAAAGGCCAGGTGATCGGTATGGTCTTGAGTATCGAAGTTGGCATGTGCCTGAGCTGCCCGAAGCGCTAGCACCCATTGCATGCGCGGACCAGCTGCTCAGCATCCTCGAGGGCGGTGGGCCAATAGAAACCATGGCAGAATGCCTTGGCGACTATCGCCCTTGACGAAGCGTGGTGCCCGCACTCGCCCTGGTGGATATCCTAGAGTAGCTGGTAGCCCGTGTCCACATCAACACATCTTTGGAAGATATTGGATACACTGCGCTTGTACAGCTCGCCGTTTATGATGGTGTATGTGTGCGCACGGCGCCGGATTTGCCTGGCCTCCACCTCATCATCCGGAAGTTCTCCATCGGCGATATAGCTCATGAAGGGCTGTGCCCATGATGGCACTTCCCGGATGACGAGGACGCTCTTGTCCTCCGGTTGACGGGTGTCGGGGGTTCGTCCGGGTGGCGTACCCAGAACGGCAGCCCCCGAGCCGCTAGGCGAGCCGGCAACCCCCGGGTCTTGCGAGCCGGAAGGCACTGCCTGACCGGAATTGGTGCGGGTCTTCTTCTTTAGCGGTTCTGCCGGCTCCGCTTCCGCCGTTCTGTCAGCCGGAACGGTTCCTGCCCAAACAATGTAGTCCGATTCTGGTGACGGGTTGATGGATGGCTTGCGCAGGTGCTCCAAGGAGACCCCTGGTGGGATGGCCTGCCTGGTGGAGCTGATCTTGGAGAGCCCATCGGCTGCCTCGTTGTTGACGCGGGGGATATGGTGAAATTCGCACCCGTCGAAGGAGGCCCTGAGCTTCTGGATGTGGAACCGGTAGAGAGCCATGTTTGCGTCTCTGGCGTCCCATTCTCCGGATACCTGCTACACCACCAAGTCCGAATCACTGAAGCACAGGATCCGGTTGACACCGATCTCCTTGGCCAGCCGGAGCCCGTGCGCCAGTGCCTCGTATTCGGCTACGTTGTTGGAGGCCTTGAAGTGGATCTGCAGTACGTACTCCAGCCGGTCTCCCTTTGGCGAGGTGAGCACGATGCCGGCTCCCAAGCCCCCGAGCATCTTCGACCCGTCGAAGTGCATCCGCCAATGGTCTGAATCCGGAACCGGTGGGAGATACTGGGTCTCGGCCCAGTCGACGAGGAAGTCCGCCAACGCCTGCGACTTGATCGTGAGCCGGGGCTCGTACTGGATGGAGTAGGCGGCAAGCTCGATGGCCCACTTGGCGACTCGTCCGGTGGCGTCCTTGTTGCCGATGATTTCCGAAAGGGGTGCAGTGCACACGACCTTAATCGGGTGCTCCTGGAAGTAGTGCTTGAGCTTCTTGCATGCCAGGTACACGTCGTAGCACATCTTCTGGTAGTGGGGGTAGTTCTTCTTGGAGAGGGAGAGAACCTCGCTGAGGTAGTAGACAGGTCTCTGAACCGGCTGAGCCTTGCCTTCCTCGGGGCGCTCCACCACCAGGACGACGCTGACGACCCGGCTGATGGCTGCTATATAGAGTAACATTGGTTCCTTACTAGCTGGCGTGGCTAGAACCGGTGTTGTGGATAGCATGCGCTTGAGGTCGTGAAACGCGGTGTCGGCTTGCGAGGTCCAGGAGAACTTGTCCGTCTTCTTCATCAGCTGGTACAACGGGAGTGCCTTCTCTCCCAGCCGGCTGACGAAGCGACTGAGGGAAGCCAGGCATCCGGTGAACTTCTGGACTCCAAGCAGGTTCCTGGGCGGTTGCATCCTCTCGATGGCCGCGATCTTCTCCGGATTCTCCTCGATACCTTGCTATGAAACGAGGAAACCGAGAAGCTAGCCGGACGGTACTCTGAAGACGCACTTCTCTGGGTTCAGCTTCATCCGGTACTGGCGGAGGTTGCCAAATGTTTCTCCCAGGTCCTCGAGGAGGGTGCGCTTCTCCTTGGTCTTGATGACCACGTCGTCTACGTAAGCGTGCATGTTTCGGCCTATCTGCGAGTGCAAGCATTTCTGCATACATCGCTGATAGGTGGCGCCTGCGTTCTTTAGACCGAAAGGCATGGTTACATAGCAGAAAGCCCCGTAGGGGGTGATAAATGATGTCTTAATCTGATCAGCCAGGTTTAGCCGGATCTGATTGTACCCGGAATAACAATCTAAAAAAGACAACAAATCACAGCCGGCCGTGGAATCGATGACTTGATCGATACGGGGCAAGGCGAAGGGGTCTTTCGGGCACGCCTTGTTCAGGCTGGTGTAGTCGATACACATGCGCCAGGTCTTGTTCTTCTTCAGCACCAGGACTGGGTTTGCCAACCAGTCTGGGTGGTACACTTCCATGATGAACCCGGCTGCAAGGAGCCGGGTGATCTCGTCACCGATTATCTTTCTCTTCTCCTCCGCGAACCGGCGCAGAGGTTGCTTGACCGGCTTGGCATCCGGACGCACGTGAAGTGAGTGCTCGGCGAACTCCCTCGGCACACCCAGCATGTCCTTGGGGGACCATGTGAAGATGTCCCGATTCTCACAGAGGAAGTCGACGAGCGCGCCTTCCTATTTGTTGTCCAAGCCGGCGCCAATGGTGACGAACTTAGTCGAATCGGAGGGGTCGAGCAGGATCCTCTTCGTCTCCTTTGCCGGCTCGAAGGCTCCTTCTCCAGCTGGCTTGCTGCTAGCCGGAATGTCCTGCTGGGCCATGGCCACATTGCGCATGATCACGCGCTTCTCCTCGGCTATGATGAGGGCCTCTGCCAGTTTGGAACCAGCTGAAGCGCACTCCATCGATCGCCTGAAGCACCCGGCGATGGTGATCACGCCGTGGGGTCCCGGCATCTTCGTCTTGAGGTAGGCGTAGTGGGGGATGGCCATGAACTTGGCGAGGGCGAGGCGCCTGAGGAGAGCATGGTAGGAGCTCGTCATATTTACCACCTCGAACCAGATTGGTTCGCGGCGGAAGTTCTCCTCGGTCCCGAAGATGACGTCCAGCTGGATTTTCCCCAGCAGGGCGCAGGCTGGCCTCGGCAGTACGCCGTGGAATGTCGTGGTAGTCGGGCGCAGGTCGCTTTCGCGAATGCCCAGCTTCTCCAGCGAGGACTGGTAGAGGAGGTTGAGGCTGCTGCCTCTGTCGATGAGGACGCGCGAGAATCGGCAGGTGCGCGCGTTGGAGACGATGAGAGGGTCGAGCACCATGGCGTAGCCCCCGGGAGTCGGTAGATGCTCAGGCTGATTCGCCCGGCTCTCGGTGATGGGGGTTTCCGACCAGTTCAGGTACTGGGGGACCAGAGAGATGATGGCATTGACCTCCTTGGAGCGTCGCCTGCGGCTGTGCTTGTCGTCCTGCTCCGTCTCGAAGATATGGTAGGCGGCGTGCGGCTGGGGGTAGCTGTTGTTGTTGTTGTCGTCGTTGCCGCCGTTACCATCATTGTCGGCTCCCCTAGCCGGTGGTGGAGGTCCACCCGGTGGGGGAGGCGGGGGACGAGGCTGGTTGCCCTGGTCCTTTAGCTGGCGGGTCCAGCTGCAGTTCCGGGTGGTGTGTGTAACCGGCTTGAAGGGACCGCTATGCCACTTGCACGGGCCACCGAACATCTGGTCGAAGGTGAGACGTGGCTTCTGCCTCCTTGCTTCATTATCCGGCAAGTCGGGCGCTCCCTCCACAGCATTGACCTGTCGCGCGTGGTAGCGAGGCTTTTGCTGTCCGGCCTGGCGGTCCCCATGGAACCGGTTGTCGTTGTCGTGGCATCTTGAGGATCCGGCTTCTCCAGTCGGATTGCTGGGTCGGTCGCGAGCCGGCTCCGTGGGAGTCGGACGGCCGTCCGCGTTTACTTGGAGGGGCTTCTTCATGGTGGCATCCGCCGTGGCGTACTGGTCCGCAACCGTCATGAGCTCCGCCATGGTTTTCGGCTTGTCACACAGTAGCCCGTGGCGAAGCATGGTGCCCTCTTAGCAACCCTCGATGAAGAAACCGATGGCCTGACTCTCTAGGATGCCCTCGCAAGTGTTGCGCAGCTCCGTCCACTTGGCGAGGTACTCGTGGTCGGTCTCGTGGTCGCCCTGGACGCACAAGGCCAGGTCGCGCGGGCGTCCTGGGCGCTTGTACGTGCCATTGAAGTTATGGACGAACACCTTCTCGAAGTCAGGCCAGGCGTTGATGCTGTTGGGCACGAGGGTATTGCGCCATGTCCTTGCCGACCCGGTTAGCATGAGGGGGACGTAGCGCACGGCTGTGCGCTTGTTCCCGTGGGCGATGCCGACTGCCGTAGCGTAGTCAGTCAACCAGTCTTCCAGCTTCATGCTACTGTCGTACTTGGGGGTGTCCCTGGGCAGGGAGAATTTATCCGGAAACGGCTCGTTCCGGATGCGGGGTCTGAAACAAACTGGACCGGTAGAACCTTCCTCCTCCGTGACACGCGCTTGAGCGAGGAGCTCGATGCAGACGCGGGCATCCGGACAATCCGGGTTGGGAGCTCCCACCCGGCCCGAGAGACGGGAACCGGCTGGTCTGGGCGCTCCGGCTGGCGGAGGGGGAGGTGGCGGGTTGCTGTTCACCGTCTGCTCCTGGCGCGGCTGGCCCCTGTTGCCAGAGCTGCGATGCCTACTACGGGCCCTGGGCGGCTGAGGGGAGGACGCCTGCTGGGTGTCGCGCGGCGCGCCCCTGCTGTTGGCAGGTAGCCTGCTCCCCCTGGAGTAGCTAAGGTCTTCCTGCATCTGCCGGTTGGCACCGGCCTGCTCGTCCGCGACGCGGAGGAGCTCCTGCACGCGAGCGAGCTGGCGGGCTCGCTCCTGGCCCTCCAAGCTGGGTAGTTCCTCTGCCGCGGCTCGTGCCGCGCGCTAGTTCTTGATGGGCGTGCTATAGGTAGGCTGTGTGAGGGCAGGCGCGGGATCCGGTTCCCCGTCCTTTTCCATCCTACCGCCCAGCTCACTGCCCCGACGTCGTACCTGGCCGCACCGGCTCGGCTCCGCGGTAGCCGGGGTGAGGCCGTGCACGCGGTCGTACTCGCGTCGGGTGATCTCGAGCTGCTTGCGGGCTGCCACTAGCTCCATGGCCTCATGGAGGAGGATCTGTCTCTCCATGCTAAAGTTGGCCTCCGCCTCCTCCGGGTTATCCCCGAGGTTAACCGGCGTCAGGAGCCGATCAATGGCATCCTCCACCGGGGTCCGGGGCTGCGGGGGAGCGGAAGTTCCGACCTCGTCTGTGCCTCGCTCCCGCGACTGGCAGGGATGGGGCTGGAACCGGCCATCATGACCTCTACGCCGCGAGGCGCGGCAGAGGCGCTGCCGCCTGAGCACGGCAGCTCCGCAACAGAGACGATTTCCCTAGGGAAACGCTCCGGGACGGTGGCGACGTAAACGGGGAGGTCGCCAAATAGCACAACGGTGTCGTTCGCCGGGAAGGAGGTTCCGGCAAAGCAGGAAGCATTGTCGATGACGCATTCGAACTTGCCGAGCGTGAGCACCAGACCGGAGGCCATGCGCTCACCGGCTGAAGTGCGGGGTCCCGTGCGGAACGTGACTCCGGTCGAAGCCATCTTGCCCCACGATGGGCGCCAACTGTCGTTGTATTGGGAACGGCAGTACCTGAGGAGGTTAGATAGAGGTGTGGGAACTAGCAGGGAAGCTATCGACGGCGTCCGCAGGCGGGATTGGATACAAGCGAGCGTAGCGGGACGCAAGAAGTACCCAGGTTCGGGGCCCTCGTGGTGAGGTAAAGCCCCTACTCCCGCCGGATCTGACTATGTGGAATACTCAAACTACAAGTGCTCCTCGAGCTGTATACGCTAGCTACTGCCTTAAATGCTATAAGACCAACCCTTTCTACCGAGGCCTTGCCTCTCCTTATATAGGCAGAGAGGCAAAGGTCTCACTGGCCAGTCCGACTGGCGGGCCCCATAGGCGGGTCCCAGCCGACTAGTCATCTACAGTGTCCGATATGGCTTGTCTTATCGGAGTATGAGCGGTATGGCTATCGTAGGCACAGTGGACGCCGTGCGAGCCTGTCGTCAGCACCGGCCACTGTTCCTGCGTCACCCACGCAAAGTCTTCGGTATGGCCGGGTGGTTGCCAGTCTTGTCACCGTACAGTGCGTACCGTGCACTGATACACACGTCGCCCTGTCCATTGATTGAGTCCGGCTACGTCGTTGTATCCGGCTGCCTCTTGCTGATCCGACTACCGAGGGATAGCCGGCATGTCTTGCCCTGTCCGGCTGCGTCTGGTCAGCCGGACGCGATCCGACTGTCTTGTTTCTTATTCGGTTGGGGTACCTGGGGATCATCCCCCTGACATTCGGCATGCCGAAAAACTTCCGGCGTGAGCGCATCGACTTTGAGGTTGTCGACGGGCCCTCAAAGTACCACTGCATCCTCGGGCGTGTCGCGTTCGCTAGGTTCATGGCAGTGCCCCACTACGCCTACCTGCAGATGAAAAGGCCAGGTCCCAATGGCGTCATCACGATCAACGGGAGCTTCGAGCAATCTGAAAGTTGTGACAGGGAATTCAACAGAATCTCCCAGTCCTTTGGCATGCAGGAGGAACTCGTGAGGCTGAAGGAGACGACAGACAACAGTCTGCCTCCCTGAGCAGGCCAAGCTCACCTGATATCTCCTTCGACTCATCTGTGCACACCAAGAAAGTGCAGGTCCACCCATCGGATCCCACCAAGACGGCCCTCATCGCCAACAACTTGAGTCCCGCATAGGAACTCGCGCTCGTTGAATTCCTCCGTGAGCACTGGGAAATTTTCGCCTGGTGTCCTGCGGACATGCCAGGAGTTCCCAGGGAATTTGCCGAGCATGCACTCAACGTCAACCCCGATGCAAGGCCAGTCAAGCAAAAAATTCGGCGATTGTCTGAGCCACGAGCGCAGGCAGTTGGAATGGAGATCAACAGACTCCTTGAAGCCAAGTTCATATGCGAGATCAAGGAAAGTACTTGGCTCGCCAACACGGTGCTAGTACCAAAAAAGGAAACGGATATCCTACAGATGTGCGTGGACTTCACCTCTCTGAACAAGCACTGCCCAAAGGATCACTTCCCGTTGCCACGGATCGACCAAATCATCGACTCCACCGCGGGATGCGAGCGCCTCTGCTTCCCCGACGCCTACTCAGGCTATAATCAAATTTGAATGAAGGAGGAAGATCAAGAGAAAACAACGTTTACAACGCCCTTCGGTGTGTTCTGCTACAACACAGTGCCCTTCGGGCTAAAGAATGCGGGAGCCACCTACCAGCAGTGCATGCAGGCTTGCCTCAAGGAACAACTAGGTCGCAACATTCAAGTCTATGTCGACGACATAGTAATCAAGACTAAGGAGGAAGCCTCTCTAATCGATGATTTGCGCAAAACCTTCGCCAACCTCGACCGCTACCGGATCAAGCTCAATCCGGACAAATGCGCCTTCAGCGTACCATCTGGGCAGCTACTCGGGTACCTCATCTCCGCGAGGGGAATCGAGGCGAACCCAAAAAAGATAAAAGCCATACTGGCCATGGAGAAGCCGAAAACATAAGGGGCGTCCAGCAGCTGGCGGGACGAATCGCAGCCCTTAGTCGATTCATCAGTCGAATGGGTGAAAAGGCACTGCCCTTCTACCAGCTCCTCCCTAAAACTGAAAAATTCAAGTGGACCACTTAAGCGCAATAAGCATTTGAAGACCTCAAGCGCTTGCTATCCACTTCGCCAGTACTGGTGACCCCACGAGAAAGGGAACCACTATTGTTGTACATCTCCGCCACCAACCAGGTGGTCAGCACAATGCTCGTCGTCGAGCGAGCTGAGGAAAACAAGGTTCACGGCGTACAACGCCCAGTATATTACCTCAGCGAGGTCCTCACGCCAACAAAACAGCGGTACCCGCACTACCAGAAGCTGGCGTACGGCGTCTTCATGACCGCCCGGCGACTGCGCCATTACTTCCAGGAACACCCAATCGTGGTGGTCAGCGACGCCCCGTTGGGGCATATCCTCAATAACCCTGATGCCACGGGACGAGTCGTGCTTTGGGGAATAGAACCGTCGCCAGGAGACATCACATACGAAAAGCGCGACGCAATCAAGTCGCGAGTTCTCCCTGACTTCCTCGTGCACTGGATGGAGAACCAGCTCCCGGACAAGCCAGATATGTCCTACCTCTGGACAATGCACTTCGATGGGTCCAAGCGAAAAGACGGAGCAGGCGCAGGTGTCATACTGACATCACCTCAAGGGGACAAGCTAAAGTATATCCTGCGAATGTAGTTCACAGCCTCCAACAACGAGGCTGAATACGAGGCCTTGTTGCACGGTATGAGGATGGCAAACGCCTGCGGCGCTAAAAGGCTCATCATATACGGCGACTCCAAGTTGGTCGTCAACCAAACGATGCACGAGTGCGACGCGCTAAATGACATCATGATCGCGTACCGCGACCTCTACGACACACTCGAAGGAGACTTCGACGGTTGCGAGCTGCGGCATGTAGGTCGCGAAAGCAACGAAGAGGCGGACGCACTCGCCAACATAGGCTCTAACTGCGCCCCCATACCACCTGGGGTATTTCTCGAGTGCATCTGTGAACGCTCCATCAAGCCAAAGGCCGCAGAGAAGAAAACAAGCGCAGCAACGGGCTCAGGGCTACGCCACCCAATGAGCCAATGGCACTTGATGACTTGGAGCTAGACACCGGACTTGAAGGACCAATGAGCGTCATGATGATTGAACAATCCTGGACGCAGCCGTACATCACGTACCTCCTCAGCAAGAGGCTACTAGATGACCCAACAGATGCACGGCACATCGCGCGGCGATCCAAACCATTCGCTGTTATCAACGGCGAACTGTATAAACGCAGCATCACAGGAGTACTCCACCGATGCGTCTCCATGGCCGATAGAAAAGCAGTTCTCCTCGACATCCATGAAGGGACCTGCGGGCACCATGCCGGTAGTCGCGCCCTCGTTGCCAAAGCTCTATGAGCTGGATTCTACTGGCCTACGGCCATGCGCGACGCCAAGGACATCGTCAATGCTTGCCAGCAATTCGCGGACAAGCCGCACGCACCGGGCGCAGAGCTACGGCCAATCCCATTGGCCTGGCCCTTCGCGCAATGGGGGCTCGACATGGTCGGCAAACTTCCAAGGTCCTCGCGAGGAGGCTACGTCTACCTCTTGGTCGTAGTCGACAAATTCACCAAGTGGATTGAGGCCATGCCAGTAACCAACCAATCCGGGCACAGCGCAGTTAAATTCTTCGAGTCCATCGTCTACCGCTTCGGAGTGCCACACAGCATCATCACCGACAACGGGACGAACTTCACATCCAAGGAGTTCCAAGAATTCTGCGAGAACCTAGGGATCAACATCAGCTACGCCTCAGTAGCGCACCCACAGACCAACGGTCAGGTGGAAAAGGCAAACGGGCTCGTCTACAGCGGCATCAAGAAGCGACTCCTCCGGCCACTCGAACAAGCCACGGGTTGCTGGCCAGAAGAACTGCAATCCGTACTCTGGAGCCTACGTACAACTCCAAACAGCGCCACGGGCTACACGCCATTCTTTATGGTGCACAGAGCAGAGGCAGTACTACCCGCCGAGGTACGGTACAAGGCACCGCACGTGGTCGCTTACAGCAAACAAGAGTCCTCCCTCGCACTCGAAGACTCCGTCGACCTCCTTGATGAAGCAAGGGAAATCTCCGTAGAAAGATCAACGATCTATCAGCAGAACCTGGGCAACTACCACAGTAGGAGGCTTCGCCCCAGATCCTTCGTCGAAGGCGACCTGGTCCTGCGACTGAAGCAGCAGGGGCATCTCAAGCTCGAGTCCCCCTGGGAAGGACCGTACGTGATTACAGAAGTAATCCCAGGTGGCGCCTATCGCCTTCAAGATTTAGAGACAGGAGTCGCATACTCCAACCCCTAGAACGTCGCACAACTGCGACGCTTCTACCCCTAGTCACTTTTTACTTTTACATCGCAAATAAGGCTACTCAGCCAAGGCTACTTAGCCACACATTATACCTCGCACTGTTCTTCGAATAAATAAAAGCTAAGTGCCCCAAAACTCTGTGTTCTCCTTTACTTTGTCAATTGATGTACTCGGGGGCTGCGCCACCCTATACACATCTGTTCTTCGAACCAAAACGCGATATCCTGAGTAGCTGGTACATCAATCGAACCCCTTAACACAACCTCAACCCAGCTGCAACGCACTTGACAGGTTGACAAGGGACTGAGATAAACCATGGCCAGGCTAACAAAAAGGACTCGCATAGTGCAACGCACCTCATGCTAACAAAGCTCTTTATACACATTTGACAATAAATTATCTACAACATCTATACGAACTTTACAACACAAGTACACTTATGTGCAGGATACAAATTAGGCTACGACAGCAGCAGGAGAACGTTGGTTTGTTCCTCAAAGAAGTCGACGATCTCTTCTGCTGGGCGATCCACCGCCTGGTAGTGCGGCACCATATTCCAAGAAGAACCTGCTGGTGGTGCAGGCGGCCTAGACGCAATTGCTGCAACATCTACGTCAGGCCTGTGCAATCGGACCATTGCCAGAGCAGCCTTGGCACCAGCCACCAACTATTGCCTCACGCATTCGCGAACCGCGGACAAATCTTGAAACTTGGCAAGGAGGGCCAGCAAGCTTGATGGAGTATCATCCAGCGGGAACATCGCCAGATAAATGTTCTTCAAGCATGACTGCGACTTCTTCAGAAAGAGAACACTCGCGACGCACGATCCTGTAGGGTCGCCAGCGCAGTCGCACGATCATGATCTACCCAAAAGTATCTACTCTCTTGAAGTTGCTCCTGGGTAAGATCATGCACATGACGTGCGCTGACAACTACACAAAGCAGCAACAGCAGCATGAGTACAACGTGCCACTGCGAGTGACTAAAAGGAAAAGATGAGAACAAGCAAACTAACGCTTGAATTGGTTGCTCAGCTGCGTCACCTCGCCAAGCAGATACTGCTCTCGGGCGGCGGCTTTCTCCGCCTTCGACTTCCACACATCCACATTTCCACGGAGCACGGGCAACTCACACTCCAGCTGCTTCACGCGGTCACACAGTCACGAAAGCAACGACAGCTCATCTACCCTGGAGCGTGGCGGTGCCACGGTATCATCAAGAATCGGCGAGTTCTGAGTTTCCCTCAAAGGATCACTTGATGTCCCCTACCACAAGTCAAGATAGAAGCAAATAAGACGACCAAACCAACACAAAGACCAAAGGATCAGATGCATTCAAGACTAGCAAAAGTATCAGCAGATACACTCGCCAGTAGGCATGTTCTTAAACAAAAGGACATAAACTAATTAACTATTACAAAGTTAACTAAGGAGCAGCTGGCTTCTTCGACTTCGACGGCTTCGGGGGCTTCATCAAGTCCGTGGCAGTATCAGACGCCACTGACTTTCTGCCGGCCCCTGAGGCCGAAGCTTTCGCTGCCTTCTTGGCACGATGGAGATCCTCAGAGTACTTTGCAACAGTATTTATCAGATGATGCCCATATTTGCCACAGGCAGTCGCGAAGGGAGCGAAGACTACCTGCTGGCCGTCCGCGCTAACAGGCATCGCCTTCGACACCGCGGCAGGATCGATCTCGACTCCGTGGGCCTGCACCATGGCAAGCGACATAGACGCGCCGGCCGCACCTCCCGCGAGTGACTCCACCAGCTCGTCAATATTCTCGATCAGCTCCACCTTGGGCATCAGCTCCTCGCGAAGGCGACTAAGCACGCTTTTAGCCTTGGAGAGCGTGTCCTGCATGGCGGTGTTGCGGTCTTCGACTGCTGACAATGCACCCGCTAGAGCGTCATCATGACGAAGGGCCTGCGGGTCGAAGCTCAAATCGCCAGCATCTGTACATAAATTCACACATGGACCAAAACATCAGCGCCACCGGCAAAAGCAGTCGAAGCAGAGAAGGGTAACAATATACACAAGCAAAGTACCTGAGAGGGCCTTGGCAATCGAGAACAGTTTTTCTTTGAACAACTTCTCCCTGGCCGCGAAGGAGGCACGCAGATCCTCTGCATGCTTCCGCGCCTCATCACGCGCTGCGATTGCCTCGTCGCGACCCCTCACAGCCGCGGCAAGTGTCTTCTCCAAGGTGGCAGCGTCACGCAATAGGGCATTATGCTCAACTACATGACAAACAAAAGTTGATCATCAGTCGACTATATCAAAAGAAGAAGATAAAGAAGAATAAGTGTAGAACACTCACATTCAACCACGCGGTGACGCGTCTCCAGCATTGCATGCTGGCGGCCCATCGCCATCACTTGTTCTGCCAAGTGCGCGGCTTCCTTCGCAAGGAGCTATCGTACAACAAGGAACCATCAGAGGCAATAGATAACATCGACTGTAACACTACAAAGGAGAAAAAAACTACACTTACATGGTCCTCCAATGACTTTGAAGATGTTTGCTGTACCATCATCCGAGCAACCATTCGATGCTCCCCTGCATGAGGAGAGCTAGAAGAGTTGTAGCCGGAGTGAGCCGCCAATGGAGGGGAAGGAGCGCGCTCGACCTCTTTCTTGGCTCTTGAGGTCGCGATTCCTGATTCCTTCAAAAACTGGACGTCGCCAGAAGATGACGACGCCTCTTGACTACAATACAAAAACCAAGTCAGGAAAGGGGCAAACCTAAAAGACGAGCCAACAAGGACAAAAACAGAGAAGAACAAGTGAACTAGAAAACTTACCAGTCAAACTTGTCAAAATCAAAAGTGGCATCCCCTGACTCCGACGAGGACTCCTCGGGTAATCGCATCTTCTTGCGAGAAGACGGTGCCATGGCGCTCACAGGAATAGCAGGTATCAGCGACTCCGCACCAACACTTGTACCTTCTGGAGTCGATGGAGACGACGAGTTGGAGTCCTCGTTGCGCGAACGCTTGTGAGTTTCCGGACTATCGGACTCGGGGGCTTCCTCCTCCACATTAGAAGGGACGGTCGACTCCGACTCGTCCTCTTCCAAGGCCTCGCGAGGAATAACCCCCTCAGGGAGAGGGGGCATACAAGGTGATACCGCCCAATCCTGCATACAGACAACAAATTCAGCAAAAAGCAAGTAAACAATAGAGAAGCAATCGACAAATCTAGCTACTGCGTAGCACAACTATACCTCAGGACGAGGGTTCGTAGCATCAAATGGAGGAACAACTGGCTCACTAGGGAGTACATCCTTGACGGTGTACTTAGTGACCAGTCGAACCCTCTTGTCCACCTCACTCGCGGACATGCCATCGGCAGACACGCAAGTGGCATCATCAGCGCCTGCCCATTGAAACATGGGGTGGACCCTGGCTTGCAGGGGCTGGACGCGACGGCGCAGCCAAGTGCGGATGAGGGCGCAACCTCCCTCCTCTTTGCCTATGCGACTCTCGAGGTCGCAGACGCGCCTGTACAGCGCATCTGTCTCCACGGACTCGCCAGGCATGACTACGTTCTTCCAGGAACGCATCCTCCTGCATGGCGTCGCTGGATCGAAGGGCGCGAGTCCAAAGAGCTCACCGTTCGCCTTCTCATCGTGGATGTAGAACCATTTGTCCCTCCATCCTTGGACGGACGCCATGAGCTTGATGTCGAAGTAGGTGGCGGATGGGTCGACATGAATTCCGCAACCACCTACATCGTAGACTAAAGAACCAGTGGCAGATTGGCGCTTCAATTTGAAGAGGCGCTTGAAGAGGCCGAAGTGTGGCTCGATTCCGAGCCAGCACTCACAGAGAGTAATGAAACAAGAGATATGGAGGATAGAGTTTGGGGACAGCTGATGGAGCTGGAGCTCGTAAAAACAAAGAAGACCCCTTAAGAAGGGGTGAAGAGGCAAGGAGAGACCGCGAATGATGAATGCAAAAAACATCACTCGAAAACCAGCGGGGGGGACAGCAACTCTCTCACCGCCGGGGACGCGCGTGTCGGCGACTGTGGCGGACAGTACTCCGTCTTGGCAAAGAAGACGGAGGTTGGACGCCTTGATGATGGAGGGGCGCCACGCACCATTTGTGACGCGGGTCGCCGGGACCTTCTTCTTCCCGCCGGCGGCAGTGCTGGTGCCCGCAGCGGCGGAGCCGCCCTTCTTCTTCGATGCGGCAACGGTGGCCGCAGAATCAGCAGCAGCGCCTCCCTTCTTCTTCCCCATTGCGCGACGGTGGTGAGAACGGAGGACGTAGCTAGGGAAGATACGGAGCTGGTCCAGCGCCGCAATGAGAAAGTGCGCAAGGAAACAGAGAGCAACAGCAATGGCGATGGCAGCAAGGATGAATGAGAACAGATGGGAAAATTACCGTCGCAGCGCCGCTACTTAACCCCTGGAAGATGCAATCCAACGGCTCAAAAAAACCCTACTGGACGCGTGGCAAACATCGTGCTGGACACGTGGAGGAGTGGAAGCGCGAATCGTCCCTCCACTACTCCCATTAAGCGCGGAAATCGAGGAGGCGCAGTTAAAATAAAGATTACGCACGCCCAGTCAAATCAAAGTCAGATAGTAGGACCCACTGCTCGTCATGTCCCATCAAACCCGCTCACGCGGGCAACTGAGGTCACGAAAGCGTTAGCACTGACGTCATCAAAGCAACGCAGCGGAAAACTTCGACTATTTGAGTCCTTGCTCGAGTCTTCGACTCCACCAAGCACTCGAGGGTTACTCCCATAGGGAGCGCTGGTCGCGCACCCTATGATTTTCTTTTCTTTTTTCAGGAATACGGACAATCACAAGCAAACCCAACCACTCGATTGAGGACATGGGTTACTCCCATAGGGAGCGCTGGAAACAAATTCGACTGAACCAAGCAAACAAAATATGACAGCAGTCGCAAAAGTTCTTTACTCCCTGCCTGAGTCTTCGACTCAACCAGGCACTCGGGGGCTACTCCCATAGAGAGCGCTGGTCGCGCACCCTAGATTATTTATACATAAAACTGTGTGTTGATAACATCCACACTCGAAACTCATGGCGACACCGCCTCATAATTCTTCCCTACAAAGAGACTACGTCTCCTGGGTCACCCGAATCGTCTCCGCGATGATAAAATTTGGATGACGCGCTTATAGCGTGAAGGTAAGACCTGAACAAGGCCTGGCAACACATAATCTGCGCACTACCAGAAATGTATCCGTACCTACAGGTATGATGAACATGCCTCGACGGACGCGTCGAGTGCTCACACCCATATAACTGGAATTCGACTCCTATAAGACCTCCGTGGCCTGAGTCGAATTACGCCAGCACTTTTCCGGAGTCGAGTCCGGGGACTCGAGTTCGAGTAGATTGCGTTGTTTCACCCTAAGGTGGTTAATTGATACCGATACTTTGGTTATATCAGGCACGTACATCAACAATCCCTATGACACAAATAAAGCAGTCGAAATACACTCGTTCAGGCACTTGAAAGACTTCAAAAAGTCCCCAGTCGAATCTGCGATTCCACTGGACACTCGGGGTCTACTGACATGGGTTACCCTACAGGTACTCGAGTTTGGAATATACGTTCTAAATACGTACAGGCCCACGGTGTCGCCAAGGCCCAAACGAGGGACTCAAGTAACCTACGGACTCTCGATTGCTTGAAGAACAAGAAGAAGTTAAAGATAGAAAGTTTGAAGGGGAAAACCCTAATTTGTAACCAACTCGACCTACTACCCGGGACCTAGCCTATCTATATAAAGGCTAGGAGGGGGCGGCGAGGAGGACACACGCAACCCTAGTTTCCACCACCCTCGCCAGATTGCATCTGCGCACCATTGTAATCTTTGATTCCTTCGATAATTCCACGAGCAGACAAGCAGGAGTAGGGACCTTTACGAGGTCTGAACCTGGGTAAATCTTTGTCCCCTGTGTGCTTGTTTGCTAGCTGATAGATGTCTCCAGCGCTCCCTCCTTCTCCAAAACCCAAGTCCATAACAATGGGCATTGACGAGTTAAACCCGCGTCAACAAGTATTTGTAATCTCTAGCCTAAGTTCCACCATGGTGTGCACATTGTAAACTTCACACACATGGGGAGAGCAGAGATCTATTAAAGCACTTGAGTAGCAAGGTAGATCTACTTGATTACAAAGATCATGATCACAATATGATCATGCATAGAGAGAGAGATGAACACATAGCTACCAGTAGAACCCTTAGCCTCGAGAGAGAACTACTCCCTCCTCATCATGGGAATCAACAACGCTGATGGAGATGGTGGTGGAAATCGATGGAAATGGCTCCGGGGGCACTTCCCCGTCCCAGCAGGGTGCCGGAACAGAGACTTTTTGTCCCCCGAATCTCCCCTTCGGTGGCGGCGGCGCTGCGGAACTTTTCGTGGCTAGAGGCTTGACGATCTAGGGTTTTTGCATCGGGAGGAATATATAGGCGAAGGAGCAAGGTCGGTGGCCAGCCAGGGGGCCCACACCATGCCCTAGCACGGCCTGGGGGGCCTGTGCCTAGGGGTGGTTTGGACACCCTGTGGCCCCCCTTCGTCTCTCCTTCTGGGTCCGTGAATCTTCCGAGAAAATAACGACTTTGGCTTTTGTCCGGTCTAATTCCAAGAATATTCATTTCTGACTTTCTGGAACCAAAAACAGCAGAAAACAGGCAACTAGCACTATGGCTCTTGTTAATAGGTTAGTCCAAGAAATCATATGAAAAGTACTCCAAAGTTGGAACAAAACATAAGAAAGTAGATAAAACCAAGCATGGAACATCAAAAATTATGGATACGTTAGCAACATATCAACATCCCCAAGCTTAACTCCTGCTCATCCTCGAGTAGGTAAGTGATAAAAAGAAAGAATAATTTTTGAGGTGACATGCACCATCATAAACTTGATCAAAGTGTTTGTAAAAACATTCAAAGCTGCGATCATAGTACTTCAATCATAACATGAAAGACAAAGTTCTAGAAATAAGACAAAGAAACTATGTTGCAACATGAAAAGGCACAAACAAAAGATTCATGAATAACAATGCTTTGCAAGACGTTTGTTTGTTTCACATAAAGAAAACATAGCATAGTGGCATTTAGCTTGTCCCTCATAGAGTAGCAAACATAAATGCATAGGACACCTTCAAAGTTCATAAGAGTGACTAGATACAACTAGTTTAAAACAAGCAATATCAAAGTTATGCATCAATCAACAAGTCTTGGGACAATGCACATTAAACTAAGAATGGCCAGTATGCTCTCAAAATAGGTGCATAAAGATAGAAGGTGGAGACTCAACATAAAAGTAAAAGAAAGGCCTTCATAGAAGGAAGTAGGGATTCAAGTCTCATAAAGAGCTTCCAAAAATTATGGTACTTAATAGCTTTCAGCTCTCATTGCCCCTATCATAAGCATATTGAAGTGATTAAGGTTAAAGTGAACAAACTATGGTGTATATGCTTGACGAAGTATAAGTTGGAAATCTCCTGTCCCTTGGATACGAGGGCCGCTCCTCATGCTACTCAAGTTTAGTCACCGGTAAGTTCTTGTCATCGTAAGTACATGTGTATCATAGAGAACCGCCAACGGGGTACCCCTTGCCCGATGATACGGAAGAATCCCCATATCAAAATGACAAGGCAAGCAGACAACGAGCATCTCAGCAATCTTCTTATTTACCATGGGAAAATGGTGCTTTTTCTCTTTCCTCTTTTCTCATATCTTTTTTTTCTTTTTCTCTTTTTTCTCAATATCTGACTCTTTTTTATAAGAAGAATGCTTCATAGACAGCTCATTATGGTTATCCCGCAGGTTTCCACCATGACAGCATGGATTAGACCGGCGGCCCAGGCGTTTCTCTAACACACATACATAACTCCATGGACTTACAAGCTCCCCTTTCATTTCACACGGACGACATCCATAGACAAAATAGCATCATATCAACTAGGTACAAAGTACAAGTGCAATGTTGAAAGCGTTCCCCATGACAACATGGTTCTGCTAATCCCCAACAAATAAGTGCAAGCATATACAACATAGACGACACAATGGTTCAAGTTTATTAAGGGCAAGAAAAGTAAAGTGTGCCATCAAGTTCGTGAGAGCTTTAATCACTAGTTTTCTCATAACAAGTTTAATTCAGAAGGTAGATAAAAACATGAATATACTTGGAATAGCATATGCTAGTAGGTAGGTATGGTGGACTCTTTAGAATAACTTGGTTTAAGGAGTTGGATGCATGAGTGGAACTCATACTTGGTTGTGGAGGCTAGCAAAAGACTGGGAGCGACAAACTAAGAGAGCAATAATGGCCATAATCATGCAGAGCGACAAAACATCATTGATCAAAGAATAAAGTGATACTACAAGTTGAAAAGTAAAGGATCATAAAGGCTATGGTGACTTGGGATAGTCATAACATGGTGTGAGCATGCGCCAAGTCAACCCAAATAAAGCATCAAAGGAGAATACCACAATATTATGCTTTAATATGCTAAAACAACGCATGATCCTTCCAAGGCACATTAAGCAATCTCAATTGTTTATAACAATTCATGCTACAGCAAATAATACTAAGCATAAAGCCAAAACAATATCAATCATGGCATGACAAAGCATAGGCCACAGTCAAAAACAACCTCTCTTTACCACTTAAGCATGAACTTTCCTACACTTTTCCAATCCAAACCAAACTATTTGAAAACCAATGTATGAAAGAGGGGGTCCAACCAATTTATTCAGCAAACATAGCAAACCAAGCAAACGAAAACCAAAAACAAAGACGCTCCAAGAACAACACAACTATGCATGAAACAATAAAAATGAAGTGTTTAGAAGAAACCTGGGATTTTTATTGATGAAGAGGGGGATGCCTTGGGCATCCCCAAGCTTTGACGCTTCTACTTCATGGATATTTCTTGGGGTGACACGTGTGGCATCCCCAAGCTTGAGCTTTAGTCCATCCTTCATCTCATTACTCATTCATTCCATACACCTGAAATTTTTCCTTCATACAAAACTTCACAGAATCTTGATTAGCAACATTAGTGCACTCAAGATAATAAGTCTTTGGGTTCAGTTTCAACACCAATAAAACTTCCATTAAAACACAAGGTACTGTAGCACTTCCCTCAAAAATCTCAATTCCCAAAAAGAACTCAAAAAGGAACCAACAAGAAGCAAATGCAAATAATGGCAGAAATCTGTCAAAATAGACCAGCAGGTAAAGACGAATTGTTTCGAAGACCTTCTGTTACTCAAATAGAAAAGTGTTGAACTAACGAAAGTTTGATAACAACCTGTGGAAGAAGCACAAAAAATCACGCCTCAATAGGACGTACAGAGATTTTACACGAATTTTTACGGTGAAGCACAGAAATCTGTTTCGGGACAGCAACTTTCCCAATCATTACTTCTCTCTCATTAGAGGTTACTCTTGGCACAAAAAGCAAATAAAAAGGATAAGGAGCGGTTATTACAGAGATAATAACTTCCAAGACTCATATAAAACTTTTGGGTTATCTCCCAATTAGTACTTTTCTTTAACGCCTTTAAGTTAGGCTTGATAGTTTGAGAAGATGCTCACATAAGAAATATGAATTGAAGTAAAAGAGAGCATCAAGAAGGAAATTCAAAGCACATTTAAGTCTAACCCACTTCCTATGCATAGGAATCTTGTAAAGAAACAAGTCTTGAAAGCACAAAGCAACAAGCATAGGAAAGTAAAACAAGTGCAACTTCAAGACTTTCAACATAAAGAGGGGAAACTTAATATTATTGAGACACATAAAACCATGTTTCCCTCTCTCATAATAACTTTTAGTAGCATCATGAATAAAGTTAACAATATAACTATCACATGAAACATTCGTATCATGAGCCACATGCATAAAAGAATTAATACTCCCCACATAAACATAGTCATTCTTATTAATTGCAGTGGGAGCAAATTCAACAAAATAGCTATCATTATTATTCACATCACCATAATAATCAAATATAGGAGGCATAATGTAATCATAATTAATTTCCTCCTCAATAGTAGGTGGACTGAAAATATCATATTCATCATTGTAATCATCATATATTGGAGGTTTGGTATCATCATAAGCAATTGAATAGCTATCTTCCAAAGCTGGGGAACTAAAAAGATCATTTTCATAAAAACTAGCTTCCCCAAGCTTACACTTTTCCATAGCATTAGCAATAATGGTGTCCAAAGAATTCATACTAACAACATTGCTATTAGCATGCAAATAAAGTTCCATAGGTTTTTTAATTTTCTCTTCAAACACTTCATGTCCTAACTCAAGATAAATACTATAAAGCTCTCTAATTTTGTTGTTGTTTTCCATTAAGCCTAACTAGTGAAAATAAAAACAAGAAACAAAAAGACAAAATTTCAGAATCTAAAGGAAATAACTTCGAGCACTCACACCGGAGGAAGTGAGTACCTTTTACCTTACCTCCCCGACAACGGCGCCGGAAAATAGCTTGATGTCTATGCACTTCTATTCTTGTAGACAGTTGTTGGGCCTCCAAGTGCAGAGGTTTGTAGAACAGCAGCAAGTTTCCCTTAAGTGGATTACCCAAGGTTTATCGAACTCAGGGAGGAAGTGGTCAAAGGTATTCCCTCTCAAGCAACCCTACAATCAAGATATAAGAAGTCTCTTGTGTCCCCAACACACCCAGTACACTTGTCAGGTGTATAGGTGCACTAGTTCGGCGAAGAGATAGTGAAATACAAGTGCTATAGATAATTATAAGTGGTAACGGTGCTAGAAAATAGCTTGAGGGCGTGGAAAATACTAAAGGAAAACTGAAATAAAGATAGCAGCAAGCAAGCATGTAACAGATCTAATAGCAAATGGTGTTTCAGTGCTTACAAACAAGGCCTAGGGATCATACTTTCACTAGTGAACACTCTCATATAAATATATTCTTTTTTATGATACTACGTTGAACTACTCTCAAGTTGGACACTCTAATCGATGGTAGGGCTATAACAGCACACCTCAAAGTTCGCTTTCCGCATCTAGATAACCCCACACTGTCACCTTGAGCACTAGATGGTTCCAACAAACACCACAATTTCATAAAGACATCTAACTCCAAATATAACTCATAACAAGTATTTGTAATCTCTAGCTTAAGTGCCACCATAGCGTGCACACTGTCAACTTCACACACATGGGGAGAGCAGAGATCTATTAAAGCACTTGAGTAGCAAGGTAGATCTACTTGATTACAAAGCTCATGATCACAATATGATCATGCATAGAGAGAGAGAGAGATGAACACATAGCTACCAGTAGAACCCTTAGCCTCAAGAGAGAACTACTCCCTCCTCATCATGGGAATCAGCAAGGGTGATGGAGATGGTGGTGGAAATCGATGGAGATGGCTCCGGGGGCACTTCCCCATCCTGGCAGGGTGCCGAAACAGAGACTTTTTGTCCCCCGAATCTCCCCTTCGGTGGCGGCGGCACTGTGGAACTTTTCGTGGCTAGAGGCTTGACGATCTAGGGTTTTTGCATCGGGAGGAATATATAGGCGAAAGGGCGAGGTCGGTGGCCAGCCAGGGGGCCCACACCATACCCTGGAGCTACCTGGGGGGACCCATGCCTAGGGGTGGTTTGGCTTTTGTCCGGTCCAATTCCGAGAATATTCATTTTCTGACTTTCTGGAACCAAAAACAGCAAAAAAACAGGCAACTGGCACTATGGCTCTTGTTAATAGGTTAGTCCAAGAAATCATATGAAAAGTACTCCAAAGTTGGAACAAAACATAAGAAAGTAGATAGAACCAAGCATGGAACATCAAAAATTATGGATACGTTAGCAACGTATCAGGGGGTTATCAAGATACTTTTCTAGTGTCGTTCCTAGGGAGCGTAGCGCTTAAGTTTCTATTCTTGTGTGCACTAGACTTTAGATTTGTTTTAGTATGTTTTATATCTTGCAATCATCTAAGCTTGGGGAGGTTTCTTTAACTTGTTTGCTTGTGAGTTTCTCATTAGATTTACTTTTAGTTTTTACTTTCTTTATATAAAAAACACAGAAAAAATATTGTAAATTTTACTATGGATGAACTTTCAGCTGAGGACCTTAGGGATTTAGACGAAGCTAATTATTTTTTCTCCAAAGAAAGAGTGCATGTGAAAAAACTTATTAATTTATCAAATGAGATTGCTAAACAACTATGTGAGTTATATAATGTGCCTTGTTGACAAAACAAAATGATAAGCATCTCTACTATCAATGCAAATGCAGTAATCACTTTATAATTGCCTCACATCATGAAAAGCATCATGATTACTTTGAAATGAGATTACTTGATCAATTTATTGCTTTCATTGGAGCTAGTGAGGTGGACTTCCTAATTAATAAAAATTATGAAACTTGTGATGTAGCTCATGATCTTAAATAAGTAAGTTCTATGCTCCTTAAACATTGCAAAGAAAGCTTTTGTGATAATGCTTATGTTATTGATTATGCAAAGAATATTCTTGTTGCCATGGAAAGAACTAATATTTTGCAGGAAGAAGATGACAAAAGCATAAGCTTGGGGACGCCCATGTACCCCCAACAAGAGGAGAGTGATGAGAAAACACAAGAAGATGACAAAAATATGAGCTTGGGGATGACCATGCACCCCAAAGAAGAGGAGAAAATGAAGAAGAAGAAGAAGAAGAAGAAGAAGAAGAAGAAGAAGAAGATATGGTCCAACCTAAGCTTGGGGATGTATGGGAACCTCTAAAAAATGATAGTAACACTCAAACTCAAAACTCATTTATCATTTATGAGAACCCATGCTATGATAATTGTGCAATTAAAAATTCCATGGTCATCTTTGATAACCCATGCTATTATGATGAATCTAATAACGCTCCTTCACTTGCTACTAATGCTACTAGTGATACTATTCATAATGAGGAGTGGTGCTTAGATATGCTATATGATAATGATTTAGATGATGGTCCTATGATTCTTGATAACCATCCATGTTTAACAAATGAAGATATAAATGATGAACTTGTTTTCCATGATGATGCCCTTATTAGTAAGAGTCCTATAACATTCTTGAAATCTCCTATGTTTACCATAGAGGAGAAATATGAACTTGCTAGGAAATATATATGTGGTTTGCAAAATGTTGTTTGCAACCATGATTACTAGCAACTATTCTAAAAAAGAAAAGAATGCCATGATATGTATAATGATACTATTTACACGAAAAAATCTATGAACTTGCATGCTTTGAAGGGTTACAATGATAGATTTGCTTCTAGTGAATGCAACTACTATGAAAGAGGAGGTGTTAAGTGCCCTCTTTATGCTTCGAGTTATTATATGTTGGGTTCACCTACTGATATTATGCAATGGCATGCCTCTATTTGATGTGATTTAGTGATATATAAAATGGCAATGCATAGGAAGAAAGTGAGACTTTGTTGTTATTATTTCTATATCTTGTGTTGCTTTCTACCATGTTTCAACTTGACTATTACTTTGATTGGTATGAGAACACCATGGGACCCAGGTATTTTGTAAGGAAACACTTTTCAAGGAAGAACGAGGTAGCAAAGAAGCACAAGCTACCACATGAATTCCATATCACTTAAAATCAAGTAAGTAAAACCTAGCTATATGGCTATAAAGAAAGCGCTTTTCGGGAGGCAACCCGGTCTCTTTTTTATGTTTTATTGCTTTTAAAAGAGTCCTTTTAGTGTCTTTGCTGAGTAGTAATAAAGTACCAAGTGGAACTCATCTTGGATGATAAAAAGTTGTAAAACATATGGAGTAGCAAATTCCTGCAGAACAGTTTTTAGTAGAAAAATTCTCTAATTTTTCCTGTAACTCCATTTGCACTCATATTTGCACAAAATTTGCAACTTTTTATCCTTTGTATGCACAAAAATTGTCTAAAACTCCTGACATATTTAAGTGGGTGAAATAAATTCATTTTACTGCTACTGAAAATCTGGACAAATTCTGCCATGATTTGTTTTAACCATTCCCAAGTGCCCTAAAATGATTGCTATGAGCCATATTATATGCTAGGGATGTGTATAAACATTATATGCTTGCTAGAACATTTATAAAGAATTTTGTCTTTGATATATATGAAGCAACTATTATGCTTTTGTGCCACTAATGTCACCACTCAGAAAAGAGATGTGAGAAAAGTTTTGTGTTGAAGTTTTTTGACACGGAATAGAGGAACACCACACCAAGAGCAATCCAAGAATGGTGAAAACCATAAGCTTGGGGATGCCCAAGGCACCCCACTGGTCCTATTAAACTCTCAGTTTGCAAACCTCAAAACTTTGTTTTTCAAGCAACATAAGACTATCATAGAAACTTGGAGCGTCTGTTTTACTTTTGTTTACAAGAAAAGGACCACCATCATGATTCATTATGCATGTTTATGATTAAGCTACTGAAAATAAACTTTGCCATAAATAATGAAACTAAATATGTTTGCCATGGAAATAAAAGAAAAGGGGGGATAAAAGCAAAAAGTTGAAATTCATGTTATGCCTAGTTACTAAGCTCAAATACTTTACATGGAGTATGATTTGTTTGTGCCTATTAAATTTTACCTTTTTCTCATGTATATTTATGTTCAATCATAAGGATCAAGCTGAGAAAGTAAATGTTGGCATTATGAACTAGATGGCACACTCTTTAGATCTCTTTTTGCTAAGCCTTCACAACGCAAGCTAAGACTTGTTCCAAATCCCCTAAACTAGACTAGGTACATCCACCTATTTGTGGAGAAAGCTACTTCCAAGTACAATATGTATGTTAATCCTCCAAACATTCTTAAAACATCTTTTTCATGTATTTTAAATCTCATAATAAAGTAAGGTTTGGGGTGATACCACTATGGAACTTTATGTGCTTCACATCTTATAAGTTGTTTGTTAGCCAAACCATGTTGTCATGGCACAAGACTTCAATAAGAGTGAAGATAATCATGTTAGTTCTGCCTGTGGATTGCATCGATGTGAAATAAAGTGTGCATACTGGAGTAGGCATGTTTAGAGAAAACGCTCCTGGACCGCTAGTCAAAGCCATGCGCCATGCGACACTCATGGTGGAAACTTACAACATGATGATCCTTGTTGAGATGATTCATATGTCTATTTTTCTTGTTCTTATGGAGTAGATATATTTCCCCTTATAAACGTGGCCATGGAATTATATTAACTCATAAGCTAAAGAAACATAAGGGGCATATAGCTACACAGGGAGCAAGAGGCGCCTCGGTGATGTAGTTTCAATAATAAATATGTATCCTACAATGACATGCCTAAGTTGAGTAGCATGAGGAGTGCAAGATCATAGGTATGGTGCATGAGACAATCAACTTGTAAGATGTTGAACACATAAACCATATGCAACTTTTGAAACAAAAGCTACTTGGAACCCCATCCTTATTAGTATTGTAGACATGAATTGCATTGCTCAAAACATTATTTTACATTATTTATGGAGGATTAACATATGTATTCAATGCTTACTTTCGGTATGAGATGCAAAACATCTCAAGGGAAGACATGAAACTAAAAAGTGAGTCTTCTAGTCGGGCATTAAACTAAGAAGTAGCCCAAAATGAAAGTAGAGGCATAAAACACCAATGCCAATTATAGGAAGAGTCTCCTATTCTATAGGTTCATCAAAGTGTGCTTGAAGGTTTGTTTTGTCCCTCATTTGTTTTATCACACCATTACTTATTGTTTGACATGTTTATAGATGTGAAAAAGATACAACTTGATAGTACACTTGCATATTATGTTTCATTGAAAGGATTTCAAACTATGAACTTTACATGATAATGAAAGAATCAAAAGTAACAAACTCCAAAGTCCATGTTTATTTTTATCACCTTCATGCTCGAGGACGAGTATAGGTTAAGCTTGGGGATGTTGATGCATGTAAAATGCATACATGAACTTTGTAGTTTGTTAACATGTGTATCCACATATTTGCATCATATATAATGTTATATCCATATTTTAAATCGATTTTGGGGGATTTACCAATGATCCCCTTTATTTTGGTTATAACCCGGCAGGGCAAAAAAACCCAGTTTTTGATGTTTTAGGACCTATACGGAGTCAAATGGACCTGAGCTTTTGGGTATGTCAATATTTATCCACGAGAAGCATATAGAGCATAAGAACCTCACCTGGAGGGCTAGAGACCCAAAAGAGCCTGGGTGGCACGCCCAGCCTAGGTAGGCGCACCACCTACCCTCTTTTCCTCCTCGGTCGTTCGATCGCCTTGATTCTTTCACCCACAGAGTTCTCTTGACCTAAAAACCCTATATAAGGATCCCCAGGAGAGTCCTCGAGAAAGAGGAGGCAGAGAGAGAAAACACCAAGAACAGAGAGTATGTTGGCCACCACCGGAGGAAGATTGGAGGGGGAACCACTGCTGGAATCGCCTCCGGTCGCCTCTCCTCCTTCACCAATGCCTCCTCATCACTCTCCATGATGATAGGGGAGTATTCCACTCCCTTGACTTTGGGTTTATGATGGTAACTTGATCTAATCTCTCCATGTATGATCATTGTTGAAGTCCATATTATGTGTCTTGCATGAGTATGGATCTATCTATGTAATTCCTATGGTGGATATTGTGTTATGAGATAGTACTTGTTATTCATTTACCGTTGTGTTGGATCTTGTATGGTTTGTCATACTTTGGGAATATTCTATTATGCATGTAATGGTTTAGATTTATACATAATGCCTTGTTTATCCGTATCATGAGGTGATTGACACCACCAAGTGGGGGTAGATGAGAGAGATGTGATAATACTCACAACATATGAATCATTACACTAGTGTTTAGAATGTTTTCCATTAAGAAGTGTGATGTATGTAGGTAATGGGTGGCCGAGTGACAACGACATATGTATTGAGTGATAGCAATGTAGTCGAACATCCTTGATCTAGGGGTAAAAAGGAAGAAATATGATGTGTGGTGTGACACAAACCAAATGCTAGCCTTATTGCAAGGGTGACCTAGCAACACAAAGGAGTACTTCTTCCACCTATGTGTTCTATGACATGTAGCCACCACAAAAGTATCATTAAAAGCATGACAATTGTGTGTACCTTTACTATCTATAACATGATAATCACCATAGATGGAGAAGAGAGGATTAAGTGAACCCATGAACCCATGTCCATTGTTCCTATAAAATAAAACCCTTGTCTTGTCCTCTTGCATTGAAGAGGATTGGGACACTTTTATATTCTTGTTTTGTTACATTAAACTTACAACCATTAAAACAATCATCTTATTCCTTAAAACTTGTTTAGTGCATAATCAACTGAAATTTGTGACACTTTCGTTGTAGAGAATAGATAGATTTTCCTTCTTGCTCCTGCGGATCGATGCCCTACTTCACATTGAGAGGTACTACGGTGATCCCCTGCAATTTAGGGTTATCAGATGGGTGCCCTTTCTAGATCATAGACATTGCGTATCTAGACCTTGGATACTCGTCTTCCTAGTTTATCTTCACTTCGGGTTGTGGTTGCCCTGCTGGTGGCTGTACTGGAGGTGGCAGCAGTGCACCAAGAGCAAGGGTTCTAGGTGCGGTGCCGTATCCTTGGTTCGCTGCTTCGGCTGCCTTTGCATTGCATACCTTCTGCATTTCTATGAAAGTGAGACAATCCTTCATGAGATGGTTTGATCGCCTCCATCCTATAGAGTCGACATAGAAATGCATATTGTGTAGGGGTTCCACGTATGAAAACAATAAATTTTATCCTACGCTCCTGAACCCCTGATGCTGCCAGGACATATCTATTAGTAATATAGTAACGGGAGGGGCTTTTCGCTAACTCGCCCTTGAAGACCGAAAAGCGTTGTCAACACTCAGGAGAGCATGGTTGATGTAGACAGGCTGAAGCCGACCTCAAGGTCATGATGAAGTCCTTGCACTCCTTTGACTCCAATGACTTGAGTGCCTCAAGTGTGACACCTTGCGGGGAGTTACACACGTCTGGTGCCTGACGATGACTCCCGCTTCCCCGATCCAGTAGTAGTTGCGGAAGTAGAGCTCATGGATCTGAATCCTGCAGCGCGACGACGCTCCGCGGTGAAGATGTCTCTCGTTCGCGTAGTCTGAACTTGGGACCATGGTCACAAGAGAGAGAGAGAGAGAGATAGAGAGAGAGAGAAATATCAATTAGAGGTCTTCCCAAAAGTGAGAAGACCTTTATTGAATATTGTGTGTATTTATCTGGCCAAATACCTCCACTATATATTGGGGGAGGGGAGGTACTACCTCCCTCAAAGTCCTGGGTGGGACTAAAGGAGGGGAGAGGTGGGGAGGCACGCCGGCCAGCCCCCACCCATGGGCCCAACATGGGGCAGGCCCACTAGGGCCACCGGCCACCCCCTAGCTCCTAGGGGTGTGGCCCCCTCTTGGGCCCTTTCCCCTCCGGGAATTGGCCCATTAAGCCCTTTGACCATTTAATTGATTTTCTCTTTTATTAAATAATTATGAATAAATGATTAAATCAATATTTAACATTCATTCACATATTATTCAATCTCCGTGGCTATGGAACACCTTCCACCTCCACTCCGGACATCCTCTGGACTTACCGAAACCCTTCTAGTTTTCTCTCTACTATTCTTCGACGATTCTTCCGATCCTATAAACACTCTCTAAGCATCATCAAGCCCTTAAGCGTGGTACCCCACGGTTCGGGAACACTCCAGACATGGTCGGGACACTCCCGCACCAATGATCGACAGAGAGACCTGGATGGCCATGTGACCAGTGTGCGTTCCACGAAGATCTTTCGTCGTTTGAACCGGGACAGTCGTGTCTTATTCCCTTTGTCTCTCGATACTTGCATTGCCTGAGATATGATCAATGACATCACCATGTCATGTTCAATCTCGTTACCGAACAATGCTACTTGACTCGTTCCGACAAGTGATATCCCTGTGATCAAATCACACGCTGCGCAGCTATTGGATATAACCTCTCCGAGTGGGCCCTTGAGTATCTTCCCTTCACATGGACGGACAAATCCTGCTCTTGACATATATTGCCTCTACGGTTTCCTCCGAGTACCTGAACACACCTTTATAACCATTGTATTACCAAGTGGCGCTTGATGGTATCAAAGCACTCTCGGGAGACAATGATTGATATAGCCTCACGGTCTAAGGAATAGTCTACGAGGATCCATTCTAATCATCGTAACTTGAACTTCATGACATGATCGGGTCACGATGTTTAGGTTGGGTATTGGTTCATCTTCTCATTCTCAGAATGAGTTGACTCCATTTCCAACTGGCATAAATGCCACATGATCAGGAAACATGATCATCTGTTGACCAATGAACTCGTGACTAGAGTTTCACTGAGAACCCCTGGTTGTTTGTATATCACACGTGTATTGATGTTTCCACTCAATAGTTATAGCATGATATAAAACTTAATCATAAACTATATGAAATATGGTAATAGTCCTTATTACTATTTGTCTCTAGGGCATATTTCCAGCAGTCTCCCACTTGCACTAGAGTACAAATACACTAGCTGCATTTGTTCTTAATCATTGGCACCATAGATTCGGTAACCTGAACATTCTTGATCATGGAAGAGGTTGAGTCTTGGGTCTGTACTTTACATTCCCAAATCCTTTGCAACTTACTAATGTCACCTTGATTGACATTAATACTTTGTCATCACATGATAACATCTATGTGTATGCATCGTCACTATGGCAGCAGAACGAGGCCTGATTCCAGGAGCCTATAGTGACTTTAGATCAACCACGAGGGCTTTCTCATGGGCATTGTGCCCTGGGACACATCATTCTATGTTAAAAGCGAACTAGCCCCGCCATAACATTATACAACACTTTAGATGGTACCCTTATCTATTATTATAAATGTAATCATCGAAACACTAGTGCACTCTGTGCAACTTTTGATGTTTTGTTCACCTCGCTTCCTACTTGACTTTAATCAGTATTTACAAAAGTTTCTAACATATTCCCTTATAACATAACCCTTTATTCTTTAAGATATGCCATCCTTTACAGATTTGGAAAATGTGTCTACAGTTCTCTATTAGACACTGTGGACAAGCTTCAATGTTCCGTGATTCAAACTTAATCACTTTCAAACGTTCCTTATTGGATCATATATTATGTTAAGTTATCATCATGGTTTTCTAAGATAGAACCTATGTCTCAACATAGTGGATGATGATCATCCTATTCTTTCTTTCAACCATTGATGTTAAACTTAATACTATTCCTAACTTGAGTTATTAAGGACTAGTTCCTTAATTAACTTCTATTCTGAAACCTTTTTCAGAATCCCTTAAGGAATACTACATAATATCATAATACACTTATTATCAACTTCTATACCTAATAAATCATTATTTATAAGTACTTGCGCTTTTATTATTAACACACTTAAGAATTACTCCTATAAGCTTCCACTCAAAATATGTTCCTACATATTTGAATCTGAGACTTATATTGCTCCCACTCAAAAATATGTCATTCACATATTTTTTTAGGAAGACTTTCATAGCTCCCGCTCAATTTCATGAAAATTGCATATCTACTCATTATTTTGAACAATTTCAAAATCTTTGATCAAATATCAAACTTGGATATTTTCCTATGAGATACTAGTTTTAAATCCACTAGACATTTAGCACACTTGAATCAAATTCATTTGAATTAGTCCAATACTTGACAAATTGTGCTTTTGTCATTCACCCCCTTTTCCACTATGGCTTTGCAGTCATTTGGGAAAATTCAAGTGACCCCTTTTACTTGTGAGATTTAGCAACGAATTGCTTTCTAATCTCAAGGGAATTTTACTTTGGGATTTCTCATAATTTTTGTTTACCATTATTTCCTTAGTAGTTCGTAGGTATGTCATATTCCAAGAATCATAACAAATGATTCACAAATGTCTCCATACTAGATATGGATTACATTTTGAATCCTACTTCATGTAGTGAAAACACTAGTGGGAAAACACAATGATCATTATCATTGATTCTTTCCTTTGTTAAGAGAATCATTCATGAACATTTTCTGTTGCACTTCTCAACACTCGGATGCATTGATTTGGATCCTCATCGTGTTTTACACTATCTTCCATTTGCTTTATAATTGAGAAATATCACTGAATGTGAACTTTCTAAAAAATGTACCAAAATCCAAGCAATACAAGTTTTACTTCTCTTTCGGTTTCAGCATTGGATTTCATATTCAAAGTTTCCAATGAATACTCTACAAGGACTTATTCGCTATTGTTTTGGTTATATCAAATAACCCCAAAACTTTTACGGCGATCCATACTAGATATGGAGCCGCTTTCACGAATTCAAATGGTTCACTATATATTCTAATTGAGTGCTAACTATTTATTAACTAATGGTCTGTACATCTACACTACAATGATTTATTTGGTGCCATCTATTTACCCACTTTGATATCTAATATCACATTGTAATACTTTGCATTTTGACGTTTCAAAACACTTTGCATTTCACAATTACTTTTATGCCATTCTTTATAAAGTCGAATTTCATTACTATTGATCAAATCATAGTAATTTAGATTCTCTTTTATATTTATACCCTTTTATTGATGAAACACTTTGATCAAATCAAATAGTTTCATATGCATGTTTCCTTTGGTAAACTTCTTTACACATTTAAACAATCATAATGATAATTACCATTTCGTTAAATCATAATACATTGAATATGTATTTAATTTTAACATTTCATTAAACACTTTGTATTCATGTAATACACGATGTTCAAGTTATTTTGCCAAACTTAGGCATGATTTATATGTGATAAGAAATCAAATGACTTTCACATATTAGCATATAACTTTGAGTTTAAACTATGGTTTCATTCATTAATGAACATATCATTAAGTTGGGTATTTTCAATATTTTACAAATGTTCATTCATTATCAATTAGTTTCAAACAACCAGGATAATTTACATATAATCAAACAAGATATGAACACAAATAGAAATCATTCATAAAAGTAGAATAACTGTTTCTTACAAACTGATATGAATAATCGTCTCACAAAGTGTGAGACACACTAAAGAAGTTCACAATCTTTTGATTACAATAACTATCCAAAACATAAACTAAATGATAAATGTTGAGGGAGAGTGTCGTCGGCCATCATATTCATGCTCGCCATCAACACGCAACGTCACCTCCTCTCTAGCAAGCACCTCTCATGCAGAAGGACCTGTTTTCAGCAAAACAGAACAAGTATCAAATATACTTAACACTACAAATGTGTTTGCAAGATTATAACATTTATAAAATTGTATATCAAATATATACCTTTGTCATTGATGACCTCAGCGACATTTGGTTCAACCAACACATTCTTGAGATGTGTTACGAACCGGTGGAACTCCATTGATTCCGCGTCGCCTCTCATAATGCAAGTTCTGACTTGTGCTTAGTAGCTTGGTGGCAGCGACCGCAGCACAACTCCATTTGCAAAAGAGCCCATCATCCAGCTATCCAAGAAGTATGTAGGCCTCATGTACACATCATGCATGTGCTCCAAGTGGTCGTCAAGTGATGAGTTCTCCTCCATATTAATGGAGAGGAAGTCTCCCATCAGCTCATGCTCCCATATGTGTGCTTGTTCCACGAAATGTGTCCTAAGCTGTAGCATTATCGTACGAGGGTTGACATCACCCACGAAAGGCCACAAGTCGTCCGCCATTCCGAAACACATTGTAACTGAAATGAAGGAGGCCATTTCCCGACGGAGATAGCGGTCTTCCCGCTGCTCTAGGGTGTCTAGGTCAATGGGCTGATCCAAATCCATCCCGTCGAGTATGTAGTCGACCACGTCATTCTCGCTAAGGAGAACGTGGAGACGCGCAACCCATATAGAGAAGTTTGATCGATCTAATCTGAGATTCTCTCCTTCTAACCAATCAATCGTCTACAGGAAAAGTGGCATCAGGGAGAACTTTTCTACATTTACAATTGCAAAAAGGAATTTAGAGTAAGTTTATAATGAAATGAGTTAATAATAACTCCACTCAGAGACACCTATCCCCATAAGGGTTCCTAGTGATAACACGACCCCTATCAGCCACATCTCCCCGATCGTCACGGCCATCAATGTGGGTTCAAGGGTGGACGCTAAACGTCGGTCACATCATTCATGCGACTCGTGCTCGATCTTTCGACCATCCGCGTTCTGAGGCCATGTCTGCACATGCTAGGCTCGCCAACTCAACCTTAGTGTATTCATTGTGCAACATGGCTTACACCCATTGTATTCGAACGTAGATATGTCTAACACCCATGCCTGTACCATGGATCGCCTCATACCGAAGAACATGGTGGTGCACACTAAGGGGAAACACAATGATTGGTAATTTTAACAGGGATCATCTTATTAGGCTACCGTCGAGTATCTAATACTAGCACACAATAAGATATACAAATAATAACATTGGATGTAAATGCGATGTGATATGGTCCTTCACGTCGTGATCTCCATCCGTCGTCACCGGAATCCGGCGCTAGGGTTACGGGCCGTAGACACCAGGGTACCAGTGTCATTCCGGCGTGGTAGTCCGTCACCTCCGTGACTATCTACTACTACGTAACATAAGGTAATCACTTTACCTTTGTGATACATTGCAAATGTATCTATAATTTTTGATGTTCCATGCTTGGTTTTATCTACTTTCTTGTGTTTTGTCCACATTTTGGAGTACTTTTCATATGATTTCTTGGACTAACTATTAACAAGATGCCACAGTGCCAGTTGCCTGTTTTCTGGTGTTTTTGGTTCCAGGAAAATCAGAAAATCAATATTCTCGGAATTGGACCGGACAAAAGCCAAAGTTGATATTTTACAGGAAGACTCACGGAGCCAGAAGACAAGACGGAGAGGGGCCAGGGGCCAGCCACACCATAGGGTGGCGCGGGTCCCCCTGGCCGCGCCACCAGGTGGTGTGGGCCCCTCCGGCCTCCACCGACCTTGCCCTCTGGCCTATAAGAAGCCTCTCGAAGCATAAACCCTAAAAAGTCAAGCCTCTAGCCACGAAAAGTTCCGCAGCGCCGCCGCCACCGAAGGGGAGATTCGGGGGAGAGAAAGTCTATGTTCCGGCACCCTGCCGGGACGGGGAAGTGCCCTCGGAGCCATCTCCATCGATCTCCACCGCCATCTCCATCACCATTGTTGATTCCCATGATGAGGAGGGAGTAGTTCTTCCTCGAGGCTAAGGGTTCTACCGGTAGCTATGTGTTCATCTCTCTCTATGCATGATCTTATTGAGATCATGAGCTTGTAATCTATAGATCTATTCTGCTACTTAAGTGCTTTAATGAATCTCTGCTCTCCCCATGTGTGTGAAAGTGACAGCGTGCTCACCATGGTGGCACTTAGGCTAGAGATTACAAATACTTGTTATGAGTTATATTTGGAGTTGGATGTTTCTATGAAATTGTGGTGTTTGTTGGACTCATCTAGTACTCAAGGTGACAGTGTGGGGTTTTCTAGATGGGAAAGGCTTACTTTGAGGTGTGTTGTTATAGCCCTACCATCGATTAGAGTGTCCAACCGGAGAGTAGTTAAGAGTAGTGTCATAAAGAGAAGATATTTATGAGAGAGTGTTCACTAGTGAAAGTATGATCCCTAGGCCTTGTTTCTAAGCTTTGATACACCGTTTGCAACTAGATCTGTTACATGTTTGCTTGTTTCCATCTTTATTTCAGTTTGCCTTTAGTCTTTTCCATGTCGTCAAGCTATCTTCTATCACCATTACCACTTATAATTATCTATACCACTTGTATTTCACTATCTCTTCACCGAACTAGTGCACATATACACCTGACAAGTGTATTGGGTGTGTTGGGGACACAAGAGACTTCTTGTATCTTGATTGCAGGGTTGCTTGAGAGGGGATACCTTTGACCACTTCCTCCCTGAGTTCGATAAACCTTGGGTAATCCACTTAAGGGAAAACTTGTTGTTGTTCTACAAACCTCTGCACTTGGAGGCCCAACAACTGTCTACAAGAATAGAAGTGCGTAGACATCAAGCTATTTTCTGGCACCGTTGCCGGGAGGTAAGGTAAAAGGTACTCACATCCTCTGGTGTGAGTGCTCGAAGTTATTTCCTTTAGATTCTGCAATTTCATCTTTTTGTTTCTTGTTTTCACTAGTTAGGCTTAATGGAAAACAACAACAAAATTAGAGAGTTTTATAGTATTTATCTTGAGTTAGGACATGAAGTGTTTGAAGAGAAAATTAAAAAACCTATGGAACTTTATTTGCATGATAATAGCAATGTTGTTAGTATGAATTCTTTGGACACCATTATTGCTAATGCTATGGAAAAGTCAAAGCTTGGGGAAGCTAGTTTTTATGAAAATGATCTTTTTAGTTCCCCGACTTTGGAAGATAGCTATTCTATTGCTTATGATGATACAAAACCTCCAATATATGATGTTTATAATGATGAATATGATATTTTCAGTCCACCTACTATTGAGGATAAAATTAATTATGATTACAATATGCCTCCTATATTTGATGATTATGGTGATGAGAATAATAATGATAGCTATTTCATTGAATTTGCTCCCACTACAATTAATAAGAATGACTATGCTTATAGGGAGAGTAATAATTTTATGCATGTGGCTCATGATAAGAATGTTTTATGTGATAGTTATATTGTTAATTTTATTCATGATGCTACTGAAAGTTATTATGAGAGAGGGAAACATGGTTTTATGTGTCTCAATAATATTAGGTTTCTCCTCTTTATGTTGAAAGTCTTGAAGTTGCACTTGTTTTGCTTTCCTATGCTTGTTTCTTTGTGCTTTCATGACTTGTTTCTTTACAAGATTCCTATTCATAGGAAGTGGATTAGACGAAAATGTGCTTTGAATTTGCTTCTTGATGCTCTCTTTTACTTCAATTCATATTTCCTATGTGAGCATCTTCTCAAACTATCATGCCTAACTTAAAGGCGTTAAAGAAAAGTACTTATTGGAAGATAACCCAAAAGTTTTAGATGAGTCTTGGAAGTTATTACTTCAGTAATAACCGCTCATTATCCTTTTTATTTGCTTTTTGTGCCAAGAGTAACCTCTAATGAGAGAGAAGTAATGATTGGAAAAGTTCCTGTCCCGAAACAGATTTTTGTGCTTCACCGTAATAATTCGTGTAAAATCTCTGAACGTCTCTTTGAGGCGTGAATTTTTGTGCTTCTGCCACAGGTTGTTATCTAACTTTCGTTAGTTCAACACTTTTTTATTTGAGCAACATAAGGTCTTCGAAAAAATTCGTCTTTACCTGCTGGTCTGTTTTGACAGATTTCTGCCATTTGCTGCATTTGCTTCTTGTTGGTTCCTTTTTGAGTTCTTTTGGGGAATTGAGCTTTTTGAGGGAAGTGCTTTATTAGCTAGTGTTCTAATGGAAGTTTTATTGGTGTTGAAACTGAAACTAAAGACTTATTATCTTGAGTGCACTAATGTTGCTAATAAAGATTGTGTGAAGTTTTGTATGCAGGAAAAATTTCAGGTGTATGGAAGGAATGATTAATGAGATGAAGGATGGACTAAAGCTCAAGCTTGGGGATGCCATGCATGTCACCCCAAGAAATATCCAAGAAGTACAAGCGTCAAAGCTTGGGGATTCCCAAGGCATCCCCTTCTTCATCAATAAAAATCTCAGGTTTCTTCCAAACACTTCTTTTTTATTGTTTCATGCACAGTTGTGTTATTCTTGGAGCGTCTTTGTTTTCATTTTTAGTTTTAGTTTGCTTGGTTTGCTTAGTTTGCTTGAATAAGTTGGTTGGATCCCAACACACTTCTTTTGGAGAGAGACACGCTCCGTTTTCATTGCCTAGAACACTCTAGTTTTCATTCTTATTGTTCTGTGAGTGTTCTCTTTTGCTAGCACCGTGTTTAGCCTTAGTTTTCTCGTGCTTTCAGCTTAGAACTTTTTAGTCCTTCTTTTTGGATTAGTGATACAAGATCACTAATCTTTATTTATTATCATCTTTGTGAGTTGTTTCAAATAGTTTGGTTTGGATTGGAAAAGAGTAGGAAAGTTCATGCTTATGTGGTAAAAAGAGCTCATTTTTTACTATGGCTATGCTTTGCCATGCCATGCTTGATATTGTTTTGGCTTTATGCTTAGTATTCTTTGTTGTAGCATGATTTGTTATAAACAATTGAGATTGCTTAATGTGCCTTGGAAGGATCATGTGTTGTTTTAGCTATTAAAGCATAGTATTGTGGTATTCTCCTTTGATGCTTTATTTGGGTTCACTTGGCGCATGCTCACACCATGTTATGACTATCCAAAGTCACCATAGCCTTTATGATCCTTTAGTTTTCAACTTGTAGTATCACTTTATGCTTTGATCAATGATGTTTTGCCGCTCTGCATGATTATGGCCATTATTGCTCTCTTAGTTTGTCGCTCCCAGTCTTTTGCTAGCCTCTCCAACAAAGTATGAGTTACACTCATGCATCCAACTCCCTAAACCAAGTTATTCCAAAGAGTCCACCATACCTACCTACTAGCTTATGCCATTCCAAGTATATTCATGCTTTTGTTTACCTTCCAAATTAAACTTGTTATGAGAAAACTAGTGATTAAAGCTCTCACGAACTTGATGGCACACTTTACTTTATTGCCTCTAATAAACTTGAACCATTGGGTCCTTCTTTGTTGCGTATATGCTTGCGCTTTATAAGTTGAAATTAGCAGAACCATGTATCATGGGGAACGCTTTCAACATGGCACATGTACTTTGTACCCCGTTGATATCATGTTCTTTTGCTTATGGATCCCGACGGCGTGAAATAAAAGTGGAACTTGTAAGATCATGGAGTTTGTATGTGTGTTAGAGAAACGCCTGGACCGCTAGCCTAAGCCATGCCTAATCATGGTGGAAACTTGCAGCATCACCATAATGAGCACTCTATGAAGCATCCTCAATAAAAACCTATGCAAATAGCAAATAAAAAGATCGCTGAGATGCTCATTGTCTGCTTGCCTTGTCATTTTGATTATGGGATAGCTCCTGTATCATGTGCAAGGGGTACCCCGTTGGCGGTTCTTTATGATACACATGTACTTACAATGACAAGAGCTTACTTGTGACTAAAGTTGAGTAGCATGAGGTTCGGTCTTTGTAAGTAAGGGGCATGAGATTTCGGTTTATAACTTGTCAAGCATATCCTCTTAGTTGTGTCACTTTAACCTTAATCACCTTCAAGATGCTTATGATAGGGGCAATGAGAGCTGAAAGCTATAAGTACCATAATTTTTGGAAGCTCTTTATGAGACTTTAATCCCTACTTCCTTCTATGAAGGCCTTTCTTCCACCATTATATTAAGTCTCCACCTTCTATCTTTATGCACTTACTTTGAGAGCATAGTGGCCATTCTTAGTTCCATGTGCATTGTCCCAAGACTAGTTGATTAATGCATAACTTGATATTGCTTGTTTTAAACTATTTGTATCTAGTCACTCTTATGAACTTTGAAGGTGTCCTATGCATTTATATTTGCTACTCTATGAGGGACAAGCTGAATACTATTATGCTATGTTTCCTTTATGTGAAACAAACAAACGTATTGCAAAGCATTGTTATTCATGAATCTTTTGTTTGTGCCTTTTCATGTTGCAACATAGTTTCTTTGTCTTATTTCTAGAACTTTGTCTTTCATGTTATGATTGAAGTACTATGATCGCAGCTTTGAATGTTTTTACAAATACTTTGATCAAGTCTTTGATGGTGCATGTCACCTCAAAAATTATTCTTTCTTTTTATCACTTACCTACTCGAGGACGAGCAGGAGTTAAGCTTGGGTATGTTGATACATTGCAAATGTATCTATAATTTTTGATGTTCCATGCTTGGTTTTATCTACTTTCCTGTGTTTTGTCCACATTTTGAAGTACTTTTCATATGATTTCTTGGACTAGCCTATTAAAAAGATGCCACAGTGCCAGTTGCCTGTTTTCTGCTGTTTTTGGTTCCAAGAAAGTCAGAAAATCAATATTCTCGGAATTGGACCGGACAAAACCCAAAGTTGATATTTTACCGGAAGACTCACGGAGCCAGAAGACAAGACGGAGAGGGGCCAGGGGCCAGCTACACCATAGGGTGGTGTGGGTCCCCCCTTTTCGCGCCACCAGGTGGTGTGGGCCCCTCCGGCCTCCACCGACCTTGCCCTCTGGCCTATAAGAAGCCTCCCGAAGCATAAACCCTAAAAAGTCAAGCCTCCAGCCACGAAAAGTTCCGCAGCGCCGCTGCCACCGAAGGGGAGATTCGAGGGACAAAAAGTCTCTGTTACGGCACCCTGCTGGGACGGGGAAGTGCCCCCGGAGCCATCTCCATCGATCTCCACCGCCATCTCCATCACCATTGCTGATTCCCATGATGAGGAGGGAGTAGATCTTCCTCGAGGCTAAGGGTTCTACCGGTAGCTATGTGTTCATCTCTCTCTCTCTCTCTATGCATGATCTTATTGAGATCATGAGCTTGTAATCTATAGATCTATTCTGCTACTCAAGTGCTTTAATGAATCTCTGCTCTCCCCATGTGTGTGAAAGTGACAGCGTGCTCACCATGGTGGCACTTAGGCTAGAGATTACAAATACTTGTTATGATTTATATTTGGAGTTGGATGTTTCTATGAAATTGTGGTGTTTGTTGGACTCATCTAGTACTCAAGGTGACAGTGTGGGTTTTCTAGATGGGAAAGGCTTACTTTGAGGTGTGCTGTTATAGCCCTACCATCGATTAGAGTGTCCAACCGGAGAGTAGTTAAGAGTAGTGTCATAAAGAGAAGATATTTATGAGAGAGTGTTCACTAGTGAAAGTATGATCCCTAGGCCTTATTTCTAAGCTTTCATACACCGTTTGCAACTAGATCTGTTACATGTTTGCTTGCTTCCATCTTTATTTCAGTTTGCCTTTTGTCTTTTCCACGTTGTCAAGCTATCTTCTATCACCGTTACCACTTATAATTATCTAGACCACTTGTACTTCACTATCTCTTCGCCGAACTAGTGCACCTATACACCTGACAAGTGTATTGGGTGTGTTGGGGACACAAGAGACTTCTTGTATCTTGATTGCAGGGTTGCTTGAGAGGGGATACCTTTGACCACTTCCTCCCTGAGTTTGATAAACCTTGGGTAATCCACTTAAGGGAAAACTTGTTGTTGTTCTACAAACCTCTGCACTTGGAGGCCCAACAACTGTCTACAAGAATAGAAGTGCGTAGACATCACTTTGCCACAACCATATCACAAAGCAATGCCCCTTGCAAAACAAAGTTAGACGCCTCTACTCTATCTTTGCGTGTTTTACGTGGCTGAATGGGCTTTCGCACAAGAACCATTCTTATCTACCAACTTTCAGCACAATGCTGATCAAGTAGTTTTCTCTACTACACCCCTTTTGGGGCCCTCCATTGCAAATGGCATACCAACTAATGCGAGAGAGACATACACCCCCTAAGCCACTTTATACGGTACAAACTGTATGTCAAGCGTGAACCAGTCTCGCGAATGAACGCGTGAAGTCGGTTGGGGGGCGCTTGATCAAGCATTACTGCGGTATACACAAGTACACGTGGGAGGGTAACAACTAAAAGATCAATGCCCACACGCTAAATCTCGTGTGTTCTACCCGTACTAGCATTACTACGCATAGATCTAGCTCTGATACCACTGTAGGGGTTCTACGTATGAAAACAATAAATTTTATCCTACGCTCCTGGACCCCTGATGCTACCAGGACCTATCATTAGTAATACAATAACGGGAGGGGCTTTTCGCGAACTTACCCTTGAAGACCGAAAAGCGTTGTCAACGCTCAGGAGAGCGTGGTTGATGTAGATGAGCCGAAGCCGACCTCAAGGTCGTGATGAAGTCCTTGCGCTCCTTTGGCTCCAACGACTTAAGTGCCTCAAGTGTGACACCTCGCGGGGAGTTACACATGTCCGGTGCGTGACGATGACTCCCGCTTCCTCGATCCAGCAGCAGTTGCGGAAGTAGAGCTCTTAGATCTGAATCTCGCAGCGCGACGGTGCTCCGCAGTGAAGATGTCTCTCGTTCGTGTAGTCCGAACTTGGGACCACGGTCACGAGAGAGAGAGAGAGAGAGAGAGAGAGAGAGAGAGAGAGAGAGAGAGAGAGATAGAGAGAGGGAGAGAATATCAATTGGAGGTCTTCCCAAAAGTGAGAAGACCTTTATTGAATATTGTGTATATTTATCTGGCCAAATACCCCCACTATATATTGGGGGATGGGAGGTACTACCTCCCTCAAAGTCCCAGGGTGGGACTAAAGGAGGGGGAGAGGTGGGGATGCACGCTGGCCAGCCCCCACCCATGGGCCCCACGTGGGGCAGGCCCACTAGGGCCACCATCCACCCCCTAGGCCTCTCCTAGGGGTGTGGTCCCCTCTTGGGCCCTTTCCCCTTCGGGAATTGGCCCATTAAGCCCTTTGACCATTTAATTGTTTTTCTCTTTTATTAAATAATTATGAATAAATTATTAAATCAATATTTAACAATCATTCACATATTATTCAATCTCCGTGGCTATGGAACACCTTCCACCTCCACTCCGGACATCCTCCAAACTTACCGAAACCCTTCCGGTTTTCTCTCTACTATTCTGGCGATTCTTTCGATCATGTAAACACTCTCTAAGCATCATCAAGCCCTTAAGCGTGACACCCCACGGTTCGGGAACACTCCAGACATGGTCGGGACACTCCCACACCAATGATCGACAGAGGGACCTGCATGGCCATGTGACCCCTGTACGTTCCACGAAGATCTTTTGTCATTTGAACCGGGACGGTCGTGTCTTATTCCCTTTGTCTCTTGATACTTGCATTGCCCAAGATCTGATCAATAACATCACCATGTCGTGTTCAATCTCGTTACCAAACAATGCTACTTGACTCATTCCGACAAGTGATATCCTTGTGATCAAATCACACGCTACGTAGCTATTGGATATAACCTCTCCGAGTGGGCCCTTGAGTATCTTCCCGTCACATGGACGAACAAATCCCGCTCTTGACATATATTTCCTCTACGGTTTCCTCCGAGTACCTGAACACACCTTTATAACCAATGTATTACCAAGTGGCGCTTGATGCTACCAAAGCACTCTCGGGAGACAGTGATTGATATAGCCTCATGGTCTAAGGAATAGTCTACGAGGATCCATTTCTAATCATCGTAACTTGAACTTTGTGACATGATCGGGTCACGATGTTTAGATTGGGTATGGGTTCATCTTCTCATTATCAGAATGAGTTGACTCCATTTCCAACTGGCATAAATGCCACATGATCAGGAAACATGATCATCTATTGACCAATGAACCAGTGACTAGAGTTTCACTGGGAACCCTGGTTGTTTGTATATCACACATTTATTGATGTTTCCACTCAATACAGTTATAGCATGATATAAAACTTAATCATAAACTATATGACATATGGTAATAGTCCTTATTACTATTTGTCTCCAGGGCATATTTCCAACATATTGGAGGGTCCTTCTAACATTTGTAGTGGAGACATTGGGGGATCCTGAGCCCTTGTTGGATGGTATCGCTGTACGGATTGGCTTCCACCAGCGTCTTCTCTGTTGATGTGGTATCCACCGATACGGTCGTCGTTTCTTCGGTTGTTCTCCCCTCAAAAGCTAGCCATGACATGGCTCGGCCTACCGTATCCATCATTGTTGCAGCTTCTCCTGTCGTTATTGTGCCTGTCCCGATCTTCTTCGGGTGAGCGCCCTCGCCTGTTTTTCACTACATCCTCGCCATCTGCCCAGCGATTTGGCATGTCCATTAATTGCGAGATTGTTTTGGGCTTGACCTGTCCCAGTTCCTCAATGAATTCTCTTTGGCGGAGGCCGTCGTTGAATGTGTCGATTACCCTTTCATCAGATATGGTTTCGGCTGAATTCTTGATGATGTTCTCCCGTTGAATAAATTCTCGTATCGACTCCCTAGGTTTCTGTTTGCACGTCCGTAGCTGCTCCAAAGATGCGGGTCGCTTAAACGTGGATGTGAAGTTTCGGATGAACTTGGCTTCGAGGTTGTTCCAGCTGCTGATGGATTATTCGGGTAGCTACCTGAGCCATGAGCGGGCAGCACCGCTTAAGTGTAACTGTAGACTTTGCATTGTGGTAGCCTTGGAGCCACCTTGAAGTTTAACGGTTGCTAGGTAATCTGCTAGCAGGTAACCTCGGGTTCCTGGAGACCGTCGTATTTTTGGCGATCGTTGGGAAGTTTGAAGTCCTTAGGTACTGAGGTTTTACGAACCTGCTGGGTAATGCAGCTGGCTGATACATTGCAAATGTATCTATAATTTTTGATGTTCCATGTTTGGTTTTATCTACTTTCTTGTGTTTTGTTCCAACTTTGGAGTACTTTCTATACACTTTCTTGGAGTAACCTATTAACAAGTGCCATAGTGCCAGTTGCATGTTTTCTACTGTTTTTGGTTCTAGGAAAGTCATAAAATCAATATTCTCCTAATTGGACTAGACGAAAGCCAAAGTCGATATTTTACCGGAAGACTCACGGAGCCAGAAGACGAGACGGAGAGGGGCCACAGGGTGGCCACACCATATGGTGTCACGGGCTAGCCCTGGTCGCGCCACCAGGTGGTGTGGGCCCCCTGGCCGCCCACCGACCTTGCCTCTTCGCCTATAAGAAGCCTCCCGATGCGAAAACCCTAAGTCGTCAATCAGAAATCCACGAAAAGTTCCGCAGCGCCGCCGCCACCGAAGGGGAGATTCGGGGGACAGAAAGTCTCTGTTCCGGCACCCTGCTAGGACGGGGAAGTGCCCCAGAGCCATCTCCATCGATCTCCACCACCATCTCCATCACCATTGCTGATTCCCATGATGAGGAGGGAGTAGTTCTCTCTCGAGGCTAAGGGTTCTACCGGTAGCTATGTGTTCTTCTCTCTCTCTATGCATGATCATGTTGTGATCATGAGCTTCTAATCTATAGATCTACCTTGCTACTCAAGTGCTTTAATAGATCTCTGCTCTCCCCATGTGTGTGAAAGTGACAGCGTGCACACCATGGTGGCACTTAGGCTAGAGATTACAAATACTTGTTATGAGTTATATTTGGAGTTGGATGTCTTTATGAAATTGTGGTGTTTGTTAGACTCATCTAGTACTCAAGGTGATAGTGTGGAGTTTTCTAGATGGGAAAGGCTTACTTTGAGGTGTGTTGTTATAGCCCTACCGTTGATTAGAGTGTCTAACCGGAGAATAGTTAAGAGTAGTATCATGAAGAGAATATATTTATATGAGAGTGTTCACTAGTGAAAGTATGATCCCTAGGCCTTGTTCCTAAGCATTGAAACTTCGTTTGCAATTAGATCTGTTACATGTTTGCTTGCTTCCATCTTTATTTCAGTTTGCTTTTAGTCTTTTCCATGCCATCAAGTTATTTTCTGTCACCGTTGTCTTATATCCATACCAGTTGTATTTCACTATCTCTTTGCTGAACTAGTGCACCTATACACCTGACAAGTGTATTGTGTGTGTTCGGGACACAAGAGACTTCTTGTATCTTGATTGCAGGGTTTCTTGAGAGGGAATACCTTTGACCACTTCCTCCCTGAGTTCGATAAACCTTGGGTGATCCACTTAAGGGAAAACTTGTTGATGTTCTACAAACCTCTGCACTCTGAGGCCCAACAACTGTCTACAAGAATAGAAGTGTGGAGACATCACTGACCCCGCACAGTTGATATCCATCCTCGTTTTCGCCATCGTAATACCTTCGGTTGCTGCGCTCTTCCCTTGACCTATCGACTCTGCGTTGAGTAATGTCATTTCTTGCATTGTCCCTTGGTTCGGAGTTTGTGAATTGCACCCAATATGGGGACAGTGATCATCGGGTGTGTCTCACCATACGAGGGCTGCTGCAATGGCGTGGCGATTTATCGAGTTGCCTTGAAGTTCCTTGTTCACCCTGTGCGAGGGATTCCCCCACCATATCGAGGTTCATAAGGGTGGAGCGATGGAGAGCCACCCGAGGATCCTCGGGTGCGGGTTGAGTTGTGAGTAGGTAAGTCTGAGCAGCAACAATTGCGGCTTGCGCTGTATTTGCTTTGATGTGCCCTGCTAGGTGACTGACTTGAAGGACAGGTCCAGATCCCTGGTCAGCTCGTTCCTTTCGGCTTCTGGAATATTCTGGAACCACGAGGTTCCTCTCCGTGGTACGCCTCCGATTACGCTTCGAGATCCGTGGGTGGCGCTTAGATGTGCCCGCCATGTGCTAGATTTGTCGGCTAACCTTTTTCCTTCATCGAGTTCTCTCTGCATCCTTAGCAAATCCCTCTTTTTGTGGTGAAGCAGGTACTGGTATGCCATCAAATCCTCATGTGTGGCCTTTGCCGTCATGGGGAATGCACCCAAGACTGTGTCCCTTGCCTTTTTCCATGTTTCTACTGATAATCGAAGGGTCAAGCGTTCGCCATCGCGTGCTCCTTCTCTTCCTTGTACAACATGATTGTTAGATGGTCTCCCCCGTTTCCGTGGTTTTTTGCATCATCACCTGATAAAATATCGTTAGGGTCAAGGAGTGGGTTACCATTAGAGTCGCGCAGTGTTGTTTGTTCATCAATGATCACGCACATTTGGTGATGCTTCACATATGGGTTGCTGCTATTTTTATCGGATCCGCAAGAGACACTGTCTGTGAGATCCTGCGGGTTCTGCTCTTGATAGATTTCGGCCATCCTAATTCCTAAGTCAATGTCTTCATCATTTTCCTCGGGTTCGATGTTTGCTGGGCTTGAGCCACGTGGTGGCGTTAACTGGGCATCTAACTCGAAGGAGAGACCGTTGTATAGATTGGCAAAATCCCCTAGATCTGTGGAGTTTCCGGAGTTTTCTTCACCGTTTACCGGTTGAGGCACGACTTCTTTAGATGAGCCGACAAAAGATGCAGGTATCACCGTCGGCGCTTCTGTTGTGCCCGACGGACCCAACGAAATTGGAGCCAATAGGGCAGGTTCTTCAGGTTCCTCCATGCAAAAGTGAAAGCTCCCGATGATGAGATATGATCCGTCGTTGAAGTCAACAGGAACAAAGATAGGGGTGGGCAAGCATGGTTCCGCTATTGTTAGATTGTTGCTTGATGGGGAGGGGGGCGCCGAATCCATGACTCCAGCGTCCAGGTTTCCCACAAACGGCGCCAATTGACGAGGGTTAACCTTGGCAATGTCCATAGTGATGGACTTAGGGTTTCGTGGAAAAGAGAATGATGGGGATTTCGTCGGCTGATCAGACAAACAAGGGAGTCGAAGCCGTTTGATTGCTTAGAAATAAATCGATTACATATTGCTCAAGGTTTTTTTGGGTACCTCTCCGCCGGCTCCTCCCAGCCTATATATAATAGGCTCAGTCCCGAGGTCATATACGGATAGGTTATAAGTTATGATTACAACACTAATACAAACGTTGATTCCTACTCTTTCCTTGTCTAGCAAGATATGTCTTTCGTTGGACGCTTCTTGGGCCTTTCTTGGTTCCTTCTTGGGCCTTGCGGGCTGTAAGCCTATGGTAAAAAATAACAATAACTCGGGTAATCATACCTAAGTCAAAAGGAAACACCCATTTCCGACTTGGAGGAAGCGTTCACAAATCTACGAAAATATAATATGCTTAACCCGAAGAAGTGTTTCTTTGGAAAACCAGCCAGAAAATTGTTAGGTTTCATCGTGTTTCAGAGAGGCATAGAGGTGAACCGAGGCAAAATAAAGGCTATACTCAACATTACCATGCCGACTCTCCTGAAGGACGTACAACGGCTAACTGGATCCATCGCTGCAGTCGGTCGGTTCATAAGTTGTCTCGGTGAAAGAGCCACACCATTATACAAGCTCTTGAATAAGACCAAAAAATTCGCCCGGACCGACGAAGCAGAAGCTACACTTCAGGATCTGAAAGTCGTATGGTCATCCACCCCTATCCTTGTAGCACCGGAACCACATGTACAAATGTTGCTCTACATGTCTACGACAAACAGAGTCGTCAACATCGTAATGATGCTGGAACAGCCAGAACAAAAATAGGAACACCTGGTGCAGCGTCCGACCTATTATCTTAGCGAGGTCCTGACTGAATCGAAACAAAGGTACCCTCATTACCAAAAGTTAGCCAATAGTGTATTCTTCGCATCTAGAAAGCTGCGAGATTGTTTTCAAGATCACAAGATTACGTGGTGAGCACAACTCCCATGAGAGACGTAATCAACAACAATGATGCCATAGAACGCGTTGCTAAGTGCGGAATTGAGCTAGCAGCTTTTGATATTGAGTATAAACCTCGTACAACAATCAAATCCCAGATTCGTGCTGATTTTGTCGCTGATTGGATATAGACGATAGAAAACACAGGTCTCCCAGAGTCGGAATATTGGACCTTGCACTTTGATGGGTCGAAAGCGCTCGAGGGCTGGCGTGGTGCTCAAGTCATCCCAAGGTGATAAATTGTTCTATGTGTTGCAGATTCACTTCACAGCGACAAATCACATTGTCGAATATGAAGCCCTGCTGCATGGAATTCGAATTGCAAAAGACATCGGCATTCGCCGACTCATGTGTTACAGAGACTCAGATTTAATTGCCCAGCAAGTATCCGATATCTGCAATGCAAATAAGCACATGGAAACATATACAACTGTCGTGGGTGAACTAGCTAAATCGTTCGAAGGGTTTGAAGTTCAACACATTCCCCGAACAGAAAACGAGGAAGCAAATGCTCTATCAAGAATAGGCTCTTCACGGAAAAAGGTGTGGGATGGTCCTTTTCTAGAGCACTTAAGAGTCCCCTCTATCACAGGAGTTGGTGAGGAGTATCTGACCAAATCCGACTCACTGCTCATAGCAGTTCTGGCTGTAATTTCTAGCTGGACAAAACCCTACCTTAATTTTTTGGTAGATAGAAAATTACCCGAAGATGAAGTTCTGAGCCGACAGATCGTCCAATGAGTAAAATCCTACATAGTGGTGAGTGGTGAGCTCTATAAGGGGAGTGTATTTGGGGTCTTTCAACGCTGTGTTTCTCCCAAAGGAGTGGAAATCCTAGGGGAAATCCACGAAGGCGAATGCGGACATCACGCCGCAGCCAAATCTTTAGTGGCAAAAGCTTTTAGACATACATTTTTCTGGCTTATAGCTAAGTCAGATGCCGAGAGGCTAGCCAAGACGTGTAAAGGTTGCCAAAAACGCCAAAAAGCCCATGTTCCGGTTGATCAGCTGCAAACAATTCCGATTACATGGCCCTTCGTGGTTTGGGGGCTTGACATGGTAGGACTGTTTAAACGGGCTCCAAGTGGATATACCCATCTTCTTGTGATGGTGGATAAATTCATGAAATGGATTGAGGAAAAAACTGTCACAAGTTGTGATGGAGCAACAACCAAAAAATTCGTCGAGGATGTTGTAATCCGATTCGGGTATCCGCACAGTATTGTTATAGACAACGGAATTAACTTTTCAATGGGAGAACTCTTCTAATTTTGCAATGATCAAGGGATCCGACTCGATATTGCATCAGTCGCACATCCACAAGCCAATCGACAAGTCGAAAGGGCAAATGGTTTAATTGTTCAAGGCCTACGACTAAGACTCGAAGCACCACTTCATCATGTTGCGGGGGCTTGGGCGGACGAAGTGCCGCCTATTGTATGGAGTTTACGAACTACTCCTAATAGGTCAACCAGATATACACCCTTCTTCTTGGTCCATGGTGCAGAAGCAGCTCTTACAAGTGATCTTATTCATACTTCTCCCCGAGTCGCTGTGTATGTCAAAGAGGATGCTGAAGTCGCTTGACAAGATGACCTCGATATGCTCGAGGAAGTTCACGTCGTTGTTGAATAGATATCTACAACCTATCAGCGGAAGTTACGCAAGTATCATAGTGAGAGAGTCAAAAATTGGTCTTTTAGGAAGGGCGATCTAGTTTTTCGACTAGTGCAAAAAAGAGAGCACAAACTTGCCCCTATATGGGAAGGGACCTTTATGGTTAGTCAAGTATTGCACAATGGTTTTTACTATCTAACTAACATACGGCCAGAAAAAGAAAGACCTGCTACTAAGAAGAGAAAGAGAGTTGGAGCCAGTACAACCCGGATAATGAAATAGACCGTCCATGGAACATTGCTCAACTCTATGCCTTTTATTCTTAAATTCTATTTATTTGTAATCATATCAATGTACATGTTCAAAGTGAAATAAAGTATTGGTCTCCTCAATGTTTTTTCTGAGATGTTTTTAAAGTACCATCTTATTTCCGAATGATCATGTCATAGTCGCAAATCCCAGAATACTTGAATGTACTTTATGTTCATTTTGTTCTGGTTAGATTTCCAATTCTAAAAATGCTACCTTCGGGTATAAGTCTAAATTTTCTAGTTTATACTTGGGTTTTTGTCTGATTGCTGGACATGGGTGTTTTCGAGTAGTGAATTGTCGGTACTAGAAGCCATCTTTGATTCCGGGTTTAAACTAGTTTAGAAATTGAGCTCGTTGCTTGGCACAGTTTTTGTGCTGAAGGTTTGCCGGCTCACAGAAGGGATGAGGCAGAAAGCCAGATAAAACGATAAGTGTAGACAAAATAGTGCTTAAGTATTTTTCAAGCACAAAAAACAAAAATAAAACCAAAAGTGCTAAAAAGTAAAGCATAAGTTCTTACAAGCTAGCACATCAAAATAATAATCTAGCTATTACATCAAACTGTTTTTCAGAATAACACATTGTTTTTATGGCAAACTCTATGATGCAGGTGAAGATCAAGGATCAGCCGGCTCGCTGGAGACATCGCCTACATCACCTCGATATCTTTCTGAGACGAGTAAATCAGACTCAGCTGTTCGTCGTCTTCGGAAGCTTCAGCAATCTCTTTCCTAGGAGGAGGTGTCACTTCAACGGGCATGAAGAACGGATTCTCGTCGTTGATCAGCTCGGCAACACGATAATCGTATCCGGCACAAGCATCCCAGATTTCTTTGATATTCCACAGCTTGCCATCTTCATAGACAGTCAAATAACCCTTGGTAACTTGCCATATCTCCATGCTTCCATGGTGGATCATTACCATTGTTAGGGCATTATGTACCGTTGTGCATGCATATGACATGTTCCAATCCTTAACAAGTTTGGGCATACCCTTCGTCTTATCTCATACTTCAAAGGCAGACATTGTGTCTAAGCCTGAGAGATGGACGGATTCACTGATTTCCTCCAAAGATTGGTAGAAGTCATGGATCAGATCTCCGACAGCAACAAGCCAGCTAGTACGAGACTCGGATGCAAAGGCATCAAGAATGTTGAGAGGACCTAAAAATAAGAAAACAAGGTCAATAATATATCCAAGTAAAAAAGTCAAAAAACAACAATTCAGAGACAACAAACTTACCAAAGATAGTGTCATCTAATTTGGTCTTCTCCTCCCGAAGACTTCGGATTTCATTCCGAAGAGCTTCGGTGGTATCTCTTTGCCTGTCCAACTCATCTTTCAAGTCTGAGATTGCCTTGTCTTGTTTAGCTATGGTGCGATCACGCTCCTCAGTAGCATGATTGCTAGATTCAAGAACGTTGTTGATGTTGCGCTCATGGTCTATCTTGAGTTTGTCCAGCTCAACACGCAAATCAGCATTTTCAGCTTCCAACACTTTGAAATCTTCGGCTTATTCAATAAGCTTGTAGGACTGCTTCACAAGATCTAGAGCAGTAACAAAAATAAAGTCGAATAAATATTCGGCCACAACTCAAAAAACAGACTATGAAAATGAAGTCCGAAATTCTTACTTTCTGCTTCATCTTTCGCAACTTTAAGATGCGCATTTTCAAGTCGGAGAGCTCTGATCTCTCTTCGCTTGTTACATATATTCTTCAATAATTCCTGGTTATAATCATTAGCTTTCTATAAGTCAGAATGGTAACTAGAGTTAGAAGTCTACTAAGACTCGTGCTAATATTTTAACTAAGTTAAATATTAGCACGAGCCTTGGGAGCTATACTACTTTTATTCTTTGGCATCCTATAAAAGCATAAACTCGGATTCCTATCAAACTTCATGCTTGGGGGCTAGATGGTATGATATAAAATGTAATAAAAAGAGTCAGAATATGATTTACATAATGCTCATGAGTCAGTTTGTTGAGGCTCATGTTAACTTCAGAAGAAACCTTCTCAGCGAGGGTTAAAGAAACCACTGGTGGAGGTGGAATCACACCAGACTTTAACTTGTCATCACGAAGACGAACTTGGTCAAGAAGCTCGATGAGTTTTATATCCTCGGCTTCTTGCGCCTCCTCCTCATCTGTGATATTTCGGGTCTCTAGACAATGGAGAGCCACTTTCTTGATTTCGTCTATGCTCTTCCTAATAAGGCCAAGTTTGGCAATACCCGGTACAGAAGGTTCTCGGCGAAGGTCTCAATTGAGGGGTCATTACCCTTTGAGGGTTCACCCTTATCAACTGCCGAATCACTCATGGTGACATCGGTTTGCGAACCAAGGTTCGCTGGCTCTGAATACCGGAACATCTTAAGCACGTGTAGATGAAGTAACCTCCCATACTGATGATGGCTTTGGGGTAGGAGTTAGAGGCGGGGCAGTAGGCGAAGCCAGAGTCAACTTTTGCTGACGCAAAGTCTTCCCTGAATTTCCTTTTCCCTTGCCCTTGGTGAATGTTTTAGCTCTAGATGGTAACATAGTAAGATTGTTGCAATTCAGAAAGAATACGAATTAAGATACAAAACCTTGTGAATAAATTTACCTCTTTACAACAGACACTTTCTATGTGCCGATAGAAAAGGTTAGAGTTTTGCGCTTCCGGATAAGCGCCTCGACAGCAACTCAAGATCTTCATCCTCCTGAGAACCGGATCCTCAGGCGGATATCCCTCGAGAGGATCAAGCTACGACTCGGGGAGGTCAGCAAGCTGAAAGATGAATTATCTCAGCATTGCAAATAATAAAAGTATAGATGAGCAAATCAATGAGTATGAAAGAATCAGTCAGAAATCTTACTGGTGTCTAGGGCTTATCAGCTGTGAACATGTCCAGAGATATCTCTAGAATCTTCTTCTCCACTCCCTCCTTATTAAGCACTTAATCCAGGTCTTGTAATCCTTATCGTGGATCAGGAGCTAGCTGATCCTCAGGCTTGTTTCTTGCTCTTGGTGATTGTGTGCATAAGACGATCACCATGGAACTAGAGAGGTTGAATTTTACATGCCAGCTAGCAGTGGACTAGGTCGGATCCCTTCAGGCCTTTATGCTTCACCAGGTATTCAATCTTCTTCTTGGCACAGATTAAATCTTCAAAGAGAGCTAGTGCCTCCATGTCCCAGGATTATTGGGGAGCGGCGGCACCGTCAACGAAAGCCGGCAAAGCTTCTTGCTTGCCGGGAGCCGGTTTGCCCTTATGGTAAAAGAACGTGGACGACCACCTTTTCACCAACTCACTAGCTATAAGCTTGGGGTAGAGTCGGTCTCTCCTAAGGGTTAGGCTCAGTGTCCCAGTAATGTAAGGATTACCGATGGTGATGGAATTGTTTTAGGTACCGAAGTAGTACCGGAACAAAGTGAGACTCGGTTTTATTTCGAGATAACCCTCGCAAAGGGAAGCATGGGTAGTAAGCTCTAGAATCATACTGGGGGGAAGATTGTGGAGTTGAACTTCATAGTAATTGATAACCTCGGAGAAGAACTCCAAGGGGGAAAACTCAAACCTCGGTCCAGATGGGTGCCGAAGTGGACCCTCTTGTCGGCGTGAGGGGTAGGGATGATTTTGTTGAAGCCACTCCGCCATTCGTCGGTGCATAGGAGGCATTCCTTCTTTACGCCGAGCAACTTCTCATTGTTGAACATGCAGAGGATCTAGACCCCGTAGAAGTTTTCCTTCTCCATCGCTGCCGCCGCCGTCGTTGCCGCTGTGCCGGAAGAAGATGCATCAGCCATCTGGTAGGAGAAGATGGCCTTTGATGGGCGGTGTTGTGGAATTGGGGAAGGAAAGGAGGCAAGGACACTGTGTCGTTTGGAGGAAGAAGAAGGCACGGTCGCTGGTGAGAGGAAAATGAGAGGATCTCAACCCCTTATGAAGCACACCTATGCCAAGATTCATGTGAACATAACAGTAGTTTGTGCCACGTGTCACAAAAGGAACTAGTAAACTTCCTCAAGAATATTACGCATCCTCAATCCCCATGCATGCATTAATCGAGGCCTCAGTTCCGCGCGAAGCAGACCCACCAATGGTCACGTTGACAGGAATGTCTGTCAGTGACGAGACTTGACCTTGACTGATGCCAGGTTGTGTTAGACACCAGTTTTTGGCTTAGTTTGAAATCGAGCTTGGGAAAACCGTAATGGAATATTCACAGGTCCAACTCATTTTTGAGACCCGGATCCTACTTTTGTTTTGGAGTTTCAAGAACCCTTCAAGACTCTGTAGCCGAAGAAAGATCAAGCTAGACAATGAAATCCGGCTTTGGATCTTGGAGGCTTCTGAGGGCTACTGTTGGAGATATACTTTTTGGGTACACCCACTACGACGCGCTGACTAGGGTGGCCCACTTCGGGTTAGAGCTTTGCTTCACGGGCGGCCCAGTCAGGGAGAGAATACGGAAGCCCATTCGGCTATGGGAATGCCTAGAAGACTTACCGACTTAGACATGTGTAGTTACTTGTAGTCCAATGATGTCTACGCACTTCTATTCTTGTAGACAGTTGTTGGGCCTCCAAGTGCAGAGGTTTGTAGAACAGCAGCAAGTTTTCCCTTAAGTGGATCACCCAAGGTTTATCGAACTCAGGGACGAAGTGGTCACAGGTATTCCCACTCAAGCAACCCTGCAATCAAGATACAAGAAGTCTCTTGTGTCCCCAACACACCTAATACACTTGTCAGGTGTATAGGTGCACTAGTTCGGCGAAGAGATAGTGAAATACAAGTGGTATGGATAATTATAAGTGGTAGCGGTGCTAGAAAAGAGATTGATGGCGTGGAAGAGACTAAAGACAAACTGAAATAAAGATGGAAGCAAGCAAACATGTAACAGATATAATTGCAAACGGTGTTTCAATGCTTAGAAACATGGCCTAGGGATCATACTTTCACTAGTGAACACTCTCATATAAATATCGTCTCTTTATGATACTACTCTTAACTACTCTCTGGTTGGACACTCTAATCGATGGTAGGGCTATAACAGCACACCTCAAAGTTCATCTTTCCCATCTAGAAAACCCCACACTGTCACCTTGAGTACTAGATGAGTCCAACAAACACCACAATTTCATAAAGACATCCAACTCCAAATATAACTCATAACAAGTATTTGTAATCTCTAGCCTAAGTGCCACCATGATGAGCACGCTGTCACTTTCACACACATGGGGAGAGCAGAGATCTATTAAAGCACTTGAGTAGCAAGGTAGTTTTATAGATTACAAGCTCATGATCTCGATAAGATCATGCATAGAGAGAGAGAGATGAACACATAGCTACTGGTAGAACCCTTAGTCTCGAGAGATAACTACTCCCTCCTCATCATGGGAATCAGCAATGGTGATGGAGATGGTGGTGGAGATTGATGGAGATGGCTCCGGGGCACTTCCCCGTCCCGGCAGGGTGCCGGAACAGAGACTTTCTGTCCCCCGAATTTCCCCTTCGGTGGCGGCGGTGCTGCAGAACTTTTCGTGGTTGGAGGCTTGACTCTCTAGGGTTTATGCATCGGGAGACTTCTTATAGGCGAAGAGGCAAGGTCGGTGGAGTGCCAGGGGGCCCACACCACCTGGTGGCGCGGCCAGTGTGGCATCCCGCTAAAACCAGTACTAGAAAATCGTTGTGATTTTGTGCATTGCATCATCATGACCGCATGCTCATGTCATCATGCCACATTGCATTTGAGCATCGTCATCATCTTGCATGGTTTGTTTAAAAACTATTATCGAAACGCCTAGCTTTGTTTTTCTAAATATTCCCGTCTTTATTCAAATTAAAATCCGGGCCTCCGGAATATTTTGGTTTGTCTAAATACGGTGTGCAAAAGCCTTGTTTTTAATAAATAAAATTATTTGTTTATTTTTAGGAGACAGACCGCCAGGCCCGAAAGCCCAGCCGGCCACCTCCAAATAAAATCCTATCCTAACCTAAAACCCTAATCCACCTACCCCTCCTCCCTCTTTTTCCCTCCCCAGCCGCCAACTCCCATCCTCCCGCCCAAATCCCAGCGCCACCAACACCTGCCGCCACCTAGGCTGCCCTCCACCTCACTCCCTCCAATCCTGTCTCGCCACCTCATCCCCCTAGCCAATCCCCACACTCCACACACCCCACCAGATCCCGCTCACGCGCGCAGCACCCCGCCGCCCCTGCACACGTCCCACCTCCACCTGGTCCCCACCTGGACGCGCTCCCCCCGCGTGGTCAACCACCCACTCCCCCGGCCCCACCACTCCTCCCGCCTGGCCCCATCCACCGACGCACCCCTCTCCCCTCGCATTCCACCCCGCCGCCCGCCGGGCCTCGTCTACGTAGAGGACGCACGCCCCGCTGCCGCATCCTCCCTGGCCCGGCCGCATCTCAGTCGCCGCCCTCTCGGCCTCTTCCCCGGCTGCGGCCTCCGCCTTCCCCACCTCTGCGCCTGCGCCCTCCTCGTCGCCCTGCAAGCCGCCGTCCCCGCGCCGCCTCGTCGTCGACCCCTCCGACGCTCACCGGGGCCCGCACTTCCTCCACCTCTACACGGACTCCGCGCCGGCCCGGCCGTTGACTTCACCATGTCGCCGGCCTCCCTCCACCTCACCGAGCTCCGCCGCCCGTCCGCAAGCCCCAGCTGTGTCCGCCACCTGCGCCCACGACCTCGGCCCCGCTCGCAGCCGGTGCGTCCGCGAACCGCCGCCGGCCAGCCCGTTCGTGCCGCTCGCGCTCGCTCGCTGCCAAGCCCTACCCCGAGCGTTGCCGGCCCCTCTCACATCAAGCCTCGACCTCCTCGCCACCGTCGTCGAGCACCGGCCATCCGCGCGCTCCACCGCGGTCGCGAGCTCCTTCCCGAGGCAGAGCCCCGTCGCGAGTTCCTCGTCGCCCCTCGCAAGATCAGCCACCATCGACCGGTCCTCTTCAAAGAGGCTGCCCAACCTCTGTTCTGCGACCGCCGCCTTCCGTCGTGGTTGCCCCTAAAATAATGCACCTGGCAGGTTGTTTTCTGTCTCTGCCTTGCGGTCAACGCCCAGGCTCCCAGAAGGTGTTTGAGGAAATGTTTATGCAGGACTCGTTCACTCACAGCATTTTATCCTTGTGTCTTGCACCCGTGTTTTGGTAGTGTGTTGTACCGATGATGGCGCAACGGTCGTGGTGTGGCATGGACAACGACCGTGTGAAGTTAGGTGGAGCCACCTAAAGAGTACCAGATCCTCGCCAAGATCTTCTCCCCGGAATCGCCATGACCTCCATCACGGATACCGAAGACCACCAAACTCTCTGACCCGGTATCCGAAGACACCGAGACGATCCGCAACCCCCCCACAAGGATATCGTGTCGCCGCCGAGAACTTCTTCATGGAGACTGGAGACCCTGAACCCCGGAGTCCGAAGACCGAACCCAAACCCCTCGGTGAACCCCAAGATCGCCGATACCCTAATGTGTGACCCCTATCCGAGCCCCCTTATTCTTATAAAATATGACATTCATCTGTTGCATATTAAATTGTTCGCACATGCATACATATTTTGTGGGTACGTGTTATTTTATTGATTCACCTAATAATTAAATATGGAGTGTTTATGAGGAATATCTTTGTCTTATTTCGGACTCCATTTAAATTTGTGTAGCGAACCGATACCTTGTTTTGCCTTGTTAAGACAATATTTAAATTGCGGGGGTTCTAAATAACTTGAACCGTTTAATTAAATGTCGGGACCCCGGTTCCTCTTAATACTGCCTAATTGCACGGCATTTGCATCATATCATGATCATGCCGGATCTTCTGCCGTGGTATTAAATATTGCATCCGGTGTTTCTTCTAGTGTTTTCTTCTTCGCGGATTAGGCCGATGAGTGGATGCGAGTACCGACAAGTTCTCCGGATATGATCCTTCGGCAGTGTTTCCCAGGCGAGGATTCTCCCCCTTTCTACCTATTTTGCATTTATAGTCTTTATTTCCTCCTGTTGATCTATTGCTATCCGTGTCGCGATGCTTTAGTTTCCGAACACCAGTTATATCCCGTGCAGCCTCTATATTGCCTTGGACACCTCCTATTACCTGTGTTTGGTAGATAGCTGGCCTTGCGAGTCGTAGTTGCTTGCTCAGGTGCGATCTCGTGTTGTCAAGTACCAAAGTTGTTGGAAGGTTGGCATATGCTTAACGGTGGAGATGCTTAATGGTGGAGATGATCATGAGTTTAAATACAACTATTAAAATGCTAGCTATAACTAATGCAGAGGCATCGGTGGGCAATAGATGTTATTTGGTTCTTCCACGCTCACTTGTGTCCCGTAGGACCCCGAGTACTTGATACCTGTTCCTTGATTTTTCGCACTATCCACATCCGGGAGGCCGTGGACCCCCCTGAGCTAGAGCTTGATTCATTTCTATTTCTTGGGGCCACAAAGTAGTTTGGGGCTTTATTACTATCATGTACTTATGCCATGCTTTACTTCTTTATTTAAGATTGTGCGTGGAGCACCTGTACTATTTAGGATCGCGGAGTGTTTTCGCGGTATCGACAAGCCCAGTCACACTTTCGGGTTCCCAGTCGTTTATAGCCATTGACGCAAAACCTGGGTCCGTTCCGGAGCCGGCCAACTTCGTTGCGGGTAGCTTAGTGGGGTGGCCCCCTGAAATAATTTATGAATCCTGTGATCGTTGTGTCGTGAATGCCTCGTTGGGTTTTGAGTTGGTTTTTCCGAGGTTGATCGAGTGTGTGTTGCTATTCGTGCACCCCTGCAGGGTAAAACTTTCTGAAAGCCGTGTCCGCGGTTATGGACGACTTGGAGCACAGTATCTCGATCATAGACAAGCATAACTAAAGTAGTGCTATAAATTTGACTTAATATGTGACTAGTAATCAGATGCAACTATAACGAAATGGATATTAAAAATGCCAACAACTGGTGGATCTGGGTTGTTTCGTGACATGCTGTACCTGCCTAGTAAGTATTGCAACTCCAATGGAATGTGATAAAAGTGCCAACAATTGCTGGGTTTTGGGATTCCTCGGGACAATTATGTCTGACTAGTAAATGTCCCAACTACAATGGAATGGTGATTAAAACTGCCCACTACTTATGCTATCAGGACGACCCACGCTATCTATATCTGACTAGTAAGGGCTTCAATTATAATGGAATGAATAAAACTGCCAACTGTGTGAGTTCCTTGGTCCGACTTCCTTGTTTGGTCTCGAGGGGGAAATACCAGGATGGGTTTGTTTGGTGTTAGCTTCAGGTTGGATCCGAATAGGTCTTTCTTACCCCTCTCTAATAGCCGTCAGTGATACCGAGTCTCTATAGGTTGTTTAGTGCCGCTGCGCTGCCGCTTCAGCCCACCATACCTATGTAGGCAAGAGCCGCCGAATTCTAGCCTCGCCGTGTACTGGCCTCAGTACTGACGCTCCTCTTTTTCCTTTGCCCTTTGTCGGCACCCCTTTTGTTTTAGCAGGTTTGAGATCGACGTTGTTAGCAGGGTTACCCTTCCGGCTTGGCCTGGGCAGGGTTATGGACGCCATTGGTTATTCTTCAGGGCTCTTAGCCCCATTTGCATCTTGTCCGTAGTCGGACACCCTATCGATTTCAAGGTGATTTGGATCTTTGTATTGTATATCTGTATTCTTGACTCGTGGAGTCGTGTTGTATATATATCTGTTCTGTGGGTCCCATCAAGGATTGTTGTGTAATGGTATTACTTCGTTTTCCAACTGCACGAAAGTGCCTGGTGGGCGTCCTTGAATCGTTTCTATGCGGGTTTGGCGGAAAGGGCTAAAACTTGCATAGGGCCGATTCGAGGGTGTTACAGCCAGGGCTAGCCCGCGCCACCATATGGTGTGGCCAGGCCCTGACCCTCCTCCGTCTCGTATTCTGGCTCCGTGAGTCTTCTGGTAAAATATCAACTTTGGCTTTTGTCCCGTCCAATTCCGAGAATATTGATTTTCCGACTTTCTTTGAACCAAAAACAGCAGAAAACAAGCAACTGGCACTGTGGCATCTTGTTAATAGGTTAGTCCAATAAATCATATAAAAGGTACTCCAAAGTGTGGACAAAGCATAAGAAACTAGATAAAACCAAGCATGGAACATCAAAAATTATAGATACATTTGCAATGTATCAACATCCCCAAGCTTAACTCCTGCTCGTCCTCGAGTAGGTAAGTGATAAAAGAAAGAATAATTTTTGAGGTGACATGCACCATCATAAACTTGATCAAAGTATTTGTAAAACATTCAAAGCTGGGATCATAGTACTTCAATCATAACATGAAAGACAAGGTTCTAGCAATAAGACAAAGAAACTATGATGCAACATGAAAAGGCATAAACAAAAGATTCATGAATAACAATGCTTTGCAAGACGTTTGTTTGTTTCACATAAAGAAAACATAGCATAATGACATTCAGCTTGTCCCTCATGGAGTAGCAAAACATAAATGCATAGGACACCTTCAAAGTTCATAAGAGTGACTAGATACAAATAGTTTAAAACAAGCAAATATCAAGGTATGCATCAATCAACTAGTCTTGGGACAATGCACATAGAACTAAGAATGGCCACTATGCTCTCAAAGTAAGTGCATAAAGATAGAAGGTGGAGACTCAATGTAATGGTGGAAGAAAGGCCTTCGTAGAAGGAAGTAGGGATTCAAGTCTCATAAAGAGCTTCCAAAAATTAAGGTACTTATAGCTTTCAGCTCTCATTGCCCCTATCATAAGCATCTTGAAGGTGATTAAGGTTAAAGTGACACAACTAAGAGGATATGCTTGACAAGTTATAAACCAAAATCTCATGCCCCTTACTTACGAAGACCGATCCTCATGCTACTCAACTTCAGTCACGAGTAAGCTCTTGTCATTGTAAGTACATGTGTATCATTAAGAACCGCCAACGGGGTACCCCTTGCACATGATACGGGAGCTTTCCCATAATCAAAATGACAAGGCAAGCAGACAATGAGCATCTCAGCGATCTTTTTATTTGCTATTTGTATAGGTTTTTATTGAGGATGCTTCATAGGGTGCTCATTATGGTGATGCTGCAAGTTTCCACCATGATTAGGCATGGCTTAGTCTAGCGGCCCAGGCGTTTCTCTAACACACATACAAACTCCATGATCTTACAAGTTCCACTTTTATTTCACACCGCCGGGATCCGTAAGCAAAAGAACATGATATCAATGGGGTACAAAGTACAAGTGCAGTGTTGAAAGCGTTACCCATGAAACATGGTTCTGCTAATTTCAACTTATAAAGCGCAAGCATATACGCAACAAAGAAGGACCCAATGGTTCAAGTTTATTAGAGGCAATAAATTAAAGTGTGCCATCAAGTTCGTGAGAGCTTTAATCACTAGTTTTCTCATAACAAGTTTAATTTGGAAGGTAAACAAAAGCATGGATATACTTGGAATAGCATAAGCTAGTAGGTAGGTATGGTGGACTCTTTGGAATAACTTGGTTTAGGGAGTTGGATGCATGAGTGGAACTCATACTTTGTTGTGGAGGCTAGCAAAAGACTGGGAGCGACAAACTAAGAGAGCAATAATGGCCATAATCATGCAGGGCGACAAAACATCATTGATCAAAACATAAAGTGATACTACAAGTTGAAAACTAAAGGATCATAAAGGCTATGGTGACTTGAGATAGTCATAACATGGTGTGAGCATGCGCCAAGTCAACCCAAATAAAGCATCAAAGGAGAATACCACTATACTATGCTTTAATATGCTAAAACAACGCATGATTCATCCAAGGCACATTAAGCAATCTCAATTGTTTATAACAAGTCATGCTACAGCAAAGAATACTAAGCATAAAGCCAAAACAATATCAAGCATGGCATGACAAAGCATAGGCCACAATCAAAAACGAGCTCTTTTTACCACATAAGCATGAACTTTCCTACTCTTTTCCAAACCAAACCAAACTATTTGCAAACCAATGTATGAAAGAGGGGGTCCAACCAATTTATTCAGGAAACTAAGCAAACAAAGCAAATGAAAAACCAAAACGAAAACGAAAAAGAAGACGCTCCAAGAACAACACAATTGTGCATGAAACAATAAGAATGAACCGTTAGGAAGAAACCTGGGATTTTTATTGATGAAGAAGGGTATGCCTTGGGCATCCCCAAGCTTTGACGCTTGTACTTCTTGGATATTTCTTGGGGTGACACGCGTGGCATCCCCAAGCTTGAGCTTTAGTCCATCCTTCATCTCATTACTTATTCCTTCCATACACCTGAAATTTTTCCTTCATACAAAACTTCACACAATCTTTATTACCAACATTAGTGCACTCAAGATAAATAAGTGTTAAGGTTCAGTTCTAACACCAAATAAACTTCCACTAAAACACTAGCTACTGTAGCACTTCCCTAAAAAATCTCAATTCCTCAAAAGAACTCAAAAAGGAACCAACAAGAAGCAAATGCAAAAAGGCAGAAATCTGTCAAAACTAACCAGCAGGTAAAGACGAATTTTTTAGAAGACCTTCTGTTGCTCAAATCAAAAAGTGTTGAACTAACGAAAGTTAGATAACAACTTGGGGCAAAAGCACAAAAATTCACGCCTCAATAGGACGTACATTAATTTTACACGAATTTTTACGGTGAAGCATACAAATCTGTTTTGGGACAGCAACTTTCCCAACCATTACTTCTCTCTCATTAGAGGTTACTCTTGGCACAAAAAGCAAATAAAAAGGATAAGGAGCGGTTATTACAGAGGTAATAACTTCCAAGAATCATCTAAAACTTTTGGGTTATCTCCCAATAAGTACTTTTCTTTAATGCCTTTAAGTTAGGCTTGATAGTTTGAGAAGATGCTCACATAAGAAATATGAATTGAAGTAAAAAAGAGCATCAAGAAGCAAATTCAAAGCACATTTAAGTATAACCCACTTCCTATGCATAGGAATCTTGTAAATAAACAAGTCATGAAAGCACAAACCAACAAGCATAGTAAAGCAAAATAAGTGCAACTTCAAGACTTTCAACATAAAGAGGAGAAACTTAATATTGTTGAGATACATAAAACCATGTTTCCCTCTCTCATAATAAATTTTAGTAGCATCATGAATAAAATTAACAATATAACTATCACATAAAACATTCTTATCATGAGCCACATGCATAAAAGAATTAATACTCTCCACATAAGCATAGTCATTCTTATTAATTGTAGTGGGATAAAATTTAACAAAATAGCTATCATTATTATTCTCATCACCATAATCATCAAATATAGGAGGCATATTATAATCATTAATTTTTTCTCAATAGTAGGTGGACTGAAAATATCATATTCATCATTATAATCATCATATATTGGAGGTTTGGTATCATCATAAGCAATAGAATAGCTATCTTCCAAAGCCGGGGAACTAAAAAGATCATTTTCATCAAAACCAGCTTCCCCAAGCTTAGACTTTTCCATAGCATTAGCAATAATGGTGTCCAAAGAGTTCATACTAACAACATTGCTATTAACATGCAAATAAAGTTCCATAGGTTTTTTAATTTTCTCTTCAAACACTTCATGTCCTAACTCAAGATAAATACTATAAAGCTCTCTAATTTTGTTGTTGTTTTCCATTAAGCCTAACTAGTGAAAACAAGAAATAAAAAGACAAAATTGCAGAATCTAAAGGAAATAACTTCGAGCACTCACACTGGAAAATAGGTGTTTGTCGAGGGAGGTTCTTCTTCTTTAATCCTCCGGTGTGAATACCTTTTACCTTACCTCCCCGGCAACGGCGCCAGAAAATAGGCGTTTGCTGTGGGAGGTTCTTCTTCTTTAATCCTCCAGTGTGAATACCTTTTACCTTACCTCCCCAGCAACGGCGCCAGAAAATAGCTTGATGTCTACGCACTTCTATTCTTGTAGACAGTTGTTGGGCCTCCAAGTGTAGAGGTTTGTAGAACAGCAACAAGTTTTCCCTTAAGTGGATCACCCAAGGTTTATCGAACTCAGGGAGGAAGTGGTCAAAGGTATTCCCTCTCAAGCAACCCTGCAATCAAGATACAAGAAGTCTCTTGTGTCCCCAACACACCTAATACACTTGTCAGGTGTATAGGTGCACTAGTTCGGCGAAGAGATAGTGAAATACAAGTGGTATGGATAATTATAAGTGGTAACGGTGCTAGGAAAGAGATTGATGGCGTGGAAGAGACTAAAGACAAACTGAAATAAAGATGGAAGCAAGCAAACATGTAACAGATCTAATTGCAAACGGTGTTTCAATGCTTAGAAACAAGGCCTAGGGATCATACTTTCACTAGTGAACACTCTCATATAAATATCGTCTCTTTATGATACTACTCTTAACTACTCTCCGGACACTCTAATCGATGGTAGGGCTATAACAACACACCTCAAAGTTCATCTTTCCCATCTAGAAAACCCTACACTGTCACCTTGAGTACTAGACGAGTCCAACAAACACCACAATTTCATATAGACATCCAACTCCAAATATAACTCATAACAAGTATTTGTAATCTCTAGCCTAAGTGCCACCATGGTGAGCACGCTGTCACTTTCACACACATGGGGAGAGCAGATATCTATTAAAGCACTTGAGTAGAAAGGTAGATCTATAAATTACAAGCTCATGATCTCGATAAGATCATGCATAGAGAGAGAGAGAGATGAACACATAGCTACCGGTAGAACCCTTAGCCTCGAGAGAGAACTACTCCCTCCTCATCATGGGAATCAACAATGGTGATGGAGATGGTGGTGGAGATTGATGGAGATGGCTCCGGGGCACTTCCCCGTCCCGGCAGGGTGCCGGAATAGAGACTTTCTGTCCCCCGAATTTCCCCTTCGGTGGTGGCGGCGCTGCGGAACTTTTCGTGGTTGGAGGCTTGACTCTCTAGGGTTTATGCATCGGGAGGATTCTTATAGGTGAAGAGGCAAGGTCGGTGGAGTGCCAGGGGCCCACACCACCTGGTGGCGCGGCCAGGGCTAGCCCGCGCCACCATATGGTGTGGCCAGGCCCTGGCCCTCCTCCGTCTCGTATTCTGGCTCCGTGAGTCTTCCGGTAAAATATCAACTTTGGCTTTTGTCCCGTCCAATTCCGAGAATATTGATTTTCTGACTTTCCTGGAACCAAAAACAGCAGAAAACGGGAAACTGGCACTGTGGCATCTTGTTAATAGGTTAGTCCAAGAAATCATATGAAAAGTACTCCAAAGTGTGGACAAAACATAAGAAAGTAGATAAAACCAAGCATGGAACATCAAAAATTATAGATACATTTGCAATGTATCATCCAAGATGTACTCTGTAACCGACTCTGTATCATAGCCGGATAGGTCTCTCCTGTAACCCTAGGCTAGACATCTATATAAGCCGTCCTAGGGACCAGCCTTTAGGGCACCCAGAACTTACAACCTCAACTCGCACATGCAAAACCTCTCTTGTAATATGTACTTCTGGCTATGCCGTATTATTGGATTGCTAGCAGGAGTAGGATCCATCCACCGCCAGTGGATTCAAATCTGGTTAAAGCTTATGTGCTCACCGTCCTGGAATACCATCACCTCACACCCCCTCTTTCCACATGCCTCGAGGACCCCCTCTCGGCGTACATGTATTCAATCCGATGACAAGTCCCAGTTTCCTGACTATGGGTAAAACGACAATGTGTTGTGAAGTTGCCGGTGATATATGAGATCGAAGTTGTTGGGAGAACAACGATGATGGATAGACCCAACATGATATACCGTGAAATACATCGTCAATATTGTTATCGACAGTTTCTCATAAACAATGTATTGCCTTTACTAAAGATCGTTTGACCGTGAGGCACATGTGAACTAGGATACAATATGGACGTGGCAAGATTCTTTAAACATTGCTCTTAACGAAGTAATCATAAAGTTGATACTTGATCTTACCGAATGGTATGCCAATTATTCACATGGGGTGGTTGGGGGAAATGCTACTCCTGACGATGGAGAGATACACTCGGGCCCACTCATGTACTATGATGTTCGTCATCATCTGTTCGGACACATGATCAAGTAGTTTAACACATGAACATCGATAGTGCGGTATGAGTAAAGAGTACATGCCGGGTAACGATAATAACCTAGTTTTTCATCTCTGGAAATGTAAAGTATCGACGGAGCAATACGGTATGTATCAGACATAATACAACGGTTCACATGATAAATATCTTCGTGTTATTTGCGGGGTTACTACGTGTATCAAGATGCCAATAGTAATCATTGTCGCGGAATGAGTTCCGGACATGTTCGTAGATATCCGAACCCATAGGGTCACACACTTAAGAGTTAAATGTAATTTAGAATATGAGTTTGGATGAAGATTTAGTAGAGAAGTAATTCCGAAGGTGTTCAAGGTGCCTCCGAATATATCAGAGGTGTTCGGAATATTGCCGAGAGTGTTCAAAATAAGTTTTGAGCATTAATGAGATGAGAGAAGGGTTCTGAGAGTGTCTCGGATGGTCTCGAAATGGTTTCGAGAGGTCCCGGATGATCCCATAAGTGCCCGGAATGGTCCCGAGAGTGTCTGAAATGGTTTCGGACATATATGGAAGGTTTTGCAAGGAGCAGAAGGTTCTAGAAGGTTATGGAAGGTTCCGGAAGGTACCAGGGTGACCCGGGTCATCTTAGGATGTCTGAAAGGTTCCATAATAGGTACAACCACGTTGCCGCAACGGGCAAGAAAAGATACACTAGTCAAATTCAGACTTGCAAAAGGAAGCCGTTTTTGACTAGGTTTGTATTTACCTAAACCTATCGGAACTCGTCCAAACTTAGGGGCTAGGTCAAGGATGACCCAAGGGGCATTGCCACCCATAAAAGGGCACCAAGGGGCACCCCAAGAGGCACTCAAGTCGTGTCCTTATCCTCCCAAGCCACCGCCGCCTCCTCCCGGCCAAAACCCTAGTCGCTGCCCTACGCCCGCCGCCTCCTCCCAGCCAAAACCCTAGCCAAGACCGCCCTGCGCCCGCCGCCCGCCGTCGCCACGCGCCCTAGCCGTGCCGCCACCTTGCTCCTATATTCTCCACCTCCATGGAGTGGTGCCATCCCCTAGGGCGGGTGTGCCCTAGGTACCTCGTCTTCTACTACGACGCCGAAGCACTTCCGAGTTCTACCTCCGTTTGGATATAATCTAGACGGGACTGCGAAAGCATTGTCGGATCTTCATCGACATGTTCCCATTTCAACCATGTGTTTTTGATCACACCTCGATGCGGTGCCGCTGATCTTGTACGCGTGGATACCGGTGGAGGTGCAACACTTGGAGCACTTTATCGTGCATATCTTCATAAGGAGAAATCTTCTCGCGGCTAATCGACTAGCTACAGGAATCGATGCACCGACTACTTCAACAACGATGTCTTCATCGATGCATGTTCATGGGAGCCGTCCGTGGGATAATACATATCCTCGCGACTCGCTAAGGCTTGTTGCGGGGATCGACGTATGACCAACCTCGTCATCGATAAACTTCCGCTAGTTCGATCTTCGAGGGTATGATCCATTACCTCCCCCTTGCATATGATCCTGGTTATGCGCTAGAATTTTTTGTTTTGTGTAACGCGTTCTCCAACAGGTGTCAAATAGAAAGAGACAATCTTTCCACCAAAAGGATCCTTTAGAGTTGTTGAAAGGACAATGGATGCCGACTAGAGAGGGAGTGAATATGCTTTTTTTAAATACGGTTTAGGCTCTAATACGGTTTAAGATCCTATTTATGAATGTAATCTCATCCGGTGTATCTTCCCGTCACTCGGGAGAACAAATCCCGATTTTCATACATGCGCCTCAACGTGTTCCTCTAGAATACCCAACATACACTTTTATGATCACCCTGCTACGGTGTGACGACTGATGTAGTCAAAGCAGCCGCGGGTGATAGTGATTAAACAAAATCTCACGGTTTAAGAATTAAGACACTTTGTTTCTAACCATTACAACTATGAACTTTATGAGTTGATCGTGTTGTGATACTTATATGGGTAACGTCCATCACACCATATCACCAATGGTGGGACTTCATTATCAATTGGCATAAATGCTCCATGATTAGGAAACCTTAATCATCAGTTGCCAATGAATTGTTGTATAGAGACTATTAGGGATTGTTTGGTTTGTTTATATACCACACTTGTATCAATGTTTTCGATTAATAAGTTATAACATGATATAAAACTATTATGAACTAATGAGATATTTTAATAAATATCTTTATTATTTGCCTCTAGGCATATCTTTCAGTATATACAGGATATGTGACTAGACTAAATATGCATGATTTCATAATGGATGTTTCTTATCCAACTCAATAATATATATACTCCCTCCGTTCGTAGAAAATGGTTTAGACAATGTTTTCAAAGTCAAACAATGAAAAAAATATTTGACCAAATTTTAGAAAAATATCAACAACAATAGTAGGAGCATATGAATATCATATAATATATATATATTTACGATGTATGTAACAATATGATTTTGCATTGTACTACCTCATTGTTAAAATATAAGACGTTTTGGTAGTCTATTTTGGAACGGAGATAGTAGGTGTTAATTATTTTTCACAAAATAATAATATATATATTTACGATGTATGTAACAATATGATTTTGCATTGTACTACCTCATTGTTAAAATATAAGACGTTTTGGTAGTCTATTTTGGAACGGAGATAGTAGGTGTTAATTATTTTTCACAAAATTTTGTCAAACTTCACATCGTTGACTTTTTTCTTTTCAGAAACAAAGTGAAAATTAGACAATGTTTCAGCATTTTTCATGTACTTTTATCCGATTGGAATTATCTTTCTCGATAATGTTTTGTATTCTAAGCTACGAAGCACCGATACGGCATGACGAATACAGCGGTACATGATATGACGATTTCAAAAAACTTCAATACGGCGATACAACGAGTATATGTATAAAAACAACAAAATATGATAGATCAGAAAGATAGAATAATTGAATGCATGAGATGAGATTAAAAAGTGCCCCATTTGTTGCGTTTCGTGATGACTGAATCCGAATGATCACCGGTTTCCACAATCCTCCACGTGGTGCTTGCAACATAAATCACATGGTAGAATTAAAATTTGAGAGACATAAAACATAACAGCATCTCTACCGTCATCAACAATACCATTGTTGTTTTAACTCGTTTGTGCTGAAGACTCTCTGCCTGCCCGTAGATGACATGTTCCTATCTCACTCCTACACTACAAGTACCAACACAGCAACAACATCGGGCCATCAACACCCAGCAGCCAAGCATGCAAGCACAACTTAAAGGAAACATAAACACAACAACATGCAGGAAGAACGACACGAGGAGTTAGTACCTTGCTGCCGAATCCGGGCGTGGGGAGGTGAATCCGGGAGGGAAGAGGCGAATTCGGGTGGCGGAGGCTCGATTCTAGGCGGTGATGGCGTGATTCAGGGCGGCAGTGGCACGACTCCGAACGGCGTCGGTATACGAGAGCAGTGGCGGCTTGATCGAGTTTCGTGGCCAAAATGGAAACAGAGAGAGCACTGGGTGGGGATTAGGGTTTGTACTGCGATTGGGCTCCTCCCGTGCCCTGCCATGTCACTGCGTGTCTCCGTTGTATTGAGTTTTTTTTTTTAAATCAGAAGAACGGACACGGCTGGACACACATACTAGTATCGGCCGGACACACATGTGTAAACATACGGTACATGGATACGCTCCAGGTTGCCGTATCGGTGCTTCATAGATTCTAAGTATGTACTATTTCTTGTCGGTATTTCATTTTTTTGGTAGGAGTATTGCATATTAGTATTTCCATATTCCGAATATTCAGAACTGCAAAAATTTACAACACGACGGGTATAGAATAGAAATGTAGAAGAAGCAAATATATCCGCCCCCGTATATACCTATAACTATATATAATGGCCCAGGGTTATTCTCGTATTTTCTTCACCCACCATATCCCGCCGCTGCCCTAGCTTTCGACCTTCGGCGACGCTCCCCTCCTCTCCCCTCCCGTCGTCTCCTTCCCCAGCGACGAACACCCTCGAAATCTGTGCCTGATCCGGGAACGGACTCCTAGATTCCACCATACGAATCCTCTTTCCCTCGCTGATCTCCTCCTCGCTGTTCGATCTGCCCGTTCTCTCGTCGATTCCTGACAAGATCTGAGCCCTCCTCCACCCATGGATCCGCGCGCCAGGTACCCTCCCGGAACCGGCAATGGTCGCGGCGGAAACCCTAACTACTACGGTCGTGGCCCGCCGTTCTCGCAACAGAACCACTACCAGCAACAGCAGACGTCCTCGGCGCACCAGCAACAGTATGTGCAGCGCCAGCCCCAGCAGCATCACCAAAATCACCACCAACAGCAGCAGCAACACCACCACCACCAGCAGCAGCAGCAGCAGCAGTGGATGCGGCGAAACCAGATCGCCCACAGCCCAGCGGACGCGTCCGGGACCAGCGGTCCAAAGGCTGTGGCGCCATCACCGACGGCTGTCGGCAACGATTCTAGGTAAGAAGATGGAAAGCGTAGTAGTTTGGACGGCAATTTGGAGGCTATGGTATCTGTTGCTTCAACACATAGTTTAAGCACCACCAATGTAGCTTGTGAAAACCAACCATATCCAGTGGGAGACGCTTCCTTTTCTGTTGCTAAGCAACTCACACCAGTTTTCTGCATTCTATGTTTGTAACTGGACTCTGATACGAGTAGTTTATCGACCATAGCGCAAGTAATGAATCATTAAGTTAGACATGGTCGTGAATAGTCACTCCCGTGGACAAACTAGATCTGGAGATGGCCACCGAGTAACTATGCTCGGCTTTGTGCAGTTCGCAAGATTGGAAGGCCCAACTGAAGCTTCCACCTGCAGATACACGATTCAGGACGGAGGTAATTCATGCCATCTTGATTCCTTTTTTTTTTGGTTTTTTTCTGGAATATGGGTACCATCTGTACCAGGAGTGCCTGAACATAAAAATATGTTGGTCGCCATCTCTACTTTGTGTAACTAGTCTTTTCTTTTTCTGATAAAAAATCTACTCATGACTTCCTTCATTTATCATTGTTTATCTTTTGTTGCCTTACATCGAATGCTGAATGTATTTGGTCTATGATTAAAAATTGGGGGGGAAGCTAGGTTTGAACATTGTTTTCTGAAATCTACAAGTTAGTTTCACACTAGAACTCCGCAAATTGTTATTTACTTGCATTGTCAACATGAATAAATGAGAATTCGTCCTATGTTAGTGCAATGGTAATACTGGCATATGAACCGTAGTAATTTAGATTATGGATTTTTAGTTTTGACTATTGTTAGATCCCTTTGATCTTTGGTTGATGCCGTGACCTGGAGCTGGAAGGTGCTCTCAGGCCAAATGAACTGTCAGACTGCAGGTACCATAATACTGGTTTGCTGGTGCGTGGGAAGGGGTAACAGAGGTACCAGAGGTACAAGATGGATTAAGGCTGAGCCATCTTTATCGATTGCTTGGTTAGATAAGCCTTGGTTGCCTCTGTTTAAGTAGGATGTCTTACACATGAGATTCCAACAGCAGTCCTATTTGAACACCGACTTGTTTCTTAAATAACTGAAGACTTTACCTGATACAATAATACTCAACTCTCCAAACATCACACTAATGCCGAATATGATCTAACCGGTACCAATCCTGATTGGATCCTGTGCTTGTGCCACTCCATCTGTCACCTAGTCACTTGCCAAGTGGGTGGTAGGGAACTTCCCACATAGCAACTGGAGTTCATTTTCTTTGGGTTATAAATGTTTCCCACACTTTGGTGGGGCGATGCAGTACCTCGGCTACCAATGAGGTTATATGGTTCCACACATAGGTGCTGGAAGTACATATTTAAGACTAAATGTGTCTTGAGTTTGCATTGTGGTATTGGATTTCATCAGTTAAATTATTTTGCTTGTCTTGTGTCATTGCTATAATTTTTTATCTTATGTTGAGTTAGTGCACTATGTTCCTTCCTTGCTTTGTGTATTGCTGTGCTCTTTATTAGTACCTAATTTTGTTCTTTGCTCAGGATGTTACTGCCACCAAAGGAAATGAGTTTGAAGACTATTTTCTCAAGCGAGAACTCCTGATGGGAATATATGAGAAAGGATTTGAAAAACCCTCTCCTATCCAAGAAGAAAGCATTCCTATTGCATTAACTGGCAGTGATATTCTTGCTAGAGCAAAAAATGGAACTGGCAAGACTGCTGCATTTTGTATTCCTGCACTCGAAAAGATTGATCAAGACAAAAATGCCATTCAAGGTTTGCTCTACACCCTCACTTGATCTGATAGATACTGTTTACAGGTCAAATAGTTACCACTTCCTTGATAGTAATAGCTGGTAAATATTTCGACATGTATGTTTGTTTCCTCTCAACCTGGTGTTTTCTTTGTGTATGTGTGTGCATATGTATACACGCTGGCTATATTACCAGAATGTTCTAATAATGCAATGCTGCCTCTTGTGATATGTAGTTGTTATAGTTGTTCCCACAAGGGAATTGGCTCTACAGACATCGCAAGTTTGCAAAGAGCTTGGCAAGCACCTGAAGATCCAAGTTATGGTCACCACTGGTGGAACTAGCCTGAAGGATGACATTGTTCGTCTATATCAACCTGTCCATTTACTTGTTGGAACGCCTGGGCGTATTCTGGACCTTACCAAGAAAGGTGTTTGCATATTGAAGGACTGTTCAATGCTTGTTATGGACGAGGTAATTCATTATAAGCTTGTCTAAATACTGTCACATTACTTGCATTGTTTTGTAAACGAGTTTTGTTATATGGATTTTATCATCTTGTTCCGTAGTTAGTGTCTGTTCACTTGTATCTGTATGTGTCTGTTTGGATGTTTACTATACTTTTCTGTGCCAAAAAGTTTACCAAGCCACATTTTTTGTGGCTACTTGTTGCAACTAGCAAAATTTTGCTGGGCTTGTTAGGTTCACAGCCAAATGTTGCCATGCTTTTCTATGCTTTGCCATGACGTGAGTTAAGCATGTTTGGCTGAGTTAAACAACTGCTTGGTTTGTGGCCACACCTGTGGTAATACTCCTTTTTTTGGCCAATTGCAACATGGGTCCCACACGTCAAATAAGTGTGGAAGGAGATGTCCTTAGGCTAGCCAAAGTGTGGCTCCTATATTTGATAACCTAAGTTCCTAACATAGAGACTTTTACAAAAGAACTTGTTAAGTTTGCTAGTACTCAATACAAGCATACTCCTTTTTTTGGCCAGTTGCAACATGGGTCCCACACGTCAAGTAAGTGTGGAAGGAGATGTCCTTAGGCTAGCCAAAGTGTGGCTCCTATATTTGATAACCTAAGTACCTAACATAGAGACTTTTACAAAAGAACTTGTTAAGTTTGCTAGTACTCAATACAAGCATGCATTTTTATGTTAATGTGAAGCTAAGAAACTGTGCTGTGCCACTACCACAGTTGCAACCCTAACTTGTTCACCAGCTAACCAACTCGCAATCACACTTTGCATTCAGTTATCATTTCAAAAGTGTCTTAAAAAATACTTTTAGAAGAAGAATTTGTAGCTATTGGACTATGCAGTTGTTCTCATCCATATAACCAAAACCGCAAGTGTCCAAGAAAAGCCCTTCTACTCTATGTGTTTCTAATGAATATTTTGCAATCTTATATGTTTCTCCGAGTAATTTTCCTTTCTGAAATTAGTGTTAAAAACTTTTTGGTGCCTGAGCATGTGAACCCCCTATACTTGAGTTACCATTGAACATTGGGAAAGAGCATGTAGAAGGCAATAGTTTCAGTCTGTAAACTAATATGGTCCCTTAGGACAATAGTAACTGGAACTGAGAGATAACATGGTGCTAGTCTTGGCCTCTAATCTACTACTCCCTCCGTCCCAAAAAAGGATATCATGAATCTGTCTAGATTTGCATGTATCTAGATGCGTTTAAGTGTATAGATACATATGAATCTAGACAAATCCGCGACATCTTTTTTTGGACGGAGGGAGTACAATAAAATGTACTTGAGCGATATTTTTGTAGAATTTATGTTAAATTGAGTTTGCTTGATATTGTATTTTGGTTCTGCAGCCTTGTACTCCCTCTGAGAAAGGAATTTATGTTGCTCTGTTTCCCAATATAAGATGTTTTGGGAAGCTAAATTAGCTTCCCAAAATGTCTTATATTGAAAAATAGAGGGAGTAGTTATCAATTATCAATAAATAAATATATGTATATACATACATATATGTGTGCTTTCTTATGCGAGGTATCGACTTTTCATGCAGGCAGACAAGCTTCTCTCTCCTGAATTTCAACCTTCCATAGAGCAGCTGATCCGTTACCTTCCAGCGAGTCGACAGATTTTAATGTTTTCGGCAACATTCCCAGTGACTGTCAAGGAGTTCAAGGACAAATATCTGCCTAAACCTTATGTTATTAACCTCATGGATGAACTTACACTGAAGGGAATTACACAGTTTTATGCTTTTGTAGAAGAGAGGCAGAAAGTTCATTGTCTTAATACCCTCTTTTCCAAGGTTTCACTTTGTTTCAAAATTTAGTTAGGCATTTCTATCTCCTGCATAACATATAAGTAATTCAATTTATGTTTGCATTCGTACAGCTACAAATAAATCAATCAATAATATTCTGCAACTCTGTGAATCGTGTTGAGCTATTGGCGAAAAAAATCACGGAGCTTGGTTACTCCTGCTTCTATATCCATGCAAAAATGCTGCAAGACCACCGCAATAGAGTTTTCCATGATTTCCGAAATGGGGCATGCAGGAACCTTGTTTGTACAGGTAAGCAATTCTGTGTCATTTTTATTGCCCACTTCCTTTTTGAAGGACATTGCTTGTTCATCTTTTCCCTTTTCCCCACAAGTACAATTATTTGGTTCAATCAATCTAGCTTATGTCTTCAACCCTGCTATTGTGTACTCTGTACTTTATTTTCATGAAAAGGCACATATACTATTCTTTGAACAGTTTATTTCGAATTCTAGCTTGGGCCAATCACTTGTACATGTTTTGTCTTTTATGAACCATCTGTGTAGTTTGTTATTTTTAACTTCGGACAGTGAGTTCAATCCACTAAGACCTGTCAAATTTCAAGTGACTAACTAAATGATGATTGCCACAACTTAGTTCTGGCAGTGAAAGATATAATGGGACAGAAAAGCCTAATAGCGTCTTTCATGCCAACCAATTATACAGTGGTTACATCTTGATAAACTTCCATCAGTTGCTTGTTATAAGCAGAATCACTTCAGTGGTGACTTTATTAAGAAAAATAAAATTAAATGATTGTGTTGCTTCTGTTCTTTACCATGTGGGCCCTGGCTAGTAGAATAGTAAGTGTTCGACTTGTTGCTAGAAGTCTGGCATGTCATTCTTTTCCAGTTTCTTATGTTTGTGGTCACAACTTTTTCAGATCTTTTCACAAGGGGGATAGATATTCAAGCTGTCAATGTTGTTATCAATTTTGATTTCCCCAAGAGCTCTGAAACATATCTCCACAGGGTATGTCATCGTAGCGATTTTTGACTTAATCCTTATGCTGTGAGAGTCGAATTGTCATATTTTATGTTGCTCCCAGAATAATATTTTATTTGGTCCACACAATTTTTTTTATCTGCACAGCAAAATAGAAATCTCATATCATTTAAATGGTTTTATAGTTGACAATTTTTTGTGTACTTTTTGTTCATAATATGTTTTCCAGCTTGTGTTTTTTAATGATTCACTTGACCTTTTTGGCTTTTTAGGTTGGTAGATCTGGGAGATTTGGTCACCTTGGTTTGGCTGTGAATTTGATTACCTACGAGGATCGGTTTAACTTGTATGATCATTTTCGTACCACAAATTTCTTGAGATCTTTAAATCCATAGTTTCTCTCTTAACTAAATATTGTTTATGCGATCAGGTATAGGATTGAGCAGGAGCTTGGGACTGAGATAAAACCGATACCCCCTCAGATAGACCAGGCCATATATTGCCAATGATGGGATACTGTTTTCACATGTATTCACTTTCTCTGAGATTAATAAGACAACTCTTGTAAATACCGTCTCATCACCCATCAGGTAACAAATTGTTCTTTGTGGTCAATGTCTTTATGTCATGCTCCAGAAGCAATTTTAAATCACAAATTTACAATTACTGCGAAGTAGGCTATCCCCTGAAGCTTTATTTTTCCATTGTCATGGGTTTATTTTTCAAATTCACAATGACTGCAAAGTAGGCTATCACTTGAAGATTTATTTTCCATTGTCATGTGAGGGTTTGTTCCATTGTCATGTGGGGGTGTGGCGTGACACCCATGGGCCGTTTTACTCTGAGAACTGTTTGCGAATCTGCACAATTTTGGTACTCCCTCCGTCCCAAAATAAGTGACGCCGTGACGGTTTTTTCTAGATTCGCATGTATCTAGACATGTTTTAGTACATAGATACATGCGAATTTAGACAAACTCAAGTCACTTATTTTGGGACGGAGGGAGTACATCTTTGGGTTGTCACTTCACAAATTTAGTCCATTACATTTGGATCACCTTGGGTTACATATTAATTAATATTAGTACTGTGAAATTTATTCTGCTTAGGCAGTTTTTTTTATCTCAGTCAACTATTTAACTTAAAAGAACTACTTGTATAATGGAAGAACTTTGTAAAAATACACATCGAATACTACCTCCGTCCCAAGGCTTAAGGCATATAACTTTTTTCAAAAGTCAAACCAACTAAAGTTTGACCAAGTTTTTAGAGAAAAATATTAGTATTTACACTACATAATCCATACCCTTTCATACATCATGAAATATATTTTCACATGGTATCTACATAATATATTAGTTCTTGATAGTTTTTTCTAAAATTTTGGTCAAACTTTACATGGCTTGACTTTTCAAAATAGTTATATGCCTTAAGCCTTGGGATGGAGGGAGTATTTTTGTGCATGTAAGGGCAGATATTTTATCCGAAAACCATACATGGCCGTTTCATCTTTTTGGCCCTACCTGACCAGTCAATATCTATATTCCTGTGTGGCTCACAAAACATAGACCCAGCTACTCCCTCCATTCCAATGAATAAGGCGTGCAAGCTTTTCAAGATTTGTCTTTGCCCAAGAATTAATCCATGTATAAAATATTTGATACTCCCTCTGTCTCGAATTAGACATCTAATTCGGGACAGATGGAGCATATAATTGGTATCATTAGAAAGTATTTCTCAATACGAATCTGGGACTTCTTTAATTGTTCAATTATTTTTCGTACGTATCAATCTTGTACTATATAATAGAGATATTGTTGCACAATTGGTTAGTTCAAACTTTGTCTCGAAATGTGTGTGCGCATTATTCATAGGAACAAAGGTAGTAGATGGTTGCAACGCATACAATCAGCATGGCAGCTGTGGTGTGGCAAAATCAGGGTGAGTCTGGTTAGTTCTTGCCAAGTGGGTAGCACCTGTACTGCTGATGTGGAGGATGTTTCAGCCAAGTTCTGCACCACATAGTAAATGATGGGTGGACCCAGTTAGCTAGGACAAACACGTGCAGATTTTTTGATGAAATCAGCCTCCCATATCAGATCTGAATGATGCATTTGCAGATTAATCCAGTTTCTAACAGCACATGCGTATGATTTTCCACGGTTTTGTTCTGCATGCTTACGTTTACCATTTGTCACGGCTTATGTTTACCTTCTATCATATCTGCAGGTTTTATCATGGACCTGCTGTGGTGTATGGGAACACTATTGTGGATCATGTGTGAGACAAGATATCCAGCTTGGCGATTTCTCATGGACCTCGTTATACTGACATTAGGGTGGTTAACCAGGGCAAATGCCCTGTAACTTTCAGCACAGCGGTTGTACATTGCTAGGCGCCTATTCCTGGGCTTGGCGTGGCCTTTTAGTTCTTTCCATCATAGTTCCTGTCTTTTCTTCGGTGTCATTAGCTATCTCTGGCAGGACATTTTAACCCTGTTACTTACTGGTTGTGTGTGTCTGCGTTGTTGGTGCGGCAAGTGGATATCTCAAGTCCCGGCTTTGTCGTGTGTTGTTGACTTGTCAATCAGAAGTGGGTCGTCCAACTTGAGCTCTGAATTGTCAATGCCCAGTAGCTGCTAGGGCCTTCTTCAGCTATTGGTCGTGAGTTGGATATTAATCTGTCAATAATGTGCAGTGAGCTGCATTGGGCTATGCAGCCGTGCTCCTGCATCATGCATAGTATGGCTAGGAGCCTTCAGCTAGTGGTTTGTCAATAATTGTAGTGAGCTGCATCGTGCTATGCAGTCTTGCTATTGCATCATGCCTAGGCATTGTGCTTGAATGCCATGATACTCATTTAGATTCTGCATTGTCTTTCCAAGTCGAGAACATTATTGTTCGATTAGCAGAGTTTATCTACTGCTACCTGTGTCGGAAGGAAGTTGTCAACTTATTCTATAGTAGACACTGGACTGTTACTCGCTGTCCCTGTTTTGTTGCTGTTGTGAGCCATTGTTTTCTTGGTTCATTCTATGCTGCCTTTTATATCTGTATGTTGTATGTTTTCTATGATGAAGTGATAGAATTTCATTTGTGAATGGAAATAGTACGTCTTACTACAGGTATGACAAATGATTAATCCTTCTTGTATTGGATAACCATCGTATTCTTCTTTCCTGTTGTCAACGGTTTTGAAATGCAAACACTTTGCAAGCGAGCACGGAAGGGGAAATGCAATCACGAGCATTAAATTTCTTTGCTTCACGAGATTTTATATCAATTCAACTTCCACTGCTGGCCAAACTTCCCTCTGAGGAGTGCATGATCTGGTAAGCTGAGAGTGGCAACGAGATCTCCCCGTGAGAGCCGGTGGCAGGCATTTTTAGTCTGGAGTTGGGGCAGCATGGGACGAGTCAAAGGACGTTGTCTAGGAAATATTCAAACACACTCCTGAATCTGATGCAGTCCGGTACATTTTAGTATAGCGAGCGTATGCTTCTGCTACGCCTTACATGCAAGTAGTATCAGTGTTTTCTGCTGTCCCCATATCCATTTTTGAGTGGCATGGCTTTCAGGTGATGAGGTTTCCCCCTTGGTCATCCTTTTCTTGACATGGTTCTGGCTGTCATGCAATGATGACAGGAGTGGCCGACTTGCTATATGCTCATAGTTCGGTGCCCTAGGAGTTATTCGCACTTTAGCTGTTTGGGTGATGTAATACAACATCTCAAAGGTCATTATGTTAGCATGGAGCCATGGACATACAACTGGAAATGCATAATGTTCCATGTAATCTACACGTTACATCCTAGAAAATCCTGATGATCAGAGAGACTATCACACATAGGCATACAAACAGGAGAGAGCTACACACATTACGACCGTTCTAACCCAAAAACAGTGATAGTAGGATGTAGTCATGAAAAAACTTGATGGCGACTTTTTATCAGTCTGATGCGTTTTCTTTCCAGGGCTTTGAGCTTGTTTTCACGAGAAGACGCTCTAATAGAGCAGCTCTGGGATTAAGGGTGCTTAGTTTCGGACTTGAGTTTTGTTCCTGGGTTTCTGAGTGCCATTGTAACTTCAGAATTTGTATCAGCATCTGAGTAAATAAATGAAATCCAAATTGATGGTTTTAAAGTCTGTATTTGAAACTTGTGCAAGTCTTCATGTACTACATGTAGAGTCATGTACGAGTACCATACATCATGATGTGACGATACAGTATCATACGTTTGGCTTATCTGGCCCTTCTAACGAGGAACGTGCACTACCTAGGTCGACCGCTACAGGGCTTTGTGTGGCGCTGTAGCAACGACTGTACCGGTACACGTCGAGGACCCGTTCAGGAACGGGGCCAAGCACCTGCTGGGCGAGGCCATCATGGTGATGCGCCCCCTTAACTCAACACTCCTGCGGCTGCGTGCGTGCCAGAGCAGAGACAGCAGCTAGCCGGGTCGCAGCGACGCAGGGAACTCTGAGGTTCGCATTCAATTCACGGGCACACACATGACAGGCAGTGTACGCCCTTCCGTTGCTCAGAATCCGAGCTACACTCATACTAGTAGGCCAGAGGGCTCATTTAAAGTTGCTCCCTTCCCCTTCAGCCTTCACGTCTTCATCTCGTCGGCCCTGCTCGCACAATTTACTACCCCTTTGCGGTACGACTCCCACTCATCACCGTCACTGCTGCGGTGCTGCTGCTGCCTCTGCCGGTCTGCCCGTGGACGCAGCGCAGCTATATGTACGTGCGGCGCGGCTACGCTCACGGCCAGCGATACAAACACCACAGTCCAAAACACGACCACTCTGTACTTGTGCTGAGCAAAAGTGTAGGGTAATCGCTAAAGGTTGCTGAGAGCCTGAGAGAGTAGGGTTATGGTCCGGCGTGTGGACCTGTGGTGGACTCCTTAATGCATTATTATTTCGAAATTTTCCATTGATATAGCAAGTTGGTCAGTTTACCAAAAGTATAGTCCGAAAATGATACAACACAAAATGCAACATGCCAGCCTCAAGACCATGCCGCCCCACATGGAGGTGATGATCAAATCGCTTCAACGACCAAAGTCGACATACATAGCCGCTTTGGCATCCACGCCGGCCCCAGGGTCGCGCATCACCTAGCCCGGTGCTGGGTTCCAAAAGTCGTCTCCGCCTATCTAATGTAACCCAGGTTGCCATGCAACTCACCACCGACGACTAACTCCTACCATGGTGCCTACGACCTGCCGAACATCCAAGACGAGGCCCAAAGAGGCAAGCGACACAGAAGCGCCGCCCTAGCTTGATCCCACATGGATCTAGGGTTCCCTCTAGAATTTTTCGGGAGGAGGAGCGAGAGCACCGTCTCGGCGACACTTTCAAGAAGGATGCGAGCCTAAGGGAGTCACCATCATTTGTCCTGGCCGCTGAGCAGGGCAAGGCTTTCGCCAATGATGAATCGCAAACCACATGCCCACCTCACGAGGACCGATCAAACCACCGCACAGAGTGTCGTGTGCATTTGAAGTTCTTGTGATTAAAACTGTAGGCATGAGGTGATAAGCGGAACGTTACACAGATGAACATGCATATAATGACACAATAAAATGATGTTTTATCTAACTCTAATTCTATTAATATGTACTTCCTCCGTTCGAAAATATAAGACATTTAGCTTTATGAATTCAATGTATCTAGACGTCTTTTAGTGTATAGGTTCATAGAGGTTCGGACTGAACCTATACACTAAAAAGTGTTTAGATACATTTATTTCACAAACCTAAAACGTCTTATATTTATGAATGGAGGGAGTAGACATGTTGCCCTTACATGGTTGTACGTGCTGACATAACAACTTGCACACTATCTATTGTCCTGCCATTTAATTGCATCGGAGCCAAGTTATAGCATTTCCCCTTAATATCCCTATCTGCCACACTATCACGATCGTAGGTTCCACACTATAACAGGTTATACACTTCTCAGATAAATACTAAATTCATAGATATGATGGAGTAATATAAAGTTTAGTAATTAAATTTGGGGGGCCCATTAACAAGCAATAAGCAAAGCAAGAGTGCATCAACATATCATAATAACATACTCAAGGTAGACACCATAGATACCGACAACTATTTACTATTACATGATATCCATCTCATATGTCTATAAAGAACTACTCACACATGGTGGATAAAAAAAAGGTATCGCGATGATGTTGGCGAAGACGACATCGAAACCCTTTCTTTAGCATGAGATATAGATTGGTCTAGTCTAAAATATGAAAGTCGCGATGGTGACTGCGCCATGTTACGTGAAAAGTTCTATGCCCCTTGACAAGTTTTTTGTGTAATGTAGGAATCTATAAAAAGGATGACGTGACACAAGCTTCGAGGTCTTAGGGGCCCACCTTGACAAGGGTAGAGGGAAGGGTCATGTTGTGGGCCTACTTAACCCCTAGTGGTCTCGTGCCCCCCTCTTCGGGATGATGAAACTTATTTTCTCACGAAAAATATGAATATATTTTTAACATTTTATTTTCCCTCATTTCCTACATGAAAATATAAAAATGTATTATTTGCTTAAAACAACAGTAGTCGTGAGAGTTTATATTCGAAGTTTGGTGAGATTCTGGGAAAAAATCTAAGCGAAGTGATTGGATAAGTAGATATGTTATCCACGTAACACCAGCACCTCCCACGCATGGGACACCATACCTACCGCTACTACTGCAAACCACTACCGCCACCACGAGCATCGTGAAAATCTTAGAGAAAGAGGGAAGCTAGCCTTGCGAGACAGGCCATCGGCGCTGAGTGTAACATCCGGAAGATTTTAGTTTGTGCATTTGCATTGCATGCATTTAAAAATATAGGGAAATTTCAACTTTTTGATTTGAAGTAACAGAGAGATTAAAATTGTACTATAGTATGGTATTTGACTAAGGTCAACACTAGTATTTGAATTCAAATTCAAATTAACCTTTGTAATTCAAATTTGAGTAATTCAAAAGTTTAAACAACACAAGGAGAAGAGTCAGTGACTCATATACACTTACACATAATAATAAGGATTCTAGGAAAAATAGAATCTCATTTTAATTCAAAATTGAGGTTTGAATAAGTCGAACTTGAGTTCGAATTCAATAATTCATAATAATACAAATAAAATTAGAATAATTTAAAACAATTTTTTATTGATCCAAAGATATTCTTTACAAGAGGGGCATTTTTACAAGATTTAATACAAGAAGAACTAGAATAGAAAATTACAAACAATAGACATAACCTATTAAAAACTAAGTAAAAATAGAAGAAAATCCTACCTATTCATATCTACCTTTCTTACTCTTCTAATCTTGTTACTGACCTGAAACACAAACACAGTGGAAACCTTGTTAAGGTTAAAATGTTGGTTCCACTAGAGATGAGACAATTTAATATAGAATCCAATCACAAGTCCAGGAACTATTCCTGAATCTGTGAAGCTTGTGGTTTTGATCAAATGAAAAAGTGACGTTAGCAACAACAAGTTGTGATCAATGCGTAATAAGGGAAACAAGGCAACTGACAATGCATTGGATCGTGATCAGACGATCATCAATAGTTAGAAATTGTAGAGGAACCATAGATGGTAGAAATTGAACCACAACCCAAAGAGCAAGTGAAAAAGTATAAGCAATTGATCCAGCTTGAAAACCCAACAACAGTAAAACAACACCTAAAGCATTGGAGTCTTTTAAAGAATCAAGATGAGATGATCTTAATGAACACTTGGCAGTTTATCAAATTATCATAAGTCAAACATTAAGTAAACACTTGCTTAGTGGTCACAAGCTAGCAAGACTGAATCAGATGAATAAACACAAGAATTAAATCATGGAAATAAATCATCATTTAATGAAACTTGGCATTATCCAAATTGATCTAGGACAAATATCTGTACTCAAACGGACATGCCTTATTAGGCAAACTCACAAATTGACTATGAAACAATTAATTAACCAGTGAAACTATGCACGAACACATAAATCCAAGATATCAAGATAGTTTAGAATAGTGAAGCACCTCAGTTCTACATGAAAATTTGTGTGTTGTAAAGTCGAGAGCAAACCATAAACCTATAAATAGAAACCCATACCCATGGATTCAGAGCACACGACCTTAGAGAAGGAGATCTAAGAGTCACACCTAGGCTAGAGGTTGTGTGAGAGGTACAAGCCAAGGGTGCAAGGTCAGGATCAAGCAGCTGGAGTGGAAGATAAGCTAGGAGAAGGCAATCTTCATCAAGCACACTTAGAAAAATACAAAGTTTATAGCCAAATCCTAATTAGGATTAAGATAGAAGTGGAAGTAATAGTAGCTAGGGATCATCTGGATCTTGGGAGAGAAAAGAGGTAGTTTAGTGCTAGATACCAGTAGATCATGCCTACGGATGACCTGAATGTTGGGAAGAAGAGCACCACATCACTATTACTAGCTACACTAGATATTTGTGCATCTTCTGTAAGAAATAACACCACAAAACTGCATAGTAGTGGCTAGGAGTACTAGATACACATACACAAACCAAGTTAATAAAATTACTTGAACCATTTATAATGACAAATAACATAAGTCATTCTCTAACTTCCCTTCCAAATTGTAATTCACATATATAAATAAGGAAAGGAAGGTATACAATGCTAGATGAAATTCATCAGATATGAATTACTCATTTGCGTAAAACACTTAAATAAGATGAACATATAAATATTGTTTGAGTTCTTGATTTTGACTTTAAAATATTAACATCACAATTTAACAGTAGGCCAACATCATTATATCACCACATTAACTTCATTAGCTCTGACAGTAGCACTTAACATGTCCTCTAATAACACTGAATCTTAGATTCAGATAACAGTAGAGACATAGATGATTAACTCAAAACTTTGATCGAGTCCATCACTAGGATAAACCAGAACCTACACTAACACCCTAGAACACCTAAGCTACTATGATCAAAACCCAAAACCACTTTATCATCACTATTAGTACAAACCCTAAAACAACAATAGGGGAAAATAGAACTAGAAACAATAGTAGAAACAAGAGAGAGAGAGAGAGAGAGAGAGAGAGAGAGGAGAGAGGATAGCAGAGGAGAGTAAGCTTACCTTAGCCGTTGAGGTATCCGAGCTAAACTGATGTCCGAAGAGGAATATGAAGGCGCCGCGGCAACATGCGACATAGGGAGCACCCATGGGAAGGCACCTTGACCCGTGTTAAGCCACACTAGTGGCAGCGTGAAATAAAGGATAACTCTAGTGTCCAAGAGGCGACCTAAGGAGCATCGGGAAAGGCAAGACCTAGAACAAAGTTGACCTAGGGTAACTGTCTATGTCACATAATTTTTCAACCAAATTAGGAGTTTCACACACTGCAAACTAACGAAAGATAACAAAGAAATCAGTTTCTACCAGGTGACCTTGGACCCTTGTTGCCATAACATGGGTACGCCCCTAGAGTCGGGGAATGACGACTCCACCATCACTACAACCCTAGGTTTCGAGTAGGGTTAGGAACAACCTCAAGATAGCTTGAGGCCCTAATCGAATTAGATGGGTAGATAGAGCTGAGAGAGACGATAATTTATGTGCGAGGGTGTAACATCCTGAAGATTTAGGACTAGGAGAGGGATCGATATAGAATTTGTGCACTTGCATATCATGCATTTTAAAATTGAGGGGGAATTTAAACTTTTGATGTTTAAAGTGTCTTGTGAGTGAAATTTGGATCTAGTGCCAAATTTGACTTAATTCAATACTAGAATTTGAAATTCAAATTCCACTTATGTGATATGTTAGTACATTCAGCTTGAGTATTAAAAGATCTGATCATCTATCACACACAAATTATGAACTAAGAGACAACATTAAAACAAATAGGAATCTTTGAATTCAAAATTTAGGGTTGAATTACTCAAACTTGAGTTCAACAAATCATACACAATAAAACAAAATGGAACTCGACATAAACCAGAAGTGATCTTTATTCATTTTGAAATGATACAAGATTTGAAGTTACAGAACAAAATAAATATGAAGTTTACCTAAATACAAACTAAAATAAGAAATTATCCTAATACTAAACCTATGTACACTCTATCTTCTTCACATTTTTTCATCTTCACTCTATTCTTCATCTTATCATCTTCAAACCTACAAACTAAAACAACATAGAAAAGAACCCTGTTAGGATTGAAATGTTGGATTCACATAAGTGAATCCCTTTTAATATAGAATCCATAACTAAGATTCAAGAACTTATCCTAAACCTTAACAACTTGAGGAAGGCAATCATATAATCAGTTAGAATAGTCAGAATTGAAAAACAAATATGCAAACCCATCAGAACATGATCCAGTACCCATAGTAGTTAGCATCCACTAGGACATAGCCAAGAGAGTGATCATAGAATTAAGTACCATGATACTAGCCAAATTTCATCTTGTTCAAGTAGTAAAAGTAAACCAATTGGAATGTTCTTGGACCTAATAGTAGTAGAACAACCAAACAATTTTCCCTAAGCCATGGATTCTGTGAAGAATAGATCAAACCCTAAAAGTTAAAAGAAAGTTAATTTAACAAATCATCTAATATAAAATGTAGAATAGCATGTTCTAAACTTAACCATCCAAAAGTATATTGGATTAAATCACAAATAAGCATGAACTCCAACTATAGTCAGAAATTAAAATGGATACCTATCCAAAATCTAAACCAACCAAAATAAAGAGTAACAACTATTAGTGAGATCCAACCAAACAGAAATGTTAGGACTCCCAGATTAAATTAACTAAACAATACTAAAAATAATCATATAAAACACTTGTCAATGTCCAAGACCAGGACATGACAAAAATGAAACAGACATGCCCAATTAGGCATGTGTAGATTCATTGAATATGCACATAAGACAACAGACTCCATATGCCAAATTTGCAAATACACATAAGTTAAAACCAGTGTGGCCTTAACCACTAAAATTAATATGCCACCTGCATATAAGTTAAGCAACATAGATGGTTTCACTCATACCTACGCAGGTGAATCACCTAAATGCGTGTGATGGCTGTGAAAATATCCATCTTTCTCCATGTTTAAACTTTGTTTTTAGTCAAGTAATTGACCAAGAATCTCTCTAGCCTTGCTACTAATGACTAATTATTACAAATATGCGCAATACATTTTTTGAACTGCGTTGTGCAGGAAATCATGCTTTTAAGGCGAAATCAGGAGCCATTAATGAAGATTTTGAGGAAGTCTACACGACCAAGCAATCCTGGAGTAAAAACCATTCAACATAGGCTTTAACGACCACTGGTACGGGCAAGGCCCGCCCGTACCATGTGGCGTTGGCTTCGTCTCGTCAAACCCTACGACTTTCGTGATGGCACCTATATATTTTGAGGTCCCAACTGCCACGCAAAGAGGCCGCCATTATCAGATTGCATCACAACACCACCAAAGGAGATCCACCACCATAGTTCATCCTCTCCATAGCCATAGCCATTAGCTTGTAGTTGAAATCTCCTTGTGATTTGGCAACCATTGTAAGAATATTTGATTTCAATCTAAATATTTTGCAAATGTTTTCTATCATTGATCTTATTGTTATGAGTGAGTAGTCCTCACGGGCTGCGGTTGGGGTGAAACCTCGAAGTGATTATGTGCATGTAATCTGTGGGAGTATTGTGTATTGATTAAATAGAGATTTGTATCTTTGTTTCTTTGTCTCTTGTCTCGATCTATGGAATTATAGGCACCCAAGATCCTAGAGATTGATAAAGGCTTGAGGTGAGATACTTGGTGAGCATCGATCTTGTAGGAAACCAAGTGACAAAAAGGGGTGTATGGTATTCGTTTAGCGATCCATTTGGGAATAACAGCAACATCACTTCTTAAGGCTTTGATATGTGTTTTTACTTAATAATTGTTGTAAGCATGGTGCTTCGTTGTTATAATGGTTGGATCAAAAGACTACGCTATGCTTGTGACTCGTAGGGGCTCTAGTATATCGGGATGTGTTGCCCACAAATTTTATCTTTGTTAAATCATTACACATGAATATGCGTATTACTATCTTTATCCCATATGATGTGTAGCTGCAGGTGAATCTTCAATCCTGGCCTATCTCCATCCATTGAAACAACCCACAATCCAAAGTAAACTAGAAAGGTCCGCCGAACGAAGGTAAAAAAAAATTTCTTGTAGACGTGCCTTATTATTTTCCTTTTAGCATTGTTTCCCAAGGATTTAATTAAACCTAGGTCTACTAGGGAAAAAGCTACTATACTACATTAGTAAATCCGAATCAAAGGTATCAAGCCTTTTTTCTGGTGCCATTTCTGGAGAAGTAATTTGCTATCCTGGTAAGGTCACTAGATACCTTGTTTTTTTGTAGTTTATTTCTCGTTGTTATTTTACTTCTTGTTATCTATTGAAAACCCCAAAAACATAGTTACTTGTTTATTTGTTTCTCCAATATAAATAAACCAAAAACAAAAGAGCCATGGTTCAAAAAGACTTGGGGAGTATGTCACTCCCACTGATAAATTTATTCATGCACCTATTACTCAGCCCGCTATTGATGCAGAAACTTATGAAATTAAGTCTTAGTTACCTTATTTTTTCTATTAAGAATATCTTGCATAAAATTTTATAAGTAGGAACTTGAATAGCATCAGCTAAAGGAAGTTCTAAACGAAGGCTTCCTAGTGCTCCAGCAAAATAATCATAAATGGCTTTATCCGGTTCGTATTGAACATGGTTAGTATAAGGAATTTTCTTTCGAGTGGGTATTACCTTCTACTTTACCTTTGCCACTAATTCAACATCCTTTTTAATTTTCTTCTTCGCTGAAGGTGTTTGCTTATCAGCACATTCTTCACTTAAGGTGATAGCCTGCTCTTCTTGTTCCTTTCTTAGATCAGCGTCTTCTCTTGAGTCTATTGTGTCAACATCTGAATCGTATTATTTATATTTATCTCCTGCTTCTTCTTCTTCTTCTTCTTCTTTATCTTTAAAAGTCGCATACCCTCTTTTATGAGCTTCATAATCAATATCATCTTGAGGATCCACAAGGGCTTCTTCTTCTTGACTCATTTCTTGAGTCTCTCTTGCCTCGTGGGCCTGTTCTTCATGATACCAAGGTGGACCCTGGGGTTCCGATGTCTATGTACCACGTCTAGTGACAATGTTAGTAGAAACAGTATTGTAATTAAAATTGCCTTAGTCTAAAATAAGAGCTTGAGTTTAAATTATCTGATCACATTGAGTTTTAACCATACTCAAGTATTTACCCAACTGCCTTGTGGCATGTCCTAAGTCATCAAAAACTTCAGTTAGCTCTTTTATGTACTTTGCTTGAGTCATTAATCGTTTATAATATTTCTCTCGGAACTGCTTTTGTTGATATCTAAACTTTTGCATCACACGATTTATTTCATCTTCTATAACAAAAGCTTGAAGAATATATACTTTATTTTCTTTAACAAGTGCTGCTGCTATTCCTTTTTCTTTCATGGACTTCTTAACTTCAGGCATAAGTTCCTAGGATATATGAAAAATACCTTTTTGTGGTTTAACATCCTCAACAAGGTTAAATTTCTCATTGTTGAAGGATCTTACCTAAAAAAGTTTTACGCATTCTAGCAACGTCAAGTTGCAAATAGATCCCCCTACAAATGAGTCAATCATTTCTTTTGTATCATCATTAAGCCCATTATAAAAATATTTGATAATTAAATGCTCATGGAAACCATGATTTGGGACTTTCATAATCATTCTATAAAATCTATTCCATGCTTGATACAAGTTTTCTACAACTGACCGAAGAAAGTTTGTAATGCTGCGTTTAACCTGCATGATTTTGGTAACTGAACAATATTTATGCATAAACTGTTTTAAGAGTAACACAAAGGTCATAGACCTTCGTCAAGTGATCACTAAGATCTTCCTTTTCTTTTCCTATGGAAGCAATTTATTTCATCATATAAATTAGCTCAGGATATATTTCAAATTTTTGGCCTTCAGGATTAGGACAAAAATAGGCATTTTTCTCAAGTGCCTAGATGGATTCCTGTATTCTCCCAATGGTAGCTCAGGCTCTTCGGCCCCCCGGGTGATGGTTAAGTTCGCCATCAAAGGAATCAAACTTTTCACGTCTACAGTACGTGAGTTAGAAAATCTTTCAATGAATTCTAGGTGTCTTTCAGTTAGGATACAATCAATATATGGAGGTAAATAAGTTTTTCCAGAATGAGTGGTACATATGTCTTCAACGAAGATTGTGGATGGTGTCAACAATCACTTATGTCAAGAAACAACACTTAGCGCTTAGCTCCCCGGCAACGGTACCAGAAAATAGCTTGATGGCCTGCAAGTGCACAGGTTGCCATAACATGTTTTTGTGGAAGTATTAATTCCAGTTTTTATATCGATCCTAATAAGGAGCCTAGGTAAGTGTTTTTATACGGCGTTTCTATCGCACTTAAGGTGTCACCTGTCCTGAGTGAATTGACTGTAATTTTTGAAGGTGGAAGGTGGGTGAGTGAATAATATAGGAAACTTGCGTAAATAAAAAAGTGAGAACTAAATAACATAAAAGTAAAGGTGAGAAAAGTATTCGAGGTTCTTGCAGATGAAAAGTTAGGCGCGAAGAGAAACGGTTCATGGTAATAGTGAAGGTGCTAGATGAATAATATGGAATAAGTGATTGTGATATTTCTTATTTGTTAGTGACTAGGCAAGCAACCCATATACTGACTAGGAGTCCTCATGGACAGTTCTTCCCAATCCCAATGATCCATCTGCCTGTTACCACAGTAATGGTCAAAACATTAATTAAGGTCTTCCGACCAGATCAAGGCTTTAATCCTTATGGTTCCTTGTTGTCCTCGAGTAGTACTAGCTCCTCATTGATATCGGTCATGTCACTCCGGGGTCGCCGATTCGCTAGCATACAAGTTCATACCCATGTGATCACTACATCATGTTACACATGCCCTTAAATTGGATAACAAGCATTAGGTGAACATAGATATTCATTCTCACAATCCAATAAAAACTATAACAATCACAAATGGATGGAATTAAAGAAGGAACAACACATCTTACCAAACCCCTACATCTCCCATGCCTATGGGGATTTACTCAGACATGAGAGGAAGATAAATCAAAGGCATAACTATATTGCAGATGGAAATCATCTCAAAGTTATCATAGCAAGCCATAATACCTTTTGAAGATCGAATCAAATACAAACCATGGTAGATCAAAGTATGAAATCCTAATATTACAAGCGCCAATCTCTCTCTAAGTACAAATGGGGATGATGGTGTTGTGAATGGTTTATATGCTAGAGATCCTCGAAGAATGATACAGTGTTCTTCTCCTTCTCCATATCTGATCTCTCCTCTTTTGGATGAGTTTGCGGTGGCTATGTTGTGTTGTTGTCCTCTTGTCTTCACAAAAGTTGCTTGTATTGATATAACAGAGCTGGCGGTGGGTCATATGGGTGGACGGTACGAGCGCACCCCGACCATACCAGTGGTCGTCATGCACTCAGATCATCCCTAATGAAAGGGGCTCCAATTGGGGATTTGTTTCTTTAGGTGTAATTAGCCCAAATACGCCATCAGATTTTCCAAAAATGTTCATTGTCTTAAAACCATCACAAGCAACCAAGGGTTCACTAGTTGCAATGTTAACATTAGTGAAACGGGTAAACTTCAGTGAAATCCGGCAATAAACAAGAGGAAAAATAACGATAAAAAGTGTTGAAATTTGGAGCTATCAACTTCCCCAAGCTTAGTTGTTACTCGCCCTCGAGTGACAAAGCTATAATGAGTAATAGCGAGAAATTGAATCAAGAGGAATGACTTACAAGGTCGAGGTTGTGTCATATTCCATTGTCTCAAATCCTACAACCATAAACATGAGCATAATATATCTTGAACAATTGCACTTAAGTTCCATTCCTAACCACAAGTAACTCGCTAGATAATAGTTCTTAAACTCAAAAGAGACAATCAAAATTTTGGGTAGGCTTGCGAATCAATTCTTTTCAGCGCCCTCTTTTATGAGAGTAAAAATATTTTCAAGCGAGTACACTTTCAGTCAAAATTAAGGATGCACAAGTAGATGTCAAAACAAGGATAAACTTAGAGATTTTCATTAACACCCACTTTGATAATCACGTCTATCTAACACCCCATCTCTTCCCTGTTTTTCAAGAACTCTAGTTTCATTCATTTTAGGTGGTGAGGTGATACCAATACTCTTATAAGAATTGATTTTTTCAGCTCATATTTTGATTGTAGTTCTCTCTTTTCTCTATGTTTTTTTGAAGTATCTCTTTTCAGCTGATCAAAACAGGTTTGGCATCTCCCACAAACCACCGTAAAAAGTTCGTTCCATCAAACAATTCTTTTCAAAAGGTATTATCAAGTCAAACAATTAGGATGTAGGGTTGAGTGCTACTAAGATTAAGCCCTTAAGACCAAAACATGACACCAAAGTTGTCAAAAGACACTTTCTTTTATTCTCAAAAGTTTGGATTTTAATCCAAAAGGGTTGTTTTTCTCACCGATCGTAATTGTCATAAGTCCAAACCAAAGTAGTGACATTAAACTTGAGATTAAGTTCTAAAAGATAACAAGCTAAGCGTGGAGTGGAACTCAAGTGCAACCAAACACACACAATATGTTCATGAATAAACTTATAGGAAGAGGGAAAATAAGAATGTGGTACCTCCTCTTGCTTTCTCATCTCCCACTTGGGTCAACTCCTCACGTTCGTCTCTATAGGTAAATCACTAGGAGTGTACTCGCAGGAAATCTACGAGAGCCGAGAGAACTTTTCACAAATCAAGATAAAAGCTAGTCTAATATTTTTGGGGTTTCTTTTATTAATGCAAATTGAAAGTAAACATGCACTAGAAGGAGAATAAATAAATCAAAAGAAGAATAAAAAAATATGAATGCAAAAGGTGGGGAGGAGTTTAACCCCCCCCCAAGCATAGGATCTTGGCCTAACTCGAATCAATTGTTGCCGCTATCACCGAGAGGCGGCTGTTGGTATGGGAAGTACAGATAGCAGTTTAGAAATTTGGTCATGAAGGAGGTGAAGTCTTGGGTGAGGTTGACAATGTTGGTGTTCATATCATGCAATGTATTTTCTACGTTGAAATGTCGATTGATGGCTCCAAAAATATCCATCTTCCACCGTGTTTAAACATTGTTTTTAGTCAAGAAATCGACAATAAACTCTCAATACTTGCCACTAATGACTAATAATTGCAAATATATGAAAACCATTGCTCTGAATTGTGTTGTGCAGGAAATGACGCTTCTTAATGCGAAATCTGGAGTCATAATGAAGATTTTTGAGGAAGTCCACACGATCAAGTAATTATGGAGTCAATTCAAGGTGATAACATCTGTAGCGACCACTGGTACTGGCAAGGCCCACCCATACTGTCCGCCCGTAAAATGTGGCGGCGGCTTCGTCTTGTCAACCCCTACAACTTTCGTGAAGGCGCCTATATATTTTGAGGTCTCAGCCGCCGCACAGAAGGCCACCATTCTCAGATTGCATCACAACACACCTCAAGGATATCCACACCATTTTTCATCCATCCATCTTCCATCCCCTCCATTAGCCATAGACATTGGTTTGTACTTTAGATCTCCTTGTGATTCAACGACCATTGTAAAAATATTTGATTTCAATCTAAGTATTTTGCACAATGTTTTCTATCCTTGGTCTTATTGTTATGAGTGAGTAGTCCTCACGGGCTGCGGGTTGGGGAGAAACCTCGCAGCTATTATATGCATCTAATCTATGGGAGCATTGTGTGTTGTTTGAAATAGAGATTTATATCTTTTGTTTCTTTGTCTCTTGTCTCTATCTGTGGACTTTTAGGTACCCAAGATCCCATAGATTGATAAAGGCTTGAGGTGAGATACTTGGCTAGCGACGATCTCATAGGAACCCTAGTGACATAAAGGGTAGTACGGTCTTTGCTTAGTGACCCATTAGGGATCACAACAACAACACCACTTAATTTTTGATTTGTGGTTTACACTTAATAATAGTTTGTAGCCCATTTCTTCGTGGTGCACTCGGTTGGGTTAAAAGACTATTGCTATGTCCGCTGCATCACGGGGGGCTCTAGTATATTAGGATGTGTTGCCCACAAGAGATTATCCCTATTAAAACTTTACACATGACTATGCTTATTATTATATTTTATCCCATATGATGTGCAGCTGCAGGTGGATCTTCAACCCTGGCCTATCTCCATCCATCGATTCAAATCATTGTAAAAGTAAACTAGATTGGTTCGGTAAACAAAAGGTAAAACAAAAAAACAAAGTCTTGTAGGCGTGTCCTTTTTATTTCCTTTTAGCATTGCTTTCCAAGGTTCGATTAAACCTAGGTCTTCTAGAGAAAAAGATATTATACTACATCCTGAATCCGGATTGAAGGTATCATCGATGCGATGCACCACGTGGTCAAAATCACTCCTCGGGACATAGTTAAATCCTAGTTGAGGTGGAGGCATACCTTGCTACTGGTGCCGAGGGAAAGGTTGTTGGTGATGATGCTTCTTACCGTAATCATCCTAGCCTGCTATGTTCCAGTCCTCTTCTCCTTACTACTGCTGATGTTGTCCAGCGGCTGCGTCTTCCCAGTTGGGATGACCTTCTGGCGGTGCAATCCTACCTGAGGAGATCAATGCCTGCTGGAATTCTTCCTCATTGAGGATCCAATTCTGTTTACATGGCAAACCAAAATCTTGGACAAAAGGGAGCAAAATTTGGTGGAGATCACCATTAGGCTCAAAATAAAATTGATAAGCATGGAGGGATCATTGGGGTCTATAGACCCCCATGGATTTGGTGCTAGCCATGTGAATGTCATCCAGAATCTTACTGTCGGCCATATCTCTCTCCTGGGGCATGACAAGCTTGCTTGCATAGACGATCTGTGTGATCAAGCCACCACATCGGATGTCACCCGAGGAAACCGACCTTTGGCGGCAGGAGTGTTGGATGAGCAAAGCACCCAAGTTTACCTTGTGCACCATCTCAGGATGCAAAGCCATATGTATTACACTTATTTCGGGGCCTGCCATTGCCTCAACATCTCCTTTCCCCAAAATAGAATTCACTAAGAAGGTGGCGAAGTAACGGATAGTGGGATTGTGGATGGTGGCGCTCTTTTTGATCAAATAGTCAGTGTTACTATGGACAGAAATCTGTTCCCAAGCATGCATTGCCTCTATGTGGACATTATCATTGATATTGATCTCCCCTCATAAGAGAACTTGAAACAATCACAAAATTGATAGAAAGTGAGGCTATGGGGTTGCCCATTGAGCACAAAAATTATAGTGCAATTACGCTCCTAGGCCTCAAGGTCATCTTGGAATGTTGACACGAACTCGTACATGGCGAGCTCGTAGTTGTCGGTGGAGAGGTAGGAGAAAGGGACCATGCCAGCTTGCATGTGATGTATGCAAGAGCACATATCGTTTTGTAGCTAGTTTCGAAGTTCAGATATCGATCCCACGGGGAGCCCAAAGGTAAGTGTTTATTGGTGAAGTCTCTATCACACCCGAAGTTGTCACAGGTCTTCGAGTGAATTGACTGCAAGCGTTGAAATAAGAATGGGTTTTTATTAAATGCGATAGATTTAAATAAGACTAGAATGTAAACTTCAGAAATAAAAAGCATAAAAATAAAGAACGACTTTGCTTGTTTGTTGTTTCCTACAGATGACGGAAGAAGGCGTGGGGAGATTCAGTTCATGGTGATAGTGACTGTGCCTAGTCGATGAATGGTAAATGTAATAATTATAATCTCATAGATATATGTGTAGGCGAATAACCCATAATTAGCCAGAACTCCACTTGGTAGATTTCATCCCAACTTCAATAATCCTACTAGCCTACTACCAAAACCATGGTTAGACACTAGATGATTAAGACCCTTTAGGTTGCTTAGAGATTAAGCTCCTTGGATCGGACTAATGCAATAAGCATGGTGGTTACTCGTTATCCTCTAGTCAACTAGCATTCCATTGATATCCCTGTGTCACCCAGGGGTCGCCGATCCACTAGCGTATAAGATCTTATCTGTGTAGAAAAAGGTATCATGTTGTCTGGGCCCTTAATTGGACAACAAGCATTAGACATCCTACAGATAGTCAAGCACAAATATTATAATATTTAGAATCAATCACAAATTAGCGGAAAATATAAGAAGGCACATCACATCTCACCAATCCCCTACATCTCCCATGCCCAAGGGAATTAATCACACATGAGAGAAGAGCAGATCATCAATATAATTGAATAAAGAGAATTCGTCTTGGTATTACTGTGGAGATCCACAATAAGAATAGAAAAATATCCAACACAATTCAAGATGGGAAGAAACTATCTCAAACCCCAGTCTTGAAAGGTGGAGATCCCTTTCTCTCTCAAGTACAAGTAGTGGCTATGGGTTGTATTGGCTAGGAGGTCGAAGATCGTGGAGCGAGATGAAGAACGTCTCATCCTTCTTCTCTGGATCTCTTCTTTCTCCCTTCTGGATGGTGTGGCGGCTGCTGTGTTCTGTTTTCGTCCTCCGTCCCTTCATGTAAGTTGTCCCTTTTGACAAGACAGAGGCGTCGGCAACTATACAGCGGAAACTATACAACCATTCCCACCGTATAGTTGGTCGTCACACCGTCTGTGAACTCCCCTCGTGTGCTTCCAAAGTGGGACTTGTTTGTTTTCTCCTGAATATTGTATTTCTCTAGTTAAATCCTTCTGTTGACATTCAGAACCTGAAACACACATTAAAATCCAAGTTTTCTTCGCTACCGAAGTATTAGCGTTAGGTAAAACCAGAAAATGATCAAATCCGGGAGAAAACCATCAATAAAAGCCATCAAAAATGTGTCGAATCTCATAGCTATCAACTCCCCGAAGCTTAGATGTTGCTCGCCCTCGAGTGACAAGGAAATAAGGAAGAATAGCGGAGATTCGAGACCAAAAGTAAAGGAACTTACAAGTTCAAAGTGGTGTCAAATTCTTTTCTTCTCATTCCATACAATCTTAAATATGATCATACAAGTATTCACAAGATTGCACTGAGTCCACTTCCTAACCACGTATATCTTGTTATCAAATAAATCATATGCCCAAGCAAGTGTCGGAAGTTTTAGCTAGGAAGGTGAGACAAATTCTTTTGTACCCCTCTTTGTTGAGAGATGAAAACTTTTTATTCTTGCTTATTTAACCAATTAAGAGTACTTAAGTTGGCACCAAAATATTTAATTTTAAGAACAACTCATCTACTCCCATGTCAAAATTTTAAGACTCTCAAAGCACCTTTTTCTTTCTCTTGTCTTTCAAAAACTTTAGCACTTTTTATAGAGAAATCATGCCACTATTTTTAACACGTTAATTGGGGCAGTGTTTTGCACTCGTGACCATGCCAATAAATAATGTTGAGCAATAATTGGCCAGAGGAGTACTACAACTTCACTTGAAACATGAGACCATGAGGAGACTAATTTTTTTTACACATCATAGCATTGTTGCTATAGACGTTTACATAAGTCAATAGCCAAAATCAAGTGGTTTCCCACATTTGGATCGTCCGTTCGCCAGCGGAGTTAATAGTTCCCCATGGAGCATGACAGAGTTGTAATGACACGCGTACATCAATATCTTATGGTAATTATTTAGAAAAAGTAGTGGCATAATTTCTACTACTTTGAAGCATCCATTTAATTAGACAATTTTAATCAAGGGCGCTATCGAGTCTATTAATATTAAGCACAATTGGGATGTAGTAGTTCTAAAATCAAATTCTTTGAGCTAAGCGTGGACTCAAGTCATCTTTCAGATGCTTTTTCTTGTTGTAAAAATGTAGGAAGTATTTTAACCAAGTTCTCTGCTCATTGTTTCAGAGCTAAAAAGGAGAGACACTAGCAAAGGAATAGAATTTGTATGATAACAAGCTAAGTGGGGAGTGACTCAAGTGCAAGCAAGTAAATAATTGTAGGGTCAATTTAAGGTTGCAAGGAGTGTGATGAAATGATACCTCCTCTTTGCTTGCTTTGTTCTTGTATTTGAGTCAAACCTCTCCTATATTTCCATATTGCTAAATCACCTAAAATCAAGCAATCTCCAAGAGAAACAAAGAAACAACTTGCAAATAAAATTACAACTATTTTTTGTATTTTTGGTTTAGGAATGCAAAACTTAAAATAAACATGCAATTTCTGAAGAAATAAATCAAAATAAGAAATAAAAACATGAATGCAAAGTTTGGAGGTTTTCAAACCTCCCCCAAGCTTTGGCTATTTCCCGGCTCAGTTGTCGCCATCATTTGGTGGCTAGCGCGGATACTGCTGGTAGAAGTCGGGGAAGTGGGTCATGAAGTGACTGAAGTTGTGAGTCAGAGTGTTCACATCTTTATTCACATCTTGAAGCGTGTGGTCGATCTCCCCAGCGTGCTGGTTGACCTGCTGGAACTCCTGATAGGAGACGTAGCCATACCTCTGCTGTGGCTGGTTGGGCCATGGTTCTGAGGCTCCTCCTGGATGCTGCTGTCCTTCCCAAGCAGGGTTGTGTCCCTGCTCTCCCTCCTGCTCCTGCTCATCCTGCTGCCCTTCATCTTCCTCTTCCTCGGGCTGGATCTCGGCCAAAATCTCCGTCACTTGGTCCTTGGTAAGTATCCAAGTGCCCTTCTCCATAATCGAGAAGGCTTGGGGACATGGCAGCTGAACCTGCTAACCATGTACATCATTAAGATAACCAAATTGATATGCTCGGAGCCTCGGGTTAGCATGGTAAACACCAAGGAAGCCACAAGCAATCAAATACTTGACGTCCATAAGTTTGGAACTGTCAACAGGTTCCATGACAGGTAGTACAATGTTCAATGCATAGGCAAGGTGGGTTACCAATCTACCAATGCGAATATCACGTTTAGTCTTGTTGCTTTGGTGGCGGAAGTCCTGGATGAGTAGAGCCACAGGACAGGGGCTTTGCATGGTAGTGGGGAAGAGAGCCTTGGTGATCATCGTCATGTCCGCATTGGCCATGGAACCAGTATCACCCCTTCCTAACATTGTGTTGGTGAGGAACAAAGCAAAGTAGCGAATGGTTGGGTTCTGAATGGTGGACATCTTCTTCTGATAGAAGTGACTGCCACCATTGACAGAAATAGCCTCCCAAGTCTCTCCACTTGTGGCGCTTTAGAGGTTAGTAATATAGGGCTCCCCAGTACGAGGGAGGCTAAAGGCATCACATACTTGTTCGAAGCTTATATCATAGTGATGCGGGTTCATGTTGAAGCTGTAGTGCACGTGTTACCTTTCTCCTTGTGGTCATCGTAGAAGGAGGCCAGGAACTCATGGGTGAGTTCAACATAGGTGTCGTGGCTTGCGAAGCTGGTCACCGCTAGCTCCGACCTGCTGCACATGAGGTCGAAGTCCGTCTTTAACCACGCCATGGTGAAGAAGTTGTGGTCGACCCAACGTGTGGGCATCACCCTCCTTGATGAAACAATGTCCATCTTGGAGTTGCAAAAAAGCCCCTGAACTTGAGCCCTCTCCATGTTGGCGCTTGCTCGAAGGAAAGAGGCTACCAATCTTGTTCATCGTGATGCACTGAAAAATTTCACCATGAAACCTTAGGCATATAGTTTCTATATGATATATGAACGGTTCTATATGGAAAAATTCAATCCTAACACGAGAAATTAACAAGGAAAACTAAATAAGCTTGAGTTCATCTACTAGATCAATGTGAGAGTTTCAACCATGGAAATCTGAAAATAAAGCATGGATAGGGAGAGAAACATACCGATCTGTTGATTCCCCCACTCAAACGAACGAAATCCGCGAAGAATAGAGAGTTCTAGGTGGATTTTGAGAGGTTGGGAGAGAGAATATGAGAGAAATAATGAGGAGAGGAGGAAGAACCCGCCGCCCTGGTGCGATTAAGTGGTCGGGCCGACCTATACGGCGGAAACTATACGGGCAGATGATGTTGCTCCGCCCGTATAGTTGCGGCGGCGCCGACAACTAGGTTTTTTTTAACCAGAAATCAGCTATACGGGCGCAACTATATGGACGGATCGAAATGATCCCGTTGTATAGTTGCTCGTTAAACCGTCTGTCTCCTAAGATAAATTTCTAAAAGTAGCATTGATATCTATACGACCGGAACTATGCGGCCGAAATTTTTATTCATGCCGTACAGTTGGTCGTTAAACTCCCAATACCTTTTAAATGAAAATCTGCGAATGCATCGATATCTATACGGCCAAAACTATACGACCGGAACTTTTATCCCCGCCGTATAGTTGGTCGCTAAACTCTCAGTACCTTTTTGAATAAAAATCTGCGAAGGCATCGATATCTATACGGCCGGAACTATACGGCTAAATTTTTATTCCCGCCATATAGTTGGTTGTCAAACTCTTTGTGCCTTGGATGAAAATTTGTTGATGGGAAAGACAACTATACGACCGAAACTATATGGCTGGAATTTTTATTCCCGCTGTATAGCTGGTCGTTAAACCATCAGTAATCATCAAAAAAATTCTATTTCTTCCAGGATACCTTTTTATTCCTTAACTTAGCGAAATACCCTTGTATCTAACAGAAAAATAGCCGTAAAAACTGTCGACCAACAGTAGCATATTAAAAGCAAAATTTTAGTTTCTTACAAGTGGAAAACTCAAAGTTTTATTCTTATTACTATTCTCTACTTATTCAATCGATGTTTCTACTACTTTTTGGCAGCTGCATCTTCACGGGCGCGCTTTCACAAGAATGTCTGTGAAAAAGTGGTAGGAATGCGATGAACTTTTTATTCTTATTATATTAAATTGATGAAAATGGGTTGACTCCCATCAAGCATTTATTAAGAATGGTTGAATAACTTAACCTCTTCTCTCTTCTCGAATTCTTACCTTTGCTTGCCCCTTATCAATGGCACTTACCACGTGAACTCATTTTGCCAGTGGGACATATCTTTCTCTTGCTTCTAACTTCTTTGGAAAATACCGGGTGATTTCAACATCATAAACATTAAAGATTATCTTCCCTTCTGCACAATCTACTGATGCACCTGCAATACTAAGGAAAGGTCTTCCAAGTATTATAGATAATCTTTCATCTTCCGACATTTCAAGAATAATAAAATTAGTGGGAATAACATGTTCATCTATCCTAAGATATCCTCTATCATACCAACAGGTTGTTTAGTGGACTTGTTGGCCATTTGTAAAGTGATAGTTGTAGGAGAATACTCCTCTAATCCTAACCTTTTATAGAGGGAATATGACATTACACTAACCCCTACTCCTAAATCACACAAGACATTGTGAATATCAGTTTTACCTACTGAGAATGAAATAGTTGGTATTTCGGGATCTCCAGACTTAGATAACAGCTTCCCATTGACAGGATAGCTAGTTACCATGGTAACAGTTTCAGTTATTTCTTTCTTTCTACCGAGAATATCACAAAGGAATTTACCATAAGTAGGGACTTTGATCCCATCCGCAAATGGGATTTCCAGACGAAGGTCACTAAGTGCCTTTGTAAAGGAATTATGAATTACCTCACCCGGTGCCTTCTTTTTTTGATCGAGTAAGGAAGCTTTTTCTCACCTGACTTACTCTTGTATTTTACCTTTGGGGAGGGGGGGGGGGTTAGGCTCTTTAGCTGCTCTCTTTTGTTTTTGCTTATTGTTTTTCTTCTTTTCTACTATAATAACTTCATCTTCCTTACTTGTTTCTTTATCTTCTCTTGGATCAACTGTTTCTGCATCAGAGTCATAATGATCATCTTCTGCATTGTTCTGATCTTCCTTGTTTTGTTCTTGGGTTTCAACTTCATCTTGAGGATCCATCAATGTATCATTTTCTTGGCTTGCTTCAAGCAAGGATTTTTCCTTGCGCTCTTTTTCATCTTCATATTCCGGTGGTCCTAAGGGTCCTGTAACAACTGCACCTCTTCTGGTGACAACATTAGCGGAAATACAAATATCTTCGTCTACACGAAGAAACATTTGATAACCAGATGCTATTTGTTCACGCTGGGTTTCAATCATACTAAGGTACTTGTGAAACAGTTTTATTTTTTGGCCAATCTCATCATAATTTTCAGTGAGTTCTGCCAAAATCTTTTTGTGTTTTTGGAAATACTTATGCAAATTGTTATGAGATTTTACTTGTCAATGTTTTAATTCTTGAAAAACTTTTCTAGTCTCATCTTCTTCAGTAAAAACTTGGAACAAATCTCCTTTGTTTTCCTTAGCAAGTTCAGAAGGTATACATTTTTCTTTCATGGATTTGCGTACCACAGGCATAAGATCAGGAGTTATCCAAAGTATCCCTTTTTCTGGCTTAGTACCAAAATCAGGATTATATAGAGAATCATTCTTAGCCCTAGTGGACATTAATTCCAAACATTCTTTAATAGTTAAAGTATTTATTGATCCTCCTGCTGAGAAATCAAGTAACTCTCTACATTGAGTACTGAGACCATGGTAAAATAAATGGCAAATTGTTAGTTTAGAATAGCCATGATTAGGAATACTATTAATCATTCCAAAGAATCTTTCCCAGGCTTGTGGGTAGTTTTCTCCCACGTTCTGACTAAAATTGCCTATGTTCTTTCTTAGTTTAGTTACCTTTTAAAAAGGAAGAAACCTGTCTATGAATTTAGTAATGCAGTTTTCCCAACATTTAATGTAATGGCGAGGGAGAGAATATAACCAGTCTAGAGCTTTACCTTTAAGAGACCATCGAAATAATTTAAGACGAGAGAAGTCTCTGGGCAAACCTTTTGGTCCAGGCGACGTTATCACATCATCAAACTCTCTAATATGTCTTCCTGGGTCTTCATCTTCCCTTCCACTGAAAGCTTTCTCCTGTAAAATTTTAATAATTCCACCATCAAATCGATATTCTCTAACTCCAGGATTAGGGAACTCTATTGGTTGTTTAAGAAATTCAGAACTTGGAGCACCGTATTCCCTGAGAGTTTTCCCAGGTTTCATAGGGGTTGTCGTGTAAATAGACATAATTTCCATAATATCACTTAGGTTTCTAACTTCAACTTTATTTGATCTTAAAAGTTTTTCAATAATTTCTTCGTTCCTCTGAGCAGGCACGCGCTCAATATAATCTAGCAGATAAGTCCTACCAGAGCGTGTAGACCCTTTGGCTCCTAAGGAGAACAGTTTGTAGTAGCAAGACTTGAAATATCAAAAGACAAACACTTAGCGCTTAGCTCCCCGGCAACGGCGCTAGAAAATAGCTTGATGTCTACAAGAGCACAAATCGTTTGTAGCTAGTTTTGAAGTTCAGATATCGATCCCACAGGGAGCCCAAAGGTAAATGTTTATTGGTGAAGTCTCTGTCACACCCGAAGTTGTCACAGATCTTTGAGTGAATTGACTGTAAGTGTTGAAACAAGAATGAGTTTTGATTAAATATGATAGATTTAAATAAAACTAGAATGTAAACTTCAGAAATAAAAAAACATAAAAATAAAGAACGGCTTTGCTTGTTTGTTGTTTCCTGCAGATGACGAAAAAAGGCGCGGGGAGATTTAATTCATAGTGATAGTAACTGTGCTAGGTGGATGAATGGTAAATGTAACAATGCAAAATAGTGAGCCACCCATGGTAGCCACGGCACACGGGGTATCCACCGGTCAGATCAGATTAAGAGAGCACACGGAGTCAGGGAGCAAACAACACCCGATATAGGCTCTAACACGGTTTTGTCCGAGAGCACGATGACGGCAAAACACGTGTATGCCATACAGATGGGGAGGCTCCGTATTTCCCTGGCACACCATCCGTTCGGCAGCAGCAAACTCGTTTTATACATGGTTTTGTTTCTTTCGTACGGTAACGGATGATTGTTTTCTTGGACATACGTGAAGAAGCGTTGACCTATTGGAGCCTAACAACCACGATTTTCCTTGTTAGTTCGTCAGCCTAGAAAAAAACACAAGGGATATATATGGGTGCGGTTGTTTTAGATCTACTCCCTCGTTTTATAATATAAGGTGTTTTAGTTTTATAAAAAGAGTGTATCTAGAATTTTTTAACGTATAGGTTTGACCTACACATTAAAAAGATCTAGATACACTTATTTTATAAAGCTAAAATATCTTATATTATAAAACAGAGTGAGTAAATGATACTTCCTCGGTCTTAAAATAAGTGACTGACTTTGTCTAGATTCACATGTATCTAGTCTTAAAATATTTCTAAATATATATGAATCTAGACAAAACTAGTCACTTATTTTAGGATCGAGAGAGTATTTTTTTGCCATACCTATTGGCTGGATCAGATTCTGCCATGGCTTAAGCACTGAGCATAAACAATGTGAACCATTTACACCAGATGCAATAGCTAAGCAGGGATCGAGAATGCACTAGTGGGGGCACATGGAGCAGATTTTTTAACACGCGTGATCTGTACGTGGGTTCCGACCTGTGCGCCGTGTGATGCTGTGTAGTGCAACATTTGTTCATGTTTACTCCCGGCGCCGGCATTGCATGCACCATGGCTCGTGAGAAGACATGCAATGATACCATTAGGTGTAGGTTGTCTACCGTCCACGGCCCTGTCACACAGACTACCAGCAGCTTCTCCCTAGTAGGGGCGAGACAACTCCGTATTGCACCGTTGCATCAAGGGAGCTTGTGAACCACGATCAGACGGTGTGCAGGATATGCGCCACAGCCACCATGGGCACGAAATCTATGTTGATGTAACAATTATAATCTCATAGATATATGTGTAAGCGAATAACTCATAATTAGCCGGAACTCCTCTTCGTAGATTTTATCCCAACTTCAATAATCGTACTAGACTGCTACCAAAATCATGGTCAGACACTAGACGATTAAAACCCTTCAGGTTGCTTAGTGATTAAGCTCCTTGGATCGGACTAATACAATAAGCACGGTGGTTACTCGTTATCCTCGACTCAACTAGCTTTCCATTGATATCCCTGTGTCACCTAGGGGTCGCCGGTCCACTAGCGTATAAGATTTTATCTGTGTAGAACAAGTTATCATGTTGTCTGGGCCCTTAATTTGACAATAAGCATTAGGCATCCCACAGATAGTTAAGCACACATATTATAATATTTAGAATCAATCACAAATTAGCGGAAAATATATGAAGGCACATCACATCTCACCAGTCCTCTACATCTCCCACGCCCAAGGGAATTTCACACACATGAGAGAACAGCAGATCATCAATATAATTGAATAAAGGGAATTCGTCTTGGTATTACCGTGGAGATCCACAATAAGAATAGAAAAAAATCCAACACAATTTAAGATGAGAAGAAACAATCTCAAACCCTAATCTTGCAAGGTGGAGATCCCCCTCTCTCTCAAGTACAAATTAGTGGCTATGGGGTGTATTAACTAGGAGGTCGAAGATCGTAGAGCGAGATGAAGAACGTCTCCTCCTTCTTCTCCGGATCTCTTCTTTCTCCCTTCTGGATGGTGTGGTGGCTGATGTGTTCTGTTTTCGTCCTCCGTCCTATCACAGAAGTTGTCCCTTTTGACAAGATAGAGGCGGCAGAAACTATACAGCGGGAACTATACGGCCATTCCCACCGTATAGTTGGTCATCACGCCGTCTGTAAGCTCCCCTCGCGTGCTTCCAAAGTGGGACTTGTTTGTTTTCTCTAGAATATTGTATTTCTCTAGTTAAATCCTTATGTTGACGTTCAGAACCCAAAACACACATTAAAATCCAAGTTTTCTTCGCTACCAAAGTATTAGCGTTAGGTAAAACCAGAAACTGATCAAATCCGGGAGAAAACCATCAATAAAAGCTATCAAAAATGTGTCGAATCTCATAGCTATCTGCATGGTCATCCAGTTGAAGTCCTCCTGCAGACCTTGGTGGGAGATAAACTCATGGCTTGCCCACTTAGTGGGTAAAACCTTGCATTGGCTCACCCTCAAATAGTCCTTGTTCATGACAGCTCTGAAATTGTCTGCCTCTGAGCGCCTCTTCTTCGAGCCAGGTGGCCTGGTGGAGCCCGAGGACCTTGCCATTCCCGAGCCCTTGCCCGAGCAGAAAATCCTCCCGATGTTATGCATTGTGCTACAAAATTTTCAAAGAAAACTATAGGCATCAGGTTTCTATCATACAAAAAAACGATTACAGGCAGAAATTACAAATCCTAACATGAGGAATCAAAAATAATCTCAAAATATGATGAACTCATCTAGGTAGTCTATGTGAGGAATTCAACCATGGATTTCCGAAAATAAAGCGTGAATCAATGAGAAACTTACCGATGTGAAGACCCCCCACTCAAAAACACGAAATCAATGAAGAACCAAAGGTTCTATGGGATTAGGGTTTGAGGTGGAGAGAGAAAGATAAAGAAAGAATGAGGGAGGAAGAATAAAGGGGTTGGCTATGAGCCAGCCACCGTCGGTCTTTACCTGGTGATGTAGTCGGTACGGGTGGGCGGTACAGGTGCATCCCGCTTTACCGGTGGTCGTCACCATTGGATCAAGATTAGGGTTTCGAGATCAAACCTTGAGGTCTGGTACGGGCGGATGGTACAGGCGCGTCCCAACCGTACCAATGCTCGTTATCATGGCAGTAAGTTTGGAGCAAATTGTCGAGGTTCGGTACGGGCAGACGGTACGGGCGCGTCCCGGCCGTACCAGTGCTCGTTATGAGCATTGTGCTGAGAAGAACTTGTCGACTGGTTTGTCTTCAACGGTAAGGGTGGACGGTACGGGCACCTCTGACCATACCAATGCTCGTTACACAGTCTGAACCCTATTTTGCTCTTCCTTTTGCTTTTCTTTCGCTTTTCTTCAAGCTTCACTAAAGTATAAGTTCTATTCTATTCTAAAAACTTGAACAAATTTATTAAGACACACAGAAATAAAACATAAAAAACAAAATAAAACTTTAACTACTAAGAATGGGTTGACCCCCATTAAGTATTTTATTAAGGATGGTTAGCTTATCAACCAACCTTAGTGTCATTAACGTTTACCTCAAGCTGCTCTTCATTGATGGCTTTGACCGCTTGGATATGCTTAGGTGGTGGAACATATTTGTCACAATGCTCCTGTTTCTTCGGAAAATAGTGAACAATATGATCATGATAAATATTGAAAATAATATTACCGTTAGAACAATCGACATTAGCTCCAGCAGTGCTAAGAAAAGGTCTTCCAAGGATGATTGAAAGTTTGTCATCTACGAGAACATCAAGTATGATAAAATCAGTGGGTATAACATGTTGGTCAATTATAAGTAAAACATCTTCGATCATACTGACAGATTGTTTAGTCATCTTATTAGCCATTTGCAAAGTAATTGAAGTGGGAGAATACTCTCCAAGGTTCAACTTCTTAAACAAGGAATAAGGCATGACACTAACACCTGCCCCTAGGTCGTATAGAACATTAAGGATATTAGTTTTCCCAATTGCGCAAGAGATAGTTGGTATACCTGGGTCCCCAAGCTTAGTAGGCAGCTTATCACCAAAGCTTGTCATTACTACTATAGTCTTAGTTACCTTTTTTTCTATTAAGAATATCGCGCATAAACATTTTATAAGTAGGAACTTGAATTGCATAAGTTAAATGAAGTTCTAAACGAAGGCTTCCTAGTGCTTCGGCAAAAGAATCATAAATGGCTCTATCTGGTTCGTATTGAACATGGTTAGGATAAGGAATTTTCTTTCTAGTGGGTATTACCTTCTCATTTACCTTTGCCACTAGTTCAACATCCTTTTTAGTTTTCTTCTTGCCGAAGGTTTTTTCTTATCAGTATGTTGAGGTGATAGCCTGCTCTTCTTGTTCCTTTCTAAGATCAGCGTCTTGTCTTGAGTCTATTGTCTCAGAATCTGAATCGTATTGTTTATGTTTATACTTCTTCTTGTTCTTCTTCTATATCTTAGAAGTCTCATGCCCTCTTTTATGAGCTTCGTAATCAATATCATCTTGAGGATCCACAAGTTCCTCTTCTTCTTAACTCATTTCTTGAGTCTCTCTTGCCTTGTGGGCCTGTTCTTCTTGATACCAAGGTGACCCATGGGGTTCATGTGTCTTTGTACCACGTCTAGTGATATTGTTAGTAGAAACAATATTGTAATTAAAATTGCCTTGGTCTAAAATAAGAGCTTGAGTTTAAATTATCTAATCACATTGAGTTTTAACCATACTCAAGTATTTACCCAAATGCCTTGTGGCATGTCCTAAGTCATCAAAACTTCAGTTGGCTCTTTTATGTTCTTTGCTTGAGTCATTAATCGTTTATAATATTTCTCTTGGAAATTCTTTGTTTGTATCTAAACTTTTGCATCACAGGGTTTATTTCATCTTCTATAACAAAAGCTTGAAGAATATCTACTTTATTTTCTTTAACAAGTGTTGTTGCTATTCCTTTTACTTTCATGGACTTATTAACTTCAGGCATAAGTTCCTAGGATATATGAAACATACCTTTTTGTGGTTTAACATCCTCAACATGGTTAAATTGCTCATCGCTGAAGGATCTTACCTAAAAAAGTTTTACGCATTCTAGCAACGTCAAGTTGCAAATAGCTCCCCCTACAGATGAGTCAATCATTTCTTTTGTATCATCATTAATCCCATTATAAACATATTGGATAATTAAATGCTTTGGGACTTTCATAATCATTCCATAAAATCTATTCCATGCTTGATAAAAGTTTTCTCCAACTGATTGAAGAAAGTTCGTAATGCTGCGTTTAACCTACATGATTTTGGTAAATGAACAATATTTATGCATAAATTCTCGGATTCAATCTTCTCAGCTTTTTATAGTGTGATTGGGTAATGATTGTAACCAAGTAAAACCTTTATATTTCAGAGACCAACAAGAAAGTTTAAGGAGCACAAACTCTATTGGTAAACTTGTCGGTTTAAGAGTAGCACAAAGGTCATAGACCTTCGTCAAGTGATCAATAGGATCTTCCTCTTCTTTTCCAATGAAAGCAATTTATTTAATCATATAATTTAGCTCAGGATATATTTCAAATTCCTGGCCTTCAAGATTAGGACAAAGAATAGGCATTTTTCTCAAGTGCCTAGATGGATTCCCATATTCTCCCAATGGTAGATCAGGCTCTTCGGCCCCCCGAGTGATGGTTAAGTCTGCCATAAAAGGAATCAAACTGTTCACGTCTACAGAACGTGAGTTAGAAAATCTTCCAATAAATTCTAGGCGTCTTTCAGTTGGAATATGGTCAATATATGGAGGTAAATAAGTTTTTCTAGAACGAGTGATACCTATGTCTTCAATGGAGATTATGGATGGTGTCAACCATCACTTATGTCCAGAAACAACACTTAGCACTTAGCTCCTCGACAACGGTGCTAGAAAATAGCTTGATGGCCTGCAAGTGCACTGGTTCGCCAGAGCATGTTTTCACGGAAGTATTAATTCTAGTTTTTATATCGATCCCAATAAGGAACCTATGTAAGTGTTTTTATGCAGGCGTTTCTGTCGCACTCAAGGTGCCACCTGTTTTGAGTAAATTGACTCCAATTGTTGAAGGTTAAAGGTGGGTGAATGAATAATAGAGGAAACTTGCGTAAAGGAAAAAGTGTGAATTAAATAACATAAAAGTAAAGGTGAGAAAAGTGTTCGAGGTTCCTACAGGTGAGAAGTTAGGCGTAGAGAGAAACAGTTCATGGTAATAGTGAAGGTGCTAGATGAATAAGATGGAATAAGTGATTGTGATATTTCTTATTTGTTAGTGAGTAGGCACTCAACCCATATACCGACTGGGAGTCCTCATGGACAGTTATTACCAATCCCAATGATCCATCTGCCTATTACCACAGTAATGGTCATCACATTAATTAAGGTCTTCCAATCGGATCAAGACTTTAATCCTGATGGTTCCTTGTTGTGCTCGAGTAGTACTAGCTCCTCATTGATATCGGTCATGTCACTCGGGGGTCGCCGATTCGCTAGCATACAAGTTCATACCCATGAGATATCTGAATCATGTTACACGGGCCCTTAAATTGGATAACAAGCATTAGACAAACATATATATTCATTCTCGTAATCTAATAAACACTACAACAATCATAAATGGATGGAACTAAATAGTGCACAACACATCTTACCAATCCCCTACATCTCCCACGCCTAAGGGGATTTACTCAAACATGAGAGGAAGATAAAACAAATACATAATTGTATTGCAGATGAAAATTATCTCAAAGTTATCGTAGCAAGCCACAATACCATTTGAAGATCGAATCAAATACAAACCATGGTAGGTAAAAGTGTCAAACCCTAATCTTACAAGTGCCAATCTCTCTCTCCAAGTACAAATGGGAATGATGGTGGAGTTAATGGTTTAGAGGCTAGAGATTGTCAAAGAATGAGACGGTGTTATTCTCCTTCTCCAGATCTAATCTCTTCTCTTCTGGATGAGTTTGTGGTGGCTGTGTTGTGTTTTTCGTCCTCTTCTCTTCACAAAAGTTTCTTGTATTAATATGACGGAGCTGGCGTTGGGTCATATGGGCGGACGGTACGGGCGCACCCCGACGGTACCAGTGGTCGTTATGCACTCAGATCGTCCCTAATGAAAGAGGCTCCAATTGGGGATTTGTTTCTTTAGGTGTAATTAGCCCAAATACACCATCAAATCTTTCAAAAATGTTAATTTTCCGAAAACCATCACAAGAAACCAAGGTTTCACTAGTTGCGATGTTAACATTAGTGAAAAGGGTAAACTTCAGTGAAATCCGGCAATAAACAAGAGGAAAACAATGATAAAATGTGTTGAAATTTGGAGCTATCACACCCAGTCTTGATCAAAACCATACCTATATACCATGTTAATCTGCATCACTTGGTATATCTATCCATCTGGCCCATGATCCAAGGGGAGCCCTGAGCTCCTTAATCACACAAGGTTTTGGTAGTATAAAAATAACTTAGCCCAAAATCCGTTTTCCTACCCTATTTCTCATTTTCTTCAAAACCAAGCATTGATCTTCAAACCCAAGGTGTGTAAATCATAGCTACCCCATGTGGCCATTTTCTACCTTGGAGAGAAAATTTTAATAAATCCTTTTCCATAATTATTTTGGCATAAAGCAATTTATTTCTCCTCTTTTACCAAAATTTTAAAACTCTTTCTATTGAAGAAACTTTGTTTTTATTCAAAACAATTTTTCAACTTTAGGCACATATGAGGCCTCTGGAAAACACTGTCGGCTCCTCCAACACTGGAGGTTGGGTGATGGACTCTGGTGCAACTTCCTACATGGAATGTAACCTAGTTCAGCAACATCATACGAAGCACATTGAGATTGACATCCACTCTGTTCGTGAGAAGGTGTCTCTCGGTCAGAATATGGTTCTAAATGTGCCATCCTTGGATCAGTTTACTAACATAATGACGAAAGGTCTACCATCCCAACTATTTTTGGATTTTTGGTATAGTCTTTGCATTCGCTCGACCGACGCAATGACTGTTGTGGATTCTAACACCCCAGTTTTGCTTAAATAATATTTAGGGTTGATTGTGCATTCATTAGCATCATGTAATGATAAGATAAAATAAAAATTCAAACAAGGAAATAGAACCCTAAACCCAAATTTCCATCTTTCTTGCAAATCAATTCAAAAGGTTTTGAATCTTTTGAAAAGTATAAAAGTGTATGGAGCCCAAATGGACTAAAGGGGCCCCACACTATCTCATATATTTGTAAACCTCTGGTATTTTTGAATTGGTTCAAAAATAGTTTTGAAATGTTTTTACAAAAGAGAGAAAGAAAAACAAAATTGGAAAAAAGGTTTTAGAAAAAAACAGAGAACCAGTAGAGGCAACCCAGCTCCCTCCCGCGCTAGCTGCCGCTCATGCCCGCAAGTCAGCATCCCGTGTGGACCACCCCGGCCCAAGGCCCGATACCCCTTCATGTTCATCAGCTTCGCAGGCGACGTGAAGCAACACCGTGTCTACAGAGCCGCCATCGATCCACGCCGCCCGCTCACCACCGTCCGTCGCACCATAGAGAGCGATAAGATCCCCAACATCGTGGCCATCTTCTCTAGTATCTCTGGCTCTCCCTCTCACCCTCTCCCTCGCGATCCCCTCTGGCCTGAGACCCTAGCTTTCGGGCGTCGTCATTTCCTATCTGCCCGGCCTCCCCTGAGCTCCTCCAATGACGCTCGTGCGTTCGTCTCGTCGCCCTGAACCTCCTCACCAATGGAATCGGCCGCGGGCGCTCAAAATCGAGCTCACCGTCCTCGGCGTCCCAACTCTGGTCGCTGCTCTCTGACACCGATTCCGGTGCCCTACGACCTCACCTGCTCTCCCCGACCCCTTTGTTGCAATCTAGGTGAGCTCACGGTCCGGAAGGACCTCTCCAGCGTCTTCCATCCCCTCTGTATTGCCGCCCCATCATACAGCTGCGAACGCCACTGCCGTATGTCGTCGGGTATGCCGCTTCGGTGACCCAAAATGGGTGGATCCGCCAACTTTGTGTCCGTCTTGACGTGCTGGTTCGAACGGACCAAGCCGCGCAACCCCGCATCGCCTCCCTCGCCGCCCCGTCACCGATCTGGGAGGTGCCCCGCCAGCTGACGTCATTGAGACGTCGCCCTGATGTCAGCAGCATGCCAGTTAGCCCGGATTAAACATAGGTGGGTCCTGTTCACTAGTGTGTCAGCTGATGTGGCACCGGGCCCTTCTATCAGCCACTATGGCTAGAAGTAGGCTCGGTGTAAAAAGTATACCCCTTTTGTTTTAATAATTCCATAAAAAGGATAAATCTTATAAATTCAATATCTAATTATTTATAACTCGGAAAAATGTTTATAATATATCAAAATGTTTATAAAAATGAGATCTACCTATTAGCATCAAAATCATTCATTCTTCAACAACTTTCATGACAAGTTTAATTAGAATAACAAATGAACCCCCGCAGGTGATTCTGGGGTCTCTCCTGTATTAGGGTTTGCGACCCTCAGACCTTGTTTAAAATTGTCAAGAATGTTTTAGGGTCTCAATTCAACGCAATATAACTTGTCATCTCATCATCCTTGCTTGATCATTGCATTGATGACATGTGTTGATTGTTTCTCTTTCTTTCCGCTGTTTGGTTCTTCCCGGTAGAATACGATATCAAGATCGAGATCGAAGACCGAAATCAAAACCATCGAAGATCGACAAACAATACTTGATCACTATAAGAGTGGTTCATTAGGTCCTTTCCTAGATGCTACGATTGCTAGAACTATAGCTGGAAATACTGAAACTCCTAATGAAGACACTACCACACCTGTTAGTTCTCCTGAGGCTAGTGAGAGTTATGATATTGAAGATGGTTATGTTGAGATGACCGATGAATTTATTAAAGAATGTAAAAACACCCATGATAGGAGCGCTGCTAAGAGTCTCCTTGAGAGGCGTACTATTAGACCCAAATTGTCTCCTATTGCTAAGTTTGTTGCTTCTCCCATAAACATTAAAGATAAAGATTATGATTTGTCTCTCGATCTATCTTACATAGCTATTGTTGAGAAAGAACCTTTTTGTGGGACTAAAAATGAAAGTGCGGTAGCACATATGAATGAACTTTCTACCATGAGTGGCTTGTTTTCTGATGATATTAAGATGCGTACTTACTTTGTTGCTAAGATTTTCCCCTTTTCACTGAAAGGAGAAGCTAAAACTTGGTTTAGTAACTTACCTCCTGGATCTATTGATAGCCCTGATTGCTTGATTAGTACTTTCCTGCAGAAATATTTTCCTCCTAGTGCTAGACATGCTATTTTGCAGGAACTTTTTGATTTTAAAAAGGGAGAAAAAGAGATATTGCCCGAAGCATGGGCAAGATTGTGTGCTTTGATTCATGCACAGGCTAGAAGTCCATTACCTAAGAATGAGCTTCTTGATATATTTTATAATGGACTAACCGAGGAATCTAGGACATACCTAGATAGTTGTGCTGATTGTGTTTTCAGGAATAGGACACCCAAGGAAGCTGAGGAATTAATGGCTAAAATAAGCAAGAATTATGAAGATTGGACTCCTCCTGAACCAGCTATACCTGAAGTGATTATACCTGAATCTGCTATACCGGTGCCTATTCCAACATCAAATAAGAGGGGAGTTATTGAATTAAATGATGAAGTGATGAAGGAAGCTAAGAAATGTCTTAAGGAGAAGGGAATTAAAGCTGCAGATGTCAATAATTTACCTCCCATTGAAGAATTATGTAATCCTATCCCCTACTCATCCTCTATTGAGGTAACTCTCTCCAACACTTTGATGAAGGTGATATCCCTTACTCTGAACCTCCTGATCAATGCTTAGAAGAATTCGATATCTTTATTGTAAAGCAAGATAATTTTAATAAAAGGGTGCAAAATCATCTAATGGAAAACACTAGAGCTATTGTTGAGTTGAAAGATATTGTGGAAAGAACCTCTAATGATGTTAAAATGATTGTTAAACACTTTCAAATGGTTCAAACTCAAATAGATCAACTCATTAAAGTGCAAAAAGACTTGCTAGTTAATGCTGCTAAAGGAAAACATGCTTATGAAATTAGAACTAGAAGTGGTGCTGCTACCCAGGATCCCCTATATCCTGAGGGGCATCCCAAAAGAATTAAGCAGGATTCTCAACAAGCTGAAAATAGTGGCTCTACTCGTAAGAAAAGGAAAAGAAACATAAAACTAGTGTAGAACCCTCGGAACCTGCTATAGATCCTAATAGTATATCTATCTCTGATGCTGAAACTGAAAGTGGTAATGAAGAAAATGAAGCTCCTAATGAAGAAAAAGTTGAAGAAGAACCTGAAAAGCACACTAAGAATACTAAATACACTAAAGAATATTTTGTTGCTAAGAAACATGGTAGTGAAAGAGAGCCTTGGGTCCAAAAACCTATGCCTTTCCCTGATAAGAAACACAAGTAAAAGGAAGATGAACACTATAATAAGTTTTGTGAGTGGATGAAACCTTTATTCCTGTAAATTCCTTTGACTGATGCTATTAAATTGCCTCCTTACTCAAAGTATACGAAGGATATTGTCTCGAATAACAGGAAGATCCCTAATGAAGAAATATCTACTTTGCTTGCTAATTATTCCTTTAATGATAAGGTTCCAAAGAAACTTGGAGACCCAGAGATTCCAACTATCCCTTGCTCTATTAAGAACAGTTATGTTAGAACTCCTTTGTGTGATTTGGGAGCTGGAGTTAGTGTTATGCCTTTCTCTCTCTATAAGAGGCTTCAACTAGAAAAACTAATACCAACTGATATATCTTTGAAAATGGCTGATAAATCTACCACTATTCCTATTGGTATATGTGAGGATGTACCTGTTCAAGTGGCTCATAATTGCTTGATATTAACTGATTTTGTTGTGCCTGAAATGCATGAAGATGATAATATGTCATTATTCTTGGGAGACCTTTTCTTAATACTGTAGGAGATGTTATTAATTGTAATCAAGGAAATGTGACTTTCAATATTAATGACAAGGAACATACTGTCTATTTCCCCAAGAAGATTGAAAGGACTTATGGTTTGAATTCAATTGAACATGTTGAGGACATTCAAGTTGGAGAAATATATTGTCCCATACCAAGAGAAAAATTTGAAACTATTATGATTGGGACCATTGCTATCAAGGTTGAGGTAACATAATCATTAGTGGAATACAAAGTTTTGTCTCATATGAAATTGTTTTGGTAGCAAGACCTGATCAACCTTGTTAACAAAAGGATTTCATTGAACAAAACAATGTTTTCACTATGATTATTTCCGTGTACTTCTATTCTATCCATTTTAGTTTTTGCTTTCGTTTAGTTTTCTTTTTGTTGTTAGTTGCTTGCTTGTTAGAGTGTCTTAGAACTTCTGTAGTTCTAGCCTTGTTTTGTCCTTGCATCATTTCAAAAAAAATCCATCTGTCAGAAATTCATTCATCTATACCTGAAAAATGCCCAAAAATAAAGTGTCTCGAAAAATTCCAGAAAATTCGTATTAAATTTTTACGTGCAAAAAGGGGCAGAGGAGTGCCTGGGAGGTACCAGGGGGACCCACCAGGCAGGCTCACCACCTGGTGGCGCGTCCTGCCCTGGGTGGCGCCATGCCATGGTGTGGGCCACCCCTGACCCTCCACTAACTCTCTCACCTACCACTTTCGTCTCTCTCCCGAGTAAGCTCCAGTTCATTGCTCAAAATCGCGTTCTTGCTGTGCTTGCTCTCGATTTTTTCGATCTCCTTGCTCAACCCATCGTTGTTGCTGAAATTTGGAGCACTTGTTCTCTGGTATGTGACTCCTCCCCTTGTCCAAGTAGATTTGTGTTTAGTGGATTATATCTTGAGTATTTTGCTACTGTAGGTGACAGGTTATGAGAGCTTGTAAGCTTGTTTGATGCTTAGAGATATAGTTTTGATGCATGTTTAGGCCTCTTACAAGTCCCTATGAGTAGAATCCTTCATTTTATTCACTTTCAATCACTTGTTTAATAGGTGTTTAAATTTCAGAATAGAAGATGAATGAGCATCAACTAAACCAACATGAACTATGGGTGCCTGAGGTCATGAAGGTCCACCGGGAGGAGGAAGTTTTTCCTTCCATTTATCCATGTTCTGAGTTCATGAGAGCTACGGGAATTCTCCAAGATTTCCACACTTTGGTTTCTAATGCAGGGTTGGAGCACTTTTTGGAAGATGAACCTTATCAATTTGTGAAGCTAACCATGTCTGTGGTGCAGGATTTTCAATTTAGTCACTCTTTGCCTAACCCCATGGTCCACTACAAAATTTACAAATTTGTTGTCGACCTTTCTCTCGATGACTTTTGTGCAGCTATTAAGGTACCTCAATGGGGATCATGTAGAAGGATTAAGGAGCGACCTGAACCACTTATGGATTTATACGCAATTTTTTTCCAAGGGAGCAGCTTCTCGAAGGAGAGTGGGAAAATCCGTAACATTCATCTTCTCTCCATTCGCTACTTTGCCTACTTTATTGCCAAGTGTGTTCTTGCTAGGAAAACTGCCAATAAGTTATCTTCATATGATCTAGCATTTATCTCTGCTGCTCTTAAACGAGATAGGTCTTACAACTTAGGTGCTTTGATAGCTTTCCATCTTGCTGCTAACCGTGAGAAAGGTGGAAATTGTGGAGGCCTCATTGCTTCTCGTTTACTAGCATTGCATGGTTTAGTGCCTCATCATCTAGACCTACAGTTCCCCATAGAAAGGCTTGATTTTAATTCCATGATACAGCATAAATTTGTTTCCTCGTGGGCTAGTTTGAATGAGTTGTCTTATGAAATAACCTTTCTCAAAGCTGGTTGGAGAAAGAGCAAGTCCAATCGTGTTGTTCTTTTGCATGCACCTGTTTTGTTTAACCTTAATAACAGGGAAGGATGGTCCCTCACAGAGGAGGAGGAGCTCGACACGTACTTGGGAGAGATCTCCCTCCAGGAGCAGGATACTAGAAGGGAGGTCATGGATGATTCGGTCTAGCCCTCGAATGAGGGGGAGTCTTCATATCAACAGCCTGCTTATGATTGGGGAGCTTCTTCTTCTTCCCACGGGCCCAACTACGACCATTCTTATCATGATCCTCCTGCTTGGAACCCTTACCCGTATCTGGATTGATACCCATTTAGGCCAAAAGCCTAAGCTTGGGGGGAGGTACGCTGACATCGCACTTATCTCCTTATCATGTTGTGTCGGTACTCTGTATATTCATGTTTCATTTTCTTTTTGGTTTTTGTTCTTTCTTTGCTTTTGCTTTCTAAAAACACAAAAAGACCAAAAATATTTCTGTTGTTTCTCTTTGGTTTGCTTCTTCTTCTTTTTGCCTTGGTTTGCTTTTCCATTTTTGCTTTGTTTGAACTATTCGAAAAACCCAAAAAGATTTCGCTTTGCTTGTTTTTCCTTTTTGGTTCTTGCTTTAAAAAATTGAAAACACCAAAAATATTTGTTGTTCTTCTTTGGCTTTGTGAGTTTTTTGCAGGGTTCAGCAGTCCTCAGTGGATATTGGTTTCATATTATTATTCAAGCCACACAAGTGAAGAGCAATAATGAGGATTAATGACAACCTAAGGTGTGGTAAGAGGCTCGTAACGAACTCTACTTGTTTTCATTTTTGTACATATACTCATCATTGTGGGCATGCTTAGCCTGTTCGTGTAGGGTGTATGTTATCTTTGGATGCTTAGTAGTTCTTGCTTTCGTATGATTAGTTCCAGCTTGCTAATAGTTTGTAGCATGTCATATGAATTTTTGCTTGCATTACGCTATTCATAACTTGGTATGACACCATGGTATCCTCCTCTGAATGTTTCATTTGAATTGACTTGGCACATGCTCACGCATGCATATGACTGAAATAATCAGTTAAGCCTCGATGAATTATTTTGCCTTGAGGATCTTGAATCACTTTCATGCCATGATTAGTCCTGTTTTGTTGCAAGCATGATTATGATAGCTATTGCTCTCTCGTTTGTTGCTCCCTTACTATTGCTAGCCTTCACTTTCACTGAGTATGTTTTACTCATGTTTCCAACTCCCTAAAACAAAATATTGCCAAAGTGTCCACGATACCTACCTATTAGCATCATTTGCTACTTCCGTGCATATTAAATATGCCTTGTTTTCTTTTGAATAAAATGTTTGCTTGTTATGAGAAAGTTAGTTAATAAAGCTCTCACGAACTTGATGGCACACTTTATTTTCTTGCATTTAATAAACCTGAACCATTGCATCCTTCTTTTTTGCGTATATGCTTGCGCTTTCTAAGTTGAAGTTAGCATAACCATGTATCATGGGGAACATTTTCAACATTGCATTGGTACTTAGTACCTCATTGATATCATGTTCTTTTGCTTATGGATCCCGGCGGTGTGAAATAAAAGTGGAACTTGTAAGATCATGGAGTTTGTATGTATGTTAGAGAAACGCCTGGGCCGCTATCCTAAGCCATGCCTAATCATGGTGGAAACTTGCAGCATAACCATAATGAGCATTCTATGAAGACTCCTCAATAAAAATCTATGCACATAGTAAATAAAAAGATCGCTGAGATGCTCATTGTCTGCTTGCCTTGTCATTTTCATTATGGGATAGCTCATGTATCATGGTCAAGGGGTACCTCGTTGGCGGTTCTCTATGATACATATATACTTACAATTACAAGAGCTTACTTGTGACTGAAGTTGAGTAGCATGAGGATCGGTCTTCATAAGTAAGGGGCATGAGACTCCCATTTATAACTTGTCAAGCATATCCTCTTAGTTGTGTCACTTTAACCTTAACCATTTAAAGATGCTTATGATAGGGGCAATGAGAGCTCAAAGCTAACGAGTACCATACTTTCAGCATTTGGAAGCCTTTCAAACTATTCAAAACCTTTTCTTTTACTTGTTGAGTCTCCACATATTCTTTGAGCACCTTCTTGAGAGCATAGTTGTTATTCTTTGTGCTTGTCTCAAAACTTGAATATTTGTGTTATGACTTTGATGCTTGTATCTTTGATATCTTTACTTCTAGTCTTCACCTGAACTTCAGAGGTGCCTTAGATCAAAGGCAAGCGAGATACCACTCTATCATACCTTTTTATGAGCATTGTAATGTTGCTTATGTTTATGCTTCATGCTACTTACTATTTTTGAGTTGGAATCTCTTCATAGCTTGCAATGCCTATTAAGTAACCTTAGTTCCATATTCCTTTTTATGAATTGTCTAAGTAGTTGATCACATATATACATCATATGAAGCAAATGTGTTTGTTAAAGTTCTTTTATCGCACTCAGTTTTCAACTGAATTGCTTGAGGACAAGCAATAAGCTAAGCTTGGGGGGAGTTGATACGTCCAAAATGTATCTACTTTCCCGAACACTTTTGCTATTGTTTCTTCTCTAAACTAGTGTGATTTGGATGCAACTAACGCGGACTGATGCTGTTTTCAGCAGAATTGCCTTGGTGTCTACTTTTTGTGTACAAAATCAACTATCAGGAAAAATCCTGGAAAATATGCCAAAAATCCTATTTCACCAGAAGACTCCCGGAGCCAGAATACGAGAAGCAGGGGGGTTGGGCCCAGGCCACACCACCTGGCCGCGCGGGGAAGCCTAGGCCGCGCCAGGGGGTGGTTTGGCCGCCCCAGACTCCCCCTCGGTCTCCCTCTTTGCCTATAAGTTGCCTTCTGACCTAAAAACTCAGGGGGGTCGATGTTTTTCCAGAAGGAGTTCCGCTCCGCCGCCATCACGAGATTCCACGAAACAGCACCAGAAACTCCGTTCTGGCACCCTGCCGGGACGGGGAATTGGAGGAGATCATCGCCATCATCATCACCATCGCTTCTCCATCGACCATCCATGTTTCCCCCATCTACGAGTGAGTAATCCCCCGATGTAGGCTATGGGGATGGTAGGGATTGGATGAGATCGTTCATGTAATGGCATCAGATTGTTAGGGCATGGTGTCTAGTATCTTTTATTAGTGCTTTATGACTTTGTTGCGACTTGTTATGCTTAATGCTTGTCACTAGGGCCCGAGTGCCATGATTTTAGATCGGAACATGTTATTGATTCATTATGATAGTATTGTTTATGGTCTTACCTGCAAGTTGTATACACACGTTGTTGTCCGGAACCAATGGCCCCGAAGTGACAGAAATTGGGATAACCGAAGGGAATGGCTTTGATGTGAGGATCACATGTGTTCACAGAGTGTTAATGCTTTGCTCCGGTACTCTATTAAAAGGAGCACCTTAATTGCCAGCAGTTCCCTTGAGGCCCCGCTGCAAACGGGCTGGCAGGACAAAATATGTTGTGCAAGTTCTCATTGCGAGCACGTATGACTATATATGGAACACATGCCTAGGATTATCTAGTACTTGTATGCTTTATTTTATTTATCTGTAATTGCCCTATGTTCTGATTGCTATATGAATTGTCTTGTTCATGCAACGCCCGTCCATCCATCCCTGTACCTACCGCGCTTTAATCCTACTGTTTACTGCAATTGTTACTACTGTCTTTACTTTTACTACTGCTATTACTTTGCTATTGCTACTACAAAACTATTTCTACTGATAAACTGCTATGAGCAAGATTGTTTCCAGGTGCAGCTGAAATGACAACTCAGTTGTTAAGGCTTATAAATATTCTTTGGCTCCCCTTGTGTCGAATCAATAAATTGGATTTCACTTCTCTCAAAAATAATGTGATACACCCCCTATACTTGTGGGTCATCAAGGTGCCCCGCCGGCTGACGTCTTCGTGACGTCGCCCTGATGTCAGTAGCACGCGGGTCAGCTCGGTCAATCCTGGGTTGGTCCCATTTGCTGGTGTGGCAGCTGATGTGGCATCGGGCCCTTCTGTCAGCCACCGTGGCTAGAAGTAGGATCGGTGAAAAAGTATACCCCTTTTGTTTTAATAATTTCAGCAAAAGGATAAATCTTATAAATTCAATATCTAATAATTTATAACTCAGAAAAATGTGTATAATACATCAAAATGTTCATAAAAATGAGATCTACCTATTAGCGTCAAAATCATGCATTGTTCAACAACTTTCATGACAAGTATAATTAGAATAACAAATGTACTCCCGTTGGTGATTCCGGGGTCTCTCCTATATTAGGGTTTGTGACCCTCGGACCCTATTTAAAATTGTCAAGCATGTTTTAGGGTCTCAATTCGACACAATCTAACTTGTCATATCATCATACTTGCTTGAGCATTGCATCGATGCCATGTGTTGATTGTTTCTCTTTCTTTTCGGTGTTTGATTCTTTTTGGTAGAATACGATATCGAGATCGAGATCGAAGACCGAGATCAACACCATCAAAGATTGACGAACAATGCTTGATCAACTACAATCAAGTCTAGTACAAGATATTCGAAGATCTGGTTATCTGGGTATCAACAAACAAGGCAAGCATAGCTCCACCATGATACAATCCTACGCTTTTAAAGTATTTCTGTGGTCTTTTATCGATAGATAGAGTATCCTATCTATTGCATTACTCCCTTTGAGCTTATATTACCTGATCCACTGCTCCTAGCATAACTAGGTTTGGCATGTGTGCACTGCTAGAGCTATTATCTGTGTCTTGCTTAGCCATGCTTAGCTGTCGGTGCTGGTTCATCCAGAAGATGTACCAAATGCAGAGAATCTAGTATGACAGGAGGACGAGGTATACTAATGAGGTAAGATCAGTGGTAAAGGTTAAACATGCTAAGGCTTGTACGGGAGGCCATGGTGGGATGTGGTTTTTGTAGTCCCATGCTCGCCACTATTAGGACCCGAGTTCTTGCCTCTAGAACCAAGACGAGCGTGCAGCCACACGGGGCCTGGAAAACCTCACGAGTAACAAACTTTCCTTATAGATTCCATCAGTCACATAGTTCAGCGTTCCATTTGACATATGCATAGAAAATGTTTTGAAAGATTTGGCGGGTGAAGGTGCATCATACAGATAGGTAAGCGTGGCCGGGGTTGCTTGGGGTGGATCGAGCCCCTGGTAAACCAACCTCGCCCACATCTCTAGGGACCGGCTTCGGGATTTGACCCATTACGACGGAACCCTCCTTAAGGTGTGACTCATGGTCTCGGCGAAAGCAAGGTAAAGGTCATGTCTAACCACCCTCTGCCGGCCTTCCAAGGAAGAGGGCTAATAATGTGGCATTAATAGTCGGTTGGTACGTGTGGGTAAAGTTGTACAACCCTGCAGGGATAAATATTTTCGAAAAGTCGTGTCCACGGTTATGGACGACTTGGGATGGACGTGAAGATCATAGAGAACTTTAACCTAATCGTAAAACGTGGAGGTTTCAACGTGTGCTTAAGGATGCTTCCTCATGGATACGAGGGGGTGATCCTAGTTGAGAGATGAGGATTACTTTGATGGATATCGAAAGATGATGATACATTTTTTGAGGAAGTCGCTCTCTTATCCCCTTTTAAAATATTCTTTTTAGATGAACTTCTTCCTCTTGTTTTATAAACAAAGATAGCTTTATGCAAACTAACCTCACCAGCCATAAGTCTTGCAGAGTACACCCTGTACTTACCCTTGGTATGTTGATACTTTTGTAGCAGAATAAGTGTTCCCCTGAAGATGAGTTCAGTACAACATCAACACCGACGAGTAGCTTAGGGTTCCCGGCTGACAGCCTGGAATATATGGGCTGGGACGTCAGCGTTATGCTTCAGGCCTCTTAGGCCATTTGTTAAATTTGCTATACTTAATAACATAATTTGCCTTCCGTTGTTTAATGTTTGTGGTGAGTTACCTCTGCTTGTAATATTGTAGTTCTTTGCTCAGTTATGAGCTTGCTATAATAATTTTTATGTCACAGGGTTGCTGTTGTGTTATCGATTTCTTACTAGATATCCTCGAGCTCTAGGTTAATTTATATCAGGCTAAGGTCTGAATTTGTTAAACCTGAGAGTGTCCCAAGGATGTTAAAGCACGTAACTTGTATAGCTCTAGGAAATCTCCTGCCATGTCATACCCACCATATATAGCTGTAGATTGATACAGATCCTAGACTATTACGAATCTTTTCCTTGGTCTCCAAGACTAACCGCACGGCACATACCGGATAATCGATTTAAAGTGGGTCTTTCATGTAGGACTTTATTTATTTTTTAGGAAAGCTTCAAATATTTTTGAAGAAAATATTCGTGTAGCCAATAATATGTAATACATGTCTGCAACGTTTCAATGGAAAAAGATTTGTATTTTGGGTGCAGCAAAAAGACAAAAATAACAAATTTTGGGAGAACGGAGGCCAATTCAAAATTACATTGTTCATGTCTAGATCTGAAATTTTCTTCTTTTCTGAGACCAATATACAAAGTATTTTCACATGATTTTTGCATACGTGCATTATAAATCATTGCCTTCATTTCTAGCATACTATGCATTTCGCGGCGTGGGGTGAGGAGTGAGGAAACGAAGTAGTGTAGTTGCAGGCGGCGTTACACCCCCATCGTGTTAATGCACGACCCCTTCATGTAAGTGAAACTATAAATAGGGTGCAACTCTTATACTTGGTCCAGATTTATTCTCCTAGTAATTAATCTCATAGTTAATAAGAGGAAGTCATAGATTACAACCCGTCTATGCCATTTTTCTCCACCAATCGAATCTCACATTGGCCGGCAGCACTACTCCTATTAAGCCCAATAAACACGAATGGAGGGATTAAGTTAACTTAACGGGTTTGCTAATTCTCGGTCTAGGAATTAAGTTAGTGCTCAGTCAGGTCTCAAGCCATTGGGTTTCCATCGCGATTCGTCCTATTAGTTACAAGTGGGGTTGCAAGTATTTTTTTATTTATAAGTAAGGTTATAACTGAGATATTTGAGTTACAACTGAGGTTGCAATTAAGATATTTCTAGTTACAAGTGAGTTTGCAACTGACATTGATTATCACGTGGACAATTTTCAGTTGAACAAAATACAAATTTTCCTCCCTAACTGAAAGATTGCGGAAGTATATATTGTATTGATATTGCAAGAGGTGATTATATTGGGGCGCCGCGCGGAGCCTCCTTGCCACGATCGTTGACGATGATTTGCCGGGGTTGAGTCGACGCCGAGGTTGAAGTATAAGCGTGATGACGACATGCAGCTGTTAACGATGCTTTTGGTGGCTAAAAGAAAAATAGATCTAATAGGAAAAAGAAATTTGCTAGAACTACTAAACCGATCTAGAAAATTGGAAGAAAAACTAGCTACGAGATGCGATGCCCCTGGCGGAGATCATGGAGATCGACCCCGCCAGGGGCGGCGCGGCAGAAATGGTGGCTAAAACCTTGGCCGAGGAGCGACACGCTCTGATACCATGAAAGATTGTGGAAGTATATTATGTATTGATATTGCAAGAGGTGATTACATCATGAGCCCTTAGGATGTTTATATAGTACTAGAATACTTGGGAGGCAAGAAGTCTAATAGAGATAGAATTAGATTATAATATTGAACTACCAAATATGTCTAGCCGTAATATACTCTAACCCCCTCTCCCCGCAGTCGGATCGATAGTGACGCGGACGGTCTGACTGGAGAATAAGCCAAAGGTGAGGTGGTAGCCCTTGTTGCTGATGTCGATGTAGTCGGGAGCGAGGGCGATGTAGTTGTGGTCGATGGTGCCGTGGGGGAAGTTGTCGGCATTGATGAATTCGATGATGTCGATGTTGCTGTTGTGTTGTGGTCGATGTCGTTGTTGAGCCTGGAGAACTTGCCGTAGTAATTAAGGTAGACGGAATTTAGGTTGAAGTAGCTCGACCCGCAATGCCGAGCTTGCCAAACTCGGGAGCGTATCGGGGACGAATGCATGCATCGATGTTGTCAATACCGGACGTGAGAAGACAGGAACCATCATGAGCCATGCGTGCCAGAGCCGGATTGAGGAGCAAAGAAAAAATTTCGTAAACGTTCGGTGTAAAAGTTGTCCGCCGTGTCGGAGTAGACGAAGTGGCTACAAGAAGAAAAATTGAGCACAAACTTGTGCAAATAAAAATTAGACTGCGTCTCTAGCGGCAAGATCGTGGTGGACGAAGACGATGGTGGTAGTTGTCGATGGAGATTGAATTGTAGCGGTAGTCGATTTCGGGGATCAGACCCGTATTTTCCGCTTGTATGAGTGCGACGTCGCTCGTGGAGAAGAACTTGTGGCGTTGATGATGACCACGATCGGTGGTAGCGGCGACGATGTGGCGATGTTGTTGGTGTTGATGGTTGTCGACGATGATGACCACAGGTGATGAAGATGCAGCCCTTTGTTGACGGCAAGGCGCGTACTCAGGGACGTGCGTCCTGGTAGATGTTGACGAAGACGGGCCGACGTGGAGCTGACGTGAGGACAGAACAACCGACGTAGTGCGTGAAGGCGTCCCTTGGGGCGCCGCGCGGAGCCTCCTTGCCACGATCGTTGACGATGATTTGCCGGAGTTGAGTCGACACCGAGATTGAAGTAGAGGCGCGTGATGACGACATGCGGCTGTGGACGATGCTTTTGGTGGCTAAAGAAAAATAGATCTAATAGAAAAAAGAAATTTACTAGAACTACTAAATCGATATAGGGAATTGGAAAAAAAACTAGCTACATGATGCGATGCCCACGGCGGAGATCATGAAGATCGACCTTGCCGGAGGCGGCGCGGTGGAAGCGGTGGCTAAAACCTAGGCCGAGGAGCGACACGCTATGATACCATGAAAGATTGTGGAAGTATATATTGTATTGATATTGCAAGAGGTGATTACATCGTGAGGTCTTAGACTGTTTATATAGTACTAGAAGACTTGGAGGGCAAGAAGTCTAATAGAGATAGAATTGGATTACAATATTGAACTACCAAATATGTCTAGCCGTAATATATTCTAACACTAAGTTTTTACTTGTCTCATATGTCCCTCTAAACTTTACTTGGCTCACTAAATCCCCTAAACTATCACTAATGGTTTCTATTTGATCCCCTTGACCCGTTCAAAAGGTTGGGTCAAATCCCGGGTTAAGGGGGTTAAATTGACCATTAGTGATAGTTTAGAAGGTTCAGGAGCCAAATAATATTTAGAGGGAAAATATGAGCCAAGCAAAAAGTCTATGGAAATTTTTTAAACTTTGTTCTATTCATTCAATCGACAAATTAGACATACTCCTTTTTATCTTGGAGTACACCCTTTGATTTAGCGTTGGGCTCCTGCCTTTTTACGTTGGAGTTGACCAATTTACAAAAAAGTTAAATACAGTAGTAGTCCATGTACTTGTCCAGGTATCTCGATTAGTCCTGCTAAATTCACACAATTTAACCCACATACTTTTCAATTATACTCGATTTAGTTCAAAAGCATGTTTTCCGCTCACACATCTAGAACAACACCATGCTGTTACAGTGCCCTTTTGTTCGAGAGAGGTGGGAGTGAGGACGGGGAGAGGGAAGTCGACGGAGAGGGAGGCGATGGTGGCGGCGAACTAGCGTGGAGGGAAGACGACGTCGAGACGACACCAACCGCGAAAATGTGCGTTCTAGATGTGAGAGGGGTTTAAGTTTACAAGCGAGTGGCTCTCGTGCGAGTAGGATATGTGTTCACGTGTCATTTACAACAGCTCAAATTCAACGGCAAACAAGCTTTTTAAACTAAATCGAGTTCAATTGACATGTTAAATTGTGCAAATTGAGTACCAGTACTAAATCGAGTGCGGACTGCTACTGCTACTGTATTTAACTCTTTACAAAACGCGCTCTAGCTGTTCTGTGAGCGGAGCCCCGTATCAAATGCATGGCCTGACACGCAAACGATTGAACCGAGGTTGCTCGACGTCACCCTGTCCCGTTCGGTCCTCAGTCCTTACCCCACAGCCCGCGCGATTTTTTTCAAATAGCACACTTTTTTAAATTAATTTCACAAGTGTCACGCGAATTTAGCATTTTGCAGATGTAGGCATTTGTCGATGACGGCGACACCGAATGCAACGAATCGGCGACAGCCAGACCGAGAGGTTCACTCGGCTGACACCAGCTGCAATCGGCGAGGGCGTGACCGATTACCCCAGTCGGCCAGGGCCAAGCCGAATGGGGCTGGACCAATCGGCCAGGGCCTAGCCGAGTCCACCTCTCGGTCAGAGGCAGGCCGAATGACCAATCGGCGTGGCCCTCACCGATTGGACTAATCGGCAAGGCCTTGGCCAAATCCTGCATGATCAATGCAATCAACACATGCTTAAATCACTGCAAGCAGCGCTAAACGTCCAGATTAGTTTTCGGTTCCCGCCAGCCGATTCCCGCCACTATTTCCCGCCAACCTATTCTCGCCATTATTTCCCGCCAGCCGATCCCCGCCACGTTTTCCCGCCGTTTTTCCCGCCAATTCTTCCCATTGCCTCTATAAATTCAGGCACCAAGATATTCTCTCTTCACCCAGTTTAGCTGTTCCTTCTCTTTCTCTCGCATTTCTTCTCCTCTACATCATGAGTGTGCCTTGTTCGGATCCAGAGTATAGGCCTAGGAAGATGAAAGATGCTAGGTTGCCACAAGGAGTGACACACGAGCGTTGTTGGTGCGGCCATCTCGCCAAGGTTAAGGAGTCGATCGATTTCTCCACCTGCATGGGCATGACGTTTTTCATGTGTCCCAACTACGACGCAATCCCGCCCCGACAAGCAAGTTCATCGTACGAGAGGCCTCCGGTATGTTCCCAGAGCATGGTTAATATCAAGCATTCATGTTATCATGTGTTCTTTTATTCATTTCATTGATTTGCTTGCAGTCTCCTCCTCCACTTTGCAAGTGGTACCATTGGATTGACACGGAGAAGCCAGCCTGGGCAGTGTAGGAGATTGCGGACAGGAGCCGACGTGCAAGGGAGAGCTTTCTTGATGAGGAACGTGCTGAAAGGAAGGCCGCGGACGCTAAGAAGGAACATGGGAGAGAAATGAAAGAATTCCGAGCAGAACAAGTTCGAAACCGCGAGCTGAACAGGAAGAGAAGAGAGGAAGAGGAGCGGCAGGAACATGTACGCAAGGAGGACCGTGAGGCGGAAAGGAAGAGATTAAGGGAAAGGGCTGCCGAGGCGCGGGCTGCAGAGGAACGTGGGGACAAGACCGGGAAGTACCCGCGCTGGACTCATGGCAGATAGACGTATGTATCAGTACCGATGTATCTTAATTTCGGTTGTAGTGTCGTAATGTAACTTCATTTCAGTTGTAGTGTTCTGATGTATCTTAATTTCAGTTGTACTGGCTTGATGTATCTTAATTTCAGTTGTAGTGTCTTGATGTAATTTCATTTCAGTTATAGTATTGTGATGTATCTTAAATTCAACATGTCATTTAATTTTGGAGCAAATGTAGCCAAAATATCTCCCGCCAAAATGTTCCCCGCCAAAATATCTCCCGCCAAAATGTTCCCCGCCAAAATATCTCCCGCCAAAATATCTCCCGCCAAAATATTTCTCGCCATAATGTTTCCCGCCAAAATGTTTCCCGCCATTTTTTGTTTGTTTATCCTATAAAACCCCCTCCTCACGCAGTTGTTTAAGCAAACCCTTGTAGCCAGTATGTTTCCCGGTTTTCCCTACGGTCGCAGTTTCATGACAGACATGTATGTCGACCTTTTTCATTTGGCTAGGAACTTTAGGATAGACAACAATCCAGCCCCATTAGAGGAACTAATTGGTAGTGATTGTCTCCTCACTGAGTTGGGTGAGGGATTGTGTAGAAAAGGCTGGCTGAAGAGGACTCCAGAGGAGATACGACAAGAGCTACTTCGGATCAATGCTAGGTGGAGCAAGCAAAGATTTTGTAATGAAGGGGCAAGGCAGCAGAACATCATGCTCCCTTGGATTTGATAGAAGAGAGTGAAGATGAAGATGATATATTCATGACGCCTGCCGTTGGGACTAAGTGGAGAGCTGAGTGGGACGAAAGGCAGGCCAAGAAGAAGGGTAAAGGCGAGGCATCGTCGAAGGGTAAGGACAAGCCATCATCGGCCGAGGCATCGTCGAAGGGTAAGGGCAAGAAGAGCAATGACAAGCTAGAAGAGAGTGAAGATGAAGATGATATATTTATGACGCCTGCCGTTGGGACTAAGTGGAGAGCTGAGTGGGACGAAAGGCAAGCCAAGAAGAAGGGTAAAGACGAGGCATCGTCGAAGGTTAAGGGCAAGCCGTCATCGGTCGAGGCATCGTCGAAGGGTAAGGGCAAGAAGAGCAGGCCGTGAAGAAGGCATCATCGTAGGGATAGAACAATTCTCCCTTGTAGCTCGTGTGTGTATCTTAATTATCTCGTTTGTATCCTAATTATCTGTTGTAGTCATTTGTTAGCGATCTCGGCCAAGAAATGAATAACATTGCGAAATGTCTCACACATAGAAAGGTGCATGTTTCACACATAGATAGACATATGTCTCATACATAGATAGATAGATATATAGAGAAATATCTCACACATAGAAATGTGCATGTCTCACACATAGATAGACATATGGCTGAGAGAGGTATCAGTGTCGTCGTCTGCCTTGACGCTCGTGTGGTTGCTCTGGTTACTCTGGTGGTGTCCACCCGTACCTAATGGGTGCCCGAACGTTTCGAGGAGGAATCACTGAGTCGTGCTCGTCGTACCGAGTCTCCTGTGTGGGGGTCTGAAAAATGTTGATCCAACTGCTCTGTGTCAAGAAGTCCTGGGTGTTACGCTTCATCTCATGATCACTCGTCCACGCCGATCCAGAAAAAGATCCCTGATAGTCAGGCGTAGACCCATGCACTCCAAAGGCTCCTGCATATGAATACCGAAATATATAAGAAATTGATTTGAAGCTAGTCTCGGTATTGTGTAAGACGCATACCCTGTGGTTGCGGCTATGGACGAAAGCCATAGTTCGGCGCGGGAGAGTGGCCAAAAGGTGGCTGCTACTGCTGAGGCTGCCACGACGAACCTCCACCCTGAAAAGGTGGCTGCTGCTGCTGCCACCAGTCGAAAGAACTCTGCTGCTGCCACGACGAACCTCCAAGCTGGTCTGGAGGGGGAGGCCTTGGTGTTGCCTGTGGTGTAAGCCGTGGACAAGGAGACTGTCGTACGGGCGAGGGTGGACGTGGCTGCTACTGGTGCTGCCTCTGCTGCGTCGAGTGACGCGGAGGCCGCTGTGGTCCCGCCTGGTGAGCAACGTTCGAAGAGCGGGTGCACGTGAGAACTCCGTGGATACGTCGAATCTTCTCCTCTAGGCGACTCAGCCAGGTGTGCTGCTGCTCCCGTGGTATAAGCAGAGGTCCGGACGAAAGGGACCGTCTGTAATCAGCACTATCCGTTTCAAGATCGAGTAGTAACTATGCCTGCAATTTGAACCACTAGGGTGAAAAATGGAATAGAAACTCTGTAGCAAGTAGGTGCATTAGATGAAGACAATGTGTTACCGCGTGCTGTCTGCTGCCCATAGTAGACTGGCTCGGGTAACTAATCCAAGTAGCCGCGCTCGGTATCGCCTCTGGGTCACTCTGCTGTGTGATGCATAGACGTGTGGCGCTCATGTAGCTTTGCAGATAGTGGTTGAACTCTTCCATATCAAACGGGGCATCCGAGTCCAGACTCGTGTTGTTGCGCTGTTCCACTCCTATACGTATGTCCCAACTCTATGGAGCCAGCCTGTGACGGTCTTGTTGCTTCCCTTCCTTGACAACCTACAATTTGAGAGATTGCTATAAGTCAATAAACCAGATAAGTCAATAAACTTACGTGTGGACCACCGAAGGTACGACACTCTCAGTAGGACGAGGGTCGGCCAACTAGCGAAGGCCGAACTGCCTCATTACTCTCTATAGGCTCATCTCCTCTACCTGCATGTCGAAGATGATCTTCGATTTTGTAAGCCAATATGCCACGTCTCTGGTACAGAGAGTAGAAATTAGTGTGACGGCTCCCATGTCGTCCCCATCCTTGCGGAATCTAGCACCAACGGCTTCATCCGTGTAGGGCTCCCACATCACCGAGCTCACGAGCAGCACGTCAAACTGCTCGGAGAAAGCGGGGTAGCAACCCCTCACCTGAGCATGAGAAAAGCGTATCTGCCAAAGAACACATGTCATTTCTAGTCATATAGTACATGAACTAATTAAAACTTTGCACATACCTTGCGACGTGTCCAAACTATACCGAAAGTCGGTAAGTCGATGCGGTCTGCGTCGAACAGTCCTGTCGGAGGGTCACCCAATGCATGCGATGGTTATGCCGTCTCAATAACTACGTCCGACCGTCCAATAGGAAACCGCTCCTAAGACCAAAGCTACAACAGTAAAGGGCATCCAAGCAAGCCTGACCTAGGAGCTTTACGCTGGCAACCGCTGCACATACCTATGTACGTAGCTGACAAGACCGCAGAACCCCAACTCTTTTGTGTAATCATGTCTGCGCTTGTTGCATTAGCAATCTTCAATGCAATAGGGATGTAGCGAGCGGTGATAGTGGTGACATGGTTCTCTATGAACATCACTTTCCCGAGAAGCCAAAGTAAGTACGCCTCCAAGCACCGAGTGATCTGTGGCTTAGTCAACTGGAGCTCTGGATAGCCTAACCGTTGGATCTGTATTAATGCAAAGATAGCTTAGTACCAAAAAACAATGAATGATGCGATGTGCAAAGACAACTGGACTAATAAGTTATCGAACACACCTGAAATCCTAGTAACACATAGTGTTGGATGTCGAGAAAGAGAAGAACACTCGATGAAGCACCTTTACGGATGGATCCTCAGGTATCACATAGTGTTGGATGTCGATATAGGTTCCTGGGTTCCTTGCCTGCAGTGTAAGGAGCTGTCTCACCACAGAGTCATACGCGTCTCTGAAAGAACCAAACCTATCCTCAAGAGCACTCTGCTTTGCCCTCCAAGCCTTGCCGTACGAAATGTCGTAATTAAACCTGACCCTTACTTTATTTATTATAGCCTTCACTTCCACCGCTTTGCTCTTCACTATCTCCGTGTAAAACAACCGTGCCAGAAGCGTGGACGTGAGGTTACGATGATCTGTAGGGATAGATGAAAGCTGACATGTGTGCATCACCATGTCACTCACCAACCAACTTGTGTCATATTTAGGAAGATATCCATGCACCCTGGCTGGACAATTAATATCCACGCATTTCATTATCAAGTATCTATTATTTGACACAGTTGTACTGAGAACCCTCTGTGTAGAAAATGCCTAAGCAATGACCGCATCTTGCAAATGTTTCTTATCTTGATATCTAGCACCCTGTGCAATTTTATTTTTGTGATACTCCCAGGCAGAATCATGACAGTCGTTAACGGTCATGACGCCGGAGATGTCTTGATTCCAGGATACAGGAATCCGTACGTCCTATCCACTGCCTTCTTTATCGGAACTATCTGAATCATCAGAATCATCAGTTTCACCATCCATGGAATCCTCATCCTCCATCGTGTCCTGCATGTGCCCACTTTTCTCGTCCCCATCTACCTCTCCACTTTCGTATCCCCCATCTACATCCTGACTGCTCTGCCCTGGTTCGTAACCACCACCACCACCTCCTCCTATCTGACTGCTCTGCTCTGATTCATAACCACCACCTTCAGCATTGGACATAGAGTACGTTCTGCCACTAGATTCAACACTATGGCCAGGACCGTGTCCACCTTCAGATGCTTGCGGATTGATCTCCTTCAAGACAGGAAGTACTAGTGCAACAGGGTGTATATGCCTGTCCTGGCAACCTTTTAACCATTTAAACCAATCTCGGTTATGATCTACATCCTTCAAAATCCAAAAAAATTCTTGGTAGACTTTGTCCACAATGCTTGGACACTGACGGTGTATGTTTCGAGATTATATCCTAAACAGTCCGTCAACCATTCCTTCAACTGACTAACACTTTAGGTTTGAGGAGCAGTCAAATCCAACTCCGTAAAATGAAACTCACGCAAATCTGCTCCATATTCATAGTATTAGATATTACCAGGACCATAGTAAAACTTCCTTACATTCGACATCTCTGCTGACATAAAAGAAATCAATCTAAATAATTAATAATCGACAGTGCGTAAATACTCTAAATAATATACTAATAGTCTGGTTAATTTTCCTACAAATCCACCTGCCAAATCGTTCTACAAATCCACCTATTCTAAATAAAACTATGTACAACTATCCGCAAATATTCTAAATAATAGTCTGGCTAATATTTTTATAAATCCACCTACCAATTTTTTCTACAAACCCACCTATTCTAAATAAAACTATGTACAACTATCCGCAAATATTCTAAATAATATACTAAAATCCTCATAACTATTCTAATAGCCCGCTAACCACAGCCCGCGTAGCCGCATAACCATATACAATAACTGTGATTAACGAGTGATTAGAGTTTACCCTTGAAGCGTGAGAAGCCACTCGGTACAGCAGGCTCAGTTCACCAAAGAAGCAGTACAGTGCAGCTCACAAATGCCCTAGCTCCAAGCTCCACTGCAGCATCACCATTGCCATTGCTCCACCCCAGCACCACCACCATTCCTTCAAAAATCCACCACCAAATCGAGTCCTGAACTAACCCATCAGTAGATCGGGGTTCCCCTATCTCTATAGTGATTTTAGACAGAATTTTTAGTGGCTAAACTAGGCTGAATCTGAGAAATATGGTGAAAACAGAGGCTGTTCGTCGCGGTGGAGAGAGAGAGGCGCAGGGAGCAGCAACGCGAGGAAGAAGGCGAGCGAGACGGGCTCGCGCGGCGGCGTGGTCCTCTTTTGGATCCACTCGGCCACGCTGTCGCCGAATGCCTCATTCGGCCACGGTCTCGCCGATTTGCTCTCGGTCAGAGCGGGCCCGCCACCGCCTGCGCTCGGCCAGGCTGTCGCCGAATGAGATTTTATTCGGCTTGGCCCACGCCGAGTGGACCTCTCGGTCTGGCCCACGCCGACAAATGCCTACATCTATAAAATAAAATGTTTAATTCGGGTGACAGTTATGAAATTAATTAAAAAAAGTGTGCTACTTTAAAAAAAATCGCCCGTTTCCTCCGCCTCCGTCCAGAGCGAGAGACCCGTCGATCGTCTCGCCATTGCAGCAGGTGGAAATCTCCGTCATTAAAGTGCCCCCCGGGGATCCTCCTCGGCCACAAACAAAACCCTCCTCGTCCTCCGCGCCTCCCCAAATCTTTCCCTTCCACTCCGGGACACCCTCCTCTCGTTTCACATCGCATTCATCGCCCTGTCCTCTCTACTACCCTCCCAGACCTCGACAGGCCACGTACGTAGCCTTTTCGTGCGCGAGCTGGCGCCTCGATCCTCCTGCTACTTGAGTGTGTTCACTTCTCAGTGGCCTCTGTGCTGCTTGGGTTATTATCGAACAAGGATCATTACCGATGGGGAGGCCGCCGTGTTGCGATAAGAAGGGGCTCAAGAAGGGGCCGTGGACGCCGGAGGAGGACAAGCTCCTCGTCGACTTCATCCAGACCAACGGCCATGGCAGCTGGCGCCTGCTCCCCAAGCTCGCAGGTCTGTTTTTCTCTATCAGATCCACCAACCCAGCTAGTACTATGAAATTTACTGGTGCCTCTTCTATGTTCTGTTCCCGAATAAGATGGATTGCATGATGCATATTCGATCTGGAATGGTGTATCTTGATTTTTGATTACAGGTTTTGCATGCTCTGTGCTGTGCTATCCTACGACTCACTAGTAGTTTGATTAAGCAAGCTTTCTTCGGAACACAAAAGTTCCCCATTGTCTCCAATCTCCATGACATGGATTTTGATGTGTAAACCGCATTGGGTTTCTGTCGCCCTGCATGCAGGGCTGAACCGGTGCGGCAAGAGCTGCAGGCTGCGGTGGACGAACTACCTGCGGCCGGACATCAAGCGCGGCCCCTTCACCGCCGAGGAGCAGAAGTCCATCGTCCAGCTCCACGGCATCGTCGGCAACAAGTAAGCCTCAGTTTCCCTCTTCGGCCAAGCACATTTCTTCAGTAACTTGCTTGGCTACCACTAGTACAAGTAGCTGACTCTGTAGCTCCAGCACTATAGCCATGAGCTCGTCGCAGCGTGCCACTGTGTCACCCACACTGGGCGTGCATGGCCCCCATACGCTACGCGCGCTCAATGATTCCACCTCCTGCGGTCCTGCGGAGCCTGAGCATTTCTTTACGTTGTACATGTACCAGTATTCAGGGCGATACTACTTGTGTGTGAGTAATGCAGTACTAGTATATTGATTGCAATGCAAGTGACGGCGGGGGTTCGTTGTGCGCATGTAGGTGGTCCATGATCGCGGCGCAGCTTCCCGGCCGGACGGACAACGAGATCAAGAACTACTGGAACACGCACCTGAAGAAGCACCTCCGCCTGATGGGCCTCGACGACCCTCCGCCCGGCCCGACCGCCGGCTGCCCCGCCACGCGCCACATGGCCCAGTGGGAGACCGCGCGCCTTGAGGCCGAGGCGCGCCTCTCGCGCCTCTCCTCTTCCTCATCTTCGGTCACCGCCGCCGCGACGGCCAGCACCACCTCCGGCTCCTCTTCCTCGACGGCGGCCGACGCGGGCGCCTCGGCGAAGCCCTCAGACGTCTTCCTGCGCCTGTGGAACTCCGACATCGGGAGCTCCTTCCGCAAGGTGGCGCCGCCGGTGTCCCTGAAGAAGGAGGAGGGAGTGCTGCCGGGGGAGGACTCATCAGCGGCGTCCGACGAGCGCGAGATGGACGCGGCGGCCGACGAGTGCCAGATGTTCCTAGACTTGGCCTGCGAGGAGTTCGCAGGCGACGAGCTAGGGCTGTTCCACGGCCGGTACGGTGGCTTCTCGCTCTTCCCGCCGCTCGACGTGCTCACCGAGGCGTCCCTCGACACGGCGTTCTAGGCGGCACGTACGTACTCCAGCACCTCTACGTCCGCGTATGATGTGCGTATGTACGTATGTACTGGTATGGTGTATATGCTCGTCTTTTGTGGCGCGCGTGTGACAGAGTAGCACGTGTGACAGAAAGTGCACACATTTTTGGGAGTAGTTAGTTAGCTAGCTAGGGCTTCTGTTAGGAGGTTACCATGGCCTAAGGCTGGACATCATGGTGTATTACGGCTTGTGTGATGAGATAATCTCTCCGGAGACGCTATAATACATCGAATGATGTTCGATCTTCACTTCATCTTGGAGCTGTTTTAGCAACAATATAATATTATTGGCGAGACGTCTAAGCAGTAAGTTACAAGGCAGTAACTTTGCATATGTCGACCATAATGAGTAGTATCATGCATGTGACATTGGAAAAAGCTAACGTGGCATAATAATAATTAATAAAAAGAGAAATCAATTATAATAAAAAGGTGAAGGGCATAATAATAATTAATAAAAAATAAATGATTATAATATTACTCTCTCGACTTGGATTTGTTAAATTGGCTATATCACTATAGGAATGGAGCAAGGCACCGACGGCCAAACGTCGGGGTCGTCGACATAGGCCACGAGCTAAGCTTGCCCTCGTCCTAGGATAGCTACACCGATGGCAATGCCCTCGGCATAGATATTTTCCCTTTTATCATATTAATCTTAAAAAATTATGACTAAATCATTCTAATTCAGAAAAATACAAATAATATATCAAAATTTACAGAAAAATAAGATATATCTAACTACACTCAAATATTACACATTTATAAATAAAAATTAAGTAAAACATAAAAAAATTACACATAGTTTGGAACGGGCATAAGAAATTTAAAAACAATCCAAACAATGTAAAACTTTCGCGGGATATCATATTATGTGATATAATTGTAAGGAAAAATATAAAACATAAACTATTATAAATATCATTAAAAACCTTCTCAAAATGAGCTATGATGTTCGAGGTTTTATGCCTTTCAAGCTAAACAACCAATGTTATGATTAGAATTGCGGTATAGTTTGTGATAATGCACCCATATTATGCACACATGTGCATTTTGGAATGACTTACAATCTTACAGAAGGAAGCTTTCTTTTTCATCGCACCAAAACGGCATTTTCTATTTTTCGAGTGCCAAAAATGGCTATTTTGTGAAGCAACCACTAAATTAAAGTTTCACATTGATACTATCCCATTTTGCAAAATTACTAGACCATCTTACACGGACAATTTTCCAACCGGGGTATCTTAAACCTTTCATCCACCCCTCATGAAAAAGACAAATTCCTGCGAATCAGTAGGAAGTCTATCGGATTTAAACTACATGTACATTATCTAATGCTTATGATTTTTTGAAAAATCATTTTTAGGTTCACAATATGCTATTTCATCAGAGAACCACTTCAAGTTTAGCGCGGCTCAACCCTGAGCTAAGAATCTTCATTCCCACCGTTTTGACCAGAGTTTGAAATGGGCATAACAAATTAAAAAACAATCCAAATAATATAAACCTTCGCGTGATGTCGTATTATGTGATATAGTTACAAGGAAAAATATAAAACTTGTATTATTGTAAATATCATAAAAAACCTTCTCAAAATGAGCTATCATATTCGAGGTTTCATGGCTTTCAAGCCAAACGACCAATGTTATGGCTAGAATCGAGGCGTATTTTGTGATAATATGTCCATATTATGCACACATGTGCATATTGAGATGACTTACAATTTTGCAGGAGGAAGTTTTCTTTTTCATCGCACCAAAAAAACATTTTCTATTTTCCAAAAATGGGGTGTTTTGTGAAGCAACCACCAAATGAAAGTTTCACATTGGTACTACCCTATTTTCCAAAAATATTAGACCACCTTACATAGACAATTTCCAATCGGGGTATCTTAAACCTTTCCATCCACCCCTCATGAAAAAGACAAATTGCTGCTCAATCGATAGGAAGTCGGTCAAATTTGAACTACATGTACATGATCTAATGCTCATGATTTTTTGTAAAAATCATTTTTAGGTTCATATACTTTTTCATCAGAGATCCACTTCAAGTTTAGCAGGGCTCAACCCCGAGATAAGAATCTTCATGCCCGCTGTTTTGACCATAGTTTGAAATGGACATAATTTTTTTAAAAACCATCCAAACAATGTAAAACCATCTTGTGGTGTAATATTATGTGATATAGTTGCAAAGAAAAACATAAAACTCGTATAATTGTAAATATCACAAAAAAACCTTCTCAAAATGAGATATCTTGTTCGAGATTTCATGGCTTTAAAGCCAAACGACCAATGTTATGGCTAGAATCGTGATATAGTTTGTGATAACATGCACATATTATGCACACATGTGCATCTTGGGATGGCTTCTTGTAGGAGGAAGTTTTCTTTTTCATCGCACCAAAAAAGCCATTTTCTATTTTCCGAGTGTTGTTTTATGAAGCAACCACCAAATGAAAGTTTCACATTGGTACTATCCCATTTTTCAAAAATGCTAGACCACCTTGCATGGAAATTTTTCCAACCGAGTATCTTAAACCTCATCCACCCCTCAAAAAAAGACAAATTCATGCTAAATCGGTAGGAAGTCAGTCAGATTTGAACTACATGTACATGATCTAATGCTCATGATTTTATTTTTTGCAAAAATAATTTTTAGATTTATAATATGCTATTTCATCAGAGATCCACTTCAAGTTTAGCGAGGCTCAACCTCGAGCTAAGAATCTTCATGCCCGTCGTTTTGACCATAGTTTGAAACGGGCATAAGAAATTTAAAAATGATTCAAACAACATAAAACCTTCATGGAGTCATATTATATGATATAGTTTAATGAAAAAAATATAACTTGTATTATTGTAAATATCACAAAAAACCTTCTCAAAATGAGCTATCATGTTCGAGGTTTCATGGCTTTCAAGCCAAACGGCCAATATTATGGTTAGAATCGCAGCATAGTTTGTGATAATATGCCCATATTATGCATATGTGCATCTTAGGATGGCTTACAATCTTGCAGGAGGAAGTTTTATTTTTCATCATACCAAAAAAAAACCATTTTCTATTTTCCGAGTGCTAAAAATGGAGTGTTTTGTGAAGCAACCACCAAATAAAAGTTTCGCATTGGTACTACCTGTTTTTAAAAATACTAGACCACCTTAATGGAAAATTTTACAATCAGGTTATCTTAAACGTTTCCATCCAACCCCTTATAAAAAAGACAAATTCATGTCTAATTGGTAGGAACTTGGTCAATTTTGACCATAGTTTAATACGGACAAATAAAATTATGGCTAGAATCACGACATAGTTTGTTACAAGTTGATATGGATATCATATTTGGATTCTTCTCATATTTCTGATAAATTTAGACATATCATTTGGGATTTAAATATATGAATTATTTCATATTAAATAGAAAAATACAAAAAATTAAAATCATTATATTTTTATTTCAATTCAATCATATTTTTACTTATTCATTGTTTTTATTTAAATAATTATTTGTAATTTCAAAAAATAAAGATGTGTGACATAATGATATAAGAGTTAATATGATTAATATCATAGTATTGATAACAAGGTATAAATTGCTTCGCGAAAACTGATTCAGAAAGAACGGAGTAGTTAAGCGTGCTAGCGGTGGAGTAGTGTGAGAATGGGTGACCGACCGAAAAGTTTGTCTAAGACTGCAATTTGATCGAAGATTAAGGGTAATTAGTGTTAAAAATGTTTAACTAGTCAAACAATTCAAAGAATAAAAAAAGTTGAAAAAAAGTTTGAAAAACGTTTTTTTTACAGCCGGCCGTTAGGCTATGCCGCCGGGTTATGCGGAGGGAAAAGCCATCGGCGTAGTCTATGCCGCCGGCATGGTCATACGCCGAAGGCCTCCATGGCTGCGCCAAGGGAAGGCTAGCCCGAGAAGCCTACGTCGGCGTAGCCTACGCCCACTGTTATCGTGGCTACGCCAATGGCTTTTGGCATTCGGGCTAGCATTTGATTCATGTAGCGATATAGAGACATTTCAGTATTAGATACGTCTGAATCTAGACAAATCATTTATTTTAGGACAAAGGACACGTAAACTAAATTATTTAATTACACTATAAATAGTTAAATAGAAGATAACTATCCTTCTATTTATTTTATTTTCTATAGCAACCGGCAGGAACACTGCCTATTCTATTAGAAGAAGAGAATTGGCCAGTTTGGAAGGAAAACCGGCCAAAATCCGATACAAACGTATAAAACACACGAATCCGGTTAAAAAGAAGAACCAGACCAAAAAAAATACCCCAATCGACACAGTTTTCAAGAAAAACTGGCATGACCACGCGACCTAGGTTAACTAGGTCTGGAGCACCAACACCCGCACTACGACAACAGCGCGGCCGCGCAGCCAACCACACCGATCCTGAGACCGCGCGTACCGATACATTGCAAATGTATCTATAATTTTTGATGTTCAATGCTTGGTTTTATCCACTTTCTTGTGTTTTTTCCATACTTTGGAGTACTTTTCATATGATTTGTTGGACTAACCTATTAACAAGAGCCACGGTGCCAGCTGCCTGTTTTCTGCTATTTTTGGTTTCAGGAAAATCAGAAAATGAATATTCTCGGAATTGGACGGGACAAAAGCCAAAGTGCCTATTTTTCCGGAAGTCATCAGATGCCACAGTACGAGACGGAGAGGGGCCAGGGGGCCACCACACCACCTGGCCGCGCGGCCCAGCCTGGCCCACGCCAGGGGGTGGTCTGGCCGCCTCCGGCACCCCCTCGGCCTCCCCTTATGCCTATAAGATGCCCTCAGGACGAAAACCCTAAGTACCCGATCAAAAATCAACGAAAGAGTCTGTAGCTACCGTCTTCTCCATCCCTAGATCGGAGGGATCTGAAGCTCTTCCCAGCACCCTGCCAGAGAGGGGAATTCACCCTGGAGGCCTTCTTCATCACCATGGAAGCCTCTGGTGTGATGCGTGAGTAGTTCATCCTTGGACTACAGATCCATGTAGTAGCTAGATGGCTGGTTCTCCTCCTTTATGCTTTCATGTCTAGATCTTGTGAACTCCGTTCATGATCAAGATCATCTATTTGTAATTCTGCATGTTGTGTTTGTGGGGATCCGATGGATATTGAGATACTATTTCAGATTGATTATTGATTCTATCATGTCTTTGTTATTTGTGATCTTGTATGCTTTCCGTTGTTAGTAGCTATCTTGGCCAAGTAGATGCTAGCAACTCCAAGAGTTAGTATTTATGCTCGATAGTGGGTTCATGTCTCTGGTAATCTGGGGAAGTGACAGAAATCTCTAATGTACTAGATGTGCTATTGCTACTACAACAATCCTTTGTTTATAGAACAATCGTATTGTTTACTTTACACGTAGTTCGTAAAGAAATAATCTGTTGTTTGTAACTTAATACTGGAGGGGGTTCGGATGATAACCTGAAGGTGGATTATTAGTCATAGATGCAGTTGGATGGCGGTCTATGTATAATGTTGTAATGTCCAATCAAATCTCAAAGGAGGCAAGATAATTAGTATATGCATGTATTGCTTTTCTCGATGTTTGTCAATTGCCACGCTGTAATTTGTTCACCCAGCATGTTATCTATCTTAAGGAGAGCAACCTCTAGTGAACTATGGATCCCGGTCCTCTTGCTTTTGCATACAATCTATAAACTGTTTACTGTTTTGTGTCTACTTTCTGCATACTATTACTTCCTTCCATTCGATACGTTTAATCCTTTGTTTTCAGCAAAACACGGTCAGATTGACAACCTCATCGCAAGTTGGGGACAAAGTTCTGTGGTTGTGTTGTGCAGGTCTCCACGTTGCTACTAGCACCGGTAGTGCGCCCTACCAAGGCTCAGCTAGCAACACCTTTGGGGTGTTTCCTTTCTCCTACTGGATTGATAATCTTGGTTTCATAACTGAGGGAAACTTGCTGATGTGCTCATCATACCTTCCTCTTGGGGTTCCCAACGAGCTCTACATCAACACCGAGCCATCAAGCATTTTTCTGGCACCGTTGCCGGGGAGTCAAGGACATCTTCACAAGGGGAGTCCCTCATAACCAATCTCTTTACTTTTTTATTTTTGTTTTGCTTAGTTCCTTTTTGCTTTGTTTGCTTGTTTCTTTATGAAAAACACACAAAAATTAGTTTTACTAGTTTGCTTTCTTATTTGAAAACACAAAAAATGACTACTCTTGAAAACACTAAGTTGTGTGACTTCACTAGCACCAACAACAATGATTTTTGAGCACACCTATTGATCCACCTGTGCCTGAAGATACTTTCTTTGAGATAAAACCTGCTTTACTCAATCTTGTTATGAGTTATGTCAAAAAAAATCTTGTTATGAGAGAACAATTTTCTGGTATTGGTAATGAAGATGATGCTGCCTGATGGCTCTGTGTATGGCTCCCGAAAAATGCTGGAGCAGTGTTGATGTAGAGCTCATTGGGAACCCCAAGAGGAAGGTATGATGAGCACAACCGCAAGTTTCCCTCAGTTATGAAACAAAGGTTTAATCGAACCAGTAGGAGCAAGGAAACACCCCAAAGGTGTTACTCGCTGAGCTTTGGCAGGGCGCACTACAGGTCCTAGTAGCAACGTGGAGACCTGCACAACACAACCACAGAACTTTGTCCCCAACCTACGATGAGGTTGTCAATCTCACCGTGTTTTGCGGAAAACAAAGGATTAAACGTATCGAATGGAAAGAAATAAAAGTTTGCAGAAAGTAAACACAAAACAGTAAACAGATTGTAGATTGAATGTAAAAGACAAGGACCGGGATCCATAGTTCACTAGAGGTAGCTCTCCTTAAGATAGATAACATGCTGGGTGAACAAATTACAGTGGGGCAATTGACAAACATCGAGAAAGCAATACATGCATATACTAATCATCTTGACTCCTTTGAGACTTGATTGGGCATTACAACATTATACATAGACCGCCATCCAACTGCATCTATGACTAATAATCCACCTTCAGGTTATCATCCGAACCCCCTCTAGTATTAAGTTGCAAGCAACAAATTATTGCTTTACGAACTACGTGTAAAGTAAACAATAGGATTGTTCTATGAACAAAGGATTATTGTTTTCTCCCTAGTAGCAACAGCACATCTAGTACCTTAGAGATTTCTGTCACTTTCCTAGATTACCAAAGGCATGAACCCACTATCGAGCATAAATACTAATTCTTGGAGTTGCTACCATCTACTTGGCCAAGATAGCTACTAACAACGGAAAGCATGCAAGATCACAAATAACAAAGACATGATAAAATCAATAATCAATCTGAAATAGCATCTCAATATCCATCAGATCCCCGCAAACACAACATGCAGAATTACAAATAGATGATCTTGATCATGAACGGAGCTCACAAGATCTAAACATGAAAGCACAAAGGAGGAGAACCAGCCATCTAGCTACTACATGGATCCGTAGTCCAAGGATGAACTACTCACGCATCACACCGAAGGCTTGCATGGTGATGAAGAAGGCCTCTAGGGTGAATTCCCCTCTCCTGCAGGGTGTCGGGAAGAGCTTCAGATCCCTCCTGATCTAGGGATGGAGATGACGGCGGCTATAGACTCTTTCGTGGATTTTTGATCGGGTACTTAGGGTTTACGTCTCGAGGGCATCTTATAGTCGGAAGGGGAGGTCGGGGGGGTGCCTGGGCTGGCGACATCACCCCCTGGTGCGGGCCAGGCCTAGCCGCGCGGCCAGGTGGTGTGGCCGCCCTCTAGCCCCTATCCGTCTCGTATTCTGCCACTTGATGACATCTGGAAAAATAGGCACTTTGGCTTTTGTCCCATCCAATTTCGAGAATATTCATTTTCTGACTTTCCTGGAACCAAAAACATCAGAAAACAGGCAGCTGGCACTGTGGCTCTTGTTAATAGGTTAGTCCAAGAAATCATATGAAAAGTACTCCAAAGTTGGAACAAAACACAAGAAAGTGGATAAAACCAATCATGGAACATCAAAAATTATAGATACATTTGCAATGTATCAACATACCCAAGCTTAACTCCTGCTCGTCCTCGAGTAGGTAAGTGATAAAAAGAAAGAATACTTTTTGAGGTGACATGCACCATCAAAGACTTGATCAAAGTATTTGCAAAATATTCAAAGCTGGGATCATAGTACTTCAATCATAACATGAAAGACAAAGTTCTAGCAATAAGCAAAGAAATTATGATGCAACATGAAAAGGCACAAACAAAAGATTCATGAATAACAATGCTTTGCAAGACGTTTGTTTGTTTCACATAAAGAAAACATGGCATAATAGTATTCAGCTTGTCCCTCAATAGAGTAGCAAATATAAATGCATAGGACACCTTCAAAGTTCATAAGTGTGACTAGATACAATAGTTTAAAACAAGCAATATCAAAGTATGCATCAATCAACTAGTCTTGGAACAATGCACATAGAACTAAGAATGGCCACTATGCTCTCAAAGTAAGTGCATAAAGATAGAAGGTGAGACTCAATATAATGGTGGAAGAAAGACCTTTGTAAAAGGAAGTAGGGATTCAAGTCTCATAAAGAGCTTCCAAAAATTATGGTACTTATAGCTTTCAGCTCTCATTGCCCCTATCATAAGCATATTTAAGTGATTAAGGTTAAAGTGAACAAACTATGGTGTACATGCTTGATGAAGTATAAGTCAGAAATCTCATGTCCCTTGTATACGAGGGCCGCTCCTCATGCTACTCAAGTTTAGTCACCAGTAAGTTCTTGTCATTGTAAGTACATGTGTATCATTGAGAACCGCCAACGAGCTACCCCTTGCCCGATGATACAGAAGAATCCCCATATCAAAATGACAAGGCAAGCAGGCAACGAGCATCTCAGCATTCTTCTTATTTACCATGGGAATATGGTGCTTTTTTCTCTCTTTCCTCTTTTCATAGTATCTTTTTTTTCTTTTTCTCTTTTTTCTCAATATAGGACTCTTTTTTATAAGAAGAATGCTTCATAGACATCTCATTATGGTTACGCTGCAGGTTTCCACCATGTCAGCATGGATTAGACCAGGGGCCCAAGCGTTTCTCTAACACATATACATAACTCCATGGACTTACAAGCTCCCCTTTCATTTCACACCGACGACATCCATATACAAAAGAGCATGATATCAACTTGGTACAAGTACCAAGTGCAATCTTGAAAGCGTTCCCCATGAAAGCATGGTTCTGCTAATTCTCAACAAATAAGTGCAAGCATATACAACATAGAAGACACAATGGTTCAAGTTTATTAAGGGCAAGAAAAGTAAAGTGTGCCATCAAGTTCGTGAGAGCTTTAATCACTAGTTTTCTCATAACAAGTTTAATTTGGAAGGTAAAAAAAGCATTAATATACTTGGAATAGCATAAGATAGTAGGTAGGTATGGTGGACTCTTTGGAATAACTTGGTTTTCGGAGTTGGATGCATGAGTGGAACTCATACTTGGTGGTGGAGGCTAGCAAAAGACTGGGAGCGACAAACTAAGAGAGCAATAATGGCCATAATCATGCAGAGCGACAAAACATCATTGATCAAAGCATAAAGTGATACTATAAGTTGAAAACTAAAGGATCATAAAGTCTATGGTGACTTGAGATAGTCATAACATGGTGTGAGCATGCGCCAAGTCAACCCAAATAAAACATCAAAGGAGAATACCACTATACTATGCTTTAATATGCTAAAACAACGCATGATTCATCAAAGGCACATTAAGCAATCTCAATTGTTTATAGTAAGTCATGCTAAAACAAAGAATACTAAGCATAAAGCCATAACAATACCAAGCATGGCATGACAAAGCATAGGCCACAGTCAAAAACAAGCTCTTTTTACCACATACGCATGAACTTTCCTTCTCTTTTCCAAGCCAAACCAAACTATTTGCAAACCAATGTATGAAAGAGGGGGTCCAACCAATTTATTTAGAAAACTAAGCAAACCAAGCAAACGAAAAACCAAAACGAAAATGAAAAAGAAGATGCTCCAAGAACAACACAACTGTGCATGAAACAATAAAAATGAAGCGTTTGGAAGAAACCTAGGATTTTTATTGATGAAGAAGGGGATGCCTTGGGTATCCCCAAGCTTTGACGCTTGTACTTCTTGGATATTTCTTGGGGTGACACGCATGGCATCCCCAAGCTTGAGCTTTACTCCATCCTTCATCTCATTAGACATTCCTTCCATACACCTGAAATTTTTCCTTCATACAAAACTTCACACAATCTTTATTAGCAACATTAGTGCACTCAAGATAAATAAGTCTTAAGGTTCAGTTCTAACACCAAATAAACTTCCATTAGAACACTAGCTACTGTAGCACTTCCCTCAAAAATCTCAATTCCTCAAAAGAACTAAAAAAGGAAACAACAAGAAGGAAATGCAGAAAATGGCAGAAATCTGTCAAAACATACCAGCAGTTAAAGACGATTTTTTTCGAAGACCTTCTGTTGCTCAAATCACAAAGTGTTGAGCTAATGAAAGTTAGTTAACAAACTGGGGAAGAAACACAAAAATTTACGCCTCAAAAATACTTTCAGAGTTTACACGAATTTTTACGGTGAAGCACAGAAATCTGTTTTGGGACAACAACTTTCCCAATCATTAATTCTCCCTCATTAGAGGTTAATCTTGGCACAAAAAGCAAATAAAAAGGATAAGGAGAGGTTATTACAGAGGTAATAACTTCCAAGACTCATCTAAAACTTTTGGGTAATCTCCCAATAAGTACTTTTCTTTAACGCCTTTAAGTTAGGCATGATAGTTTGAGAAGATGCTCACATAAGAAATATGAATTGAAGTAAAAGAGAGCATCAAGAAGCAAATTCAAAACACATTTAAGTCTAACCCACTTCCTATGCATAAGAATCTTGTAAGAAAATAAATCAAAGAAGCACATAGTAACAAGAATGGGTAGATAAAACAAGAGCAACTTCAAAACTTTCAGCACATAGAGAGGTGTTTCATTACCATGAAAACTTTTACAACCATATTTTCCTCTCTCATAATAATTTTCAGTAGACTCATGAATAAACTCAACAATATAACTATCACATAAAGCATGCTTTTCATGATCTACAAACACTAGAGCTTTATTATAAATATTTTCAAAAGAATCCGCAGGAACATGACATTCGTCCTCCTTTGGTAAGCATGGGGGACAATCAAATAATGTAAGGGGTAAAGAGTTACTCTCATTAGAAGGTAGGGATGGGTAGATCCATTCTTCCTCCTCTTGATCATCACTCTCTTCCTCTTTTTCATCCAATGAGCTTCCAGTTTCAGCAATTTCTTCTTCCATAGGCTCCTGCAAGGCATTAGTCTCTTCCATTGGTGGAGAGCATCTATTAAGATATTTAAGAATATAGCCAGTTTCTACCTTGTAATTGTCAAAGCAAAATTTAAGTATATCATAAACCTCATATTTATAAGGTGAATCATCAGTATTTTCAAGCAAACTAGCAAGTTCAAATGCACCCTTCCAAGCAATACATTCTTCAATTTGTTCCACATCATAAAAGTCATAATTCCCTTTAACATAAGAAGATATGGTAACATTATCATTATACTCACATTGAAAAGGGAGGTGTTTATACCTCCTACAGCAACAAGATTTATCAAAGCAATAAGTAACATTGGAAGTAGAGCACACGTTTCTAGCAATGGTATTCAATTTATCAATTTGTTCCCATAAGTGTTTCCCTTTTTGTGATAAGCGGTGTTCCTTATAATAGTATATTTGTTCTTCCGTGAACCCACCATGCCAATAAGATTCAGTTTCAAAAAAACCAACCATTGATAGGAAGCATGATAAAGCAAGGCAATAATAGACCAACAACTATAGTAGGAACTAATTTTTTTTTGTTTTTGATAAAGAAAGCAAACTAGTAAAACTAATTTTTGTGTGTTTTTGATAAAGAAACAAGCAAACAAAGCAAAAAGAAACTAAGCAAAACAAAAATAACAAAGTAAAGAGATTGGTTATAAGGGACTCCCCTTGTGAAGATGTCCTCGACTCCCCGGCAACGGCGCCAGAAAAATGCTTGATGGCTCTGTGTATGGCGCCCGAAAAATGCTGGAGCGGTGTTGATGTAGAGCTCGTTGGGAACCCCAAGAGGAAGGTATGATGAGCACAACAGCAAGTTTCCCTCAGTTATGAAACCAAGGTTTAATCGAACCAGTAGGAGCAAGGAAACACCCCAAAGGTGTTACTAGCTGAGCTTTGGCAGGGTGCACTACCGGTGCTAGTAGCAACGTGGAGACTTGCACAACACAACCACATAACTTTGTCCCCAACTTGCGATGAAGCTATCAATCTCACCGTGTTTTGCGGAAAACAAAGGATTAAACGTATTGAATGGAAAGAAGTAAAAGTTTGCAGAAAGTAAACACAAAATAGTAAATAGATTGTAGATTGAATGTAAAAGACAAGGACCGGGATCCAGAGTTCACTAGAGGTGGCTCTCCTTAAGATAGATAACATGTTGGGTGAACAAATTACAGTGGGGCAATTGACAAACATCGAGAAAGCAATACATGCATATACTAATCATCTTGACTCCATTGAGACTTGATTGGGCATTACAACATTATAAATAGACCACCATCAACCTGCATCTATGACTAATAATCCACCTTCAGGTTATCATCCGAACCTCCTCTAGTATTAAGTTGCAAGCAACAGATTATTGCTTTACGAACTACGTGTAAAGTAAACAATACGATTGTTCTATGAACAAAGGATCGTTGTTTTCTCCCTAGTAGCAACAACACATCTAGTACCTTAGAGATTTCTGTCACTTCCCCAGATTACCAGAGGCATGAACCCACTATCGAGCATACATACTAACTCTTGGAGTTGCTAGCATATACTTGGCCAAGATAGCTACTAACAATGGAAAGCATGCAAGATCACAAATAAGAAAGACATGATAGAATCAATAATCAATCTAAAATAGCATCTCAATATCCATCGGATCCCCACAAACACAACATGTAGAATTACAAATAGATGATCTTGATCATGAACGGAGCTCACAAGATCTAAACATGAAAGCACAAATGAGGAGAACCAGCCATCTAGCTACTACATGGATCTGTAGGCCAAGGATGAACTACTCACGCATCACACTGGAGGCTTGCATGGTGATGAAGAAGGCCTCCAGGGTGAATTCCCCTCTCCGGCAGGGTGCCGGGAAGAGCTTCAGATCCCTCCTGATCTAGGGATGGAGATGACGGCGGCTACAGACTCTTTCGTGGATTTTTGATCGAGTACTTAGGGTTTACGTCCCGAGGCCATCTTATAGTCGGAAGGGGAGGCCGAGGGGGTGCCTGGGCTGGCGACACCACCCCCTGGTGCGGGCCAGGCCTGGCCGCGCAGCCAGGTGGTGTGGCCGCCCTCTGGCCCCTCTCCGTCTCGTATTCTGGCACTTGATGACATCCGGAAAAATAGACACTTTGGCTTTTGTCTCCGTCCAATTCCGAGAATATTCATTTTCTGACTTTCCTGGAACCAAAAACAGCAGAAAACAGGCAGCTGGCACTGTGGCTCTTGTTAATAGGTTAGTCCAAGAAATCATATGAAAAGTACTCCAAAGTTGGAACAAAACACAAGAAAGTGGATAAAACCAAGCATGGAACATCAAAAATTATATATACATTTGCAATCTATCACTAGCCATCTAAATTACTTTGTTGAACTTTGTGAGATGCAAAAGCATAGGGATGTAGATGGTGATATTATTAAGCTGAAATTGTTTCCTTTCTCTTTGAGAGGAAAAGCTGAAACAAGTTTAAACAATCTGATAATGAGCATGTTGCTCAAGCTTGGGAAAGAATGAAATCTTTGGTTAAGAATTGTCCCACTCATGGACTGACTGCTTGGATGATCATCCAAACTTTTTATGCAGGATTGAACTACTCTTCAAGGAACCTATTGGATTCTGCTGCTGGAGGTACCTTTATGACCATTACTTTGGGTGCTGCAACAAAGCTTCTGGATAATATAATGGTTAACTATTCTGAAAGGCATACTGAGAGAGCTCCACAAGGTAGGAAGGTAAATTCTGTTGAGGAAACTTCCTCCTTGAGTGATAAGATTGATATTATTATGTCTATGCTTGTTAATGGGAAAGCCCATATTGATCCAAATAATGTTCCCTTAGCCTCTTTGGTTGCTCAAGAAGAGCAAGTTGATGTGAACTTCATAAGAAATAACAATTTTGGCAATAATGCTTATAGGAGTAATTTTGGTAACAACAATTATAAGCCATATCCTCCTAACAAAGGTAATGCTTATGGAAATTCTTACAACAATAATATGAGTGCTCCCTCTGAACTTGAAGTTATGCTTAAAGAGTTTATTAGTAAACAAACTTCTTTCAATAAAACTATTGAGGAAAAACTGTCTAATGCTGAAAGAAATATAGCATCTTTGGTTGAAGCTCAATCTTCTTTGAATAAAATGGCTGCTAAACCTGAAACTAATGATAATCCCTTTGCAGCCACTAATCCTATACAAGTAAGAATTGATGAAAATGTTAGACTATTAGCTGAATTACATGCTAAGTGGGAAAGAGAAGATGAAATTGCTAGAAATATTAGTGTTTCTACTATTACCACCACTAGTGTTGAGGCTAGTAATAGTTCTACTACTTTAGATGATAAATTTGATTTTGATCTTAATGGTTGCAATATCTCTGAAGTTATTAAGTTCCTACAAAAGCTTGCTAAAAGTCCTAATGCTAGTGCTATGAACATGGCTTTTACAAAACACATTACTGATGCTCTCATAAAGATTAAAGAAGAAAAGATGAAACATAAAGCTTCTATTCCTATAAAACAAGAAGATGGTTGGGAACCCATCATTAGTATGAAAGAGAATGACTTTGATTTCAAAGCTTTATGTGATCTTGATAGTAGTGTTTCTATCATGTCCAGAAGGATTTATGATATTCTTGATTTGCCTCCACTTGAAGATTGTTATTTGAATGTCCCACTTGATGATAATGCTAAAAAGAAACTCATGGAGAGTCTTAATGATGTTCTTATTATGGTTAACAATGCCTATGTCCCCGTTGATTTCTATGTTTTGGATGTTGAATACAATGCTTCTTGTCCTATTACTTTGGGAAGACCTTTTCATAGAACTGTTGGTGCCATTATTGATATGAAAGAAGGAACCATTAAATATTAACTCCCACTCAAGAAAGGTATAGAACACTTCCCTAGGAAGAGAGAGAGAAGATTTTTTTGCTTCTCCTATGAAAACAAAATTTGGTATTAATACTTCGTCATTTGAGAACACTTGATCTTTTTTCTTGCTTCTTATGCCTAACTTAAAGGCGTTAAAGAAAAGTACTTATTGGGAGATAACCCAAAAGTTTTAGATAAGTCTTGGAAGTTATTACTTCAGTAATAAACGCTCCTTATCCTTTTTATTTGCTTTTTGTGCCAAGAGTAACCTCTAATGAGAGAGAAGTAATGATTGGGAAATTTGCTGTCCCGAAACAGATTTCTGTGCTTCACCATAAAAATTAGTGTAAAATCTCTGAACGTCTTTTTGAGGCATGAATGTTTGTGCTTCTGCCCCAGGTTGTTATCTAACTTTCGTTAGTTCAAGACTTTTTGATTTGAGCAACAAAAGGTCTTCGAAAAAATTCGTATTTACCTGCTGGTCTGTTTTGACAGATTTCTGCCATTTTCTGCATTTGCTTCTTGTTGGTTTCTTTTTGAGTTATTTTGGGGAATTGAGCTTTTTGAGGGAAGTGCTACAGTATCTAGTGTTCTATTGGAAGTTTATTTGGTGTTAGAAATGAACCTTAAGACTTATTTATCTTGAGTGCACAATGTTGCTAATAAAGATTGTGTGAAGTTTTGTATGAAGGAAAAATTTCAGGTGTATGGAAGGAATGAGTAATGAGATAAAGGATGGACTAAAACTCAAGCTTGGGGATGCCACGCGTGTCACCCCAAGAAATATCCAAGAAGTACAAGCGTCAAAGCTTGGGGATGCCCAAGGCATCCCCTCTTCATCAATAAAAATCCCAGGTTTCTTCCAAACGCTTCATTTTTATTGTTTCATGCACAGTTGTGTTGCTCTTGGAGCGTCTTCTTTTTCGTTTTTTTGTCTTCCATTTGCTTGGTTTGCTTAGTTTTCTGAATAAATTGGTTGGACCCCCTCTTTCATACATTGGTTTGCAAATAGTTTGGTTTGGTTTGGAAAATAGTAGGAAAGTTCATGCTTATGTGATAAAAAGAGGTCGGTTTTGACTATGACCTATGCTCTATCATGTCATGCTTGATATTGTTTTGGATTTATTCTTAGTATTCTTTGATGTAGCATGACTTGCTATAAACAATTGAGATTGCTTAATGTGCCTTGGATGAATCATGCGTTGTTTTAGCATATTAAAGCATAGTATAGTGGTATTCTCCTTTGATGCTTTATTTGGGTTGACTTGGCGCATGCTCACACCATGTTATGACTATCTCAAGTCACCATAGGCTTTATGATCCTTTAGTTTTCAACTTGTAGTATCACTTTATGCTTTGATCAATGATGTTTTGTCGCTCTGCATGATTATGGCCATTATTGCTCTCTTAGTTTGTCGCTCCCAGTCTTTTCCTAGCCTCCACAACCAAGTATGAGTTCCACTCATGCATCCAACTCCCTAAACCAAGTTATTCCAAAGAGTCCATCATACCTACCCATTAGCTTACGCTATTCCAAGTATATTCATGCTTTTGTTTACCTTCCGAATTAAACTTGTTATGAGAAAACTAGTGATTAAAGCTCTCATGAACTTGATGGTACACTTTACTTTTCTTGCCCTTAATAAACTTGAAATATTGTGTCGTCTATGTTGTATATTCTTGCACTTATTTGTTGGGAATTAGCAGAACCATGCTTTCATGGGGAACGCTTTCAACATTACACTTGGTACTTGTACCTAGTTGATATCATGCTCTTTTGTATATGGATGTCGTCGGTGTGAAATGAAAGGCGAGCTTGTAAGTCCATGGAGTTATGTATATGTGTTAGAGAAACGCCTGGGCCGCTGGTCTAATCCATGCTGACATGGTGGAAACCTGCAGCGTAACCATAATGAGCTGTCTATGAAGCATTATTCTTATAAAAAATGAGTCCTATATTGAGAAAGAAAAAAAAAGAGAAAAAGAAAAAAAGAGATTATGAAAAGAGGAAAGAGAGAAAAAAGCACCATATTCCTATGGTAAATAAGAAGATTGCTGAGATGCTCGTTGTCTGCTTGCCTTGTCATTTTGATATGGGGATTCTTCCGTATCATCAGGCAAGGGGTACCCTGTTGGCGGTTCTCTATGATACACATGTACTTACGATGAAAAGAACTTACTGGTGACTAAACTTGAGTAGCATGAGGAGCGTCCCTCGTATACAAGGAACATGAGATTTCAAACTTATACTTCGTCAAGCATGTACACCATAGTTTGTTCACTTTAACCTTAATCACCTTAAAGATGCTTATGATAGGGGCAATGAGAGCTGAAATCTATAAGTACCATAATTTTTGGAAGCTCTTTATGAGACTTGAATCCCTACTTCCTTCTATAAAGGCCTTTCTTCCACCATTATATTGAGTCTCCACCTTCTACCTTTATGCACCTACTTTGAGAGCATAGTGGCCATTCTTAGTTCTATGTGCATTGTCCCAAGACTAGTTGATTGATGCATAACTTGATATTGCTTGTTTTAAACTATTTATATCTAGTCACTCTTATGACTTTGAAGGTGTCCTATGCATTTATATTTGCTACTCTATGAGGGACAAGTTGAATGCTATTATGCTATATTTTCTTTATGTGAAACAAACAAACGTCTTGCAAAGCATTGTTATTCATGAATCTTTTGTTTGTGCCTTTTCATGTTGCATCATAGTTTCTTTGTCTTATTGCTAGAACTTTGCCTTTCATGTTATGATTGAAGTACTATGATCCCAGCTTTGAATGTTTTACAAATACTTTGATCAAGTCTTTGATGGTGCATGTCACCTCAAAAATTATTCTTTCTTTTTATTACTTACCTACTCGAGGACGAGCAGGAGTTAAGCTTGGGGATATTGATACATTGCAAATGTATCTATAATTTTTAATGTTCCATGATTGGTTTTATCCACTTTCTTGTGTTTTGTCCACACTTTGGAGTATTTTTCATATGATTTCTTGGACTAACCTATTAACAAGAGCCACAGTGTCAGCTGCCTATTTTCTGATGTTTTTGGTTCCAGGAAAGTCAGAAAATGAATATTCTCGGAATTGGACGGGACAAAAGCCAAAGTGCCTATTTTTCCAGATGTCATCAAGTGGCAGAATACGAGACGGATAGGGGCTAGAGGGCGGCCACACCACCTGGCCGCGCGGCTAGGCCTGGCCCGCACCAGGGGGTGGTCTGACCGCCTCCGGCACCCCATTGGCCTCCCCTTCCGCTTATAAGATGCCCTCGGGACGAAAACCCTAAGTACCCGATCAAAAATCCACGAAAGAGTCTATAGCCGCCGTCATCTCCATCCCTTGATCAGGAGGGATCTGAAGCCCTTCCCGGCACCCTGCCAGAGAGGGGAATTCACCCTGGAGGCCTTCTTCATCACCATGCAAGCCTCCGGTGTGATGCGTGAGTAGTTCATCCTTGGATACGGATCCATGTAGTAGCTAGATGGCTGGTTCTCCTCCTTTGTGCTTTCATGTCTAGATCTTGTGAGCTCCGTTCATGATCAAGATCATCTATTTGTAATTCTGCATGTTGTGTTTGCGGGGATCCGATGGATATTGAGATGCTATTTCAGATTGATTATTGATTCTATCATGTCTTTGTTATTTGTGATCTTGAATGCTTGCCGTTGTTAGTAGCTATCTTGGCCAAGTAGAAGCTAGCAACTCCAAGAGTTAGTATTTATGCTCGATAGTGGGTTCATGCCTCTGGTAATCTAGGGAAGTGACAGAAATCTCTAAGGTACTAGATGTGCTGTTGCTACTAGGGAGAAAACAACAATCCTTTGTTCATAGAACAATCATATTGTTTACTTTACACGCAATTCGTAAAGCAATAATCTGTTGCTTGCAACTTAATAATGGAGGGGGTTCGGATAATGACCTGAAGGTGGATTATTAGTCATAGATGCAGTTGGATGGCGGTCTATGTATAATGTGGTAATGCCCAATCGAATCTTAAAGGAGTCAAGATGATTAGTATATACATGTATTGCTTTCTCGATGTTTGTCAATTGCCCCGCTGTAATTTGTTCACCCAGCATGTTATCTATCTTAAGGAGAGCCACCTCTAGTGAACTATGGATCCTGGTCCTCTTTTTTTACATACAATCTACAAACTCTTTACTATTTTGTGTTTACTTTCTGCAAACTATTACTTCATTCCATTCGATACGTTTAATCCTTTGTTTTCAGCAAAACACGGTGAGATTGACAATCTCATCGCAAGTTGGGGACAAAGTTCTATGGTTGTGTTGTGCAGGTCTCCACGTTGCTACTAGCAGCGGTAGTGTGCCCTGCCAAGGCTCAGCTAGCAACACCTTTGGGGTGTTTCTTTGCTCCTACTGGATTGATAACCTTGGTTTCATAACTGAGAGAAACTTGCTGCTGTGCTCATCATACCTTCCTCTTGGGGCTCTCAACGAGCTCTACATCAACACCGAGCCATCACGTACTTCTAGGCGATGATGCAGCAAATAGACAGCACAAGCTCAAAACGCCTGGTGGAGCACCAAATCTCCAAAGACATCGCCCTCAAGAGGGAAATCGACGGTAGCGTCGCTGATGCCCTCTCTGGCAGAAACTAGAGCTCAGGTTTTCACCCGAAGAGTTTGTGACCCGAAACAACGAGGGAGGTGAAGGAGCTTCTCAACGATGCCTCCAACGAGAGAAACGACGTCAGTGGACACCGACATCGCCGGCATCAACCTAGGTCGATAACCGCCCTTTTCTCAAACTAGTAGAGAGATAAAGTCTAAAGATGTCGTGCCAGCCCTAACGATGACGCCGAGTCTCGTAGTCTCGAGCACTATGAAACCATCTCCAGGGTTTACCAAAAGCCCAAAAGTGATTCAAACTCCTATGAATTAATTCAGTACACCAAGCCTTGCGTTGCTAAGCACCTCTTTGATTCGAGGAAAGCCGTAGGAAAGTAAAGGATAGGCTAACCTATAGGAATTGGTCTTCATAGCACCGTTTGATTCATAAGAACTAGTTAAAGAAATAATACTCCCTCCGTCTTGAAAAAGATATCGCATGTTTGACAAAATTCGGATGTATCTGTATATTAAATAGTGTGTAAGTTCATTCAAATTTAGACAAATCCACGATATTATTTTTAGGATGGAGGGAGTACATGAAATTTTCCTTCGAATGCCATTTCAAAGAAAAACGTAGGAAATTTAGGCCCCCTTTGATTCATAAATAGAAAATGTGTCGAAATAAGAAGTGTGTCGGATTTAAATGTCACGTCTTAGTTGAATCCTATGGAAAGAACAATTATTGTTAGAGTATACAATGATTTTGTATTGCAGTAGATCAATGAATGATATATTTGGTAGTTTAGGATTCTACGCTTATTAGTCGTAAAGTCTTTTGTACTACATAAACAGTCTAAGGGCTCAATGTAATCAACGTTTACAATATCAATACAATTAATATTCCGCAATATTTCATGGTATCAGAGCTTTCGTTTCTTGATCTAGGGTTTAGCCCACCACTTCTGTCGTGTCGCCCCCGAGAAGATCGATCTCGCCGGGGGCTGCGCAACTCGTAGATTAGATCCAATAGATTTTGTCAAAATTTACTCGCTAGCAGTTTGACCGGTGTTTCTTCTTCTTTCGCCGATCATATATCGGCTTACGTCGCCAGCCGACCGTCGCCGCATGTCGCCATCACGCGCATCTACTCCAACCTCGGCATCGACTCATCTCCGGCAAATCATCGTCAACGAACGTGCCAAGAAGGTTCCGCCCAACGCCCAAGGGACGCCTTCACGCGCTGTCGCCGCCTTCTCCGTCCGCACGTTGCCTCCATGTCGGGTCGTCTTCATCAACATCAACCAGGACGCACGTCCCCGAGTACGCGTCTCACCATCAACAAGGGACACACCTTCATCATTCGTGGTCATCATAGCTGACACCCATATACGCCAACAACCCCATCACACGTACCACATCGTCTCCGCCACCACCGTTGAAATCTTCGTCAACGCCAACAGGTTTAACGTTGCCGCACTCCAGCATGTATATGAATAAAACGGGTTTGATCCTTAACATCTACTACCTCGCCTTCAACAACACGAAAAAGCTCTAGCATGTGGATCGATAAAACGAGTTAGATCCCCAACATCTACTACCGCTACAGCCTGATCGTCATCGACAACCACCTCGCTATCTTCGTCCACCATGACCTCGCCGCTAGAGTCGTAATATTTTTTTGCACCGCTTGTGCTCAATTTTCTTCTTGCAACCACTTCGTCTACTCCGGCGCATACGACGCGCAACCGACCGTACACGGAGCCCTCCTCTATTACTCCCTCCGACTTTAGCTGATATGGCTCGTGATGGTCTTTATCTTCGCACGTCTGGTATTGGCACCACTGACACATGCCTTCGTCCTCGGTGGGCTCCCGAGTTTGGCAAGTTCGGCACGGCGTGTCGCCTACCCAACTACTCCAACTCCAGCTACGTCTACCTCAATTACTACGGCGAATTTATCCAAGCCTCGATGAAGATATCAACCACAACACCACGGTAACATTAACCTCGCTGACTTCATCAATGGCGAGAACATCACCAACAGTACCAACGACCACGACTACAACGCCCCACTCTCGGCTACATTGACATTGGCATCCACAGGCATCCTTTTCAGTCCGCGACTTCAGATTATGCTCCAGTCAGATTGTCTGCGACACTCCTGCTGTTCGCGATTAGAGTATACCACGGTTTGTATTACTGTAGAGCAAGAATTACTATATTTTGTAGTTTACAATTCTATCTCTACTAGGCTTCTTAGACCTCAAGTCTTCTAGTACTATATCAATCAATATTCCGCAATCCTTCAATTATCTTTGATTATGGCGAAGGAATTTTCCGTGAGATCTAACCTCATGTTTTTATGAAATTTACACTATAAGATTCTTATAGGAATATTTAATACTCCCTCCGATTCAAATTAATTGACTTCGGTTTGCCTAGATTCGGATGTATGTAGACATGTTTTAGTGTTAGATACATCCGAATCTAGACAAATCCGAGTCAATTAATTTGGATCAGAGGGAGTATAAGATTTGGTCCTATGCATCAAACAATTTCGGTAGACAAATTTCTTAGGCTCGGTCCTATACAAATTCTTTAAAAATTCTGTAAATCAATGGAGCCCTTGACATCCAATAAGACCTTGTGTCATGATAGGACCCATCTTGTTAGTGCTGGGCATCATGAGTTGGATTTTAGTGTTCTTAACATTCCTGCGATTCAAACAACCCATGTCAAAATTTTATTGCCTTTTCTAATCCATGTTTCACGCGTGCATTTCTATCTAAGATTTTTGTATTCCTTTATTTTATAATCTTCGAATCAAAGAGGGCGCTGCTATAAATACGATGCTCGCACGATACTATTTTGCAACCTGACTTGAACGACTCTTTTCTGTCCAGACTTGCTCATGGCCCAACACTTCCTCGAAACAGGTGCCCACTATATTTGTAGCAACCACACCATACAACCAATGAGAGTCTGTGACGGAAAGAAAAGTTGGGGCAGGAGCAAAACATGTCCATACCAAACAAAAGAAGAAGAGGAAAGAAAAAAAAGACAATGGTGAATCGATGAAGCAAAGGTGACGTGTAACTGTTGCGCCCTCCGAAGTGTTCCACCATGCTCCTCATACTAGAGCGTCAAGTACCGAGCAACACCTCCAAACAGGAAAACGGTGTCGATGGCGCTACTGCTCGAACCATCGTTGGTCCTAGGGTTTCCCCCATCACATAGAGAGAAGTGGATAGAAGGTAGTCACGGCGCGCTCCAAAAAGGAATGGTGACACCAGAAGGCGGCACCGCGTCTGTGTTGGGTGCATCGACAAGGATTTCTCCCAAAAACCTCGTCCACAATCCCCGGACTATTCGGTGCACCACCAAACTCGACGCCCACCAGCATGCACCACTACAGTTATGAAGCCACTATCGTTGTCTCAATGAAGCTACCTTCGCAGGGCTTGTAAGAAGGAAATGAACGACATAGCTTGAGCTAGGGGTAGCAACACCATGGCCTCGCGGGAGGCTACAATCTCCACTAGCGAAGGAGGTAGTTGACCGGACACGGCAGCAAGATCACACCAGTCCCAGTTGGGTCCAGGCGGGTCCAGTTTGGGCCCGCAAAGCCCCCTTAGAGACATAGCAGTCCCATTAGGGTCTAGCCGAGCCCAGATCAGGCTCGTAAAGCCTTGGCCGCCACGCCGCAGCAAGCCGTCCATCGTCGCCATCCCCGGTAACAAGCTCACCTTCCTCGCCCTCTCCAGAGAGCGTCAGCATTGCGGATTAGTTGGCCCCTGTAAACCCAGATGGGGCCTAGATCTGGGTGAACGAGCACTACCCCACCTCAGAGGGAATAAGACGGGAGCCTGTCGCTACCGGCACCCCACGGCCTAGCCGGGCGGCGACCTCTCGTGATGGCGAGGAGGGGTAGGGGTAGGGTGTGTGTGTGGAAGGAATAGGGCGCCAGCGACCCGGTCGTCAGTGCGAGGGTGAGCGAGTCACGAGAGGTGAGCAGGGTTTTTGGTCCGGACTTTACGTCGTCGCAACACTTGGGATTTGTGTTTATAGTGATTTTGTTTAAAGTTTGGCAGCTTAAACCTGTTTGCCTAGGCATTCAGGAATTTCTAGGTCTACTTTTCAAAAATATAATTTTTATCTGCGTTGCAAAGAAGCGGTGGAAGACAAATTAAGGAGAGAATGGTGGAGAATGAAATGGTGGGATTTCTCTATTCTCCAGTAGGTCCCAACAACGATTCTAATCATTACAGCAAAATAAGTCTGATGTTCAGAATTACCCCGTAACATATTTTAACTTTCGACCGATCCAGCACCGGAGATGAGGTAAGTAAAACATGAAGGGCCACCGTGGACTGCTATCAGCCTGGCTGATGTTCATTTTTAGATTTACCGTTTGCCTCTTTTTTCGCAGAAGGATCAGGTCCCGAAGGACCATGCTGCTTGTAATATTTCAGCAGTGGGGTTACTACTTGAAGGAAGATCAAAAAAGAAAGAGAAATTACCACCAGGACCTTTACCGTTATGGATATCTAACAATGCTGAAGTAGTACAGAGTAATACTTCCTCCATTCATATTACTCCGCATACAGGTTTGGTCTTGGTTGAACTGAAGCTTCACAAAGTTTGATCAATCATGATTAAAAGTACCACAGTAATATTTATGAAACTAAATAAATATTATTAGAAGTGTAAACTTATACCTTCATATAGTATACATCTGATATTATATATATTGATATTTTATTATACCTAGTTGTTCAAATATTATTATAAGAGCATCTCCAGTCGTGTCATCAGAACAGTCCCACAACGGTTTTGGGGCACGCCGGGCTCTTTCCTTCTCAGTTTATATCCTGAAGAATCATGTTATAGTAGTTAAAAACACGCCCAACCGCGTATCCCAAAGGCCGTTCGTATGGCGTCGAGGCCATCCCGGCACCACAGGAGATGCTGCGGGCACGCTAGAAGTAACGCGCAAGCAACTTGGCATGGAAAAAATGCAGTCGAGTACCACCTGCCAGAGTCGTTGTATTCCACCCCCGCCAAATTATTTCTTCCCCGACGCTCCTTTCCACCACACTGTCTGACGACGAGGTCATCCCGGCACCACAAGGAAGGTTGTGGGCGACGCGGCGTAAGAAAAATGCAGCCGGTACCACCTTACGGAGTCGTTGTCTTCCACCCTAGCCAAATCGCCTCTCCCCTGACGCTCCTTCCTACCTACCGTTGCCAAATAGCAGGGCCACTGCCTGTTTTGATGCCGGTATTTCACCTGCATCTCTATCCCACCACTTCTCCCTCGTCTCCCGGCCATCTTGGTGTCGACTGCTGTAATTCGCGAAGGCTCGAACTCGTCGGCCACTCCGCGCAACCACCTTACACCCAAGGTGTTCGGTTGTTTGCTTTGGTAGAAATTTTTCCATAGTTCTTACCTCTGGACAACGAGAACGTGATGATGATTCACTGGTTGATGGCAAAAGATGACAATGTTGACACGGACATCCAGGAGCACCTGTTGATTCTTACTTATCTTCGACGAATGCAAATCACCGAGCAAGACAAGGCTGGTCGAAAGCACGACGGTTCCATGTTTGGGAGAAGGAAATGCAAGCCGCAACAGAGGATGGAGGGGCATACCATGCTCTACACCAACTACTTTACCGATGATGCAACATATAGCCAAAAGTCGGAGGCGGTTTAGGATCATGAAGATTTTTCATAGCGTGAGAGTAGATGACTACTTTGTGCTGAAGTATGACGCTATTGGCATGCCTGGTTTCTCATCAATTCAGAAATGCACAGCCGCCATGAGGTTGCTTGCATATGGAGGGCTAGCCGAGGCTTGATCAAGATGAACTACATTTTTTTGTATTGTTCGAATTTATTGCATTGTATGAATTTATTTGAATTATTGAACTATAAATAAAATTCAGTTTGGGAGCACCGTTTGGAGAACGCGAATGGGAAGACGCGTGCCTCAAAAATTGTTAGGCTCAGCAGCGTGCCTAAACGACCGATCCGATGCTTCTGTCGGATGTCGTTTCAAGGAACGACGGGAGATGCTCTAAAGCTTGACATTGACCAAATTTAATATGCCAAGTAATATGAAACCAAGGGAGTATAGGTGAACCAAACATACTAAAATTAAGCATTTCACTTTATCCTCTACTACAATTTTAGTGCGAGGCTCGTGACATAGTGAATTCTCATATTTGAAATATAAGATGTTTTAGTTTTGTGAATGAAGTGTATCTAGACTCCTTTTAGTGTATAGATTCATTTATGTTTAGAGTGAATCTACACACTAAAATAAACCTAGATATACTCATTTCACAAAACTAAAACATTTTATATTTTGAAACTGAGGGAGTACCTGCGTACAACAGTGCGGGCTCACAAGGAAAGGGGTCCCAACTCCCAAGTGTGCAGTGGACGACTCTGTTTGACTGTTTCTACAAATGTACTATCGGATAGACGAGGAGCCAAGCCAACGAAAAACAATTTATTGCTAAGTTCAGACTAAAATCCAAAAGAGAACAGTGAAAAGTTTCCCCAACATCTGCTGCCTGTGGCTTCATCGGCAGGAAAGAACATGGAGTCAGCTCCTCAGCCGTATGCTAATTATGATCCCCTTGCTGAGGATATTAAATGTCGTGGCAGTCGATATTGTGGTCCTCGCTTTTGATATGATTGGGTTCCGAAGGATTTCTTGCAGAAATTATCTGGATCAAACCTTATGGAGACTGTAATTTTTTAAATATATTTGATAGCTAGATTTAGAAAACATTTCTATCTTATCTCAAGGAGGTTTCTCGTTTTCAACCAGTGTATATCGGTATATATATATGCTCGTCCCTCTGTTCCGAATTAGTTGCGCAAATTTGCCTCGGTTCGCAAGTTTACGTGTCTAGATGTGTATCTAGATAAATAAAGTGCGTCTAAATGCAAATGTATCAAGACAAACTATGCTGCAATTTTGAATTTAGATTTATCAACCTCTTCAAAGTGTCCCGCCAAAATGCCCCTAAAGCTATTGCACCGTTGATTTGCAATGCAAAACTATTATGTGTCGTCCATCAAGTATGCTAGGGAATAATCCAAGCGTCGTATTCACCTCTCCTCGTGTGCACGGTGCCATACCACCTCGAGTCGTGCGCCTGTGAACCTCCTAAGAGGTAGGCGGATATCCTAGAGAACTATGCAGTCTGTACAAACTTGTAATTTGGGTGCCCTAATACGGTATTTTTTCGGGGGATCAAATCCCTCAATTCCGGGCCGCCAACCATTGAATCAGAATTCTGTTAGTCGTACGATGCAAAGCCAACTCCGTCCCTAGATTCCACCCGCTCAAACCGTAACTGAAGTAAAAAACACTGAGAAGATTCTCGCGTAGGGGCAACCCCTGCAGCAGTTGCCGTTGTCGGAGAAGTCGACCGTAACAACATCCTTGCAATAGTCATCGGCGTCGGAGAATACAACCTTCAGAGCTATGCAACACCACCTTCTGCCGCTCAAAACAGCACTGTCCTCCGTTGGCAGCTTTATTGGCCGCCCCTTGCAGCAACCCGGGGCTTCATCCGTAACAAAATAGAGAATCGGGTGTTCAAAACTAGAGATACATTATTACTCTACAATTCTTGTTTCAAGTTGTTTCAGGAAAACTAAAATCAAAATGGGAAGGACCTTACAAAGTAGACGAAGCTTATCCATATGGGGCAGACAAACGTCTTCTTCATGGACCGTCAACGGGCCACGACTAAAGCACTACCGAGCCGAAGATGTGAACAAAGTTGAGGTAATCCATTTAATATCTGCGGAGGAGTTGATTCAAAAGAGTACGTTGGACTAGAAATTGTTTGAAGTTCCCTCCTGGGTATTTTTGCCTTGAAGAATCCTATTTTTGTCTTTCGTTTTATCCTCATGTTGTTCTGTTTGTGTTTTGAGCTTTTTGTTTCAGCACTCAGTACGGGCGGGCCGTACGGCCATGCGCCGCTGTACGAGTGCTCATTAAAGTCCCAAAATATTTGTGATTTTTATTTTGAGTTTCAACATGTCGGTATGGGCGGGTCGTACGGTCGTTATTGTCTCTGGAAGACTCGTTCATTTTCTTTAAAACCTATGAGAGTTTGAACGGGCGCACCGTACGAGTGGAGTGCCATGGTACTAATGCCCGTTATTGTTCCAGTAAGCTTCATCCTATTTTTGTTTGTTCGTGTAAAAAAGAGTTACATTGGTACCGACCTTGGTATGGCCGAGTAGTACGGTCAACTTCCGTCCATACACTGGCCGTTAAAGTGCCAGATGGCCCTTTTTCTTCTACTTATTCTATTTTACATTTTCCTTAAACAAGTTCTATGAGATCTTGGGTTTCTACACATCTTCTTCAGCACTTTTTCAATTCCCCATCATCCAATATCACCTGGTTGGTCTAGAGTCATCCAGCCTTTTCACGCCAAGCAGATCTAGATGAAGAAAGGAGAATCGCCTTTCAAGATGATCCACAAAAGGAGCCCAAGGGAAGTTCATCGCCATTGAGTCTGAAACTATTGAAAGTGGTGTCACTTCCTACCTGAAAGGAGATGTTCCCACAAGGACTTGAGATGATGAGGCATGCGGAATAACACAAGAACAAGTCTAGGTATCCTCCAAACCCCTACAAGTACAATATTCAAGAATCCTCTCTCAAATCTCCCTCTAGCCTTTCACCCTTCAAGAAGGTGAAGTTGAATGAGATTAAGGAGAAGATCATTGGATTTGAACAAATCTCAAAGGCATGTTGTGAAACTTTTGGAGAAGGAGTTAACACCTACTAGATGATGATAGCAGACCTTGAGAAGAGGGTCAATGACATTGATAGTAGAGTCACCCACCTTGTTAACATTATTCTTGAGATGATAGAAGATAATAAGGAACTCTACAGACTGGTCCAAGAGAAACAATCAACTACCGCTGAGATGACCCTTCATTTTGCTTGCATCTCGCATGCCTGCAATTCAAAAGGTGAAGCAGAAGAGGATATTCTTCACCCCAGAAAGGAATTAGGTGCACATAGGAATTAATTTATCCCACCTAGCTCGATTTTAAGCTTGGGAAGATCTCTAACACCTTCTAATCTATCTTATAGTCTTAGCATGTTTTATTTCTTTGTTTGTATATTAGTTTATTCTACAAGTTTTGCATAATAAATTGTGACCTCAACTCTCTGAAGGGGAATGATTGGTATCCTATGGATTGTGAGATTTTTATTATATATGAAGTATGTCATCTTGTGGTTATTTTATCAGATGTATGAACTAGGCTGAGCTTTTTTGCACTTGTACCATTTGATGACTTCTGGATCTTCCACACCATTGGTACCGCTCAAAGATTTGAAGTAACCTTGATAGCAAATTATAGACCAATAGTTTAATTATAAAAATATAAAAGAGTGATACGAATGAAAATAAAAAATAAAAAAGTTGAGAAAAATCAAAGGCCATGATGCTATTAAAGAATTAGGATGAGTACAAGATGTGGTAGAAGTTCAAACCACTAACATGAATTACTTCATACTATGTTTAGGAGTTTTGTTAAAAAGACTTGATCTATTTTGAGTCTCCCCATAGGATTGAACAATATGTCTAGTCCTTTCCACAACACTAGATTTTTTTTTTAAAAACGTGTAGTTCAAAACGAGTATGCAAAGAGCAAATACACATAGAAGTCAAAAATATGAGAGGAAACAAAAGAAACCATTCAAAAGTGAAACCCGAAGTGGATGTGCAAAGTTGTAAACCTGTATGAGATCTCCACGCACCATCGTTCCGTTAAACTAAAAGCTTTATACTATGATATCGTTTTAATCCTCTCATTGACGGATAGTACTAAAGGTGTGGAAGCCTTCTAATTCATATTTCTATGTAGAAGTATTTTTAAACTCAGAAGATGGTTTGATATCTTTTACTTTAACTATATGCTACAATGCCTCAATCTTATTTTATCGACTCGTGCTTCATGAACATGACAACCTCGTCTATTAAGCTACTATCTTGCTCGGGGACGAGCAAGAGTCTAAGCTTGGGGATGTTGATGAGTGCATTTTTTCAGGGTTTTACCTAATGTTTTTGCATGAGTAGTGATTGGATTTTCTGCGCTCACGTGCCTCTTTTGTGCTTGTTTCACCGGGATCATGGAATCAAAGGTGTGGATAAACAAATCAACTGGAGAAGTCAACTGTTGGAAACATACACTATTGGAAAAGACATAAAAGCCAAATACATATATGTATCCACGCACTTGGGGAGTAGGGGGAGCACACCACCCTTGCAAAGCCGTGCCAAGAGGCTTTAATGAGCACCCGTACAGGCAGAGCCTGCCCGTATGGTGTGGCGACAGAGTCGCCTATTCAAATACTTCCACCTAGTGCAGATGGATCAGAGATTCGACATTCAGAGACACCACAATTCGTAGGAACCTCACATTCGGAAGGGATCTGGAGGAGCAAATCGCATCGGGGCATCGATACTTGATAACTCCAAATATTAACACTTTTCACCAGGTTTTTTCCATTGGTTTTTCGGCTTTTGTTGGATTTTCACATTTCAACTAACGCTAATATCACAATTTAGCGAAACCTTATTCTATAATGTGTGGTTTAGGTACTGGACACTTATGGAAGGATCCCATGACATTTATGATCTATTTAGAGCAAAACAAGCAAATATCTAATTGAAGACTATTTTATTCGAAGTGTACATGGACATTAACGACCGTCGGTACGGGCTGGTCCCGCCCATACAGGCCGCCCATACCATGTGCCTTCTTCTTCTACTTATCAAACCAATCACTTTTCGTAAAAGGAGAAAGGGAAAATTGCAGCCAGAGCCACCACGAAGCACCCTAGAACTGAGGAAATTAGATATGAAGGAGAAGAAGAATTCTATTGACTTTTCCCAAGATCTACAACCTCTAGATCATCCATTTCTCCACAATTCCCCACTTGTGCCAAGAGATAGGGAGATTCACATTTGTAAGATTAGAGATTTGAACCTCTATTGGGTTTGTATATGATTCGATCTTTAACTTTATTGTGGCTTTCTACGGTAATATCGAGAAGAACTCCATTTATATTGATATAATATCATTCTGTTATTCTCCTCTCATGTGCGAGTAAATCCCCATAGGCGTGGGAGATGTAGGAAACCAGTGAGATGTGTTGTGCCTCATTTATGTTCATATATTTGTGAGTATCATTGTAATTATTGTATGTGAGAATGATTGTCTATGTATGACTAATGCTTGTTATCTAATTTAAGGACCGAGATAACATGATCTTGAGACCTCATAGACAAAAACTTATTTGATAGTGAATCAGTGACTCCCGGGTCACACAACTGATATCAAACATGAGCTAGTATAACTCGAGGATAACAAGGAACCATCAAGTTTAAAACCTTGATCTGGTCTCACGACCTTAATTGATGCATCGACCATGGTTTTGGTAGCAGGCAGACGGATCATTGGAGTTTGATGAAATCTACCAAGAGGAGTCCTGACTATCACGCGGGTTGCTTGCCTACTCACATATTTATAAGAAATATAATAATCACTTACTCTGCTTATTCCATTTGGCACATTCACTATCACCATGAACTGTATCTCTCTGTGCCTAATCTTTTGTCTGCAGGAGACTCCAAGCAATCTTCATACTATTTACTTTATGTTCTTTAATTTAAGCACTGTTCAATATATAAACTCCTTCATTCACACTCACCCTTTTTCCACATCAACTCTTGTAGTCAATTCACTCAAGACCAGTGACACCTTGAGTGTGATAGAAACGCCGCAGATAAACACTTTCTTCAGCTCCTTGTTTGGATTCGATATTAAAACTAGAAACATACTTGCATGAAACCGTGCTCTGACAAACTTGTGCTCTTGCATGCCATCAAGCTATTTTCTGGCGCCGTTGCTGGGGAGCTAAGTGCCAAGTCTTTGTTTATTGACAATTGCAAGTGTTGAAACCATAGATGATCTCTATTGAAGACAACAGATCTACTCGTTCAAGAAATACTTTTCTACCTCCTTATATTGAACATGTACCAATTGAAAAACTCTTGGAAATTTTCGACGACATTTCTAACTCACATGTTGTAGACATGATCACCTTAATTCCTTTGATGGCAGATTTATCTATCATCACGAGAGCAGAAAAGCCTAATAAAACATTGAAGGAATATGGATCTCCTTCTATGCTTTTTAAAAGAAAACTTGTACTTCATCATGATGTTAAAGGCACTGAATTTTAGTTAGATCCTGAACTAATTCCTATGATGCAATAAGATGCTTTTGTAGGAAGGAACGATGAAGATCCAAGTAACCATTAAAAAAGGTGCATGATATATGTAATTATCTTGGATCGGCAGGGCTACCAAAAGGGTTTTCCCTTCTTAATTTTTTTTGTTTGTCCTTCAAAGATAAAGCTTTTAAATGGCTACAATCCTTACCTGATAGAGATATTACTAATTGGAAGGATTGCATTAGAGAATTTCTGCAAAGATTAATCTTCGTTTAATAAGATGATGTAGGTCAAGCGTGATATAACCAATTTCTTTCAGAATATTGGAGAGAATTTTGCACAAACTTGGACCAGGTTCTTTGGACTACTTATGAGGGTCCCCGATCATGGTTTTCAAGAAGAATTAATTGTGCAATACTTTTATAATGGGCTTACTGATGAGTCTAAACAAATGACTCAACCGCAGTAGGATCTTTGAATGAGCTAATAGTGATGGAAGCAATGAATCTTTTCTCGATAAGATTTATCAATGATGAACAATATAATTCCAATGTGGAGTTCAAACCAAAGAAAGGTATGCTCTTTATAACACCTGAACTCGTGCCTAAGGTTAAGAAGTCAGTGAAGGAAAAAGGTATACCAGTTGAACTAGTTAAACAGAACAAAGTTGATGTGCTCCAAATAAACCTTTATAACTAAAGATGAATTGAACTTAGCCTTGCAACAATTCAAGCATCAACAAATTCAATTCCATCATAATTTTCACAACCATATCATGTTTCATGAAAGAAATATTAACGAGTTAACAACAGCCTTTGATGATCTAGGACATGCTACTAGGAACCTAGACAAACACATTAGGATGGTTCAAGTCCAGTGTGATCAAATATCTGATACCCAAGCTTTAATTTTAAGTCATTTTTTTTAGAAAAGCCATCTCTACTAACATCGTTACTAGACAAGGTATATAAACGCAGGGATCACAGGGGTAATACGTCGTAAACGTATCTATAATTTTTGATGTTCCATGCTTGTTTTATATCTACTTTCTTATGTCTTGTCCACACTTTGGAGTATTTTTACACATTTTCCAGAACTAACCTATTAACAAGATGCCACAGTGCCAGTTGCCTATTTTCTGTTGTTTTTGGTTTCAGAAAAGCTAGTAAGGAAATATTCTCGGAACTGGACCAGACAAAATCCAAAGTCAATATTTTACCCGAAACAACACGGAGTCCGGAGGGCAGCTGAAGGGGGGCCACGAGGCGGCCACACCCTAGGGTGGCGCGGCCAGCCCTAAGAACGCCACCACCTGGTGTGTGGCCCTCGAGCCTCCACCGACCTTGCCCTTCCGCCTATAAAAGCCTCCCGGGAAGAAAACCCTAAGTACCCGATCAAAATTCCACGAAAGAGTCTGTAGCCACCGTCATCTCCATCCCTAGATCAAGAGGGATCTGAAGCTCTTCCCGACACCTTGCCGGAGGGGAGAGATCACCCTGGAGGCCTCCTTCATCACCATGACTGCCTCCGGTGTGATGCGTGAGTAGTTCATCCTTGGGCTACGGGTCCATGTAGTAGCTAGATGGTTGGTTCTCCTCCTTTGTGCTATCATGTTTAGATCTTGTGAGCTCCGTTCATGATCAAGATCATCTATTTGTAATCTTACATGTTGTATTTACGGGGATCCGATGGATATTGAGATGCTATTTCAGATTGATTATTGATTCTATCATGTCTATGTTATTTGTGATCTTGCATGCTTTCTGTTGTTAGTAGCTATCTTGCCCAAGTAGATGCTAGCAACTCCAAGAGGGAGTATTTATGCTCGATAGTGGGTTCATGCCTCTAGTAATCTGGGGAAGTGACAGGAATCTCTAAGGTACTAGATGTGTGATGTCTACGCACTTCTATTCTTGTAGACAGTTATTGGGCCTCCAAGTGCAGAGGTTTGTAGAACAACAGCAAGTTTTCCCTTAAGTGGATTACCCAAAGTTTATCGAATTCAGGGAGGAAGTGGTCAAAGGTATTCCCTCTCAAGCAACCCTGCAATCAAGATACAAGAAGTCTCTTGTGTCCCCAACACACCCAATACACTTGTCAGGTGTATAGGTGCACTAGTTCGGCGAAGAGATAGTGAAATACAAGTGGTATGGATATAAGATAACGGTAATAGAAAATAACTTGATGGCATGGAAGAGACTAAAGGCAAACTGAAATAAAGATGGAAGAAAGCAAACATGTAACAGATCTAATAGCAAACGGTGTTTCAGTGCTTAGAAACAAGGCCTAGGGATCATACTTTCACTAGTGAACACTCTCATATAAATATCTTCTCTTTATGATACTACTCTTAACTACTCTCCGGTTGAACACTCTAATCGTTGGTAGGGCTATAACAGCACACCTCAAAGTAAGCCTTTCCCATCTAGAAAACCCCACACTATCATCTTGAGTACTAGATGAGTCCAACAAACAGCACAATTTCATAAAGACATCCAACTCCAAATATAACTCATAACAAGTATTTGTAATCTCTAGCCTAAGTGCCCGCATGGTGAGCACGCTGTCACTTTCACACACATGGGGAGAGCAGCGATCTATTAAAGCACTTGAGTAGCAAGGTAGATCTACTTGATTACAAAGCTCATGATCACAATATGATCATGCATAGAGAGAGAGATGAACACATAGCTACCGGTAGAACCCTTACCCTCGAGAGAGAACTACTCCCTCCTCATCATGGGAATCAGCAACAGTGATGGAGATGGTGGTGGAGATCGATGGAGATGGCTCCGGGGGAACTTCCCTCTCCCGGCAGGGTGCCGAAATAGAGACTTTATGTCCCCCGAATCTCCCCTTTGGTGGCGGCGGCGCTGCGGAACTTTTCGTGGCTGGAGGCTTGACTCTTTAGGGTTTATGCCTCGAGAGGCTTCTTATAGGCAAAGAGGCAAGGTCGGTGGGCGGCTAGGGGGCCCACACCACCTGGTGGCGCGGCCAGGGCTAACCCGCGCCACCATATGGTGTGGCCACCCTGTGGCCCCTCTCCGTCTCGTCTTCTGGCTCCGTGAGTCTTCCGGTAAAATATCAACTTTGGCTTTTGTCCCGTCCAATTGCGAGAATATTCATTTTCTAACTTTCTGGAACCAAAAACAGCAGAAAACATGCAACTTGCACTATGGCATCTTGTTAATAGGTTAGTCCAAGAAAGTCTATGAAAAGTACTCCAAAGTTGGAACAAAACATAAGAAAGTAGATAAAACCAAGCATGGAACATCAAAAATTATAGATACATTTGCAATGTATCAACATCCCCAAGCTTAACTCCTGCTCGTCCTCGAGTAGGTAAGTGATAAAAAGAAAGAATAATTTTTTAGGTGGCATGCACCATCATAAACTTGATCAAAGTATTTGTAAAACATTCAAAGCTGGGATCATAGTACTTCAATCATAACATGAAAGACAAAGTTCTAGCAATAAGACAAAGAAACTATGTTGCAACATGAAAATGCACAAACAAAAGATTCATGAATAACAATGCTTTGCAAGACGTTTGTTTGTTTCACATAAAGAAAACATAGCATAATAGCATTCAGCTTATCCCTCATAGAGTAGCAAATATAAATGCATAGGACACATTCAAAGTTTATAAGAGTGACTAGATACAAATAGTTTAAAACAAGCAATATCAAAGTATGCATCAATCAACTAGTCTTGGGACAATGCACATAGAACTAAGAATTGCCACTATGCTCTCAAAGTAAGTGCATTAAGATAGAAGGTGGAGACTCAATGTAATGGTGGAAGAAAAGCCTTTGTAAAAGGAAGTAGGGATTCAAGTCTCATAAAGAGCTTCCAAAAATTATGGTACTTGTAGCTTTCAGCTCTCATTGCCCCTATCATAAGCCTCTTGAAGTGGTTAAGGTTAAAATGACACAACTAAGAGGATATGCTTGACAAGTTATAAACCGAAATCTCATGCCCCTTACTTACGAAGACCGATCCTCATGCTACTCAACTTCAGTCACGAGTAAGCTCTTGTCATTGTAAGTACATGTGTATCATTAAGAACCGCCAACGGGGTACCCCTTGCACATGATACGGGAGCTTTCCCATAATCAAAATGACAAGGCAAGAAGACAATGAGCATCTCAGCGATCTTTTTATTTGCTATTTGCATAGGTTTTTATTGAGGATGCTTCATAGAGTGCTCATTATGGTGATGCTGCAAGTTTCCACCATGATTAGGCATGGCTTAGGCTAGCTGCCCAAGCGTTTCTCTAACACACATACAAACTCCATGATCTTACAAGTTCCACTTTTATTTCACACCGCCGGGATCCGTAAGCAAAAGAACATGATATCAACGGGGTACAAAGTACGAGTGCAATGTTGAAAGCATTCCCCATGATACATGATTCTGCTAATTTCAACTTATAAAGCGCAAGCATATACGCAACAAAGAAGGACACAATGGTTCAAGTTTATTAAATGCAGGAAAGTAAAGTGTGCCATCAAGTTCGTGAGAGCTTTAATCACTAGTTTTCTCATAACACGTTTAATTTGGAAGGTAAACAAAAGCATGAATATACTTGGAATAGCATAAGCTAATAGGTAGGTATGGTGGACTCTTTGGAAAAACTTGGTTTAGGGAGTTGGATGCATGAGTGGAACTCATACTTGTTGTGGAGGCTAGCAAAAGACTGGGGGCGACAAACTAAGAGAGCAATAATGGCCATAATCATGCAGAGCGACAAAACATCATTGATCAAAGCATAAAGTGATACTACAAGTTGAAAACTAAAGGATCATAAAGGCCATGGTGACTTGAGATAGTCATAACATGGTGTGAGCATGCGCCAAGTCAACCCAAACAAAGCATCAAAGGAGAATACCACTATACTATGCTTTAATATGCTAAAACAACGCATGATTCATCCAAGGCACATTAAGCAATCTCAATTATCTATAACAAGTCATGCTACAGCAAAGAATACTAAGCATAAAGCCAAAACAATATCAAGCATGGCATGACAAAGCATAGGCCATAGTAAAAAACAAGCTCTTTTTACCACATAAGCATAAACTTTCCTACTCTTTCCAAACCAAAACAAACTATTTGCAAACCAATGTATAAAAGAGAAGGTCCAACCAATTTATTCAGAAAACTAAGCAAACGAAAAACCAAAACGAAAACAAAAAGAAGACGCTCCAAGAACAACACAACTGTGCATGAAACAATAAAAATGAAGCGTTTGGAAGAAACCTAGGATTTTTATTGATGGAGAAGCGTTTCAACACCAATAAAACTTTCATTAAAACACAAGCTACTGTATCACTTCCCTAAAAAAGCTCAATTCCCCAAAAGAACTCAAGAAGGAACCAACAAGAAGCAATTGCAGAAAATGGCAGAAATCTGTCAAAACAGATCAGCAGGTAAATACGAATTTTGTTGAAGACGTTCTGTTGCTAAAATCAAAACGTTTTGAACTAACGAAAGTTAGATAACAACCTGGGGCAGAAGCACAAAAATTACAGCTCAATCCGACATACAGAGCTCTCTCACGAATTTTTACGGTGAACCACAAAAATCTGTTTCGGGATAGCAACTTTCCCAATCATTACTTCTCTCTCATTAGAGGTTACACTTGGCACAAAAAGGAAAATAAAAAAGATAAGGAGCGGTTATTACAGAGGAAATAACTTCTAAGACTTATCGAAAACTTTTGGGTTATCTCTTAATAAGTACTTTTCTTTAACGCCTTTAAGTTAGGCTTGATAGTTTGAGAAGATGCTCACATAAGAAATATGAATTGAAGTAAAAGAGAGCATCAAGAAGCAAATTCAAAGCACATTTAAGTCTAACCCACTTCCTATGCATAGGAATCTTGTAAAGAAACAAGTCATGAAAGCACAAAGAAACAAGCATAGTAAAGAAAAACAAGTGCAACTTCAAGACTTTCAACATAAAGAGGGGAAACTTAATATTATTGAGATGCATAAAACCATGATTCCCTCTCTCATAATAACTTTCAGTAGCATCATGAATAAAAGTAACAATATAACTATCACAAGAAACATTCTTATCATGAGCCATATGCATAAAAGAATTAATACTCCCCACATAAACATAGTCAGTCTTATTGATTGTAGTGGGAGCAAATTCAACAAAATAGCTATCATTATTATTCTCATCACCATAATCATCAAATATAGGAGGCATATTGTAATCATAATTAATTTCCTCCTCAATAGTAGGTGGACTAAAAATATCATATTCGTCATTATAATCATCATATATTGGAGGTTTGGTATCATCATAAGAAATAGAATAGCTATCTTCCAAAGCTGGGGAACTAAAAATATCATTTTCATAAAAACAAGCTTCCCCAAGCTTAGACTTTTCCATAGCATTAGCAATAATGGTGTCCAAAGAATTCATACTAATAACATTGCTATTAGCATGCAAATAAAGTTCCATAGGTTTTTTAATTTTCTCTTCAAACACTTCATGTCCTAACTCAAGATAAATACTATAAAGATCTCTAATATTTTGTTGTTTTCCATTAAGCCTAACTAGTGAAAACAAGAAACAAAAAGACAAAATTGCAGAATCTAAAGGAAACAACTTCGAGTACTCACACCAGAAAATAGGCGTTTGGCGTGGGAGGCTCTTCTTCTTTAATCCTCCGATGTGAATACCTTTTACCTTACCTCCCCAGCAACAGCGCTAGAAAATAGCTTGATGTCTACACACTTCTATTCTTGTAGACAGTTGTTGGGCCTCCAAGTGCAGAGGTTTGTAGAACAGCAGCAAGTTTTCCCTTAAGTGGATTACCCAAGGTTTATCGAACTCAGGGAAGAAGTGGTCAAAGGTATTCCCTCTCAAGCAACCCTGTAATCAAGATACACGAAGTCTCTTGTGTCCCCAACACACCCAATACACTTGTCAGGTGTATAGGTGCACTAGTTCGGCGAAGAGATAGTGAAATACAAGTGGTATGGATATAAGATAACGGTAATAGAAAATAACATGATGGCGTGGAAGAGACTAAAGGCAAACTGAAATAAAGATGGAAGCAAGCAAACATGTAACAGATCTAATAGCAAACGGTGTTTCAGTGCTTAGAAACAAGGCCTAGGGATCATACTTTTGCTAGTGAACACTCTCATATAAATATCTTCTCTTTATGATACTACTCTTAACTACTCTCCAGTTGAACACTCTAATCGTTGGTAGGGCTATAACAGCACACCTCAAAGTAAGCCTTTCCCATCTAGAAAACCCCACACTATCATCTTGAGTACTAGATGAGTCCAACAAACACCACAATTTCATAAAGACATCCAACTCCAAATATAACTCATAACAAGTATTTGTAATCTCTAGCCTAAGTGCCAGCATGGTGAGCACGCTGTCACTTTCACACACATGGGGAGAGCAGCGATCTATTAAAGCACTTGAGTAGCAAGGTAGATCTACTTGATTACAAAGCTCATGATCACAATATGATCATGCATAGAGAGAGAGATGAACACATAGCTACCGGTAGAACCCTTAGCCTCGAGAGAGAACTACTCCCTCCTCATCATGGGAATCAGCAACGGTGATGGAGATGGTGGTGGAGATCGATGGAGATGGCTCCGGGGGCACTTCCCCGTCCCAGCAGGGTGCCGGAATAGAGACTTTCTGTCCCCCGAATCTCCCCTTCGGTGGCGACGGCGCTTCAGAACTTTTCGTGGCTGGAGGCTTGACTCGTTAGGGTTTATGCCTTGGGAGGCTTCTTATAGGCGAAGAGGCAAGGTCGGTGGGCGGCCAGGGGGCCCACACCACCTGGTGGCGCGACCAGGGCTATCCCGCGCCACCATATGGTGTGGCCACCCTGTGGCCCCTCTCCGTCTCATCTTCTGGCTCCTTGAGTCTTCCGGTAAAATATCAACTTTGGCTTTTGTCCCGTCCAATTCCGAGAATATTCATTTTCTGACTTTCTGGAACCAAAAACAGCAGAAAACAGGCAACTGGCACTGTGGCATCTTGTTAATAGGTTAGTCCAAGAAAGTCTATGAAAAGTACTCCAAAGTTCAAACAAAACACAAGAAAGTAGATAAAACCAAGCATGGAACATGAAAAATTATAGATACATTTGCAATGTATCAATGTGATGTTTCTACTAGGGAGAAAACAACAATCCTTTGTCCATGGGACAATTGTATTGTTTACTTTACACACTTTGCTTAATGCAATTATCTATTTCTTGCAACTTAATACTGGAGGGGATTCAGATGATAACCTGAAGATGGATTATTAGTCATAAATGTAGTTGGATTACGGTCTATGTATAATGTTGTAATGCCCAATCAAATCTCATAGGAGTAAGAATGATTAGTATATGCATGTATCCTTTCTCAGTGTCTGTTAATTGCCCCGCTATAATTTGTTAACCCAACATGTCATCTATCTTAAGGATAATCACCTCTAGTGAACTATGGACCGCGGTCCATTCTTTCACCATCAATCTGCCATCTACTATTTAATGTTTACTATTTGCTTTCTGCAAGAAATTACTATCTTCCACACAGTACGTTTAATCCTTTGTTTTCAGCAAAACTGGTGAGATTGACAACCACACTATAAGTTGGGGCAAATTCTGTGGTTGTGTTGTGTAGGATTCCAAGTTGGAGACAACACCTTGGGGTTGTTTCCTTGCTCCTACTAGTTCAATAACCTTGGTTTCATAACTAAGGGACAACTTGTTATTGTCCTCATCATACCTTCCTCTTGGGGTTCCCAACGAGCTCGATATATTTTGAGCCATCAAGCCTTTTTTCTGGCGCCGTTTGATACGTTGCAAACGTATCCATAATTTTTGATGTTACATGCTTGGTTTTATCTAATTTCTTGTGTTTTGTCCACACTTTGGAGTAATTTTCATATGATTTCTTGGACTAACCAATTAACAAGAGCCATAGTGCCAGCTGCCCGTTTTCTGCTGTTTTTGGTTCTAGGAAAGTCAGAAAATGAATATTCTCGGAATTGGACGGGACAAAAGGCAAAGTCAGTTTTTCACCGAGGGACACATGGAGCCAGAATAAGAGACGGAGAGGGGCTGGGGCCCGGCACACCACCTAACGAGGGTTTAACTCATCAATGCCCATTGTTATGGACTTGGGTTTTGGAGAAGGAGGGAGTGCTGGAGACATCTATCGGCTAGCAAACAAGCACATAAGGGACAAAGGATTTACCTAGGTTCAGGCCTCGTAGAGGTCCCTACTCCTGCTTGTCTGCTCGTGGAATTATCGAAGGAGTCGAAAGTTACAATGGTGCGCAGATGCAATCTGGCGAGAGTTGTGAAAACTAGGGTTGCGTGTGTCCTCCTCGCCGCCCCCTCCTAGCCTTTATATAGATAGGGTAGGTCCCAGGTAGCAGGTCGAGTCGGTTACAAGTTAGGGTTTTCCCCTTCAAACTTTCTATCTTTAGCTTCTTCTTGTTTCTCAAGCAGTCGAGAGTCCGCAGGTTACGCGAGTCCTTTCATCTGGGCCTTGGCGACACCGTGGGCCTGTACGTATTTAGACCGTATATACCAAGCTCGAGTACCTGTAGGGTATACCCATGTCAGTAGCCCCCGAGTATCCAGTGGAATCGCAGATTCGACTGGGTACTTTTTGAAGTCTTCGAGTGCCTGAATGAGTAGATTTTTCGACTGCTTTCATTTATGTCATAGGGATTGTTGATATACGTGCCTGATATAGCCGAAGTATCGGTATCAGTTAACCACCTTAGGGTGAAACAACGCAATCTACTCGAACTCGAGTCCCTGGACTCGAATCCGGAAAAGTGCTGGCGTAATTCGACTCAGGCCGCGGAGGTCTTACAGGAGTCGAATTCCAGTTATATGGGTGTGAGCACTTGACACGTCCGTCAAGGCATATTCATCGTGCCTGTAGGCACGGATATATTTCTGGTAGTGCGCAGTTAAATGCGTTGCCAGGCCTTTATTCAGGTCTTACCTTCACGCTGTAAGCGCGGCATCCGAATTTTATCATCGCGGAGATGATTAGGGTGACCCAGGAGACGTAGTCTCTTTGTAGGGAAAATTATGAGGCGGTGTCGCCATGATCTGCGAGTGCGGATGTAATCAACGCACAGCTTTCGTGCAAATAAACATAGGGTGCGCAACCAGCGCTCCCTATGGGAGTAGCCCCCGAGTGCCTGGTTGAGTCGAAGACTCAGGCAGGGACTAAAGAAATTTTGCGACTGCTGTCATCTTTGTTTGTTTGTTTCAGTCGAAAACTTGGGCAGAGACTAAAACACGTTTTGCGACTGCTGTCGTCTTTTGCTTGCTTGTTTCAGTCGAAATTGTTTCCGGCGCTCCCTATGGGAGTAACCCACGTCCATAGTCGAATCGTGCTTCGAGTGGTTGGGTTTGATTGTGATTGCTTGTATCCCTGCAATAAGAAGAGAAAGTCATAGGGTGCACGACCAGCGCTCCCTATGGGAGTAGCCCCCGAGTGCTTGGTGGAGTCGAAGACTCCAGCAAGGACTAAAGTAGTCGAAGCTTTCCGCTGCGTAGCTGTTGATGACGTCAGTGCTGACGCTTGCATGACCTCAGTTGCTCGCGTGAACGGTTTTGACAAGACGTGACGAGCAGTGGGTCCCACTTTCTGACTTTGATTTGACTGGGCGTGCATAATCCTTTTATTAACTGTGCCTCCTCGATTTCTGCGCGTAATGGGAGCAATGGAGGGACGGTTCACACTTCCTCTTCTCCACGTGTCGAGCGCGATGCGTGCCACGCGTCTAGTAAGGTTTTTGTGAGCCGTTGGATTGCATCTCCTAAGGGTTAAGTAGCGAAGCTACGGCGGTAATTTTCCATCTGCGCCCTTTTCTTCCTCGCTGCCATCGCCATTGCTACTGCTCATCTGCTTTTCCCCTGCGCTCATCTCCTCCTCAGCTCTGGACCACCTCCGCTCGTTTCCAAGTTATTTCCTGCGCTCTCATCGCTGCCGTGCAATGGGAAAGAAGAAAGGAGGCGCTGCCGCTGAATCTGCGGCCACCATTGCCGCGACGAAGAAGAAGGGTGGCTCCGCTGCTGTAGGCACCAGTGCCGCTGCCGGCGGGAAAAAGAAGGTTGCGGGCACCCGCGTGACCAATGGCGCGTGGCGCCCCTCTATCATCAAGGCGTCGGATCTCCGTCTTCTTCGCCAAGACGGAGTTATTTCCGCGGCAGTCGCCGACGCGCGCGTCCCCAGCGGTGAGACCATTCCTGTGCCTCCCGCCGGTTTTCGAGTGATGTTTCTTGCATTCATCATTCGCGGTCTTTCTTTACCTCTCCACCCCTTTCTTAGGGGTCTCCTTTGTTTCTACGGGCTCCAGCTCCATTAGCTGTCCCCAAATTCAATTCTCCACATCACCTGCTTCATCACTCTTTGGGAGTGCTGGCTCGGAATCGAGCCGCACTTTGGCCTTTTCAAGTGCTTATTTAAACTGAAGCGTCAGTCCGCATCTGGCTCTCTAGTTTACGACGTAGGTGGTTGTGGAATCCATGTCGACCCGTCCGCCACCTACTTCGACATCAAGCTCGCCAAGTCCGTCCACGGATGGAGGGACAAATGGTTCTATGTTCGCGACCAGAAGGCCAAGGACGAGCATTTTGGACTCGCGCCTTTTGATCCCGCGACTCCCTGCAAGAAGATGCGGTCTTGGAAGAACGTGATCATGCCTTCCGAACTCGCAGAGACAGACGTGCTATATCAACGCGTCTCCAACCTCGAGAGTCGCATAGGCGCAGAAGAGGGAGGTTGTGCCCTTGTCAGGACTTGGCTGCGTCGTCGCGTCCAGCCTCTCCAAGCTAGAGTCCATCCCATGTTTCAATGGGGTGGTGCTGATGATGCCACTCGCGTGTCTGCCGATGGCATGTCCGCGAGTGAGGTAGATAAGAGGGTGCGACTGGTCACGAAGTACACCTTCAAGGATGTGCTTCCGAATGAGCCAGTCGTTCCTCCTTTCGATGCTTCGAATCCTCCTCCTGAGGTATAGTTGTGCTACGCAGTAGCTTATTTTAGCGATTGCTTTTCTGTTGCTTACTTGCTCCTTTTGCTCATCTTTGCTGTTTGTATGCAGGATTGGGCGGTGTCGCCTTGTATGCCTCCTCTCCCTGAGGGTATTATTCCTCGTGAAGCTTTGGAAGAGGACGATTCTGAGTCGACTGTCCCTTCTGATGTGGAAGAGGAAGCCCCCGAGTCTGAGAGCCCGGATACTCGCAAGCGTTCGCGCAGCGAGGATTCCGACGCGTCGACTCCTTCGACTCCAGAAGGTACGGCTGTTGGCGCGGAGTCACCAATTCCAGCTATTCCTGTGAGGGCTGTGGCACCGTCGTCCCGCAAGAAGATGCGACTGCCCAAGGAGTCTTCGTCGGAGTCGGCGGAGGCCACGTTTGATCTTGACAAGTTTCACTGGTAAGTTTGCGAGTTCATTCATTCTTTTCAGTTTTCTTCTTGCTGGCTTTGCCCTGAAGTTTGCCTTTTCCCAATGCGAATTTTGTCTTGCAGTCAAGAGGCGTCGTCATCTTTTGGCGACGTCGAGTTTTTGAAGGAATCGGGAGTTGCGACCTCAAGGGCCAAGGTAGAGGTCGAGCGCGCTCCTTCTCCTCCAGCGGTGGCCCACTCCGGGCACAATTCTTCGAGCTCTCCTCACGTAGGGGAGCATCGAATAGTTGCTCGGATGACGGTTCAGCAAACTTCCTCGGAGTCGCTAGAGGACCATGTAAGTACATCTTTCCTTCTTTTTAGTGTAGCAGTCAACGCCTTCTGCTGCCCTCTCTAATTCCATGTTTTGTGCAACAGTCCCTTGTAAAGGAAGCCGCGCAAGTGGCGGAGCAGGTAATGGCGATGGGTCGTCAGCATGCAATGCTGGAGACGCGTCATCGCGTTGTCAAATGTGAGTGTTCTACACTTATTCTTTTCATCTTCTCTCTTTTTAGTATAATCGACTGATAGTCGATTTTTGACTGCCATGTAGCTGAGCATAACGCCTTACTACGCAACGTCGCCACCTTGGAGAAGACATTAGCAGCAGCTGTGAAGGGGCGCGACGAGGCAATCGCGGCTCGTGATGATGCCCGGAAACGCGAAGAAGATCTGCGTGCCTCCTTTGCGGCCAGGGAAAAGTTGTTCGAAGAGCAACTGTTCTCAGTCGCCAAGGCCCTCTTAGGTACCTTTACTGGTGGATATTTTATTGATGCTCCTCTCTGCTTCTAGAGTTTTGCCGATGGCACTAGAAATTTGATCCATGTATTTTTGGTGTAGATGCTGGCAACTTGAGTTTTGACCCGCAGGCCCTTCGTCGTGATGACGCTCTGGCAGGCGCGGTATCCGCGGTCGAGGACCGAAGCGCCGCCGTCCAGGATACATTGTCCAAGGCCAAGGTCGCCCTTAGTTGCCTCCGGGAGGAGTTGATGCCAAAGGCGGAGCAGGTCGATAGTATGGACGAGCTGGTGGAGTCACTCGCCGGGGGCGTGCCTGCTACCTACAAGAACTCCCTCCGGGCGGCTGGTGCGACAATGTCACTCGCCATGGTGCAAGCCCATGGAGTCGAGATAGATCCCTCTGCGGTGTCGAAGACGATGCCTGTTGGCGCGGATGGTCAGCAAGTAGTCTTTGCTCCCTTTGCGACTGCCTGTGCCAAATATGGCCATTCCTTGATTAATACCGTTGCCAAGTATTCGGAGGAGCTCCAGCGCGCTAAGAAGGCGGCGAAAGCTTCGGCCTCAGGGGCAGGCGGAAAGTCAGTGGCGTCTGATACTACCACGGACTTGATGAAGCCCCCGAAGGCGTCGAAGTCAAAGAAGCCAGCTGCTCCGTAGTTAGCTTTTGTAATATATGATGAATTGTTCTTTTGGTCTAAGAACATGCCTGCTTGCGAGTGTGCTTGTGAATATTTATGCTTATCCTGAATGCACCTGTTCCCCTTGCCTTTGTGTTAATTTGGTCGCCTTATTTGCTTTTGTCTTGATCTGTGGTAGGGCACATCGAGTGGTCCCGTAGGGGGAACCCAGGACTCACCATCTCTTGATGAGACAATGGCACCGCCGTGCTCCAGGGTAGAGGAGCTGTCCTTGCTGTCGCGACTTCGTGACCACGTGAAGCAGCTGGAGCGTGAGTTGCCCCTGATCCGCGGTAAAGCGGATGTGTGGAAGTCAAAGGCGGAAAAAGCCGCCGCCCGCGAGCAATATCTGCTTGGCGAGGTGACGCAGCTGGGCGACCAGTTTAAGTGTTAGTTTGCTCGTCCTCATCTTTTCCTTTGTAGTTAGTCGTAGTGGTACATTGTACTCATGCTGTTGGTGCTGCTTCGTGTAGTTGTTAGCGCACGCCATCCGCAGGAGGAGAGGGATAGGATTGCCATCCGCCTTCATGGTCTCACCCAGGAGCAACTTCAAGAGAGTGGATACTTCTGGGTGGATCATGATCGTGCGACTGCATTGGCGACCCTGCAGGATCGCGCTTCGCGAGTGCTGCTCTTCCTGAAGAAGTCGCAGTCATGTTTGAAGAATATCTATCGGGCGATGTTCCCGTTGGATGACGCTCCATCAAGCCTGTTGGCTCTCCTGGCCAAATTTCAAGATATGTCCGCGGTTCGCGAGTGTGTGAGGCAGCAGTTGGTGGCTGGTGCCAAGGCTGCCCTCTCGATGGTGCGATTGCACAGGCCTGACGTGGATGTCGCCGCCGTAGCTTCCGGTCTGCCAGCACCACCAGCCGGATCTACTTGGAATATGGTGCCGCACTATCAAGCGGTGGACCACCCAGCAGAGGAGATTGTCGACTTCTTCGAGGAACAAACCAATGTTCTTCTGTTGCAGCAGTAACCAGATTTGTGTCCTACATATAAGTGTATTTGTGTTGTAAGGTTCATATATATGTTATAGATAATTTATTGTCAAACGTGTATAAACAACTTTGTTAGCGTGAGGTGCGTTGCACTATGCGAGTCCTTTTCGTTAGCCTGGCCATCCCTTTGTCAACCTGCCAGGTGCGTTGCAGCTGGGTTGGGTTTTCATTAAGGGGTTTGATTGATGTGCCAGCTACTCAGGATATCGCGTTTATTGGTTCGAAGAACAGATGTATGTAGGGTGGCGCAGCCCCCGAGTATAAAATTGACAGAAGTGAAAAGAAAACACAGAGTTTTGGGGCACTTAGCTTTTATTTATTTGGAGAACAGTACGAGGTACAATGTGTGGCTAAGTAGCCTTGGCTGAGTAGCCTTATTTGCGATGTAAAAGTAAAAACAGCTAGGGGTAGAAGCGTCGCAGTTGTGCGACGTTCCAAGGGTTGGAGTATGCGACTCCTGTCTCTAAGTCTTGAAGGCGATAGGCGCCACCTGGGATTACTTCTGTAATCAAGTATGGTCCTTCCCAGGGGGACTCGAGCTTGAGATGCCCCTGCTGCTTCAGTCGCAGAACCAGGTCACCTTCGACGAAGGATCTGGGGCGAAGCCTTCTACTGTGGTAGTTGCGCAGGTTCTGCTGGTAGATCGTGGATCTTTCTGCGGCGATTTCTCTTGCCTCGTCGAGGAGATCTACGGAGTCTTCGAGTGCAAGAGATGACTCTTGTTCGCTGTAAGAAACTATGCGCGGCGCCTTGTACCTTACTTCGGCGAGTAGTACCGCTTCTGCTCCGTGCACCATAAAGAATGGCGTGTAGCCTGTGGCGCTGTTTGGAGTTGTACGTAGGCTCTAGAGTACGGATTGGAGCTCATCTGGCCAGCAACCCACGGCTTGTTCGAGTGGTCGAAGGAGTCGCTTCTTGATGCTGCTGCAGACAAGCCCGTTTGCTTTTTCCACCTGACCGTTGGTCTGTGGATGCGCGACTGAGGCATAACTGATGTTGATCCCCAGGTTTCTGCAGAATTCTTGGAACTCTTTGGATGTGAAGTTCGTCCCGTTGTCAGTGATGATGTTGTGCGGCACGCTGAAGCGGTAGACGATGGACTCGAAGAACTTGACCGCGCTGTGACCTGATTGCTTGGTCACTGGCATGGCTTCAATCCACTTGGTGAATTTGTCGACTGCAACCAAAAGGTAGACGTATCCTCCTTGCGAGGACCTTGGGAGCTTGCCTACCATGTCAAGCCCCCATTGTGCGAAGGGCCATGCCAATGGAATAGGCCGTAGTTCTGCGCCTGGTGCGTGTGGTTTGTCCGCGAATCGCTGACAAGCGTTGCACTTTTGGACTATGTCCTTGGCGTCGCGCATGGCCGTGGGCCAGTAAAATCTAGCTCGTAGAGCTTTGGCAACGAGGGCGCGACTGCCGGTGTGGTGTCCGCAAGTCCCTTCATGTATGTCGAGGAGGACTGCTCTCCCATCGGCCAGGGAGACGCATCGTTGTAACACGCCTGTGATGCTGCGTTTATACAGTTCGCCATTGATAACGGCGAATGCCTTGGAGCATCGTGCGATGTGCCGTGCGTCTGTCGGGTCGTCCGGTAGGCGCTTCCTAAGGAGATATGTAATGTACGGCTGTGTCCAAGATTGTTCGATCAGCATGACGCTCATTGGCCCTTCGAGTCCTGTGTCTGGCTCCAAGTTATCGATTTCCATTGGCTCATTGGGTGGCGTAGCCCCCGAGTCTGTTGCTGCGCTTGTTTTCTTCTCTGCGGCCTTTGGCTTGATGGAGCGTTCGCAGATGCGCTCGAGAAATACCCCAGGTGGTATGGGGGCGCAGGTGGAGCCTATGTTGGCGAGTGCGTCCGCCTCCTCGTTGCTTTCACGACCTACATGTCACAACTCGCAACCATCGAAGTCTCCCTCAAGTGTATCGTAGAGGTCGCGGTATGCGATCATGTTGTCATTTAGTGCGTCGCACTCGTGCATTGTTTGGTTGACGACCAGCTTGGAGTCGCCATATATGATGAGCCTCTTTGCGTCGCAGGCTTTTGCCATCCTCATCCCGTGCAACAGGGCCTCGTATTCAGCCTCGTTGTTTGAGGCTGTGAACTGCATTCGCAGGATGTATTTCAGCTTGTCCCCTTGAGGTGATGTCAGTATGACACCTGCTCCTGCTCCGTCCTTCCGCTTGGATCCATCGAAGTGCATTGTCTAGAGGTAGGGCATATCTGGCTTGTCCGAGAGTTGGTTTTCCATCCAATGCACGAGGAAGTCAGGGAGAACTTGCGACTTGATTGCGTCGTGCTTCTCGTATGTGATGTCTCGCGGAGACAGTTCGATTCCCCAAAGCGCGACTCGTCCCGTGGTGTCGGGGTTATTGAGGATATGTCCCAATGGGGCGTCGCTGACTACCACGATTGGGTGTTCCTGGAAGTAATGGCGCAGTCGCCGGGCGGTCATGAAGACGCCGTACGCCAGCTTCTGGTAGTGCGGGTACCGCTGTTTTGTTGGCGTGAGGACCTCGCTGAGGTAGTATGCCGGGCGTTGTACGCCATGGACCTTGTTTTCCTCGGCCCGCTCGACGACGAGCACTGTACTAACCACTTGGTTGGTAGCGGAGATGTACAGCAGTAGTGGCTCCCTTTCTCGTGGAGTCACCAGTACTGGCGAGGTGGATAATAGGCGCTTGAGATCTTCGAATGCTTCTTGCGCTTCCTTGGTCCACTCGGATTTGTCAGCTTTGCGGAGGAGCTGATAGAAGGGTAGTGCCTTTTCTCCCATTTGACTGATAAATCGACTGAGGGCCGCGGTTCGTTCGGCTAGTTGCTGGACGCCTCTTATGTTTTTGTCTTCTCCATTGCCAGTATGGCTTTTATCTTTTTCGGGTTTGCCTCAATCCCTCTCGCGGAGATGAGATACCCGAGCAGCTGCCCAGATGGTACGCCAAAGGCGCATTTGTCCGGATTGAGCTTAATCCGGTAATGATCGAGATTGGCGAATGTTTCGCGCAAGTCGTCGATTAGAGAGGCTTCCTCCTTGGTTTTGATTACTATGTCGTCGACATAGACTTGGATGTTGCGACCCAATTGCTCCTTGAGGCAAGCCTGCATGCACCGCTGGTAGGTGGCTCCCGCGTTTTTTAGCCCGAAGGGCATTGTGTTGTAGCAGAACACACCGAAGGGCGTTGTAAACACGGTCTTCTCCTGGTCTTCCTGCTTCATTCGAATTTGGTTATAGCCTGAGTAGGCATCGAGGAAGCAGAGGCGCTCGCATCCAGCGGTGGAGTCGATGATTTGATAGATCCGTGGTAGCGGGAAGTGATCTTTTGGGCAGTGCTTGTTTAAAGAAGTGAAGTCCACGCACATCCGTAGGATATCCGTGTCCTTTTTTGGCACCAGCACCGTATTGTCGAGCCAAGTGCTTTCCTTGATCTCGCGTATGAATTTGGCCTCGAGGAGTCTGTTGATCTACATTCCGACTGCCTGCGCTCGTGGCTCAGACAGTCGCCTGATTGTTTGCTTGACTGGCCTTGTGTCGGGGTTGACGTTGAGTGCATGCTTGGCGAATTCCCTAGGAACTCCTGGCATGTCCGCAGGACACCAGGCAAAAATTACCGAGTGCTCACGGAGGAATTCGACGAGCGCGAGTTCCTATGCGGGACTCAAGTTGTTGGCGATGAGGGCCGTTTTGGCCGGATCTGATGGACCTACACCTTCTTTGTGTGCACAGATGAGTCGAAGGAGAGATCAGGTGAGCTTGGCCTACTCAGGGGAGGCAGACTGTTGTCTGTCGTTTCCTTCAGTCGCGTGAGCTCCTCCTGCATGCCGAAGGACTGGGAGATTCTGTTGAATTCCCTGTCGCAACTGTCAGATCACTCAAAGCTCCCGTTGATCGTGATGACGCCATTGGGACCTGGCATTTTCATCTGCAGGTAGGCGTAGTGAGATACCACCATGAACCTAGCGAACGCGATGCGTCCGAGGATGCAGTGGTATTGTGAGGGCCAGTCGACGACCTCAAAGTCAATGCGCTCGTGCCGGAAGTTCTTTGGCGTGCCGAATATGATGTCGAGGTTGATTTTGCCCGGGGGTATACGCCTTTCCCTAGGACGATGCCGTGGAACGTTGTGTCCGATGCCTCCAAGCAGGTTAGAGGGATCCTCATTGCTCGCAAGGTACTCGCGAATATGAGGTTGATGCCGCTTTCGCCATCCATGAAGACGCGACTCATGTCGAAGCCTCCGATTTGCGCCTCGAGTACGAGGGGGCAATGACCTGGGCGAGGTACTTGAGGCGGGTGGTCGCGTTTATTGAAGGTGATGCACGACTCACTGCCACTGAGGTACTCAGTGGTGGATGGTGGTGAGTGCATGGCCAAGTTGACTTGGCGAGTGATGGCTTTCTGCACCCTGTTGGAGGGGCGCCCCTTTTGGATCATCATGGTACCCATGGCCCGTGGGTACGGTTCTCCTCTGTGGTGCTGGTCCGGTGCAGCTCCGTTCGGGGGTGGCCCCGGTGGTGGTGGCGGTGCGCCATGTGCCACGGCGCCTGGAGCGGCTCCGTAGCCTCTTTCGACTGCATTGCGGTTCATCCGAACCAATCCCTCGTGTAGCTTGAGGAACTCGCGGCAGTCCTTGAGGAGGTGGCTGGACTTTCTCTGGCCGTCATGCTTGTCGATGTAGAAGTGTACCGTACATGGCCCGGACAGTTTTTCCTCGATGGAGGTCGCAGGTGCCTCGTCGCGAGTGCGGCGTTGCCACACTTGCATGGTTTTCCCGGAGTCGCGGTATCCGCTGCTGCGGTATCCACTGTTGCGGTTGTCGTCGCGCCTATCGGCGTAGCCGGCTGCGACCATGTTGACGTCATCACAGTCGTCGTAGATGCGCATGCGGCGTTTGCCTCGGCAGTCGCGTCTGCGTTCGAGTTCTGCCTCCTCGTCGGAGTGAGCGCGGTTCTTCACCGAATCTTCTCCATCAGCCCACCGATTCGCGATCTCCATCAGGTGGTCGATGGTCTGGGGCTTTGAGCGGCCCAGCTCCTCCCTGAGCTCTAGACGGCGGACGCCACCGTTGAATGCATCAATCGCGCAGTCCTCCGAGATGTTTTCCGCTGAGTTCTTGATGATGGACCACCTTTGGATGTATGAGCGCATCGATTCGCTAGATCTTTGCTGGTAGCATCTCAATTCTTCGATTGATGCGGGCCGTTTGTACGTGCCCTTAAAGTTGCGCACGAAGCTGTAAACCAGCTCATCCCAACTGCGAATGGATCCGCGTGGGAGGTTATTGAGCCATGCTCGGGCGGCGCCCTGCAGCTGTAGCTGCAAAAATTGCATGGCAGTACTTCAACTGCCTCCGTGGAGCCTGACGGAGGAGATGTGATCCTCTAGCCAGATTTTAGGGTCTTGTAGACCGTCGAACTTCGGATTTTCCGACAAAAGTTTAAACCCCTTAGGCATTCGCTTCTGCCTAATGGATCTGCTGAAGCATCTGGCGCCGCAGAGTTCCCCGTCTTCCTCTTCCGAGTCAGTCGACCGAGCACGTCGTGCCCTTGACTTGTCGATATTGCGCTGCGTCAGGTCGTTGCGCGCATCGTAGTCGCGATCGTGTCGCCGTGAGCGACGGCGTCAAGACAGGACGTGACTGTCATCACTGGATGAGGGCGAGGAGTAGCGTTTTGCTAGCGCTTTGCCCTTTTTTGGGTCTGACACCGGCTCCTTGTCGAGGGCGGCCTCGATTAGCCCCAAACCCGCGATCATAGATCGGTGCATGGCGGTTCGGGGATCTCCAGCCGGTGGCTGGTTATTGAGGAGGTACATGGTGGCTGCTGTCACCGCGGCCCGCGGCGTCCTAGGGACCACGTTGCCTCTCGTGTCGACTGTCATAGAGCCAAATTCGAGGACTTTCGCGGCATCTATGCGCTCTTGTTCGGTGAGGTGAGCCATTCGTGACTGCCTCTTCTTGGCGATGTACTCGTTGCCTCGTGAGGAGGATCCTCCGTAGGAGGAGAGCCCAGCGCGATGAAGGCTCGACTCGTCCGCCGCCTTTTTACGCGCCTCAAGTTGCGCGATTGCTTGTTTTTGGCGCGTGAACTCTTCTTTTAGCAGCCAGTGGTAGCCCATCAGTAGTTCCTGTGGGGACCCAAGGGGTAGAGGTGCACCTCGTGGGGCTTCGCGGCAACGCTCCCAATCTTGCTCGTTGAGCCTGATTACGACGCGTTCGCTGGTTTGTTCACTGATTATGCTGGGAGGTTCGACTGCTCCCCCGTTGGCGCCGTTACCGCCGTTGCCACCATTTGCAGTGTTACCGCCATTGCCGCGATTGGCGGAGGTGTCGCCTGCATTAATGACGGCGCACATGAAGTGATTGGGGAAGCTGCTGCTTCCACAACTTTCAGACTCGGAACCGTAGGTTCCATCTTCTGTGGCCAGATCGCTCAGATCGGAGTCGCGACTGCTGTCGCTGATCGTGTTCCCGACTGCCACCAGAGCATTGAGCTTGCTGAGGGTGCCGATCGATGGAGGGAACCATGATGCCGGGGCAATCGCCGGTGCTGTCGGTTGATCAGGCATGCGAAGCGTGCCCATCTGACCAACTTGGAAGCGGAAGCTCCCAATCGCCAGGCTGATTCCGTCGCCCACGGATTCGAAGGCCGGGCGGGTAGCCGGCGTGTGGACGGTGAAGTCGAAGGCGCCGAAGAGCTGGCGAATCTCCGCTGTTGCGGAGTTGTAGATCGCAGTTGATGGGGCCGAAGAAGCCACAACATCAGCACTCCTAGTTCCCACAGACGGCGCCAATTGACGAGGGTTTAACTCATCAATGCCCATTGTCATGGACTTGGGTTTTGGAGAAGGAGGGAGTGCTGGATACATCTATTGGCTAGCAAACAAGCACACAGGGGACAAAGGATTTACCCAGGTTCAGGCCTCATAGAGGTCCCTACTCCTGCTTGTCTGCTTGTGGAATTATCGAAGGAGTCGAAAGTTACAATGGTGCGTAGATGCAATCTGGCGAGAGTTGTGGAAACTAGGGTTGTGTGTGTCCTCCTCGCCGCCCCCTCCTAGCCTTTATATAGATAGGCTAGGTCCCAGGTAGCAGGTCGAGTCGGTTACAAGTTAGGGTTTTCCCCTTCAAACTTTCTATCTTTAGCTTCTTCTTGTTTCTCAAGCAATCGAGAGTCCGCAGGTTACTCGAGTCCTTTCGTCTGGACCTTGGCGACACCGTGGGCCTGTACATATTTAGACCGTATATACCAAGATCGAGTACCTGTAGGGTATACCCAAGTCACCACCTGGCCGCGCGGCCAGGCCTGGCCCGCGCTAGGCGGTGGTCTGGCCGCCCCAGGCACCCCCTCGGCCTCTCCTTCCGCCTATAAGTTGCCTCTGATACGGAAACCCTAAGTACCCGATCAAAATTCCATGAAAGAGTCTGTAGCCGTCGTCATCTCCATCCCTAGATCAGGAGGGATCTGAAGCTCTTCCCGGCACCCTACCGGAGAGGGGAATTCACCCTGGAGGCCTTCTTCATCATCATGCAAGCCTCCGGTGTGATGCGTGAGTAGTTCATCTCTGGACTACAGGTCCATGTACTATCTAGATGGCTGGTTCTCCTCCTTTGTGCTTTCATGTTTAGATCTTGTGAGCTCCATTCATGATCAAGATCATCTATTTGTAATTCTGCATCTTGTGTTTGCGGGGATCCGATGGATATTGAGATGTTATTTCAGATTGATTATTGATTCTATCATGTCTTTGTTATTTGTGATCTTGCATGCTTTCCGTTGTTAGTAGCTATCTTGGCCAAGTAGATGCTAGCAACTCCAAGAGTTAGTATTTATGCTTGATAGTGGGTTCATGCCTCTGGTAATCAAGGGAAGTGACAGAAATCTCTAAGGTACTAGATGTGCCATTGCTACTAGGGATAAAACAACAATCCTTTGTTCATAGAACAATCATATTGTTTACTTTACACGCAATTCGTAATGTAATTATCCGTTGCTTGCAACTTAATACTAGAGGGGGTTCGGATGATAACCTGAAGGTGGATTATTAGTCATAGATGCAGTTGGATGGCGGTCTATGTATAATGTTGTAATGCCCAATCGAATCTCAAAGGAGTCAAGATGAGTAGTATATGCTTGTATGCTTTCTCGATGTTTGTCAATTGCCCCGTTGTAATTTGTTCACCCAACATGTTATCTATCTTAAGGAGAGCCACCTCTTGTGAACTATGGACCCCGGTCCTTTCTTTTACCACCAATCTACAATCAACTGTTTACTGCTTTGTGTTTACTTTCTGCAAACTATTACTTTCTTCCACTCGGTACGTTTAATCCTTTGTTTTCAGCAAAACCGGTGAGATTGACAACCTCATCGCAAGTTGGGGCCAGAGTTTTGTGGTTGTGTTGTGCAGGTCTCCACGTTGCTGTTGGCACCGGTAGTGCGCCCTGCCAAAGTTCAGCTAGCAACACATTTGGGGTGTTTCCTTGCTCCTACTGGTTCTATTAAACCTTGGTTTCGTACTGAGGGAAAACTTGCTACTATGCTCATCATAGCTTCCTCTTGGGGTTCCCCAACGAGCTCAATATATTTTGGGCCATCAAGCTATTTTTCTGGCGCCGTTGCCGGGGAGTCAAGGACATCTTCACAAGGGGAGTCCTTCATAACCAATCTCTTTACTTTGTTGTTTTTGTTTTGCTTAGTTTACTTTTTCTTTGTTTGCTTGTTTCTTTATCAAAAACACACAAAAATTAGTTTTACAAGTTTGCTTTCTTTATTAAAAACACAAAAAATGACTACTCTTGAAAACACTAAGTTGTGTGACTTCACTAGCACCAACAACAATGATTTCATGAGCACACCTATTGCTCCACATGTTCCTGAAGCTACTTTCTTTGAGATAAAACCTGCTTTACTCAATCTTGTTATGAGAGAACAATTTTCTGGTATTGGTAATGAAGATGATGATGCCCATCTAAATAACTTTGTTGAACTTTGTGAGATGCAAAAGCATAGGGATATAGATGGAGTTATTATTAAGCTTAAATTGTTTCCTTTCTCTTTGAGAGGAAAAGCTAAAGAATGGTTGAATTCCTTGACTAGGAATAGTATTGAAAAATACTATCCTCCTGCTAAGATTATATCTATGAGAAGTGAAATAATGAAGTTTAAACAATCTGATAATGAACATGTTGCTCAAGCTTGGGAAAGAATGAAATCTTTGGTAAAGAATTGTCCCACTCATGGACTGACTGCTTGGATGATTGTCCAAACCTTTTATGCAGGATTGAACTATTCTTCAAGAAATCTATTGGATTCTGCTGCTAGAGGTACATTTATGACCATTACTTTGGGTGCTGCAACAAAGCTTCTAGATAATATGATGGTTAAGTACTCTGAATGGCATACAGAGAGAGCTCCACAAGGTAAGAAGGTAAATTCTATTGAGGAAACCTCCTCCTTGAGTGATAATATTGATGTTATTATGTCTATGCTTGTTAATGGGAAAGCCCATATTGATCCAAATAATGTTCCCTTAGCCTCTTTGGTTGCTCAAGAAGAGCAAGTTGATGTGAACTTTATAAGAAATAATAATTTTGGCAACAATGCTTATGGTAATAACAATTATATGCCTTACCCTCCTAATAATACTTATGGTTATAATGGCAAACCTGGATTACCTAGTGAAGGAAGAATTTTAGAAGTTGAAAGAGCCACTAAGAACTTCATGCAAATGCAATATGTGCAAAATAAATTATTTACTAAAACTATGGAGGAACAATCTACCATTTTGAAAAATATTAGCCATCAACTTGAGAGTTTAAATAGGGAAATTCCTAGTTTACAATTGAAACTTTCTAATGCTAAAAGAAATATATCATCTTTGTTTGAAGCATAATCTTCTTTGATTAATAAAATGGCTGCTAAACCTGAAACTATAGATAATCCCTTTGTAGGCCATACAAGTGAGAATTGATGAAAATGTTAGACTATTAGCTGAATTGCATGCTAAGTGGGAAAGAGAAGATGAAATTGCTAGAAACATTTGTGTTTCTACTATAACTACCACTAGTGTTGAGGCTAGCAATAGCTCTACTACTTTAGATGATAATTATGATTTTGATCTTGATGGTTGCAATATCTCTGAAGTTATTAAGTTCCTACAAAAACTTGCTAAAAGTCCTAATGCTAGTGCTATGAACATGGCCTTTACAAAACACATTACTGATGCTCTCATAAAGATTAAAGAAGAAAATATGAAACATAAAGCTTCTATTCCTATAAAACAAGAAGATGGTTGGGAACCCATCATCAATATGAAAGTGAATGATTTTGATTTTAAAGCTTTATGTGATCTTGATAGTAGTTTTTTCCATTATGCCTAGAAGGATTTATGATATGCTTGATTTGCCTCCACTTAAAGATTGTTATTTGAATGTCCCACTTGATGATAATGCTAAAAAGAAACTCATGGGGAGTATTAATGATGTTCTTATTATGGTTAACAATGCCTATGTCACCGTTGATTTCTATGTTTTGGATGTTGAATGCAATGCTTCTTGTCCTATTACTTTGGGAAGACCTTTTCTTAGAACTGTTGGTGCCATTATTGATATGAAAGAAGGCACCATTAAATATCAGCACCCACTCAAGAAAGGTATAGAACACTTCCCTAAGAAGAGAGAGAAGATTTCTTTTGCCTCTCTTATGAAACCAAAATTTTCTCTTAATGCTTCTTCATTTGAGAACACTTGATCCTTTTTCTTGCTTCTTATGCCTGACATAAAGGCGTTAAAGAAAATTACTTATTAGGAGATAAACCAAAAGTTTTAGATGAGTCTTGGAAGTTATTACCTCTATAATAGCCCGCTCCTTATCCTTTTTATTTTCTTTTTGTGCCAAGAGTAATCTCTAATGAGAGAGAAGTAATGATTGGGAAAGTTGTTGTCCCGAAATAGATTCCTGTGCTTCACCGTAAAATTTCGTGTAAAATCTCTATACGTCCTTTTGAGGCAAGAATTGTTGTGCTTATGCCCCAGGTTGTTATCTAACTTTCGTTAGTTCAACACTTTTTGATTTGAGCAACAGAGGGTCTTCAAAAAAATTTGTCGTTACCTGCTGGTCTGTTTTGACAGATTTCTATCGTTTTCTGCATTTGCTTCTTGTTGGTTCCTTTTTGAGTTATTTTGGGGAACTGAGCTTTTTGAGGGAAGTGATATAGTAGCTAGTGTTTTAATGGAAATTTTATTGGTGTTAAAACTAAACCTAAATACTTATTATCTTGAGTGCACTAATGTTGCTAATAAAGATTGTGTGAAGTTTTGTATGAAGGAAAATTTTCAGGTGTATGGGAGGAATGAGTAATGAGATGAAGGATGGACTAAAGCTCAAGCTTGGGGATGCCACGCATGTCACCCCAAGAAATATCCAAGAAGTACAAGCGTCAAAGCTTGGGGATGCCCAAGGCACCCCCTCTTCATCAATAAAAATCCTAGGTTTCTTCCAAACGCTTCATTTTTTATTGTTTCATGCACAGTTGTGTTGTTCTTGGAGCGTCTTTTTTTCGTTTTCGTTTTGGTTTTTCGTTTGCTTGGTTTGCTTAGTTTTCTGAATAAATTGGTTGGACCCCCTCTTTCATTGCATTGGTTTTCAAATAGTTTGGTTTGGATTGGAAAAAGAGTAGGAAAGTTCATGCTTAAGTGGTAAAGAGACCTTGTTTTTGACTGTGGCCAAAGCTTTGTCATGCCATGCTTGATATTTTTTTGGATTTATGCTTAGTATTATTTGCTGTATCATGACTTGTTATAAACAATTGAGATCGCTTAATGTGCCTTGGAAGGATCATGCGTTGTTTTAGCATATTAAAGCATAGTATTGTGGTATTCTCCTTTGATGCTTTATTTGGGTTGACTTGGCGCATGCTCACACCATGTTATGACTATCCCAAGTAACCATAAGCCTTTATGATCCTTTTCAACTTGTAGTATCACTTTATGCTTTGATCAATGATGTTTTGTCGCTCTGCATGATTATGGCCATTATTGCTCTCTTAGATTGTCGCTCCCAGTCTTTGCTACCCTCCGTAACCAAGTATGAGTTCCACTCATGCATCCAACTCCGAAAACCAAGTTATTCCAAAGAGTACATCATACCTACCTACTAGCATATGCTATTTCAAGTATATTCATGTTTTTATCTACCTTCCGAATTAAACTTGTTATGAGAAAACTAGTGATTAAAGCTCTCACGAACTTGATGGCACACTTTACTTTTTTTCCCTTAATAAACTTGAACCATTGTGTCGTCTATGTTGTATATGCTTGCACTTATTTGTTGGGGATTAGCAGAACCATGCTGTCATGGGGAACGCTTTTAACATTGCACTTGTACTTTGTACCTAGTTGATATCGTGCTCTTTTGTCTATGGATGTCGTCGGTGTGAAATAAAAGGGGAGCTTGTAAGTCCATGGAGTTATGTATGTGTGTTAGAGAAACGCCTGGGCCGCTGTTCTAATCCGTGCTGACATGCTGGAAACCTGCAGCGTAACCATAATGAGCTGTCGATGAACCATTCTTCTTATAAAAAAGGAGTCAGATATTGAGAAAAAAAAGAAAAAGAAAAAAAGAGAGATGATGAAAAGAGGAAAGAGAGAAAAAAGCACCATATTCCCATGGTAAATAAGAAGATTGCGGAGATGCTCGTTGTCTACTTGCCTTGTCATTTTGATATGGGGATTCTTCCGTATCATTGGGCAAGGGTACCCCGTTGGAGGTTCTCTATGATACACATGTACTTACGATGACAAGAGCTTACTCGTGACTAAAGTTGAGTAGCTTGAGGAGCGGCCCTCGTATTCAAGGGACATGAGATTTCCAACTTAACTTTGTCAAGCATATACTCCATAGTTTGTTCACTTTAACCTTAATCACTTCAAGATGCTTATGATAGGGGCAATGAGAGCTGAAATCTAATAAGTACCATAATTTTTGGAAGCTCTTTATGAAACTTGAATCCCTGTTTCCTTCTATGAAGGCCTTTTTTCCACTTTTATATTGAGTCTCCACCTTCTATCTTTATGCACCTATTGAGAGAGCAAAGTGGCCATTCTTAGTTTAATGTGCATTGTCCCAAGACTTGTTGATTGATGCATCACTTTGATATTGCTTGTTCTTAAACTATTTGTATCTAGTCACCCTTATAAACTTTGAAGGCGTCCTATGCAATTATGATTTGCTACTCTACGAGGGACAAGCTGAATACCACTATGCTATGTTTTCTTTATGTGAAACAAACAAACCTCTTGTAAAGCATTGTTATTCATGAATCTTTTGTTTGTGCCTTTTCATGTTGCAACATAGTTTCTTTTTCTTATTGCTAGAACTTTGTCTTTCATGTTATGATTGAAGTATTATGATCCCAGCTTTGAACGTTTTACAAATACTTTGATCAAGTTTATGATGGTGCATGTCACCTCAAAAATTATTCTTTCTTTTTATCACTTACCTACTCGAGGACAAGCATGAGTTAAGCTTGAGGATGTTGATACGTTGCAAACGTATCCATAATTTTTGATGTTTCATGCTTGGTTTTATCTACTTTCTTGTGTTTTGTCCACACTTTGGAGTACTTTTCATATGATTTCTTGGACTAACCAATTAACAAGAGCCACAGTGCCAGCTGCCTATTTTCTGCTGTTTTTGGTTCCAGGAAAGTCAGAAAATGAATATTCTTGGAATTGGACGGGACAAAAGCCAAAGTCAGTTTTTCACCGAGGGACACCTGGAGACAGAATACGAGACGAAGAGGGGCTAGGGCCCGGCCACAGCACCTGGCCGCGTGGCCAGGCCTAGCCCGCGCCAGGGGGTGGTCTAGCCGCCCCAGGCACCCCCTCGCCGTCTCCTTCCGCCTATAAGTTGCCTCTGATACAGAAACCCTAAGTACTCGATCAAAATTCCAGGAAAGAGTTTGTAGCCACCGTCATCTCCATCCCTAGATCGGGAGGGATCTGAAGCTCTTCCTGGCACCCTACGGGAGATGGGAATTCACCCTGGAGGCCTTCTTCATCATCATGCAAGCCTCTGGTGTGATGCGTGACTAGTTCATCTCTGGACTACGGGTCCATGTAGTAGCTAGATGGCTGGTTCTCCTCCTTTGTGCTTTCATTTTTAGATCTTGTGAGCTTCGTTCATGATCAAGATCATCTATTTGTAATTCTACATGTTGTGTTTGCGGGGATCCGCTGGATATTGAGATGCTATTTCATATTGATTATTGATTCTATCATGTCTTTATTATTTGTGAACTTGCATGCTTTCCGTTGTTAGTAGCTATCTTGGCCAAGTAGATGCTAGCAACTCCAAGAGTTAGGATTTATGCTCGATAGTGGGTTCATGCCTCTGGTAATCTGGGGAAGTGACAGAAATCTCTAAGGTACTAGATGTGTTGTTGCTACTAGGGAGAAAACAATAATATTTTGTTCATAGAACAATCGTATTGTTTACTTTACACGCAATTTGTAATGCAATTATCCGTTGCCTGCAACTTAATACTGGAGGGGGTTCGGATGATAACCTGAAGGTGGATTATTAGTCATTGATGCAGTTGGATGGCGGTCTATATATAATGTTGTAATGCCCAATCGAATCTCAAAGGAGTCAAGATGATTAGTATACGCTTGTATGCTTTCTCGATGTTTGTCAACTGTCCCGCTGTAATTTGTTCACCCAACATGTTATCTATCTTAAGGAGAGCCACCTCTAGTGAACTATGGACCCTGGTCCTTTCTTTTACCATCAATCTACAATCAACTGTTTACTGCTTTGTGTTTACTTTCTGCAAACTATTACTTTCTTCCACTCGATATGTTTAATCCTTTGTTTTCAGCAAAACCGGTGAGATTTACAACCTCATCGCAAGTTGGGGACAAAGTTCTTTGGTTGTATTGTGCAGGTCCCCACATTGTTGCTGGCACCGGTAGTGCGCCCTGCCAAAGTTCAGCTAGCAACACCTTTGGGGTGTTTCCTTGCTCGTACTGGTTCGATTAAACCTTGGTTTCATACTGAGGGAAAACTTGTTGTTGTGCTCATCATACCTTCCTCTTGGGGTTTCCCAACGAGCTCGATATATTTTGGGCCATCACTGTTGTCGGGGAGTCAAGGAAAACTTCACAAGGGGAGTCAATCTCTTTACTTTTTTTTGTTTTGCTTAGTTTATTTCTACTTTGTTTGCTTGTTTCTTTTATCAAAAACAAAAAAAATAGTTATACTGGTTTGCTTCTTTATATCAAAAACACAAAAAATTTCAGTCCTTTTCTGTAGTTGTCACATCGTTCTTTGCTCACCATGTTGATCCCTAAGTTCACTCTGAAAAACCTTTCAATAGGTAGTGGCTCCATAATTGGTAAAGATAATATTGAAGAATTCTTCAATCATGTTAGCAAGCATGAGGATATTGAGGATAGATCCTTAGCAGAACTTGCACCAAATTATGAAATTGCCGCAGCTTCTTTAGTTCACATGTTGGAAGCTAGGTTTGTTAACCTTAACCCCATAATGCAAATAATGTTTCTTAAACTTAAATATATTGAGGATACTGAAAAAAGAGATTCATTCTAGAAACTTTGCTTAAAGAATTCTATGATGTTGTTAAAGAACCTAGAAAAGTCTTTGATCGATTTAATATGCTAGGCTCATGTGTAGATGTTATTGGTACACGAGAAAATATGGACAAAACCAAACCTCAAGATGTAGAGGAAATTAAGACACCAATGTCTTTAGAACTTGTAGGAATACATGAAGCGTTAGAAAAGAATTTTGATTGGATTGTTCCTGAAAACCCGTTTGATGAAAATTGCGAACCCAAGAGCATTGAGAGAGGATCCTCTAGAACTTATTTGGATGAGATACCTTGCCTTTTTGAAGATATTTATCGTATTGATCTTAATGCTTCTTCAATTGAGAATACTTGATTCTTGCTTCTTATGCCTAGCTCAAAGGCATTAAAGAAAAGCACTTATTAGGAGATAACCCAAATTTTTAGTCAATAAATTTTTCTTTTGTTGAGTCTTGGAAGTTATTGCCTCTGTAATAACCTCTCCTTATCCTTTTTGTGTGGTTTTTGTGCGAAGAGTAATCTCTAATGAGAGAGAAGTAAGACTTGGGAAAGTTGCTGTCCTGAAACAGATTTTTGTGCTTCACTGTAAAAATTCGTGAAACATATCTGAATGTCGGATTGAGCTGTACTTTTTTGTGCTTCTGCCCCAGGTTGTTATCCAACTTTCGTTAGTTTAACACTTTTCTATTTGAGCAATAGAACCTTTTCAAAAAAATTGGTTTTTACCTGCTGGTCTGTTTTGATAGATTTTTGCCATTAATTGCATTTGCCTCTTAATCTATTTCTCTTTGAGTTCTCCTTGATCACTTGAACTTTTAAAAGGAATTTCTACAGTAGCTTGTGTTTTAATGGAAGTTTTACTTGTGTTGAAACTGAACCAAAAGACTTATTATCTTGAGTACACTAATGTTGCTAATGAAGATTGTGTGAAGTTTTGTATGAAGGAAATTTTAAAGTGTAGGAAAGAACAATATGGTAAGATGAAGTATGGACAAAAGCTCAAGCTTGGGGATGCCACTCGTGTCTCCCCAAGAAATATTCAAGAATTACAAGCATCAAAACTTGGGGATGCCCAAGGCATCCCCTTCTTCATCCATAAAAATCTCAGGTTTTCTTCCACACACTTTATTTTTATTGTTTCATGCATAATTGTGTTGTTCTTGGAGGGTCTTTGTTTTTGTTTTTAGTTTTCGTTTGTTTGGTTTGCTTAAATAAATTGGTTGGACCCCCGCATTCATACATAGTTTTAAATGAGTTGATTTGGATAGGAAAAGAGTAGGAAAATTCATGCTTATAAGTGGTATAAAAGGAGCTTGTTTTTGACTGTGACTTAGACTTTATCATGTCATGCTTGTTATTGCTTTGACTTTATGCTTAGTGATTATTTCTGTAGAATGACTTGTTACAAACAATTGAGATTTCTTAATGTTCCTTGAAAGAATCATGCGTTGTTTTAGCATATAAAAGCATAATATTGTGGTATTCTCCTTTGATGCTTTATTTGGGTTGACTTGGCGCAGGCTCACACCATGTTAAGACTATACCAAGTCACCATAGCCTCTATGATAATTTAGTTTTCGACTTGTAATATCACTTTATGCTTTAATTAATAATGTTTTGTCGCTCTGCATGATTATGGCCATTATTGCTCTCTTAGTTGGTTGCTTCCAGTATTTTGCTAGCATCCACATGTACCAAGTATGAGTTCTAATCATGCATCCAACTCCAAATAAAACCAAGTTATTCCAAAGAGTCCACCATACCTATGTATTAGCATTATTGTTATTCCAAGTATATTCATGTTTTTATCTACCTTTCAAATTAAACTTGTTATGTGAAAATTAGTGATTAAAGCTCTCACGAACTTGATGACACACTTTACTTTCTTGCACTTAATAAACTTGAACCATTGTGCCCATCTATGTTGCGTATATGCTTGCGTTTTGTAAGTTGTGAATTAGCACAACCATGTTACCACGGGGAACGCTTTGAACATTGCACTTTATTTAGTTGATATCATGTTCTTTTGCTTATGGATCCCGGCGGTTTGAAATGAAACGGGAGCTTGTAAGGCTCATGGAGTTCATATATGTGCTAGAGAAACGCTTGGGCGGATAGTCTAAGCGATGCCTAATCATGGTGGAAACTTGCAGCACAACCATAGTGAGGAATCTATGAAGCATCCTAAAAAAGGGTAAAAAAGAAAAAGGGAAAACCCTATGCAAATAGCATACAAAAAGATCGCTGAGATGCTCATTGTCTGCTTGCCTTGTCATTTTGATATGGGAAAGCTTATGTATCATCGGGCAAGGGGTACCCCGTTGGCGGTTCTCTATGATACACATGTACTTACAATGGCAAGAACTTACCTGTGACTAAAGTTGAGTAGCATGAGGTTCGGTACTTGTAAGTAAGGGGCATGAGATTTTCAGCTTATAACTTGTCAAGCATATCCTCATATTTGTTCACTTTAACCTTAATCACCTAAAGATGCTTATGATAGGGGCAATGAGAGATGAAAGCTAATAAGTACCATAATTTTTGGAAGCTTTTTATGAGACTTGAATCCCTGCTTCCTTCTATGAAGGGCCTTTCTTTTACCTTTATGTTGAGTCTCCATCTTCTATCTTTATGCACCTATTGAGAGAGCATAGTGGTCATTCTTAGTTTAATGTGCATTGTCCCAAAATTTGTTGATTGATTCATAACTTTGATATTACTTGTTCTTAAACTATTTGTATCTAGTCACCCTTATGAACTTTGAGGTGTCCTATGCATTTATGTTTTGCTACACTATGAGGGACAAGCTGAATATCATTCTCATTATGTTTTCTATATGTGAAACAAACAAATGTCTTTCAAAGCATTGTTATTCATAAATCTTTTGTTTGTACCTTTTCATGTTACAACATAGTTGCTATGTCTTATTGTTAGAACTATATCTTTCATGTCTATGTTATGTTAGAGTACTATGATCCTAGCTATCAATGTTTTACAAATACCTTGATCAAGATTGTGATGGTGCATGTCACCTCAAAAATTATTTTTCTCTTTTTATCACTTACCTACTCGAGGACGAGAATGAGTTAAGCTTGGGGATGTTGATACGTCATAAACGTATCTATAATTTTTGATGTTCCATGCTTGTTTTATATCTACTTTCTTATGTTTTGTCCACACTTTGGAGTATTTTTACATATTTTCTGGAACTAACCTATTAACAAGATGCCACAGTGCCAGTTGCCTGTTTTCTGCTGTTTTTGGTTTCGGAAAAACTAGTAAGGAAATATTCTTAGAATTGGACCGGACAAAAGCCAAAGTCAATATTTTACCCGAAGCAACTTGGAGTCCGGAGGGCAGACCAAGGGGGGCTGCGAGGCGGCCTCACCCTAGGGTGGCGCGGCCAGCCCTAGGCACGCCGCCACCTAGTGTGGGCTCCTCGAGCCTCCACCGACCTTGCCCTTCCGCCTATAAAATCCTCCCGGGACGAAAACCCTAAGTATCCGATCAAAATTACACGAAAGAGTCTGTAGCCTCCGTCATCTCCATCCTTAGATCGGGAGGGATCTGAAGCGCTTCCCGGCACCCTGCCGGAGGGGAGAGATCACCCTGGAGGCCTTCTTCATCACCATGACTGCCTCTGGTGTGATGCGTGAGTAGTTCATGCTTGGACTATGGGTCCATGTAGCAGCTAGATGGTTGGCTCTCCTCCTTTGTGCTATCATGTTTAGATCTTGTGAGCTCCGTTCATGATCAAGATCGTCTATTTGTAATCTTACATGTTGTGTTTGCGGGGATCCGATGGATATGGAGATGCTATTTCAGATTGATTATTGATTCTATCATGTCTATGTTATTTGTGATATTGCATACTTTCCGTTGTTAGTAGCTATATTGGCCAAGTAGATGCTAACAACTCAAGGAGGGAGTATTTATGCTCGATAGTGGGTTCATGCCTCTAGTAATCTGGGGAAGTGACAGGAATCTCTAAGGTACTAGATGTGTTGTTGCTACTAGGGAGGAAACAATAATCCTTTGTCCATGGGACAATCGTATTGTTTACTTTACACACTTTGCTTAATGCAATTATCTGTTGCTTGCAACTTAATACTGGAGGGGGTTCAGATGATAACCTGAAGGTGGATTATTAGTCATAGATGCAGTTGGATTACGGTCTATGTATAATGTTATAATGCCCAATCAAATCTCATAGGAGTCAAGATGATTAGTATATGCATGTATGCTTTCTCGGTGTCTGTTAATTGCCCCGCTGTAATTTGTTCACCCAACAAGAATCACCTCTAGGGAACTATGGACCCTATCCATTCTTTTACCATCAATCTACCATCTACTATTTACTGTTTACTTTCTGCAAGCAATTACTATGTTCCACACAATACGTTTAATCCTTTGTTTTTAGCAAAACCGGTGAGATTGACAACCTCACTGTAAGTTGGGACAAAGTTCTGCGGTTGTGTTGTGCAGGATTCTAAGTTGGAGACAGCACCTTGGTGTTGTTTCCTTGCTCCTACTGGTTCGATAACCTTGGTTTCATAACTGAGGGAAAACTTGCTGCTGTGATCATCATACCTTCCTCTTGGGGTTCCCAACGAGCTCGATATATTTTAAGCCATCAAGGGACCATCTTGGTATCAAGAAGAGCAGGCGTGTAAAGAGAAAGAAACCCAAGAGATGACCCAGGAAGAAGAAAATATCGTCGATCCTCAAGATGATATTGACCTTGACGCATGGAGGCAACAAGAGGCTTCATAGGACAATGAAGAAAACAACACAGGGGATCAAGATGACTCTTACAATTCAGATGCTGAAACAGTTGATCCGAGAGAGGAATCAGAACTTAGAACAAGAAGAGGAAGTAATAATATCAAAAGATAAACAACTTGACAAGAAGAAGCTCAAGAAGAATAAAGAGACGAAGGATCTTGAGCTGACGCCGAAAGTAAAAGAAAAGGTAACAGTAAAGAAAGTTCCTTATCCTAATCTAATCCATCATGACCCTAATAAGAACATACATGATTCTTTCGCTGAAGCTATTAGTAAATTGTGTCTAGAACTTCTTCTAACCGATGTTAATCAAGTACCCACCTACACAAAGTTCATGGGAGACATTCTATATGATACTCAAGCTTTGATTTTAAGTCAATATAATTTGAGCAAAGACATCTCTACTAACATTGTTAGTAGAAAAGGTACAGAAACGCAGGGATCATCTTGGTATAAAGAATAGCAGGCGTATAAATATAAAGAAACCCAAGAGATGACCCAGGAAGAGGAAAACCTCACCGATCCTCAAGATGATATTGACCTTGACGCACGGAGGCAACAAGAGGCTTCAAAGGACAATGAAGAAAACTACGCAGGGGATCAAGATGACTCTTACAATTCAGATGTTGAAACAGTTGATCCAAGAGAGGAATCAGAACTTAGCCGTGAACAAGAAGAGAAACTAATAATATCAAAAGATAAACAACTTTACAAGCATAAGATCGATAATAAGAAAGAGACGAAGGATCCTAAGCCGATGCCAATAGTAAAAGAAAAGGTAACAATAAAGAAAGTTCCTTATCCTAATCGAATCCATCATGAGCCTAATAAGAACATATATGATTATTTTGCTGAAGCTCTTAGTAAAATACATCTAGAACTTCCTCTAACCGATGTTATTCAAGTACCCACCTACACAAAGTTTATGCGAGATATTCTCAATAGGAAGAAAAAGTAACTAAGGCGGCTGCGGTAATGACCATTTATGGTGATAAACTTCCCGCTAAGCTTGGTGATCCCGGTATACCAACTATCACTTGTGTAATAGGAAAAACTAGCATACACAATGATTTATGTGAGTTAGGTGATGTTGTTAGTGTAATGCCTTATTCACTTTATAAAAAGGTAGATCTTGGCGAGTATTCTCCTATCTTAATTACTTTGCAAATACTGACAAAACCACTAAAAGACCTATTGGGATGATTGTAGATGTTCTTCGCAGAATTGATCAACATGTTATACCCAAAGATTTCATCATACTTGATATTCCCAAACATGACAAATTTTCTATCATCCTTGGGAGACCTTTTCTTAGCACTGCAAGAGAAAATGCTGACTGCAGTAGTGGGAAAATTGTCCTTGATATTTATGATGATCAGATAGTTTGTCACTTCCCAAAGAAACTATGAGATGGTGAAAAATATATACCACCTTCTAAGTGCTCCTAAGAAGTATTATTAATATTAAGCAACCAAAGGTGAATATTCCTAACCCAAAGTTTGGTTGAGAAAATTACATGTCTCTAAATAAACGCTCAATGGGAGTAAACCCATCCTTGTTAAATTAGAGGTTTTTATTTTAGAAGTTTTAATTTTTCCTAATAAAGTTTTCTAGGTTTAGTATTTCCAGAGAATTTCAGTTCTTACAATCGAAAGGTAAAAGTTTGAAGGAAATGAAATAAGAAATGATGAAAAAGAGAAGCAATTGGATGCATAATGACCAGAAGTACAGCCAGGTCCAGCTGTACCACGCGCCCTTACGGTTAACAGAGAGAAATGGTAAAATATGTGATGAAGTACAAGAACCGAAACGAGCATCGATATGATCGGGTACCCCCGTACCACGCGCCTATACTAAGCCTCGACGAAAGTTGCAAAATTTCTCTAAAAGTCACTAAGCCCATAATGAGCATTAGTATGATCGGGTGCCATTGTACCATCTTCCCGTGCCACATCCAGGTTTTATCTCCTAACCATAACCGACGTATTCAACATTGACGATTATTGGTATGGGTGGGATGACCCCATACCGACTGTGTGACGTCATAAAAACGACGGCGGTTGGCCGGGAAGCACCAAACCAACCTCCTTTTTTCTCTCTTTATCTCTCTTTCTCTCTCAAACTCCAACCTGAATTACCTAGAATCTTTGATTCTTTCGTTCGTTTGAGTTGGGGAATCTTCATATTGGTATGTTTCTCACTTGTTCCATGCTTTATTTTCAGAATTCCATGGTTGAAAATCTCACATTAAGTATCTAGTTGATTTCATATTATTTTGAGTTTCTTGTTGATTGTACACATTAAGGATTCAAAGTTTTTACCTGGAATTGTTTGTTGACACCATAGAAACTATATGCCTATACTTTTGTGATTAAATCTTTTAGTACAATGATGTTGGGAAAACTCATGCGTTGGGGAAGCCACTCGGGTGCCTCGGGCTCCTCTATCGCACCGAAGAACAAGAGGGGATGCACCGAGTTTGAAGCCCCGAAGGCCGACTTCAACAAGGAGTATGCAAGAGTGAGTGCTTGCACCGTGCTACCCATAAAGTTGGTGGACGAAGAGTTCCTCACACAGAACGGCTTGTTGGGCGATTTCAGGATGATGATTAGCAACACCGACATGGAGGTATTTTCTACTCTCGGCACTGACACATTCAAGCATGCCACTCTCTAGTTCCTCTTGAGCTTCTATGATGACCTTTCTACCCATGGTCGTAATTATACTATGAGTTTTCAACTCAATGGCCACCCCTACAATATTACTTTCAATTAATTATGTTCTTGCTTCGGGTTCTCCACTGAAGGAGAGCTCGATATTACTGAGGATGTGGTCCAAGAGGCAATGCATGCCTAGGATAAAATTTCTGTTTATAGGGATTACAACTACGCATGGAAGAAGTCCGCCAAAATCCAGAATCATCGCCACTTCACCAGCTTTCTGTCGAATTCAATATTCGCAAAGGGGGCACGGGGACAATGACTAACCCTGATATCAGCACCATCTACATGGATATCCACCCGATATGATAACAAAGGTCAACCTTGGATCCCTACTCATCCAACACTTTCGCCGACAGAGGTCAGCACATGCAGGTGATATTCGCTTTGGTGAGCTGGTAACCCAAATCGCTTACGCGCGCGAGATTCCTATGCCGGCGGGACGACCTATCCTAGGAAGAAAATATCTAGATCCTAACCATATGGCTAGCACAAAATTTATGGGTATCTTTGAGCACAATGAGAGGCTCTGTGCTTATCATTTTTATGTTGAACCTAACGATTGTATGCACCAAGAATTTCTTCCTTTTGCATAAGCTTTTGGTTTGCTAGGGAGACAAGACTGGTTTCTTAGCCAATAGGATCTCACACAAGTAAGGATCACATCCGGACGGATGGAGAACCCAACAGATAACCCAGCTTGGGAAGGAGAAGATGTTGACCTAGCATAGCAGCAACAACAAGAGCATGCCCAAGGATGGGGTGACAAGGCTGGGATGACTATGGTTAGAACACCAGTTCTAGCAACCGGAGTTCCAGCAACGACACTACCAGCAGTAGTAGCCCAACATGCCACCACCTCAGCCATGATATGATTATGCCCCAAGGATGGAGTGTAACACTTTTTTTGACTCGTATTGGAAATGCGGAAAATGCGTTGCACGACGTGAACGCTAATGTGCTCACTCTCACCTACGACTTCACTCATTTCATGTTATAGATCCAACTACTACCCACACCACAACCAGCCGCCAAATGACGGCAATGAAGAGCAGTGAGCCAAGTTAGGCCAAAAGCCTAAGATTGGGGAAGTTAAAATCCTCCGCCTTTGCATTCGTGTTTTGTTTTATTGTTTTGATTTATTTACTTTTATTTTAGTTGTATTTTACTTTCCGTTTTTGCATTAATAAAAGAAAATACAAAAAATAGAGTATCTTTTGATTTTATTTCTTGTGAAATTCTCTTGGTTCTCTCTTTCGATTTTTGTAGGTTATTCACTTGTAGTGACATAGTGATGGGAGGAAAAGCGCGAAAGACTTGAGTACAAGACGAGCAAGCTACAGGAGGTACCATATTCTCATTTTCACTCCTCGTGTAAGTTCATTCATGATCACACTTTTGTTTGTTCGGTTGCACTATAGTCTCACTCCCCATTTAACTTGCTATCACCTAAAACTTACTCCCACGCTAGTGTCACTACTTGGCTTACGACTTACAATCATTTATTGAGGTTTGAAAAACAACTCATTTGGCTCGTTGCCAATATTTTTATAACCTGAAAAAGATCCATGTGATGACTTTGGTGCCATGTATTTGTCTTAAGGTTTTAATCTTAGCAATGCTAAACCCCATATCTAGATGAATTGCCTAGATAACACTTTTTGAAAAACATTTGCTTGAAGGAGCGGATAATACACGGTGGTTGATTTGAATGCCAAACTTACCTTGACAATTAGAATGAGAAATTTTATTTAAGCACGTGGATCAAAAATACCCCACTCTATGAAACTAACAACTCTGCTGGCCCTTGAACCATCTACGGTATAAATCCTGATTTCGGCTATGAGTTGATGGCATGGGTAGCTAGCTACATATGGGCAAAAGTACCAGTATCGATGTATTACGGCAAAACTGAAAGTTATTGTTGAGAAAAGTTTATGCAAAGAGTGTTTGAAACCAATGAAATTTTTGGCATCATCTTACCACTGAAGAATTGAAGTTCTAGAACAAGGAAAAGATTGGGTGCTAGAAACGCAAGATTTTTGAAGTGGGTATCAATGTTCCACTCTAAGTTTATTTCTCTTTCAACTTTACTTGAGCACCCTTAATTTGAACCAAGCATATCATGCTTAAAATTATTTTTACTCTCACCCAATGAGAGGCGGTGAAACAATCGATTCGCAAGCCTAACGAAATTCTTGACACTCTCTATGGCATTAAGATTTATTTGCTAGTAAGTTTCATATGTTTAGGATGGGAGATTAGGTGCAACCATTCAAACATAATATGATCTTGTTAAGGTTGCAAGATTTTTGAAGATGGAATACGATATTAACTTGGACTTGTGAGTTTTCTTTCCAAGTTTATTTCTTGCTATGATTCTTTACCACTTTGCAACTGGAGGGCGAGTAAGAACTAAGCTTGGGGATATTTATAGCTCCAAATATTAACAATTTACAACGGGGGTTTTCCATTGGTTTTCTTCGGGTTTAATTGGATTTTCACCTTTCAACTAACACTAATATTGCAATTTAGCAAAACCTTGTTCTATAATGTGTGTTTAAGGTACTGGACACTTATGGAAGGATTTCGGGATATTTATGAGCTATTTAGAGCAAAACAAGCAAATCTCCAATTGAAGAGTTTTTTATTCAAAGTGTATAGGGACGTTAACGACCGTTAGTACGGGCGGGTATCGTCTGTACCGGCCGCCCATACCATGTGCCATAGGCTTTCACTTATAAAATCAAGCACTTTTCGTGATAGGAGAGAGAGAAAATTGCAGACACAGCCGCCACGAAACACCCTAGAACAAAGGAAATCTTATCTGAAGGAGAAGAATAATTCCATCGACTTTTCCCAAGATCTACAACCTCTAGATCATTCATTTCTCCATAGTTCCCCACTTATAATGAGAGAGATAGAGATTCACATTTGTAAGGTTAGGTTTTCAAACCTCTATTGCTACGAGGGTTTGTATTTGATTCGATCTTTAACTTTATTGTGGATTTTTATAGTAATATCAAGATGAACTCCATTTACATTAATATAATCCCACTGTATTATTCTCCTCTCATGCGCGAGTAAATTCCCATAGGCGTGGGATATGTAGGGAATTAGTGTGATGTGTTGTGCCTATTTTAATCTTCATCTCTTTGTGATTATCGTTGTAATTATTCTATTTGAGAATGACTGTGTATGTATGATTAATGCTTGTTATCTAATTTTAAGGGCCCGGATAACATGATCTTGAGAATTCATAGACAGGAACTTGTTTGCTAGTGAATCGGCTACCCCCGAGTGACACAACCGATATTAAAGTGGAGCTAGTATAACTTGAGGACAACAAGGAACCACCAAGTTTAAAGCCTTGATCTGGTCTCACGGCCTTAATTGATGCGCTGACCATGGCTTTGGTAGCAGGCAGATGGATCATTGGAGCCATAAAAAATCTACAAAGAGGAGTCTTGACTATCACACGGGTTGCTTGCCTACTCACATATTTATAGGAAGTATTATAATCACTTACTCCGCTTATTCCATTTGGCAAATTCACTATTATCATGAACCGTATCTCTCCGTGCCTAATCTCTCGTATGCAGGAAACTCCAAGTAATCCTCATACTTTTTAGTTTTATGTTCTTTAATTTAAGCACCGTTCAATATATAAACTCCATCATTCACACTCACCCTTTTCCACCTCAACTCTTGTAGTCAATGTCGGTTATGCGGACTTTGGGTGTAATGGTGCGAAGGGCTCTAGATCAAGCGCTCCCCGGGAACACGGTACCAGGAGCTCAATGCACTTACCCATGGCGAGATCGGTTAGAGAGCACGGGCGCCATTGGAGAACATGGCTCATGTGGCCGGCAGCGAGGCATGGTAGTTGGTCCCTATTTGTAGCCCGCGACGACAATGAACATGCGTGGGAAACATCAAAGGTTGGATGCGGGAACAGGCGTGCACAGCGGATCCTAGCCACCGTGCGGAAAATGCTTCCACCGCGTGGGAAGCCTGGCGGCCGACATGATGGCCTACCTGCCATGGTAGGTCCTAGGAAAGCTAGGTAGACAAAAGTCAAAAAATCGCGATCTCCCATTGGAGGCACTCACGGATAGGACACGGACATCGAGTTCTCGCCGTGCTCTAAGGGCATCTCCATCGGGCTGACCCAAATGGCCAACCAAAACGGTCTGATTCTGTCCATTTGGGTCGGTCCGCGGTCGCTTTTGGGTTGTGGTCCGGCCTATCCGGCCAACCGAGCCCAGAGGGGAGATCCATCTGTGCGTGCTTAGCAAAAGGCCCCTCACCGACGCTGGTGCTGGTGTATTTCTGTTACGTTCCCACCGCCCCGCCGCCTCCGGCCTTTCTCTCCTGTCGATTCCCGCCTCTTCTAGGAGTTTCCCGCCGCGTCTAGGCGCGCCCATCAAAAGGGGAGGCTAGCCGAGGTAGGCACAAACATAAATCGCACACCCGACAGACCTCCGTGTTTGATCATCTACATCGTTGCACTGGCAACCCCGACAACCGCCCAGAAATCCCACTGCCCCCCAGAGCGCTCGTTGTCATCGTGGTGGACGGACCCGCCGGAGGAACCGGACTTGTTGCCGCCTCCAATTCTGGGGCGCCCGCAGATATACAGGCTAACGTTCAACCACCGGCGGCGCATTCACTATGACTACAATAGGACCACTAGCGAGCCTTTATCGTGGGAGGTGATGGATCATGTCTTTCTGTGGGAGCACCGGTGGCATATTGCGCTCGCAGACATGCGCGACGAGCTTCGGGAAGCAGCGCAGGCTAATCTCGATGACGTGTACCTGCGTGCCCGCCTCGCCCAAGCTCAAGAGGAGTTGCAGATGCAGGAAGCGATCTACCACTCTCTCGAAGAAGAATGGGGTCTCACTGACTCGTCGGCCCCCCTGTAGGCGGCGCATAGTTTGAGTGGTGTTGCGTAGTGTTGTATTCGTGGTTTGCTTGTAACACATTTAAATACTCGAATAAAACTTTACATTGCAAATGGATGATGCCCACATTGCTACACCGTACATGGTGAGTGCACAACCTAGCCTACTTGTTGGAGTCGGAGTCAGTTCAGAGTGGTAGCAGAGACAACACATGGTGTCGTCGAAGACGCTGACGGCGAGCCTTCCTTCGCCGTCGTACTTGAAGACAACGATGTTGCCCACTTCGATCTGGTGCGCGCGGGCGAACTCCTCCTAGCCATTGGCGAGGAACATCTGGCTGAGGCGGTCGAACAACACGTCCACTGGGTACATGGTGGTATTGACACCAGACGCCCGCATAATGACTTGCTGGGGCGATGCGTCGTCGACTAGCGACGCGAATTTGCGGGAAAGGAGCAACCTGTCCTGCGCTATGCTAGAATGGATGGCCACAGCGAACTCGATGCCGGTGTCAACAAAATTGGGCGACGACGGCGGTGAACGAGAGCCTGGCGGCGTGCTTCTTTGGCCGCGTCCTCCGCGCCTTCCTCAACATCCACAGTCGAGACCCGGTGGTCGTCCTAGACGCCCTCCCCTCGATCCAATGTCGCCGACCATGGCTAGCTACTAGTAGCAAAGGATTGGGGAGGAGGAGAGTGTGGTGCGATGTGGAAGAAGATGGCCGCGGGCGGCCAGTTAAAAAGGCCCGACATCGGATGCCGGCAAAGAGGCCAAAGCGACGACATTGAAGTGTCGCGGCAGGAGGAAAGGCGTCGGGCGGTGCCAGCAGTGGCGCGGCCAGCCTTTGGAGCAGCCTTCCATTGATGGCTAGTGGAAGAAAGCAGTTGGGTCTATTGCAAGCGGGCCCTTGGACCCCGTGGGAGGACACGGGAGGCCGCGCACGCTGTCCGAGCCGATGCAACCGTTGCCCAAATTAGGTGCACGGATGGATGAAGCCGGATGCATCGGTCCGAATGGGTCGTGTCACTGCGATGCCGCGCACGTCCCATGTCCGCGTGGACGCGTTCAAATGCGCTCAAACGGGTGGTTCGGTTTCAAGAGAAATGAAAAAGCCACCTTTTGGTGTCCGGTTTGCTTACCACCGTTGGATGGCCTCGGTTTCAAGAGAAATGAAAAAGCAAACCAGCGCGCGAAGGCACAAGCAGCACAAGAACTGATCGTGGGTGGCTACTGCATCCGAGAAAATATTTAGTGATATCACATCTCACATGATACCATCAAATTACATGTGTGAAATTTTTGAAATAAATTTCTAGGTGTTCACAATATGTGTGTTGATATTTCCTACAATTTCCAGAACCAAATTCACAATATGTATAGAGAAATAAAAAAGACAAATTGCTATGTGAATAGTGTTATTTTGTGCTTTTGTCTTTTTGCGACCTATTAATGTTTGATTTGTCTTTTTGGTTCTCTGCATCTATTTTGAATTGGGTTCTGCAAATGCTAGGTATTATAAACATACTTCTCGTGAACATTCATAAATTTATTTTGAATTTTTTTGAATATGAAAATTTGAATTATAAACAATGGTATCATGGTATCATATACGAGGTGGCGACAACCTGTTAAACTGGGAGCCTTATCTCTTCACCCCCTCCCCTGCTACAGTTTCTGCTAGAGCCGCCGTGCACGCCAGGCCGTCCAAGGCCGACCTCGTCGGCGCTGCGGGTAGAGCGAGGCGAAGGAGAGGTGCCGACGCCTATAGTGTAGATAGTTGTAGTAGTTCTCGGTAGTTTGCCGGTTTTTGGAGTAGGTCTCAAGATTTTCCTGACCGGATCTTGGGCAGCTTGAGGAGGTGTTCCGGCGGCGGTACTCTGGAGGTCAGAGTAAGCGGCGGCGTATCTGGACTCGAGGATCTCCGCAATAAGGTCTTCCTGGGAGTTCTCCTTCGATCTTGGCGGTGTCTTCTTGCTGTGGCTTTCCCCCTAGCCGCCCGTGGCGGCGAGAAGGGGGAGAAGTGTGGCGCGCTGATGCCGACTGATGGTGGTCCCTGGGGGTTCTTCTCTATCCTGCTGCTAGGGTGCAGGAGAGGCTGGTGGCCGGCGGTTTTCCTGCTTCCATGGGGGAAGAGGACGATGGCGAATCCCCTTTTCAATAAGCGCCTATGTGCCCTTTTCGGTGGCCTTTGCGCTTCTTTCTCCCTCTCGGTCGGCCGTGGTGACGAGGGAGAGGGAAGAGGCCGGCCTACTGCTGCTGGTTTTGGGCAAAGTGGTCGTCTGCGGGAAGGTACAGTTTGCATGGAGAATCAAGTTCATGAACCTTCGTTGCAGTTCCTGCAATGGATGCGCTCAGCTGCGCTCAACCAAGCTAATTGCTCTATTTACTGGAGTTTTGAGGAGACAGTGCTATCAAGTCCAGCTGCTCCAATTGATTTTTTTTCAGATTCTTTTTTCTTTAGACGCAGTACTTCAGTCCACTTGCTTCACTAAAGATCAATTGAGAATTGCTGATCAAGATGTCTTTGCGATCTTCATATCGCTCGGGTGTGTGCGCCGCAGACAATTGAAATCGTCTCTGATGTTGCTCCTCAGATTCAGCAGTGAAGATCCTCCTGTGTTGAGCTCGGTGATGCCTCTTCAATATCTTCAGCCCAACGATCAACCTCGTCTGCTGATGCCTTCTCGATTGCTGGTTGAGCCGCTGATTCTTCGGTTGGCTAGGCTCTGTGAGGCCCCTAAAGAATGTGATTGCAGGTTTGGCATATCCATCTTCTCTATGAACAACCTAAGAGGCTTTAATTGTGTGTTCTTCTGTTTAGACTTCAGCTTGTCGGATTTAAGACCGATTCTAAGCTTCAGAGAGCTTGTTGTAAGAGCTGTATTGTACTCTGCTAACTTTAAGCTCTTTCGAGATCAAAGTAAAATAAAATACTATATGAGGTGGCTACTGCATCCGAACTCGTGCTGGTGGACTGGTGGAGCAAGAGACCACCCGGCGCCGACTGGTGAAACGGTCACTGTCTCACTGTGACTGTTGTCGCTCTGGGTTTGATGCAGTGAATGCGCCGAGGACGGTGAGGGCCGAGGTGGCAGCGTGGCAGACGTATACGAGTACATGAGCCTAGGAGTAGGATGACGGGGAAACCATCTAAGGCATTGAATTATTCTGAATATGCACTGCCTCTGTCACCCACGTCGTCCAAGCGGCAGAGACGCGAGCGCCGACTTGACAAGACCGGACGGGACGAGGGCTAGCGGCCAACCGGGCACGGGGAGCTGGAGGATCGAGGCCCGTAGATTGCACGAGCGTATCCATAGCCGACGGACTGGCAATGTACGCCTGCACCGTTTCCGTGCTCGAAAGGAATACTCTACGGCTATGAGAAGTTGACAGGATGAAGGAAGATCAAATCAAGGAGCTGCGCCTTTCCCCGGCTTTGATCACGTTAGCAGGCGTCAGAGTGCATTCAATGGCTGCAAGTGCAGCTGTAGGGCACTCCATCTGTGGCTGTAATAACGTGTACATGATAATTGAGATAGCGTAGGATAGTTAGAACTTTAGCCTTACTTGTATTGTACTCCAAGATGATCTCATGTATGCCTATATATACTCGCCCATGATGCTCAATAATACATCTATCATATTCCGCCAATCTCTCTCCTTCTCTATCCTTCTACATTGTATCGGAGCGGCAAGATCCTTGACCTAGCCGCCGCACGCGCTTCCGCATTGCGCCGCCCCCGGGGAGGTCGATCTCCATGATCTCCGCCGGGGGGCGCGTGACCCGTACGCAGGGCACGTCCGCCGATCCGTGATCGGCTGTCCTGCAAGTCTTTTTTTCCGATCTCTTGATCGGTTTTTTTTTAGTTTACCGGTCTTAGATCGGATTGAGTCGCCCATCGTCATCGCCGCGCCTCTACTCCGACCATCGGCATCGACGATCTACCGCGCCCGCCACGCCTGCTTCGGCAGGCTGTCGCGGTCTCACGGCAGGCTGCCACGCCCCGCGGCCGGCTGCTGCGGCTTCCTCGGGAGGCTGCCGCGGCCAACCCCCCTCGGATCGTCTTCGTCGTCATCACCCGGGACAGCATGGACAACGCCGCCATCGACTCTGATCTACGCGTCGTCCACGCCACGGTGCATACGGCACACCGTCGGATCAACCGGTCCAGCGCCCTTCTACGCCAAGCACGTCCCCGAGCACGCGCCTACCACCGATCGAGCTACGGGTTGCCGCTGCGTCGCCCCTTCGGGTCACAGCGCCGCCGCCTTTGTCTCCGCCTACCGGCTGCCAACGCACCTCACAAGCGCGTACGCGCCGGTGGCCTCCAGCTGCTGCCCCGACTCGCGCCCTGCAGCCACGCCACGCATTCGCGCCGTGGCATTACTGCGCGCAGTCTACTTCACCGTGCCCGCGCATCAACGCCCTCGGCCTCCACCGCGCCCTCTCCTACGGCGTGGATCGCCGCCGTCTATGCCCGTCTTCGTCACCTCACCCGGTCCCACAACGCCAGGGCCTGCGACACCGTCCGCGTTGACCTCGTCCGCGTCGACACCGTCCGCGCCTTGCTCTACTTCGAGCACCACCGCCGCGCTCCGCTAGGTAACCTGCAGGCTAACTTCTCGCCATCGCAGGTCCCGCCGAGTACCCCGCGCCCTCTAGGCGCCCAGCATGAGCACTCAGGCCGCTGCTGGACCGCCGCCTTCTACATCTTCGACTGTCTCGACTTCGTCGCCCGCGTCATCGCCTCGTCCCCGTCTACACCAACTGCTACTCTAGTCCGAGAACCGCGGGCAGGGTCGACATCTTCGTCGATCTGCGACCACGACGATTCCAGAGGCCTCCTCTGCTAGTCCCTCTGACATGGCGACAAGTTCATGATGGTTCCCACCCCTCGCATGCCCGGTACTGGCAACACCGGAAGTGCTTTCATCCCCGACGCGTTCCCGAGTCTGGCAAACTCGCGCTAGACGCCTCGTCTTCATCGGCTTCGACAACGTCTTTTTCGACCACGTCACCGATGAGTTCTTCTTGCGTACTCGGTTCTGGCAAAACCGGAGTATGCCTTCGTCCTCGACGTGCGCCTAGTTCCGGCAAAACTATAGCCGCACCTCGTCCTCGACGGCTCGGGCTGCATCGACTTCGGCATCGACATCCTCAACGACTGCCTCGATGCGTCTCCATCATCCTCCTCGCGCACTATGCGCATGCGGCTTCATGTGCGTCTTCCTCGACACCGGCCACGACACCGACCACGGCGACCCCTCGCATACCCCGACCACGGCACCGCCCAACGCTCTCGGCTCCCTCGACATCGGCACAAGGGCTTCCACCTCGCTTGAGCTTCACCAGCATCCTCTACAGTCCAAGCTTCGCGCCGCGACACCGTCCACGACACTCCCGCTCGGACTGCGGGGGGATGTCAGCCCACTGGATGCTACTTCGGTTTTTCTCCAGTCTGACCGTCCGCGACGTTCCAGTTGTTTACGACGCTCCCGCTACGACTGCGGAGGGATGTTAGCGTATACGTGTACGCGGTAATTGAGGTAGTGTAGGATAGTTAGGACTCTAGCCTTACTTGTCTTGTACTCCAAGATGATCTCTTGTACGCCTATATATACTCGTCCACGAGGCTCAATAATACATCCATCATATTTCGCCAATCTCTCTCCCTCTCTATCCTTCTACAATGCGTCGTACGTACTTTCTTAATTTGGTTTGAAATAAGTAGATTTAGATACGTTGTAAGCTAGTAACATTTTCTTATAATCTTTTTGATCGTTGCAATAGAACAAGTTATCAAGACGGATGAACAATACTAAGCTATTATTGCTAGATTTATAGATACCACATTTCCGTGCAAGGCATGCTTCTAAATCTAGTATATACCACATTTCTGTGTAAGACAACATACTGTATTAAAATTGCATGATCATTAGTGTTAGTTGAAAGATCATGCTAATGTTCTGGACTACTTGTATTTGAATGAAAATGACAAAGAGTTAAAACTGTCCAAACCAACAATCATTTGTAGTGGGTTACCCACAATGGATATGAATTTTCTCATTCAGCCTTGCTAGCTACTCTCAGCGGATCGAGATTCTTTTAAATCCCACTCGATTCAGAGAAGTGCAATTTCAGTTTAAGTGCAACTTTCTAATCGGTTAAGACTTAAGAAAAATATAAATCAATGAGACATAGGCGAACCCATATTTTCTCTGTCTTGCACGTGTGTATATTATATATAGTTAGTTCCACGAGTTAATTGGATTTCAGTTTATGAGAGAAAAAATACATCATGCATGGAAGATGTTGCTGACTATACAGCGGCCCGACCGTGCACAGGGTGAGAACAAGACACATTAGGTCTTCCACAGCGTATACCAAATCGGTGCCCAAACTTGTTTTTCAGGCATTGAGGGCCGGTGCCCTCCGTTGTGGAGGAGGTGCCCCAAACTTTTTTCCAGGAATCGGAGCATCTAGGTGCTCCGATGCCCAAACGCTGCAGCGAATAAACTATTGGCAATATTGAGCTGGCAATCGCATGCGATGAAGAGAACTAGAGGAGAAAAGGACGAGAGGTAGGCCCCACAATTTGTTTCAGGCATCGATAGTTTTTCCAAGCGTTGTGACAACGGAGCCCGGCTTATTTTGCAGGGCATCGATGATTAGGTGGCAAACTTTTCAGGCTTTGGACATCGACCACGCTGTGAAGGGCCTTAGAGCGGTCTTTTGACACTAAGAGAAAATTGAAGGGAGGGAGAAACGATGAACTAAGAAATTCAATCCTTTAGGCCTTGTTTTGTACGCTGGTTTTGTATGGTTTTTGCATAGTATTTACCGGGCCACCCGGAGAATCCCGAAAATCTTAGCTAGCATGTTTTGCAACCTGGGTTTAGACGGACTTAACCCCAAATATGCCGGCCAAAACACTAGCATAGGCCTGTAAACTGAAACACTACCATCCCCTCGTTTTTTTTGAAACTCTCTCGCTATGCTCGCACCCATAAGTTTTTACGGGGATTGGGCGAGGGGAATCGTTTCACCGGATCCATGGGAATTAACCCAACTAATTCACTAGAAAACACCAGTACAAAACAAGGCCTGATCGAGTTGTATTATCCTATTTGTAGACCCGGAGATATTGCCTCTATATATTATGCAGTTTTATCCCAAATCACGTCGTTCATGCAGGTAGTTAGGTCTTTTCAGGCCTAGCTACCCATAAGGCACATCCATATGCGTCTTTGGGGTCCCCACACGTGGTCAGTCGTGCAACATGTTTGTCGTCTTGAGCTAGATGTTTTCCTAGGAGAGTTTGATGTTTTGTCAGGGGTGTCTTCCGATAGCATCTTGCGAGTGCGCGCTCTTGGTTTTATGCAAGGTGTTCTCACCATTTTATCCGAGTTATGCTCTCGAGTTATCATTGAAAGAGCATTTCATGATTTCTAGTGTTTTGTGTGTTAGTAACAATACTAAGGATAGTTTAATGTGTGTTGAGGGATGTAGATATCTCTCCTCAAAAGAGCTCCTCGTCAAAGTTGAGCATAATGAATAATCCAAGGCCGGATTATCCGCCCCTATCTAGGGTCGGGTAATCCGCCTCTGGCTAAATCGACTAAGGATCAGAGGCGTGACGCTCAGTAAGGGGGCAGAATATTGGCAAGATATTTGGCAGTGGGACGGAGTTTTGCCCATGGCTGGTGTGTCGCTCAAAGAGGGGGTGGAGCATTCCCCGGATTTTCTAGCCAGGCCCAAAGATTTTCCCCGGCCGGATAATCTGCCCCTCCCGGTGGGCCGGATTATCCGCCCCTGTGGGAGTTCGCTAAGGACTTTGAGACGCGTCGCTCTGATAGGGGGTGGACTTTTGGTCTAGATATTCTGTTTTGGGCCGGTCGGATTATCCGGCCCCAGTTGACTCCAACAACAAATTTTCAGGAGGGGGTACAAATACCCCTCCCCATCTTCAATCTGGACTCTCCTAGATCTAACGAAATTGCTCTACACTGCTAAACCTAAAATTCTACAAGATCTCCACTTCTAACCATCTGAAGGCCTTGACCTTTGGAGGATTGAAGGAGTCCTTGATCTTCATCATCACCAAGCGATCTTCAACTTCCCCCATTCACTTGAGGGCCCCTTTGATCTAGTGTTTCTCTTGAATATCTAGATCTCCGTTCGTGTGATTTGATAAACTTGTTTCTTGTGGTAGCTTGTTGTCATCTCGGGAGCCTCCAATTCGGTTGTGGATGCATGCCCCGATCTCGTTGTAAAGGCACCAGTTCTCGCCTCGAAGGGTACCATATAGTGGAAAGGTGGATCAGGCCAGTTGTGCCGAGATCCATAAGAGACCAGGGTGAGGCCTATTGTGGCGTAGTGGTCTTAGTACCGCCCACCCCTCCAACACATATGTACTTCCCTTAACAAGGAAGAAATTGCGGTAAAACAAATCATGTGTCTCCGCGTGCTCCACTTCGGTTACCCCGTTCCTCTCACCGTCTTTACTCGCTTATTAGCTAGGTTGGCATATAGGGAAATTCACCATAGTTGCATATTGTGAGACCCTGGTGCATGGCTTATTAGGATTGATAGGATACCCATATCGACAAGTTGCAACTTCTTTTCTGGAAGCTCATCTAAAAATAACTCTGAAGTTAATTGTGTTTGACCCAGACAAATTTTAGGATGGGTGACCGACCGGGTAGTGGGTACCGGGTGCGCACGAGTGAGGATAAAGAGCGCAGAAAAGACTAGTATTGGTCTGTGGGGCCAGTCTAGATATCCTTTTAAGCTGCCAGGAGTGACATCCCAGGCATGGAGAGTCCGGGGTGTTACAAAGTGGTATCAGAGTCGATCCTCGCGGTTACACGGGTGTGTGCGGGTCAGTGGCGGACATGTGGAGTATGTCGCGTGTGGCCCATGACACGACATGGCACATGTGCCGGCACTAGACGCATAGACGTGTGCCAAGAGGGGACATTCCTGGCTTGTGGTTGATCGACGAGGGCATCGATCTTCTAAGGGTGGATGTATGTGAGACCCTGGCGCATGGCTTAATAGGATTGATAGGATACCCATATCAACAAGTTGTAACTTATTTCCTGGAAGCTCATCCAAAAATAACTCTGAAGTTAAGCATGCTTGGCCCAGAGAAATTTGAGGATGGGTGACCGACTGAGAAGTGGATACCGGGTGCACACGAGTGAGGACAAAGTGCGCAGAAAAGATTAGTGTTGGTCTATGGGGCTAGTCTAGATATCCTATTAAGCTATCAGGAGTGACATCCCGGGCATGGAGAGTCTGGGGTGTTACACATATCTAGAGAATTTACCTTTGTGTCAAGCCTAAATTGAAAAGTATTAAATTTGGAGTAGCACCTATTCACCCCCTCTAGGTGCCTATACGATCCATTTCAATCGGTATCATATCATTGGCTCTTTATTCGGACTTTACCGCCTAAGAGAGTATGGATACTCATGGAGATGGTAGTGAGGCTGTGGAGAAGGTCACCATGTATGATCTCAAGAGTTTGGAAACAAACTTGATTAAAACCATAGAGACCCAACTGCAAGAAATGCGTGAAATGATGATGCGTATCTTGTAACCCACAACCACACCTCCCTCTCCCACTGAGGCCACAACTCCTCTTTCAAAGGACAAAGCTTAGGCTAACTCCAATGAAGAAGAGTTGGATGGTGAAGATAAAAATATAAGTTCCTCCTCTAAAGAGGGAAGTGGTAAGGAGGATTATAGTGAGGTCTGATGGCTCAAAATATATTCGAGCTCGTTGGGGAACCCCAAGAGGAAGGTATGATGAGCACATCAGCAAGTTTTCCCTCAGTTATGAAACCAAGGTTATCAAACCAGTAGGAGCAAGGAAACACATCCAAGGTGTTGTTTCCAACTTGGAATCCTACACAACACAACCATAGAACTTTGCCCCAGCTTACAGTGAGGTTGTCAATCTCACCGGTTTTGCTGAAAACAAAGGATTTAACGTATTGTGTGGAAGATAGTAATTGCTTGCAGAAAGTAAACAGAAAACAGTAAATAGCTGATTGTAGATTGATGGTAAAAGAATGGACTGGGGTCCATAGTTCACTAGAGGTGATTCTCCTTAAGATAGATGGCATGTTGGGTGAACAAATTACAGCGGGGCAATTGATAGACACCAAGAAAGCATACATGCATATACTAATCATCTTGACTCCTATGAGATTTGATTGGACATTACAACATTATAAATAGACCATAATCCAACTTCATCTATGACTAATAATCCACTGATGACCCACAAGTATAGGGGGTGTATCGCAGTATTTTCGATAAGTAAGAGTGTCGAACCCAACGAGGAGCAGAAGGTGTTGACGAGTGGTTTGGAGTAGGAATTCTCAGTAAACACTTAGCAAACGGATTTTTAGGGGTTTTCAATAATGCAGATAAATAAAGTGTGAGTAAATAAAAGAGAATAATAATAATTGCAGCAAGTGGCCCAATCTTTATTTAGCAAAGGACAAGCCGGTTGTATTACTTAAGATGACCAAACGTTCTCGAGGACACACGGGAATATCGTCAAGTGCCTTCGCTTCATATAGTTGATTAATCTTCTTTAGTTTGATAAGTGTTGTGTGGGTGAACCTGTGCTAATGTACTGACCTTCCTAGGACTAATACATACTTGTGATTAAACCCCTTGCAAGCATCCGCAAGTACAAGAAAGTAATTAAGATAAAAACCTAACCACAGCTTTAAACTCTGAGATCCTAGACTCCCTTGTGCAAAGGTTTCCTAATGGGGGTTTAGGTTTCTGTCACTCCGGCAACCCCTACGATTAGTAGCCAAATACACAATGCATTACCCTAGGCCCATAAAGGTGAAGTATCATGTAGTCGACGGTCACATGAAACCACTAGAAGAATAACACCACAACTTAATTATCAAACCATTAAATCTTTCTCAACACAATTCCACTACTAACATCATGACTTCTCCCATGTCCTCAAGAACTAAATGAACTACTCACAAGACATCATATGGATCAAGATCAGAGATGAAATAATGATAAGTAACAATCTGAACATGAACGATAATTCAATGGTTCCACTCAATAGCATCAACTACAACAAGTAATCAACACCGGGAAAGTTTCCCCTAAGAACTATGCAAGATTCAACCCAATTGTTACAGCGGTATGGAGTGGTGATGATGGTGCTGGTGGAGATGATGATGGAGATGATGATGATGATCCCGATGAGGTCCAGCTTGATGATGGTGTTGATGGCGATGATCTCCCCTCTCCAGGAAGGAATTTTCTTGGCAGATTTCTGCCTGCCGGAGAGCTCTTTCTCTCTCTGCAGTTTTCCGCCCCGCAGAGGTGGCGGAATCTTTTTGTGGTCGCTTTCCGAGGCTTAGGGTTTCGTGGGGATAATATACGCCAAAGAGGAGAGCTAGAGGTGGGCCAGGGTGGCCACACCACCTGGTGGCGCGGCCAGGGGTGGCCCGTGCCAGGGGTGGTGTGGGCCCCCTGTAGCCCAACTCCGCCCCCTTCTGGCATTCTCCGTCTTCTAGAACAATAGGATTTTCCATGTATTTTCTGATGTTCGCGAATTTCGCCTCCAAACAGTACCTTTTTCATCAGAATCCTAACTTCAGCGGTCCATCCTCCAAAAGTCATCAACCATGCAAAAACAGATGAAATAACATAAGTATCATCTCTTAATATGAAATACATCAATGAATAACAGTAAATTATGATATAGAATAGTGATGCAAAATGGACGTATCAACTCCTCCCAAGCTTAGACTTCGCTTGTCCCCAAGTGAAAACTGAGCTCATTAAACATGACCTCAGGTTTATGGAGTGAAGAGTCGATAAAAGAATACGGACAAGAAGCATCACATTCATCAATACACAAATCATAATAGAAGACAACTCACTATTATATAACTTAACTTGTAATAAGTAAAGGAAACACAATAAAGATACATAAAGTAAATCATAATTGGTAATGGAAAACTTTGCTCTTGGTCAAAGAATAGTTACCAATATGCAGGAGTTCAAACATAATGGAGTTTTCAATGATAGCTTTCAAAGTAATATTCACTAAGATAAGAGCAATGTGCAAAACAAGGAACATAAAAAACATGATTGAATAAATCATCATATAAATGAATGAAACACAACAACTCAAAATACTTGCTGAGATAGAAAGGAATAGGTTTACTGACTCAACTAGAAAGTAAAAGATAGGCCCTTTGCAGAGGGAAGCAGGGATCTCAAGTTTCATAAAGAGCTTCCAAAAATTATGGTACTTATTAGCTTTCAGCTCTCATTGCCCCTATCATAAGCATCTTTAGGTGATTAAGGTTAAAGTGAACAAACTATGGAGTATATGCTTGACAAAGTATAAGTTGGCAATCTCATGTCCCTTGAATACGAGGGCCGCTCCTCATGCTACTCAAGTTTAGTTACCGGTAAGTTCTTGTCATACTAAGTACATGTGTATCATAGAGAACCGCCAACGGGGTACCCCTTGCACATGATACATGAGCTATCCCATAATCGAAATGACAAGGCAAGCTGACAATGAGCATCTAAGCAATCTTTTTATTTACCATGGGAAAATGGTGCCCTTTTCTCTCTTTCCTCTTTTCTCATCTTTTTTCTTTCTTTTTCTCAATCTCTATCTCTCCTTTTTATAAGAAGAATGCTTTATAGATTGCTCACTATGGTGATGCTACAAGTTTCCACCATGATTAGGCATGGCTTAGGCTAGTGGCCCAGGCGTTTCTCTAACACATATACATAACTTCATGGACTTACAAGCTCCCCTTTCATTTCACACCGATGACATCCATAAACAAAAGAGCATGATATCAACTGGGTACAATGTACAAGTGCAATATTGAAAGCGTTCCCCATGACAACATGGTTCTGCTAATCCCCGACGTATAAGTGCAAGCATATACAACTTAGATGACACAATGGTTCATGTTTATTAGGTGCAAGAAAAGTAAAGTGTTCCTTCAAGTTTGTTAGAGCTTTAATCACTAATTTTCACATAATAAGTTTAATTCGGAAGGTAGATAAAAACATGAATTTACTTGGAATAGCAATAGTGCTAATAGGTAGGTATGGTGGACACAAATGGCATAGGTTTTGGTTTAAGGATTGGATGCACGAGAAGCACTCCCTCTCAGTACAGGTTTTTAGGCTAGCAAGGCTGGGTAGCAAGCATAAGAGTTGAAGGAAACAAACATACAAGTGATAAAAACAAACATGCAATCTTCTTTGGAAGCACAAAATATCTTAACTAGAGAATACTAAGCTTATGAGCAAATCAAGGAAGAATGATGAAATTATATTTCTTAAGAGTACTTTTATCTTTTTCATTCAATTCTCATAATAGTGTTGCTACTGACCGAGCCAGGTTTGCCAAAACCAACTAAATTTACTTAATGATCCAAAAGTGATACCCATCCTAACAACAAGATCAATCATATAATAGTAATTGAAAACTAAAATAAGATATGCAAAAGAGTGAATGATAGACCTTCTCACTAATATTCCATAATGGAAACTCACAGCAAGGGATACATAGATAACTAACGAGAGGGGTGACACTTCCATAATGCAAACTATCCTACATGATAACTTCTCTATTCATGATATGACTCTACTTAAAATGTAAAAGATAAAAGATAGTGATGTGATACCGCGGCACTCCCCCAAGCTTGGAACAAACAAAGGGGATGACAAAACCTGATGACGAATTACTCCTTCGGTGGTGGTGGTGTTCTCTTGATTGAAGTGAGATAATCTTCAAGGATCTTGCGGAGCCTGTTATTCTCTTCTTGCAGTATATCCACCTTTCTCATCAGGACTTGATACTTATCGCAAAACTAATCAGTGGCCCATAGAGCTTCCACCACTGCAGGGCAGGAACTGAGGTTTAGAATTGGAGGTATCAGCCCCTGTCCTTTCATGCCCGCCAACATGCCCTTCACTTCCTCCTTGATGCTCCGATCCATATCTTCGTGCCTAGTTGTGATCCTTTCTTCTTCCACCCATCCTACGAAGGTCCTTTGCTCCAGGTCACGATGGAGCTCGCGCCGGTGTTGCAGCTCATAGTCCTCCGAAAACGAACCCTGAAACGACATCTGAACAGCGAAAACACGACGAGAACATGATATACGAACCTCGGGGGATCCGAGGGATTATACATTACGAATTTTTACAACAAAAGGAAGGTACTAGGAGAAAACAGGTCGGAGACGGGCTCCAGGGTGGCCACACCCCTGGTGGCGCGACCAGGTGGGCCCGCGCCACGGGGTGGTGTGAGCCACCTGGGCTCTATTTCCGTCCCTTTTGTGACTCATTGCTTTCCTTGTTAGATAAAAACTACAAAAATATAAATTGATAGATTTTTCGTGGACCTTTCCTTACCAGAACTGTTACCTATTTGAAAACGGACTCTGCGGGTCTCTGAGCTTGACATTTAATAAATTCTTCAGGAGTCACCACTTGGATAACATCAATATCTTCATCTTTATACACATATTGTTTGAGTCATTTAAACATTCACCATATTAACACCATTTTCTCCTATAACCTGGAAATTTCTTTCACACAAAACTTCACACAATTCTCATTAGCAACATTAGTGCAAGCGAGGTAATGAACCTTTTAAGTTCAATTTCAACTGAAATCCATCGAAACATAAGCTACCGTAGCAACTCCTTCCGAAAGCCAAAAAAGGAATTCAAAAAGGAAATCGATATAAGAAGCAAATGCAAGAGTAGCAAAAATCTGTCAAAACAGACTAGCAGGTAAAGATATTTTTTTTAGAAAATCTTCTGTTGCTTAAATCAAAAAGTGCAAAACTAACGAAAGTTAAATAATAACCTGGGGCATGCACACAAACATTTACAGATCAGTACGACATTCTGAGATTTTTAACGATTTTTTATAGTGAAGCATAAAAATCTGTTTCGGGACAACAACTTTCCCAAATATTACTTCTTTCTCATTAGAGGCTGATCTTGACACACAAACCAAACATAAAGGATAAGGAGAGGTTATTGCATAAGAAATAACTCCCAAGACTCCAAGAAACAAAAACAAACTGAAAGCAAAAATATATAGGGTTGTCTCCCAAAAAGCTCTTTCTTTATAGCCATTAAGATGGGCATGATAATTTCAATGATGCTCACATAAGAATACGAATTGAAGTGAAAGAGAGCATCAAGAAGCAAAAATACACATGTTTAAGTCTAACCCACTTCCTATGCAAGGGAATTTTGTAAGAAAATAAATTGTTGAAACCAGAGGCTGCTAGCATAGGAAGGCAAAACAGGTGCGACATAAAGACTTTCAACATAAAGCGAGGAAACTTAATATTACTGAGATGCATAAGAATAGTCTTCCCTATCTCATAATAACTTTCAGTATCATGCATAAATTTAATGATATAACTATCACATGAACCATTGTGGCAATGATCACTTATCCTAACAGAAAACACAGGGACACTAGCTCTCATAACACTAATTTGTCAAACAATATTAGAAGTTTCCTTACAGAGGATAGTGTGTCCATCATCTACATATTTAGTGACAAAGTCTTCCACAGTTGCTATTACAGGTTCAGCATCCACTTGTTCATCAGGTTCAACAGCTTTATTTGTACTTTCATTAACCATACTAGCTATCATAGAATGTTCCTTTATCTTAACTGGAAAAGGCATTTTCTCAATGTAAGGTTCAGGTAAAACATGATTAGCAATATAAACTTCAGTATTTCTTGCAGGAACACAATTAGCAATATCTTTATATGGCTCATGATACTTATTCCATTTCTTTGTAGGAATTTCAATATAGGAAGCAAAATCCTTAAAATAAGTTGCAATAGCTTGAGAGTCTAGACCATAAGCATTACTAATATTACGAAAGTCATTTGTTCCCATAAAAGATTTAATGCATTCATAATCATAATTTATACCTGACTTTCTTCCTTTATCATTCTCCCATGCTTCAGCATTGTCTTGAATACGGTCTAGAAGATCCCATTTAGCTCCTTCTTTCATGCGTGTAAATGATCCAGCGCAAGAAGCATCCAATGGATCCTTATCATGAAGAGAAAACCTTGCATAAAAGTTATTGATAATAATGTTGTGAGGGAGTTCATGAATAGGACATTTGAGCATTAGTAACTTCAATCTCCCCCAAGCTTGAGATGTACTCTCTCCATCAAGAGGCCAAATTTTTTATATTTGATTCCGATCTTTATGAATCTCACTAGGAGGATAAAACTTTGAATAAAAGAGAGGTACTACTTCCTCCCATTCAAGAGCTTGACCATTTTTCAGCAGCTTGTACCATTCTTTAGCTCTTCATTTTAGTGATAATGCGAATAACTTCTTCTTGACTTGATCTGTTGTAATACCTGCACACTTGAACCGAACGAGGAGCAGAAGGTGTTGACGAGTGGCTTGGAGAAGGAATTCTCAATAAATACTTAGCAAACGGATTTTTAGGGGTTTTTGATAATGTAGATAAATAATAATAATAATTGCAGTAAGTGGCCCAATCCTTTCTTTAGCAAAGGACAAGCTGGTTGTATTACTTAAGATAACCAAACGTTCTCGAGGACACACGAGAATATCGTCAACTGCTTTCTCTTTATATAGTTGATTAATCTTCTTTAGTTTGATAAGTGTTGTGTGGGTGAACCTGTGCTAATGTACTGACCTTCCTAGGACTAATACATACTTGTGATTAAACCCCTTGCAAGCATCCGCAAGTACAAGAAAGTAATTAAGATAAAAAGCTAACCACGGCTTTAAACTCTGAGATCCTACACTCCCTTGTGCAAAGGTTTCCTAACGGGGGTTTAGGTTTCTGTCACTCTGGCAACCCCTACAATTAGTATCCAAATACACAATGCATTCCCCTAGGCCCATAAAGGTGAAGTATCATGTAGTCGACGTTCACATGATGCCACTATAAGAATAACACCACAACTTAATTATCAAACCATTAAATCTTTCTCAACACAATTCCACTACTAACAACATGACTTCTCCCATGTCCTCAAGAACTAAACAAACTACTCACAAGACATTGATACGTCCAAAACGTATCTACTTTCCCGAACACTTTTGCTATTGTTTTTCCTCTAAACTTGTGTGATTTGGATACAACTAACACAGACTGGCGCTATTTTCAGCAGAATTACCTTGGTGTCTAGTTTTTGTGCAGAAAATCAACTATCAGGAAAAATCCCGGAAAATATGCCAAAAATCCTATTTCACCAGAAGACTCACGGAGCCAGAAGACGAGACGGAGGAGGGCCACGAGGGGCCCACACCACCTGGCCGCGTGGGCCAGGCCAAGCCGCACCTGGGGGTGGTGTGGCCGCCTCGGTCACCCCCTCGGCCTCCCTGTTCGCCTATTAGTTGCCTCTTGCCCTAAAAACCAAGGGGGTTCGACGTTTTTCCAGAAAGAGTTCCGCTGCGCCGCCACCACCAGATTCCACGATTCAGACCCAGAAACGCCGTTCTGGCACCCTGCCGGGACGGGGAATTGGAGGAGATCATCACCATCGCTTCTCCATCGACCATCCATGTTCCCCCATCTACGAGTGAGTAATCTCCCACTTTATGCTATGGGGATGGTAGGGATTGGATGAGATCATTCATGTAATGGCATCAGATTGTTAGGGCATGGTGCCTAGTATCTATTATTAGTGCTTTTTGACTTTGTTGCAACTTGTTTTGCTTAATGCTTGTCACTAGGGCCCGAGTGCCATGATTTCAGATCTGAACATGTTATTGATTCATTATGATAGTATTGTTTATGGTCTTACCTGCAAGTTGTATACACATATTGTTGTCCGAAACCAAAGGCCCCGAAGTGACAACAATCGGGAGAACTAGAGGGAATGACTTTGATGTGAGGATCACATGTGTTCACGGAGTGTTAATGCTTTGCTCCGGTGCTCTATTAAAAGGAGCACCTTAATTACCAGTAGTTCCCTTGAGGCCCCGCTACAAACGGGCTGGCAGGACAAAAGATGTTGTGCAAGTTTTCATTGCGAGCACGTATGACTATATATGGAACACATGCCTATGATCATTTTGTACTTGGATGATTTATCTTATTTATCTGCAAATGCCCTATGTTTTCATTGCCATATGAATTGTCTTGTCCATGCAACGCCCGTCCATCCATCCCTATTCCTAGCGTGCTTTAATCCTAGTGTTTACTGCAATTATTACTACTGTCTTTACTTTTACTACTGCTATTACTTTGCTATTGCTATTACAAAACTGTTTCTACTGATAAACTACTGTGAGCAAGATTGTTTCCAGGTGCAGCTGAATTGACAACTCAGTTGTTAAGGCTTATAAATATTCTTTGGCTCCCCTTGTGTCGAATCTATAAATTGGGTTTCACTTTCCTCAAAAATACTGCGATACACTCCCTATACTTATGGGTCATCAGACATCATATGGATCAAGATCAGAGATGAGATAATGATGAGTGACAATTGGAACATGAACGATAATTCAATGGTTCCACTCAATAGCATCAACTATAACAAGTAATCAACACCGGGAAAGTTTCCCCTAAGAACTATGCAAGATTCAACCCAATTGTTACAACGGCGTGGAGTGGTGATGATGGTGCTGGTGGATATGATGATGATGACCCCGATGAAGTCCAGCTTGATGATGGTGTTGATGGCGATGATCTCCCCTCTCCGGGAAGGAATTTCCCTGGCAGATTTCTGCCTGCCAGAGAGTTCTTTCTCTCTTTGCAGTTTTCCGCCCCGTAGAGGTGGCGGGATCTTTCTGTGGTCGCTCTCCGAGGCTTAGGGTTTCATGGGGATCATATACGCCAAAGAGGAGATCTGGAGGTGGGCCAGGGTGGCTACACCACCTAGTGGCACGACTAGGGGTGGCCCGCGCCAGGGGGTTGTGTGGGCCCCCTGTAGCCCAACTCTGCTCCCCCTTCTGGCATCCTTGGTCTTCTGGAAAAATAGGATTTTTGTAACATCCCAAAACTTCAAACAAAGCTTATCAAGATCCAAATCATCAAATTTAGGGTTAACAAAAACTTTCCCAAATTAAAAATGAAAGCATTCATGTGTATGTGCATTTAAGTTAGGAATTGATTTGAATTGCCATGGTTCTGTGATTCTTTGGTTGTAAAATGTTTCTTAGGTGAAATAAACATCATCTAAATCATTCCCAAACTTTTCCCAAAGAAAAACAACTCAAAATAAATAATTGAAGTGAATGGTCATTTTGGCCAAATTAACCATCATGCCTACTTGGCTATTCCTAGTACTGAAAACTTAACAGAAACATGTGTGGATCTTTACACCCCTTGATAGTACACATAATGAGGTACCAAGGTTCACTTTGTTATCTGCTAAAAACATTCAAATGCTAATTTTAAATGACAGTTTAAAATTGAATCTAATTCATATGGGAAGATCCCACTATTTCAAAAACCACTCAAACAAGCTCAATTTTCAAAACCCAAGCACCCACAGAGTCTCAAGCTTATGCCTAGCAAACCCACCAAAAATCTTTTCAAAATTCAAAAGTTTATTTCTTGCGGCCATTTAATCAAACACTTGGTAGGCAGGGTTAAACTCTAAATCCTAGCTCACTGTTTTGAACAGGGTTTTGCCCCCAAATGATCTCCATTTAATCCCCTTGTCCCCTCATGATCTAACCATGCCATTAGCACCTCACCCCCTTGTCCCTAGCCCCAGTGCCGAGCCACCCCGAGCACCAGCTCGCCGGCCGACCATGCACTCACCCCAGCAGACCACCCCCCTCTCTCGCCATGTCTAGGAGGTAGCCAGGACATCACCGCCACCCTCTGTCCCCTCCCCGAGCCAAGCCCAGCAGTGGACCACCGAGGAGAGCCCGCGCCCAGTGCCACCGCGCCATGCTAAGCACGCGCCAGAGCGCCGCACCCGGCACGCGTGCACAAGCCACCGCTCGACCGCAGCCCGCGCCCACCGCTCCGCCACGACCCAGGGAACATGACGGACATGCCCGTTCGCCGCCCAACGCACCACAGCCACCGCTCGCCGTGGACACCGCCGCCTCTGCCGCTCAGAGCGCCAGCTTACCCCGACCGCATACCACCGCCCCTAAGCCCGCATTAAGTTCCTAGAGCACCGCCAGGAGACCGCCCGTCGATCGCCACCCTCAGCCATGCCGCTAGCCGCCCGTAGCCATGTCGCCACCGTCGCATGCCCATCCCTCTCGGTCTCGCCGTCGAGCCTATAAAAGAAGGGCACCCCCAGCTAGTTGAAGCACACCACTCCAATCCCCTCACCTCACTGATCATCCCACACCATTAGCCGGAGCAAGGGGAGAAGCAGCTCGCCGGAATTGCACCGGAGCAGGCCGCCTCTAGAGGAGAAGGGCGCCGCTAATTGCGACCACCCCCGGAGCTGCCTCGACCGTCCCTAAGCTCGCCGTCGACCACCAGTCCGTTTGCCCGCCTCGCCGTCGTCACTGGAGCCCTAGTACGCCCCCTATGCACCCCCACCGAGCCGCTAGAGTTCGAGCTCGCTGGCGACAGGTTCGTCGTCGACGACAAGCCACAGCCGTTGATCCCCACTCTAATCCAACGTCCCACATCGCCCCGTACCGCTTCACGCGTTAGGAGCCGCTGACTTGTGGACCCCCCTGTCAGTTGAGCCCCACGCCGCAGAGTGACACTAGGCCGGCCCATTAGAGTTTCCCGCGTGACCCAGTTAGTTTGAATTAGGATTTTCCTTTTAAGTTTAAACTTAGTTCTGTCTCTGAGTTTGAAAATCAATTCAGAGAGATTTACAAATCCAAATTGCATGAAACTAATTTTTCCTAAAAGGTATTGAAATGATCTATCCAAGCCCGTTGGATTTAATTCAATTATAGTTATAGATCTCTCCTAGTAAAAATAACAAAACAGAAGCATTTGCACCTTGCAACATTTTTATAAAATCAACCAAGATAGATTTTGAGTTGATTCCAACTCTCAAAAATCACATTTCATCAGATCTATCTGAATATGTAAGAATATTAAGGTTTACATGCAGTGAATTTGGACTAGTACCAAAATAATGCTATATAGGCATTTCTAGTCACTTTAAATCATTAAATATTGAACTTAAACCAAAGTAATTATGATCCAACCCTTAAATCACATTCCCACATGCTAGAATATGTGGTGATGACATGTGTCCGCATGATCCCATGTTTTAAGTGGTGAATATTAAATCTTAGTTAATTTTTCAATGAGTAGAAATTACTTTTCTAAATTAAAAGAGAGTGAAACTATTAAATTAAACTTGTGATGCTTGAGATGATAATAGATCATCAAATGTGTGTCTTAGAATGCTAATTAGACTAGTTAAGTATTGTTTGGTGATTGTGTACTCCATATGTATTTATAGACGATAGTACCGACCAAGCTTTCAAGGAGGAGGAGTTCTACCAAGAAGAAGAAGAAGAAAACTGCAGCCACTGCACTACCCAAGGCAAGCTAACACTTGCAAGTATAATGCTTAGCAAGCTAAGATTAAACTAGATGGTTTAGCAAAGATGCTTTAGGCATGCTCTGGTCACACTACTTTGACTATTAGATACCCCAAGTCTTGTTTACAAGCTTTACTCCCTTTACTTTACCCAAAGTTCTTTACTTGTTTTGAAGGTAGCATAAAGAGTATAAAACTTGACCTATTTAGAACCCCTTTAGATGTCATTCTATGGCATGAGATTGAACCCATCTTTTCCACCTTAGTGAACACTCTTAACTTAGTAGCTTAGAGTAGATCAAAAAATTGAGTCACTTTAGATGGGAACACTTGGTGAAAATGAATTGTGAAAACCTTGGAATGATGAGTCATTCTATTGAGATGTTTTGACATGTGTTGAGAAACACAGATGGTTTATGATGGTGAAATGTTGAGGCATGAGCCTTAACCCTTTTACAAAACTGATGGTTGGATTCGGATGCGATACCATTCCAAATTTACCGTACAACCACACTACCTGAATTGGGTAAGGCTTAGCTGGAAATTTATATGCATTAGTATTAGTTCCCTCGCGGGAGAGGTTTAAGCCGAGGCTACCTCTCAATGTTTTCCACCTAGGCAGTGCCCAAGATGACAGATGGTCATGGTTGGGAGGCCATGCTCATAGGAGAGGTGCTTATACTAGGGTGTGTAAAGGGAAAGTTATGTTTGATTATCTGCATACTAAGTATGATGATTCAGGGCTACCCCTGACATATGTATCGAATCTTGTGGTGAAAGTGTACCACCTCTGCAGAGTGTCAAACTATTCGAATAGCCGCGTCCGCGGTTATGGACAGGTGGAATGGCCATACTGTTTCGTTGTCAGATGTTTTCCAAACAACTTATGAAATGAATCCTGAATCTTGACTTGACCACAACAGAGTTGTGTTTATAACAATAGCTTCCCAACTTAAGTGATTCTAGAACTTTATTTTATCTTTCTTTGCTTCAGAACTCAGCTTAGGTTTCAAACTTAACTTCATAGTTAAAATTAGATTTAGCACTTTAACCTAGAACTATATTTACTTGTTAGTGGTAGTTTGCGAGTACTTAAAGAGTACTCATGGCTTTTGTCCCTGGCTATTCTCATGGCCAGACTATGAAGGATACTATCAAGATGATGGCCAGCAGGACGACTATGATAACTAGGACTATCTGCCTTCGTCAGCATTGCCTGTGCCCCTGAAGATGGACCCCACCGCTACGCTTACCTTTTATTTCTGCTGCTTGTTGTATTAATACTAGATCATGAGATCCTTATTTGTGTAAGACCTTATGTATGGTTTGTAATGGATGATGTACTGTGATATCCAATCTGTTATGTCTCGCAAAAATGGTAATCCTGGGATTGTGAGGTATGGCATAACGGGCATCTGGGATTAAAAATCCGGGTGTTGACAAGTTGGTGTCAGAGCCATCCTGACCATAGGAGACCCTAGTTAGAATGGATGTCCAAACAAAAACTTAGTTTCAAAACCAAAGTGAGTATTTATGAAAAAACTATCTCCTCTCTTATCCTTGTGGATTCATTCTTTCTCAAAAATTCATGTTCCTCAAAATTCTTACATTACAACTTAAAATTTGACACACTTGAGCACTTCACTAACTTCCTCATCCTAAATTCTTGTAGATGGAGTCTCAGTTCAGCAAGTTTTACCAATTGGGAAACGGAGGTCAGCTGATCTTCGAGAGGGATTTGGATTCACTGTAGGAGTTACTGGGACGCCCACACCTGGAGTTTCTTGGAGCTCAACTTCCAGGACCCCCAGGAGGAGACTTACAGTGGCCAGGTCAGCAAGTTTCTTGAAGTATCGAAGCACCAACTTCTGGGAGAATTCAGTTTTCCGTGAGAGAGAACAACTGGCTGGATGGATTAGCTAGGGCAATGCATGAAGCTCTCGCACGTCTATGGGCCCTCAGCGTCAACAAAATCCAAGGAACCCGTTTTGCCCACTATGCAAGACGTGACTTCATGGGAATGCCGATGGAGATGCCAAGTCACCCAGAGTTGAGGCATCAAGTGGAGAATCTTGACTTCCTGCTGCATGACAGACAATAGGAACTGGACAATGCTAGGGAGTTAGCCAACTAGAACCGGCCATTGCCGACCAGAAGGCCTAGACTTTCGCACTGCTCGTCCAGGATCGCTAGTCTCTTCGCCGCCAGCGTGCAAAGAAGGATCGCACCATCGCCCGTCTTCACAAGAAGGTGGCCGACCTCGAGAAGACAGTCAAGGAGCAGGAAGCCCAGCTTGCAGCAAAATAAGAAGAAGAGGAGGGTGAAGACATCCAGGGAGACATGGACTCTTACCTCAGCAACGACGATGACTTTCTGGAGGAGGATGTCGTGGACTTCTACACTGATGATGAGGACTCCGACTTCATCGACGATGAGTAGATGCACTAGAGCACTGTCGTAGCACGAGATGTATTGGTCCCACTGTATCATAGCTTGTAGAATGGTTCTTCAAACCATCTGCTTTCCTTTGATTGTTGTGGTGTGTGTTGTACCGTGTGCTTGTTTGCATGAATGAAAGTGAAGTTAGTTGAAAAACCTGAGTCTAACTCAAAGTTTTAGCTTTGAAAACCCAAAACCATGAACCTTAAAATTTCCCTCATACCCCTATATCTATCTCAATCTTCAGATGACTCGTGGAAACCAAGGAGGGAGCAGCTCGTCGCAAGACCCGATGCTGCAGATCTTGTAGAATCTTATCGCAGACCGTGAAGCAAGTAGGGCAGAGCACTAAGCCAACTTAGCAACAGTCCAACAGATCGCCCAGATGGCTCTCAACAACTAAGGGCATGGAAATCAGGATCACTAGGGATCCAAACTCAAAAAAAATTCAGAATACCAATCCCCCAATCTTCAACCAATCTGAGAACCCACTAGATGTTGATGACTGGTTGCAAACAATGCAAAACAACTTAGAAGTTGCAAGAGTTGATGAAAATGAGAAAGTTCTCTTCGCCACCCACTATCTGGTAGGAGATGCCAGAGCTTGGTGGAATAGTATCCGCAATATGAACCATGGTCAAGTGATGACATGGGAAGCATTCAGAGTCAAGTTCAGCCACACCCACGTGCCACAAGGTCTAGTCAACAGAATGAGAGATGAGTTCTGCGAATTGAAGCAAGGAAGAATGACTATGGTGGAGTACCGTGATAGATTCCTGTCACTTGCCAGATATACACCTGATGAGATCAATACGGAGGCCAAGAAGAAGGAGAGATTCCTGAACAAACTGCATGATGAGATGCAGACTATCCTCGTCAACATCCGTTTCGAGGATCTCGAAGAACTAGTCGACTCTACCATTCAGATGGAAGGGAAGATTAACCAGGTAAACGACAACCGCAAGCATCGTATGATGCAGCAGTCTGGATCCAACAGTCACCAGAAGTATCGTCCCAACCCCTCATCGGGATATGCACCAAGGAACAACTGACCCCCAACGTCTCGCCCAAGCTACCCCAACCGTAGCGGAGGCAATGTGAAGTCCGGAGGAAACAATCACAGCTTTGGCAATGCCAACAATTTCAACCGTGCACCTCCCAAGACCAACAGCAACAATAACAACAACACTGCACCCAGAACTAGCAGCAATGCTGTACCTGTCGCAGTAAAGGACAAGTCCCAAATCACTTGTTTCGAGTGTGGAGTGAAGGGTCACTACCCCAATGAGTGTCCCAAGAAGACTGCAGCTCAGTAGCAGCGTCGTGTTCAACCAGGAAGAAGATTTGCCCTAGGGAACCCTCACAACCGCAATGGCCGTCTCTTCCACATGAACGCAGAAGAAGCCCAGGAAGCGCCAGATGTAGTGCTGGGTATGTTTTCTATCAACTCAGTTTTAGCAAGAGTGTTGTTTGATTCTGGAGCATCACATTCATTTGTCACCGAAGAATTTGCATGCACTAGTAAGGTTCACCCAACCAACCTGAAGTATGTCATGATAGTTCAAATCCCCGGTTCAACAACCAAAGCTAGAAAAATTTGCAAAGTTGTGCCTATCAGAATACATGGGATAGATTTTTATGCCAACCTAATTGTACTTGGAACCAAAGGATTGGAAGTAGTACTAGGTATGGACTGGATGTCAAGGCATAAAGCACTGATAGACTGTGCTAAGAAAGCCATCACCATGACCAGTAGTTCTAGAGTAACAGTAGAGCATATCTCTGAAACCTTACCCTACCAATTCAAGTGCAACAAGAGTGTAGCCCTGCCCACTATAGACCAAGTCAGAGTAGTCTGTGAATACCCCGACGTATTCCCAGATGAATTGCCAGGTATGCCCCGGGATAGGGATATTGAGTTCATTATCGAACTAATCCCCGGAACTGGACCCATAGCCCAGAGACCCTATAGCATAAACCCCTCAGAGTTAGTGGAACTGAAGAAGCAGTTGGATGCTATTTTAGAAAAAGGCTTGATTCAACCAAGCGCATCGCCATGGAGATCACCAGTGTTATTTGTCGACAAGAAATATGGAGGCAATCGTTTGTGCACAGATTACATAAAGTTGAATGATGTCACCATCAAGAACAAGTACCCCTTGCCAAAGATAGAGGATCTATTTGATCAGTTGACTGGAGCCCAGGTATTCTCAAAGATTGATCTTAGGACTGGTTATCACCAACTTAAGATTCCTGCAAAGGATATTCCGAAGACCGCTTTTACTACTCGCTATGGTTTATACGAGTATACGGTTATGTCTTTTGGATTAACCAATGCCCCTACTTATTTCATGAATCTCATGAATAAGATATTTATGAATTTCCTAGATAAGTTTGTAGTTGTGTTTATCAAAGACATCCTTATCTACTCCAAGTCAGAAGAAGAGCATGAGCAACATCTGAGAAGCATTCTAGAAACCCTGAGAGAGAATCAGTTATATGCCAAGTTCAGCAAGTGTGAGTTTTGGCTGAAAGAAGTAGGATTCCTAGGACATATTGTGTCTGCCGGAGGAGTCTCTGTTGATCCCGCCAAGATCAAAGATGTCGAAGAATGGGAAGCCCCAACCACTCAAACCCAAGTCCGTGCATTTCTCGGATTAGCGGGATACTATCGCAAGTTCGTAGAAGGATTCTCGAGCATCACCAGACCCATGACCCAATTGTTGAAGAAGGACAAGAAGTTTGAATGGACCGACAAATGTGAAGCCAGTTTCTAGGAGCTGAAGAAGAGATTGATATCAGCCCCAATATTGATCATGCCAGACATCAAGAAGCCGTTTGATGTGTATTGTGACACATCCAAGATTGGTCTAGGATGTGTATTGATGCAAGAAGGCAAAGTCATCGCATATCTGTCTCGACAACTGAAACAACATGAGCAGAACTATCCGACCGATGATCTTGAGCTAGCAGTTGTAGTTCAAGCATTAAAGACATGGCGTCTGAAAGGGCAGGTATGCCCCCATGTGTGGTTTTGGTAATTAATGACAATCCCTATGGACTAATGTGCAAATTGAGTTTCACTTGTAGGTTTGTCCATTGGCATCGCTTGGACCATGTGTTTGTTTCAAGGATGAAAAAGAAGAAGCATCATCCAAGGGCTTTGTGCCTATTGGAATCAAGTAGAAGAAGAAGATCAAGTATGTCTTGAAGAAGAAGAAGAAGATGGAGTTCCTCATGGCTATCTTCAAGACATCGTCAAGAATTGTTGTGCAAGCTCAAGATGCACCATCTCTAGAAGATCTCATGCTTGGAGCTTGCCTCCTCGGCGTTCAGGGAGTGATGAAGACAAGGTCAAAGAAGAGGTTTTCCCATGGATTATGGGGGAGCCATTCGCAAGTCTTCATCAAGCAAGAGCAAGCACGAGCAATCAAGAAAGGTGTTCCATCTTGAAGGTGACAAGATCGTCTTCATCAAGCTCAAGTGGGATGCTCAAGGCAAAGGTATGATCTTGATAGGGTTTCTATTTTACCGGTCTCGTGTAGTGTTGGGAGACCGGGTTTAGGATAGATAGCCGTACTATCAAGAGGGGCTCTCGAGTGGGTGACTCGTTCGTATCTTTCAAAGAGAGCTCAAACCTTTGCATTCATAGCATCATCTTTCTTGGTTGTTGTTTAGTTCTTGTCCATGTGAGGTTCTAGAGCTTGTGTTTATCTTCATAACAAGCTCTAGTTCATCAAAAACGGATTTCCCTCGCATATCTTATTGTGTTTTTGATCTTGTGGGTTTTCCGGCTCCACACCTTGGGAGGTATCTCATATATATATTAATGGTATTTTCTCCCTTGGTGATATCCAATATTGGTTTCATCTCGTTTGGAGTTCGGATGCAAAAGTTGTGGCATTTCTGGTTCTGAAGTTTCTCTGACCGGAAGTACCGGCCAGACGCCGGAAGTACCGCTCGGGCAGATAGTACCAGTGTTAATACCGACCCAACTTCCGGTGAACACATTTTTGGTTCAGTATGCTCTCTGCCTGGTCTGTGCTATTTGTCGGAACTTGGATCGGATCTTCAGGAGGTAGTACCGCTAGGACATTCTTGCCACCGGTAGTTCCGGCGAAGCGGCGGTAGTACCGGCCAGGCTCGCGTTTTTGTTCTTTGCGTCGCTGTTTTCTGACCGTTGGCTGGGTGCCACCGGTAGTACCGGCCACCCACCGGTACTACCGGCCGTGCGCGATTCTGTGGGTAACGGGCAGATCGGGGAGCCCTTTAAAAGGAGCTCCCCTTTCCCCTTCGCCCCCAACTTGCTCTTTCTTGGTTCTTGCTCTCTCTCTCCTCCATTGTTGACCTTGAAGAGCTTGCCCTCTCCCCTTTCCCCTCCTATGACTCTTGCATCTTTTTGAGGGATTTGAGAGAGGAGATCTAGATCTACAAGCCCCACCAAGCAAAATCCCTTCTTTGTGAAGGAATCCTTGGGATCTAGATCTTGGAGAGTTTTGTGTTCTCCTTTTGTGTTCTTCCTCCCTTATTCCCCCAATAGCTTTTGTAGCTTTGGTGGAATTTGAGAGAAAAGGACTTGCCTCTTGCATTTGGTGCATAGGTTTGAGTTCTCCTCAGAGATTCGGCGAGTTCAAGCCCTTGGGCTTGTTTCTCTTGGGTTCTTGGAACCCTAGACGGTTGTGTGGAGTTGTGGTGTGTTCTTGGGGCTCCAATTGAGTTGTGGAGGTTCCTCAAGCTTGTTGACCTTTTGTGGTCTTGTTGCCTTTTGTGGCCTTGTTGCCTTTTGTGGCTTTGTAGCCTTTGTGGCATTGTTGTTGGGAGCCTCCAATTGAGTTGTGGTGATTGCCCCAACCTTGTACGAGTTCGGTGACCACCCTCAAGTGTCCCATAGTGGAACGTGAGTAGGCCTTTGTGGCGAGCTCACGGGAGAATAGGGTGAGCCTTTTGTGGCGTCGGTGAGTTGCGTGGCTTCGCATCCTTGGTGAGGCCTTGTGTCGCGTTGGGTGAGCATTGAGCCACCACACCTCGAGGTGAGCCATTTGTGCCGTTCGAAGTTCATTGCGCCCCCGCACCTCTCCAACGGAGACATAGCTTCTTTGGAAGTGAACTTCAGGAAACAAATCATCGTCTCCGCGTCCATCGGTTATCTCTCAACCAAGCCCTTTACCTATGCAATTTACATTGTGATAGCCTTCGTGCTTGAAGTACTATATCTTGCTATCACCTTGTTGCTAGTCTTGCTGACCATAGGTTGTTGGTGCACTTAGTGAAACTAGTGGATATAGGTTTTGTCTTGATAAATTAAACGTTAAGTTTTATTCCGCATTTATTAGAGCCTAAACCGTAATAATTTTAAAACGCCTATTCACCCCCCCTCTAGGCGACGTCCATTTCCCTTTCAGCGTCATTATCTAATGGGTAATCGCTATGAGATTTACTCAGATCACAAGAGTTTAAAGTATATCTTCACTCAGAAGGAGCTGAATATGAGGCAAAGGAGATGGATAGAGTTAATCAAGGATTATGACCTTGACATTCACTATCACCCCGGCAAAGCCAATGTGGTAGCAGATTCTCTTAGCAGATTGCCATGTAGGCTAAACACCATGATCAAGGAGAAGCAGCCAAGTTTGTATGAAGAGTTGGAGCAGTTCAGGACTGAATTAGTTATCAAAGGATTCTTAGCTAGCATTGAACTTCAACCCACTTTGATTAGCCAAATCAAGGAAGCCCAGAAGGGAAATGAAAGTATCGACGGAATCAAACATCGTATTGGTACAGGAAAGGTACCTGGATTCACCGAAGACGAAGAAGGAGTACTGTGGTACAAAGGACGTATCTGTGTGCCAGCAGATTCGGAGCCGAAGCAAGTTATCATGAAGGAAGCTCATGATACTCTTTATTCTATCCACCCCAGAGGAACGAAGATGTATCAGGATTTGAAAGAGCAATTTTGGTGGCACAAGATGAAGAGAGAAATCGGAAGATACATCGCCAAGTGTGACATCTATCAGGAGTCAAAGCAGAGCATCAGAGGCCTGCAGGACTGTTCCAACCATTGCAAATTCCGGAATGGAAATGGGATTCCGTCGGAATGGACTTTATCACTGGTTTGCCTACCTCTAGTAGGGGAAATGACTCAATTTGGGTCATAGTTGATAGACTGTCCAAGGTAGCCCACTTTATACCTGTCAAGACTACCTACCAGAGTGCGAAGCTAGCAAAACTGTACATCGCTAGAATTGTTAGTCTGCATGGAACCCCCAAGACCATCGTATCAGATCGAGGAACCCAGTTTACCTCAAGATTTTGGCAGAAAGTTCAGGAAGGATTAGGAACCAAGTTGAACTTCAGTACCGCGTATCACCCGCAAACTGATGGACAGACTGAGAGAGTCAACCAAATCTTAGAGGATATGCTTAGAGCTTGTGTGTTAGAATACAGATCAAAATGGGAAGACTGCCTGCCTTTCACAGAATTCTCATATAACAATAGTTATCAAGCTAGTTTGCAGATGGCACCATTTGAATTCCTATACGGAAGAAAGTGTCGCACCCCTTTGAATTGGTCGCAAGTAGGAGAGAGTCAGATCTTTGGACCCGACATTCTCCGAGAAGTTGAAGAAAAGGTTCACAAAGTCCGTGAGCACCTCAAGACCGCCCAATCCAGACAGAAGAGTTATGCTGACAAAAGAAGGAGAGACCTGACTTTCAATGTCGGAGATTTTGTGTATCTCAAAGTTTCGCCATTGAAGGGAACCCAACGCTTTAGTTTGAAAGGAAAGTTAGCCCCCAGATATATCGGGCCCTTCAAGATTCCGAACCGTCGAGGAGAGGTATCGTATCAACTAGAACTGCCCGAAGAGATGTCAGCCATCCACAATGTGTTCCATATATCGTTACTTCGCAAATGCTTGGAAGTGCCCGAGAAGACAGAAGTTTTCAAGAACATCGATCACCACGCGGTAGAAATCAACAATGACCTGACCTATCAGGAAGTGCCCATCTGTATCTTAGAAGAGGCCTAGAGAACCACCAGGACCAGGAGCATCAAGTTTCTCAAGATTCAGTGGAGCAACCATACCGAGGAGGAAGCCACTTGGGAGTGATGACCCACAAGTATAGGGGGTGTATCGCAGTATTTTCGATAAGTAAGAGTGTCAAACCCAACGAGGAGCAGAAGGTGCTGGCTAGTGGTATGGATCAGAAATTCTCTGCAAATACTTGGCAAATGGATTTTTAGGGGTTTTTGATAAAGCAAGTAAACAAAGTACGAGTAAATAAAAGACAGTAAGAATGAATGCAGCAAGTGGCCCAATCCTTTATGCAGCAAAGGACAAGCCGGTTGTATTTCTATAGATGACCAAATGTTCTCGAGGACACATGGGAAGACTGTCAAGTGCTTTCGCTTCATATAGTCGATTAATCTTCTCTAGCTTGCTAAGTGTTGTGTGGGTGAACCTGTGCTAATGTACCGCCCCATCCAAGACTAAATACATACTTGTGAGTATACCCCTTGCAAACATCCGTAAGTACAAGAAAGTAATTAATGTAGAAACCTAACCATAGCTTTGAACTCTAAGACCCTTACGTCCCTTGTGCAATGGTTTCCTAACGGGGGTTCAGGTTTCTGTCACTCCGGCAACCCCTACGATTAGTAGCCAAATACACAATGCATTCCCCTAGGCCCATATAAGTGAAGTGTCATGTAGTCGACGTTCACATGACACCACTAGAAGAAGTACACCACAACTTAAATAACAATCTATTGAATCTTTCTCAACGCAATTCCACTACTAACAACAAAACTTCTCCCATGTCCTCAAGAACAAAACGAACTACTCACAAGACATCATATGGATCATGATCAGAGATGGAATAATGATGTATAACAATCTGAACATAAACAATAATTCAATGGTTCACTCAATAGCATCAACTACAAAGAGTAATCAACACCGGGAAAGTTTCCTCTATGAACTATGCAAGATTAAACTCAATTGTTACAGCAATATGGAGATGGTGATGAGGGTGCTGATGGTGATGATGCTGGTGGTGATGATGATGATCCCGATGAAGTCCAGCTTGATGGTGGTGTTGATGGCGACGATCTTCCCTCTCCGGGAAGGAATTCCCCCGGCAGAAATCTGTCTGCCAGAGAGATCTTTCTCTCTCGATGTTTTCCGCCGCGCAGAGGCGGTGGAATCTTTCTGTGGTCGCTCTCTGAGTCTTAGGGTTTCGTGGGGATGATATACGCCAGAGGAGAGAGGCTGGAGTGGGCCAGGGCGGCCACACCACTCCCTGGCGCGACCTAGCCTTGCCCGCGCCATGGGGTGGTGTGGGCCCCGTGTGGCCCACCTCCACTCCATCTTCTGACATCCTGAGTTTTCTGAAAAATAGAATTTTCCGTATATTTTCCTGGATTTTCTGATCTTCGCGAATTTTGCCTCCAAACAGCACCTTTTCCATCAGAATCCTGACTACAGCGGTCCATGCTCCAAAAGTCATCAACCATGCAAAAATAGATGAAATAACATAAGTATCACCTCTCAATACGAAATATATCAATGAATAATATTGAATTAAGACATAGAATAGTGATGCAAAATGGACGTATCAACTCCCCCAAGCTTAGACTTCGCTTGTCCCCAAGCGAAACTGAGCTCAATAAACACGACCTCAAGATTATGGAGTGAAGATTCGATAGAAGGATACAGACAAGAAGCATCACATTCATCAAATACATAGATCATAATAGAAAACAACTCACTATTACACAACTCAACTTGCAACGAGTAAAGGAAACACAATAAAGATACATAAAGTGAATCAATAATTGGTAGTGGCAAACTTAGCTCTTAGTCAAAGAATAGTTGATAATTTGCTGGAGTTCACAAATAGCTGGTTTTTCAATGAAAGCTTTCAAAGTAGTAAACTTCAAGATAAGAGCAATGTGCAAAACAAGGAACATAAGAAACATGAATTCATAAATCATCATATGAATGAATGAAACACATCAACTCAAAATACTTGCTGAGTTAGAAGGGAATAGGTTTACTGACTGAACTACAAAGTAAAAAGAAAGGCCCTTCAAAGAGGGAAGCAGGGATTGCAAGTCTCATAAATAGCTCCCAAAAATTATGATACTTACTAGCTTTCAGCTCTCATTTCCCCTATCATAGGCATCTTTAGGTGATTAAGGTTAAAGTGACACAACTAAGAGGATATGCTTGACAAGTTATAAGTTGAAATCTCATGCCCCTTACTTATGAGTACCGATCCTCATGCTACTCAACTTCAGTCACGAGCAAGCTCTTGTCATTGTAAATACATGCGTATCATTGAGAACCTCCAACGGGGTACCCCTTGCACATGACACAGGAGCTATCCCATAATCGAAATGACAAGGCAAGCAGACAATGAGAATCTCAGCGATCTTTTTATTTGCTATTTGCATAGGTTTTTATTGAGGATGCTTCATAGAATGCTCACTATAGTTGTGCTGCAAGTTTCCACCATGATTAGGCATGGCTTAGGCTAGCGGCCCAGGCGTTTCTCTAACACACATATAAACTCCATGATCTTACAAGTTCCACTTTTATTTTGCACCATCGGGATCCATAAGCAAAAGAACATGATATCAACTAGGTACAAGTACCAATGAAGTGTTGAAAGTGGTCCCCATGATACATGGTTCGGCTAACTTCAACTCGTAAACGCAAGCATACACACAACAAAGAAGGACCCAATGGTTCAAGTTTATTAAATGCAAGAAAGTAAAGTGTGCCATCAAGTTCGTGAGAGCTTTAATCACTAATTTTCGCATAACAAGTTTAATTTGGGAGGTAGACAAAACAAGAATTTACTTGGAATAGCAATAATGCTACTAGGTAGGTAATGTGGACACAAATGGCATGGGTTTTGGTTTAAAGGAGATGGATGCACGAGAAGAATACCCTCTCAGTACAGGTTTTTGGCTAGCAAGGCTGGGTAGCAAGTACAAGAGTTGAAGGAAACAACCAAACATACAAATGATAAAGACAAACATGCAATCTTCCTTGGAAGCACAACAGATCTTAACTAGAGAATACTAGACTTATGACCAAATCAAGAAAGAAAGATGATGAAATTATTTTTCTTTAGAGTACTTCTATCTTTTTCTTTTCAACTCTCAAAAAGGTGTTGCTACTGACCGAGCCAGGTTTGCCAAAACCAACTAAATTAACTCAATGATCCCAAAGTGATACCAATACTAACAACAAGGTCAATCATATAACCACGAATTGAAAACTAACATAAGCTATGCAAAAGAGTGAATGATAGAACTTCTCATTAATAGTCCATAACGGAAACTCACACCAAGGGATACAAATCTAACGAGAGAGGGGATACTTCCATAATGCAAACCATACTACAAAATAACTCCTCTATTCATGACATGACTCTACTAATAAGGTAAAAAGATAGAAGATAGTGATATGATACCGCGGCACTCCCCCAAGCTTGGAACAAACCAAGGGGATGCCAAACCTGATGACGAATTACTCCTTCGGTGGTGGTGGTATCCTCTTGATGAGCTCTCTGATAAGTTTCCCCAAGTCCTCAATTTTGAAGGTGAGATTACGAATAAGCTCCGAGTTTTGCTCAATGCGGCTCATGATCATGTCGGGTTGAGAATTCCAGCTCTTTCTATTCTTTCCCCACTCTTCCTCCTTGAAGTCTTCTTTTCCTGCATGGTTATGGGTAAAGGTATGGAAGGTACTCTTGGTGTTCGGAGAAGGAGTCCTTGGTGCCAAGCAGTGACGCCGGAAGCTTCCCTCTAGTTGACATACGTGCCGTCCTTCTGATCCTGGTAGGGTTCGCCACCACTCCAATGCTTGCAATGGTAGTGCCGGTGTGCTTTGCCTCCTCTTCACCTTCACTCTTGATCTCCTTCTCCTTCCCGGGGTCTTGGAGGTCTTCCTCCATGGGTTCCTTCCCTTTATCCTTGGCGGACACCATTGTGCTTCTAAACCTTCAAAGAGTGTGTCCTGGCAGAAACAGATCGAAACAAAAACACGACGAAAACACGATATATGAACCTCGGGGGATCCGGGGGGGTTATATATTACGGAGTTTCACATCAAAAGGAAGGTACTGGGAGAAAACGAGTCGGGGGCGTAAGTCCGGGGTGGACTCACCACCTGGTGGCACGGCCAGGGGAGGGCCCGTGCCACAGGGTGGTGTGAGCCACCCTGGCTCCATTTCTGTCCCTTTTTCGCTTTGTAGATTTCCTTATTGACTAAAAACTGCAAAAATATAGTTGGATTGTATTTTCGCGAAACTTTTCTTACCAGAACTATTACCTATTTGAAAACAGACTCTACAGGTCTCTGAATTTGGTATATAATAGATTATTCCGGAGTCACCACTTGAATAACATCAATATCTTCATCTTCATACACTTATTACTTGACTCATAAAACCTTTCTCTTCCTTATTACACCATTACCTCCACTTCCTGGAAATTTGTTTCACACAAAACTTCACACAGTTCTCATTAGCAACATTAGTATAAGTGAAGTCATAAAACCTTTTGAGCCCAAATTCAACTGAAAACCATCAAAACAAAAGCTTCTGAGCAACTCCTTCCGAAAACCCAAAAAGAATTCAAAAAGGAAATTGAATAAAGAAACAAATGCAAGATTGGCAAAATCTGTCAAAACAGACCAGCAGGTAAAGATCAATTTTTTCGAAAATCTTATGTTGCTCAAATCAAAAAGTGCAAAACTAACTAAAGTTAAATAACAACCTGGGGCAGAAGCAAAAAAAATTACAGCTCAATCTGACAGACAGAGATCTCTCACGAATTTTTACGATGAAGCACAAAAATCTGTTTCGGGACAGCAACTTCCCCAAATCTTACTTCTCTCTCATTAGAAGTTGATCTTGACACAAAAACCAAACAAAACGGATAAGGAGCGGTTATTACTGAAGTAATAACTTCCAAGACTCAAAGAAACAAAAACAAACTAAAAGCAAAAACAAATTGGGTTGTCTCCCATAAAGCTCTTTCTTTATAGCCATTAAGACGGGCATGATAATTTTGAAGAAGCTCTCATAGGGATATGAATTGAAGTGAAAGAGAGCATTAAGAAGCAAAAACACACACTCATTTAAGTTTAACCCACTTCCTATGCAAGGGGATTTTGTAAATAAACAAGTTGTTGAAACCAAAGGCAACTTGCATAAGAAGGCAAAAGAAGTGCAACATAAAGACTTTCAGCATAAAACGGGGAAACTTGATATTGTTGAGATGCATAAGAACACTTTCCCCTCTCTCATAATAACTTTCAGTATCATGCATAAACTTAACAATATAACTATCACAAGGGCCATCATAACAATTATCACTTATTCTAACAGAAAACACAGGAATACTAGCTCTCATAGCACTACTATGTGAAACAATATTAGAGGTATCCTTACAAAGGATTGTGTGTCCCTCTTCCTCATACTTAGTGACCAAGTCTTTCACATTTGCTATTATAGGTTCATCAACCATTTGTTTATCAGGTTCAACAGCTTTACTTGTACTTTCATTAACCATACTAGCTACTATAGAATGCTCCTTTACCTTAACTGGAAAAGGCATTTTCTAAATATAAGGTTTAGGTAAAACATGATTAGCAGTATAAACTTCAGTATTTCTTGCAGGAACACTCTTAGCAACATCTTTATAAGGTTCATGATACTTATTCCACTTCTTTTTAGGCACTTCAATGTAGGAAACAAAGGCCTTAAAATAAGAAGCAATAGCTTGAGAGTCTAGGCTATAAGCATTTTTAATATTTTGATAGTCATCAGTTCCCATAAAAGATTCAATGCATTCATAATCATAATTTATACCTGACTTTCTACCTTTGTCATTCTCCCAAGTTTCAGCATTATCTTGAATACGATCTAGAAGGTCCCATTTAACTTCTTCTTCCATGCGAGTGAATGATCCAGCACAAGAAGCGTCCAATAAATCTTTGTCATGTAGAGGGAGCCTTGCATAAAAGTTGTTGATAATAATATTGTTGGGGAGCTCATGAATGGGACATTTGACCATTAGTAACTTCAATCTCCCCCAAGCTTGAGCTGTACTCTCTCCATCAAGAGGCCAAAAGTTGTATATTTGATTCCGATCTTTATGAATCTCACTAGGAGGATAAAACTTTGAATAAAAGAGAGGCACTTTTTCCTCCCATTCTAGAGCTTGACCATTCTTCCGCAGCTTATACCATTCCTCAGCTCTTCCTTTCAGTGTAATGAGAATAACTTCTTCTTTACTTGATCTGTAGTAATACCTACACACTTGAACAACCCGCATAATTCGTGTATAAAGAGTAAATGATCACCGGGATGGACAGTTCCATCCCCAACATAGTAGTTATCCATAACACGATCAATAATTCTTGTAGGTATTTTGAAAACATCTTTCTTAGCAGGTGGTGGCTTATCTACTACCTTAGCAATGGTAGTAGCATTACCAAATAAGAAACTCAGCGAATTATACATAACGAAAATAAAGCAACTAGCAGAAATAAACAATACTCACAGTAGAAGTTTCCGTTACCAGTTCCACTCTCCAATAGCGCTTCACTCCCCGGCAACGGCGCCAGAAAATAGTCATGATGACCCACAAGTATAGGGGGTGTATCGCAGTATTTTCGATAAGTAAGAGTGTCGAACCCAACGAGGAGCAGAAGGTGCTGGCTAGTGGTATGGATCAGGAATTCTCTGCAAATACTTAGCAAACGGATTTTTAGAGGTTTTTGATAAAGCAAGTAAACAAACTATGAGTAAATAAAAGACAGCAAAAATGAATGCAGCAAGTGGCCCAATCCTTTACGCAGCAAAGGACAAGCCGGTTGTATTTCTATAGATGACCAAACGTTCTCGAGGACACATGGGAAGACTGTCAAGTGCTTTCACTTCATATAGTCGATTAATCTTCTCTAGCTTGCTAAGTGTTGTGTGGGTGAACCTGTGCTAATGTACCGCACCATCCAAGACTAAATACATACTTGTGATTATACCCCTTGCAAACATCCGTAAGTACAAGAAAGTAATTAATGTAGAAACCTAACCACAGCTTTAAACTCTAAGACCCTTACGTCCCTTGTGCAATGGTTTCCTAACGGGGGTTCAGGTTTCTATCACTCCGGCAACCCCTACGATTAGTAGCCAAATACACAATGCATTCCCCTAGGCCCATATAGGTGAAGTGTCATGTAGTCGACGTTCACATGACACCACTAGAAGAAGTACACCACAACTTAAATAACAATCTATTGAATCTTTCTCAACGCAATTCCACTACTAACAACAAGACTTCTCCCATGTCCTCAAGAACAAAACAAACTACTCACAAGACATCATATGGATCATGATCAGATATGGAATAATGATGTATAACAATCTGAACATAAACAATAATTCAATGGTTCACTCAATAGCATCCACTACAAAGAGTAATCAACACCGAGAAAGTTTCCCCTATGAACTATGCAAGATTCAACTCAATTGTTACAGCAATATGGAGATGGTGATGAGGGTGCTGATGGTGATGATGGTGCTGATGATGATGATGATCCCGATGAAGTCCAGCTTGATGGTGGTGTTGATGGCGACGATCTTCCCTCTCCGGGAAGGAATTCCCCCGGCAGAAATCTATCTGCCAGAGAGATCTTTCTCTCTCGGTGTTTTCCGCCCCGCAGAGGCGATGGAATCTTTCTGTGGTCGCTCTCCGAGTATTAGGGTTTCATGGGGATGATATATCATGCCTACTTTGGCTATTCCTAGTACTCAAAACTTAACAGAAACATGTGTGGATATTTACACCCCTTGATAGTACACATAATGAGGTACCAAGGTCCACTTTGTGATCTGCTAAAAACATTGAAATGCTAATTTTAAATGACAGTTTAAAATTGAATCTAATTCATATGGGAAGATCCCAGTATTTCAAAAACCAAACAAACAAGCTCAATTTTCAAAACCCAATCACCCATAGAGTCTCAAGCTTATGCCTAGCAAACCCACCAAAAATCTTTTCAAAATTCAAAAGTTTATTTCTTGCGGCCATTTAATCAAACACTTGGCAGGCAAGGTTAAACTCTAAATCCTAGCTCACTGTTTTGAATAGGGTTTTACCCCAAATGATCTCCATTTAATCCCCTTGTCCCCTCGTGATCTAACCATGCCATTAGCACCTCACCCCCTTGTCCCTAGCCCTAGTGTCGAGCCACCCCGAGTACCAGCTCGCCGGCCAACCATGAACTCACCCTAGCAGACCACCTCCCCCTCTCTCACCATGTCTAGGAGGTAGCCAGGACATCACCGCCACCCTCTATCCTCTCCCCGAGCCAAGCCCAGCAGTGGACCACCGAGGAGAGCCCGCGCCCAGTGCCACCGCGCCAGAGCGCCGCACCCGGCACGCGTGCACAAGCCACCGCTCGACCACAGCCCACGCCCTCCACTCCGCCACGACCCAGGGAACATGACAGACATGCTCGTTTGCCGCCCAACGCACCACAGCCACCGCTCGCCGTGGACACCGCCGCCTCTGCCGCTCAGAGCGCCAGCTCACCCCGACCGCATACCACCGGCCCTAAGCCCGCATTAAGTTCCTAGAGCATCGCCAGGAGACCGCCCGTCGATCGCCACCCTCAGCCATGCCGCTAGCCGCCCGTAGCCATGTCGCCACCGTCGCCTGCCCATCCCTCTCGGTCTCGCCGTCGAGCCTATAAAAGGAGGGCACCCCCAGCCAGTTGAAGCACACCACTCCACTCCCCTCACCTCACTGATCATCCCACACCATTAGCCGGAGCAAGGGGAGCAGCAGCTCGCCGGAATTGCACCGGAGCAGGCCGCCTCTAGAGGAGAAGGGCGCCGCTGATTGCGACCACCCCCGGAGTTGCCTCGACTGTCCCTGAGCTCGCCGTCGACCACCAGCCTGTTTGCCCGCCTCGTCGTCGTCGCTGGAGCCTTGGTACGCCCCCTATGCACCCCCATCGAGCCGCTAGGGTTCGAGCTCGCCGGCGACAGGTCCGTCGTTGATGACAAGCCACAGCCGTTGATCCCTACTCTGATCCAACGTCTCACATCGCCCCGTACCGCTTCGCGCGTTAGGAGCCGCTGACTTGTGGACCCCCTATCAGTTGAGCTCCGCGCCGCGGAGTGACATTGGGCCGGCCCATTAGAGTTTCCCGCGCGACCCAGTTAGTTTGAATTAGGATTTTCCTTTTTAGTTTAAACTTAGTTCTGTCTCTGAGTTTGAAAATCAATTCAGAGAGATTTACTAATCCAAATTGCATGAAACTAATTTTTCCTAAAAGGTATTGAAATGATCTATCCAAGCCCATTGGATTTAATTCAATTAGAGTTATAGATCTCTCCTAGTAAAAATAACAAAACAAAAGCATTTGCACCTTGCAACATGTTTATAAAATCAACCAAGATAGATTTTCAGTTGATTCCAACTCTCAAAAATCACATTTCATTAGATCTATATGAATATGTAATAATATTAAGGTTTACATGCAGTGACTTTGTACTAGTACCAAAATAATGATATATAGGCATTTCTAGTCACTTTAAATCATGAAATATTGAACTTAAACCAAAGTAATTATGATCCAACCCTTAAATCACATTCCCACATGCTAGAATATGTGGTGATGACATGTGTCCGCATGATCCCATGTTTTAAGTGGTGAATATTAAATCTTAGTTAATTTTTCAATGAGTAGAAATTACTTTTCTAAATTAAAAGAGAGTGAAACTATTAAATAAAACTTGTGATGCTTGAGATGATAACAGATCATCAAATGTGTGTCTTAGAATGATAATTAGACTAGTTAAGTATTGTTTGGTGATTGTGTACTCCGTATGTATTTATAGATGATAGTACCGACCAAGCTTTCGAGGAGGAGGAGTTCTACCAAGAAGAAGAAGAAGAAAACTTCAGCCACTGCACTACCCAAGGCAAGCTAACACTTGCAAGTATAATGCTTAGCAAGCTAAGATTAAACTAGATGGTTTAGCAAAGATGATATAGCAAAGATGCTTTAGTCATGCTCTGGTCACACTACTTTGACTATTAGATACCCCAAGTCTTGTTTACAAGCTTTACTCCCTTTACTTTACGCAAAGTTCTTTACTTGTTTTGAAGGTAGCATAAAGAGTATAAAACTTGACCTATTTAGAATCCCTTTAGATGTCATTCTATGGCATGAGATTGAACCCATCTTTTCCACCTTAGTGAACACTCTTAACTTAGTAGCTTAGAGTAGATCAAAAAATTGAGTCACTTTAGATGGGAACACTTGGTGAAAATGAATTGTGAAAACCTTGGAATGATGAGTCATTCTATTGAGATGTTTTGACATGTGTTGAGAAACACAGATGGTTTATGATGGTGAAATGTTGAGGCATGAGCCTTAATCCTTTTACAAAACTGATGGTTGGATTCGGATGCGATACCATTCCAAATTTACCGTACAACCACACTACCTGAATTGGGTAAGGCTTAGCTGGAAATTTATATGCATTAGTATTAGTTCCCTTGTGGGAGAGGTTTGAGCCGAGGCTACCTCTCAATGTTGTCCACCTATGCAGTGCCCAAGATGACAGATGGTCATGGTTGGGAGGCCATGCTCATAGGAGAGGTGCTTATACTAGGGTGTGTAAAGGTAAAGTTATGTTTGATTATCTGCATACTAAGTATGATGATTCAGGGCTACCCCTGACATATGTGTCGAATCTTGTGGTGAAAGTGTACCACCTCTGTAGAGTGTCAAACTATTCGAATAGCCCCGTCCGCGGTTATGGACAGGTGGAATGGCCATACTGTTTCGTTGTCAGATGTTTTCCAAACAAATTATGAAATGAATGCTGAATCTTGACTTGACCACAACAGGGTTGTATTTACGACAATAGCTTCCCAACTTAAGTCATTCTAGAACTTTATTTTATCTTTCTTTGCTTCAGAACTCAGCTTAGGTTTCAAACTTAACTTCATAGTTAAACTTAGATTTAGCACTTTAACCTAGAACTATATTTACTTGTTACTGGTAGTTTGCGAGTACTTAAAGAGTACTCATGGCGTTTGTCCCTGGCTATTCTCATGGCCAGACTATGAAGGAGACTATCAAGATGATGGCCAGCAGGACGGCTATGATAACTAGGACTATCTGCCTTCGTCAGCATTGCATGTGCCCCTGAAGATGGACCCCACCGCTACGCTTACCTTTTATTTCCGCTGCTTGTTATATTAAGACTGGATCATGAGATTCTTATTTGTGTAAGACCTTATGTATGGTTTGTAATGGATGATGTACTGTGATATCCAATCTGTTTTGTCTCGCAAAAATGGTAATCTTGGGATTGCGGGGTATGGCATAACGGGCATCTGGGATTAAAAATCCGGGTGTAGACAATTTTCCATGTATTTTCTAGAATTTTCTGATCTTCGAGAATTTCGCCTCCAAACAGTGCCTTTTCCATCAGAATCCTGACTTCAGCGGTCCATCCTCCAAAAGTCATTAACCATGCAAAAACAGATGAAATAACATAAGTATGATCTCTCAATATTAAATATATCAATGAATAACGGTAAATTATGATATAGAATAGTGATGCAAAATAGACGTATCATCCACCTTCAGGTTATCATCCAAACTCCCTCCAGTATTAAGTTGCAAGCAATATATAATTGCATTAAGCAAAGTATGTTAAGTAAACAATACGATTGTTCTATGAACGCAGGATTGTTGTTTTCTCCCTAGTAGCAACAATACATATAGTACCTTAGAGATTTCTGTCACTTCCCCAGATTCCTAAAAGCATGAACCCACTATCGAGCATAAATACTCCCTCTTGGAGTTGCTAGCATCTACTCGGCCAAGATAGCTACTACCAACAGAAAGCATGCAAGATCACAAATAACAAAGACATGATAGAATCAATAATCAATCTGAAATAGCATCTCAATATCCATCGGATCCCCGCAAACACAATATGTATGATTACAAATATATGATCGTGATCATGAATGGAGCTCACAAGATCTAGACATGGTAGCACAAAGGAGAAGAACCAACCATCTAGCTACTACATGGACCCGTAGTCTAGGGATGAACTACTCACGCATCACACCGGAGGCAGTCATGGTGATGAAGAAGGCCTCCAGGGTGATCTCTCCCCTTTGGCACGGTGCTGGGAAGAGCTTTAGATCCCTCCCAATCTAGGAATGGAGATGGCGGTGGCTACAGATTCTTTCTGGATTTTTTGATTGGGTACTTAGGGTTTTCGTCCCGGAGGCAATATATAGGCGAAGTGGCAAGGTCGGTGTAGTTCTAGGGGGCCCACACCCCTGGTGGCGCGGCTAGGGCTGGTCGTGCCACCACCAAGTGTGGTCGGCCTGGCTCCCCTCTTCGTCTCCCCTCCGGACTCCGTGTTCCTTCTAGTGAAATATTGACTTGGGCTTTTGTCAGGTCCAATTCTGAGAATATTTCTTACTAGCTTTTCTAAAACCAAAAACAGCAGAATACAGGCAACTGGCACCGTGGCATCTTGTTAATAGGTTAGTTCCAGAAAACGTGTAAAAATCAAAGTTTTAAATAGCCGGCTATAGCCCGGCTATAGCCGCGCTATAGCCTTTCGAGAGGTCTCCCACCACGGCTATGATGTTCATAGGCTAAATAGAGAATAGCCGCTAATAGCCAGCTATATCCTAATTTAGCCATAAAATAGTCTCCAATTTAGCTGCTAAAGGTCACGCTTTATGGATTGCGCTTTTTTTTAAATCTCTGTTCAATCTTATTCAATAAAATGTTGTGAGTTGAATGGTTAAATACTTATTTGTGTTGAATAGTTGAATGAGTTGTAGCTTGAATCATATTTGTGTCATAGTTTTTTGTTTTTTGGCAAGATATGACTAAAATTTCCTCTCTTTTTGAAAAACGGCTAAAATAGAATAGCCCGCTATAGCCCCGTTGTAGCCTTGTATAGCTTCTGAAAATGTTGCCGCTAAATGAAATAGTCGGCTATTTTAAACTTTGGTAAAAATACTCCAAAGTTTGGACAAAACATAAGAAAAGTAGATATAAAACAAGCATGGAACATCAAAAATTATAGATAGATTTGCAACGTATCAACATCCCCAAGCTTAACTCCTCGTCCTCGAGTAGGTAAGTGATAAAAAGAAAGAATAATTTTTGAGGTGACATGCACCATCATAATCTTGATCAAAGTATTTGTAAAACATTGATAGCTAGGATCATAGTACTTTAACATAGCATGAAAGATATAGTTCTAACAATAAGACATACCAACTGTGTTGTAACGTAAAAAGGTACGAACAAAAGATTTATGAATAACAATGCTTTGCAAGACATTTGTTTGTTTCACATATAGAAAACATAATGAGAATGGTATTCAGCTTGTCCCTCATAGTGTAGCAAAACATAAATGCATAGGACATCTTCAAAGTTCATAAGGGTGACTAGATACAAATAGTGTAAGAACAAGCAATATCAAAGTTATGAATCAATCAACAAGTCTTGGGACAATGCACATTAAACTAAGAATGGCCACTATGCTCTCTCAATAGGTGCATAAAGATAGAAGATGGAGATTCAACATAAAAGTAAAAGAAAGTCCTTCATAGAAGGAAGCAGGGATTCAAGTCTCATAAAGAGCTTTCAAAAATTATGGTACTTATTAGCTTTCAGCTCCCATTGCCCCTATCATAAGCATCTTGAAGTGATTAAGGTTAAAGTGAACAAACTATGGAGTATATGCTTGACAAAGTATAAGTTGGAAATCTCATGTCCCTTGAATACGAGGGCCGCTCCTCATGCTACTCAAGTTTAGTTACCGGTAAGTTCTTGTCATAGTAAGTACATGTGTATCATAGAGAACCGCCAACGGGGTACCCCTTGCACATGATACATGAGCTATCCCATAATCGAAATGACACGGGAAGCAGATAATGAGCATCTCAGCAATCTTCTTATTTACCATGGGAAAATGGTGCTTTTTTCTCTCTTTCCTCTTTTCTCATCTTTTTTTCTTTTTTCTTTTTCTCAATATCTATCTCTTTTTTTATAAGAAGAATGCTTCATAGATTGCTCACTATGGTGATGCTGCAAGTTTCCACCATGATTAGGCATGGCTTAGGCTAGCGGCCCAGGCGTTTCTCTAACACACATAAATAACTCCATGGACTTACAAGGTCCCCTTTCATTTCACATCGACGGCATCCATAAACAAAAGAGCATGATATCAACTGGGTATAATGTACAAGTGCAATGTTGAAAGAGTTCCCTATGACAGCATGGTTATGCTAATCCCCAACGTATAAGTGCAAGCATATACAACATAGATGACACGATGGTTCAAGTTTATTAGGGGCAAAAATAAGTAAAGTGTCCCATCAAGTTCATGAGAGATTTAATCACTACTTTTCACATAACAAGTTTAATTTGGTAGATAAAAACATGAATATACTTGGAATAGCAAATGCTAATAGGTAGGTATGGTGGACTCTTTGGAATAACTTGTTTTTATTTGGAGTTGGATGCACGAGTGGAACTCATACTTGGTATGGGGGCTAGCAAAAGACTGGGAGCGACCAACTAAGAGAGCAATAATGGCCATAATCATGCAAAGCGACAAAACATCATTAATTAAAGCATAAAGTGATATTACAAGTCGAAAACTAAATGATCATAGAGGCTATGGTGACTTGGTATAGTCTTAACATGGTGTCAACATGCGCCAAGTCAACCTAAATAAAGCATTAAAGGAGAATACCACAATATTATGCTTTTAATATGCTAAAATAACGCATGATTCTTTCAAGGCATATTAAGTAATCTCAATTGTTTATAACATGTCATGCTACAGAAAAAATCTTTAAGCATAAAGCCAAAACGATATCAAGCATGACATGATAAAGTCTAAGTCACAGTCAAAAACAAGCTCCTTTTTACCACTTAAGCATGAACTTTCCTACTCTTTTCCAATCCAAATCAACTTATTTGAAAACTAATGCATGAATGAGGGGGTCCAACCAATTTATTCAAGCAAACTAAGCAAACTAAAACTAAAAACGAAAACAGAGACGCTCCAAGAACAACAAAATTGTGCATGAAACAATAAAAATGAAGTGTTTGGAAGAAACCTGAAATTTTTATTGATAAAGAAGGGGATGCCTTGGGCATCCCCAAGCTTTGACGCTTGTACTTCTTGAATATTTCTTGGGGTGACCCGGGTGGAATCCCCAAGCTTGAGCTTTTGTCCATACTTCATCTTATCACATTAGTCTTCCCTACACTTTAAATTTTCCTTCATACAAAACTTCACACAATCTTCATTAGCAACATTAGTGCACTCAAGATAATAAGTCTTTTGGTTCAATTTCAACATGAGTAAAACTTCCATTAAAACAAAAGCTACTGTATCACTTCCTTTAAAAAGTTCAAATGATCAAAGAGAACTCAAAGAGAAAGATATTAAGAGGCAAATACAAAAAATGGAAGAAATCTGTCAAAACAGACCAGCAGGTAAAAACCATTTTTTCGAAGACCTTCTGTTTCTCAAATAGCAAAGTGTTGAACTAACGAAAGTTGGATCACAACCTGGTTCAGAAGCACAAAAAATGAAAGCTCAAACCGACGTATAGAGATTTTTCACGAATTTTTACAGCGAAGCACAAAAATCTGTTTTGGGACAGCAACTTTCCCAAATCTCACTTCTCTCTCATTAAAGGTTACTCTTGGCACAAAAACCACACAAAAATGATAAGGAGAGATTATTACTGAAGCAATAACTTCCAAGACTCAACAAAAGATTCCGAACGAAATTTGGATTATCTCCTAATAAGTGCTTTTCTTTAACGCCTTTGAGCTAGGCATAAGAGGCAAGAAAAGAATCAAGTATTCTCAAATGAAGAATCATTAAGATCAATACCAGAAATATCTTCAACAAGAAAAGGTATCTCATCCAAATAAGTCCTAGAGGATCCTTTCTCACTACTCTTGGGTTCACTATTTTCATCAAATGGGTTTTCGAGAACAATCCAATTGAAATTCTTCTCTAAGGCTTCATGCATTCCTACAAGTTTAAAGGGTATCAGTATTTTAATTTCCTCTCCATTTTTAGGTTTGGTTGTATCCATCTTTTCTCGTGTACCAATAACATCTACACATGAGCCTAGCATATTAAAACGATCAAAGACTTTTCTAGCTTCCTTAACAACATCATAGAATTCTTTAAGCAAAGTTTCCTGAATAAAATCTCTCTTTTCAGCGTCCTCAATATCTTTAAGTTTAAGAAACATTACTTGCATTATGGGGTTAAGGTTAACAAACCTAGATTCCAACATGTGAACTAAAGAAGCTGCAACAATTTCATAATTTGGAGCAAGTTCTTCTAGAGATCTATCCTCAATATCCTCATGCTTGCTAACATGATTGAAGAATTCTTCAGTATTATCTTTCCCAATTAGAGAGCCACTACCTATTGAAAGGTCTATTAGAGTGAACTTAGGTGTGAACATGGTGAGCTAGGAACTAGGTAACAACTATAGAAATAACTAATTTTTGTGTGTTTCTGATAAAGAAACAAGCAAACAAAGCAGAAATAAACTAAGCAAAACAAATAAAACAAAGTAAAGAGATTGGTTATGAGGGACTCCCCTTGTGAAGATGTCCTTGACTCCTCGGCAACGACGCCAGAAAAATAGCTTGATGGCTCAAAATATATTTGAGCTTTTGGGGAACCCCAAGAGGAAGGTATGATGAGCACAGTAGCAAGTTTTCCCTCAGTTATGAAACCAAGGTTATCGAACCAGTAGGAGCAAGGAAACACCTCCAAGATGTTGTTTCCAACTTGGAATCCTGCACAACACAACCACAGAACTTTGCCCCCAACTTATAGTGAGGTTGTCAATCTCACTAGTTTTGCTGAAAATAAAGGATTAAACATATTGTGTGGAAGATAGTAATTTCTTGTAGAAAGTAAAAAGAAAATAGTAAATAGCTAATTGTAGATTGATGGTAAAAGAATGGACCGGGGTCCATAGTTCACTAGAGGTGATTCTCCTTAAGATAGGTGACATGTTGGGTGAACAAATTACAGCGGGGCAATCGACAGACACCGAGAAAGAATACATGCATATACTAATCATCTTGACTCCTATGAGATTTGATTGGGCATGACAACATTATACATAGACCGTAATCCAATTGCATCTATGACTAATAATCCCCCTTCATGTTATCATCCGAACCCCCTCCAGTATTAAGTTGCAAGCAACGGATAATTGCATTAAGCAAAGTGCGTAAAGTAAACAATACGATTGTTCTATGAACAAAGGATTGTTGTTTTCTCCCTAGTAGCAACAACACATCTAGTACCTTAGAGATTTCTGTCACTTCCCAAGATTCCTAGAGGCATGAACCCACTATTGAGCATAAATACTCCCTCTTGGAGTTGCTAGCATCTACTCGGCCAAGATAGCTACTAGCAACGGAAAGCATGCAAGATCACAAATAACAAAGACATGATAGAATCAATAATCAATCTGAAATAGCATCTCAATATCCATCGGATCCCCGCAAACACAACATGTATGATTACAAATAGATGATCTTGATCATGAACGGAGCTCACAAGATCTAGACATGGTAGCACAAAGGAGAAGAACCAACCATCTAGCTACTACATGGACCCACAGTCTAGGGATGAACTACTCACGCATCACACCAGAGGCAGTCATGGTGATGAAGAAGGCCTCCAGGGTGATCTCTCCCCTCCGGCAGGGTGCCGGGAAGAGCTTCAGATCCCTCTAGATCTAGGGATGGAGATGGCGGCGACTACAAATTCTTTCGTGGAATTTTTAATCGGGTACTTAGGGTTTTCGTCCCAGAGGCAATATATAGGCAAAGGGGCAAGGACGATGGAGTGCCAGAGGGCCCACACCCCATGGTGGCGTGGCTAGGGCTGGCCGCGCCACCACCAGGTGTGGCCGGCCTGGCTCCCCTCTTTGTCTCCCCTCCGGACTCCGTGTTCCTTCTGGTGAAATATTGACTTGGGCTTTTGTTCGGTCCAATTCTGAGAATATTTCCTTATTAGCTTTTCTGAAACCAAAAACAGTAGAAAATAGGCAACTGGCACTGTGGCATCTTGTTAATAGGTTAGTTCCAAAAAATGTGTAAAAATACTCCAATGTGTGGACAAAGCATAAGAAAGTAGATATAAAACAAGCATGGAACATCAAAAATTATAGATACGTTTGCAACGTATCAAGGTCTCTCACTTATAATCACCTGATGCACCAATCCCTCATCCTCATATAAAAAATAGGGGTGATCGACCCAAGCAAAGTGCATCTTCTTTTAATCAATGGCAATCTTTGATGAAATCTCATGTGTGCAGTTCATCCATTGAGTTGTGGGAGATTATCGAGGTTGGTATCCATGTTGCAGATCCAACCAATATGACTAGAAGAGAAGTTGTTGATATTCAACTCAATGTCACTGCCTTACACATGATACAACTTGGTATGGATCCCAAGGACATGCCACATATTGAACATCACAGCACGGCCAAGGAAACTTGGGATGCCCTCACTAAGTTGTTCATCAGAAATGAGAGCATGAGAAGAAACCGGTATGGTTCTCTAAGTAATCAAGTGGAAGGCTTCTACATGATGTATGGCGAGGATTGATGACCCACAAGTATAGGGGATGTATCGCAGTATTTTTGATAAGTAAGAGTGTCGAACCCAACGAGGAGCAGAAGGTGCTGGCGAGTGGCTAGGAGCAGGAATTCTCTGTAAATACTTAGCAAACGGATTTTTAGGGGTTTTTGATAATGTAGGTAAACAAAGTACGAGTAAATAAAATACAATAAGAATAAATGCAGCAAGTGGCCCAATCCTTTCTTTAGCAAAGGACAAGCCGGTTGTATTACTTAAGGTGACCAAACGTTCTCGAGGACACACGGGAATATCGTCAAGTGCTTTCGCTCCATATAGTTGATTAATCTTCTTTAGTTTGCTAAGTGTTGTGTGGGTGAACATGTGCTAATGTACCGACCTTCCTAGGACTAATACATACTTGTGATTATACCCCTTGCAAGCATCCACAAATACAAGAAAGTAATTAAGGTAGAAACCTAACCACAGCTTTAAACTCTAAGACCCTAACATCCCTTGTGCAAAGGTTTCCTAATGGGGGTTCAGGTTTCTGTCACTCCGGCAACCCCTACGATTAGTAGCCAAATACACAATGCATCCCCCTAGGCCCATATAGGTGAAGTGTCATGTAGTCGACGTTCACATGACACCATTAGAAGAAATACACCACAACTTAAATATCAAAGTATTGAATCTTTCTCAACACAATTCCACTACTAACAACATGACTTCTCCCATGTCCTCAAGAACAAAAGAAACTACTCACAAGACATCATATGGATCATGATCAGAGATGAAATAATGATGTGTAACAATCTGAACATAAACGATAATTCAATGGTTCACTCCATAGCATCAACTACAAGGAGTAATCAACACCGAGAAAGTTTCCCCTAAGAACTATGCAAGATTCAACCAAATTGTTACAACGGTATGAAGTGGTGATGATGGTGCTGGTGGAGATGATGGTGGTGATGGTGATGATGATGATCCCGATGAAGTCCAGCTTGATGGTGGTGTTGATGGCGACGATCTCCCCTCTCGGGAAGGAATTCCCCCGGCAGAATTCTGTCTGTCGGAGAGATCTTTCTCTCTCGGTGTTTTCCGCCCCGCAGAGGCGGTGGAATCTTTCTGTGGTCGCTCCCTGAGTCTTAGGGTTTCAGGAGGATAATAACCGCCAGAGGGGAGAGCTAGGAGTGGACTAGGGCGGCCACACCACCTTGTGGTGCTGCCTAGGGTGGCCCGCGCCAGGGGGTGGTGTGGGCCCCTGTGGCCCATCTCCACTTCCCATTCTGGCAATCTTCGTCTTCTAGAAAAATATAATTTTCCATGTATTTTCCTGGATTTTCTAATCTTCGCGAATTTCGCCTCCAAACAGCACCTTTTCCATCAGAATCCTTACTGCAGCGGTCCATGCTCCAAAAGTCATCAACCATGCAAAAACAGATGAAATAACATAAGTATCATCTCTTAATATGAAATATATCAATGAATAACAGTAAATTATGATATAGAATAGTGATGCAAAATGGACGAATCAACTCCCCCCCAAGCTTAGACTTCGCTTGTCCCCAAGCGAAACTGAACTCAATAAACATGACCTCAGGTTTATGGAGTGAAGAGTCGATAAAAGAATACAGACAAGAAGCATCACATTCATCAATACATAAATCATAATAGAAGACAACTCACTATTATATAACTTAACTTGCAATAAGTAAAGGAGACACAATAAAGATACATAAAGTAAATTAGAATTGGTAATGGCAAACTTAGCTCTTGGTCGAAGAATAGTTGGCAATTTGCTGGAGTTCACAAATAACTGATTTTCAATGATAGCTTGCAAAGTAGTAGACACTAAGATAAGAGCAATGTGCAAAACAAGGAACATAAGAGACATGATTGAATAAGTCATCATATGAATGAATGAAACACTACAACTCAAAATACTTGCCCAGATAGAAGGGAATAGGTTTACTGACTCAACGAAAAAGTAAAAGATAGGCCCTTCGCAGAGGGAAGTAGGGATTTCAAGTTTCATAAATAGCTTCCAAAAATTATGGTACTTATTAGATTTCAGCTCTCATTGCCCCTATCATAGGCATCTTTAGGTGATTAAGGTTAAAGTGATCAAATATGAGGATATGCTTGACAAGTTGTAAGTTGAAAATCTCATGTCCCTTGAATACGAGGGCCACTCCTCATGCTACTCAAGTTTAGTCACCGGTAAGTTTTTGTCATAGTAAGTACATGTGTATCATGGAGAACCGCCAACGGGGTACCCCTTGCCCGATGATACGGAAGAATCCCCATATCAAAATGACAAGGCAAGCAGACAACAAGCATCTCTGCAATCTTCTTATTTTACCATGGGAATATGGTGCTTTTTTCTCTCTTTCCTCTTTTCTCATATATTTTTCTTTTTCTCAATTTCTATCTCTTTTTTATAAGAAGAATGCTTCATAGATGCTCAGTATGGTTACGCTGAAGGTTTCCACCATGACAACATGGATTAGACTGGTGGCCCAGGCGTTTCTCTAACACACATACATAACTCCATGGACTTACAAGCTCCCCTTTCATTTCACACCGACGACATCCATAGACAAAAGAACATGATATCAACTAGGTACAAAGTACCGGTGCAATGTTGAAAGTGCTCCCCATGACATCATGGTTCTGCTAATTCACAACTTACAAAGCCCAATCATATACGCAACATAGATGGGCACAATGGTTCAAGTTTATTAAGTGCAAAAAAGTAAAGTGTGCCATCAAGTTCGTGAGAGCTTTAATCAGTAATTTTCACATAACAAGTTTAATTCGGAAGGTAGATAAAAACATGAATTTACTTGGAATAGCAATAGTGCTAATAGGTAGGTATGGTGGACACAAATGGCATAGGTTTTGGTTTAAGGATTGGATGCACGAGAAGCATTCCCTCTCAGTACAAGTTTTTGGCTAACAAGGCTAGGAAGCAAGCATAAGAGTTGAAGGAAACAAACAAACATACAAGTGATAAAAACAAACATGCAATCTTCCTTGGAAGCACAAAAGATCTTAACCAGAGAATACTAAACTTATGAGCAAATCAAGAAAGAAAGATGATGAAATTATATTTCTTTAAGAGTACTTTTATCTTTTTCATTCAATTCTCAAAATAGTGTTGCCACTGACTGAGCTAGGTTTGCCAAAACCAACTAAATTAACTCAATGATCCCAAAGTGATATCAATACTAATGACAAGATCAATCATATAACCATGAATTGAAAACTAATATAAGATATGCAAAAGAGTAAATGATAGAACTTCTCATTGATATTCCATAACGACAACTCACACCAAGGGATACATAGATATCTAACGAGAGGGGGGACACTTCCATAATGCAAACCATCCTACATGATAACTTCTCTATTCATGATATGAATCTACTAAAAAGGTAAAAAGATAGAAGATAATGATGTGATACCGCGGCAATCCCCCAAGCTTGGAACAAACCAAGGGGATGCCAAAACATGATGACGAATTACTCCTTCGATGGTGGTATTCTCCCGTCATCATACGACTTCCAAGGTAAGGGCTCCCCATCAACAAAAGACATCGTGGTCTCCAGCAATCTGAAACTTGCAGCAACACTTATGTGTTTAAACCTAACCTCGTACTCACAATTTTGATTTTGAACATCGTAGAGTTGTGCTTGCAGTTGGCTGGTTGTTTGGTGGAGTGAGAGAATTTCATCCTTAAGATCAGCAGTCTCCTTTTGGTGCTCGGTGATGAGTTCAGAACAAATCTTATGGATGATATCCACTTCGCGTTCCGCCATCTTCTTGTACCTAAAGACTTCTTGTTCTAGCGCTTCCATCTTGTCCTCTAGACTTTCTTCACCTTTAGGACCTGGAACCTCTTTTATCCGTACCTCCCCATCTTCAAGCAACAACTCCTTGGGATGAATCTTCAACTCACGCATGTATGGGTTGATGATGTCCGCTTAGGATTCTTCCTTGGCTAATCCGGAGGGAAACATTGTGGCTCCAAAACTGGAACTCTGCCGGTTAGAAATAGATCGAAACAAAAACACGACGAGAACATGATATACGAACCTCAGGAGATCCGAGGGATTATATATTACAAAGTTTTACTACAAAAGGAAGGTACTGGGAGAAAACGGGTCGGAGACGGAGTCCGGGGCGGCCACACCACCTGCTGGCGCGGCTAGGGGGGCCGCGCCTGGGGGTGGTGTGAGCCACCCTGGCTCCGTTTCCGTCCCTCTTTTGCTTCGTAGCTTTGCTTGTTGGATAAAAACTGCAAAAATATAATTGGATAGAACTTTCGCGGAACTTTTCTTACCAGAACTGTTACCTATTCGAAAACGGACTCTGCAGGTCTCTGAATTTAGCATTTGGTAGATCTTCCGGAGTCACCACTTGAATAACATCAATATCTTCATCTTCATACTCATATTGCCTGAGTCAAGAAACCTTTCTCTTTCTTATTACACCATTTTCTCCGATAACCTGGAAATTTCTTTCACACAAAACTTTACACAATTCTCATTAGCAACATTAGTATAAGCCAGGTAATAGACCTTTTAAGTCCAATTTCAACTGAAATCCATCAAATCATAAGCTACTGCAGCAACTCCTTCCGAAAACCCAAAAAGAATTCAAAAGGAAATCGACTTAAGAAGCAAATGCAAGAGTGGCAAAATCCGTCAAAACAGGCCAGCAGGTAAAGATCAATTTTTTCGAAAATCTTCTGTTACTCAAATCAAAAATTGCAAAACTAACGAAAGTTAAATAATAACCTGGGGCAGAAGCACAAACAATTACAGCTCAATCTGACATACAGTGATCGCTCACGAATTTTTACGGTGAAGCACAAAAATCTGTTTCGAGACAGCAACTTCCCCAAATCTTACTTCTCTCATATTAGAGGTTGATCTTGACACAAAAACCTAACAAAAAGGATAGGGAGAGGTTATTACCGAAGTAATAACTTCCAAGCCTGAAAGAAACAAAAACAAACCGAAAGCAAGAATATATTGGGTTGTCTCCCAAAAAGCTCTTTCTTTATAGCCATTAAGATGGGCATGACAATTTCAATGAAGCTCACATAAGATATGAATTGAAGTGAAAGAGAGCATTAAGAAGAAAAAATATACATGTTTAAGTCTAACCCACTTCCTATGCAAGGGAATTTTGTAAACAAACAAATTGTTGAAATCAGAAGCTGCAAGCATAGGAAGGCAAACCAAGTGCAACATAAAGATTTTAAGCATAAGACAAGGAAACTTGATATTATTGAGATGCATCAGAACAGTCTTTCCTCTCTCGTAATAACCTTCAGTATCATGCATAAATTTAACGATATAACTATCGCAAGAACCATTGTATCAATGATAACTTATCCTAACAGAAAACACAGGGACACTAGCTCTCATAGCACTACTTTGTGAAACAATAGTAGGGATATCCTTACAAAGGATAGTGTGTCCATATTCTACATATTTAGCGACAAAATCTTTCACATTTGCTAATATAGGTTCATCATCCATTTGTTTATCAGGTTCAACAACTTTATTTGTACTTTAATTAACCATACTAGCTATCACAGAATGTTCCTTTATCTTAACTGGGAAAGGCATTTTCTCAATGTAAGGTTCAGGTAAAACATGATTACCAGTATAAACTTCAGTATTTCTTGCAGGAACACACTTAGTAACATCTTTATATGGTTCATGATACTTATTCCACTTATTTTTAGGAACTTCAATATAGGAAGCAAAAGCCTTAAAATAAGTTGCAATAGCTTGAGAGTCTAGACCACAAGCATTTTTAATATTTTGAAAGTCATCACTTCCCATAAAAGATTCAATGCATTCATAATCATAATTTATACCTTACTTTGTTCCTTTGTCATTTTCCCATGCTTCAGCATTGTCTTGAATACGGTCTAGAAGATCCCATTTAGCTTCTTCTTCCATGCGTGTAAATGATCCAGCACAAGAAGAATCCAATAAATCCTTATCATGAAGAGAAAGCCTTGCATAAAAGTTATTGATAATAATATTGTTGGGGAGCTCATGAATAGGACATTTGAGCATTAGTAACTTCAATCTCCCCCAAGCTTGAGTGTACTCTCTCCATCAAGAGGCCAAAAGTTGTATATTTGATTCCGATCTTTATGAATCTCACTAGGAGGATAAAACTTTGAATAAAAGAGAGGTACTATTTCCTCCCATTCAAGAGCTTGACCATTCTTCAGCAGCTTATACCATTCTTCAGCTCTTCCTTTCAGTGATAATGAGAATAACTTCTTCTTGACTTGATCTGTTGTAATACCTGCACACTTGAACAACCTGCATAATTCGTGTATAAAGAGCAAATGATCATCGGGATGGACAGATCCATCTCCAACATAATAGTTATCCATAACACGATCAATAATTCTTGTAGGTATTTTAAAAGTATCATTCTCAGCAGGTGGTGGTTCATCTAATACCTTAGCAGTGGTAGTAGCATTACGAAATAAGAAACTCAGTGAATTATCCATAATGAAAATAAAGCAACTAACAGAAATAAACAATACTCATAGTAGAAATTTCCTTTACTAGTTCCACTCTCCAATAGCGCTTCACTCCCCGGCAACGGTGCCAAAAAATAGTCTTGATGACCCACAAGTATTGGGGGTATATCGCAGTATTTTTGATAAGTAAGAGTGTCGAACCCAACAAGGAGCAGAAGGTGCTGGCGAGTGGCTAGGAGCAGGAATTCTCTGTAAATACTTAGCAAACAGATTTTTAGGGGTTTTTGATAATGCAGGTAAACAAAGTACAAGTAAATAAAATACAATAAGAATAAATGCAGCAAGTGTCCCAATCCTTTCTTTAGCAAAGGACAAGCCGGTTGTATTACTTAAGATGACCAAATGTTCTCGAGGACATGCGGGAATATCGTCAAGTGCTTTCACTTCATATAGTTGATTAATCTTCTTTAGTTTGCTAAGTGTTGTGTGGGTGAACCTGTGCTAATGTAGTGACCTTCCTAGGACTAATACATACTTGTGATTATACCCCTTGCAATCATCCGCAAGTACAAGAAAGTAATTAAGGTAGAAACCTAACCACAGCTTTAAACTCTAAGACCCTGTCATCCCTTGTGCAAAGGTCTCCTAACGAGGGCTCGGGTTTCTGTCACTCCGGCAACCCCTACGATTAGTAGCCAAATACACAATGCATTCCCCTAGGCCCATATAGGTGAAGTGTCATGTAGTCGACGTTCACATGACACCACTAGAAGAAATACACCACAACTTAAATATCAAAGTATTGAATCTTTCTCAACACAATTCCACTACTAACAACATGACTTCTCCCATGTCCTCAAGAACAAAAGAAACTACTCACAAGACATCATATGGATCATGATCAGAGATGAAATAATGATGTGTAACAATCTAAACATAAACGATAATTCAATGGTTCACTCCATAGCATCAACTACAAGGAGTAATCAACACCGAGAAAGTTTCCCCTAAGAACTATGCAAGATTCAACCAAATTGTTACAACGGTATGAAGTGGTGATGATGGTGCTGGTGGAGATGATGGTGGTGATGGTGATGGTGATCCCGATGAAGTCCAGCTTGATGGTGGTGTTGATGGCGATGATCTCCCCTCTCGGGAAGGAATTCCCCCGGCAGAATTCTATCTATCGGACAGATCTTTCTCTCTCGGTATTTTCCGCCCCGCAGAGGCGGCGGAATCTTTCTGTGGTCGCTCCCCGAGTCTTAGGGTTTCAGGAGGATAATAACCGCCAGAGGGGAGAGCCAGGAGTGGACCAGGGCGGCCACACCACCTGGTGGCGTGGCCTGGGGTGGCCCGCGGTCAGGGGGTGGTGTGGCCCCCCCTGTGGCCCATCTCCACTTCCCCTTCTGGAAATCTTAGTCTTCTGGAAAAATATAATTTTCCATGTATTTTCCTGGATTCTCTGATCTTTGCGAATTTCGCCTCCAAACAGCACCTTTTCCTTCAGAATCCTGACTGCAGCGGTCCATTCTCCAAAAGTCATCAACCATGCAAAAACAGATGAAATAACATAAGTATGATCTCTTAATATGAAATATTGTTGGAGATATGCCCAAGAGGCAATAATAAAAGTGATTATTATTATATCTTTGTGTTTATGATGAATGTTTACATCCCATGCTATAATTGTATTATAAGAAAACACTAATACATGTGTGTTTTGTAAACGTAAAAGAGTCCCTAGTAAGCCTCTTGTTGAACTAGCTTGTTGATTAATAGATGATCATGGTTTCCTGGTCATGGACATTGGATGTCATTAATAACAAGGTTATATCATTAGGAGAATGATGTGACGGACACACACCCGTAGTAAGTGTAGCATAAGATCAAGTCATTAAGTTCGTATTGCTACAAGCTTTCAAATGCATAGTAACCTAATCCTTCGACCATGAGGTTATGTTAATCACCATCACCGGATGGGTACTTTGATGGCATCAAACACCGCTTCGTAACTAGGTGGTCATAAAGGTGTCATTGGGTATTCTGAAAGTATGTGTTGAAGCGCATGGACCAAGATTGGGATTTGTCCATCCATATGACGGATAGATATGCTCTGGGCCCTCTCGGTGGAATGTCATCTAGTTAGCTTGCAAGCATGTGACTAGGTCACAAGGGATGACATATCATGGAACGAGTAAAGAGTACTTGTCAGTAACGAGGTAGAACTAGGTATGGAGATACCGACGATCAAACTTCGGATAAGTAGAGTATCGTGTGACAAAGGGAATTGGTTTCGTATGTTAATGGTTCTATCGATCACGAAGTCCTCGTTGAGTATGTGGGAGCCGTTATGGATCTCCAGATCCCGCTGATGGTTATTGATCGGAGAGGTGTCTCCATCATGTCCGCATATTCACGAACCGTAGGGTGACACACTTAAGGTTCGATGCTGTTTAGGTAGATATGGAATATGCGTTGGAGACCGAATGTTGTTCGGAGTCTCGGATTGGATCTGAGACATCACGAGGAGATCCGAAATTGTCCGGAGAATAAGATTCATATAATGGAGATCATTTTCTAGGTTCGGAAATGTCCCAGAGTGTTTATATGGGGGTTCTAGAAGGTTTCGGAATGTTCCAGAAGGTTCTAGAAATTTCTATGGAGTTTACTTGAAAACCAAGAAAGAAAAAGGGGAAACTTGGGGGGGAAGGAAACTCCCCCCAAGCCCCCTTGTGCGCCGGCCCTAGGAGGTGGGCCTAGGGGTGGGAATCCTAGGCCGCACCCCTCCCTCTATATATAGAGGGGTGGAGGCGCCACCCCCCCTTGGCCCCTCCACTCTTGCCCTAGCCGCCTCTCTCCTCCTCCTTCTTTCTGCTCAGGCTTAGGCGAAGCCCTGCAGAATTCTCTACTCCACCACCACCACCACGCCGTCGTGCTGCTGGGATTCCGTGGAGACATCTACTACCTCTGCTGCTCGCTGGAACAGGGAGAGGAAGGTCTGCATCGACTCCGCACGTGTGACCGACTGCGTAAGCGCTGCCGGAACGCGGCGCCGGAAGGATCGTCTACTCGATCTTGAGATCGGCAAGTGATCGTCTACATCAACCACGAGATCCGATCTCGCACAAGGCTTTCGGATCTATAAGGGTTAGTACAGATCTATCTCATTGCACACGTCTAATAGATTAGATCTTGGCTTTTATCTAGATTAGATCTGGGTTTTGTTCATTCTTGCGGTAGAATTTTGTTTTGTTTTCCATGCTACGAACCCATCAAATATATCAATGAATAACAGTAAAATATGATATAGGATAGTGATGCAAAATAGATGTATCAAGGATCATGAACATATGTATAGAAGACTCAAGTCCATTGCCACCACATTCAGAAATCATGGTGCCACACACATTTATGATGTTTGGATCAAGAGGAAGTATGTAAGTGCTCTCATGCCATTTGAACCCACGTATTTGAAGAGCCTACAAGGAAGACACAACTACCACGTCATGACTTCCAATGAAGTTATGCAAGAGATGGTTGCTTCGAAAGTAGCAACCAAGAACATTTAAGATGCTTGTGCACGGGCCATTGGTATGCAAAAGGGTGTAAATCTTCCCTTGAAGGACAATGTGGTTGAGAAAGAAGAAGATGAAAGGAACATTGACATAACTGCCATGAGTTGTCCCGAGGAAGTAAAACATGCACATGGTGAGTACATGGCGTTCTATGCGACGAATTTTTGGAAAGATCCTACCAAGGAAAAATTTGAGCTTGAACTAAAAATGGTAAAGTGGAAGAAATGAAAATGGTCCAAAACTGAGATCTTGTTACAATTGTAGAGACCATTTTCACTTTGTTGCTGAGTGCCCCTATCAAAATTTAGAAGACCATGGGGGTAGACTGGTTCTCAAGGATAAGTCAAAATCTCCACGCAAGAAGCCATTCAACAAGAAGAATGTTCCTTACAAGAAGCAACCAAAAACAGTGTTGGTGGCCCAAGAGGAGTACTCATCCAGAAGTGAAGATGAATAAGATGATGAAAGCCCAAGAGGAAGAAGTTATTTCTTTGGATAATTACATAACTAACTTGCAAGGTGAACACAAGAAGCATTTTGAGTCCCTCATGGTCAACTCGTTCACTCGGAATAATTCCTTGAAGAAAAGGGCAGAGTTGAAAGAGAAGATGCAATTGCAATAGCATCCCTGAAAAATGTTCTAGATGAAGAGGAAGAGATTCAGACTTGTCTTGAGGATAAGCTTGAATCCATTGAGTAGTCACATAACAAGATTGTGTCTAAATTAATAAAAGAACATGATCATGATATTGCTAAAGGAACAAAGCTTATAAAGGAAAAGGTTGAATTTGGGGTTGTTCATGCTAGACTAACCGAGAAGCTAGAGAAACCTGACATTGCCCATAAGGCTTTGGAGAGTGAATACTCTATTCTCAACGAGTCTCATGATCAGCTCCAAACTCGACTAGCTAAATATGATGTATATAGCACCTCTACTTTTTGTGTGTGATCATGCAGATATTCTTGAGGAAAATGCTAGGTTGAAAGATGAGCTTGCCAAGTCACCTCTCTCCAAAGGTAAGGAAGCGCTTGATGATCTTTTGATTAAGCAAAGATCAAACCATGGGAAAGAAGGACTTGGCTATGTTCCCAATACGACGAAGAAGAAGAACAACAAGAAGAAGGCCCGGCATACTCAAGCAAAGACAAGCACCACAGCTGAAAATGATGATGGTTTTGCAATACCCTTGTTATATTATGGTGATGATGGTTTTGCAGGACCTACTAATCCCCATTATATGTTGTTATATTATGGTGATGTTTATGCTAGATATGTTGGTCCTTATGATTGTTATACTGCCTTGTCTATTTGGGTTCCCAATACCCTTGTTACTAACAAAAGAGGACCCATTGAAAAATGGGTACCTAAAACCAAGAATTAATTTCTTGTAGAACTATGCTTCTAGTGGATCGAAATGGATGCTTGATAGTGGATGCACAAGTCATATGACCGGAAGAAAAGTTATCATCACGGAGATGAGACCCAATAATGATCAAATAACCAGCTCCTATGGTGATAAGTCAAAATCAAAGGTGTTAGGTCTTGGTAGGGTTGTGGTCTCCCACGATATTTCTCTCGTGGACGTCATGCTTTTTGAGACTCTTGGTTATAATTTACTCTCAGTTCGTTCCCTTGGTAAGATGGGATTTGCGGTTTTTATTGATGATGATATTGTGGTACTCTTGTGGAGCAAATCTCTAAAGGTTACTTTTGTTGGATATGTCCAAAATGACTTGTATGTGGTGGACTTTTAGGGGAAAACCACTACATCTACGATGTGCTTATTCGGAAAGGCTGATGTGGGTTGGCTATGGCATTACCGTCTATCCCATGTAAATATGAGAATTTTGCAAAGTCTTCACAAGGCTGGCCACATCCTTGGACTAAAAGAAAATGTTTCCTATTGCCAAAGATCATGTTTGCATGGCTTGTATTGAAGGAAAGATGCATGATTCTCCCTATCGAAGAAAGACGATCATTTCTTCTAAGAGGATCTTAGAGCTTCTTCATGTGGATCTCTTTGGTCCTCCATCACATGCTAGTCTTGGTGGGAAGAAAATACTGTTTGGTAAGTTGATGAATACACAAGATACACATGGGTTTATTTCTTCAAGTTGAAGAGTAAGACTCAACAAATAGTCACCTACTTTGCCAATGAAGTTCAACGTCAACATAATGTTCCCATTTTGGAAATAAGAAGCGACAAGATCTCCAAGTTCAAGAACTACACCTTGAATGAGTTTTTAAGTGAAGAGGGGATAATACATCAATATTATGCTACATACACCCCTCAAAAAATGGTGTAGCTGAGAGGAAGAATCGGACTTTAATGGATATGGAAAGATCTTTATTGGCTGAATTTAAGTCTCCCTACAATTTCTGGGTTGAAGCTATATCCACATCTTGTCACTCATCCAACCAACTCTACCTCCGCAAGATCTTGGACAAGAGACCTTATGAAATACTTATTAGTAACAAGCCCAATATCTCATACTTCCGGGTGTTCGGTTGTAAGTGTTTCTTTCTCATTAAAGGAGTTAATTTGTCTAAATTTAAGTCTAAGGCTTTAGAAGGTATTTTTTTTGGTTATGGTGCCGAATCCCACACATATAGAGTCTACAACAAGACCTCCAGAATTGTTGTAGAATATTGTAGTGTGGTGTTCGAGGGAAATGGCGGCTCCCATGTGGGGGCAAGTTGATGTTTGTGATAGAGATGTTGAAATACCCCAAGGTTCCATAAAGAAAAATGGGTGCGGGATTTTTTTGCCCCGTTGAGGAACCCCTTGTGGTGGATCAGGAAAAGGACAATGCTCTACTCGAGTAGAGCCCTCATCTACTCAAGATAAACAAACTCCACATGTTGAAGCAAATAATTCACCTACCCAACAAGTTACTGAAGATTATTCCCCAACTGATCAAGCTGGAAGTGCCAGGCCGAATTATCCGGGCCCCCAATTGCTGAATTATCCGGCCCTACATCTCCCTCATGTTCCAGCAACAATTGAGAATCATATGAAACTCCCATGCCGGATTATCCAGCTCCCCCTCGGCTGGATTATCTAGCCCTGCAAGTCCAGAACAACAGAAACCTTCTAAAAAATTTGGTGATCAAGACCAAGGGCAAGACTCTCATCCTACTGCCAGTGTTGAACCTTCTATTGATCAAAGTCATGTCAGTGGTCAAGACGAGGACTATAATGTTGAAGAAATTCCTCCAAGGAGCAATAAGGAAATCGAAACTCATCGCAAAGATCGAGCTGAAAGAAATCTAGAACTAACAGATCACACACTTGATAAAGTGGTCGGTGATCTAAGAGGAAGGGTGTCCACAAGAAGAGAGTTGGCAAGCTTTAGTGACCATCACGCTCATATCTCCATGGTGGAACCTAAAAAGGTATTTGAAGGACTTGAAGATCTAGATTGGGTATTGGCTATGCATGAAGAACTCAACAACTCTGATCGCAACAAAGTTTGGAAATTAGTAGAGAAGCCCCAACAATGCCACAATGTTATCGGCACGAAGTGGATTTTCAAAAACAAGAAAGATGAGAATTGTATTGTTGTAAGAAACAAGGCAAGATTGGTAGCACAAAGTTTCTCTCAAGTGGAAGGCATTGACTTTGGAAAAACTTACGCTCCACTGGCTTGCCTTGAGTCTATCTGTATCCTTCATGCATATGTTGCACATAACAATTTTAAATTACAGAAAATGGATGGTAAGAGTGCCTTTCTTAATGGTCCATTACATGAATTTGTGTATGTTAAGCAACCCCCGGGCTTCGAGGACCCCAACTTCCCTAAGCATGTCTACGAACTCGATAAGGCGCTCTATGGCCTTAAAAAAGCCCCACGTGCATGAAATGAGCATCTTAAAGACTTGTTCTTAGACCGTGGCTTTGAGGTTGGGCAGATTGACCCTAATATTTTTACTAAGAGGGTTAAGGGGAGCTTTTAGTGTGCCAATTATATGCTCATGACATTATTTTTGGCTCTACTAATAAATCTTTTAATGATGAATTTTCAAAGCTTATGACTAGCAGATTTGGGATGTCTATGATGGGAGAATTAAGGTTCTTTCTTGGATTCAAGATCAATCAACTAAGAGAAGGAAACTTCATAAATCAAGCAAAGTACATTCAAGACATGCTCAAAAGATTCAAGATGACGGACCTCAATGGCGTTGCTACACCAGTGCAAACCAAATGCCATCTTGAATTAAATCCCAATGGTAAAGATGTGGATCAAAAAGTATACCGGTCTATGGTTGGACCATTGCTTTACCTTTGTGCATCTAAACCTGATATTGTGTTGAGTGTAGGAGTGTGTGCAAGATATTAAGTCGCTCCTAAAGAAAGCCACTTGGTGGCGGCCAAGAGAATCTTTCGATATTTAGTTCATTCCTCAAACTATGGATTGTGGTATCCCAAAGGCTTGAGTTTCTCTCTATGTCGGTACCCGGACTCATATTGGGATGGTGATAAGGATGAAAAAAAATCAACATTCAGTGCATGTCAATTACTTGGCAGATCTTTGGTATGTTGGTCTTCTTAGAAGCAAAATTGTATATCTCTATCCACCGCCAAAGCTGAATATGTGGTTGCTCCAAGTTCTTGCACTCAATTTTTATGGATGAGACAATCTTTAAATAATACGGTGTCACTTCTGACAAAGTGCCTATTTTATGTGACAATGAGAGTGTTATATATCAAGATTTCCTAAAACCCAGTGCAACATACAAGAACAAAGTATATTGAAATCTGTAATCACTTTATTCAGGAACATGTTGCCCGTGGAGATATTGACTTACTTTATGTGAGAACGAATGATCAGTTTGCGGATATTTTCACAAATCCACTAGACGAAGCAAGATTCTGCTACTTGAGGAATGAGCTAAATATCGTAGATTCAAGGAGCTTGACTTGAATATCTTGTGTACACATCTATGGCTTAACCATTATTTGGTTCATATGCAGGCATGGACATAGGAGGAGTGTGGTCTTAATTTATTGGGATAACCCTCCCTTATAATGCCGAAAGTAAAAAAACATTTCTCTTAATACCATTTTGTGATATGTGAGCTCATTTATGAGTATTGGTCATGACCCCAAGATACATATTCGTAGGGTCATACCATCCACTCCTACATGGTGGCTTCGGCCACCACCCTCTTCTTGGTGAATAGTTGGTTCTTTGTGGTTCTTAATGCCTATCTTTTGGTATTATGGAAAAGACACTCAACAATAGCTTTTCATTGTTTTTGGTTCTTGCAATTTTGGGTGTGTGGTACCATCTCAGTTTGGCTATCTAAACCTAAGCCTAATCCCATCTCACCTCTCTTTCACACAAGCCCATTTGTTAACTTATGAGGTTGTTTGAGACTATGCTGGCGTGAATCCTGTGTAAGCAGGAAAATTTAGAGAGAGATGGATTATCCGCCCCTAGTGGGTCCGGATTATCCGGCCCAGGCGGATTTTTATTTTAGAGCACGGGAGTGGGGGAGAGGCTCAAATAGAGCAGTTCTCTCTTCCCCAATTCCCTCCCAACCCCCAGCCACTGTCGACCATCTCCCTCTTCCCTGGAGCTCCCCTAGCCGCCGGATCTCTCGGTTACCGACCGGATCTGCTCCTCCTTCTCCCTAGGTACCTTCTCCTCCAAGTAGCTCCTCCGATGAGTGATGGTAACTCCCACATTCTTTGTTTTTGTGTGAAAGTTATGTTTTTGTTATTGAAACTTGGAGTAGAGGTTGCCCATTGGTTCATAGGCTTGTTAATTTCAATAGACTATCAACCATTATTACCGATCTATGCGTATACCCCAAATCTGAGTTGGAAAGCAAAAAAATTGCTAGGGCCGAATTATCCGCCACTAGTTGGGCCGGATTATCCGGTCTAGAAGGGTCAGACCTGCTACTTTTTGATTCATAGTGTATTTGCATCATGGTTGCTTTTCTACTAGTTTTAACACTTCCTCCTGGACTTGCATGTGCTTACCTTTTGCTAACCCCCTTATTCAATTCACAGGTAGTTCTCATAGTTCTCCTAAGACCTATTAGCGGAGACCCCATGCTTGCTATCGGCAGTACAACATAGAGGGTAAACTTGTGGACAAGGCTGAGTTGAGGAGACAAGCAAGAGATATTGAACATGCAAAGAGGGAGAAGAGGTCTTGGGTTGCTTTGAAGAAGGGCTGGCAACTGAGGGTCAACTATAAGACCATCGACATCACTGAGTACTCCACTCTTCGTTAGTGAGATTGGTTTGTGGATACACCACGTGATGAGGATATCGCTGACCCCAACTTTTGGTGCAATGATCAGATGTACATTTTCTAGGACATCTACTCCACTTGGGAGATTCGCCCCATGCGCCCAGTGGATTCGACCTACGCGAAGAGCAAGCATCATCTTATGGCACTATAATGTGACTATGAAATTTAGCTTGTTCAGCAGTTTTTGTCCACCTTGGTGATTTGTGGGGATGAGGCTCGCACCATGAAGTGGATGACAGGGACCAACTATTGTATGACTGACTTTTATGGTTTTGCTCAGGTGCTCTCCTACCCCCTTCAGAGGCAGATATCGTTCTTGTGGGCATCGCATCTGTGGCCCAAATCGTCCCAGCAAGGACTCAATGCTCTCAGCTTGTTATGGACCTCTAGTGTGGTTGGTGTGGTTGATGGTCTCCTTCTACTTTATGCTCAGCTGGTTCTCATGTTTCGTGACTACATTATTCCTAGTGTAGGTAAGAATGATCAGATTCATGGCCATCTTGACAACCAGCTTGGTTTTGCTATTAAGTGTGTTAACATTGAGGACTCTACTGCAAATTACTCCTTGGATGTCATGGACTTTATTTACCATGATGACTGACGCAATGTTCAACCATCACTCCATCCCTTATTCTCCATACATCATGAAGCTCCTCAAACACATGCTTCCTCATGAGGTTTTAGTGGTCCGCTAGATGGAAAACACAAGGTTAAGAAGCCGTATTTCAAGAGGAAGAGCACTACCTTTGTCCCTAATGAGTCTGATTATTTTATGGGAGATGCACGTGCTAGTGGTTCCACTCATGGGAGGAGGCCCCCCGGTCCCGACCATTGCTAGAGAGGTGAAACTGCTAAATTGGTTTCAACACAACATTCTATGCATGGGAGTCGATACCCACAAGTGTAAGTATGATACCTACCATCAGAGCCATGATATGGCACATACTCAACAACTCAACCTTCCTCATATCTGTAGGGCTCAAGGCAACCCCCTGATACATTGCAAATGTATCTATCATTTTTGATATTCCATGCTTGGTTTTATCCACTTTCTTGTGTTTTGTCCACACTTTGGAGTACTTTTCATATGATTTCTTGGACTAACCTATTAACAAGAGCCACAATGCCAGCTGCCTGTTTTCTGCTGTTTTTGGTTCCAGGAAAGTCAGAAAATGAATATTCTCGGAATTGGACAGGACAAAAGCCAAAGTGCCTATTTTTCCGGAAGTCATCAGATGCCAGAATACGAGACGGAGAAGGGCCAGAGGGCGGCCACACCACCTGGCCACGCGGCCAGGCTTGGCCCGTGCCAGAGGGTGGTGTGGCCAGCCCAGGCACCCCCTCGGCCCCCCTTCCGCCTATAAGATGCCCTCGGGATGAAAACCCTAAGTAGCCGATCAAAAATCCACGAAAGAGTCTGGAGCCGCCGTCATCTCCATCAATAGATCGGAGGGATCTGAAGCTCTTCCCGGCACCCTGCCGGAGAGGGGAATTCACCCTGGAGGCCTTCTTCATCACCATGCAAGCCTCCGGTGTGATGCGTGAGTAGTTCATCCTTGGACTACAGATCCATGTAGTAGCTAGATGGCTGGTTCTCCACCTTTGTGCTTTCATGTTTAGATCTTGTGAGCTCTGTTCATGATCAAGATCATCTATTTGTAATTCTGCATGTTGTGTTTGCGGGGATCCGATGAATATTGAGATGCTATTTCAGATTGATTATTGATTCTATCATGTCTTTGTTATTTGTGATATTGCATGCTTTCCGTTGTTAGTAGCTATCTTGGCCAAGTAGATGCTAGCAACTCCAAGAGTTAGTATTTATGCTCAATAGTGGGTTCATGCCTCTGGTAATCTAGGGAAGTGACAGAAATCTCTAAGGTACTAGATGTGTTGTTGCTACTAGGGATAAAACAACAATCCTTTGTTCATAGAACAATCGTATTGTTTACTTTACACGTAGTTCGTAAAGCAATAATCTGTTGCTTGCAACTTAATATTGGAGGGGGTTCGGATCATAACCTAAAGGTGGATTATTAGTCATAGATGTAGTTGGATGGCGGTCTATGTATAATGTTGTAATGCCCAATCGAATCTCAAAGGAGTCAAGATGATTAGTATATGCATGTATTGCTTTCTCGATGTTTGTCAATTGCCCCGCTGTAATTTGTTCACCCAGCATGTTATCTATCTTAAGGAGAGCCACCTCTAGTGAACTATGGATCCCAGTCCTTTTTCTTTACATACAATCTACAAACTATTTACTGTTTTATGTTTACTTTCTGCAAACTATTACTTCCTTCCATTCGATACGTTTAATCCTTTATTTTCAGCAAAACATGGTGAGATTGACAACCTCATCGCAAGTTGGGGACAGAGTTTTGTGGTTGTGTTGTGCATGTCTCCACGTTGCTACTAGCACCCGTAGTGCGCCCTGCCAAGGCTCAGCTAGCAACACCTTTGGGGTGTTTCCTTGCTCCTACTGGATTGATAACCTTGGTTTCATAACTGAGGGAAAATTGTTGATGTGCTCATCATACCTTCCTCTTGGGGTTCCCACCGAGCTCTACATCAACACCGAGCCATCACCCCCTGCAGCAGTCCGCTCCCACTCCATATGCTTAGTGGAACATCTCAGATATCAACTATGGTGAGATCGAGAGGCACTTGCTCCCAGCCCCAGCAAGGGCATCGCCACCTCCTCCAGTTGTTGATGATGATGATGAGGATGATGAAGAAGAGTATGATGATGAGGACACAGGCGAAGATAAGGAAGAGTGATCTTCCGGGGAGTTAGCTTTGCTCTTTTCCCTTTTTGGCATTTCGATGCAAAAGGGGGGAGAAGTAGTTCTATTAGGTTGTCGAGGGATTTGGGTGGCTATAGTACAAGCAACATTTTTCTTAATTTGTGACTTTTATCCGTGCTCGTACCCATTTTTCTAGCTTTGAACTTGTAATTTTCCTATTTTGTTTGTGTGACATTTATCTTATGGACCTTATGGATTACTTATGGAACTATCTCGAAATTATGCTATGAGGCCTATGGATTATATGTGGGTTCATCAATGAAAAACTTGGATTTATCTTGTGAGGTATATCTACCTAACTTTCGGTAATTGGTTGTGACATATTGTAATGGGTGGTATGGTCCCTATATCAATACTTCCTTGCACATTGTATCCAATTCATAAAAGATACTTAACTATATGTTGTGCATTTGTATTCCAATGCAAATTACTTATATGCACACATTTAGGGGGAGCATTTTATCCTCTTGGGTACAAAGTGCATATTAGCTTCTATGCTTTATTGCAAATCCTAGTATTGTCATCTAAAACCAAAATGGGGGAGACTAAAAGATCATTTCATGATCTCTAGTCTTTTGTGTGTTATATAACAATACCAAGGACAATTTAATTGTGTGTTGGGTGCTGCATATATCTCTCCCCAAAAGAGCTCCTGGTCAAATTTGACCATAAGGAATAATTCAAGGCTAGATTATCCGCCTCTGGCTAAATCGACTAAGGACTAGAGCCACGATGCTTAGTAATGGGACGGATTATTGGCTGTTTATTCGGTGGTGGGACGGAGTTTTACGACGGCCGGATTATCCAGACCCCGGCTTAGCCGGATAATCTGCCCTCCTAAGAAACGACAAAGGACCAAGTGACGCGTCGCTCAGAGAGGAGGCGAAGAATTCCCTGGATTTTCTAGCCAGCCCCAGAGATTTTGCCCTGGATGGATAATCCACCCCTCCCGGTGGGCCGGATTATCCGCCCCCATGGGATTTCCGCTAAGGACTTTGAGGCGCATCGCTCTGATGTTGGGGAGAACTTTTGGTCTGGATATTTTGTTCTTGGACGAAGTTTTTCCCTCGGCTAGATTATTCGGCCCCCACTTTGGCCAGATTATCTGGCCCCAGTTGACTCTAACGGCAGCTTTTCGGGAGGGGTACAAATACCCCTTCCCATCTTCAATCTGGACTCTCTTGATTTGACGAAATTGCTCTACACTGTTGAACCTCCAATTCCACAAGATCTCCACTTCAAACCATCTGAAGGTCTTGACCTTTGGAAGATTGAAGAAGGAGGCCTTTATCTTCATCATCACCAAGCGATCTTCAATTTCCGCTCATTCACTTGAGGGCCCCTTTGATCTAGTGTGTCTCTTGAATATATAGATCTCCATTCGTGTGATTTGATAAACTTGTTTCGTGTGTTAGTTTATTGTCATATTGGGAGCCGCCAATTTGGTTATGGATGTGTTCCTCGATCTTGTGGTAAAGGCACTGGTTCCCACCTCCAAGGGTACCATATAGTAGAAAGGTGGATCATACCAATTGTGGGGAGATCCTTCAGAGAATAGGGTGAGGCCTATTGTGGCATGGTGGTCTTAGTATCGCCCACCCCACCAACGTAGATATACATCCCTTAACAAGGAAGGAATTGTGATAAAACAACTTATGTGTCTCCGTGTGCTCCACTTCGGTTACCCCGTTCCTCTCACCGTGTTTACTCGCTTAGTAACTAGGTTGCCATATAGGCAAATTCACCATAGTTGCATATCTAGAGAATTTACCTTTGTGTCAAGTCTAAATTGAAAAAGTATTAAAATTTGTAATAGCACCTATTCACCCCCCCCCCTCTCTAGGTTCCCATATGATCCATTTCAATCATGTGGGTGCACTCTTCATCTTATTAAGGGTGCACTCCAGGGCTATATTGTGCTCCAAGCAAGAAAAACATTGCCTCCTCGTCAGAGGTAGAGCTAAGTAAAAAACCTTGGGTGGCCTAGACCGTAGGTGAAAATGTATGGAGGCCCATGTGTGCTTTTGGTAATCAATGACAATATCTATGGACTAACACGAGTACATTTATTTATACTCGAAGGGTTTGTCCATAGAAAATGCTTGAACATATGTTATTTTTAAGGTTAAATGAAGAAAATCAAGTGATGACCAAGATGATATTCAAGAGGCGATTTACATAATGGTCATGTGAGAGTTGAGTCTATTACAAGTATGTCTTGGCGAATAAGATTGTGTGAACATTCTTGTTTATCTTCAAGACATCACATTGAAGAGAGAAGATAAGATATGGGGTCAAAGTTCAAGAAGATGGCTAGCTCAAAGAGATGATATGCTTGAAACTGGTCATCATTTGAGGATAATATACATATAAAGATGTGCCAAAGAGGGTCTCTCCTATAGTAGAGTATGGAGGTTAATTCACGAGTCTCCATTAAGCAAGAAAAATGAACAAATGTGTTCCACTTTGAGGAGGACAAAATCATCATCTTCTAGATTAAGTGAAACATGTAGATCGTTTTTATATGTTGTGTCCCATGTCATTGGTTAGGACATGATCATTAACTGTACGATCGGGGGGGGGGGGGTTGTCTATGTGAGTATCCTCAATAGCATCGTTTGTAGAGCGATCAAACATTTGTGTCCTTGGCATCATCTTTTGCGGTTGTTAATTCTATTTTATCAATGTGAGTTTTTGGAGCTTGTAGTTTCTTCGTGACAAGCTAAAGTTCATTAAGAAAAAAAGGATTTTGTATGAAAAACTGTTTCCATTTCTTATGTTGAGGGTTTTGTTAGTTCTTATCTTAGGAATATACCTCTATCTTTTTATTGGATAGTGTTTGTCGTTATCTTTCCAACAATCTCTAGTTCATCTTAATTGGAGTTTACATGCTCAAGAGATATTGCAGTTTTGGTTTAATTATTTTTGCCATTTCTAGGGACAGAGATTTTGGTTGGTCTACACTAGATATTCCGGTGTCGACCATCTAAATCTCCGACCTAAATATCGGTGTTTTTATTTTTATATGCGCTATGTGGTGCGACTCTTTATTGTCGGTCAAGAGATTTTTCTGGAGATACTAAATGGTTTTTTAGCCAGGACAGATTCACCGATCTCCGTAGACCGGAGCCTTCGGAGCCCACCAGAAACTTCGGGGTTATTTCAAAAAATAAGTAGTTTCTTGGGGGGCCTATAGCCCCCCTTATTCCCAAGGGCATATCATATGTTCCATTCTTCTCTCTACAATTGCTAACCTTGAATAGCTTACCATTTCTCTCTATTCCATCTACAATTATTGCATATTTTTTAGAGAAAATAGAGATGACACCTAGATCTACATTTCCACGAGTTAATATCTCTTCTTAGTAAATGGAAGATTGTGATATAGATCTTGGTTACATTTGGTGTTTTTTGTTTTGTTCTTCCTCTAATATTCCTCCATAGCATTAGGTGTTTTGGTGCGATTTAAGAGAGAAGGACAACACCTTTATCTCAATGACATTGCATCCGTGCATCAATTTAAGTTCTCTATGAGTATTTCTCGAAGTGAAAGTCCACAAAGTTGTTACTTTTGGGTGCTTGTAGCCGGAGTTTGTTCCTCTTGGGTCCTTGGATCCTAGACATATTTGTGGTGCCATGGAGCTCGATCATTGTGGTGGAAAGCGGGTGGTGATTCTTGGGACCCTACAGTTAAGTTGTGGATATTTCCCAAATCATAGAGTTTGGTGGCCACCCTCAACAGTCCCCTAGTCGGTCATAGTTCTTCCCTTTTGGTGGGAAGGCTCGAGGACAATTCAGTGAGCCATTGTGGCATTGGAGAGTGTTCTTCCTCCACACCGCTTCTCGAGGGTAGTAGTAGGTCCAATGCAAAGCCTCCTAACCCTAAAGTCGACCTCCATATCACGTGTGTTGCATCCGAGCTCCGGCGGCTCCGCTTCTTCTGAGAGTACTCATCTTTGACATAGATCTGATCGGCAAGATGCGGGCTCCCCCTAGCTAGCGCACCAACTGACAAATGATAGTTTTCAAGATCACATGGCAATCTCACATTGGAAGATAGAAGGAGAGTCTATTTGTTATTCCCGGTTCAGTGGGTTTGGATCACAAAGGCAAATGGTGATAATGGAATGAATTCCTCGGACTTTATTCATGAGGTGATCAAGAGATCGTAGAACTGTTAACAAGATGGATCTCGATGAGTTTATACAAGTACCCGATGAGAGCATATGAAACCAAGGTTTGAGACTAGAGGCTAAAAGCTACAGTGTGGGCGTAGATGATATATATATCCATCGGTGGTGTAAGAGTCCTCATTAGCCCCATTAGATCTTCAATATTGCCTTGCATGTCAAGTTGATCTTCGATCTCCTTTCAATCTATGTATGGTAGCCAGAATCTCTCTGGGAGTCTTCTTGCATCACATCACGTTGGGTCAGTTGAGAGCTTCTGGTTATGGGCCTCCGAGTCGCGGGAATGAGGTATTTGTGGGCAGGAAAGTGGGGGTAAAGCCCATATAATTTACACGCTTTAATCCACCCATCACCGACACCACCTAGTTTAGTGGGACCCAAACATTAGCATGTGCCACCTATTAGGTTTCATATGCCAATGGCAGTTTGGAGAATCCTGGATCATGAATGTTGCAGACTTGCATGTAATCACGAAAGGCTACCATCTGATCTTCCGGTCGAGCATGAAAAAGTTTTTATTGCCACAGGGCCTTTTTTAAATCTCCAATTAGCACTCATGGCAAAGACAAGGATGCCCTCGACGCTGATAGGTGAGTTTACATCCGATGACGAGGCTTGCCAGATGTTAAGAGAATATGTGCATCAACATCAATAAATTTCTCATTAGCTTCTTTGATATCGAAAAGATCTTATGGCACATGAGCTCCACTGATCCCTCTATATTAAAAAATAATAACCCTATTTATAAGTTTCACAAAAAACGAAAATAATTATAAACTTTGTCAATGATGTATCCTACAAGCATGCATAATCGCAATGTGAATTTATAAAAAAAAGACAAAATCTGGTATTTTTATATATTTGAAAATGTGATAGTCAAATCCATAGTTTTCCATGGTTTATATAGCGCAAAATACAAATTATGTCCAATTGATAGTTTTCAAGTTTGTGGTGTACATGATCATTAGCTACATACTAATTTGTTTTCAGAATTTTTTAAAACTCAAAATATGATTTTCGTTAAAACAAGATCACTCGTGCCCATGTCCACCAAATCTCCACTCCTTTAATATTCACAAATAGGCTCTAAACCCTAAACCCCAAACCTAGGTTCTTGTGTCGTCCCCCAGGGCGACACCGGATAGGTCTTGCGCCGCCGCCTCTAGACCACCTTGGGCGGTCCCCGTCTTTGTTGCTGCCGCTGGCGTTGGCCGTGGTGGCTGCGCCCCTGGTGCCTAAGGCACTGGGGGAGGGCGGATGCAACGGCTACTTCGGTGGGGCGGCTAGGGCGGCGCCATCGGAGAGGCTTGTGGTCGCTGGTCAGGGAGGAGATCTTGGCCAAGCGGCGGTGGTTATTCCCTCTTCTGCTGATTGTGGGCGGCGGCGACATGACGTGGGCCTAGGGTGCCCGCCTAGGCCCGTCGTCTTCCGGGAAGCACGGATCAAGGGCTTGTGGAGGAGGAGGTGTTGTGGTGGATGCTATGGATGCGATGACCTTCTCGGCGATGCTGACGTGTGGCCGCCATGGTGGGCGGCGGCTGCATAGGGTCTGGCCCATATCTGATATGTGTCTGTGGTTGCGGAGGCACCGACGTGCTGCAGTCTAGCGGGCTGCTTCGGTGGCTGGCCGGACCATCTTCTCCTCTACCTCCGGCTTGTGACGTGGGGGCTACTCGCACGGTTTGAATAAAGGAGGTGGTCCTAGGGTTCTTCTCAAGCCAAGACAAAGATCCGCTTGATGTTTGCCTCTATTGATCTGGTTTCTGTGTCGGGTTTCAGAAGGCTCCGCCGGCGAACTCCAGAAGTGCGTTCATGTATTGACTGTTAATATCATGGGGCATATTCTCGTTCCATGGTGCTGACGGAGAATGTCATGGAGACCGATACCCGGGGACTGACAATGGTGGTTCGAGTCTGGGTGATGATGAGGAATTTGCTTGGTGACTCGTGAATTGGAGCGGTGGCATGCAAGTGGGGCGACTGCATAGGAGAAGTTCATAGTCCTATTTTTCAGGGTGAAAACCTAGGGTCTGGCTTTAACTGGTTGTGCCCAGCAATGGCCTTGTTGAAAGTATTGTTTTAAGAGCGTGAACTTTCTTGGGTGAAAACCTAAGATCTATGATCGGACGATGACGGTGTTTATGCACTGTTCCTTTCTTGGAGACATCACTTTCATAGAAAATGGTCTTCTGGTGTTATCTTGGTGGTGATAGTACTGTTGTTTCAAGGAATAGATCACTGTAACAGGACTTTTTTTAATTCTTCTTTTTTATTAGTTGTGTGCATCTATAAAGCCGCTAGGACAATACGTTATTGCAGATATAGAGTGTAACTAGGAAATTTGGCGCGGCAACATGCCGCGCCCTGTGAGATGATATCGTTGTTTACGGTAGTCTTAAAACATGAAATCGCCTGGTAAATATGTTTATGTAGAAAAGCAGGGAATAGATAGCGGTACTAAGATATATTTAGATCTGATTACATAATTCAGGGTTGTCTCACTTAAGCAGTGCATTATCCAGCAAAAATGATTCAAAACAACAAAGCGAACTGATGGAAGCTAATCTGCTGATGATTGATATGTTGGCTGGTATATCGCTCTTTCTTGGCTTCTCATAGTACCATGCACTAGAAGTTTGCTTGCTTGGCATAGTCACCATTCTCACTACTGATTGCAATCAGCATGTTTCAACCCTATCTACACCAGCACCATCTCCTCTCCAGCCTCCAGGTCGTTGTGGCTGAAAACATTTGCATACAGGAACTAAATGTCTTCATAGATTGCTCAGTTTTGGCTTCAGAGGCAGCGACTGGCTTCGGAGGCAGCATCTACATCCATCTTCAATGCCTCATGTCATCAGGCTCCTTGCAGCTATTCATAAATATCAAATTTGCATCGAAACAGAACATCTCATGTCAATAAGTGATTCAATGTAAAGGATCACCATCAGGTCCAGCTAGCTCTTGAAATTCAGTCGAGATCTCTAGCTGTGTTTCTTCACATACAGGTCCATGTCCTCGGAGAGACATTCTCTCGTTGAGCAGTGTGTGCCCCTTCAAACTTCTTTCCATAAAATGTTCATAGCTACAAAATATATTACCTAAAGAGTAAAGGTCAAAAGATAGGAGTAATCTGGGAAAACTAACTTCCCTTGTGAGCAGTACTACTGCCTTTGTTTTTTTGTTAGTTGAAGCAGTATATTACCATGAATTCCAAGTCAATAAACATATAATAATCTCTATAGTGAAAAAGCAGATGATTTACCTTGTATCATAAGAAATAGAAAATAATAAAGCAGTAGATGATAGCCATCCACAAAGGTTAATAACAGCATCATTTATAAAATCCACACCGCACCCGTGCTGTGAACTTTGACCGGTGCAAACCCTGCTAAATGTAGAAACACTGCTAAATTACATTGCTTGGAGAATTTGTGTACATGTAGACATGGTTGTCTTTAGCTATCAAAATGTTGGTAGTCGTGTGGTCAGTTCTCTAAGCGTACATAGCCCTCTATATATTACTCTATATATCTATAATTCCCAGTTCTAGTGCTTATTTTCTGGGAGGGGTTGACGATTCTGAAAGCGTCGGACAATATTGGTAATTGTAAGATAAAAGATAGTATTACAAAAAAGTGTCTTATTTATAGAACATGGATTACATATTTGTACTGAATTACATAACCGATAGAACTGGTTTGCATTAGTGGCTTAGCTAGTAGTAGTTATAAACGAACAGGCAATACCTCCCGATGCTAGACTGCCAAAGCACGGAGACACTCAGCTCTGACCTAATGATCCATGGCTCCAAGATATTCACCGATGCAGCTCAGAAGACGAAGAAAATTCCTGGGATGGAGAACACAACGTCAACAGGTATTCAGTTCGACCACGCCTTCGATGCTTTAGGCTGAAACTGCAACTCGTCTGCTTGCAAAAAAGATAGCTTCTCTCCTTCACTTGCTGAAGGTGACTTTCTTAACAGACAGTAGCTCGTTGCAAATGCCACAGCCTATAATTTGGCATCAACGTCTCAGATTTACTGGAATATAAGAAGGCACATTGGAGATCATTAACAGATTTCCCAATCTATAAATGCAGCAGCTTTACGTATTAGGAAAAGTCTTAATGGCGAAGCCCACAGTCGTGCTCATCAGGCGATCACACAAACTTTGTCTCAGCCTCTTTTTAGTTGCTCTAGTAGTCTTGTTAAACTGATTAGAATAGGCCATGCACCATCATCATACTGCTTCAACCTTTATAGGTTCATGACAATGTAACACATGTTGTACAATGTATATGAAATGAATGAAATTTGGCCCCTCCAGCACCTTCTCGGTAAAACATATATATATTGCTAATGCACATAGTGGATAGCACGCTGAGCTACATATTGTGACTGGCTTGTGAAATATATTAGCTAGTAGCATTGATACATATTGTTACTGAAGTATATACTGAATAGCAAGTTGAGTGTTGCTGCTAGCCTCCTCTCTAAAAGTTGTTAGCAGTTGATGTTGTTGTCTTCATCATCAGACCAGAGGATGATAATAAGTTCCTTTGGGGCGAAAGTTCAAGAACTGGAAGTCACAATTCTCGGGTATTTATAAATAAACATCTTAGGAAATTTGTTATCAATTTAATAAGTAGATCTAGAATTGTTAGAAACAAACTGCGGCTTTCGTACTTAATGTTAGAAACAAACTATGGATTTCATATTTAATTACCTTGCAAAGACGACGCATACACACCAAGGTACACAACCTATGTATAAGTACATAGAATATATTGGGCAAATAATCAGAGAAGCTAGGATAACAGCTATGAAGAACACCCAGTTGGAAGAGGAAAAAGAAGGTAGTGGCGATATCATTAAGAGAACATGTAAGAACGTTATACAAAAGAAGATGCTCTCCTTTTCAGATTGTACCTGAATCGATACAGAGATATTAAAAAAAACAGTCAGAGATATAAGCAGTCAACATAGATTTGTATAACATTCCTAGGCAGCACAGTATTAAGCGAATATAAAGAAGCAAGAAAAATATGCAAAACCAAATAAGCTGCAACATATCCCTTAGCTGAATGTTTTCTTGAGTCTGCCTTGCTTACGGGAAAAAAATAACGCTCCCTGAGATACGGACGCATGAATGATAGTTTGGATTAAATCGAAGCATACTCATATGCTGTAGAAATGGAAAATATACAGAAAATTTCATGTAGAACTTTCATATTCATTATAAGTTGTTTCATCTGCAGAGTATACATAATACATACCTTCTCTCATTGAAAGATCCACTTGGAGTTGACAGGTTGGTAATTTTGTGCCAAAAAGTTTGCTTCACCAGCTCCATTGCTTTTGTTCTCTGGATTTTTGGGCCCGCTTGATCTGATTATGCAGATCGGTTTTTGTTTCTTCTTCCAAAAAGAAATAAAAGAAGCTGAATTTAGTGTGTTTTCTAATAATGATATTGTATAAGTTTTGCTTATATTTAACTCTGATGTTTATTTTGTAAGCTGGCTGCAACATACTTACTTGGGTGGAAGAGTTCCTTGTAGGCCTTTTTCTTCTCTAGTGCGGTAGCTGATTCCTCCTTTTTTCTGTCAACTGTGGAACTGACACCATTAAGAAGAAGAAATTTCAGTATATTAGTTGAGCTTCGTTTAAAATTGCATGTCATCTAATTTCTTGTATGTAGAAAATTAGGTACTGCACTATTTGAATGATTGTTTACCTCCTCTAAATATGAAGCAGCGGTTTCCAATTTCCATTATGTATCTAGGGGGCACAACTTCTGAATTTTTTGGTATCCTGTGGTGCACTCAGTACAATTTCAGATAGACTGAGTGGTGGAGATCTTTGTATTTGTTGGAGCCTTAGAGCTGCTGGTGGATGCTACCATTGGATCAATGGGTTTGATTATTCAGAGCTTGAAACATAGCAAATTATGTTGTCAACATCAGGTGCATACTGTGTGACGTCGTCTAAGCATGCTTTCCCCACTACCCATCTAATGGCAGGTGGTACATAAACTGCTCTTCCTTAAGCATTTTCAACAACTAAGATTGCATCATGACCCATGAGCAGGACACCAAGGTCAGTAAAGAACATGAATTGGGCTTGACCTCTTTGTTCTCTTTGTTCAGTTGGATGTATTTTGCATTGACTGAGAGCTTATATCTGTAGATATTGGAAGTCCTATTTTCTTGCTTCGTGTGAACAAAAACTGCTAGCTTGATGCAAGTAATGTGTTCTATGGGTTCGTAGATTGATTTACCTATGTTTTTCTTCTACGCACAAATAGCTTGTGCATTTGTAGACGTTTCCATTGGTTATGTTCTCTCCCAGTAGTCTTTACAGGACAGATACAACCAATCATAAGGGCCTCCTCCATCTCCTCCCGCAGACTGTGTCCCTCTGGATGGACGTCCCTTCCATCTGGCCAAAATGCAAATCAATTTACACCAAGAATCGACATGATTTGAGATATCTAGCCTATGTTTTTTTGGACATTCCTAAAAACAAGTTGGAGCTACCTTTCTGATTTTGGGCACAGAGAACGGCGGCGGTCGTTGATGCGCCTATGGTGGCGGCGGTTGGCCATGGCCTCCACCTGTATCCTCTTCGACGCCGGCGCCGCCGAACCTAGACACGCCACCACAAGGCTGGGCTCCACCTTGCCGGTGCCGAGGCCGGCCTCCGCCAGGGGCGCCCCCTTGGATTCCATCACCACGTCGCCGCCACTGTAATCAGTAGTGAGATTCGGGTTGCAGGAAGACCTCCTCGTCGGTGGCAAGGCGTCCTACGACGGGGGCAAGGCGCACAGAGGATCGACACACTCTTCATACCCTCCTCGACGCGATCTAGCCGTCGAGCATGTGGATCCGCCGATGTGGGTGGGGCAGCAGCAGGGCAGTGGAGGAAGCGGTTGGGGAGGAGAAGGGCGACGCAAGCTTGGGTGGGGGGGGGGGGGGGGGGGGGGGGGGGGGGGGGGGTCGGGGCGGTGGTAGACGGGGAGGAAGAAATGTGGATGGGAAGTTACTGTAGATGACGGGGGAGGTTGGGGGCGGTCGCAGTGGATAAATTGGAAAAAAAAATACTGTGGATGGGAAGTTACTGTAGATGTGCGACATCTACAGTGCCTAGCGCTGATTTGGTACAGCCCATCGATAGCTGAAGTGGTTCTCTTTCATATATGTAGTTACTGGTATCCTGAGATATTACTATAGGTCAGTTTTATGGGTATAAACTGATCGACATGGGTATTTCAGACATTCCACTACTAATGTTTTTTTCCGATGCCACAGTCACAGAGATTAGGCCCAGGAGCCCGTAACGCAAGGCTAACTCGGCTCTCTGAAAAAAATCACGACGAAACATCCCGTCCGCCGCGCGATGTAGTCGCCTCCGCCGACGATTCCCTCACGCACGCCGACGGGGCGCACGCCACACGACACACGACACGCGGGAGGTGGACGCCGACGGCCGGCGCCGCATCTAGCCCACACGCCTCCGCCGCCGACTTCACCCTGTACGCCGCCGCCGCCTACTCCACCATGTACACCGCCGCCACCAACGACGCCGCCACTCCAAACGGTGGAGGTGGGCGCTGACGGCCGCCCGAGAACAGGTAGCACACATAGTTCTCTCCCGTCCCTCCTACCGTTCTATTTGTTCCAGATTAAGGATAATAGACAATGGTGACTGAAAAAGATGCTTAACAATGTTCAGGAATCTTCTGCTGGGCGTCAACCTGCAGCGAGCCACCAAGTTGCATGGCCATTTCTAATTACTCTAGCTCTTTCGCATTAGAAAAAACTGCACCGGCGTATCATGTAATGTTGTGAGACTGCGACTAGGAACAAGAAAACAAATATTAGACATTCGGGCTAGACTACAGAAAGTTTGCTGTTCAGCACAATACTAGTATCACCGTATCAGTGATTTTGAAAGTATCCTTATTGTACTGCTGCAGATTTGACCGCTATTAAGATATGATTTAGCTAGTTCTTTTACAGCTGAATAGGACATGGACATATTACATGAAAAATCATCAAGAAAAAATTTAACGTCTATCCTGGAACTTTTGTGTTATGAAGCTGGCATAAATTTTATTTTCCTGAAACGGAAGGTAGCATACATTAGAGAAAGGAGTCTCGTATCACGGATATATCTCATGGACTCCACTTTAACAGAGGAAGATATTGTAGTAGAACAGGGGAAAATCTGAATTTTGCAATAAGATGAACAAAAACAATGATGAAAGTATCTGATGTTCCATCTTTCACATAAAGTCATATTTTTTAGGAATAATTTACTTTGACTACAAACATGTAGGTGTTTCCTTCATTATAGCTATTTTTCTGCCTATTCGTTTTCTCGTACAGCTATGAAAATTGTTTAATGTCTCTTTTTATTGATATGTCATGCAGTTGGTGATTTGAAGAAATAGGCAATTAATTCTGGGATACTCTCTCATTCTATAGTGAGTTTTAAGTGGTTAGTTGAGGAGCTATATCATTCTAGCATGACCTACACTAGTAAATAGTGTGTATAGCAAGATTACTTGTTAATGCTAAAATATGTTTCTGGGAATGTTTCTTATATACCACTCACTGTTCATGTTGATTGTTCAGGTTCTAGGTGTTACTTCATGTAAGTAAAAAGGCCTCTTCGACTGCTGTGATAAGATGATGAAGACTAAATAATAAACAAGTGTGCTTCGAGTGTTAGCTTGGATGGCCCATATGACGTGGAGAAGTGTTTGTAGAACTAAGTATTAATGCCAAACTTGGTATTTGTATTTTCAGTCTGTCTTTGCTTTTGTGTGAAACAAGCTGTTAATTGTAATATTCCAACAGTTGTGTGAATGTGGTGCTTTCATGTACTGACATGTGAAATATGATCTGGGAATGTTTAGTGACTTCATTATGTTGTTTCTTCCATATATCTATTTGCTTCGTGGAAAAATATCTACCAACATTTGAAAGAAATGCCGAAATGCTGCCTAAATGTTGTCCAAATGCTGTCAAATGGCACATAATGTCGTCAAAAGTTTGGAGCTATTACCACGTCAGTGTTTGATCAGCTACAGAGTAATTCAGCCTTGGGTTCTAGATATCATGTTAAATAGGAAATGACACTTTCCTGAATTTATCTATGTTGGAGTACATTTTTATCACCGCGGATGAAAAGGGATGTAGCTACAAATGCTGCTTTGATCAGGAAGATTAAAAACATAAGTTTCATCTCCAAACCCAACACCTTTAGAGAAACGATCTTTGAACAAAATCGTCAGAGAGGCTATTGGTTTGCTGTATGAAGCGGTACGATGATCGTTGGCATGTCAACGTTTACTACGTACTGATCTGTTCCATTGGAGAGATAAGGATCTGTGCCATTGGCGAGGCATTTGCTTGCAGTGGCTGCCCACGACGCCCACAGGTTCCTCGCTGGTGAAGTGCAGGTCCACGCCGTCGTCGAACTCATCCTCCTCCACCCAGATCGCATCACTGGGCAACAGCCACCGCCGTAGATAGATAGGAAGCCGGCAACGGTGCGATGGAGCTGCAAAGGATGAGGAGGAGGCTGGAGAAAAGAGAGTTAGAACGGGGAATCGCCTACTAGGCGGCCACCACGAACGTAGCTGTGGCGTGCTGCCGCGCGGACGAAGTGATCGGTGCTTTCGAGGATGACCTGTGCCCGAGAACGGACCACCGGAACGCGGCGGCTACCCGGCGGCGACGCGCCGCCATAAGGAGGAACTGGGGACGAACTAGGATTTATGTTACATGAGTGATTTTCCCCTCTAACTACACCACAATCTGGACGCGCAGGGATGGTTTTGGGTCGAGCCTGGCTTGTGCACATACGAGATTTTTCCTGGTGTTGTACCGATTTTGTCCTCTTTGAGACCGCTAGTATAAATTGTACTAGTTAGGATTTTGGGACTAGTATGAAATGATATAGGCCTTTAGATCCATTAAAATGGAGGGATGTAATTCATTTGAAGGTATTAAAAAATCGATTTTTTTATTATTTCACATGTTGCTGTAGCACAGCTACTGCTACTGTATAGAGTGTATAGCCATCATCTGCAGCTGGCCATGGAAAAACAACAAACTACGTTTGAACCACATGGGCACATCATTTCCAGTGCTCAGGGAAAATAGGAGAATCTCAAAACATGAGGGGTGGCGTCTGTCTCGGGAGCATTCCGTATTTCCGCGCCCACGCTGCCACTCACTACAGTAGCACTGGGCACTTGACCGTAATCCAGATGATCATGCAGCGTGCCATATCATTACAGACAAGTACTAGACAATAGGAACACCATGAAAAGCAAAGTTGGTAAAGGCCGGGAAACAGTAAGCTTGAATTAATTGCCAAAAGCTTCGGCTTCTTAGTACATTCATGCTGGCTCGGAGACTAGTTGGGAGCATATGCTAACTAAGCTCCTCTAAATATGATATGGCCTTTGGAACCTAAGATTAAGCCGCATTGCCATCACGAGCATGGCCTAAGGGTGTGTTTGGTTTGTGGGTATGAAAAAGCGGCTATGGGTACCCCCAACCACGTGGTTGTGGTTAACCATTTTTTCTGTTTGGTTATTGGGTTGGGAAAGTGGTTAGGAATAGCTATAATTGTGTTTGGTTTGAGGGATTTGAGGGATAAAAGATGGTTGGAGTGATATGGTCACCCATTTTGTTATGAGATGGTTACATAGATCTCAATTAAAGTTCAAATATGTCATAACAATAATAGACTATTACGTAGGCAGTTTGTAAATAGTACATTTTCTACAATTTAACTGCACGAAGAGAGAGAGACAGAGAGATTTCAAGACATACATATGTATGTATATGTATGTTTTGTGCTGGAACCGATCAAAACATATATAGCTAGCTGCAGCGACGAACTCGAGTGTGCGCTTTGCGCCAACACCCACGCTGGCACGCTCCGAGCATGCACAGCTGCCGCAACCGGTTTGTACTGCAAGCGTAGATGCGGCCACCTCAGGCCCAGACCACGGTGGCACCGCAGAAACATACGCCGCCGCCACATGCCATTGCGTGCATGCATAGCGAGAAAGAGAGGCCGAGGGGAGAATGTTTATGGGAGGCCCTAGACTTGCCCCACCGCCGGTCGTTAGTGTTCCCGACCCGTCGCGGTGTAGTCCCAATCCACCGCCGCTGCCGCTTTTCTGTTTTGGTGGGGAGATGACGAGGCAAAAGGGACAGAGGTAGGTCTGGTTCACGGGTTTTTTTCTCTCTAGGAGGGAAGGTGAACACCGCCAAAACGATTCGCTGGTGATTCTAGGTGCTTGTCCACGAGTGGTTGGCCTCAACCACCAGTTTTCGGGTGATGGAGCTCAACCAACTTTTGAGCAGAATTTAGCTAACCCTAACCACGCTACAACGTAAACCAAACACAGGTCAACCACCTGAAAAGTGGTTACCCCCAACCACTTAGGGGATAGCTACTGAACCAAACGCACCCTAAGATTCCCTAAGAACCAATAGCAGAACCATAGGCCTAGATGAGTAAGCCTAAGCTTCTAATGGATGACTTCAAAGATTTGCCATAAGAAGTGCTAAGCATAATAGAAAAGTACACCTTTTTTAGGATAGAAAATCAGACTCGACGTGAGCTATACGTATTACTGCATGTTCTTTTTTTTAGGTAATACAAATGCATTCTCTGTTTTTTTGTTGTTGAGAAATTTATGCATGTTCTGCTGTGTCAGCGTAAACGAAAATGTGGACTGGTCTAGCTTAGCTACGCATTGGGCCAGCCCGAACAAAGTGGTGAGAGAGGCCTACTTTATGTACGTCTGGTCTTTAGGCCTCTATGGCTTTATATTTTAGAGCGATGCAAGCGGCGCGGTTACGGGATGAATGCACACAGCCTACATAAGTCCATAAATCATAAAAAATAAAATGGCTAAGGTAATAGAGGGTTGATCCGAAGATCACGTTGCTATCCATCTTGGATCAAAAAAGTCTTAGTTGTGTCCTATAGTCGTGTAGACATCTTTATAGACAGGTCACGAAACTCCACACCGACAGAGCATACTGATATAGTCGTAGATAACTTGCAAGACAAATTTATTTTTATCATTTCTACATAATCATAACAACCCAATAATAGCATTTGCTCCCACCATAAATATGAATCTATACTTATGATCTTTACCCAATTGCCAAAAATATTAACAATACTAGAAGGTGGATACAAATTTGAAACTACTTGGATGACTGGCCATATGACCATATAGAACATGCAAAATTGCATTGGAAGAACATATGCTTGATTGTTTCATCATGATGACCAGTTGCGGAGGATGGAAAAATCTGAGGTGGAACGAACCCCAAAAAAGTAACTACCAACTCGGTTTGATGATCTTTCCCATCGAGAAATCCTTTTCAACGGTTGTTGTCACAACCAGTAAAAGCAATACCAATTCAATAAGGTGATAAACAATATGAAGCATGATGTATCATTCAAATATTAAGATAATCTATAAAGTCTTTAACTCTTCGCATATGAATAATAAATATCTTAAGATTACATTATATAGATCATGCTCATAATAAGATAAATCACCATGGTAAATCTCTATAAGCCCAAAAATCTTATTCACATTGAACCTATAAAATGAGTCACTTGAGTAAGACATGAAATTCTGAAACAACTCTAACCACAACTCATAAAAGTGATGGTCAAAATCGGCTGTAATAGATTCTATAGAAAAATGAAAGCTGACCACACTCCCAAGTGATCAATAGTGACCTAGTGTCTTCTCTCTTTTAATGATTTTTCACTTATTTTGTTACCATTTCTTCCATATTTAGAATTATGGTATCATTTTTTGCGCGAATATACATCTTTGAGGACGGATCTAAACTATCACTTCTCAAATTGAACAAGCATGTCAATTTGAATCTTAGATAAATAGTATATACAAGATAAAGTAGAAAAATAAAACATAAACCATCACATAACTAGAGTTTGTTTTGGCCACACGCCATAAGAGCATATCAGTCCTCCATACCGCAAAACGCCTACGCGGTAAACCGCAAGTCGACTTTGCGGTGCGAAAAAGGGTGGGGCGGATCAGATGCCATATAGTTGTACCGCAAAACAGAATATTCCATTTTATGGTTCAGTTATGCAGCATCTGTTCCGTCCCGTTGCGTGTACTACAAAATAACTTATACTACAAATCAGATTCTACAAACCAACGGTTCAAACCAATACAAAAAATAAAGTTTACAATAGCACATAGTTACAGCAGCATAAACAAACGGAAAATAAACATACTAAACTTCCTGATGATCAGCTCCACCATTCGCAGTAGCACTTACAGCAGCTCTGCAAGATTTCCTTGCTTCGAGGATCTCCAACCTTCTATCTTCCCACCACTCTTTTGTGATCGAATCCATCTTCTCAGGATTCATGGTCATCACTTGTGTTTCATCGGCAATCACAGCTGTCCTAGCCTTTTCCTCTTCGAGATGGATCCTCCGCTCCTCAAACTCATCTTTGCACTTCTCATCTTCACGAGCTGTAAGCCACATTTGCAGCTTGGTCTCTTCTCTCTTGTCAGCCATTTTGAGCTTGGTTTCCGTTTGTTGCTGCGCTACTAGCGACTTGTGCTTCATCATTTCATCAATTTTGTCCCTCAACTTTTTGTGTTTAACCTTTCTCTTCAACTCTTCTTTCACCTTCTTTATACCATCTGGCCTTTTTCTTTTGGCTTTCGGTTCTTTGTCTTCCTCCTTCTCTTCTTCCTCAAAGTTTATTGACGCACCGTTTCTTGGAGGTGGTGCCTCTCAATCATGTACCCTCCACTTCTCACTGTCCTTGAGAAATTCCCAACAGTGATGGAGAGCAAATAGTTTGTTCCTCGATGCGGCCATGTCCTTGCACCTAAATTGGGCAACCTTGTCATATTCGTCAATGTTGACCCCGCTAGGGGATGAGTCTTCACTTGCTCGTAGGCGACACTCTAACGACTGCAATATTGTTTGATTGTATCCCATCGACCTTGGAGAGATCTTAATGTGCGAGTGCTTCATTCCTGCACTAGCTTTAAAATGTTTTCCTCAATCCGCTGCCAATACTTCTTCCGAGATTGGTCATTCCCGGTGCAGCATCCATGGACACACCCTCCCAAGCCCGTACCAATGTCGTGTCTTCGTCCACGGTGTAGTTGGCAGCTCTCTTAGATTTCACCTTCTCTTGGGCATCATCGAATGCCTCCTCGTCTACCTCTTCTAGTTCATCGTATTCCCAGTCATCGGTCTCGCGCACTCCTTCCTCCCCTTCATCGTCGCTGATAGCAGTGGTAGCAGCCTGGTAAGGTAGGGGCGGACCTCCGTTGACGTTAAAGCCCGCGTCGTTCATCATGTCAATGAATGAACACGGAACCAGGAGAAGATCCTCGCTACGAACACCCAAAATATGGCGATTTTTAGGCGATCAATTTATACGTGACATGTGCCACAAATCTAGGGAGAATTCGACTGCAATCAGATCAGCACGGAAACATACCTTTCAGGAACAGGGGTGAGTTGGGTGGGCGGTCACGGGGGAGCCGCCGTCACCGGCGTGCATGCCGAGAGGGGCTTCCGGCTCAGGGTTCTCTTCAGCTTCAGGCCGGAGGGAAGCTTGGATCTGCTGATTTTCCTCCTACCACCGGAGCGCCGTATGAGGCCAGTCCAACCACCGGCAGCGCGGGGCTGGCTCCTAGTCGCTTCCTCGCCGGTTTCACCATCGGCGTAAGCGCAAGGCTATCATCGACGAAATCCGCGACGGGAGGGGGTTGCCAACAGGGATTCTGTCGTGGAATCGGTCGGCTGAGGCTGGGGAATGGTCATCAACGGCGGTGGTGGGCGGCGGTGCGGTGGGGAAAGGCTAGAGGCGAGAGGACGACGAGATCGGAAACTGGTGGCAGCGACGGAAATGTCCCTGGCGCCAAGCGAAAGTCAGGATGCGGTTCACCGCATCCGCAACACTCGGTACGGTAAATATACGGCACGGAAGTGACCTTTTGCGGTGAACCACAAAAAAATTCGGATACGGTACGTTTTAGGGTATTTGGAATGACTACGTTTTCCGCTCGCAAACTGGCGGTTATTTTGCGGACCGGGACCAGATGTGATATCTGCTAGAGATGCTCTAAGGTGGCCAAAATACTCTTAGGTCCTCTTTACAATCATCTAGGACATTGAGTTTTATTAGATTGAGGGTTAGCCATTGCAAAGAGAAAATGTTGGTTTAAAACTGGATTGCACCTAGTCTTTATTTCACTTTGGAATGAATTTTGTGCAGTGCTCACTAAAATAAGCATAACTTTATCATACAAAGTTTATTTTTAGAGTATAACCACTCAAATTGTTAAAAAACATACATCTCTAAAGCCTTTTGCAAAAAATCAAGGTAGGGTGGATGCCCTACCTTGTCCTACTGGAGCTCCACCCCTAATGATGACAAAAAATGCATTTTATACTTCCATGTCAATTCCGCCTAACAAGATTGTCTTTAGTAAAGATAACCCCACAACGAAAAAAACAAATATTTTAATCTCTAGAGGTATATTCATCTAACAGATTCTCATATTATTATCAACTGATAAACCTGACTGGACTAGCGTGTTGTACACATGGACTCAACCTAGAATTTACCATTCCCATATAGATTCTAACGGAATTCATTAGGTCTAGGTGTTAAATGGACTGAAACCAAATGCTGAAGCAAGACATTCCAAGAAGCAAACCTAGGTCCAAGTAAATCTCTTCTGAATATCACATTTGAAGGAGAAGACTGCATAACCGTGATAATTGTATCACTCTTATGATCAATGTCTTGCAGACCAGGATACTACTACTCTACGGCTTTAGGGAGTCAATAATACTCTGCTCGTTTGTCCAAGTAGAATTGCCGTGCCGTGGTTCGCCCGCTTGACTGTTTAGTATACTGTAAGCCTGTAATTATCTTGGTGCTGTCTTGATTGCGAATAACGAACATGGAAACATGCAGGTTTTCAATTAATTGAAAAAAGGAGGGAAAGTGCCGTCGGTCAACGATCATAGGGACATCAGATGCAGGTTGTTAATCGAAGAAATGGAGGGAAAATGCCGTCGAGGCTGGACTACTACAATTACTAACAACAGGTAATAAACATTTGATCTTGGACAACAAGAACAATGTGTGCTATATATATGTACCACCAAACACCTGCCCTCTGAATAAACACGTATGACCCATGAAGAGTGGTAAACATAAATCACAATAAACAGAACACACTTTCAGAGCATAAAGAAGAAAATAATTACACAGACCAAACCACCTCCTCCAAGCATATGATTCAGGTGCTTCTCATGCCCCAAAACACCCGAGAAGTTTCTTCGGGGTCATCCCCGTTGCACGGTACTTTGCCGCCATCTCCTCGGCCTTGAGAACTTCTTCGCCACGCCGGGCCACAGCCATGGCTCTCTTCTCCTCAGCTTCCCTGTGGGCGATTGCCTTTTTGTTCTTCATCTTCTCAGCGTATTCGGCCTTCTTCTTTTCTAACTCTAGCTGGCCACGGGTAAAATTACAGAGCATCAGCCATTAGGTGATCGGTAAATGCTACGTACATGTGAATATGTAACTTCTCAACTATTTAATGTCTCCAGAAGACGTAGATGAATATTTCTACATGCTGTTCATATTTCAAACTTCCTTGTTTGTGTCGCACCCAAACAACATCACAAATATGTAAAGCTACAAAATCTAACGAAAAAGCATAAATATGAAATATGTAGGTCCCAGAAAAAATGGAAGGGAATAAAGTATGAATAGAATTTGCTACAACTGGGGAAACATAAACTGAAACTTACTTCCTTTGTTTTCAGCTGAGCATCTATGGTTGCCTTCTTTGTATTCTCCCATGCAAGAATAGACAACAACTTCTTAGCGGCCCTGTGACATAGACAGCAATTAACACAAAGTTATGGTTTGCAATTTATTTTGAGATATATATACTCCCTCCGTCCTAAAATAAGTGACTTGAGTTTGTCTAGATTCGCATGTACCTATATACTAAAACGTGTCTAGATACATTCGAATTTAGACAAACCCACGTCACTTATTTTGGGACTGAGGGAGTATATTTTTGCAGCTTATTTCCTCAATTAATACAGGATGTTGTAGTGCAATGGAGGTACTGAGAGTAAGCATACGTATTGAATTAGGACATACCGTTCCCTTGTGATATCATTTGGAAAGATTAAGATTTATGTCATGGGAAGTTTTGTAAAATGCAAATGACATGGAGGTTTCGTGTGTCGCAATTTTGAGGTTTCGTGTGTCAATGGCGCGTGGAACTTGGGGTCGGTGTCATTTTTACAAAACAGCAAACTTTGCAGCGGCATTTATCTATAATCTATCCAATTTTCAAGTTATGTAATTGCATTTTCCAGGGCTGACCAGTGATACATTCAGACTACTAAAGAATACTGCTAGGAGTAGGAAAAAAATGATGCCCGCAGCTAACTGATAGTCCCACTGCAGAGCTAAACAATCATTTGTGAAATCTATGTTGATAACATACTTGTTCTCAGCTTTTGCCTTCTCGTTTTCTTCCCATGCTTTGATCAGAGAGCCCCTCTTCTCCGTTTCCACCTTGGCAAGAGCAACGTCTAAAATCAGGTCATCTTATGGCGTTAGCTTAGGCAGCTGTGAATAATAATGAGACGGAAAGAAGGAACAAAGATGAATCATCAACTAACTACCTCTTTCAAGCGAGCCCCTTTGTGTTTTCTTCTTCTCAGCACGAGGTTTTTCGGCAACTTCTGTAAAGGAAACCGGGGCAGGTTATCAGAAGCCAGGTGTAACCGACAAGTACTCCTTCCGATCCATGCATGGTAAGTGTCGCTGATTGAGTACAAATCTAGGACTGGTTTCCAACGTAACTTTGTGTGATAATAAGGCTTTCTGAAACATGGTTACCGCTATTCAATACGTACTTCTTCAACATGATCAGCAGGCAGCATAGTTACTAAGGTGGGCGGCGGGGGGGGGGGGGGGGGGGGGGGGGGGTGGGGCTACTCACTCTGGACGATGATCAGAGCCTTGCAGCCATCGGCCGGTGGCTCCTTGTCCTTGGCACCACCAGGGGGAGGCGGGAGGACGGCTTTCTCCACCGCGGCATCCTTCTCCGCCTCCGGCGCAGCCGGCGTCGCCTTCTTGGCTTCCTCCTCAGCCATCTCGCTGAATTCTCTCGTCTGCTGCGTCGCTGTCGTCGTGGCTGCAGCCGCGTATACTGACTACTGTGATCTCCGCCGCAGCTTGGCGTGTAGTAGTTATAGAGCCGGTTTAAGCGGTTCCGCGCCTGTTTGGCTGGAGCTGGAGGGAGTGCAGAGCTAGAAGATTGCCAGCGGGGAGGGGCAACGGAACGGACGATAAATAATCATCCCAAGCTCAGTGGAGCTGTAGGAGCTTGGAGTGGCCGGGTGGGGGTGCGCGCGTTGGGTGTGTGTCCGGGACCTTAATTGGCACGGGTAAATTCAATGCACCGGTGCGTGCGCGGCTGCGTCTGCTAACGGAACCATCGGTGACTTTCATGGCGCACACGCGCGCCGTGCCGTCCTCTTGGCATCCGCCCGGTCGGCGTCCAACGTCGCGCTCGCGGGGCGCGGCGCGGGGACGACCGGACGACGCTTACGAGCTGGTAGGCCGTTGTGCCCGAAGCAGGCGGAAGGATCCGTGTGCATTTGTCGCTGACGACCGTATCAGGGAGGGCAAAGGGAGTACCGGCAAGTTTTAGAGCAACTCTAAGAGCATCTCTAACTGTGCCCATAAAGGTGCCGGAACTGTAAAATTTTGGCGACTTTACGGGCTGCTCACGCTGCGTCGATCTAGTCGAGATCGTAAAAATGGCCCGGCCCGGCCCGGCACGTAAAAACGTTCATCTGGCCCCGCGGTCGGTACAAGTACATGCAGCTCGGGCGGGTGCGGGTCCAAACCCTCACTCGTGCCCGCACCCAACCCTAGCGCCGCTGCCACCGCCAAGCTCAACTCCGGTAAGCAATCCATGCTGCCTCGCTTCACAATCGGCGATATGTCTCTGCGTAGTGGTAGGTTTGGGGTTGTGGAGGGAGATGCGGAGCCGAGGGCGGCGGCGACCGCCCTCTATGTCGCCTTGCCCATGACGCGCACACGAAGTTCATGCGCTCCGAGTGGGCGAAGAAGCGGGCCGTTCTTTAATGGGTGAACCGCGATGAGTTGCCGCCGTCGTCCCTCTGCGCCTACGCGTCGGCGTGGTCGCTGGAGGTGAGGGCGGCTCGTCGTGCCGCGCATATCCATAGGTACGCCATCGCCGGGGAGGGATCCTCGCACAGCGCTGCTCCTCCCTCCCTCCCTCCACTGACGGCTTCAGCTCCCCGTCTCATCTGCGTGCACGTGTCGTCGGCATGGCAGATTAAGCCAACGACGGCGACGAGGAGCAGATGGCGTTCGAGCTCATCACGCTCGAGTTCGAGCTTGCCATCGAGGCGGAGCTCGAGATCGAGCAGGCCGAGCAGCGCCGAGCCATCTTGCTCGTCCAGGCGCGCGAGGCTAGGGAGTGGGAGGAGGCGCGCGCTTCGACCAACATCGGCGCCGTCGTCAAGCTCGAGGTCGGCGACTCATCGACCTCACCGAGTGAGTTCCTCGCCGCCACAACGCTGATGTGCCCTGCAGCTCCCGCCGACGAAGAGGAGGGATCAATTTTGGTCTAGTACGTGGCGGCGCTCCGCAGTAGTCGACGTAGGTATCGTGCAGCTTTTGAATTGCTGCGTAATTATATGTAATTAATGTATGTATGGCCGAAAAACTTTGATCAGGATTTACCCATGTTATTTGTTTACGAACTGCGAATTAGGTTTTCAGTCGACTGTACTCTACGTTTTACCGTTCGCAAAAATAGGGGCACGGTTAGAAATGCTGTAACTGATTCCATATAAGTGAAACCATAAAACGCAAATACCGAAACTTGCCCGGACATTAATCGTGAACTGAATTTTTTAAAACTAAGCACATGATGCCTTCACGGCAAAATTCAGATGTTGAGAAAGATCATACGTAGGATCATTTTGCGTATCTGTACATCGGATCATCACCAAAACAAAATTCCTGCCACTAAAACCCTAACCCTAATAATCTATCAAAATGCGGCCCGGATTCCTCACCCAATCCTGCGAGTTGCGGCGGCGGCGACGCTGTCGGCGGTCATCAGTCCGAGTTGGAGGAGACGGCGAGGACCTCCTGCTTGATGGCGCGCGCCGCGAGCTCCTTCTCCCTGGCTTGCTGCGTCGCCACCGCCCTGATCGCCTCCGACCGCTCCTCTGCTTCGCGCTTTAACTCCTCCTCGCGGGTGAGGTTAGAGACGTGGAACATGAGCAAAATGACAGCTTCCTCGACGGAGGAGTCGGAGACGAAGTCGGTCTCCAACACGACGCGCCTGTCACGGTCCTCCTCTTCCTCCTCCTAGTTCTCCTCTTCCTCCTCGTAGTCCTCCTCCTCCTTCATAGGCGGCACGGCGCTCCGCTGCGTGAGCTCCTAGTCTCCGAGCCGTCGCCGGTGAACTCCCACCGGCGGAGGGAGGTCGGCGGCGTCTCACCCCGGTTTGTCCACTTCCACGCCGAGCGACGCCACGCGGGCCGATCCAGCCCCTCGAGCGGTAGAAATAGCGCGTCCGCGGGACGATCTGTGGTGCACCAAAAAAATATAAAGGGCCGGTCCGAAGTTCGGTATCTGCTCGGGCCAAAAGTTTGCTCGCAAACTGCAAAACGGCCGGAATTTTTTATTTTTTGAAATAAAACGGCCGGAATTTTACGGTTTTAAGAGATCTGTTAGAGTTGCTCTTAGGACTGCTACTCTACTACGACTGATTCTCACTCACAGATAGAAATCACTTCTGAAGTTTCAGTTACTGTTGTTACGAAGCTAAAAAAGGACTAGCTGTTGGTACATTTGAGTTTGCGTACAACGTCAATGCTAGTGGTCATTCCTAAGCCTCCTTCTCCTCCCCTTAATTCGCTCGTGCATCATGTCTCAACTCTATCTTCGTTCCCATATAAACAGACGGTTTTGTGGGCTACACAAAACTACCACAACGATCCTCCAATCAGGACTGTGTATTTTACGCATTAAATCCCTCCACGAGTTCACCTGTTCTATGTGACTATGTCCCTGGTCTCACGAGTTGGTCTTTTTCCTCCAGTCTGTCTTGACACTTCCAGCCACCTCTTTCTTCCTTTTTCTCCAGGAACTTTTTCCAGTATCTCAATATTCAGGCTGGCCACAAATACAATACTGTCGCCTTGCAAAGATACTAGAAAGAAACAATGATAGTAGAGTGAGTGCGTTTCAAGGTAGTTGGACGACCCTACTCAATCATATGCTAGTGGAGTATATTATCTCTCTCCTGTTTTCCTTTTGATAAAGACGTGTAATTCACATCAGTTATGATGTGGAAACGGTCTGGCTACTCACTGATAGCAGCTGTCGCCGGAGCATTATTATTGCTTGGTGCCTGCTTTGTAGGACTGCCAGCAGGCCCGATAAACAAGTAAGATTTGATATTCTGCCAACTTGGACGAACTCCAGCTAGAATCGTGCCCCATACTAAAAGGAGGAAATAATCAATCGTGCTTGTTCTACCCGAATAAAGTGTATTATCATCTTTGGTTTTAGTATGTTTTACATTTACCAGGACTTTTTTTAGAACAAGAGCTCAATAAACCGGCATTAAATTAATAAAACCCAAAACAATACGAGTACAAATGGGTCGATATATATGGGGATACAAGCGTGCAATTCACTAGTGAAGAACGGGCCTTTAATCCCGGTTCCAGACAGGCTCTAGTCTCGGTTCTACAGTCGGGACTGCGGAATCGGAACTAGAGGCCCCGATCTCCAGTCACAGTTCGGTTACGAACCGGGACTAGAGGCCACCATGTGGCAACGGCAACGCGGCGGGGCGGGAGGACCACCAACCGGGACTAGAGGGGGCACTGGATTTAGGGTTTTTAGGCGTTTTTATTTTTCAATTCTTTCTCATTTCTATATACATTTGGTGCATGGAGATCATTAAATCACTACAATGTCGTGGCATGTTGACGCATGTATAATATATCTTGTCCTACGAGCATATATATGTACAATTTGGTTACATGGAGATCACAACCAGGACTAGAGCCCATCTATTCGATTATATGGAGATCATTAAATCACTAGAATCCCATGGTATGGAATTTTCCCATTGGGTCTATGACATGGTCAACCAAAAATCCCACCAATTCCTCTTCAATTGCTACTAGGCGCTCCTTCGGTTGGAGGTTACGCCGCATTCTTTCTAACTATATATAAAAGAAGGAGATCAATATGAATATCAATCGTCATAACAAATATTAGTGACACTCAACACAGTTGATTGTAATAAAATCAAATTGTGAATATATTGTTCACGTACTGCTATAAGTTTCGCTCCGTCCTGCTCACTGACCTCCGAGCGAATGAACTCGCAAATGAAGTATCCACACAAATTATTCTCTAGTGGCTGCCTCTTTGTGGCATCCCGCTAAAACCACTACTAGAAAATCGCTGTGTTTTTGTGCATTGCATCATCATGACCGTATGCTCATGTCATCATGCCACATTGCATTTGAGCATCGTCGTCATCTTGCATGGTTTGTTTAAAAACTATTTTCGAAAAGTATGGTTTTGTTTTCTAAACACCCCATCTTTATTCAAATAGAAAACCCGGTTCTTCAGATTATTTTGTTTCGTCTACAAACGGTTTTCAAAAGCCCCATTTTAAACAAATAAAATCTATCTTATTTTTAGGAGGTAGCCCGCCAGGCTCAAAAGCCCGTCCGGCCACCTCCAAACCCTAAATCTAATCTACCTAGACCTGTCTAAACCCAACCCTACCCTAACCTAATCTAACCCAGCCCCACCTACTGCAGCTGCCAGCCCCACCCGCAGCGCGCCGCACGCTAGCGCTGCAAGCAACCCGCGCGCCTAGGCCCACCCCGCAGCGCCCGCGCGGAACACGCCATCGCGTAGACGCGCGCGCAGCCGCCCCCTGCACGCTTCCCCACCGACCACCAGCACGTCCCCCCACGTCGCCTCCCACCTGCCACACACTCGTTCCCGACCCCGCCCGCACCTGCCTTTGCCAGCCCGCTATCTGCCCGACCCCACCCTGCCGTCCACCCTGCGTAGACACGCGATCCCAGCCCCGCTCCCTTGTCCGTTTCTCCCTAAGACGGCCCCACCTCCCGCGATCCTGCACGCCAATCTCTCCTTTCTCTCCCTAGGCCTCACCTACCCCCACGCGAGACACCGTCGCTTGCTTCCTCCTCTCCATCGCGATCCCCAACCCCCGCCTTCGTCCTCTCCCTTGCTTGTAGAGAGCTCCGCCGGCGGCGCTTCTCACCGCATCGTCCCCGCCGCCGCGACGACGGCGAGGGCTCCCCCATCGCTGCTTCCTCTCCCGACCCCTGCGATGTGCCCCCGAACCCCGGCCCTCCGCCTCGTCGTCGCCGACAGAGCCGGTCGTCCTCCCGCGTCCGGTCGCCTTCCGCCCCCGACCGGCGCATCTCCGGCCCCCGCCACGTTTCTCCCTCGCCCGACGCAGCTAGGCCCTCCTCTGCAGCGCCGTCTCCGAGCCGCGGCAGGCCACCCTCCTCTCCTCCCTGTGCTCGCCCCGAGCAGAGTCTCGCCGTTGCGACCCGAGTCCTTCGTCGTCTGCCACCCCGTCGCGCAGGCCCCGCTGCCGAGCTCTTGGCGCCAGGCTCGTCCGGCCACTCGTCGTTGTCCTCACTGACGCTGGCGCCACCCACCTCAGGCACGTCGTTCGCCTCCTCGACCGCATCTTCTTCCGCGGACGGCTCTGCTGCCTCGCGACGACCTCCCCAGGAAGAACACCTGTTGTCGTTTTTAGTTTATTTTTTTGTGGCTGCTATGTCCCTTAGCTGCTTGTGCCTCTCCCTGAAAGGGCCCATCTGTACCAGGGGATCAGGTCAAGACGCCTTATGTTTGCTGCTGCTTGGATATCTCTGGGATGCTTGGCTATGCCCTAGACTCTCCGCTCTGGTGATGCCTGACATGAGGAAGCCACTCGATGAAGCGTTGCGAGAATCCGAACCCGATCCCCGCTAGGAGAACAACCGACAAGATCTTCGACCCGGATGCCATGATCTTCTTTTCGGCTGTGAAGACCGAACCCGGCGGCACCCGATGAACCATCGACAAGACCTCCGTCCCGCACCAATGACCGAGGACCCGATGACCGCCAAGATCGCCACCTGAACGACTAGCACTTCGCCGTGGAACACCTAGTTCTCCATCGAGGACGTCAAGCATGTCGACAGGGAACCGAAGGATGACAAGTACTTCACCCCGGATGCCAAGACCGACCCGATACGCGGACCCGACAAGATCTTCGCGACAACAAGATCGACATCGGCCAGGGCGAATCCGATGAGTCACCGACGCCAAACCAAGTCTAGCAACGACCTCCGAAGACCGATCCCGCCGAACCGAACTCGCTGATCCCGTCGAACCCTGAGACCCAGACCCAAACCCCCGGAACCCAAGATCTTCCGAACCCAGATGTGTGAACCTTTTCCCGAGCCCCTATTTTATAAATGCTATATATAAAACGGTTACATATAAATTGTTCATACATGCATACATGTCTGTGGTTTGGGGGCATTATGTCGATTCACCTCATAATTAAACATGGAGTCTATATGCGGGATACTTTTGTCTTATTCCGGACTCCATTTAAATTTGTGTAGCGAACCGATGCCCTGTTTCGCCTTGTTAATTCAACATTTAATTTGTGGGGTAGATAAATAACTTGAACCCTCTAATTAATTGTCGGGACCCCGGTTCCGCTTAATACTGCCTAATTGCACCGTATCTGTGCCATGTCATGCACCATATCATAAGCATACCGGATCTTCTGCCGTAGTATTAAATATTGCATCCGGTGTTTCCTCTAGTGTTTGCTTCTTCGCGGATTAGGCCGATGAGTTGATGCGAGTGTCGACAAGATCTCCGGTTATGGTCCATCGGCAATGTTTTCCCAGGCGAGCATCTCTTCCCCTTCTACCTATTTTGCATTTACAGTCTTTATTTCCTCCTGTTGATCTATTGCTATCCGTGTCGTGATGCTTTAGTTTCCGTACACCAGTTATATCCCGTGCAACCTCTATATTGCCTTGGACACCTCCTATTACCTGTGTTTGGTAGATAGCTGGCCCTGCGAGTCGTAGTTGCTTGCTCAGGTGCGATCTCGTGTTGTCAAGTACCACAGTTGTTGGAATGCTGGCAGATGTTTATGGTGGAGATGATCATGAATTTAAATACAACGATTAAATTTCTAGATATAACTAATGCAGAGGCATCGGTGGGCAATAGATGTTATTTGGTTCTTCCACGCCCACTTGTGTCCCGTAGGCCCCGAGTACTTGATACATGTTCCTTGACTATTCGCACTATCCACATACGGGAGACTCTATGAATCCCCCTTAGCCAGAGCTTGATTCATTTCTTATTTCTTGGGGCCACAAAGTAGTTTGGGGCTTTATTAATATCCTGTACTTATGCCATGCTTTACTACTTTATTTACGATTGTGCATGGAGCACATGTACTGTTTTGGATCGCGACACAATTTCGCGGTATCGACAGGCCCAGTCACATTTTCGGGTTCCCAGTCGTTTACAGCCGTTCTCTCAAACCCTGGGTCTATTTCGGAGCCGGCCAACTTCGTTGCGGGTAGCTTAGTGGGGTGGCCCCCTGAAATATTTGATGAATCCTGTGATTGCTTTGTCGTGAAAGCCTCGTTGGGTTTTGATTTGGTTTTTCCGAGGTTGATCGTGTGTGTTGCTATTTGTGCACCCCTGCAGGGTAAATCTTTCTGAAAGCCGTGTCCACGGTTATGGATGACTTGGAGCACAGTATCTCGATCATAGACAAGCATAACTAAAGTAGTGTTGTAAATTTGACTTAATATGTGACTAGTAATTCAGCTTCACTACAATGGAATGGATAATAAAAATGCCAACAACTAGTGGATCTGTGGTGATCTGTGTCCTACTACACCTGCCTAGTAAGTATTGCAACCCCAATGGAATGTGATAAAAGTGCCAACAACTGTTGGGTTTTGGGATTCCTCAGGACAATTATATCTGACTAGTAAATGTTCCAACTACAACGGAATGTTAACTAAAACTGCCCACTACTTATGCTTCAGGATGACTCATGCTATCTATATCTGATTAGTAAGAGCTTCAACTATAATGGAATGAGTAAATCTGCAACTGTGTGAGTTCCTCGGTTTGACTTCCTCGTTGGGTCTCGAGGGGGAATACCAGGATGGGTATGTTTGGTGTTACTATCAGGTTGGATCGGGATAGGTCTTTCTTATCCCTCTCTAATAGCCGCCAGTTTTTATTGAGTCGCTATAGGTTGTTTAATGCATGCTGCGCTGCCGCTTCAGTCCACCATACCTATGTAGGCGAGAGCCTCCGAATTCTAGCCTCGCCGTGTACTGGCCTCAGTACTCACGCTTCTCTTTTTCCTTTGCCCTTTGTCGGCACCCCCTTTTGTTTTAGCAGGTTTGCGATCGACATCGTTAGCAGGGTTACCCTTCCGGCTTGGCCTGGGCAGGGTTGTGGATGCCATTGGTTATTCTTCAGGGCTCTTAGCCCCATTTGCTTCTTATCCGTACTCGGATGTTGTATCGATTTCAAGGTGATTTGGATCTTTGTAGTGTATATCCGTATTCTTGGCTCTTGGAGTCGTGTTGTATATATATATCTGTTCTATGGGTCCCATCGAGGATTGTTGTGTAATGGTATTACTTCATTTTCCACCCGCACGAAAGTGCCTGGTGGGCGTCCTTGAATCATTTCTATGCGGGTTTGACGGAAAGGGCTAAAACTTGCATAGAGCCGATTCGAGGGTGTTACACTCTTGCACTTTACGAGAATAGAATTCAATCAAATAATAATCAAGCATGATATAATGGTACTGAAACTAGAATTAAAGAGATAGCAGACCTATCTCATACTACTTACCTCGACCACATGAAAACTAAGCTCATATTTAAAATTACCTACTCCACTATTGGTGAAAAGTTGCCAAACATTGCCGGGCAAAAAAAATGAATAAATGAGTTATTAGTTACTTGATATCTCAGGAAATGAACGAAAGAGACCGATATAGTGCGATAATGACTGAAATTACCTCTAGAGCACCTCTTTAATGCTTTTGTACTCCTTTTCATCTTTCTTTAGTGGGTCCTTGATTTCAACTCTTTTAGCGTCAACTTCAATGATTAGCAGAATGTAATGGTAGGTGTGCACGTTTATATACGTCAGTAACTCATTAATTACACTTAACATTGAGTAAGCAAAAATAAATGTATACAAGACAGTAACACTCTCACCTGAAGTTGTAAGGAAACATTATTCTCTTTTTGTAATGTTGCCTCTGTATGAATCTTAGCAAGTTACGCTCCATCTCCTTGGAGTATTCCCGTAGCAATCTTTCATTAACTCGGCGTGGGTCATGAATCTAGTGTCAAAGATTCCCCTTCGGTCACATTCCCTGCTCTTCATTTTGCATAACAACGTAGTGAGGATAATTACAGGCAATAAATGACCCGAGTTAGAGAGTTTATTATAGAAATAAATGAATCACTTACAGACAATAGGAACTGATGAGACTCAAGTCAAAGGCATCTTGTTTGTATAACATATACAGTTTCTCAATATAAATTTGGATCTAGTCTTCACCTATGCCATTTGTAACTCTCACAAGTACTTCCTTTGTGACTTTCAAGTACCACTCATGTAGTCTTCGCATTTGTGTTGATAGAAGCTCGACCTCACCAGGTCTGACCAGAGACTTCCCTATTCATGTTTTGATGCTATTTCTGTTTGCATGGGGACATGTGCACCTAGCGCTTGATCAACACTAATATCATCATTTCTAGCAAAGTCCACCGCTTGATCAATACTAATATCCTGATCAACACTCGGTAACACCTTGAATGGGGAGATCAATTGTTTTGCCTGTTCTCCGAGTTGGGCAACGTCTCTTTTCCCGCTTGCACTACTACTTGTCTTCTTCCTACTAACTCTCATCAGACAGCGTGTGTAGTCATCTGCCTTATTTATCTCATATTGTGATGTTTTCTCTATAAAACTCTTAGCAAACTTTTTGACTTTCGGATCAAATATCTGCTTTGGCTCCGGATTTTTTGGTGCAAAAAAGGATTTTACTTCGGTATCGCTGATCATTTTGGTTTCCTCACCAGTCATCTCGTAAGGTAACTTGCGAGGAGGCAGTAGGGTTTTCTTCGCCCTACTACCTTTCTTCTGAGTAGTCGCACTAGTCGACCGAGCGGCAGCTTCCGAGTCGGATGACGCGGCGGCGGACTCACGCTATGGTGGCCGTCCCCCTCCTCATCATGTGGACTTGGAGGTGGTGAACTACGATTCAGAGGAGACGGTGGTGGCCTGGGCGCCGAGCCTAGAAACACGATGTATTTCTTACGCCATAGAATGATACCACCCCCGACTTCTCCTAGTGTCCTCTCACTTTCAACTCTAGGGATTTCAAGATCCAGTGATTCATATTCCGGTACAACTTCATCCACCCGACACGAGCATAGCCATCTAGAATCTCATTGCCATGCCAGCGTGCTCTAGACTCACAGGATAAAGCATAGTTGACCGCCACCTTGAAGGATAAGTTGATCACTCCCCCATGTAGCTCACAACTTGTTTTCTCACTGATATTATCCACGGGGTAGCGATTCATCGGTGCTTCACCATCCCCAACCCCCGTAGAAGCCACACTGCTTCTCTGCTAAGAAGGGTCGTTAGAACTATCTTGTTGCCGCTGATGAGTTGCCCCTTGCTGGCACATTTCATCCAGTTGCTTCTGTTGATGCTTTAAGATGCCATATATTTCGGCATTTAGTATTTCTAGGCTATGCAACCGGTTTGCCTCCTCCTGCTCTTTCGCTGCCTTGCTCTCCCTCGGCTTCTATAAGATTCACTGTCCTTAGGAAATCCAGTCTTCTACGGCACATAAGGTCCAAAGCCTCGTGTTTGTCCTGGTTTTTCAGGATTCCCGAGGGCCTTTGTCAGTTTGTCGTTCTCTCTGTCAGGCTTGAACTTTCCCTCTCAAACCTCCGTGATTGTTGTAACAATTGCTTGATGGGGTGTAGCAATTGTTTCCTTTTCATCCATTATTAACTCCCATGTTTGCATGTCATACTTCGCCCCATGCGCAAGTAACCAATTTCTTACCCTCTTGGGCTAGTCATGTGTAGCTGGAGTGATCCCTTCATCACGCAAGGCGGCCTCAGCTTGCTCCCACTTAGGCACGAGAGTCTTGTAGCCACTTGGCACCAGCTTATGGTGATATTTCTTACTCGCATCATTCTCCTTATTATTTTCCGACCTTTCTTTAGCTACTTCTGATTTCTTGTACTCTAGAATTTGTCCCAGTGATGCCACTGCTTCTCTAGTGTGTTAGTGAATTTTGAAACTTTGTATTCCTTGAGATATTCATTATATAATATTTTCATGTAGTTATTGAACTGTTCGGCCATCTTCTTATGAGCGAAATGCCTGACTTTGGACCTCATGGCTTTTGTGAGATCATCAGACTCCAAGACCGGTAGGGTGAAATATGAAATGAGCTTCTCCCAAAGCATGTATTTGTGTCTATCCTCAACAAAACTAATAGGGTTTCCATCTTTCTTTGCTGGCTTATTCCAATAGGGAAGTTTGATCGGGGCGTTGTCCCTAACAATAACTCCGCATAGATGCACAAATTTATTTGCGTTATTTATGGGAAGCTACGATTTTCCATCTAGAGAGACATCCTCAATTGTGAGATGTGCATCGGCACCCATCCCTTTGGCCGGGCCTCGTTTACTTTTACCAGATTGGGTCAATGTGGAGGTCTGAAATAAGAAACATTCATTAATATATATACACAAATCAATTAATGCATCCATCTCGTGATCACAAGAGGCTTAATATACCTCGCCAGACTTTGTTAAGGCCGGTCCTTCATTTTGCGAACCGTCATTGCAATCAAAACTTGTTTGCGCTTCATCTCTTTGTTCTATCTCCATTCCCTTGCTGGACTAATTCAGAAACTGTGATCCATCTTCTGCCCCACCGTCTTCTCCTCCACCCTGATATGCTCCACCAATGGGATGTTGTATTATGTGGAATAGATCCTCTTCCCCTTCTCTGTCATCCATAGAATAAATGCTATAAAATAATATGCATATGATCAGTAACTAAAGAAACAATATACCATATCACAACAGCAAAGTACTAAAGAAACAATAATACATCTCGAATAATCTAGATAATGCAACAATAATATCAGATAATGCAACAACAATAATACATCTCGAATAATCCAGTTAATACATTTCGATCAATCAAACTGGATGTCGACTCTTGGGTCTTGAGCCACGGGTGATGAACACTCAAAGAGAAGGAACCATCATAGGAGCATAGCACGGGTGAGATCCCTGATGAATCTGCTAGGTATTGCAGAACCTGACGTCCAACGCAACCATATAGCGATGGATGTGCTTGTCCTCCTTCCTAACACGAAATTGTACCACCTCCTCAGGGGCCAGCTCCCTCTGCACTGATAGTGGACCACGCGACTGCCACCAAAGAAGTTCCAAGTAGACGAGGAGACCCGGTGTAACACCCCAAAAACCCTAATCAAGATTATCAAGTTCTAATCACCCAATTTAGGGTCAATAAAAACTTTATTTAATAATTGGAATGTGAATGCATGTGTGATTTGCATTAGTATAGAATTGAGTGCAATTGCCATGCTTGATTGTTACAAATGAGGTGAAATGGTTTAAAGATGAATGCTACATCATCTAGACCATTTACAAACTAAATCCAAAGAAAAAGAAATCAAGTATGAATAAAAGATCAAATGGTCATTTTCGTCAAAGTTAACCACTAGGTCACTTTGTGTGTTCCTAGAAGAGAAATTCCAACAGAAACATTTCTACTTCTTTTCACCCCTTGCTAGACCAAGTAAAAGTGTATCAAGGCCCACTTTACAAAGTTACAAAAACATTCTCCAAATAAATTTAATGGGCATTTGAAAATTGAATCAAGTGTATGTGGTAAGATCCCACTTTTTCAAAAACCCATCCAACCAATTCCCCTTGGCAAACCCAAGCAACCAGAGACACTCAAGCTTAAGTTAAGATCACTCAAAAATTTTGAATCGAAAATTCCAAAATTTTGTTCTTGCGGCCATTACAACAAACACCTGGCTTGCACTAAACTAACTACTGCCTAACTTCACTGTTTTGCTCCGTGATCATTGACCATTTGGTCTCCACTTCACTGCCCTGTCTCCCCTGAGTCTAACCAAGCACCAGACCAACCCTCCCCTTAGCCATGTGCACAGTGGAGTGCCGCCCATTTTTGGTCGTCGCCGGCCGACCATGGACAGAGCGCCAGGAGCATCGCCGCCCTCGCCCACGACGCGCACCAGACACGCCTCGGTCCACCGCCACCCCCTGTCCAAGCCACGACCCATGCCCAGCCATGGACCACCCAAGCTACGTCGTGCCCACCGTCTCTGCACCATGCCCAGAGCGCGTCAGCTCGCCGTAGCCGACCGCCTCGCACAGACCGCGCCTCGCCTTCGTTGCGCACGCTCGCCATGACCACAGCAACCCCGCAGACACCCCTTTTCGCCGCCGCGCGACCCGCAGCTGTCGCACGCCGTCGCAAACACCTCTACGTCCGCGCGGAGCGCCGCATGCGCCCGACCAATCCACAACGCCCCACACCATGCCATTACACCCATAAGAATCACCAGGGAACACAACACCGTCCACTAGCCTTTGCCATGCGGATAGCCGCCTGTAGTGACGCCACTGTCGAGCTCACGCCCGCACCGTTCGGTCCCCTCACCGCAGTATAAATAGAGGCTTTCCCCGCCTCCATTCTCCACACCACTGCACTCCCCACTCCTCTCTGAGCCTCCCCCACTTCTTCCCGAAGCAAGCCGAGCTCTCTCTTGCCGGAATTTGGCCGGAGCCCGCCGCTGTTGAAGGAGAAGGGCGTCGTCGATTTCGACCACCCCAAGACCTGCCGTGCCCACGCCTCGAACTGTCGTCGTCTACCACGTCGATCGCCCCCGTCGCCCACCCTAGCTGGAGCCCAGGTGAGCCTAGCCAGACCACCACCGTCACACTAGGTTAACTATCTCGCCGGAGCAGTTCGTTGTTGACGATGACTCCCAGCTGTTAGATTAGAATTAGATCGTAGGGCTCAGATTCATAGATACCGTTTTGGGTAGTTAGTCTCGTTGACGAGTAGACCCCCTCTATCAGCAGCCCGCTGCGCTGTGCAGTGCAGTTGGGCCAGCCCGTTTAGCTTTCCAGCTCAGGCCTGGAAATTCAAATAATGATTTTCCTTTTTAGGTTAATCTAGTGTCTGTCCACAAATTCAAAAATCAATTCAGAGAGTTTCACTAAACCAAATTACATGATTCAAATTTTGCTAGAAAGGTAATTAAATTATCTATCCAAGCCCGTTGGATTTAAATCATTTGGAGTTAGAGATAATCTAGAGCGAAAATAACAATACATAGACTTTTCCAACTTCAAACATTTTTCAAAAATCAACCATAAATGATTTTGGGTTGATTCCAACTCTCAAAAATCACATTTGATAAGATCTATCTGAATATGTAAAAATATTTAGGTTTGCACGCAGCGACTTTGGACTAGTACCAAAATAATGCTATTAGGGCATTTCTAGTCACTTTAAATCTATTAAATGATAATCTTATACTTTATAAAATGTGACCAACACCTTAAATCACATTCCCATGTATTAGAATATGTGGTGATGACATGTGTCAACATGATCCCATATTTTAATTGGAGAATATTAAATCTTAAGTATTTTTCAGTGAGTAGAAATTAATTTTCTAAAATAAGATAAATAAGACTATGTCTTTATTCCATGTGATGATTGTGATGATCCTAGATCATCAAGTGTGAGCCTTAGTGTGCTAAATATACTTAGTTAAGTATTGTTTGGTGATTGTATACCCCGTATTTATTTATAGACGATAGTACCGGCCAAGGATACGAGGAGGAGGAGTACTACCAAGCAGAAGACGAAGACAACTTCAATTACTGCACCAACCAAGGCAAGCTAGCATTATACAAGTTAACCTGGCAAGCTATTATGTGCAAGCTAGCATTATACAAGTTAACCTGGCAAGCTATTATGTGCAAGATAGATCTATGCAAGCAAACACTTGCAAGTATTAACCCAAGCAAGATGCATTAGGCATGCTTTGGTTATATACCTTTGACTTATACCAATCCCAAGTTTTACTTGCAAGCTTTATTCTCTTACTTTATCAAAGTCTTTACTTTTAGTTAGTGCTTTGTGAGTATTGGGAAAAATAGTATAGATAGCATAAAGAGTATAAAACTAGGCCTATACTTAGATGTCATTCTATGGAATGAGATAGAAGATTAGCACCCCTCATTAGTGAACACTCTTAACCTTAGTGGCTAGTGCTAAGCATAAAACTTGATCACTTTAGATGGGAATACTTGGTGAAAATGATTATGAAAACATTGGAATGATGCTTTATTCTATTGAAATGTTTTGACATGTGTTGAGAAACACAATGGTTTGATGATGAAAATGTTGAGGCATGAGCCTTAGCCCTTCATAAAAACTGATGGTTGGGTTCGGATGCGATACCATTCCAATTTTACCGTACAACCACAATACCTGAATTGGGTAGGGCTTAGCTGGAAGTTTATGTGCCTTAGTATGGGTTCCCTCGCGAAGGAGGTTTGAGCTGAGGCTACCTCTTGATGATGTCCACCTATACAGTGCCCAGGATGGCAGATGGCCATGGTTGGGAGGCCAAGTTCATAGGGTAGGTGCCTATACTAGGGTGTGTAATTGAAAGGTTATGATTGATTATCCGCATACTAAGTATGATTGATTCAGGGTGATCCCTGACGGATGTATCGAATTTTGTGGTGAAAGTGTACCACCTCTACAGAGTGTCAAACTATTCGGATAGCCGCGTCCGCGGTCATGGACAGTTGGAGTGGCCATACTCTTCCGTCATCAGATGTTTTCAAAATGACTTGTGAAGTGAACTATGATTTTGACTTGACCACAACAGGGTTGTGGATATGAAAACTAGTTTCCCACTTAAGTGATTTAGAGCATTAAATTAGTTTTCTTTACTTCTAAACTCAGTTTAGATAAACCTAGCTTTTGCAAATAAACCTAGAGCTTAAGCTTCCTACTAGAGCTACCTTACTTGTTAGTGATAGTTTGCGAGTACTTAAAGAGTACTCATGGCTTTGTCCCTGGCTATTCCCGTGGCCAGACTACGAGGAGGACTACCAGGATGATGGACAGCAGGAGGTCTACGACAATTAGGATCATCTCTCATCGTCAGCATTGCCTGTGACCCTGAAGATGGAGCCCACTACTACGCTTATTATTCCGCTGCTTGTTTGTATTAAGACTGGATCATGAGATCCTTTATTTCGGTAAGACCTTATAATGGTTTGTAATGGATGATGTACTATGATATCCAATATGTTATGTATCACAAAAATGGTAATCCTGGGATTGCGAGGTTTGGCATAATAGGCATCTGGGATTAAAAATCCGGGTGTTGACGAGTTGGTATCAGAGCCAGCCTGACCCTAGGAGACCCTAGTTAGAATGGCCGTCCGAACAAAAACTTAGTTTCAAAACAAAAGAAGTGAGTATTTATGAAAACCTATTCCCATTCTTATCCTTGAGATTCTTTCAAAAAATCATGTTCCTCAAAAATTCTTACATTCCTACATAAAAATTTGACACACTTGATCACGTCACTAACTTACTCATCCTAAGTTCTTATAGATGGAAGTCCAGTATTGCAAGTTCTACCAGTTGGGCAACGGAGGCCAACTAATTTTTGAGAGGGATCTAGATGCACTTTCAGAGTATATGGAGCACCCACATCCGGAATCCTTCGGGGCCCAACTCAACAATCACATCGGAGGAGATCTACAATGGCTGATAGTGGCAGATCTCAGAGGCAAGATGGAAGCACCAACTTCAGACAAGATCCAATTCACCTTGAGGGAGAATAACTGGCTAGATGGATTAGCCAAGGAAATGCATGAAGCTCTCGCCTGTCTATGTGGGAAAAACATCAACTTGATCCAAGGAACTCGCTTTGCTCACTTCGCAAGGCGTGATTCTATGAGAATGCCATTGGAGATGCCAAGTCACCCAGAGTTGAAGCACCAGGTGGACAATCTTGACTTCATGATGTATGATAGGCAGAAGGAGTTGGACAATGCTCGAGCTTACACCAACCACAACCTTGCCATTGCCGTCAAGAAGGACCAGACTATTGCCATGCTCGTCAAGGATCGCCAATCACTTTGTCGTCAATGCGAGAAGAAGGATCGCACCATCGATCATCTTCGCAAGAAGGTGGCAGCCCTCGAGAAGACCATCTGTGAACAGGAAGTCCAGCTTGAAGCAAAGAAGGAGGAGGAAGGTGAAGATATCCAAAGAGATCTTTACTCTTACCTCAGTGATGACAACGACTACCTGGAGGATGATTCCATGGAGTTCCACACTTATGATGATGATTCCCACTTCATTGATGATGATTAGATGCACTTGATCACTGATGTCTTGTTGGGCCTCCAAGTGCAGAGGTTTGTAGAACATCAGCAAGTTTTCCCTTAAGTGGATCACCCAAGGTTTATCGAACTTAGGGAGGAAGTGGTCAAAGGTATTCCCTCTCAAGCAATCCTGCAATCAATATACAAGACGTCTCTTGTGTCCCCAACACACCCAATACACTTGTCAGGTGTATAGGTGCACTAGTTCGGCGAAGAGATAGTGAAATACAAGTGGTATGGATGATTATAAGTGGTAACAGTGATAGAAAATAGCTTGATGGTGTGGAAAAGACTAAGGGCAAACTGAAATAAAGATGCAAGCAAGCAAACATATAACAGATCTAATTGCAAACGGTGTATCAATGCTTAGAAACAAGGCCTAGGGATCATACTTTCACTAGTGAACACTCTCATATAAATATATTCTTCTTTATGATACTACTCTTAACTACTCTCTAGTTGGACACTCTAATCGATGGTAGGGTAAAATATCGACTTTGGCTTTTGTCTGGTCCAATTCCGAGAATATTGATTTTCTGACTTTACTCGAATCAAAAACAGCAGAAAACAGGCAACTGGCACTGTGGCTCTTGTTAATAGGTTAGTCCAAGAAATCATATGAAAAGTACTCCAAAGTGTGGATAAAACATAAGAAAGTAGATAAAACCAAGCATGGAACATCAAAAATTATAGATACATTTGCAATGTATCAACATCCCCAAGCTTAACTCCTGCTCGTCCTCGAGTAGGTAAGTGATAAAAAGAAAGAATTATTTTTGAGGTGACATGCACCATCAAAGACTTGATCAAAGTATTTGTAAAACATTCAAAGCTGGGATCATAGTACTTTAATCATAACATGAAAGACAAAGTTCTAGCAATAAGACAAAGAAACTATGATGCAACATGAAAAGGCACAAACAAAAGATTAATGGATAACAATGATTTGCAAGACGTTTGTTTGTTTCACATAAATAAAACATAGCATTGTGGCATTCAGCTTGTCCCTCATAGAGTAGCAAATATACATGCATAGAGCACCTTCAAAGTTCATAAGAGTGACTAGATACAAATAGTTTAAAACAAGCAAGATCAAGGTATGCATCAACCAACAAGTCTTGGGACAATGCACATAGAACTAAGAATGGCCACTATGCTCTCAAAGTAGGTGCATAAAGATAGAAGGTGGAGACTCAACATAAAAGTAAAAGAAAGGCCTTCATAGAAGGACGTAGGGATTCAAGTCCCATAAAGAGCTTCCAAAAATTATGGTACTTATTAGCTTTCAGCTCTCATTGCCCCTATCATAAGCATCTTGAAGGTGATTAAGGTTAAAGCGACACAACTAAGAGGATATGCTTGACAAGTTATAAGCCGAAATCTCATGCCCCTTACTTACGAAGACCGAACCTCATGCTACTCAACTTTAGTCACTAGCAAGCTCTTGTCATTGTAATTACATATGTATCATCAAGAACCACCAACGGGGTACCCCTTGCACATGATACAGGAGCTATCCCATAATCAAAATGACAAGGTAATCAGACAATGAGCATCTCAGCGATCTTTTTATTTGCTATTTGCACAGGTTTTTATTTAGGATGCTTCATAGAATGCTCATTATGGTGATGCTGCAAGTTTCCACCATGATGAGGCATGGCTTAGGCTAGCGTCCCAGGCGTTTCTCTAACACACATACAAACTCCATGATCTTACAAGTTCCACTTTTATTTCACACCGCCGGGATCCGTAAGCAAAAGAACATGATATCAACGGGGTACAAAGTACAAGTGCAATGTTGAAAGTGTTCCCCATGGTACATGGTTCTGCTAATTTCAACTTATAGAGCGCAAGCATATACACAACAAAGAAGGACCCAATGGTTCAAGTTTATTAGAGGCAATAAAGTAAAGTGTGCCATCAAGTTCGTGAGAGCTTTAATCACTAGTTTTCTCATAACAAGTTTAATTTGGAAGGTAAACAAAAGCATGAATATACTTGGAATAGCATAAGGTAGTAGGTATGTATGGTGGACTCTTTGTAATAACTTGGTTTAGTGAGTTGGATGCATGAGTGGAACTCATACTTTGTTGTGGAGGCTAGCAAAAGACTGGGAGCGACAAACTAAGAGAGCAATAATGGCCATAATCATGCAGAGCGACAAAACATCATTGATCAAAGCATGAAGTGATACTACAAGTTGAAAACTAAAGGATCATAAAGTCTATGGTGACTTGAGATAGTCATAACATGGTGTGATCATGCTCCAAGTCAACCCAAATAAAGCATCAAAGGAGAATACCACTATACTATGCTTTAATATGCTAAAACAAAGCATGATTCATGTAAGGCACATTAAGCAATCTCAATTGTTTATAACAAGTCATGCTACAGAAAAGAATACTAAGCATAAAGCCAAAACAATATCAAGCATGGCATGACAAAGCATAGGCCACAGTCAAAAACAAGCTCTTTTTACCACATAAGCATGAACTTTCCTACTCTTTTCCAAACCAAACCAAACTATTTACAAACCAATGTATGAAAAAGGGGGTCCAACCAATTTATTCAGCAAACTAAGAAAACAAAGAAAACAAAAACCAAAACAAAAATGAAAAAGAAGACGCTCCAAGAACAACACAATTGTGCATGAAACAATAAAAATGAAGCGTTTGAAAGAAACCTGGGATTTTTATTGATGAAGAAGGGGATGCCTTGGGCATCACCAAGCTTTGACGCTTGTACTTCTTGGATATATCTTGGGGTGACACGCATGGCATCCCCAAGCTTGAGCTTTAGTCCATCCTTCATCTCATTACTCCTTCCTTCCATACACCTGAAATTTTTCCTTCATAGAAAACTTCACACAATCTTTATAAGCAATATTAGTGCACTCAAGAGAATAAGTCTTTGGGTTCAGTTTCAACACTAATAAAACTTCCATTAGGACACTAGATATTGTAGCACTTCTTTCAAAAAGCTCAATTCCCCAAAAGAACTCAAGAAGGAACCAACAAGAAGCAAATGCAGAAAATGGCAGAAATCTGTCAAAACAGACCAGCAGGTAAAGACGAATTTTTTCGAAGACCTTCTGTTGCTCAAATGAAAAAGTATTGAAGTAACGAAAGTTAGATAACAACCTGGGTCAGAAGCACAAAAATTCACGCCTCAAAAGGACGTACAGAGATTTTACACGAATTTTTACAGTGAAGCACAGAAATCTGTTTCGGGACAGCAACTTTCCCAATCATTACTTCTCTCTCATTAGAGGTTACTCTTGGCACAAAAAGCAAATCAAAAGGATAAGCAGAGGTTATTACAAAGGTAATAACTTCCAAGACTCATCTAAAACTTTTGGGTTATCTCTCAATAAGTACTTTTCTTTAACGCCTTTAAGTTAGGCATGATAGTTTGAGAAGATGCTCACATAAGAAATATAAATTGAAGTAAAAGAGAGCATCAAGAAGCAAATTCAAACCATATTTAAGTCTAACCCACTTCCTATGCATAGGAATCTTGTAAAGAAACAAGTCATGAAAGCACAAAGCAACAAGCATAGGAAAGCAAAACAAGTGCAACTTCAAAAATTTCAACATAAAGAGGGGAAACTTAATATTGTTGAGATATATAAAGCCATGTTTCCCTCTCTCATAATAACTTTCAGTAGCATCATGAATAAAATTAACAATATAACTATTACATAAAAAACATTCTTATCATGAGCCACATGCATATAATCATTATTACTCTCCACATAATCATAGTTATTCTTATTAATTGTAGTGGGAGCAAATTCAATAAAATAGCTATCATTATTATTCTCATCACCATAATCATCAAATATAGGAGGCATATTGTAATCATAATTAATTTTCTCCTCAATAGTAGGTGGACTGAAAATATCATATTCATCATTGCAATCATCATAAATTGGAGGTATAGTATCTTCATAAGCAATAGAATAGTTATCTTCCAAAGTGTGTTCATTTGTAAACATATCATCATTGGAAGGATCATGGATAGCACTAATAGTATAGCAATTATTAATATCATCATTTTCAGAATTGGTACCAAAGAGGTTTTCAATATCAAAATAAGTGTGCTTTTCCCAATCATGATCACTACTATAGGTAACAGGCATAGGAACATCATCGAGTTTAGACGCATCAAAAACTATAATAGGAGCTACATTCTTAGGGGAAAATACCGTTTCCTCCCTCCTTTTACTTCTCCTTTTCTTCTTTATCTTCTTCTCTTTAGGAGGGGGAGGCTTGAAAGGAAGCTTCTCCATATACCCTGGTTCATTGTTAGAGACAATAGAAGAAACTTTGGAGGATTCCTTCTTTTCATTAATAAGATCAAAACACATATTAGTCCTATCATATTTTGGTAATCATCTTATATAATATTTTGTATGTAATTATTTGTGTGACAATTATCAACACAATAAAGATGACAACCATGCAGGACACTATTCATATCAAAAGCACCCATATCTACCAAAGAGGTTTTTCTTGATAACTCTTCACACCCCAAAAATAATGTAAGTTCATCATGCTGATTAGGAGTGATCATGTCATCACAATACAAACTTGCAGTACTCATTGGATTAGAAGGGCTATTATTATGGCCTGAGCATTGGAAATTGAAATGACCCACTTCAAAGCAAAGTTCACAAATAAAAGGATAGAGGGCACAAACTTTTTACCAAGATTATTTAGAGCCCTATACCACATTGTAGTTTTTTCATTCCTGTGGGTGATACAATATTCTTCTTCAACTTGATTACTCTCACAAGGTCTATGTATCCCATAAAAATTAACATGCTTATAAGAAATAGTAATTTCAGAGGTTTGAGCATGTTTATTACTATCATTAACAACAATTTCATTTTCCATGCAAGTGTCTTTAAAAGGCTCATGATACATGTCGCACTTTTCTTTAGGAGCATTAATATGAGAAGCAAAGGTTTTAAAACTATCAATAAGAATTTGAGGATCAAGACCATATTTAGCACTAAGCTCTTGAAAATCAGCAGTTTCAGCAAAAGACTTAATGCAATCATAATCATAGTTTATACCTAGTTCTTTACCTTTGGTGTTATCCCAATCTTCGGTATTGCTTTGAATTGTTTCAAGAAGATCCCGCTTAGCTTTGACCTCCTTACTTGTGAAGGATCCCTCTAAACAGGTATCTAGATAGTCCTTGTAATGTCCTGAAAGCCTTGCATAGAAATTATTAATAACAATATTTAGGGGGAGCTCATGAATGGGACATTTGAGCATTAGTGACTTCAATCTCCCCCATGCTTGGGCAATACTTTCTCCATCATGAGGATGAAAATTATAAATGTAATTCCTATCTTTATGAATTTCATGAGGAGGATAAATTTTAGAGTAAAAGAGAGATTCAAGTTCCTTCCACTCCAAATGATGAGGATCATCTAGTAGCTCATACCACTCCCTTGCTTTGCCCTTAAGTGAAAAAGAGAATAACTTCTTGACGTGATCTGTTGTAATACCTGCACACTTGAACAACCCGCATAATTCATGTATAAAGAGCAAATGATCACCGGGATGGACAATTCCATCTCCAAAATAGTAGTTATCCATAACACGATCAGTAATTTTTATAGGTATTTTAAAAGGGATGCTTTCAGTATGTGGATTTAAAATATCACAAGTATCATTAGAATTACCACATATGGGAGATAAAGTATCATCAGAGCAAATTTTCTTCCTTAAAACTGGGGAACTAAAGAGATCATTTTCATAAGAACCAACTTCCCCAAGCTTAGACGTTTCCACAACATTAGTAACAAAGGTGTGCAAAAGATTCATACTAATAACATTGCTATTAGCATGCAAAGAAAGTTCCATGGGTTTTTTAATTTTCTTTTCAGACAATTCAAGTTCTAACTTAGGAAAAATACTAAAAAGCTCTCTAATTCTGTTGTTGTTTTCCATTAAGCCTAACTAGTGAAAACAAGAAACAAAAAGACAAAATTGCAGAATCTAAAGGAAATAACTTCGAGCACTCACACCGGAGGATGTGAGTACCTTTTACCTTACCTCCCCGGTAACGGCGCCAGAAAATAGCTTGATGTCCACGCACTTCTATTCTTGTAGACAGTTGTTGGGCCTCCAAGTGCAGAGGTTTGTAGAACAGCAGCAAGTTTTCCCTTAAGTGGATCACCCAAGGTTTATCGAACTTAGGGAGGAAGTGGTCAAAGGTATTCCCTCTCAAGCAATCCTGCAATCAAGATACAAGAAGTCTCTTGTGTCCCCAACACACCCAATACACTTGTCAGGTGTATAGGTGCACTAGTTCGGCGAAGAGATAGTGAAATACAAGTGGTATGGATGATTATAAGTGGTAACAGTGATAGAAAATAGCTTGATGGTGTGGAAAAGACTAAGGGCAAACTGAAATAAAGATGCAAGCAAGCAAACATGTAACAGATCTAATTGCAAACGGTGTATCAATGCTTAGAAACAAGGCCTAGGGATCATACTTTCACTAGTGAACACTCTCATATAAATATATTCTTCTTTAGGATACTACTCTTAACTACTCTCTAGTTGGACACTCTAATCGATGGTAGGGCTATAACAGCACACCTCAAAGTAAGCCTTTCCCATCTAGAAAACCCCACACTGTCACCTTGAGCACTAGATGGTTCCAACAAACACCACAATTTCATAAAGACATCCAACTCCAAATATAACTCATAACAAGTATTTGTAATCTCTAGCCTAAGTGCCACCATGGTGAGCACGCTGTCACTTTCACACACATGGGGAGAACAGAGATCTATTAAAGCACTTGAGTAGGAAGGTAGATCTATAGATTACAAGCTCATGATCACAATATGATCATGCATAGAGAGAGAGAGAGATGAACACATAGCTACCGGTAGAACCCTTAGCCTCGAGAAAGAACTACTCCCTCCTCATCATGGGAATCAGCAATGGTGATGGAGATGGCAGTGGAGATCGATGGAGATGGCTCCGGGGGCACTTCCCTGTCTCGGCAGGGTGCCGGAACAGAGACTTTCTGTCCCCCGAATCTCCCCTTTGGTGGCGGCGGCGCTGCGGAACTTTTCGTGGCTGGAGGCTTGATTCCTTAGGGTTTATGGCTAAGGAGGCTTCTTATAGGCCAGAGGGCAAGGTCGGTGGGTGGCCAGGAGGCCCACACCACCTGGTGGCGCGGCCAGGGCTAGCCCGCGCCACCACATGGTGTGGCCGCCCTGTGGCCCCTCTCCGTCTCGTCTTCTAGCTCCATGAGTCTTCTGGTAAAATATCGACTTTGGCTTTTGTCCGGTCCAATTCCGAGAATATTGATTTTCTGACTTTCCTGGAACCAAAAACAGTAGAAAACAAGCAACTAGCACTGTGGCTCTTGTTAACAGGTTAGTCCAAGAAATCATATGAAAAGTACTCCAAAGTGTGGACAAAACATAAGAAAGTAGATAAAACCAAGCATGGAACATTAAAAATTATAGATACATTTGCAATGTATCAATCACTACCGTAGGAATGAGTTGTATCGATCCCACTGTATCGTAGTTTCACAGAATGGTTCTTAAAACCATATATTTTCCCTTTTGTGTGTGGTGTGTGTTTGTATGGTGTGCTTAGAATGAATGAATGAATGAATGAGAGGAAGTTAGTTTGCCAAACCTGAGTCAAACTCAAAGTTTAAAGCTTTTGAAAACAAAAACATGAACCATAGAAATTTCCCTCTTATATCATTATCTATCTCAATCTTCAGATGACTCGTGGAAACCCCGGAGGAAGCAGCTCATCGCAGGACCCGATGTTGCAGATTCTGCAAATGCCAGTTTCCGACCGTGAAGCTAGTAGAGCCAAACGCCAAGCCAACGTAGCCCTTCTTCAACAGACAGCTCAGATGGCCCACAATAATCAAGGCCATGGAAACCAAGATCACCATGGATCCAAGCTTAAGAACTTTCAGAATACCAATCCACCTATCTTTAACAAGTCTGAGGATCCCTTAGATGCTGATGATTGGTTGCAACCATGTAGAACAATCTGGAGGTAGCAGGAGTTGAAGCCAATGCGAAGGTACTGTTTGCCACCCACTATCTGGCAGGAGATGCAAGAGCCTGGTGTTATAGCACCCGTACCATGAACGATGGTCAAATGATGACTTGGGAAGCATTCAAGATCAAGTTCAGCCGCACCAATGTGCAACAAGGTTTAGTCACCCAAATGAGAGATGAGTTCAGAGAACTGAAGCAAGGTAGGATGACGGTAGTTGAGTATCGTGAAAAATTTCTGTCGCTAGCTAGATTTGCCCCTGATGAGATCAACACTGAAGCCAAGAAGAAGGAGAGGTTCCTAAATGGACTGCATGATGAGATGCAGACTATGTTAGTCAACATCCGTTTTCAAGATCTAGAAGAGCTTGTAGACTCTGCCATCCAGATGGAAGGAAAGCTCAACAAGGCCAATGACAACCTCAAGTGTCACATGATGCACCATCCAACCATACTCAGAAGTATCGCCCAACCCGTCTGCAGGATATGCCCCAAGAAACAATAGACCCCCGATGTCCCGTCTAAGCTACCCCAATCATAGCGGAGGAACCCTGAAGACTGGAGGAAACCACAACAACAACCCCGACAACTCCAACAATTTCAACCGTGCACCACCCAAGTCCAACAACAACAGCAACAACAACAATACTGCCCCAAGGACTGGAAGCAATGTTGTGCCTGTTGCAGCCAAAGACAAGTCCCAGATCACTTGCTTTGAATGTGGAGTCAAGGGTCACTACTCCAATGAGTGCCCCAAGAAGCTTGCAGCTGCCCCCAATGGGAATGCCCCCGCTCAGCAACAACGCCATGTTCAGCCTAGAAGGAGGTTTGCCCCAGGGAACTCGCTCAACCGCAACGGCAATCTGTTCCACATGAGTGCTGAAGAAGCCCAAGAAGCACCCGATGTCGTGATGGGTATGTTTTCTATTAACTCAGTTTTAGAAAGAGTGTTGTTCTATTCTAGAGCACTGCACTCGTTTGTTACAGAAGAATTTACATGCACTAGTAAGATTCAACCAACAAAAGTGTCATGATAGTTCAAATACCCGATTCAACCACCAAAGCTAGAACAATTTGCAAGGCTATGATGGCCCAAAATATATCGAGCTCGTTGGGGAACCCTAAGAGGAAGGTATGATGAGCACAACATCAAGTTTTCCCTCAGTATGAAACCAAGGTTTAATCGAACTAGTAGGAGCAAGGAAACACCCCAAAGGTGTTGCTAGCTGAGCCTTGGCAGGGCGCACTACCGGTGCTAGTAGCAACGTGGAGATCTGCACAACACAACCACATAACTTTGTCCCTAACTTGCGATGATGCAATCTCACCGGTTTTGCTGACAACAAAGGATTAAACGTATCGAATGGAAGAAAGTAATAGTTTGCAGAAAGTAAACACAAAACAGTAAACAGTTGATTGTAGATTGATTGTAAAAGAAAGGACCAGGGTCCATAGTTCACTAGAGGTGGCTCTCCTTAAGATACATAACATGCTGGGTGAACAAATTACAGTGGGGAAATTGACAAACATCGAGAAAGCATACAAGCATATACTACTCATCTTGACTCCTTTGAGATTCGATTGGGCATTACAACATTATACATAGACCGTCATCCAACTGCATCTATGACTAATAATCCACCTTAAGGTTATCATCCGAACCCCTCAAGTATTAAGTTGCAAGCAACGGATAATTGCATTACGAATTGCGTGTAAAGTAAACAATACGATTGTTCTATGAACAAAGGATTGTTGTTTTCTCCCTAGTAGCAACAGCACATCTAGTACCTTAGAGATTTATGTCACTTCCCCAGATTACCAGAGGCATGAACCCAATATCGAGCATAAATACTACCTCTTAGAGTTGCTAGCATCTACTTGGCCAAGATAGCTACTAACAACGGAAAGCATGCAAGATCACAAATAACAAAGACATGATAAAATCAATAATCAATCTGAAATAGCATCTCAATATCCATCGGATCCCCGCAAACACAACATGTATGAATTACAAATAGATGATCTTGATCATGAACGGAGCTCACAAGATCTAAACATGATAGCACAAAGGAGGAGAACCAGCCATCTAGCTACTACATGGACCCATAGTCTAGAGATGAACTACTCACGCATCACACCGGAAGCTTGCATGATGATGAAGAAGGCCTCGAGGGTGAATTCCCCTCTCCGGCAGGGTGCCGGGAAGAGCTTCAGATCCCTCCCGGTCTAGGGATGGAGATGACGGCGGCTACAGACTCTTTCATGGAATTTTGATCGGGTCATTAGGGTTTCCGTATTAGAGGCAATATATAGGCGGAAGCGGAGGCCGAGGGGGTGCCTGGGGCGGCCAGATCACCCCTGGCGCGGGCCAAGCCTAGACGCGCGGCCAGGAGGTGTGGCCGGGCCCTAGCCCCTCTCCGTCTAGCTCTAGGTGTCCCTCGGTAAAATAATGACTTTTGCTTTTGTCCCGTCCAATTCCGAGAATATTCATTTTTTGACTTTCCTGGAACCAAAAACAGCAGAAAACAGGCAGCTAGCAAGTGGCTCTTATTAATAGGTTAGTCCAAGAAATCATATGAAATGTACTCCAAAGTGTGGACAAAACATAAGAAAGTAGATAAAACCAAGCATGGAACATCAAAAATTATAGATACATTTGCAATGTATCAACATCCCCAAGCTTAAATCCTGCTCGTCCTCGAGTAGGTAAGTGATAAAAAGAAAGAATAATTTTTGAGGTGACATGCACCATCACAAACTTGATCAAAGTATTTGTAAAACATTCAAAGCTGGGATCATAGTACTTTAATCATAACATGAAAGACAAAGTTCTAGCAATAAGACAAAGAAACTATCATGCAACATGAAAAGGCACAAACAAAAGATTAATGGATAACAATGATTTGCAAGACGTTTGTTTGTTTCACATAAAGAAAACATAGCATAGTGGCATTCAGTTGTCCCTCATAGAGTAGCAAATATACATGCATAGGACACCTTCAAAGTTCATAAGAGTGACTAGATACAAATAGTTTAAAACAAGCAAGATCAAGGTATGCATCAACCAACAAGTCTTGGGACAATGCACATAGAACTAAGAATGGCCACTATGCTCTCAAAGTAGGTGCATAAAGATAGAAGGTGGAGACTCAATATAAAAGTAAAAGAAAGGCCTTCATAGAAGGACGTAGGGATTCAAGTCCCATAAAGAGCTTCCAAAAATTATGGTACTTATTAGCTTTCAGCTCTCATTGCCCCTATCATAAGCATCTTGAAGGTGATTAAGGTTAAAGCGACACAACTAAGAGGATATGCTTGACAAGTTATAAGCCGAAATCTCATGCCCCTTACTTACGAAGACCGAACCTCATGCTACTCAACTTTAGTCACTAGCAAGCTCTTGTCATTGTAATTACATATGTATCATCAAGAACCACCAACGGGGTACCCCTTGCACATGATACAGGAGCTATCCCATAATCAAAATGACAAGGTAATCAGACAATGAGCATCTCAGCGATCTTTTTATTTGCTATTTGCACAGGTTTTTATTTAGGATGCTTCATAGAATGCTCATTATGGTGATGCTGCAAGTTTCCACCATGATGAGGCATGGCTTAGGCTAGCGTCCCAGGCGTTTCTCTAACACACATACAAACTCCATGATCTTACAAGTTCCACTTTTATTTCGCACCGCCGGGATCCATAAGCAAAAGAACATGATATCAACAGGGTACAAAGTACATGTGCAATGTTGAAAGTGTTCCCCATGATACATGGTTCTGCTAATTTCAACTTATAAAGCGCAAGCATATACGCAACAAAGAAGGACCCAATGGTTCAAGTTTATTAAATACAAAAAAGTAAAGTGTGCCATCAAGTTTGTGAGAGCTTTAATCACTAGTTTTCTCATAACAAGTTTAATTTGGAAGGTAAACAAAAGCATGAATATACTTGGAATAGCATATGCTAGTAGGTAGTTATGGTGGACTCTTTGGAATAACTTGGTTTAAGGAGTTGGATGCATGAGTGGAACTCACACTTGGTTATGGAGTCTAGCAAAAGACTGGGAGCAACAAACTAAGAGAGCAATAATGGCCATAATCATGCAGTGCGACAAAACATCATTGATCAAAGCATAAAGTGATACTACAAGTTGAAAACTAAAGGATCATAAAGGCTATGCTGACTTGGTATAGTCGTAACATGGTGTGAGCATGTTCCAAGTCAACCCAAATAAAGCATCAAAGGGGAATACCACAATACTATGCTTTAATATGCTAAAACAACGCATGATCCTTCCAAGGAACATTAAGAAATATCAATTGTTTATAACAAGTCATGCTACAGCAAAGAATACTAAGCATAAAGCCAAAACAATATCAAGCATGGCTCGACAAAGCATAGGCCACGGTCAAAAACAAGCTCTCTTTACCATACCACTTAAGCATGAACTTTCCTACTCTTTTCCAATCCAAACCAAACTATTTGAAAACCAATGTATGAAAGAGGGGGTCCAACCAATTTATTCAGCAAACTAAGCAAACCAAGCAAACTAAAAACCAAAACAAAAATGAAAAAGAAGACGCTCCAAGAACAACACAACTGTGCATGAAACAATAAAAATGAAGCGTTTGGAAGAAACCTGGGATTTTTATTGATGAAGAGGGGGATGCCTTGGGCATCCCCAAGCTTTGACGCTTGTACTTCTTAGATATTTCTTGGGGTGACACGCGTGGCATCCCCAAGCTTGATCTTTAGTCCATCCTTCATCTCATTACTCATTCCTTCCATACACCTGAAATTTTTCCTTCATACAAAACTTCACACAAGCTTTATTAGCAACATTAGTGCACTCAAGATAATAAGTCTTTAGGTTCAGTTCTAACACCAATAAAGCTTTCATTAAAACACAAGCTATTGTAGTACTTCCCTCAAAAATCTCAATTCCCAAAGAGAACTCAAAAAAGAACCAAAAGAAGCAAATGCAGAAAATGATAGAAATCTGTCAAAACAGACCAGCGGGTAAAGACGAATTTTTTCGAAGACCTTCTGTTGCTCAAACCGAAAAGTGTTGAACTATCGAATGTTAGATAACAACCTGGGGCAGAAGCACAAACATTTACGCCTCAAAAGGCCATACATAGATTTTACACGAATTTTTACGGTGAAGCACAGAAATCTGTTTCGGGACAACAACTTTCCCAATCATTACTTCTCTCTCATTAGAGGTTACTCTTGGCACAAAAAGCAAATAAAAAGGATAAGGAGCGGTTATTACAGAAGTAATAACTTCCAAGACTCATCTAAAACTTATGGGTTATCTCCCAATAAGTACTTTTCTTTAACGCCTTTAAGTTAGGCATAAGAAGCAAGAAAAAGGATCAAGTGTTCTAAAATGAAGAAGCAATAAGATTAATACCAGAAATATCTTCAACAAGGCAAGGTATCTCATCCAAATAAGTTCTAGAGGATCCTCTCTCAATGCTCTTGGGTTCACTATTTTCATCAAACGGGTTTTCAGGAATAATCCAATCAAGATTATTTTCTATGGCTTCATGCATTGCTACAAGTTTAAAAGGTATTAGTATCTTAGTTTCCTCCCCGTTAGGTTCAGTTTTGTCCATATTTTCTCGTGTACCAATAACATATACACATGAGCCTAGCTTATTAAAACGTTCAAAAACTTTCCTAGCTTCCTTGGCAACATCATAGAATTCCTTAAGCAAAGTTTCCAGAATAAAATTTCTTTTTTTAGGGTCATGAATTTCTTTAAGTTTAGGAAACATTGCTTGAATTAAGGGATTAAGTTTAACAAACTTAGATTCCAACATGTGAACTAAAGAAGCTGCAGAAATTTCATAGTTTGGAGCAAGTTCTGCAAGGGATCTATCCTCATGTTTACTAACATGATTAAAGAATTCTTCAATATTATCTTTTCCAATTATAGAGCCACTACCTATTGAGAGGTCTTTCAAGGTGAATTTAGGGATCAACATGGTGAGCTAAGGAAGAGGTAACAACTATGGGAAGACTTAATTTTTTTGTGTTTTTAAATAAAGAAAGCAAACTTGTAAAACTATTTTTTGTGTGTTTTTGATAAAGAAACAAACAAAGAAAACAAAAGAAACTAAGCAAAACGAAAATAACAAAGTAAAGAGATTGGTTATGAGGGACTCCCCTTGTGAAGATGTCCTTGACTCCCCGGCAACGGCGCCAGAAAAGTAGCTTGATGGCCCAAAATATATCGAGCTTGTTGGGGAACGCCAAGAGGAAGGTATGATGAGCACAGCAGCAAGTTTTCCCTCAGTTTGAAACCAAGGTTTAATCGAACCAGTAGGAGCAAGGAAACACCCCAAAGGTGTTGCTAGATGAGCCTTTGCAGGGCGCACTACCGGTGCTAGTAGCAACATGGAGACCTGCACAACACAACCACAAAACTTTGTCCCCAACTTGTGATGAGGTTGTCAATCTCACCGGTTTTGCTGACAGCAAAGGATTAAACGTATCGAATGGAAGAAAGTAATAGTTTGCAGAAAGTAAACACAAAGCAGTAAACAGTTGATTGTAGATTGATTGTAAAAGAAAGGATCAGGGTCCATAGTTCACTAGAGGTGGTTCTCCTTAAGATAGATAACATGCTGGGTGAACAAATTACAGCGGAGCAATTGACAAACATCGAGAAAGCATACAAGCATATACTACTCATCTTGACTCCTTTGAGATTCGATTGGGCATTACAACATTATACATAGACCGCCATCCAACTGCATCTATGACTAATAATCCACCTTCAGGTTATCATCCGAACCCCCTCCAATATTAAGTTGCACGCAACGGATAATTGCATTACGAATTGCGTGTAAAGTAAACAATACAATTGTTCTATGAACAAAGGATTATTGTTTTCTCCCTAGTAGCAACAGCACAGCTAGTACCTTAGAGATTTATGTCACTTCCCCGGATTACCAGAGGCATGAACCCACTATCGAGCATAAATACTAACTCTTGGAGTTGCTAGCATTTACTTGGCCAAGATAGCTACTAACAACGGAAAGCATGCAAGATCACAAATAACAAAGACATGATAGAATCAATAATCAATCTGAAATAGCATCTCAATATCCATCGGATCCCCGCAAACACAACATGTATGAATTACAAATAGATGATCTTGATCATGAACGGAGCTCACAAGATCTAAACATGATAGCACAAAGGAGGAGAACCAGCCATCTAGCTACTACATAGACCCATAGTCTAGAGATGAACTACTCACGCATCACACCAGAGGCTTGCATGATGATGAAGAAGGCCTCCAAGGTGAATTCCCCTCTCCGGCAGTGTGTCGGGAAGAGCTTCAGATCCCTCCCGGTCTAGGGATGGAGATGACGACGGCTACAGACTCTTTCATGGAATTTTGATCGGATCATTAGGGTTTCCATATCAGAGGCAATATATAGGCGGAAGCGGAGGCCGAGGGGGTGCCTGGGGCGGCCAGACCACCCCCTGGCGTGGGCCAAGCCTGGTCGCGTGGCCAGGTGGTGTGGTCGGGCCCCAGCCCCTCTTCGTCTCGTATTCTAGCTCTAGGTGTCCCTCAGTAAAATAATGACTTTGGCTTTTGTCCCGTCCAATTCCAAGAATATTCATTTTTTGACTTTCCTAGAACCAAAAACAGCAGAAAACAGGCAGCTGGCACTGTGTCTCTTGTTAATAGGTTAGTCCAAGAAATCATATGAAAAGTACTCCAAAGTGTGGACAAAACATAATAAAGTAGATAAAACCAAGCATGGAACATAAAAAATTATAGATACATTTGCAATGTATCAGGCTGTACCTATCAGAATCCATGGGATAGATTTTTATGGCAATCTAATAGTACTTGGAACCAAATGTTTGGAAGTAGTATTACAAATGGATTGGATGTCGAAACATAAAGGATTGATCGACTGTGCCAAGAAAGCCATAGCCATGACCAGTAGCTCTGGAGTATCAGTAGAGCATGTATCTGAAACCTTGCCCCGTCAATTCAAATGCAACAAGAGTCTAGCCCAACCAACCCTAGACCAAGTCAGAGTAGTTTGTGAATACCCCGACGTATTCCCAGATGAATTGCCCGGTATGCCCCCAGATCAGGATATTGAGTTCATCATTGAACTAATTCCTGGAACAAGACCCATAGCTCAGAGACCTTATAGTATGAACCCCTCTGAACTAGTGGAGCTGAAGAAGCAACTTGATGCTATGCTGGAGAAAGGTTTGATTCAACCAAGCACACCACTGTGGAGATCACTTGTTTTGTTTTTGGATAAGAAAGATGGAGGTAACCGTTTGTGCACGGATTACCGAAAGTTGAATGATGTCACCATCAAGAACAAGTACCCATTGCCAAAGATTGAGGATCTGTTTGATTAGTTAATTGGTGCCATAGTGTTTTCTAATATTGATCTTAGGACTGGTTATCATCAACTCAAGATTCGTGCACCGGATATTCCAAAGACTGCCTTTACCACCAAATATGGATTGTATGAGTATACAGTCATGTCTTTTGGATTAACCAATGCCCCCGCTTATTTCATGAATCTCATGAATAAGATTTTTATGAATTTCCAGCATAAGTTTGTCGTTGTTTTTATCGACGATATTCTAATCTATTCAAAGTCAGAAGAAGACCATGAGCGACACCTGAGAACCATCCTTGAAACCCTTAGAGAGCATCAGTTGTATGCCAAGTTTAGCATGTGTGAATTCTGGTTGAAGGAAGTAGGATTCCTCAGACATATTGTGTCAGCAGGAGGAGTCGCTATCGATCCCGCCAAGATCAAAGATGTTGAAGAATGGAAAGCCCCAACCACTCAAACCCAAGTCCGTGCATTTCTCGGATTAGTAGGATATTACCGCAAGTTTGTTGAGGGATTTTCGAGCATCGCAAGACCGATGACCCAATTGTTGAAGAAAGATAAGAAGTTTGAATGGACCGACAAGTGTGAACCAAGTTTTCAAGAGCTCAAGAAGAGATTGATTTCAGCCCCAATTCTGATTATGCTAGATATCAATAAGCCTATTGATGTGTATTGTGATGCAAGAAGGCAAAGTCATAGCCTATCTGTCCCGACAACTAAAGCAACATGAGCAAAACTACCCTACCCATGATCTTGAACTAGCAGCTGTAGTTTTAGCATTGAAGACATGGCGTCATTACCTGATGGGTAACTGCTGTGAGATTTATTCAGATTACAAGAGCCTAAAGTATATTTTCACCCAGAAGGAGCTGAATCTGAGGCAAAGGAGATGGATAGAGTTAATAAAGGATTATGACCTTGACATTCACTATCACCCCGGCAAAGCCAATGTGGTAGCGGATGCTCTTAGCAGATTGCCGTGTAGATTAAACACCATGATTAAAGAAGCCCATCCAAGTTTGCATGAAGAGTTGGAGCAGTTTCGAACAGAGTTAGTTAACAAAGGATTTTTAGCTAGCATTGAACTTCAACCCACTTTGATCAGTGAGATCAAGGAAGCCAGAAAGGAAATGCAAGTATCGACAGAATCAAACGTCGTATTGGTACAGGAAAGGTACCTGATTTACCGAAGATGAAGAAGGAGTTTTGTGGTACAAAGGACGCATTTGTGTGCCAGCAGATTCAGAGTTGAAACAAGTTATCATGCAAGAATCTCATGATACTCTTTATTCTATCCACCCCGGAGGAACGAAGATGTATCAGGATTTGAAGGAGCAATTTTGGTGGCACAAGATGAAGAGATAAATCGGAAACTACATAGCCAAGTGTGATATCTGTCAGAGAGTCAAGGCAGAACATTAGAGACCCGCAGGACTGTTGCAACCATTGCAGATTCTAGAATGGAAATTGGATTCTGTCGGAATGGACTTTATCACCGGTTTGCCTACATCTAGTAGGGGAAATGACTCTATTTGGGTCATAGTTGATAGACTGTCCAATGTAGCCCATTTTATACCTGTCAAGACAACCTACCAGAGTTTGAAGCTAGCAGAGTTGTACATTGCTAGAATCGTCAGTTTGCATGGAACCCCCAAGACCATAGTGTCGGATCGAGGAACCCAATTTACCTCAAGATTTTGGCAGAAAGTCCAAGAAGGATTGGGAACCAAGTTGAATTTCAGCACATCTTATCACCCGCAGACCGATGGACAAACTGAAAGAGTCAACCAAATCTTAGAAGATATGTTGAGAGCGTGTGTACTAGAATACGGATCAAAATGGGAAGATTGTCTACCTTTCGCAGAATTCTCATACAACAATAGTTATCAAGCCAGTTTGCAAATGGCCCCATTTGAGTTCTTATATGGAAGAAAGTGTCGTACCCTCTTGAAATGGTCGCAAGTAGGAGAGAGTCAGATTTTTAGACCCGACATCCTACGAGAAGCTGAAGAGAAAGTTCACAAAGTCCGTGAGCACCTCAAGACCGCCCAATCTAGACAGAAGAGTTATGCTGACAAGAGACATCGAGACCTGACCTTCAATGTTGGAGATTTTGTGTATCTCAAAGTATCACCCTTGAAGGTAATGCAATGTTTTCAACTGAAAGAGAAGTTAGCCCCCAAATATATTGGAACCTTCAAGATTTTGAATCGCCGAGGAGAAGTATCATACCAACTGGAACTTCCAGAGGAGATGTCAGCCATCCATAATGTGTTCCATATCTCATTACTTCGCAAATGCTTAGAAGTTTCGGAGAAGACCGAAGTTTTCCAGAACATCAATTGCCGAGCCATATATATCAATAAGGATCTGACGTATCGTGAAGTGCCCATCCGTATATTGGAAGAAGCTTTCAGAACCACCAGGACCCGGAGTATCAAATTTCTCAAGATCCAATGGAGCAACCATATCGAAGAAGAAGCTACTTGGGAGCGAGAAGATTACATTAGGACTGAGTTTCCAGATCTCTTTAGTTCCTAGTTTTTCTTAAATCTCGGGATGAGATTTTGTTGAAGGAGGGAAGGTTTGTAACACCCCAAAATCCCTAATCAAGATTATCAAGTTCTAATCACCCAATTTAGGGTCAACAAAAACTTTATTTAATAATTGGAATGTGAATGCATGTGTGATTTGCATTAGTATAGAATTGAGTGCAATTTCCATGCTCGATTGTTACAAATGATGTGAAATGGTTTAAAGATGAATGATACATCATCTAGACCATTTATAAACTAAATCCAAAGAAAAAGAAATCAAATATGAATAAAAAGATCAAATGGTCATTTTGGTCAAAGTTAACCACTGGGTCACTTTGTGTGTTCCTAGAAGAGAAATTCCAACAGAAACATTTCTACTTCTTTTCACCCCTTGCTAGACCAAGTAAAAGTGTATCAAGGCCAACTTTACAAAGTTACAAACACATTCTCCATATCAATTTAATGGACATTTGAAAATTGAATCAAGTGTATGTGGTAAGATCTGACTTTTTCAAAAACCCATCCAACCAATTCCCCTTGGCAAACCCAAGCAACCAGAGACACTCAAAAAATTTGAATCAAAAATTCCAAAGTTTTGTTCTTGCGGCCATTACAATAAACACCTAGCTTGCACTAAACTAACTACTGCCTAACTTCACTATTTTGCATAGTGATCATCGACCATTTGGTCTCCACTTCAATCCCCTGTCTCCCCTGAGTCTAACCAAGCACCAGACCAACCCCCCTTAGCCGTGTGCACAGTGGAGCGCTGCCCATTTTTGGTCGTCGCCAGCCGACCGTGGATAGAGCACCAGGAGCATCCCCGCCCTCGCCCACGACGCGCACTAGACACGCCTCGGTCCACCGCCACCCCTGTCCAAGCCACGACCCCTGCCCAGCCCTGGACCACCCTAGCTACATCGCGCCCACCGTCTCTGCGCCATGCCTAGAGCACGCCAACTCGTCGTAGCCGACCGCCTCGCACGGACCGTGCCTCGCCTTCGCCGCGCACGCTCACGCTCGCCATGACCACAGCAACCCCGCAGACACCCATGTTCGCCGCTGCGTGACCGGCAGCTGCCGCACGCCGTCGCAAACACCTCTACGTCCACGCGGAGTGCCGTATGCACCCGACCAATCCACACCACCCCACGCCGCGCCATTACGCCCATAAGAATCACCAGGGAACACATCACCGTCCACTAGCCTCTGCCACGCTAATAGCCGCATGTAGCGACGCCACCGTCGAGCTCGCGCCCGCACCGTTTGGTCCCCTCGCCGCAGTATAAGTAGAGGCCTTCCCCACCTCCAGTATCCACACCACTGCACTCCCCACTCCTCTCTGATCCTCCCACTTCATCCCACAGAAAGGCGAGCTCTCTCGTCGGAATTTGGCCAGAGCCCACCGCTGCTGGAGGAGAAGGGCGCCATCGATTTCGACCACCCCAAGACCTGCCGTGACCATGCCATGAACCACCGTCATCTACCAGGTAGATCGCCCCTGTCGCCGACCCTAGCTGGATCCCAGGTGAGCCTAGCCAGACCCCACCGCCGCGCTAGGTTAAATGTCTCGCCGGAGCAGTTCGTCATTGACGATGACTCCCGGCTATTATATTAGAATTAGATCGTAGGGCTCAGATTCGTAGATAGTCTCGCTGACGAGTGGACCCCCTCTATCAGCAGCCCGCTATGCTGTACAGTGCAGTTGGGCCGGCTCGTTTAGCTTTCCCGCTCAGGCCTGGAAATTCAAATAATGATTTTCCTTTTCAGTTTAAACTAGTGTCTTTCCACAGATTCAAAAATCAATTCAGAGAGTTCCACTGAACCAAATTGCATGATTCAAATTTTGCTAGAAAGGTATAGATATAATCTAGAGCAAAAATAACAAGACAGAGACTTTTCCAATATCAAACTTTTTCAAAAATCAACCATAAATGCTTTTGATTTGATTCCAACTCTCAAAAATCACATTTGATAAGATCTATCTGAATATGTAAAAATATTTAGGTTTGCATGCAGTGACTTTGGACTAGTACCAAAATAATGGTATTAGGGCATTTCTAGTCACTTTAAATCTATTAAATGATAATCTTAAACTTTATAAAATGTGACCAACACCTTAAATCACATTCCCATGTATTAGAATATGGGGTGATGACATGTGTCAACATGATCCCATATTTTAATTGGAGAATATTAAATCTTAAGTATTTTTTAGTGAGTAGAAATTACTTTTCTAAAATAAGATAAATAAGACTATGTCTTTATTTCATGTGATGATTGTGATGATGCTAGATCATCAAGTGTGAGCCTTAGTGTGCTAAATACACTTAGTTAAGTATTGTTTGGTGATTGTGTACCCCGTATTTATTTATAGACGATAGTACCGACCAAGGATACGAGGAGGAGGAGTACTACCAAGCAGAAGACGAAGACAACTTTAATCACTTCACTAACCAAGGCAAGCTAGCATTATACAAGTTAACCTGGCAAGCTATTATGTGCAAGCTAGCATTATACAAGTTAACTTGGCAAGCTATTATGTGCAAGCTAGATCTTTTGAAGCAAACACTTGCAAGTATTAAACCAAGCAAGATGCATTAGGCATGCTTTGGTTATATACCTTTGACTTATACCAATCCAAAGTTTTACTTGCAAGCTTTATTCTCTTACTTTATCAAAGTCTTTACTTTAGTTAGTGCTTTGTGAGTATTGGGAAAAATAGTATAGATAGCATAAAGAGTATAAAACTAGGACTGTACTTAGATGTCATTCTATGGCATGAGATAGAAGATTAGCACCCCTCATTAGTGAACACTCTTAACCTTAGTGGCTAGTGCTAAGCATAAAACTTGATCACTTTAGATGGGAATACTTGGTGAAAATGATTATGAAAACATTGGAATGATGCTTCATTCTATTGAAATGTTTTGACATGTGTTGAGAAACACAATGGTTTGATGATGAAAATGTTGAGGCATGAGCCTTAGCCCTTTATAAAAACTGATGGTTGGGTTTGGATGCGATACCATTCCAATTTTACCGTACAACCATAATACCTGAATTGGGTAGGGCTTAGCCAGAAGTTTATGTGCCTTAGTATGAGTTCCCTGGCGGGGGAGGTTTGAGCTGAGGCTACCTCTTGATGATGTCCACCTATATAGTGCCCAGGATGGCAGATGGCCATGGCTGGGAGGCCAAGCTCATAGGGGAGGTGCCTATACTAGGGTGTGTAATTGAAAGGTTATGATTGATTATCCACATACTAAGTATGATTGGTTCAGGGTTATCCCTGACGGATGTATCAAATTTTGTGGTGAAAGTGTACCACCTCTGTAGAGTGTCAAACTATTTGAATAGCCGCGTCCGCGGTTATGGACTGTTGGAGTGGCCATACTGTTCCGTCGTCAGATGTTTTCAAAATGACTTGTGAAGTGAACTGTGAATTTGACTTAACCACAACAGGGTTGTGGATATGAAAACTAGTTTCCCACTTAAGTGATTTAGAATATTAAATTAGTTTTCTTTACTTCTAAACTTAGTTTAGATAAACCTCGCTTTTGGCAAATAAACCTAGAGCTTAAGATTCCTACTAGAGCTACCTTACTTGTTAGTGATAGTTTGCGAGTACTTAAAGAGTACTCATGGCTTTGTCCCTGGCTATTCCCATGGCCAGACTATGAGGAGGACTACCAGGATGATGGCAGCAGGAGGTCTATGACAACTAGGATCATATCCCATCGTCAGCATTCCTTGTGACCCTGAAGATGGAGCCCACTACTACGCTTATTATTTTGCTCCTTGTTTGTATTAAGACTGGATCATGAGATCCTTTATTTGTGTAAGACCTTATAATGGTGTGTAATGGATGATGTACAATGATATCCAATCTGTTATGTCTCGCAAAAATGGTAATCCTGAGATTACGAGGTATGGCATAACAGGCATCTGGGATTAAAAATCCGGGTGTCAACACCCGGATTCCTCACCAGGCTACGTTTCTCGGAAGGTAGTACCTCCCAGTGTCAGCCTAGCGGAGGCCAGACCTCTGTTGTTGCCGCCGAGCCGACGACGAGGATGCGGGATGGACATCCTAAAGTAGGCATGATCAAAATAACAAATTCCTAAGTGTGTTGTTGGTCCAAATTGATGTCAACAAATCGAAATAAAATCAAATTTGTACTATATTATATACTATTTCTATCTCTATTTTCTATTTTCTATTTCTCCTAAACTAAATAATCCCTAAACTAAATAATCCCTAAGCAAATAAAATAATACCTAAACTAAATAATCCTGAAACCTAATAAAACTGAGAAAACCTAAACTAATAAAATCTAAATTAATAAACCTAAACTCTATAATCTAAACTAATAAAACATAAACTAATGATATCTAAACTAACAAAAAATATAAAAATATATTCGGAGCACTTACATGCAGAGCTCCGGTGAGGGGCGACACGGGGCCGGGCGACGCATGGACGTGCGACGCGGGGACGGCTGGGCGGTGCGGAGGATCCTCCTCCCTGCTGGCAGTGCGGGCGGTGTAGGGATGGGCGGCGGGGGGCTTCTCCTCCTGGTGACGCGGGGGTGACAGAGCTCTGCGCGGCAGAGAAGATGAAGTGGAGGTGTCCCAGCTCGTGGCTCGAACCAGGAGGAGGTGGTGGGTATTTATACCCACCCACATTTAGTCTCAGTTGGAGCCACCAACTGGGACTATAGGGTAGCCTCTAGTCCTGGTTTGCGCCTCCAACCGGGACTAGATGTGTTTTCGGCCGCCGCGTTTTGCACACGCCACACCCCTTTAGTCCCGGTTGGAGGCTCAAACGAAGACTAAAGGTATTTGGTAATTGTTTTATTTACAAAAGCCAGAAAATAAGCAAATATTATAAAATCAATATCTATCATACTATAATGAAGAAACTTATATTATATATATAAAAAAATTAAAAAAAGAAGATCTATAATTTAAATCTGTTATCTTACTCTGTTATACAACTAATATGTTTTTCATTTAATTGACTGATCTAAAACCATTTTCTATTTTTTAAAATAGTTAGTCTAACAACTAAAACTAGTAACTAGGACTAAATATATTTCGAGGGCATTTAGTCCCGGTTGGAGCCTGATAAGTGCATATTTGCATCATGTTTTACATTATTATTTTGCATTGTAGATGTAGGATTTTGTAATTTATGGCGTTCGCGCGCATATTTTATGTCTGTGTTCACCAGGATCAAGACAGATGATGGATCCAATGGATACAATTATTGAAGCAGTTGTACTGTGGAGAAAAGGAGTCAAAACAATGTAAATCGCTTATTTAGGAAATATTAATAATACCAGAAGAAAACTAGAAGCGAACGAAGGAGGCAGAGAGCGTAATGACCAACTATACGGCGGCAGAATTTCTTCCGCCCATATAGCTCCCGCTGTATAGTTGGCGCCACCTCCGCCTCATCAAATAGTTTCACCCTGTGCAATTGGTTCGAAGAGACGACATACAGAACACCCAGAAATCACAGAAACCTCACCTTCGGAAGGCATCTGGAGGGGGAACTCATCTGCCAGTGATCCATCTTCACTCTACGCAGATCCGGGAGGCTAAGGCATCGATCTTCATCATCCACCGCTGCATCACCACCATCTCTATCCATCCCATCTACATCTTGTGTAGATCTTGTTGTAATTCCTATACTTGTTGTGGATTTATACAAGTACTATTCATCTATGATTGTTTCCATTATCATTGTCATGATGTTGATTTCCTCCATGTCTGAGTAGATCATTAGTTCTTAGGGAGATGGAGAAACCCTAGTATGAGACTGAAATAAGATAAAGTCTATTATGATATTCATCATTGTGACCATGTGTTAGATTCTCTACATCTTGATGTTGAGAGAAGTCGACCTCTCAATATTTGCCTCTCGTGAGGACTTGATGGAGGGAACTACTTGTTGGTAGATGAAGGCGTGCTAGCACTTACAGTGACTATAAAGCTATTAGCAATCCTTACGTATGAACTTGGCAAATCGAGGAAACTCACGGAACACTATCCATGCCATGGGATACGTTCTACGGGATTATGTCCCTTAATAGCGTAGTAATTCGATTGATGTCGATTGCTGACTGTTGTGGTTATGAGGATGATGTGAGCAGTGGTTGTTTCCTATTCGTCCACATTCGGAGTTCCTCCCACACATACATAGTTGAGAATGTTCATGATGATAATCTTTATCTTAGATCTTTACAATACTAGTGGTGTATCCGCTACTCCCTGAGAACACTTTTTCCCTACTGCATTTCCAATCTTTCTTTACATACGCGATACTTACTTTCTGTATTAAGTTACTTTGCTTTACTTTACTATTGCTCTTATACCCAAAAACACCTTTTTACACATTATTCATATTTTATCTTGTTACTTAGAACTCTATCTAGCATTTGTATCACAATATTTATCTCGAGAATTATTAGACTTTAGACTCCCACTCCATGTGGGATCGATATCTTTATTTCGAAACTAGCTACAAGCTGTGCACTTGCAGTCATCAAGCTATTTTCTGGCGCCGTTGCCGGGGAGCTAAGCGTTGTAGGTCTTTTAGTTTTTGCTTATTTATTTTTGTCTTGCTAAATTTTGTTTTGAGTTATAGGTTTCCACCAACATGACGGAGTTCGAGCATATGACTAGTGCTAACCCACTCAACCACTTTGGGAAGCCCTATGATATTTATAAAAGAGACAACTCCAATGAGAAGACAAGGGGGTTTGAAATAAATCCTCTACTACTTAGTATTCTACATAAGAAGCAATTTACTGGAGATGGAGAAGATCCTGATCCATATGAGCATATTGCATGTTTTAAATATATATGTGGCACTATTCTATTGATGGGATATACTGCCGATGAGGTAAGGGTTAAACTTTTTAATCAAACTTTGACAAGTATAGCTCACTCATGGTATAGACCTCTACCCCTGAAGCCACTACTACTTGGGATAATTTAGCTTGTGAATTTCTATCAAAATATTATCCATTATCAAAATCTTTTGGAATCAGGCGTCTTATAATGACTTAGAAGAATCGTTCTAATGAAGGACTAGTAAGAGATTATATTATATTTAAAGATTTACTACGACTATGTCCTCATCATGATTTGCCTTAATGGTATTTACTACATATCTTTTATGGCGGTTTAATTAAACCTAATAAAATTAAACTAGACTCTTTCGTGTAAGGATCCTTTATGAATCTTCCTATACCTAAACCTTGGGCTTTACTTAATAGAATTCGTGATCATAGAGTTTCATGGAATTTGGTCTAGGAAGTGAAGGAGGCGTAGAAATAGAGCATGATTGTATTCATGATTATAATAAAAATTCCATGTGAAAGAATTGTCTAAAGAACTTTATCTGGATTCGGATCTTGTATTGCAAGTTGTTAAAGCTTTTACAGAAGATAATAAAGCTCCAAAGGAGGGTCCAGTCAAGTATGATCCACCACCTGAACTAGAGAAGAAAAGATAAGATAAAGCAATATTTGCCTTCGTAGAACCAATATATGAAGTACCTTTCCCTAACACTGCACAAAAGTATATTTTTTAATATGAAGAGGTCAAAGCAGTATAGGAAAAGAGGGAAGAGGGAAGCGTGCCAGAAATCAAGGAACATCTGAAGGAAAACTAACCAAGGAAGCAATTATGGCTATGTACTCACACTATAACATAGTTGAACTTGATGTAGAGACTTCCATATTTGTTGAAGGAAAAACAAAGGTAAAAGATGTGGGTAAGCCTATTCTTCCCTGCATATTTAAAGAAACCTCTCATTATGGTTTATGTGATCTTGGCACCAAAGTTAATGTTATATCATATGATTTCTACCTAGAAATAAAAGAAGAAATAGAACCAGCTACGATTGAGAATACTGATATAACAATTATGTTAGCCAATAAAAATCTTAGAATTCCAATGGGAGTAGTTGACAATGCAACTGTCACAATTGGCAACAAAAACTTTCCTAACGATTTTGTACTTGTTGAGAGCAAGTTCAATAATATAGCCGGTGGTTGGCTATAAGCAAGTGACATGTCATCTATAGTCAGCTATATAGCCAGTATGTACAATAGTTGGCTACAAAAGTGTACTACTTAATCAATATGTGGCCCACTTGTCACTCTCATAAAGTGCCTAGGAGCACGTGCTAGAGCCGGCTCTTAACTTACAGTCGGTTTATCTTCTCTCTCCTCCACCTCACCCAAAGTATACTATTTTATCTCTTATAGCCAGCTGACTGTACCCTATTGTTCTTGCTCTGATATCCCAGCTGACACTTTTTGCCCTATTATTTGGAAGAACCTTTTTGGGTGATATAGGTGCCTATGTTAATTTCAAGAAGGAGATTATGACTCTTAAGCTTGGGGAAAGGAAAATAAATTCCATTTTTCCAAATTTAAAGACAGACCTCCACAAATACAAGAAGAAGAGGGAGAGGCAACCATTGAGGAAATGGCAGCTCTTTTCTTTGGTAATCAAGAAGAAGAAACAAATGAAGATCCAAATTATGAAGAAATAATTATGGAGGACAAGTCCCTAGAAGAACTAGAAGATGAATTCGGTTCACTTCCTATTTTGGGACCTCCAACTGATGAGGCTTTTGAAGATCTAGAAAAGAGAGGGGTGATGACCCACAAGTATAGGGGTGTATCGCAGTATTTTCGATAAGTAAGAGTGTCGAACCCAACGAGGAGCAGAAGGTGCTGGCTAGTGGTATAGATCAGGAATTCTCTGCAAATACTTAGCAAACGGATTTTTAGGGGTTTTTGATAAAGCAAGTAAACGAAGTACGAGTAAATAAAAGATAATAAGAATTAATGCAGCAAGTGGCCCAATCCTTTATGCAGCAAAGGACAAGCTGGTTGTATTACTTAAGATGACCAAACGTTCTCGAGGACACATGGGAAGACTATCAAGTGCTTTCACTTCATATAGTTGATTAATCTTCTTTAGCTTGCTAAGTGTTGTGTGGGTGAACCTGTGCTAATGTACCGACCTTCCTAGGACTAATACATACTTGTGATTATACCCCTTGCAAATATCCGTAAGTACAAGAAAGTAATTAAGGTAGAAACCTAACCACAACTTTAAACTCTAAGACCCTTACGTCCCTTGTGCAATGGTTTCCTAACGGGTGTTCATGTTACTGTCACTCCGGCAACCCCTACGATTAGTAGCCAAATACACAATGCATTCCCCTAGGCCCATATAGGTGAAGTGTCATGTAGTCAACGTTCACATGACACCACTAGAAGAAGTACACCACAACTTAAATATCAAACTATTGAATCTTTCTCAACACAACTCCACTACTAACAACATGACTTCTCTCATGTCCTCAAGAACAAAACGAACTACTCACAAGACATCATATGGATCATGATCAAAGATGGAATAATGATGTATAACAATCTGAACATAAACAATAATTCAATGGTTCACTCAATAGCATCAACTACAAAGAGTAATCAACACCGAGAAAGTTTCCCCTGAGAATTATGCAAGATTCAACCCAATTGTTACAGAAATATGGAGATGGTGATGAGGGTGCTGATGGTGATGATGGTGGTGATGGTGATGATGGTGATCCTGATGAAGTCTAGCTTGATGGTGGTGTTGATGGCGATGATCTCCCCTCTCCGGGAAGGTATTCCCTCGGCAGAATTCTGTTTGCCGGAGAGATCTTTCTCTCTCGGTGTTTTCTGCGTCGTAGATGCGGTGGAATCTTTCTGTGGTCGCTCCCCGAGTCTTAGGGTTTCGGGAGGAATATATACGCCAGAGGGGAGAACCAGAGGTGGGCCAGGGTGGCCACACCACCTGGTGGCGCGGCCTAGGGTGGCCCTTGCCAGGTGGTGGTGTGGGCCCCCTGTGGCCCATCTCCACTCCTCCTTCTGGCATCCTTCGTCTTCTGGAAAACTGGATTTTCTGTATATTTTCCCAGATTTTCTAATCTTCATGAATTTTGCCTCCAAATAGCACCTTTTCCATCAGAATCCTGACTGCAGCGGTCCATGCTTCAAAAGTCATCAACCATGCAAAAACAGATGAAATAACATAAGTATCACCTCTTAATATGAAATATATGAATGAATAACAGTGAATTATGACTTAGAATAGTGATGCAAAATGGACGTATCAACTCCCCCCAAGCTTAGACTTCTCTTGTCCCCAAGAGAAACTGAGCTCAATAAACATGGCCTCAGGTTTATGGAGTGAAGAGTTGATAAAAGAATATGGACAAGAAGCATCACATTCATCAATACATAGATCATAATAGAAGACAACTCACTATTATATAACTTAACTTGCAATAAGTAAAGGAAACACAATAAAGATACATAAAGTGAATCATAATTGGTAATGGCAAACTTAGCTCTTGGTCGAAGAATAGTTGATAATTTGCTGGAGTTCACAAATAACTGGTTATTCAATGATAGCTTTTCAAAGTAGTAAACACCAAGATAAGAGCAAAGCGCAAAACAAGGAACATAAGAAACATGATTGAATAAATCATCAAATGAATGAATGAAACACAACAACTCAAAATACTTGCTGAGATAGAAGGGAATAGTTTTACTGACTCAACTAAAAAGTAAAAGAAAGGCCCTTCGCAGAGGGAAGCAGGGATTGCAAGTTTCATAAAGAGATCCCAAAAATTATGGTACTTATTAGCTTTCAGCTCTCATTTCCCCTATCATAGGCATCTTTAGGTGATTAAGGTTAAAGTGATCAAATATGAGGATATGCTTGACAAGTTGTAAATTGAGAATCTCATGTCCCTTGAATACGAGGTCCGCTCCTCATGCTACTTTTAGTCACCGGTAAGTTCTTGTCATCGTAAGCATATGTGTATCATAGAGAACCGCCAATGGGGTACCCCTTGCCCGATGATACGGAAGAATCCCCATATCAAAATGACAAGGCAAGCAGACAACAAGCATCTCAGCAATCTTCTTATTTACCATGGGAATATGGTGATTTTTTCTCTCTTTCCTCTTTTCATGATCTCTTTTTTTCCTTTTCTCTTTTTTTCTCAATATCAGACTCTTTTTTAAAAGAAGAATGCTTCATAGATGCTCGTTATGGTTACGCTGCAGGTTTCCACCATGTCAGCATGGATTAGACCAGCGGCCCAGGTGTTTCTCTAACACACATGCATAACTCCATGGACTTACAAGCTCCTCTTTCATTTCACAACGACAACATCCATAGACAAAAGAACATGATATCAACTAGGTACAAAGTACTAGTGCAATGTTGAAAGCGTTCCCCATGACAACATGGTTCTGCTAATTCACAACTTACAAAGCGCAAGCATATATGCAACATAGGTGGGCACAATGGTTCAAGTTTATTAAGTGCAAGAAAGTAAAGTGTGCCATCAAGTTCGTGAGAGCTTTAATCACTAATTTTCACATAACAAGTTTAATTTAGAAGGTAGATAAAACAAGAATTTACTTGGAATAGCAATACTGCTAATAGGTAGGTATGGTGGACACAAATGGCATGGTTTTTGGCTTAAGGAAGTGGATGCATGAGAAGTATTCCCTCTTAGTACAGGTTTTTGGCTAGCAAGGCTGGGTAGCAAGTATAAGAGTTGAAGGAAGCAAACAAATATACAATGATAAAGAAAAACATGCAATCTTCCTTGGAAGCACAAAAGGTCTTAACTCGAGAATACTAGACTTATGAGCAAATCCAGAAAGAAAGATGATGAAATTATATTTTTCTTTAGAGTACTTTTATCTTTTCATTCGACTCTCAAAAATAGTGTTGCTACTGACAGAGCCAGATTTTCCAAAACCAACTAAATTAACTCAATTATCCCAAAGTGATACCAATACTAACAACAATATCAATCATATAACCTCGAATTGAAAACTAATATATGATATGTAAAAGAGTAAATGATAGAACTTCTCATTAATATTCCATAACGGCAACTCACACCAAGGGATACATATCTAACAAGAGAGGGGACACTTTCATAATGCAAACCATCCTACATGATAACTTATCTATTCATGATATGACTCTACTAAAAAGGTAAAAACATAGAAGATAGTGATGTGATACCGCCACACTCCCCCAAGCTTGGAACAAACCAAGGGGATGCCAAACCTGATGACGAATTACTCCTTCGGTGGTGGTGGTATTCTCTTGATGAGCTCTTTGATCAATTTCCCCAAGTCCTCAATCTTGAAGGTGAGAGTATGAATCAACCTTGAATTTTCTTCAATGCGGCTCATGATCGTGTCGGGTTGCGGATCCTAGCTCTTGCGATTTCCCCCCACTCTACTTCCTTGAAGTCTTCTTTCCCTGCATAGCATGGATCTGAACAGTGATGAGGAGGCTTACCTCCAATTGACCTGGCAGGGTTTGCCACCACTCCAATGCTTGCAATGGTAGTTCCAGTGTGCTTTAACTCCTCTTCATCTTCACTCTTGATCTCCTTCTCCTGCCCAGGGTCTTGGAGATCTTCCTCCATAGGCTCCTTCCCCTTATCCTTCGCAGACACCATTGTGCTTCTAAACTTTCAAAAATAGTTCCTGGCAGAAACAGATCGAAACGAAAACACGACGAGAACATGATATACGAACCTCGCGGGATCCGGGGGATTATATATTACGAAGTTTCGCAACAAAAGGAAGGTACTGGGAGAAAACGAGTCGGAGGCGGAGTCCGGAGTGGCCACACCATCTGGTGGCGCGGCCAGGGGTGGGCCCGCGCCACAGGGTGGTGTGAGCCACCCTGGCTCCGTTACCGTCCCTCTTTTGCTTCATAACTTTTCCTTATTGGCTAAAAACATAAAAAATATAATTTGACAGAACTTTCGCAGAACTTTTCTTATCAGAACTGTTACCTATTTGAAAACAGACTCTGCAGGTCTCTGAATTTGGTATCTAGTAGATTCTTCCAGAGTCACCACTTGAATAACATCAATATCTTCATCTTCATACACTTATTACTTGAGTCATGAAACCTTTCACTTCCTTATTGCACCATTATCTCCACTACCTGGAAATTTCTTTCATACAAAACTTCGCATAGTTCTCATTAGCAACATTAGTATAAATGAAGTGATAAAACCTTTTGAGTCCAACTTCAACTGAAAACCATCAAAACATAAGCTACTGTAGCAACTCCTTCCGAAAACCCAAAAACAATTCAAAAAGAAAATCGAATAAAGAAGCAAATGCAAGAGCGGCAAAATCTGTCAAAACAGACCAGCAGGTAAGATCAATTTTTTCGAAACTCTTCTGTTGCTCAAATAAAAAAGTGCAAAAGTAACGAAAGTTAAATAACAAGCTGGGTCAGAAGCATAAAAAATTACAGCTCAATCCTACATATAGAGATCTCTCACGAATTTTTACGGTGAAGCATAAAAATCTGTTTCGGGACAGCAACTTTCCCAAATCTTACTTCTCTCTTATTAGAGGTTGATCTTGACACAAAAAACCAAACAAAAAGGATAAGGAGACGTTAAGTAATAACTTCCAAGACCCAAAGAAATAAAAACAAACTGAAAGCAAAAATAAATTGGCTGTCTCCCAAAAAGCTCTTTCTTTATAGCCATTAAGATGGGCATGATAATTTTGAGGGTGCTCACATAGGAATATGAATTGAGTTGAAAGGGAGCATTAAGAAGCAAAAATACACACGTTTAAGTCTAACCCACTTCCTATGAAAGGGAATTTTGTAAACAAACAAGTTGTTGAAACCAGAAACCACTAGCATAAGAAGGCAAAAGAAGTGCAACATAAAAACTTTCAGCATAAAACAAGGAAACTTGAGATTATTGAGATGCATAAGAACACTTTTCCCTCTCTCATAGTAACTTTCGGTATCATGCATAAACTTAACAATATAACTATCACAAGGACCATCGTGACAATGATCGCTTATTCTAACAGAAAACACAGGAATACTAGCTCTCATAACACTACTTTGTGAAACAATATTAGAGGTATCCTTACAAAGGATAGTGTGTCCCTCTTCTACATATTTAGTAACAAAAGTCTTTCACGTTTGCTATTATAGGTTCATCAACCATTTGTTTATCAGATTCAACAGCTTTGCTTATACTTTCATCAACCATACTAGCTATCATAGAATGTTCCTTTATCTTAACTGGGAAAGGCATTTTCTCAATATAAGGTTCAGGTAAAACATGATTAACAGTATAAACTTCAGTATTTCTTGCAGGAACACTCTTAGCAATATCTTTATAAGGTTCATGATACTTATTCCACTTCTTTTTAGGCACTTCAATATAGGAAGCAAAAGCCTTAAAATAAGAAGCAGTAGCTTGAGAGTCTAGACCATATGCATTTTTAATATTTTGAAAGTCATCAGTTCCCATAAAAGATTCAATGCATTCATAATCATAATTTATACAGACTTTCTTCCTTTGTCATTCTCCCAAGCTTCAGCATTGTCTTGAATACGGTCCGGAAGATCCCATTTAGCTTCTTCTTCCAAGCGGGTGAATGATCCAGCACAAGATGCATCCAATAAATCCTTATCATGTAGAGGGGGCCTTGCATAAAAGTTATTGATAATAATATTGTTGGGGACCTCATGAATGGGACATTTGAGCATTAGTAACTTCAATCTCCCCCAAGCTTGAGTTGTACTCTCTCCATCAAGAGGCCAAAAGTTGTATATTTGATTCCGATCTTTATGAATCTCACTAGGAGGATAAAATTTTGAATAAAAGAGAGGCACTATTTCCTCCCATTCCAGAGCTTGACCATTCTTCAACAGCTTATACCATTCCTCAGCTCTTCCTTTCAGTGATAATGAGAATAACTTCTTCTTAACTTGATCTGTAGTAATACTTGCACACTTGAACAACCCGCATAATTCGTGTATAAAGAGTAAATGATCACCGGGATGGACAGTTCCATCCCCAACATAGTGGTTATCCATAACACGATCAATAATTCTTGTAGGTATTTTAAAAGCATCACTCTCAGCAGGTGGTGGTTCATCTACTACCTTAGCAGTGGTAGTAGCATTACCAAATAAGAAACTCAGCGAATTATCCATAACGAAAATAAAGCAACTAACAGAAATAAACAATACTCACAGTAGAAGTTTCCTTTACCAGTTCCACTCTCCAATAGCGCTTCACTCCCCGGCAACGGCGCCAGAAAACAGTCTTGATGACCCACAAGTATAGGGGGTGTATCGCAGTATTTTTGATAAGAGTGTCGAACCCAACGAGGAGCAGAAGGTGCTGGCTAGTGGTATGGATCAGGAATTCTCTGCAAATACTTAGCAAACGGATTTTTAGGGTTTTTTGATAAAGCAAGTAAATGAAGTACGAGTAACTAAAAGACAATAAAAATAAATGCAGCAAGTGGCCCAATCCTTTATGCAGCAAAGGACAAGACGGTTGTATTACTTAAGATGACCAAACGTTCTCGAGGACACATGGGAAGACTGTCAAAGTACAAGAAAGTAATTAAGGTAGAAACCTAACCATAGCTTTAAACTCTAAGACCCTTACGTCCCTTGTGCAATGGTTTCCTAACGGGAGTTCAGGTTTCTGTCACTCCGGCAACCCCTACGATTAGTAGCCAAATACACAATGTATTCCCCTAGGCCCATATAGGTGAAGTGTCATGTAGTAGACGTTCCCATGAAACCACTAGAAGAAGTACACCACACCTTAAATATCAAACTATTGAATCTTTCTCAACACAACTCCACTACTAACAGCATGACTTCTCCCATGTCCTTAAGAACAAAACGAACTACTCACAAGACATCATATGGATCATGATCAGAGATGGAATAATGATGTATAACAATCTGAACATAAACAATAATTCAATGGTTCACTCAATAGCATCAACTACAAAGAGAAATCAACACCGGGAAAGTTTCCCCTAAGAATTATGCAAGATTCAACCCATTTGTTACAGCAATATGGAGATGGTGATGAGGGTGTTGATGGTGATGATGGTGATGATGGTGATCCTGATGAAGTCCAGCTTGATGGTGGTGTTGATGGCGACGAACTCCCCTCTCCGAGAAGGAATTCCCCCGACAGAATTCTGTCTGCCAGAGAGATCTTTCACTCTCGGTGTTTTCCGCCCTACAGAGGCGGCGGAATCTTTCTGTGGTTGCTCCCCGAGTATTAGGGTTTCAGGAGGAATATATACGCCAGAGGGGAGAGCCAGAGGTGGGCCAGGGCGGCCACACCACCTGGTGGCGCGGCCTAGGGTGGCCCGTGCCAGGGGTGGTGTGGGCCCCCTCTGGCCCATCTCCACTCCTCCTTCTGGCATCCTTCGTCTTCTGGAAAAATAGGATTTTCCATATATTTTCCCAGATTTTCTCATCTTCGCGAATTTTGCCTCCAAACAGCACATTTTCCATCAGAATCCTGACTGCAGCGGTCCATTCTCCAAAAGTCATCAACCATGCAAAAACAGATGAAATAACATAAGTATCACCTCTTAATATGAAATATTTTAATGAATAACAGTGAATTATGACATAGAATAGTGATGCAAGATGGATGTATCAAGGGGGCGAGGAATTACCACCCCAGAGTTGAAGACTCTATCAGATAATCTAAAATACAGGTTTTTAGATGATACCAATAAATTTCCTGTTATTATTAGTGCTAAACTTTTAGGAGAAGAAGAAGAAGAACTCATGAGGATACTTAAGGAGCATCGCCAAGACTTTGGGTACTCAATGGATGACTTAAAGGGCAGTAGCCCCATGATAGCCGTCCATCAAATATTCATGGAAGAGGGTGGTAAACCAGTTGCAGAATTTAATAGAAGATTAAATCCTGAAATGAAAGAAGTGGTAAGAAAAGAAATTGTACGCCTACTAGATGCAGGTATAATTTATCCTGTTAAAGAGAGTGATTGGGTAAGTCCTGCTCATTGTGTTCCTAAGAAGGGTGGTTTTACTTTTGTTCCTAATGAAAACAATGAACTAATACCTACTAGAACTGTTGTTGGGCACCGGATGTGCATAGATTTCAAGAAATTAAATAAAGAAACTAGGAAAGATCATTATCCATTACCGTTCATAGATCAAACTTTAGAAAGGTTAGCAAATCATACTCATTTTTGTTACTTGGACGGATATTCTGGTTTCTCTCAAATAAATGTTCATTCGGATGACCAACTTAAAACAACTTTCATAAGTCCTTACGGTTTACATGCTTACCGACGTATGCAATTTGGTCTATGTAATGCTCCAGCTACTTTTCAATGATGTATGACTGCTATTTTTTCTGATTTTATAGAACTTATAATGGAAGTATTTATGGATGATTTTTCTATCTATGGAACTTCGTTTACTAGTTGCTTGGATAATCTCAAGAAAGTTTTGCAGCGTTGTGAAGAAACTAATCTTGTTCTAAACTAGGAGAAGTGCCACTTTATGGTCAAAGAAGGTATAGTCCTTAGACACAAAGTATCAGGTAAGGGAATTGAAGTGGATAGATCTAAGGTTGAAGCAATAGAGAGAATGCCACCACCTAGGGATATTAAAGGTATAGGTTTTCTTAGTCATGTGGGTTTTACAGAAGGTTCATTAGAAATTTCTCTGGGATATCTAAACCTTTGACTAACCTCTTGCAAAAGGGAATGAGATTTAATTTGATAATAAGTGTCCTGAAGCCTTTGATAAACTAAAAAATTCTTTAACTCGTGCTCCAATCATTAAACCACCTATCTGGGATACAACCTTTGACTTAATATGTGAAGCTAGCGATGACGTTATAGGAGTAACTCTTGGACAACGTATTGGTCATAGATTTAATATTATACATCATGCTAGTATAACTCTCAATGGTGCTCAAAAGAATTATCCTAAGGAAGAAAAGGAACTGTTTGCTGTATTTTTCTCTTGTGATAAATTTCGTTCTTATATAGTTGATGCAAAGGTGAGAGTTCATACGGATCGTGATGGCTTAAAAGAACTCCTTGAGAGGAAAGAACATAAGCCAAGACTGATCTATTGGATTCTTTCACTTCAAGAATTTGAGTTGCAGATTATGTAGAGGCAAGAAATAAAGATATTAGATGCAGTGTCCTTGCTTGCCCAGGAGGACACTAATCTTATTGAGAGGAACTTTAGTCCTGGTGATTTTCGTTTACGGGAATTATTTGATGAACTAAAGTCAATTCCTCTAAGAGAGAAGGAGTCCTTATTGTGGGAGGAACTTTTCATCCCCGATTAAGCAAGTGGTAAGTGAAAGGTAAGTGTTCTTACCCAAATAAGTGATTTATTTTCACAATTTTTACTCTTGAAATTTTTATTTTCGAATTCCTTGTGTTTTTCTAAAGTTTTAGAGGGGTTTTACCAACTATACGCGTGGAGCTATATGACCGGAGCGGAAGCTCCCGCCATATAGTTGGTCGTTAAACTCTCTGTATCATCTTCGTGAAATTATTTTGATATCTGAGCCTATACGATCGTAACTATACGACCGGAGCAAAAATTCCGGCCGTATAGTTGGTCGTTGAACTCTCAGATAGTTTTGCTTTTTGGTGTCTGCATCTATATGGTCGCAACTATATGACCGGAGCAAAAAATTCCGGCCGTATAGTTGGCCGTTAAACTCCTAGGCACTTTTGATTTTCAGTGTTTGAAACTATACGGTAGCAACTATATGACCGGAACAAAAATTTCGGCCTTATAGTTTGTCATTAAACTCTCGAACACTTTTTTGTTCGATCTTTCTTTATTCATCTAAAAAAATGTTATTGTCGGTTCTGAGTCGCGATTTAATCGACCTGGACTCGAGATATTAGAAATATCTGCCCGGAACCAACTATACGGCCGGACATATATGGGCCGCGCTCGTATAGTTGGTCGTTACATGGCAGGTTACTTCCAAATCCGTGATTTAATTTTCTGTTCCGTTTGGTTTCTTTTCTTGGACGACAATTTGGTGTTTCTCGCGAGTTTTACGGACCCCTGGCCCCTATTATATACTGCCATTGTCTATCTCTCTAATCGCAATCTACAGAAACCAATCTACCTCTTATTTCACGAGAGGGCTCTCAACCAAGGGATAGAAGTCAAGAAGAAGGGCTACCATGGAGACTGGGAGCAACAGCGACCAAGGCAAGGAGACCGAGACCATCCATATAGAGTTCCTCGACACCGACCATGGGTGTCGGAAGAGGGACTTGAAGGCCCTGGAGCTGAAGATTGAGGAATTGGACAAGGAGAAGCCAGGGACACCCAAACACCTTTGATTGCTGCGACTTTATCTTGATAAACTTGATGAAGATATCAAGCGGACAACCGAAGCGGGTTTTTCCATGAGTCTTAAGGTGCTACAAACACTCCAAGATAATAATGAGTTCATTAAGGAACATGTGAAAGTGCTGGAGAGGAACAATCTTTTCTACAAGCCGCGTGTTAAGGAATTAGAAGCTATCAATCAATCTCTCCACATCAGGCTAGCCCGTGAGGAAAATATACCACATTCCATGGCGCCCCAGTGATCTACAACAATCACGGTACCAAATAATCACAAGGGATTATTTGATCCCGCCTGGCTTGATTCCAAGCTTGGGGAGATCTTTAAGACCTTGTAATCTATCTTATAAGTTTTATTATTCTTGCATTAGTTCAAACTAGAAATAAAGTTTGCATCATTAGAATTTCCTTCAGGAATAGTCGATCCCTTTTATGAAATTCCAAGTTTATTATTATGGAGCAATATTGAGTTTGTGTTTGCTTTATTGATATATGAATGGCTTGAGTATGATTTTACTTGCACTTGATGATAGTAATAGAAGTCTTCCACACCATTGGTATTAATGGAACACATAAAGATAATTTGGTCAATATGCTGTAAGTTTAGGTTTGATTCACAAAGAAAAATTATCTATACAAATTAAGTTGAAAAAGAAAACCTTGAACAAAGGAAAATGAAGTGATATCTAAATAGAGTGAAAATAAGTCGTGGTAGAATCTCAAGCCATAAGAATGCTTCATATACAGTTGGAATTTGATAATTGAGATCGTTGAACTTTGAATTCCTACATAAAGTGGAATATATGGCTAGCTCCTTTGCACAACACTTAAAACAAAAGTGTGAGCATATATGCAAAAGAAAAGAAGAAAAAGAGCGAATGTGCAAAGAGCAAATAGGCATATGCCACTGTTTGTAGTATGACAAAGAGACACTTTTGAGATTTTGAATCTACGTTGATCCTAAAAACAATTGGGACTACCTCGTTAAATCATTTGGTTGAACCAGATTCTTTACATTATGTTGCGATTCATCTTTTATGAACTATTGATAACTATGGTGTGGAAGCCTTCCAATACTATTCAGATGGTTCTAGTAAGGTACTATTCATGAACTTATTCTCCTGTATCGTACATGATAAACACATGCTGCAATTGCCTCATTTATTTTATCGACTCAGCTTCATGAATATGAGGATCACATCCATTAAGATAAAATCTTGCTGGGGATGAGCTAGAGTCTAAGCTTGGGGAAGTTGATGAGTGCATATTTGCATCATGTTTTACATTATTATTTTGCATTGTACATGTAGGATTTTGGTATTTCACGGTGTTCGCGCGCATATTTTATGTCTGTTTTCACCAAGATCGGGACAAATGATGGATCCAATGGATAAAATTGTTGAAGTTGTTGTACTATGGACAAAAGGAGTCAAAAACAACGTAAATCACTTATTTGGGGAATATTAATAATTCCAGAAGAAAACTAGAAGCAAACGAAGGAGGCAGAGAGTGTAACGGCCAACTATACGACGGGAGAATTTCTTCCGCCCGTATAGCTCCGACCGTATAGTTGGCGCCGCCTCCGCCTCGTCAAATAGTTTCACCCCGTGCAATTGGTTCAAAGTGACGACATATAGAACACCCAGAAATCACAGAAACCTCACCTCCGGAAGGCATCTGGAAGGAGAACTCATCCGCCAGGGATCCATCTTCACTCTGCACGGATCCGGGAGGCTAATGCATCGATCTTCATCATCCACCGCTGCATCATCACCATCTCCATCCATCCCATCTACATCTTATCTAGATCTTGTTGTAATTCCTATACTCTTGTGGATTTATACAAGTACTATTCATCTATGATTGTTTCCATTATCATTGCCATGATGTTGATTTCCTCCATGTCTGAGTAGATCATTAGTACCTGGGGATATGGAGAAACCCTAGTATGAGATTGAAATAAGATAAAGTCTATTATGATATTCATCGTTGTGACCATGTGTTAGATTCTCTACATCTTGATGTTGAGAGAAGTTGACCTCTCAATATTTGCCTCTCATGGGGACTTGATGGAGGGAACTACTTATTGGTAGATGGAGTTGTGCTAGCACTTACAGTGACTATAAAGCTACTAGCAATCCTTACGTATCAACTTGGCAAATCGAGGAAACTCACGGAACACTATCCATGCCATGGGATACGTTCTACGGGATTATGTCCCTTAATAGCGTAGTAATTCGATTGATGTCGATTGCTGACTGTTGTGGTTATGAGGATGATGTGAGCAGCGGTTGTTTCCTATTCGTCCACATACGGAGTTCCTCCCACACATACATAGTTAAGAATGTTCATGATGATAATCTTTATCTTAGATCTTTACAATACTAGTGGTGTATCCGTTACTCCCTGAGAACGCCTTTTCCCTACTGCAGTTCCAATCTTTCTTTACATACGCGATACTTACTTTCTGTATTAAGTTATTTTTCTTTACTTTATTATTGCTCTTATACCCAAAACCCAAAAACACCTTTTTACACATTACTCGCATTTATCTTGTTACTTAGAACTTTATCTAGCATTTCTTTCATAATATTTATTTCAAGAATTATTAGACTTCAGACTCCTGCTCCATGTGGGATCAATATCTTTTTTTGGAAACTAGCTACAAAATGATCTATGCACTTGTAGTCATCAGAGCCAGTAACCGGGACTAAAGATATTTTCTGCCATCCTCAAAGCCGTCAAGCCACACGCCATGCTTTCCCGCCATTTCCCTCCGCTTCCCGCCATTTTTTCCCGCCATTTCCTCTATATATAGGCCGACCGCCATGGTCATCCACACATCCACACCTTTATCTCTCACAACAATGGACACCGCATATTGGGCCTTTCAGACCCTCGAGGAGACCGAGGAGTTGTGCGCCACTAACTACCCATGTTTGTCGGACTACCGGCTGCTCGATGGAGGGGTTCTTGTCCCTCCTATGCCTCAAGGTTCCACCGCTAGGAGGCCATCACGAACCACTTCTACCTTGAGCTCACGATGGAGCAGCGGATGGATCCCCATTGGGATCCCGACAACTACGACACCTAGAATGACTTCTTTGCTAACCGACGGGAAAGGGAGCTCACTAGGTAAGAGGGTGACGGCCCACCCCTGGTGAACCACAACGAAGCTGGCCGCTGCTAGTCATGGGCGAACCGGACTATCGTTGGCGTGATGTGCTACATCACTGAGGGAGATCATCCTCGCCTACGGTACCCGCACTTTCACCCGCCGTAGAGCCACAAGAAGGGTGGCGATGGTGAAGGCCGAGGGCGTAGTGGTGTCGTCATTCGGGACCCCCTCCCCGTGCGTCTCGAATCCGAGGCTAGAGTGGCAGGTTCCCCCAGAATATGCCATGATGGTTGATGGTACTCGGTTCCCCCATGCATAAGCCAGGGAAGGGCTGAGGATCCAGCAGCGTGCGCCTAGCGACGACGATGATGAAGACGACCCTGAAGCTATGTACTATACAGCTAGACATTATTATGACTAATTTTTTACTTTTTAATATTAATAACTTTCTTGCATGTTAGTCTCTCTACAACCCTCCCGGACTATGATATGTTGTTGTATTCTTGTGAGTTCGCTCGTGTTCTCAAGTGCTTTTTTTAAATATTAATAAATGTCTTGGGTATTGGCCACAACAAATTGCAATACTACCTATTGAGTGTCAGTTCATATCCATATAAGCATATCTCCAAAAATAAAGGTTTAATACATTATTACACATCACCAATATCCCCATCTAGTGTTGGAGTTTTCTTCTGTGCTGTAACCATGGAGCATCTTCATTAATTAATAGGAGACTTGGATCATCCTTCATTGTGAAGGGCGGAATTTCATGAAACTTATCATAATCTTCTAACATGTTTGTCTTGTCCTCCACTCCCACAACGTTTCTTTTCCCTAAAAGAACTATGTGGCACTTTGGCTCATCGTATGATGTATTCGTTTTCTTGTCTTTTCTTTTTTTGGTTTGGTAGACATGTCCTTCACATAGAAAACCTGAGCCACGTCATTGGCTAGGACAAACGGTTCGTATCTATACGCATGATTGTTGAGATCCTCTGTTGTCATTCCGTACTTTTGGTCTACCTTTACCCCGCCTCCTGTCAGCTTGACCCATTTGCACCGAAATAAAGGTACCTTAAAAGTAGGTCCATAGTCAAGTTCTCATATCTCCTCTATGTAACCATAATAGGTGTACTTTGACCCATTGTCGTTTGTTGCATCAAAGCGGATACCACTGTTTTGGTTGGTGCTCTTTTCATCTTGGGCGATCATGTAAAATGTATTCCCATTCATCTCATACCCTTGGAAAGTCCATATAATCGAAGATGGTGAGCTGGCCAACAAGTAGAGCTGATCTCCAACAGTTTTGTTATTCATAAGATGTGTTTGCAACCAACCGCCGAAAGTCTTCATGTGTTCATCTCTAATCCAGGAGTCAGGCTTCCTCGGGTTGTTGGAGCGTATAATATTCTTGTGTTCCTTGATATGCGGAGCTATCAAGGTGGAATTATGTAGAACTGTGTAGTGTGCTTGAGCGAAAGAACGCTCGTTCCTACATATTATTGATTTCCTTCCTAGCGTGTCTTTTCCACCCAGTCTCCCCTCATTGCCGCGATTCAGAAACACCAATTGGCTTAATGTCAGGAACAAAGTCAACACAAAACTCAATGACCTCCTATGTTCCATTTCCCTTGGAGATGCTTCCTTTCTAGCCTAGAACAGTTATGAACATATTTCTTTAAGATTCCCATGAACCTCTCAAAGAGGAACATATTGTGTAGAAATACAGGACCCAGAATGGTAATCTTGTCAACTAGGTGTACCAGAAGATGCGTCATAATATTGAAGAAGGATGGTGGGAACACTAACTCAAAACTAACGAGACATTGTACCACATCATTCTGTAACCTTGGTAGAATTTCTGGATCGATTACCTTTTGAGAAATAGCATTGAGGAATGCACATAGCTTCACAATGGGTAGTCAAACATTTTCTGGTAGAATCCCCCTCAATGCAACCTGAAGCAATTGCGTCATAAGCACGTGGCAGTCATGAGACTTTAGGTTCTGGAATTTTTTTCTCTGCCATATTTATTATTCCCTTTATATTCGACGAGAAGCTAGACGGAACCTTCATAATGATCAGGACTTCAAAAAATATTTATGTATCTTCTTTGGTAAGAGCGTAGCTGACAGACATAAACATCCTTTATCCGTCTTCATTGGATGCAGGCCATCTCGGTCTTTCATACCTTGCTGGTCCCGCCGTACTTCCGACGTATCTTTTATCTTCCCATACCTTGTTGGTCCTGCCGTGCCCATGAAGTCTAGCAGGTTCATGCAAATATTCTTCATCACGTGCATCATGTATATTATAGAGCGGACCTCAAGAAATTTCTAATAGGGTAGCTCCCAAAAAACAGATTTTCTTCTTTCACATGGATGCGTGTCCGTTAGCATCATTCGGAACAGATTGACTGCCAGGACCCTTTAAAGGTTACTATTACGTCCAAATCCTTGCCATAACAAATACATCATCACCAGTACGGCGGATAGGCTTCTTCCGATGATCTGCCTCACCTCTAAAATGCTTACCTTTCTTTCCTGTGAGATGCCTGGGCGGAACAAAATCGATGATGCCCTGGGTACACATTCTTCCTACATTATTCAAATATATACTTTCAGTATCATCTAAACAATGTGTGCATGCATTGTATCCCTTTTTTGAGTGTCCTGAAAGGTGGAAGACAGAGTATGATTTGCTACAAATCATATCTTGGGTGAATTCAAATGAATTTGATTCAGAAGTGCTAGAGTCTAGTGGATTTGAAACTAGTAAGGTACTAAAGTCTCATAAAATAAATTCTCAACTTGATAATTGATCAAGGGATTTTGAAGTCATTCAAAATACAATCTGCATAAAATTGAGTGGGAGCTATAAAGTCTTCCTAAATTAATATGTGAATGACATATTTTTTAGTGGGAGCAATGTAAGTTTCAAACCCAAAATGTAGGTGACATATTTTGAGTGGGATCTTGATGTAATTCATATGTGTTTATGACACATTAAGAATAAAGACAGAAGAACCAATAAATATTGATTTATAAGGGAAAAGTTGAAAGAGAATGTCATATAATATTATGCTGGATTGTATCCCTAAAAGAGATTCTGAAGAAGCTTCGAAATAGGAATTGATGAAGGAATGGTCCTTGGTCATTCAAATTAGGAATTACACCAAGTACACCATCGATTATTGAAATAAAGAAAAGGATGATCATCATTCTTTATGTTTTGACATGGGTTTTTTCTTATAAACCATGATAAGAACTCAACATAATATGATCCAAGTTCTTGTCAAAAAGAACAAGTTCAGAAGTGATTGAGTGTAAATCACTGAATAGTGAGCTAAGATTGTCCACAATGTCTAATGAGAATTGTAGACATGTTTCCAGATCCATGAGGACGACATACCTAAAGCATAAAGTGTTGTGCTATAAGGAAAAATGTGGACCTTAAAATATTGGAAATTTCTGCATTGAAATACTGCCTTGAAAAGGAAGCATGGCGACAAACATAAAAAATTGCACATAAGTTCACTATTGATTTGATGTCTGCATTTAAATATAAGTATATGGATACTAATTGGTTTCATGTATAACGTTGTGGCTAGGGAAGTTTGTCTTCTCACAGAGTGTGTTTTGGAGCACAGTGCCCATGAGAAAGTTCGCATTGAATGATCTAACGTGACTGTTGGCTTATGGAATCGAATACCTCACTGTGTTTCCATAACTATTATACATACACAAGATGTTATCATAGGATGATAAAGTATTAATATCAATTAAAGTACATTAGTAAGTTACAAAGCCTATGAGGGGTTGTAAAGTATAGACCCTAGACTCAACCTCATCCATGAGCAAGCATGATCAGAAGTGCCAAGTTGTATGATGCCAATGATTGGTAAACAAATGCAGCTAGTTTATTTATACTCTAGTACAAGTGGGAGATTGTTGGAAATATTCCCTAGAGACAAATAATAATATGGATTATTAACAAATTTCATGAAGTTTATAATTAGGGTTTTATATATACTATAACTTTATTGAAAGGAAAAGTCAATACACATGTGATATGTAAACAAGCAGGAGTTCCCGATGAATCTCTAGTCACTGGTTCATTGGTCAACAGATGATCAAGGTTTCCTGATCATGTGGCATTTATGCCAGTTCACAATGGAGTCACCTCATTGGGATAATGAGATGATGAGCATACCAAAATCTAAGCATCATAACACGATCATGTCACAAATTCAAGTTGCGATAATTAGGAAGCGTGGTGACTTGCTCCTCAGACCGCGAGACCATATTTAATCACTGTCACCCAAGAGTGCCTTGTTCGCATCAAACGTCACTCAGTGAAACTGTAATCATAAAGGTGTGTTTTAGGTACATCAAAGGGTCATGTAGAGGCATATGTGTCAAGAGAGGGATTTGTCCATCCGCGTGACGGAAAGATACTCTAGGCCCAACTCGTAGAAGTTCTATCCAATAGCTACGCAGTGTGTGACTAGGTCATGGGGATATCACTTGTCGGAAAGAGTTAAGTAAGATTTGTCGGTAACGAGATTGAACTCGACATGGTGATGTCGTTGATCAGATCTCGGACAATGCAAGTATCGTGGAGGAAAAAGGAATAGGGCATAGCATTGATGGTTCAACGACAAAGATCTCGTGGATTACACGGGGGTCATTATGGGCATCCAGGTCCCGTTGATGATCATTGGTCCAAGAGGGGTATCGAACATGTCTGGAGTTTTCCTGAACCATAGGGTATCACACTTAAGGGTTTGACAAAGCTCGGAGACCATTTTGGTATCATCAGAACAACTAAAGAAAAGAGAGGGAGAACCAAAAGGGTTCCGGGAAGGTTCGGAGGATGTAAGGAGTGGGATGGAAGGAGTTCCATAGCCACGGAAATTAAATATTATGTGAATATATGTTAAATATTGATTTAATCATTTATTCATAATTATTTAATAAAATAAAGGAATTAAAATGTCAAATTCCCTATTGGGCCAAATTCTCTAAGGGGAAGGGCCCATGAGGGGAAGGACAAAAGGGAGGAGAGCGAGGTGCTGGTCGGCTGGGCCTTGGCCGGCGGCGGCCAGCCCCCTCTCTCCTCTCCTTTGTTTACTCCCACATGGCTTTGCCAATGAGATTTGGGGTCCCCATCCCCCTATATATTGAGAAAAGGTGCCCTCGCTTTGAGGAAAGCCTCCAGCCGCATCTCTCTCTCCCCTCTCTCTCTCTCGTGACCGTGATCCCTAAGTTTGGACTATGCGAGCGGGGAGTTCTTCACCGTGGAGCGACATCGCTCTACGGGGTTCAGATCTAGAAGGTGTACTTCCGCAACCTCTGCTGGATCGGAGGAGCGGGAGTCATCGTCAAGAATCGGACGTGTGTGACTCCCTCGGAGGCACTATACCTGCGGCGCTATGAGTTGTCGGAGCCTGCGAAGCCATTGGAGTTCAGCACGACCCCGAGGTCGGCGTTGGTACGACTACATCGCCAACACTCTCCTAAGTGTCAAAAATCTTTCCGAGAAGGTAAGTTTTCAAAAAGCCCCTCCTATTACTGCATTACTAATAGATAAATTCTAGCATTAGCGTTCTTGGTGTAGGAAAAAATTATTATTTTTAGGCACGCAACCCCTACAGATTGTACCACACGTCATGTTTGCAAAGAGATTACGGTAGGGGATCAATATGGTGCTGTTGTATATGGTGATGATGAACACACCAGAGGGGGTGGAGCCTAATGGAGTTAATTCTGGCGGCGTTTCCCCCTCTCATCTCCTCCTAGAGGCAGCCTGCATACCCTCTTTTTCTTATTTTCGATCTCCGCCTCGCTACCACACGGAAAGGCCCGAGGGGGCCTATATATAGTCGTTTTTAGGTCAAACCAAGTCGAACCAGATGAAAATGGATGGCATCCGACGCTCGGGGAGAGAACGGAGGTTAGTGGCACAACCTACTAGGATGGCCATGCTACTGGGCCCCATTGCTAGCTTTTTGACCTCCTGTTGGCCCACTTTAGCTTGTTGGATGCGTCTTGAAATTTCTGAAGCGTGGCCACTGACCTTGTCCCTTTTGGAGTCCCGTAGCTCCCGAAAAGTCAAAATACTAACAGAAGGTGTTTTCTTCTAAACAGAGTGAGAACCAAAAGAGAGAGGGATTTTTTTAGAAAATCCCCAAAATCATTAAGAACATTGGTAATAACAACTAATATGATGCAAGTATGTTGGAATATGCGAAAATAAACTACAAAGTTCATGTATGCATTTTACATGCATCATATCCTTGGATCAACATCCACCTCTTGCACGGTAGAAGGACCACACACCAACCGCTAACGTGATACCTACGATCCGGATTATGGATGTAACTATAGCTTCTTTTCCCCTAGAAAGACCCTAGGTTTATAGTATCCATGAGAAGTATGTGATTGTTGTAAGATCAATTCGAACAATCTCTTGAAAACTTTGTAGAACCCTTCTTTACCAGACCAAACATTATCATTATGGTTGTTATTTTTCTGAACAATGAATAGTAGGAAAGGTTCCTACTGCTTTCTATATTATAAAAGATCCAAGAGGGAAACACCCAATATTTACATGATTGCTATAGAGAGGATAATAAAAAGAAGGTCTAAAGTGAGTTACAAACTGAGGAAATGAGGGGGTGTAGTTCTGCCCTAGTCCTATGAACTAGAAGACCAAAATCTTGTTTTATCTCAAGGCTGAATGCATTAAAGTATAAATCATTTATCTCCTTCCAAATACTCCATGCAACCACAGTAAGGATTTCCATGAAGAGGGAATTGGGTCAATCATCATTCTTCCCATGTTCCACTATCTTACCTACAATATATTGGTCTAGTGAGACCACTGCCTACCCAAATCATTCCAACTTACACTGATGGGACCGTAGAAAATAAATGTTCTACTGTTTCTCAACCTGAGCACGACACATCAAATAGTCAAAATAAGTTACATTGTTGTAGTTGAAAAGGATACAGGTGCCACCTAGAGGGGGGGTGAATAGGCGGTTTAAAACTTTTACGATATGGGCTTAACAAAGGCGGAATAAAACTAGTGTTTACTTTGTCAAGCACAAAACTTATATAAACTACGGTTCACCTATGTGCACCAACAACTTATGCTAAGCAACACAAGCAACTATGTGATAGCTAGATATAAGACTTCAAGCACGAAGGCTATCACGAAGTAAAGTGCATAAGTAGTAACTCGGGTATAGAGATAACTGAGGCACACGGAGACGATGATTTATTACCGAGTTCCTCCCATTAAGGGAGTACGTCTCGTTGGAGGGGTGGGCGGTATTAGGACCACCACGCCACAAAAGGCCTCACCCTATTCTCCTGTGAACCTCGCGACAAGAGGCCCGGTTCACTTCTTCACTATCGGTGCACTTGTCGGTGGAAATCCGTAACCTCTCACAAAGATTGGGGTGCTTCTCCACAACTCAATTGGAGGCTCCCAACAAACAAGCTCATGGAAAGCTCCACAACTTAATTGGAGGCCCCAAGTAATCCACAAACTTGCAAAACAACTAAATCGTCTAGGGTTCCAAGAACCCAAGAGTAAAAAAGCTTCTCACCTTTCACCCAATCAAATTATCATCGAGAACTCAAATCAATGCACCAAATGCAATGGCAAGAACACAAGAAGTGCTCAAGTCCTTCTTTCCCAAATTCCACCAAAGCTACAAAAGCTAGTGGGAGAATAAGAGAGGAAGAACACAAGAGGAAATCCACAAAAGAAACCCTAAGATCTAGATCCCAATATGTTCCCCTCACATAGAGGAGAAATGTATTGGTAGAGTTGTAGACCTAGATTCCCCTTTCAAATCCCCCAAAAATATTCAAGAAATATGGGAGGGATTGAGAGTATTTGCAAGCTCTTGAAGGTCAAAATAATGGAGGAGAGAGAGAATGCAAGCAACCAGCCTAAGGAGGAAGAAGGGGTCTATTTATACCCCTCCCCAATGAAATATGACCGTTTGGGACCTCCTAGGCCGGATAATCCATCCCTCCCCGGATATTCCGAGTTCCCGGGCCAAAATATGGCTAAGGACTTCGCGGCGCGACCCTCTGTATAGGGGCGGATATTTGGGCCGGATAATCCGCCCCCCGGAGGCCCGGACAATCCACCCCTGTTACAGAGAGCCACGCCTCAAAGTCCTTAGCCGTTTCCCAAAATTGGGCCGGATAATCCGCCCCCATGGCCAGATAATCCGCCCCCTGAAAACTGGCAGAAACAGCAAAACTGAAACAATCATAACTTTTACATCCGGACTTCGTTTTTGATGATCTTGGGATCATTTTAAAGAGGACAATGAGATCTACAAGATAATACAGAGAAACATCACATTATAGCAAGGTAGGATAGAACCAAATGACGAAAGGTTTGACTTCTCCCAAAAAGACGAACCGATAAAACCTCCAACATCGAAAATGCAATAGAGAATGCATATGAAATTCGTTTTCGGTGAACTTGAGCTTGTCATGGAGATTAACAAAATCTCTAAATACTCACATGACTAAGACCCAAATAAGAACCAAGAAAGATGATGCCAAGTATGCAAAGGTTTGAGCTCTCACCGAGGGATATGATCAAGTTACTCACTCGAGAGCCCCTCTTGATAATACGGTTATCTATCCTATAAACCGGTCTCCCCAACTAACACCACAAGACCGGTAAGAAAGAAACCCTATCAAGATCAAACAATTGCCTTGTGTATATTTCACTTGATGTTGATGATGACGATCTTCTACACCTCAAGATGGAACACCTTTCTTGATTGCGCTAGCTTGGTGAAGACTTGGAATTTGCTCCCCCATACTCCACTATGCAAGAGCCTCACTTTTAGGCATATGTTCACATATCCATGATCACCATAAGGATGGCAAGATACACTTGAGATCATCTTATTATTCAAGACACACTTGCCATAGGCTCAACTTCTACTTGACCAATCTCTGGATCATTCCTTGAAACCTTGATCACCACTTGATCTTCTTCACTTTCTTATTCTTCCAACCTTGAAGAAAACATATGGTTCAACCATTGCCTATGGACAAATCCTACAAGTAAAACTCAATGCAAACATAAGTCCATAAATATTGTCATTAATTACAAAAACCATAAATGGGGCACACATGTTCTTTCAATCTCCACCATTTTGGTAATTGATGACAATCCCTTTGAGAGGGTTTATATCTATATATTCAACATTCAAAGCAATAACAAAGATGCAAGAGCATGAGAGGCAAATGCTTAAGAATAAACTCAAAGCATGAAACCAACTTCCCTTAAACCCTCCAAAACTTATCCCCTAGTGGCATCGATCGCCAAAATGGATGAAAAGCTCTAGACGGCCAATAGAATGATAATTCCTCCAAAATGTGTACATTTCTCATAGTCTGAGTGGAATAAAATGCATGTATCCAATGACGAATACTTAGGAGGAGGTTAAACAATATTAAGGATCAAAAGATTGCAAAAAAATTAACAAGGTGAAGAAGCATCAACAAATGAAGAAAGCAATCAAAAGATCCAAAGAACCACTTGACAAAAAGAGCATAAACCAAGGCATAAAACTTGCAATAAACAAATGGTTGAGCAACAAGTAAGAGACAACATAGTAGCAGGCTCAACCACAAGGATGTGTGAGAGGCATGACAAACCATAGTATAAGACTAATGCAAGGATGATCATTGAGCATCAACATAGTCTTCAATGAATGATATTGCTTAGTATGACCATACAACACACAAGAATCAAAGAAGATATCAACAATAGAGAAGTAACATCTCTCATGTGTATAGGTTTCTAAGTGGACAATCTCACGAAGATACTTATCCACAAATAAACAGGTACACACAAAATAGATTTAAAAAAATCATGATATCCAAAACGAAGTCATCAATACACCAATAAGATCTTTGCTTTATAGCATGGCCAAACGACTCAATTTTGGCTTATTGTATATTGATGAACTTCAACCACAAACATATAAAATATACACAACTATCACTAGGGAAAAAGAGATAGTTAGAATGTATTTAGAAAGGCAAAAAGTATCACAAAGAATGAATCAACTTTTCAAATTCATCAATATTGCACATGAGAGTACTTTGAGGAAGAGATAGGCGAAATAATTGCTAGATTGACAAATTTGGGATTGGTGAATCATGAGCATGATTTTGTATAGTCCCAATTATATGCACTCATCTCAACTAACTCACATATGCAATAAAAAGTTTTCTTTAAAACCATAGCAAGAACCACAACAATTTCAAACACAAAAATCCATGCCAAGACTCAACCTACAAGAGGTTGGAAGCAATATATGTATGCATGAGTAAGAGATACTTGTTACCGATATATCATTGGTGTGATGAAGTAGATAGGAGTTTGTTGATCATCCTTGCTTGCCTCAAATTATCATTGAGTCATCACTTATTCCTTATGAAAGAGACAAGCATCCAATGCACCTCCAATGTACCTAAAACAAAATCCAAGTACAATATAGTCCCCAAACTTATTGGGTCCAAAGTAGTTAGAGAAACTACAATACATAGGAGATACTCCACATAAATATGTCCATATTGATATGAAATTGAATTTCATGCACATCTTAGCCAATTAGGATTTTGTGTAGTTTCCCCTATATATTGGATCAAGTAAAGCAAGCACGCCATAATATATACATTTAGTAAATATGCATGCACACTACTTTCAAGAACCAAAGGAGATACAATTTGAACAAAATACCAAGTAAACCAAGAAGAAACACCAAAGTGTGACATGATAAAAGGTTGTTCAAATTATATCAAATAACCTAATCAACTCATGAAAGACCACATGTTCAACAAATGAACTAGGCAAAACCAAAGAGAAAACGATAGACAAAAACACAAATGCTCAAGGATTTATCTCATTCTAAAAGGTCAAAAAGGTTAGCAAGGAATGAGATAAAGCCAACTCCCCAAAAGAGAAAGGTTTAAAAAAACCACACCAAAATCTCAACACTTTTCAAGATGTCACAAAGTACCAAAAGAAAATTTATCTTCCAAAGACATAAAACAAGATATGGAGCAAAACATGTTGTGAAGAAGCATAAAAGGAGTGTTCTACACAATATAGGAAAACTCCCCATGATTAGTGCATTATTTAAGATTTTGCATTTGAATACAAAATGCACCCACATGGGATCATCATCTCTACCTACATCAAATAGAGCATTAACGATTTCAAGTCAAAGAAATATCCAAAAATGAGATAACATGAAGATTTAATAAAGGCTCAACACACAAAAAACTAGTACATGGTGTGCAAGCCAACGTACACAAATAAACTTGATAACTCAAGATAAGTAAGTGGTTATGCACAACATATAAAAACACATGCAAGGTACAAAAAAACAACACATGCACAAGGGGCGAGTAACTTTAAATGTAAATGAGTTGAGAACATGCTACCGCAAGGAGGAACAATGGATATATGATAGAGATAAGATAATATAAATCACTTGGCTTGAGACAATATAATTGATGAAGTTCCCTTAATTCTTCATGATGTAGCAAAGTCTCCAATGCCCTCCACCAACACCTATTGATAAAGTTTTAGCTTGTTGGTCCCCAACCAAGTTGGGTCCTAAGAAGTTAGTCACAATAGGCTTGGTAACCCAAATGGTTCTTTTCTTGACACCACATTGGGCACCAACATATTTGGCAAACACATTTCCAACCTCCTCATCCTTACGAAGAGAATAAACATCATAAATCATAATAGGGTTGGATGAGGAGTTACCAATAGTGCATGAAGAAGATAGGTGACCTTTCTCACGACATATGTAGCAAGTTATTTTCTTCCATTTCTTCACACTTGATTTATCCACCATGGGAGTATTATCTTGATTCTTTTTGCAAAGTAGCCTTTTCTTAAATTTGTGGTACACCATGACCTTGAACTTGAGGCCTCTTCCCTTTTTGCTTCTCACTAAGAGTCTTATTCTTCAATGGGAAAGATCTAACATGGTGCCCTTCAATTTTGCACTTGAAGCAAACAATCTTGGCCAAATTCTTAACATGTTCTTGGCCCTTCTTCTTGTTTCTCTTGAACTTATTATTGTTAGTGGACTTTTTCTTGATATTGGATTTGAATCCAATCCCACTCTTGTCATTGGGGAATTTTTGCACACTCAAGATCTTGTTGAGTGTGGCCCTCCCTTCATGACCCCTTTTCAAGTCCCTCTTCAAAGATGAGACTTGGGCCTTGAGCTCTTTGATTTCCTCTACATGGTTAGTATCAACACAAATGCTAGAGGAAGTAGAAGCTTCATTATTAGAGCAACAAGGCAAGGAATGTAATTCATTACAAGGTGTAGCAATAATATGAGATGATGAATTACTAGGACTAGCACATGGCAGTATGACATTTATAGTGGATGTAGTGATAATGTCCACATGAGGCTCATTAGATGTTACCTTTGACACAATAGCCTCATGAGCTAACTTTAGCCTATCATGGGAGGCTAGAAGATCCTCATGAGAGCTTGATAGCATAACACGACTTTCTTCCAATTTCCCATAATTGCTAGTTAGCAAAGCAAGTTGAGCCTTTAGCTCAACATTCTCCTTCAAAACAGATGCTTCACAAGAAATAGAGTTAGTAGCACAAGCATCATTATAATTAGCAATAGTAGAAGACAACTTGGCAATCTCATTATATTTTCTTTTGAGATCAATTGCCACCTCAAGAGCTTTATCACGGGTTTCCTTTACTTTAGACACTTCTAGAGTAAACGTCTCCTCAAGAGATTCTTTGGTTACTTGTGCTTCTTCAAGAGCTTCATTTAGATTTGCAATATCATTAGCGTACTCACGCTCAAGGCTACTCATTTTGTCAATTGTGTTCTCATGCTCCTCAACTTGAGCTTCTAACTTATCAATATGTTCTTTGCTCTCAATAGCAAAACCCAAGATTTCAACAAAGTTAGAGCAAGCAATATTATTCTTAACTAGAGCATCATAAACAATCTCACCCTTTTCATGTAACAAATCAACATCAATCTCTTCTTCCTCATTATACTCATCCTCATCATCACGAGAGGTATTGGGTTCCAAAGTAGGATATACCTTTGAATCCCTAGCCATAAGGCATAGATGAGAACCGTGAGATGATGATAATGAAGAATTACTTGAGGCTTCATTCAAGATGTTGTCTTGACCCGTAGAATCTTCAGTTTCCTCTACATTGTTAGAAACAAAACAACTAGAGGAAATAGAAGCATTTATACCATGGCAACAAGGAATATCAAGCATATCATCATGAGATTTATTCAAACAACTTACACATGATATGCAAGGACTATCAACACGAGCATGTAAATCATATATAGTTCTAGAAGTGTTTAAGTCCAAAGATGAGGCATTGTAATGAGATATAGACGAAGAATCATCAACAGTAAGCTTACTATCAACATTGCAATTTTCATCACCACTTACCATAGCATTACCTTGTGTCTTGCTACACTTTGGTGAAGTGGAAGAGGATGATAACTCATCACGGACGAAAGTGGAAGCAATAGCATCATCCACAATAATATTGGACACATCATATTTATCTTGAAGTTTTGTCCATAACTCATGAGCACTCCAAAAAGGTATGATTGAAGAAGTAACTACATGGCTCAAAGAATTAACAAGCACATTAGAAGCTTGAGCATCGAGATATAAGTTTTTCTCATCATCACAAGATATATTTAGGAAATCCATTGGAAGAGAAAAACCTATATCTACAATTTGCTCCAAATTTGGGTCCATGGACCGAAAATGATTAAGCATACAAATTTTCCAAATCTCATAACATGTGCCATCGAATATGAAAATGTCATCATGCACTAATCCCCTAGCCGACATCTTTACTCTCAAGGCGGTGAAGCCCAAAAAGAGAGACCAGGCTCTGATACCAATTGAAAAGGATACAGATGCCGCCTACAGGGGGGTGAATAGGTGATTTAAAACTTTTACGATATGGGCTTAACAAAGGTGGAATAAAACTAGTGTTTACTTTGTCAAGCACAAAACTTATATAAACTATGGTTCACCTATGTGCACCAACAACTTATGCTAAGCAATACAAGCAACTATGTGATAGCTAGATATAAGACTTCAAGCACGAAGGCTATCACAAAGTAAAGTGCATAAGTAATAGCTCGGGTATAGAGATAACCGAGGCACACGGAGACGATAATTTATTACCGAGTTCCTCCCATAAAGGGAGTACGTCTCGTTGGAGGGGTGGGCGATACTAGGACCACCCCGCCACAGAAGGCCTCACCCTATTCTCCTGTGAACCTCGCCACAAGAGGCCCGGTTCACTTCTTCACGATCGGTGCACTTGTTAGTGGCAATCCGTAACCTCTCACAAAGATTGGGGCACTTCTCCACAACTCAATTGGAGGCTCCCAAAAAATAAGCTCGGGGAAAGCTCCACAACTTAATTGGAGGCCCCAAGTAATCCACAAACCTGCAAAACAACTAAATCGTCTAGGGTTCCAAGAACCCAAGAGTAAAAAAGCTTCTCACCTTTCACCCAATCAAATTCTCACCGAGAACTCAAATCGATGCACCAAATGCAATGGCAAGAACACAAGAAGTGCTCAAGTCCTTCTTTCCCAAATTCCACCAAAGCTACAAAAGCTAGTGGGAGAATAAGAGAGGAAGAACACAAGAGGAAATCCACAAAAGAAACCCTAAGATCTAGATCCCAATATGTTCCCCTCACATAGAGGAGAGATGTATTGGTAGAGTTGTAGACCTAGATTCCCCTTTCAAATCCCCCAAAAAGATTCAAGAAATATGGGAGGGATTGAGAGTATTTGCAAGCTCTTGAAGGTCAAAACAATGGAGGGGAGAGAGAATGCAAGCAACCATCCTAAGGAGGAAGAAGGGGTCTATTTATACCCCTCCCCAACAAAATATGACCGTTTGGGACCTCCCAGGCCGGATAATCCACCCCTCCCCGGGATATTCCGGGTTCCCCGGGCCAAAATATGGCTAAGGACTTCGCGGCGCAACCCTCTGTATAGGGGGCGGATATTTGGGCCGGATAATCCGCGCCCGGAGGCCCGGATAATCCACCCCTATTACAGAGATCCATGCCTCAAAGTCCTTAGCCGTTTCCCAAAAATTGGGCCGCATAATCCGCCCCCATGGCAGTGTAGGGGTTCCACGCATGAAAACAATAAAATTTACACTATGCCAGGTCCTATCTATTAGTAATACAGTAACGGGAGGGGCTTTTCGAGAACTTACCCTGGAAGACCGAAAAGCGTTGTCAACGCCAAGGAGAGTGTGGTTGATGTAGACGAGCCGAAGCCGACCTCAAGGTCGTGATGAAGTCCTTGCGCTCCTTCTGGCTCCAACGACTTGAGTGCCTCAAGTGCGACACCTCGCAGGGAGTTACACATGTCCGGTGCCTGACGATGACTCCCGCTTCCCTGATCCAGCAGCAGTTGTAGAAGTAGAGCCCCCGGATCCGAATACCGCAGCGCGACGGCGCTCCGCGGTGAAGTTGTCTCTCGCTCGCGCAGTCCAGACTTGGGACCACGGTACGAGAGAGAGGGGAGAGAGAAAATATCAATTGGAGGTCCTCCCAAAAGTGGGGAGACCTTTATTGGTTATTGGGTGTATTTTTCTAGGCCAAATACCCAACTATATATAGGGGGAGGGGAGGTACTACCTCCCTCAAAGTCCCGGGGTGGGACTAAAGGAGAGGAGGGGGGAGGAGGTGGCCATCGGCCACCTAGTGGGCCCCGTGCGGGGGGGGCTAGGCCCAGCCGGCCTCCCCCTTGGCCCCTCTCCCTCTCTCCTTTTCCCCTAATGGGCCCTCTCCCTCCGAAATTGGCCCATTAAGCCTTTTTGACCTTTAATTGAATTTTCTCTTTATTAAATAATTATGAATAAATGATTAAATCAACATTTAACATTCATTCACACATAATATAATCTCCGTGGCCATGGAACACCTTCCACCTCCACTCCGGACATCCTCCGGACTTACCGAAACCCTTCCGGTTTTCTCCCTTGTTTTCTTTGGTGATTCTACCGATCCTATAAACACTCTCTAAGAATCATCAAGCCCTTAAGCGTGATACCCCACGGTTCGGGAACACTCCAGACATGGTTGGGACACTCCCAAACCAATGATCAATAGAGGGACCTGGATGGCCATGTGACCCCTGTGCGTTCCACAAAGATCTTTCGTCGTTTGAACCGGGACAGTCGTGTCTTATTCCCTTTGTCTCTTGATACTTCCATTGCCCGAGATCTGATCAATGACATCACCATGTCGTGTTCAATCTCGTTACTGAACAATGCTACTTGACTCGTTCTGATAAGTGATATCCCTATGATCAAATCACGCGCTGCGCAGCTATTGGATATAACTTCTCCGAGTGGGCCCTTGAGTATCTTCCCATCACATGGACGGACAAATCCCGCTCTTGACATATATTGCCTCTACGGTTTCCTCCGAATACCTAAATACACCTTTATAACCACTGTTTTACTAGATGGCGTTTGATGCTATCTAAGCACTCTCGGGAGACAGTGATTGATATAGTCTCACGGTCTAAGGAATAGTCTACGAGGGTCCTTTTCTAATCATCGTAACTTAAACTTTGTGACATGATCGAATCACGATGTTTAGGTTGGGTATTGGTTCATCATCTCATTATTCGAATGAGATGACCTCATTTCCAACTAGCATAAATGCCACATGATCAGGAAACATGATCATCTGTTGACCAATGAACCAGTGACTAGAGTCTCACTGGGAACCCCTGGTTGTTTGTATATCACACGTGTATTGATGTTTCCACTCAATACAGTTATAGCATGATATAAAACTTAATCATAAACTATATGAAATATGATAATAGTCCTTACTACTATTTGTCTCTAGGGCATATTTCCAACAGTCTCCCACTTGCACTAGAGTACAAATACACTAGCTGCATTTGTTCTTAATTATTGGCACCATATGTCTGGTACCTTGAACATGCTTGCTCGTGGAAAAGGTTGGGTCTTGGTTCTGTACTTTACAGCCCCAAATCCTTTGCAACTTACTAAAGTCACTTTGATTGACATTAATATTCTATCATCACATGACAGCATCTGTGTGTATGCATCGTTGCTATGGCAGCAGAACGAGGCCTGATTCCAGGAGCCTACAGTGACGTTAGATCAACCTCGAGGGCTTTCTCATGGGCACTATGCCCTGGGACACATCATTCTACGTTAAAATTGAATTAGCCCCGCCATAACATTATACAACACTTTAGATGGTACCCTTATCTATTATTATAAATGTATTCATCGAAACACTAGTGCACTCTGTGCAACTTTCGATGTTTTGTTCACCTTGCTTCCTACTTGACTTTAATTGGTATCTACGGGAGTTTCCAACATATTCCCTTATAACATAACTCTTTATGCTTTAAGATATGTTATCCTTTATGGATTTGGAAAATATATCCACAGTTCTCTACTAAACACTGCGGACAAACTTAGCTTAACGTTCTATGATTCGAACTTAATCACTTTCAAACATTCCTTATTTGGATCACATATTATGCTAAGTTATCATCATGGGTTACTAAGATAGAACCTATGTCTTAACATAGTGGATGACGATCATCCTTTTCTTTCTTTCAACCATTGATGTTAAACTTAATGCTATTCCTAATTCGAGTTATTAAGGACTGGTTCCTCAATTAACTTCTATTCTGAAACAGCTTTCAGAATCCCTTAAGGAATACTACATAATATCATAATACACCTATTATCAACTTATACACCTTATAAATCACTATTTATAAGTATTTGCGCTTTCATCCTTAACTTACTTAAGAATTACTCCTATAAGCTCCCACTCAAAATATGTTCCTACATAATTGAATTTGAGACTTATATTGCTCCCACTTAAAATATGTCAATCACATATCGTTGCAGGAAGACTTTTATAGCTCCCACTCAATTTTATGCAAATTGCATATCTCCTTACTATTTTTGATTAACTTCAAAATCCTTTGATCAAATATCAAACTTGGAGATTTTACTATGAGATACTAGTACTTTATTAGTTTTAAATCCACTGGACATTTAGCACACATGACCCAAATTCATTTGAATTCATCCAATATTTGACAAATTTGTGCTTTTTTCATTCACCCCCTTTTTCCTACTATGGCTTTGCAGTCATTTGGGAAAATTCCAAGTAACCCCTTTTACTTGTGAGATTCAGCAATGAATTGCTTTCTAATCTCAAGGGAATTTTACTTCTAGGATTTCTCATAATTTAGTTTACCATTATTTCCTTTGTAGTTTGTAGGTATGTCACATTCCAAGAATCATGACAAATGATTCACAAGTGTCTCCATACAAGATATGGATTTACATTTTGAATCCTACTTCATGTAGTGAAAAACAATAATGGAGGGAAAAACACAATAATCAAAATCATTGATTCTTTCCTTCCGTGCAGAGAATCGTTCAGGACTGTTGTCTGTTGCGCTTCTCAACACTCTGATGCAGGGTTTTGAATCCTCATCGTGTTTCACACTATTTTCCATTTGCTCCATAATTGAGAAACATCACTAAAGTGAGCTTTCTCAAGAATGCACCAAAATCTCAGCAATACGAATCTTGCTTTCCTTTTGGTTTGAGCTATGGGTTTCGTATTCAAAGTTTCCAATGAATACTCTACAAGGACTTATTCGCTATTGTTTTGGTTATATCGAATAACCCCAAAACTTTCACGAATTCAAATGGTTCACTACATTCTAATCGTGTGCTAACTATTTCTAAGCTAATGGTCTCTACATATACACTACAATGATTTATTTGGTGCCTTCTGTTCAACCCCTTTTTGATATCTAATATCACATTGTGATGCTTTGTATTTTGACGTTTCAAAACACTTTGCATTCCACAATTTATTTTATGACATTCTTATAAAGTTGAATTTCATTACTATTGATCAAATCACAGTAATTGGATTCTCTTTTATATTTATACCCTTTGTTGATGAAACACTTTGATCAAATCAAATAGTTTCATATTCATGTTTCCTTTAGTAAACTACTTTACACATTTAAACAATCATATAATGATAATTACCATTTTCGTTAAAACACAATACATCGAATATGTATTTACTTTTAACAATTCATTAAACACTTTGTATTCAAGTAATACATGGTGTTCAAGTTATTTTGCCGAACTTAGGCATGACTTATATGTGAGAATAAATCGAATGACTTTCACATATTATCGCATAACTTTGAATTTTTAAACAATGGTTTCATTCATTAATGAATATATCATTAAGTTGGGTATTTTAAACAAGGCATTTTAATGTTTTACAAATGTTCATACATTATCAATTAGTTTCAAACAACAAGGACAATTCACACATAATCAAACAAGATATGAACACGAATAGAAATCATTCATAAAAGTAGAACAACTGTTTGTTACAAACTCATATGAATAACCGTCTCACGAAGTGTGAGACACACTAAAGAAGTTCACAATCTCTTGATTACATTAATCATCCTAAAACACAAACTAAATGATAAATATCGAGGGAGAGTGTCGTTGGCCATCATCATCATGCTCGTCATTAACACGCAACGTCACCTCCTCTCCAGCAAGCACCTCTCATGTAGAAGGACTTGTTTTTAGTAAAAGAGAACAAGTATCAGATATACTTAACACTGCAATGTGTTTGCAAAGATTATAACATTTATAAAACTGTATATCAAATATATACCTTTGGCGTTGACGACCTGAGCGACATCTGGTTCAACCAACACATTCCTGAGATGTGTCATGAACCGGTGGAACTCCATTTCCGTGTCGCCCCTCATTACGCAAGTCCTGACTTGTGCTTGGTAGCTTGGTGGCAGCGACCGCAGCACAGCAGCATTTGCGAAAGAGCCTGTAATCCAGACGTCCAGGAAGTATGCTGGCCTCATGTACACATCATGCATGTGCTGCAAGTGGCTGTCCAGTGACGACTTCTCCTCCATCTTAATGGAGAGGAAGTCTCCCATCAACTCATGCTCCCAAATGCGTGTCTGATCCACGAAATGTGTCCTAAGCTGCAGCATCACCGAACGAGGGTTGACATCACCCACGAAAGGCCACAGCTCGTCCACCATTCCGAAGCGCATCACAACTGAAATATAGGAGGCCATCTCCCGATGGAGATAGCGGTCTTTCCGCTCCTCTAGGGTCTCAAGGTCTGTGGATGGATCCAAATCCATCCCGTCGAGTATGTAGTTGACCATGTCGTTCTCGCTAAGGAGAACATGGAGACTGGCAACCAAAATGGAGAAGTTCGATCCATCTAATCTGAGCTTCTCTCCTTCTAACCATTCAATTGTCAACACGAACGAGCCCATCTACATTTATAATTTGCAAAAGGAATTTAGACTAAGTTTATAATTAAATGAATTAATAATAACTCCACTCAGAAACACCTATCCCCAGTGAGGGTTCCTAGTGATAACACGACCCCTATCAGCCACATCTCCCCCGATCGTCACGGCCATCAATGTGGGTTCAAGGGTGGACACTAAACGTCGGTCACATCATTCATGCGACTCGTGCTCGATCTTTCGACCATCCGTGTTCCGAGGCCACGCTTCTCTAGCATGCTAGGCTCGCCAACTCAACCTTAGTGTATTCGTTGTGCAACATGGCTTACACCCACTATATGTGAACGTAGATATGTATGACACCCAGGCCTGTGACCCTGGAACGCCTCATACCAAAGAACTTTCTTGGTGGTGCACACTAAGGGTGAACACAATCGTTGGTAATTTTAACAGGGATCATCTTATTAGGCTACCGTCGAGTATCTAATACTAGCACACAATAAGACATACAAACAATAACATTGAATATAAATGCTATGTGATATGGTCCTTCACGTTGTGATCTCCATCCGCCGTCATCGGGTTCCGGCGCCAGGGTTCCGGCGCCGTAGACACCAGGGTACCAGTGTCATTCCGGCGTGGTAGTTTGTCATTGCCGTGACTATCTACTACTATGCAACAAAAGGTAATTACTTTACCTTTGTCACAACCATATCACAAAGCAACGCCCCCCTGCAAAACAAAGTTAGACGCCTCTACTTTATCTTTGCATGTTTTACGTGGCTGAATGGGCTTTCGCACAGGAACCGTTCTCACCTACGTACTTTCAGCACAACGCAGATCAAGTAGTTGTCTCTACTACACCCCTTTCGGGGCCCTCCGTTGCAAATGGTATACCAACTAATGCGAGAGAGACAGACACCCCCTAAGCCACTTTATATGGTACAAGCCGTATGTCAAGCGTGGACCAGTCTCGCGAATGAACGCGTAAAGTCGGTTGGGGGCCGCTTCATCAAGCATTACTGCGGTATACACAAGTACACATGGGAGGGTAACAACTAAAAGATCAACGCCCACACGCTACATCTCGTGTGTTCTACCCGTACTAGCATTACTACGCATAGATCTAGCTCTGATACCACTGTAGGGGTTCCGCGCATGAAAACAATAAAATTTACACTACGCCCCTAAACCCCTGAAGCTGCCAGGACCTATCTATTAGTAATACAGTAACAGGAGGGGCTTTTTGAGAACTTACCCTTGAAGACCGAAAAGTGTTGTCAACGCTCAGGAGAGCGTGGTTGATGTAGACGACCTGAAGCCGACCTCAAGGTCGTGATGAAGTCCTTGCGCTCCTTCTGGCTCCAACTACTTGAGTGCCTCAAGTGCGACACCTCGCGGGGAGTTACACACGTCCGGTGCCTGACGATGACTCCCGCTTCCCCGATCCAGCAGCAGTTGCGGAAGTAGAGCTCCCGGATCCGAATCCCGCAGCACGACGGCGCTCCGCGGTGAAGATGTCTCTCGCTCGCGCAGTCCAGACTTGGGACCACGGTCACGACAGAGAGAGGGGGAGAGAGAAAATATCAATTGGAGGTCCTCCCAAAAGTGGGGACACCTTTATTGATTATTGGGTGTATTTTTCTAGGCCAAATACCCCACTATATATAGGGGGAGGGGAGGTACTACCTCCCTCAAAGTCCCGGGGTGGGACTAAAGGAGAGGAGGGGGACGAGGTGGCCGCCGGCCACCTAGTGGGCCCCGCGCGGGAGGGGGGGCTAGGCCCAGCCAGCCTCCCCCTTGGCCCCTCTCCCTCTCTCCTTTTCCCCTAATGGGCCCTCTCCCTCCGAAATTGGCCCATTAAGCCTTTTTGACCTTTAATTGAATTTTCTCTTTATTAAATAATTATGAATAAATGATTAAATCAACATTTAACATTCATTCACACATTATCTAATCTCCGTGGCCATGGAACACCTTCCACCTCCACTCCGGACATCCTCCGGACTTACCGAAACCCTTCCGGTTTTCTCCCTTCTTTTCTTCGGTGATTCTATCGATCCTATAAACACTCTCTAAGCATCATCAAGCCCTTAAGCGTGATACCCCACGGTTCAGGAACACTCCAGACATGGTTGGGACACTCCCGCAGCAATGATCAACAGAGGGACCTGGATGGCCATGTGACCCCTGTGCGTTCCACGAAGATCTTTCGTCGTTTGAACCGGGACAGCCGTGTCTTATTCCCTTTGTTTCTCGATACTTGCATTGCCCGAGATCTGATCAATGACATCGTCATGTCGTGTTCAATCTCGTTACTGAACAATGCTACTTGACTCGTTCTGACAAGTGATATCCCCGTGATCAAATTACACGTTGCGCAGCTATTGCATATAACTTCTCCGAGTGGGCCCTTGAGTATCTTCCCGTCACATGGACGGACAAATCCCGCTCTTGACATATATTGCCTCTACGGTTTCCTCCGAATACCTGAACACACCTTTATAACCACCGGTTTACCAGATGGCGTTTGATGCTATCTAAGCACTCTCGAGAGACAGTGATTGATATAGTCTCACGGCTAAGGAATAGTCTACGAGGGTCCTTTTCTAATCATCATAACTTGAACTTCGTGACATGATCGAATCATGATGTTTAGGTTGGGTATTGGTTCATCATCTCATTCTCAGAATGAGATGACCTTATTTCCAACTGGCATAAATGCCACATGATCAAGAAACATGATTATCTGTTGACCAATGAACCAGTGACTAGAGTTTCACTGGGAACCCCTGGTTGTTTGTATAGCACACGTGTATTGATGTTTCCACTCAATACAGTTATAGCATGATATAAAACTTAATCATAAACGATATGAAATATGATAATAGTCCTTACTACTATTTGTCTCTAGGGCATATTTCCAACAGGCCGGATAATCCGCCCCCTGAAAACTGGCAGAAACAGCAAAACTGAAACAATCATAACTTTTGCATCCGGACTCCATTTTTGATGATCTTGGGATCGTTTTAAAGACGAAAATGAGCTCTACAAGATCATCCAGAGAAACATCATAGTCTAGCAAGGTAGGATAGAACCAAATGACGAAAGGTTTGACCTCTCCCAAAAAGACGAACCGATAAAACCTCCAACATCGAAAATGCAATAGAGAATGCATATGAAATTCGTTTTCGATGAACTTGAGCTTGTCATGGAGATTAACACAAGCTCTAAATACTCACATGAGTAATACCCAAATAAGAACCAAGAAAGATGATGCCAAGTATGCAAAGGTTTGAGCTCTCACTGAGGGATATGATCAAGTTACTCACTCGAGAGCCCCTCTTGATAATACGGTTATCTATCCTATAAACCGGTCTCCCCAACTAACACCACAAGACCGGTAAGAAAGAAACCCTATCAAGATCAAACAATTGCCTTGTGTATATTTCACTTGATGTTGATGATGACGATCTTCTACACCTCAAGATGGAACACCTTTCTTGATTGCGCTAGCTTGGTGAAGACTTGGAATTTGCTCCCCCATACTCCACTATGGAAGAGCCTCTCTTTTAGGCATATGTTCACATATCCATGATCACCATAAGGATGGCAAGCTACACTTGAGATCATCTTATTATTCAAGACACACTTGCCATAGGCTCAACTTCTACTTGACCAATCTCTGGATCATTCCTTGAAACCTTGATCACCACTTGATCTTCTTCACTTTCTTCTTCTTCCAACCTTGAAGCCAACATATGGTTCAACCATTGCCTATGGACAAATCCTACAAGTAAAATTCAATGCAAACATAAGTCCATAAAGATTGTCATTAATTACCAAAACCATAAATGGGGCACACATGTTCTTTCAGTAGTGTCTTCTTTTCAGCGCATTTTTGGTGTTTAACCTATGTGACAGGATTAGCTGGCTGAAGAACTTCAGCTTGGGGTACATTTGCTTTTCCACAACCAATTGACATATATATGTGCGGTTGAATATTCCTAAATCAAAATTGATAGAACTTACTAGAGTATAATGCTTTGAGCCCCAAAAATAACTACATACATCAGGTGATTGGCTATCCATGATTATATCATCTACTATGTCTTATAATATACTGAATCCATCCATAGCTTGGGAGAGATGGGAAGAGCAATTTTTGCCAGGTCTAAGGTTGTCAAAATTTCCTGAACAGAGGCATCTTCCTGGGTGACAAATGAGTAAGCCCTAGGGATAAGTTCAGATGCAATATTGTCTAGCCAATCATCCTTCTAGATCAGAACAATGGAGCCACCACCAACCTTACATACAACAATCCATCTTTAAACTGGCATTAGTTTGAGTATCTCCTTCCACCAGAAGGATCCACATGGTTCTATAGCATGTAGTACTTTCCCAACATAATAAAATTCCTATATCATGTAAACCCAATGTGTGTCCACCATGTTATACAACTTATGAAGATATTCTAGCAGCAAAGATTCATTCTGAATTTTTAGATTAAGAACTCCCATTCCCCTTTTTTCTTGGGTTTGCATACTTTATCCTAGACCATCAAAGTTACAATACTCACCATTATCAACCTTTTTGTTCTAAAGGCGGTGCCTTCTTATTTTATCCACATAATCAAGTAATTTTGGTGGTAATTTCAAGGAACATATAGGAAATATTAGGATGGATGTGAGCAGTGAATTTAATCAGAGTAGTTCTCCCACTATATGACATCATCATAAAATTGATAGTCAAGTTTCTTTCGGTCATGTCAACCAAAGGCATCAGAATATGCATCGTAGGCTTAAGTAGGTGAATGATTTATTATAATTAATGAATAAACCAGTGGAGGCAGCATATTTGTCAAGAATATCTTTCATGATAAGAACTTAGTCAGGCTTTGCAGGCATAATTATAATAGTGTCCTCAGCTTATTGAACCATCGGATAATCCATGTCATAGTCAAGAGAAAAAGGAGCTTAGATGATATGGTCCCGAATGCTTTATTGATGGCATATTGTAACATGTCAGCAGCTAGCACAGAAACCAAAGGGGGAGAGGATCTCCTTGTCTCACCCCTCTTTTACAATGGAAGACATGAAGATTTGCCTGATCCAAATATTATTTCAATCCATTTGAGCCACTTATCATCAAATCTCATTTGCTTCATGATTTTGATCATAGCTTGGTGATCAATTGTGTCAAATGCCTTGGCAAAGTCTAATTTGAGCAAAATGATTTCTTGCTTTGAAGCTTCACATTGATATATAAATTCAAAGACTTGAGCTAAGCACTCTTGTATAGATGTCCCCTTTAAAACCCATGCTGATTTTTATGCACAATTCTAGGCACAACCTTTTGTATCCTATTAGCAAGGATTTTGGTGAGAATTTTGAGACAACAATTAAGCAAGGTAATTGGTCTGTAATTCATGTACAGTTTTAGGAGATCCCTTTTCAGGAATGACGGTTATATGGCCCATATTGAAACTTTCCAAGTGCAGGTTCCCTTCATAAAATTCATTACATAAATTGTAAACGTCTTCCTCAATTATGTGCCAGCAAGTCCTTAGAAAATGCCCAATAAAGCCATATGGTCATGGTGCTTTGTCAAGGGGCATCTGTGTACCAAATCAATTTCCTCTATTGTGAAAGGGAACAAATAATTCTTCAAGACCTGCAATTGGATTCATGAGAGCTACAAGATCCATCGTCATGGATGAATTATTGGTAGTCCCCAATCTTTCTTTATAATAAGCATAAAAGATGATATGTACTTTAGCTGCATGAGAAGTAACTGTAGTGCCGTCTAGCCGACTAAGCTGAGAAATATTGTTTCTTCTATATCTTTTAGTGGCCATAGAGTGGAAATTTTTTGAGTTCTCATCGCCAGTTTTGCTTCTGAAACTCCGGCAGATTGAGAAAATGCTGTTTGAGAATCTTTCTAGATCAGGAATTGTCAAGTATCTTCTATCCTCTTAAGTTATCCAATTCCAAAAAGAATGAGCCGGCGACTCAGGCAGTGGCTTGGTTAAGGGAACGGAACCCACCGGAGCCGTAGCGAAAGCGAGTCTTCATAGGGCGATTGTCACTGCTGCCTTATTAGAATTTTCAATACAAATGGATAACCTTGAAACGGATTTGCTCTAGAATTTCAATTCATATCCGAGTCTCTTAAATTTTGCATTTAGATTTGCCGCACTATTGGCTTAAAAGTTGTTTTTTTTTTGCAGGGATATTCCAGCTAAAGGCAACAGTATAAAAAAATAGCACGAGCACTCCAAAAAAAATTCAAACCTGAAGAACTTGCTACCAGGGATTGTAGTTTAGATAGATACCACACAAGGTGAGTGATCAAATTGGATCACATCTTACGGTGGGCGATCACTGATCGGATTTCCGAGTGTGGGAGATGAACTGTTGCTGCTGCTATGGTGGCTCAGCGCCGCTGTCGCCGCTCCTGCTGGAATTTAGAGGCCACGCCGTTCCAGTCGATCTCGGCCGTGCGCAGCGCCGGTGCGTCGTGAGGCGACGGGGCGGGACGTCGAGGCCGAGGGAATTGAACGCCCTGGCGACAGGGACTGCGGGGGAGAGCCGGCAAGCCGGCGGTGGCCTGGCGGCGAGCGGCTAACTAACTAGCGCACGACACGCCGGCGGCTGAGGTCGTGTCCCGTCAGGTCGAGCGCTCGAGGAAGAGAGCGAACATCTAGGACGAAAAGTGATTCATAAAAACAATTAAACTGCAACTGATCGATGTGTACTAGATCATTATTGACAATGAAATCAGCAATTCGTGAAGGAGAACTATATATGGGGAAAGAACAGCATTAGGCTGCAGTATATATAGTTGGTATTACTACAATAGATCGGCATCTTTTTCTCCATCAATGCATTACATAATAACCATGAAAATACAAAGAAGCCTGGACAGGCGAGCCCATGTCCTTGTTTGATCTCCGGCAAGTCCAGCAGCCGAATCCGTCCCCTCGTCGGCCGAGAAGAGTCGTTTCATATCTCCTGCTTGATAGCTACGGAAACAGGAATGGCCTTGGCCACCACGGTGATAATCTCCTTGGCCACCACGGTGACATCGCACCTGACACTGAAAACGTCGTCCTTCAAATCACCATACTTTCCAGTTCGTTCTTGTCAATGAGGTCAACGCCACTACTCGATCTGCAACTTGGCACTAACGAAAAGGTGTGACGGCTCTGATGGATGTACGGCGGCACCGGTTCCCCACCACGGTCGAGCAAACTGATCGTGAAATTGGCCTCCACTTTATTGACGTCAGCGTGAACAAGATTCAGAGCGATGTGTATGGAACGGGAGTAGCGCCAGTCCACGCTGTCGGGGTAGTAGCGCAGACACCAGCGGTGCCCTCCGGCGGCGAACGTCTCGGACGCGATGTATTTACCTTTGCCGATCCCCTTGGTGCCGGAGTAGCCGTCGATGCGGAGGACGTGCGACCCGGACCCAACGACCGGTACAACGATGGCGGACGCGGTCAGCGCCGGCGAACCTCTGCTGGTAGACATGGCTTTGGTAGCAGCAAATGGTGGGGAATGGAAGATGAGAGGGAGAGATCGACCGTGACTCAGGCTTATATACTACTGTGTTGGTCGCTGGTTCGCATTACTCACGCGCATCACCCGAGCAGTCGGGCGTGCACAGTAAATTCATCAACTAGCGGTAGCATACGAATCGTCTTCGTGTGGACGGCGCATGCGTAGCGGTAGCATACGAATCGCTACCGTGTTCAGTTACCTCGATGGAGTAGTAGATCGTCCGCCAGCGCCCTTTTCTTTTTTTTTCCTCCTACGCGGTTCCTCTGCTCTTTGTTCGGCGGCTCAAAAAAAAATTGAAATACGGTTTGGATATAAACTTTCTTTTAGACGAATTTTGTATATATATAAACCAGTGGAAAGCTATCGCGCAGTTTGACGACCACAAGGGATCCGAAGGTCATTGTCATTGCATCGTGTAGGCTATTAAACAGCACGAAATATACATTAACCACTGTATTTTATAATGAACACATGAGGGCATTTGGTCTAGTGGTATGATTCTCGCTTTGGGTGCGAGAGGTCCCGAGTTCGATTCTCGGAATGCCCCGAACGTTTTTTTATTTAAGAAAAAAATGGTATTTTTTTCTTGAATCAACATTAACTGAAATGAACCCCATATATAGTTGAGTCCTGACAACGTGGTAATTTTGTTGGAACTTTTTTAGATAAGAATTTTGTTGGAACTTCTGGCAATATAAACGTGAAACTAAAAAATTAATATGTATTTCGTAATGAACCCCATAAGACAACGAGGTCATTTTGTTGGAACTTCTGATGATATAAACGCGAAACTAAAAATTAATTTGTATTTCGTAATATATAGCAAGTCAACAATCGTTATTTATTTTGTGATCATATACTAGTAGTTTTCACATATAGCAAACGTGATATCCTCAACGACAGTAAAAACTAAGGAGCCACGATCCGTCGTTCTGTCTTGCAGCTTAAGCCCGAGTAACCGAGGCGATACCATGGATCGTGTATGCATTGCACAGGAAAGATTCAAATTTCTCTAACAAAAAAGATTACTACTCCTGCACAATATTTAAGTAGGAACAGTAGTAGCCGCTTGTCAGCATACAACTAGTCTCTCCCGTCAAAAAAAAAGGAAAAAAAAGCATACAACGAGTCCGTGTTGCTGCCTGTTGTTCCCATCTCCCGCGGGCGCATCATCATTCAAATCGCCCTGCGTCATGCTCCCAGCAGGCGTCACGCCCGCCGCCACGGAAGGAGCGCCAGGGGCGCGCGCGCCGGAATGAAGCGGCGGGCGTCGTTGGAACCGTCCGGCCGGATGCGACGCGGGCGGGCGCCCTTGGAACGACGGGCGGGGACGCTTCGCGATCGGCCTGCCTTGCCCCTGGAACGGGCGGGGACGCTTCGCGATCGGCCTGCCTTGCCCCTGGAACGGGCGGGGAGCGAACTGGCGCGGCGGCATCTGCTGCTGCGGCGGCGGCTGGCGGTAGGGCGGAGCATTGGTGCTGCGGAAGCCGCCGGCGCCGCTGTTGCCGTACAGGCCCGTGCTGGGACGGGGGTTGTAGGCCCCTGGATGCATCGATCTTGGCTCCGACGAGCGCAGGATTACAATAACTCGATACGATCGAACTCCACGCGATGTGAGCAACTAAACTATAGGAGGGCGATGGTGATTAAAAAGGCGCCTGTAAGGACGAGTCCTAGTGGGATTCGGATTCGCGTCCTGCGCATCACGAGCAGTGGCAGATGCAGATAGTCGAATACAAGGACGGGTTTGGAAACTTGAATCCTACGCAATCGTCAGCAACACGGACTCGTGAGTCCGCAACAATTGCATCTCCTTCCCGTAGCTAGAGAAGGGGTGGCCGGGTAGCAAAAGGTAGATCAATATATCTGCAGGTTGCCGAGACTGGCCCATCTACGATGCAGCCATGCAGTCTTGGGGTGTTTATGGAGTACAAAAATAGAGGTTTTGCATTCGGAATAGATACAGTAGTCCTGAAAAATTGAACACAATAATTGAAACGCAAAATCAGATCAAACGCCCTACATTCGTTGAAAGTGCGAACACCACATCAGTTTTGCACGCTGAAGAGGACACACACACATTCCCTTTTTCCATCTATACTATATATATAAACCAGGAACAATGACACGGTATTCACTGGTTCCCGCAATGTTCTAGAACTACTTGCTGTTTCACCGATAACATATTGTAGTTTGTGCACCAGTTTACCTCCCACAAAATTCACGAGAATGCTGCGAACACATAATTTAATGGGATATACATATATAAAAATTAAAATATCAGTAATTTGCATCAAGCACCAAGGACCTCTAATATATATAAACCAGGAACAGTGATATGGTATTCACTGGTCCCCGCAATGTTTTAGAACAAGTTGGGCTTTCACTGACAACATATTGTACTTTGTGCACCAGTCTACCTCCCACAAAATTCACAAGAACGCTGAGAACCCATGATATATACCAATTAAAACATCAGTAATTTGCATCAAGCACCAAGGACCTCTAATCTACGTACCTTCTTCCCGGTATCTTTTCCGGAAGCCACACCCAATACCAGGGCTGTTTTGGTTTCTCCAGATCAGCTTGCTTTGTTTCTCCTTCCCATATGTTGCAAATGAAAGCTTCTGCACAAATTCATCCAGATTAACCCTATGAATCGTAGACACTAGCAAATGTTATGACATCAGAGTCTGTTAGCATGTACCTGTCTCGCCCGCTTGTCGACAGGAGTCCATGTTGGATCCATGGATGGCTCTATCCTGTTTTCATGGCTTGCACTTGGTTGCTCCTTGAAATCTTTTCTCGCCCGATGCATAGGTGTTCTAGTTACTTCTCTGCCTTTCCCGTAACGGTGGCTACCAATAGAAGGGATCTGGTCCCTGGAAGGAGTAACTCTACCTCCTCGGTATCTAGTCCCAGTAGAAGGGCTCCGGTCCCTCGAAGGAGTGTCCCTATCTCCTCGGTATCTGAAGGATTCGATAGGCGGAGGACTTGGAATCTTAGAGGCTCCATCCCTCATTCTTGAGTTTGACAGCATTACTGATGATCTCTCCTGGCGTGCTCTTCTTTTTTCGTTCATTTGCCTTAGATAATCAATTTCCCAGCCTGAACCATGTGAATTCGCATCAGAGCCAACATTCTGTTTCAGAAAAGCAAGCGAACTCCGTGGACTCTGCATCATTTCCTCTCTTGGTTCATGGTATCTGCTGCCCACATCATCATATCTGTGAGAGGTTGTGGAAATATTACCATGTGCATGACCCTTCGAAGTGTGATGTCCACCTGCTGAAAAGTCCCAGTCACCAATATCATCATTGATCTCCAATGCAGTTGGAAATACTGGATGGCTGTAAGTTCTGCTGAATGATGGTCCGCTTGCAGGAAAAGAGCTTTTGATTGGTTCTTTACCCCCTAATTCTGGTTGCCAAGAGAAGTCGTATGTGTCCACCATACCGCTGGCCCTTCCATTATATGTCCTCGTATCTGCAGTCAATTCATCACCCGTGATCTGATCATGAATTATTGTATCAACGGCATGCTTTCTTGGTAGACAAGACACATCCTTGCCTCCTCTTCTAAAACTTTGGTCGAACATGAAGGCCTCTTGGAGCTGAGGTGTTGCACCCTCCATGTCAGAGATTCTCCTCAACTTAGGCGGTGAGAATACATTATTATGGTCTGCATAGTCACCAGGCAATTGGTTTAGAGGATCAGAACAGAGAGGATCACTAGTTGGTACTGCAAAAGCTTGTGAGGCACGCTTTTTCCTCTTCCTTGGAGACTGCAGCAATGCACTGCAGATGTCTGAATCTACAGAAGAGCATTCGGTCATTACAGACCTAGATTCACCTAGCTCACCAAATTTGCACAAAGCACTGAACAGAGAAATGCTCTGTGGAGGCAACAGAGAATTTCCAACAGCCTGAATACGACGCTCATGTGACCAACCGAGAAACTCTGCAAGGCTGCCTGCAGAAGAAAGTATTATGTGTGCAGACAAGGGGTTGATTGAAGGGAATTTTGTGAGAAATGATTCAGCCAAGCTTTCTGACTCAGGTATATCTGGAGGAGCTTTATTTAACCTAATCACATTCCTAATGCAACTTAGAATTATCTCATCTGTTGACTTGGGGGCGTGCGAGAAAAATAGCTGCAAGTTCATGACCAGACTAGCAGCTGCAGCATATAGAGAATCAGATGATTCCATTACAGCAGAAAGGGAGTGAGGTTCTCCTTCAAAGATCTGCAAAAGTAGAAACAGGGAATCTGTTCAGTTATGGCAGATATAACTCAACGACAAGTGTGTGTATGTGCATATGCATTGATAACATAAGACGGGCATACCATGACAACTCTATCAGAAAAATGCAAAAATCTCAGAGTTCAAAACCAATTACCATTATGCAGCCACTGAAACAGAAGCTAATTGACATCAAAATATTTGTCGCAATGGTCTCTACAAAATTTGTTATACTAGATGTCTCTGTTGACGTTGAGAATTCATTGCACCCAAAGATCTTGGTCTCACACCATACTATGCAAACTGCAGCACTGATTATTAGGTCCACAGGAAGATCAACGTCTCGTTCCACAACCTGCATTCCTCCTTTCTCCAAAGATAGTATCTGCTGATAAGATGATCTTCGGGAGAAAAGCATACTCTTTCCATGACTTCCAGTATTTACAACAATCACTGCCTCTGGGGTAGACAATCTTCCTGACATGATGCTGCCAACTTTTACACTGGAAGGCAAGTCAGTAGCAGATAGATTGTCTTGCGGGACTTTCATCACATTTGCAGATACAGAAGAAGTAGAACTGCTCTTCTCAACTGCAGGCACAAAATTTTGTGAATCAAGAATAGTTCTTTTGCTCAACATTTCTGCTATGTGCCATGGTTCGGCTACAGGCACAAAATTAGGTGCATCAGAAATATTATTTTTCCCCAGATTTTCTAATTTGAGCAGTTGATCATCTACAGGCAATTTTTTTGTTGAATCAGCAGTGAGATGTTTGCACAGATTTCCCTGAAGTCCTTGCAATTGATTAGTTGCTGGTATGAAGTTCAACGAATCAACAATACGCATTTTGTTCATCTTCTCTTGCAGATCCTTCTGAAGTGCATGCAGAACCGTATCCTGAAAATAATAAGGACGAAATCTTATTTCTAAGGCATTTATGTTTTGACAGCAGATCATTTGCTGCCCCATTAACCATTAGTAGCACCCATAATGAGTGCCTCAGACAAATTCTGAAAATGTTAAGTGCAATGTACACCACTTACAAGTAAAACCCATGCTCAAGAAAAGTATGCAACCATAGATAAACTTGAGGTAAGTATTTGCATATTGGCATATTGCAGTTGCTTATTTATGTAAATTTACAACAACAATAATAACAGGTTATGTTCTTGCTCTAATTATCTGCCTTCCATTTTACAGGTATGAATTTTTTTCTGTTCTGATCAGAGAACTCAAAGAACATTCTAGCTATTAGAATACAGAGTTTACCCAGGAAAAATACTTAACTTTCCCAGATAATAGAGTTAGTGAAATACTCCCTCCATTCACTAATATAAGATGTTTTGGCAAACTAGTTTAGTTTGCCAAAGCGTCTTATAGTAGTGAACAGAGGAAGTAATTAGGTAACCAACAACCAAAAATTAAAAGACAGGCTCGCCTTTCATATTGAATGTGTGCTACTAAAACAGTAGTAAGTTCCAAACAGCGACCATCACACCGTAAAACGAAAACAGAAATAAGTTCCTAACATCAGGACTAATGTATAAAGTAATGGTCTGAAGAAGTGATAGATAATCACCAATGTGGCTTTCAAATCTTGCTCTGTAGGATTGTCCTCAACAAGTGCAATCAAAGAGTCTTCACTATCCACTTTGACATAGAGGAAATGCAGTGGTGGAAAACCATCTAATTTCGGAGCCAGAGAGAACAACGTAGATGATTTATTTGGACCTCCATATTCCAGTACGATGTCAAACTCATTGAAAGGGAATGAAGTTGGAATGTTCCTTCAAAATTAAGATCAGCATAAATATGAAAAAAAAATGACAACAGCCACACCAAAATTATGATGTGTGTACAAAAGAAAGTCATCTAAATATCAAGCTTAAAGTTATGTTTTTGTATTATGTGCATGTCCAATAAATTGTGCATTATGTTATACAATGAAATGCCTGCACATAAATTAAAAAACTGAAGCCTCAGAAAGTATTTTCGAAGGGAAGTTAATCATTAATGGGAACAAATCATGCAAGCTGACTCAATAAGTAACAAACAATGATTCTTCCAAAAAGACAACTCCATTACAAATATGCTTCTAGCTTTTTAAATTTGCAATCTGCCTAATCAGTTATAAACGTAAGTCAACTAAAGAACAGGTATGAACTGTTGATACAACACATACGTTTTTGCTCACTGAAATGAAAACAAATTTGGACTTGATTCATGTGAAGTTAAAACGTTGAAAAGCACTCAACCTGTTCCAACTATAACCATTCTTTCATAATTTCGTGTGAATAAACTGGTCTCGACATTCAATATTTTTCAGGGGCTCTGCATTTGAGACAAGCAAGGAAAACAAGTGGACTGCAATACCACAATGAGATAGAGGGTTGGACGCCATACTTATTATTCCATCATGATGGTTTGTTCATTCTCTATGCTAATTGGGATCGAACACTTTGGTAGAGCCCGCATGGAAAGTTCCATGAAGATTGGGTAGCTTATTCAAAGAGCAAGATTATTTGCTTCTAGAAGTAAATTTATTTGTAATAGAACTCTATCAAATAAGAACTGGAGCAGATGATTGGCATGATATGTTTACGTGTGTACTTGTACTTACTTATTATCGAGCAGAATGCAGTCTGGTTTCGGTAATCCTCCCAGCACCCAAGAGTTTGCCTTGTTAACCGGATCTAAGTAAGCTGCATCAGGGTCTTTTCCTAGTTCAACAAATGTCATCTTCAACGAAGTTAACTTTTGACCCAATGGCAGCCAGAAAGCTCTGTCGGCGACTATAAGGATCTTTTTGCTTATTCGTGTATTAGATCTCAGGATTTTCTCAATGTCAGACAATGATGGATGAGAGTCAAACTGGTGCTTCTCGGTTTTCCACCGTGCTTCACCGATGAAACAATGAATATTCCTTAACCTCTCAGGAATATTTTCGAAACTTTCAATTAGGTTGCTGATGTACAGATGGGCAGCATGCAAACCAAAGAAACATAGGTAATATGCAACCTGTTTTAATCCATAGAGTACCATGAGTTCCATCTTATCTTCGTATTTACAGTGATTATAGAAGCCATCTGAACCTTCTCCAGTTATCAGTCCAAGAAGCTTCTGCTTCGAAATGCTTAAACCATGCCCATCTGAGAAAGTATGCCTCAAATACGCACTTTCTTGCAAAGCAGATGTATAACTTATATGGATGTGTTTAATAAGAACTCGAATAGAATCTGACAGGCTGACAGGATGGATTTCTATGAGCTTATCAACTTTAGGCCTGCTTGAGAAAGGAACTGCTTGCTCTTTCAAAGTGGGGATATCTAAAGTAGAAACATTTTCCTCATTAGTTCCTCTCTTGGTACCACTTCTGACATTCAAGTAGAAGTTTAGGTCATTCGATTGTGACGTTGACTTGAATAAGGAAGCTGCCTTTTCTGAACTCATTTTTTCCATGTGGCTGTGACCTCCAGTATCACATTCTTGTCTGTATTTCTGAGTTGTTTCCACTACAGCAGGTGGATCATGAGGTAGAGGGGCCGGAATATAAACATCATTCTGTTTGTCCTCATCTTGGTTCTTTGCACTTTTCCAGAAATACTCAAGAAAATCAAAGCTAAGTCCCGATGTCTCTTGACAACAAACTTGCAGCTCAGAATTTGAATGGCAACTTTTTACCTCTTCAACCATTCTAGCATAAGTAGAGCAGCTCTCCCGGTTGCATGGACCTTCCAATAAAAGATGCCAATCTAAATAAATTCCATCGGCTGCAGAGAGAGAATGTGGTTTCAGGGAGCTGAGTACTTCTTCTATGGGGGGGACCATAGATCTCAGGGTCACATCATCATCAGTTAAAATAGGTGTAGGTAGTGACATGAATGTATCGTCAACCAGAACCAACTCAGAGCTAACCACTGATTCATAGAAACGTCTAGCTGGATCAAAGTCGTCTTTGAATATTTCATCAGATGTGTTCAGCTCAGCTGTCGCTGACTGAACAAGCTTTTTGAAGACATCATCTGAAGGAAAATCAATGATCTGGACTTCTTCTAGCAAAATTGAGCATGGCAAGTCTGAGCAAGTCCCATCAGGCTTGAGAGGGTATAATGCTGAGTTTTTATCAACTAGAATATTATCATTGATCATTACAAGATCCATTTCTACTGCAGCCTTGACTGTTGTTGGCTCGTCTACTTGATAGTCTGGACATGGGGCATCTTTGGAAACAAAGGCCAGCATGTCCATATCAATTGATCTCGAAAACTCAGTTGAGTTAAATGCTGAATGCTGAACTTGTGCTTCACCCAAGTGTTGAGCAAGGTTATGAAAAATACTGGATATCTCTGCCTTGGCTGGACAATCATCAAGCTCCCAAGAATGTCTACTAACCTCCAATTGTGGTATTATTACACCACAATCTAATGCTGCAATAGCTGAGAGGTTCCTATTTGTTGCAGAGAAATGGTCAACCTCATCATTATGCTCCACAGGGGTTTTTTCTACTTGATAAATTGAGTCCGCAAGTTCAGTTGGATATTTTAATGCTGGCATCTCAGTGTCAATGTCAATGAAATCCTACAACAGAAGGATGGGAATATGAGCAAAGCTGTATTAATAAATAGCATTGATGCTTTGAGTTAAGAGAACACAAGAAAATGAATCGACAACACGCTCATCACTAATCAATGAGAGCAAGCAACTTCAGCTGGTTTGCATATTTGGATATGAGTTGATGGTTAATGACAGAGATTGTTAAAACAACAGTTGACGCAAAAGCTAGTAACAGTACGCAGTAACAGAACAACGGTATGACAAACATGAGATTCTAAGCACAGTATTTTTTTATCTGCCTCTTATAACTGAAGCGCAACAATGTAGATTCTGATAAAATAGTTGTAACTGCTTGAAATTGCCATAAAATGATGCAAAGTACCAGGTGGATTTTCACATCTGGAACACGAAACCATACGGTGACACCGTCGCCTGACTTGTCACCACCAGAGGATGCAACATATCCTTCCAAAACCTACAAAAGACGAAACAACTTATCTTGAGCCATAATAACGAAATTGCATAGCATCCTAAGCCAATATCACTGAACGCAGCTTACCTGTGGGAGATCGACCTCTACCACCTCAAGTTGGAGCTCCTTCAGCAGTTCCCATCTCTAACATCACGAAATGCAGAAATCACACACTAATCTCCTACGGAACTGTTGCAACGAAACAAAACAAACAAAACTTCAACCACCTCCGTGTCGGCAGATGTCCCCGATCTATCTGCTCTGGATCCCTCTCCATTCCCATCCTTCTCGCGGCTAATCTCGTCAGATCCCTTTAATGAACTTACAGTTGTTCACAAGTGTAACATGAAAATAAGGGGGGAAACCTACAAATGGACAGATACAAGCATAAACGGTTCGCTTACATCAGGGGTTCTGGATACAACAGACGCCCTCGAGCTAAAACCCTCGCTATACACACCCCTGTCGTAGAGGTAATCATCCCATTCCCATCCCTGCGTGAAGCACACAAGCTGTTGCAACTCACAAATACCGCACGATTTTCCATCACACAGAATAACAAAATTAACCAAAATCATATAAAACGCGGGCCACCGTACTAGAAAAGCAGACTCACATCGTCGGCGGCGGGGACAGTCGGCACAGGCAGGGCCTGCGGGATAACGGCGGCGAGGAACTCAGATAGCGCGGAGGATACGGGGAGAGAGTCGAGGTCGTCGCCGGAGATGCTAACTGCAGGGAGGTCGGTCACGGCGGGGAACGGGAGGGGGAAGGGGAATTGAGGGTCGGGGGGAAGCGACGGCACGGGGAGAGGAGGGAAGCGCAAGGACGCTAGGGATAGGGCTTGGTCTGAGGATGAGTCCGCCGGCGACGGCGCGAAGTAGTCGGTGGCGAGGAAGCGAGTCCGCATTGGAAGGCGGCCAGGCGGGGACTGAAGTGGGAAGAGGGGACGAAGAGGAGGAAGACGAGTGATTTTGGTTTGAAGTGCATTTTAACTCCTACTCCGTACATGACTTCGGTTTGAAGTGTTGAAACGTTTGAATCTCGTTTACCCTGGGCTGTTTCTTTTCTTGGCGACCAACTTTTTCAAAGCATCTATTTTGGCTTTGGACTTTGCCTTATATAAGTCACAAAAGCTCTTTAAATAGACGCTTTTGAATTTGATATTTACTTTGGCTCGATATTATTAGATGATGGTATGAAGAAAAAAAATTCAAAAACATCTATTTAGAGTCTTTTGTGACTTATAAGTCAAAAGCTAAAAGTCAGAGATAAGAGCATCTCCATGCTCCAGTCACAGACCCCAAAATTGTGTCCGATAAAATTCCGTTCGGACACAATTTGGAAACCGTCGGACAAGTTAATACAAATGGAGGACACAATTTGGAAACTGTCGCACAAGTTAATACGAGTGGGACCGTTGCTTCATAGTGACATCCCGAAGAAAACTAGACTTTATCTATTTCTCTTCTCTTTTTTTTTGCGAAATTTCATCAACCTATTAATAATCATCAATAGTAGTACAAATAGATCTAAAAGTAATAAAAATTATAAATAAGTCATTGAACCACCTAGCGACGACTATAAACACTAGCACGAGCCGAAGACACGCCGCCGTCCTCACCCCTGCATCACCGGAGTTGGGCAAATCTTGTCGTAGTAGAGCTTATTGTAGTAGACAAACAGGAACTCGTAGTGCTAAGGCCACAAAGGACCAACACACTAGAGCAGCAACCATCACCAATGATGACATCTGTAGATCGGAGCAGATTGGCCTGAAAATAAACCGACGAACATGAAAACGGACAGAAGGCCAGGAGATTCGTCGGGCAAATGACTCCACGCGCTCTTCGTCGACGCTAGATGCACCACCGGAGCGAGGATGGAGGGAGAGGATCTTATTCTGACTTCAAGACATAGCTATCGCATCAACATCCGCAAGAAGACACTAAAAAGTAGACGGAACAAAGAACGAAAAACCTTCCACCGGTGAGAGGCCATGGTTCGCCACACCTCCAAGTGTCACTTATCCTTTTTTAGAACACTCGCCTTTATTCATATATTAAGAGTTACATGCAAGTTTAAACCATCTGGTGATTGTACAAACTAAACATGTCTGCCCTCACTAAGTGTGGTGGCTCGATGCTCACTGTTGGTTCGCAGCACAAAAAACAAAACAAAATCCTACAATACGAACAACTAAGCACCAAGATCTATCTACCTAGATACAATCAACGGGTGGATATACATCCATAGAGAACATACTCTTGAAGAGCGATAAAGTGTTATTGATGAAATCTGATTTTATGAATGATGTAGTCGTACACTTGCCGATCTCAAGATCTTGATAAAGTCAAGTAAGTCCAACACTATCATGTCCAGCAGGTCTGGCACCAGCAAGTCCAGCACCGCAAAGTAGTGGTGCATCCGTGATCGCACACACGTCTGGTACCCCAACAACCTCCGCGTCCTCGCTCTAGCGATGCAGCGAAAGTAGCAACTCCTTTCTAGACAAAGCCACCGGGAACATGTATCTCGCTATTTTGAGACCATAGGGGAATAATTCTAGAGGGAGAGATCCTTTACGAGGAGGTGCCGGTATTCTATAAGTTTGTCACCCTATGGTTTGTGAATAATACAGACATGATCGAGACCCATCTTCGATCAATAATCAGCAGCGGGACCTGAAGATCTGTACTAACTCCCACACATTCAACGATGACTCTAGTGATCATGTGAACCTTTAATGTCATAATTAAATCTCTTTGTCTCGCGATATATTACATGTCTGAGATTCGATCATAGGTATCCCCATACCTAGTTTGATCTCGTTACCGACATATACTCTTTTCTTGTTCTCGTGATATAACATTCTAGTGATCTTATAACTTGCTTGCGAGCTACATCAATGTGATATCACCAAGAGGGCTCAGAGTATATCTCTCCGTTATCGGGATGGACAAATTCCACTCTTGATTCATGAACCTCTACATAACACTTTCGGAGTATTTGAACTCACATTTATTGTCACCCTGTTAAGGTGACGTTTGATGTTATCAAGTTACTCTTCCAGTGTTAGTGATTGACACGATCTCATGGTCTAAGGACTAAAGTTACTTTGTATGTTGTCATAGCAATTTTAACACAATGACTTTGATTGTATTGCTATTCTTTGGATGAATGTTCATCAAAACATTCCACCAATGTTATGACCTCGTTATTAACAACATCCAATATCCATGATCAGGAAACCTTGATCATCTTGTTAATCAACGAGTTAGTTTTTATGAGAGACACAACTAGGAACCATTTATTTGTTTATTAAACACACGTGTATTAATGTTTCCAATTAACATAATTATAGCATGAAAAATAAACATTTATCATAAACATGGAATAAGATAATAACCACTTTATTATTGCTCGGGCATATTCTCTTTAGTCTCCCACTTGCACTAGAGTTAATAATCTAGTTTAAAAAACTTGCGCATTCAACACCTATGGCTTTCTGGTGTTGTATATACGTCGTTTGCTAGTGGTTAACATAATCTCCGGATCTTACATTTCAGGTCCGTGTGTATTTGCATGTCTTTGCATCTCTACGCATCACTCATTCTCAAATGAGATGGCATTGTATAAATTTAGTACTTTGGTGTACCTTTGATTCCTTTGGGTTCAAACATGTTGATATAATTGGCGTATAATATATATTCATAGTACTAGCCCACTGTGAACCATACCTAGTTTGATAACGAACTATTTAACACAAATGCCCTCCTTTGCTGCTACTATAACAGTCATATACTTAGCATTTTGTTGTAGTATCCGTCACAATGTATTAACTTTGGAACTCATCCAAATCCATCATGGAACATCCTTTCTATTACATCCTGCCACCCATAGTTTAAATTGAGATAAATTTAATTTGTATCTTGTGACAAATTAGTATCAATATAACACTTTACAATAAACTATTTGTAACCTCTATATAAAAATTATTCAAAAGATTAAGCCTGAGCTGAACGGATCTCTCTCAGCGATCCTCGGGCGCATTGTGCGGTCCGTTATCTCTGCATGCGGTCCTTTTTTTGTTTCTCGTTAGACGTGTGCCTTTCAACGCAAACTAGGATGTGAGTTACGGGCATGGGACTTGTCTTCCCCCAATCCCTTCCTTCTGCCGCGACCATCACCACAGAGGCTTCTCCACCACCATCCAACTCTCCCCCGCAGATCTCGTGCCACTGCTCTGAAGGTAATATGCCCGAGAGGCAATAATAAAGTGGTTATTATCTTATTCCATGTTTATGATAAATGTTTATTTTGCATGCTATAATTGTATTGATCGGAAACGTCAATACATGTGTGTTTAATAAACAAATAAAAGGTTCCTAGTTATGCCTCTCTTATAGACTAGCTCGTTGATTAACAAGATGATCAAGGTTTCCTGATCATGGACATTGGATGTTGTTAATAACGAGGTCACAACATTGGTGGAATGATGTGATGAACATTCATCTGAAGTATAGCATTACGATCAAAGTCATTATGTTTATATTGCTATAACATCATACGAAGTAATCTTTATCCTTAGACCATGAGATCATGTTAATTGCTAACACCGGAAGAGTATCTTGATAACATCAAACGTCACACCGTAACAGGGTGACTATAAAGATGGGTTCAGTGCTACGAAGGTGTTATGTTGAGGCTCATGGATCAAGGGTGGAATTTGTCAATCCTGATGACAGATAGATATACTCTGGGCCCTCTCGGTGATATCACACTGAAATAGCTTGCAAGCAAGTGATGTGATCACTAGAATGTTATATCACGGGAACGAGAAAAGAGTGCATGTCGGTAACGAGATCAAACTAGGTATAGAGATACCGATGATCGAATCTCGGACATGTAATATATCGCGAGACAAAGGGATTTAGTTACTAGCGTTAAAGGTTCTCACGATCATAGAAGTCATCGTTGAATGTGTAGGAGTCAGTACGGATCTCCAGGTCCCGCTACTGATTATTGATCGGAGAGGGGTCTCGATCATGTCTGCATTATTCGCGAACCGTAGGGTGACACACTTAAGAGTTACCGGACACCATTTTGGAGCACATGTGTTTCAGACGAAAGAATTGCAAAGCGCAGGAATTGTTTCGATAGAAACCGAAAATTGTTTCAGGTGAAATTGCAGAAAGTGGTTCTGCATGTGATATTGAAATATTGCAAGAGGTTTTATGTGAATGTTTGTTAATTAAAGTAATTAACAAAATTCTGAATAAAATTAATAAAAGAATTTTATTAAATGAGAGAGCAAGTGGAGACTTTAAAAGGGAATGTGAAGAGGCATTTTAATGTGGAGGGGTTACCACCACATGAATGGAGGAGGTGAAGAGACACCTCCTCCATGCATCGGCCATGAAGGAGGGGCACCCCCTCCTCCTATAAAAGACACCTCCTCCATGCGTCGGCCATGAAGGATCTCTCTCCCCCTCTAGAATTATTCCCCCATGGTCTCGGATTAGCGAGATACATGTTCCCGGTGGCATTTCGTCTGGAAGGAGTTGTTGCTTCCGCTGGATCGCTGGAGCGAGGAGGTGGAGGTTGTCCGGTGGCTTGAACGTGTGTGCGAGTGCGGATGCGCTGCTGAGTTGCGGCGCTCGGACTTCCTCACGATCTTGAGATCGGCAAGTGTATGACTACATCAACCACGAGTTCCTACTCGTTAGCAAAACTCGTTGTCTTCGAGGGTAAGTTCTCGTTGGATGTATGTCCGCCCGTTGCTTTGTACCTAGTAGATAGATCTTGGCGTGTAATTCATACCGTAGGAATATTTTTTTGTTTTCTATGCTGCGGACCCAACAGTGGTATCAGAGCCTGATCTATGGTAGGTGCTTTGCACGGGTAGTACACATATGTTTATATGTGGGCGATGATGATCATGTTATTGCATCTTCTATGTATTTTGGATATTGGTGGCATAGTGGGATGAAGCGGCCCGGACCAACCTTATATGTCATCGTACATGAGACCGGTTCCACGACTGACATGCAACTAGTTTTGCATAAGTGGCTGGCGGGTGTCTGTCTCTCCTACTATAGTCAATATCTGATTTACAACGAGTTGCTAATAACTTGGTTATCCTCGTTGTGGTTCATGTTCGTAGGTAAGAACGGTTCTATCTCCGAAAGCCCTAAGCCACATAAAACTTGCAATTGATAAATAAGAGGCGTCTAGTTTAGATCGTTGCTGGGCTAGTGTCTTGATATGGTATTGTTGTAAGTAGATGTATGATATATACTCTTACAACACACTCAACGTGTAAGTTCCATAGACCTTGGCCTTACACACAAAGGAATGATAGAGATCATACCACGATGCAAGTGATAGAGATCAAATGCATGGACCATATCATCTCACTTTACACATTAGATGTTAGCATCTTATATTGCTAGTTTGGCGCTTTCTGTAGCATTGTAAGATGATCCCTCATTTAGATATCAAGATAAAAATGTGTTCTTCCTTAAGTATGCACCGTTTTATGGATCGTGTTTCGAGACATCACGTGATGATCGGGTGTACTCGACTCTACGCTTTCATACAAACGGGTGTAAGACAATTTTACACATGCGAGTACTAAGGTTCTTACTTGGCGAGCCTAGCATGTACAGACATGGCCTCGGAACACGGACCGAAAGGTTAAGCATGAGTCATATAGTTGATATGATGCCCATATAGATGCTCGCCTTTGAAGCTACATCAACTCACGTGATGATCGGACTTGGTGTAGTGGATTTGGTTCATGTAATCACCAAAAAGGCACGAGGGATGTCGTTTTTTTGAGTGGGAGTTTATTTCTAATTTGGATTAGTCGAACCAAATTTGTCATAAATTAAATCAAAGTGAATTTGCATAGTTTGTTGTAGTCATTGGCATTCGTTTTCTACCTTATGCTCAGTTTTTATTTGAGATAATAGAACTATAGAATTCTGGATATTTACTTTACGAACTGGTATCGTATTGTTTTGAATGTCAATTTAAAGTTTATAAGTCCTATTGCAAAATTTCAGCAAACTCTATTTACTCCATGAAGTTTAATAAGTAGTATTAAATCAAGAGTAAGAATTCCAGTGTTAGTATCTAAAGTATCATGTTTGCCTCCATGATTATTGATATTCAAAAGTTGTTTTAATATCAAGATTATATTGGAGCTGAAAATTGTTTCAGAAACCATCATGTGTGAAAGATATTGTGATATCTGAAACAATGTTTTTTTTGGTTGCATTATGATAGAGTATAATTTAGCAAAATACATGTTCTCATATTGTATGAGAATTTGTGAAGGTTGGAGATGCTAGGCATCCGAATCTACCAAAAAGGTTTTGGGAACTGATATTATACTCGTGATTCTTCCTTATAGGCTATAGTAGCTTGACATGAAAGTTGTCATGATAAGGATGAATAGAAGATGTAAGTAAAATGTTTACTACGCTAATAGATTACTAAAGAATGGATTTTTGAAAGAATGTCAAACATTTGATGATGGTGATCCACTTCAAAGTGCAAGTCCAAAGGTATTAGTATTTGACTATATACAAGCTTTATACCATGTGTCATGTTGATGACACCACTATTGATGTTGATAGATTCTTTTAAAAGAAAAGGAATTGCTGAAAGAGAATCTATAAAATATTTGGCAGAAAATAAAAGGTTGGAGATGTCCAACTTGGGTATATAGTGATGGGTTCGTAGCATGGAAAACAAAAAATTTCTACCGCAAGAACGAACAAAACCCAGATCTAATCTAGATAAAAGCCAAGATCTAATCTATTAGACATGTGCAACGAGATAGATAGGAACTAACCCTCGTAGATCTGAAAGCGTTAACGAGATTAGATCTCGTGGTTGATGTAGTCGATCACTTGCCGATCTCAAGATCGTGTGGACGATCCTTCCGGCGTCGCGTTCCGGCAGCGCTTCCGCAGTCGGTCAAGTGGACGATCCTTCCGGCGCCGCGTTTCGGCAGCGCTTCCGCAGTCGGTCACACGTGCGGAGTCGAAGCAGACCTTCCTCTCCTCGTTCTAGCGAGCAGCGGAGGTAGTAGATCTTCTCCATGGAATCCCAGCAGCACGACGGCGTGGTGGTGGTGGTGGAGTAGAGAATTCTGCAGGGCTTCGCCTATGCCTGTGCAGAAGAAAGGAGGAGGAGAGAGGCGGCAGAGATTGGGAGTTATGGAGGAGGGCTAGGAGGTGGCGCCCCTGCCCCTCTATTTAAAGGGGGAGGGCGCCTTGGGGAGGGGGAGTCCTAGTAGGACTCCCCACCTCCTAGGCCGGCGGATTGGGGAGGGGGGGAGGAGTCCTCCTCCCCCACGACTCCTAGTCTTGACCCACCAGGACTCCTTGATCCCTTCCTTGGTTTTCAAGCAAACTCCAAGAAACCTTCCAGAACCTTACGGAACATTCTGAAACCTTCTAGAACCCTCATACAAATACTCCGGAACATTTCCTAACTCAGAAAATGATCCCCAATATATGAATCTTATTCTCCGGACCATTCCGGATCTCCTTGTGATGTCCCGAATCCAATCCGAGACTCCGAACAACATTCGGTCTCCAACGCACATTCCATATCTACTTAAAAACAACTTCGAACCTTAAGTGTGTCACCCTACGGTTCGTGAATATGTAGACATGACAGAGACACATCTCCTATCAATAACCATCAGCGGGATCCGGAGATCCATAATGGCTCCCACATACTCAACGATGACTTCGTGATCGATTGAACCATTTACATACGAAACCAATTCCCTTTGTCTCGCGATATTATACTTATCCGAGGTTTGATCGTCGGTATCTCCATACCTAGTTCTACCTCGTTACTGATAAGTACTCTTTACTCGTTCCATGATATGTCATCCCTTGTGACCCAGTCACATGCTTGCAAGCTAACTAGATGACATTCCACCGAGAGGGCCCAGAGCATATTTATCCGTCATATGGATGGACAAATCCCAATCTTGGTCCATGCGCTTCAACACATACTTTCAGAATACCCAATGACACCTTTATGACCACCCAGTTACGAAGCGGTGTTTGATGTCATCAAAGTACCCATCAGGTGATGGTGATTAACACAACCTCATGGTCGAAGGATTAGGTTACTATGCATTAAAAAGCTTACAGCAATACGAACTTAATGACTTGATCTTATGCTACGCTTACTATGGGTGTGTGTCCATCATATTATTCTCCTAATGACATAACCTTGTTATTAATCACATCCTAATGTCCATGATCAGGAAACCATGATCATCAATTAATCAACAAGCTAGTTCAACAAGAGGCTTACTAGGGACTCTCTTATGTTTACAAAACACACATGTATTAGTGTTTCCTAATAATACAATTATAGCATGGGATGTAAACATTCATCATAAACACAAAGATATAATAATAATTACTTTTATTATTGCCTCTTGGGCATATCTCCAACAGTCTCCCACTTGCACTAGAGTCAATAATCTAGATTACATGGTAATATACCGTACACCCATGGCGTTCTGGTGTTGGTCATGCTTTGCCCTAGGGAGAGGTTTAGTCAACGGATCTGCCACATTCAGATCAGTGTGTACTTTGCAAATCTTTATGTCACCATCTCGGACATACTCGCGAATAGCGTGGAAACGTAGCTTGATGTGCTTCAGCTTGCTATGTGACCTTGGCTCCTGTGCATTAGCTATGGCACATGTGTTGTCACAGTAGATGGCCATCGGGTCCAACGCACTGGGAACCACGCCAAGTTCAGTAATGAATTCCTTCATCCAAACGGCTTCTTGTGCAGCCTCCGAAGCAGCTATGTATTCCAATTCAGTTGAAGATTTCGCCACAACGCTTTGCTTCGCACTCCTCCAGCTCACTGCATCACCATTCAAAATAAATACGTATCCCGACTGTGACTTCGAGTCATCCGGATCGGTGTTCCAACTAGCATCGGTGTAACCGTTTACAACAAGCTGTTCATCACCTCCATAAGAAAAAACCATATCCTTAGTCCTATTTAGGTACTTTAGGATATTCTTGACCGCTGTCCAGTGCTCCATTCCAGGATCACTTTGATATCTGCTAGTCAAACTAACAGCATGTGCTATATCCGGTCTTGTACACGGCATGGCATACATGATAGAACCTATGGCCGAGGCATAGGGAATATTATTCATTTTCTCTCTATCTTCTGCCGTAGCTGGACTTTGAGTTTTACTCAAGGTCTTACCTGACAACATGGGCATGAACCCTTTCTTGCTATCTTCCATTCTAAACTTCTTTAGAACTTTGTCCAAGTATGTACTTTGTGAAAGCGCTATTAGGCGTCTTGATCTATCTCTATAAATCTTAATGCCTAGAATGTATGCCGCTTAGCCAAGATCCTTCATTGAAAAACTATTATTCAAATAGGTTTTGACGCTATTAAGAAGTTCTATATCATTCCCAATCAACAATATGTCATCTACATATAGTACTAGGAATGCTACAGAGCTCCCACTCACTTTCTTGTAAATACAAGCTTCTCCATAAGTTTGTATAAATCCAAAGTTTTTGATTACTTTATCAAAACGTTGATTCCAACTCCGGGATGCTTGCTTCAGTCCATAAATGGAGCGCTGAAGTTTGCATACCTTGTCAGCATCTTTAGGATCGACAAAACCCTTGGGTTGTACCATATACAACTCTTCCTCAATGTCACCATTAAGGAACGCCGTTTTGACATCCATCTGCCAAATCTCATACTCGAAATGTGCAGCAATTGCTAACAAAATCCTCACAGATTTTAGCTTCGCTACTGGTGAGAATGTCTCATCATAGTCAACTCCTTGAATTTGTCGGAACCCTTTCGCGACAAGTCAAGCTTTATAGACGGTAACATTACCATCAGCATCTGTTTTTCTCTTGAAAATCCATTTGTTCTCGACAGCCTTACGGCCATCCAGTAAGTCCACCAAAGTCCACACTTGGTTTTCGTACATGGATCCCATTTCGGATTTCATGACTTCTAGCCATTTGTCGGAATCTGGGCTCACCATAGCTTCTTCATACGTCGCAGGGTCATCAGCGTTGTCCACCAACATGACGTTCAAGGCAGAGTCATACCAATCAGGAGTGGTACGAACCCTCGTTGACCTGCGAGGTTCAGCAGTAACTTCGTTTGAAGTTTCATGATCATTATCATTAGCTTCCTCTCCAATTGGTGCAGGCGGCACAAAAACATCTTCTGGTGCTGCGCTACTCTCAAATCCGAGAGAAGGTTCAATAACCTCATCGAGTTCTACTTTCCTTCTAGTCACCTCCTTCGAGAGAAACTCCTTCTCAAGAAAGGATCCATTCTTGGCAACGAAAACTTTGCCTTCGGATCTATGATAGAAGGTATACCCAATTGTTTCTTTAGGGTATCCTATGAAGACGCATTTCTCCGCTTTGGGTTCTAGCTTACCAGGTTGTAACTTCTTTACATATGCCTCGCAACCCCAAACTTTAAGGAACGACAACTTAGGTTTCTTACCAAACCACAATTCGTACGGTGTCGTTTCAACGGATTTAGATGGTGCCCTATTTAAAGTGAATGCGGCTGTCTCTAAAGCATAGCCCCAAAATGATAGCGGTAAATCTGTAAGAGACATCATAGACCGAACCATATCTAAGAGAGTTTGATTACGATGTTCGAACACACCATTACACTGTGGTGTTCCCGGCGGTGTCAACTGCGAAAGTATTCCACATTTCTTTAAATGCATGCCAAACTCATGACTCAGATATTCACCTCCGCGGTCAGAACGCAGAAACTTAATCTTCTTGTTACGATGATTTTCCACTTCACTTTGAAATTCCTTAAACTTCTCGAAAGTTTCGGATTTATGTTTCATAAAGTAGACATACCCATATCTACTTAAGTCATCCGTGAAAGTGAGAACATAACGATATCCACCACGCGATGCTACACTCATTGGACCGCACACATCGGTATGTATTATTTCCAATAAGTCTGTAGCTTGCTCCATTGTACCAGAGAATGGAGTCTTAGTCATTTTTCCCATTAGACATGCTTCACATCTTTCAAGTGATTCAAAATCAAGTGATTCAAGAAGTCCATCAGAATGGAGTTTCTTCATACGCTTCACTCCAATGTGACCAAGACGACAGTGCCACATGTATGTAGAATTATCATTCAATTTTATTCGTTTAGCATCTATGTTGTGAACATGTGTATCACTACTATCGAGATTCAGTAAGAATAAACCATTCATCTCAGGTGCATTACCATAAAATATATTACTCATATAAATCGAACAACCTTTATTCTCGGACTTAAAAGAGTAACCGTCTCGCAATAAACAGTATCCAGATATAATGTTCATGCTTAACGTAGGCACCAAATAACAATTATTCAAATTTAAAACTAATCCCGAAGGTGGATGTAGAGGGATCGTGCCGACGGCGATCACATCAACATTGGAGCCATTTCCAACGCGCATTGTCACCTTGTCTCTTGCCAGTCTTCGTTTATTCCGCAGCTCCTGTTTCGAGTTACAAATATGAGCAACCGAACCAGTATCAAATACCCAGGCACTACTACGATTACTAGTAAGATACACATCTATAACACATATATCAAATATACCTTTCTTCTTGATGTTGCCGTTCTTCAGATCCACCAGGTACTTGGGGCAGTTACGCTTCCAGTGACCAGCACCCTTGCAGTGGAAGCACTCAGTTTCAGGCTTAGGACCAGCCTTGGGCTTCTTAGCAGGTGCGGCAGCTTTCTTTCCGTCCTTCTTGAAGTTGCCCTTGTTCTTAGGCTTGCCCCGTCTCTTGAAATTGGTGGTCTTATTGACCATCAACACTTGGTGCTCCTTCTTGATCTCCACTTCAGCAGTTTTCAGCATGGACGACAGTTCAGGCAACGTCTTGTTCATGCAGTGCATGTTGTAGTTCATCACAAAGTTCTTGTAACTCGGTGGCAGTGATTGAAGGAGACGGTGAATCCCCAATTCATTAGGAATCGATATTCCCAACTCTTGGAGCTTGTTTGCGTACCCAGACATGGTGAGCACGTGCTCGCTAACGGAGCTTCCTTCTTCCATCTTACAGTTAAAGAACTTTTCGGAGGCTTCATAGCTCTCCATGGCCGCGCAAGTCTCAAAAATTAGCCTGAGCTCCTTAATGATCTCGAACGGGTCGTGGTGCTCAAAATGCTTTTGGAGCTCCGCTTCTAAACCGTACAGGATGGCACACTGAACTGTGGAGTAATGATTTTTGCGAGTGGCGTAAACATTCTTTTCGTCATCGGTGGCATTATCTGCAGGTGGGTCACCTAGCGGTGCTTCGAGCACATAGGTCAACTGACCAGCCCTGAGGACGATCTTCAGTCCACGGAACCAATCTGTGAAATTGCTTCCATTGTTCTTAAGCTTTTCTTTCTCTAGGAACGCATTGAAATTGATGGAGGGGGTCGCCATAATCTACAACAATTTGCAAGTAGTTTAGACTAATTTTATGACAAAATTGAGTTCTAATTTAATTCTTAAACTAACTAGGTGAACTCCCACTCAAAACAACATCCCTCACATTGTCTTAGTGATTACACGAACCAAGTCCACTACACCAAGTCTGATCTTCACGAGAGAAGATGTAGTTTCATCGGCGAACAATCTTCATGTTCATCATATCATTTATATGACTCATGCTCTACCTTTCGGTATTCTGTGTTCCGAGACCATGTCTGTACATGCTAGGCTCGTCAAGATAACCTTAGTTTCCGCATGTGCAAATCTGGCTTGCACCCGTTGTATGCACACGTAGAATCTATCACACCCGATCATCACGAGATGCTTCGAAACGACGAGTCTTAGCAACGGTGCCAACTAAGGGTGAACACTTTATTACTTGATATTTAGTGAGAGGGATCATCTTATAATGCTACCGTCGCGATCTAAGCAATACAAGATGCATAAAGGATTAACATCACAGGCAATTCATAATTAGTGTGATATGATATGGCCTTTTCTTCTTGCGCCTTTGATCTCCATCTCCAAAGCACGAACATGATCTCCATCATCACCAGCATTGCGTCAAGGTCAGTGGCGCCGCTTCATGGTTGTCCATCATCACTAGCAACTATTACAACTACTTGGAATAAAGCTATTACAAGATGAATAGACACGCAGGTCTTAATAGAATTAAAGACAACCATTAGGCTCCTGCCGGTTGCCATATTACAACAAGGATCATTGCATACATCAAATACAATCACAATCACATGATGGCCATATCACATCACAAAGCCCCTGCAAAAACAAGTTAGATGCCTCTAATTTTCTTTGCATGTTTTACGTGGTTTGGGGCTTTCGCATAAGACCGATCTTACCTACGAACAAGGACCACAACGTTGATAGAAGTATTGTCAGATGCTCATTGTAAATTGAATCTTAACTATGGTGGGAGAGACAGACACCCGCAAAGCCACTTGTGCAAAGCAAGTTGCACGTCAAGCGTGGAGCAAGTCTCATATACGATGACATGTAATGTTAGCCCGAGCCGCTTCATCCCACCATGCCGCAAGATGCAAAGTACACGCTAAGAAACCGACAACAAAAGCATCAACGCCCACAAAACATTGTGTTCTACTCGTGCAACAGATCTACGCATAGATACGGCTCTGATACCACTGATGGGTTCGTAGCATGGAAAACAAAAAATTTCTATCGCAAGAACGAACAAAACCCAGATCTAATCTAGATAAAAGCCAAGATCTAATCTATTAGACATGTGCAACGAGATAGATAGGAACTAACCCTCGTAGATCCGAAAGCGTTAACGAGATTAGATCTCGTGGTTGATGTAGTCGATCACTTGCCGATCTCAAGATCGTGTGGATGATCCTTCCGGCGTCGCGTTCCGGCAGCGCTTCCGCAGTCGGTCAAGTGGACGATCCTTCCGGCGCCGCGTTTCGGCAGCGCTTCCGTAGTCGGTCACACGTGCGGAGTCGAAGAGACCTTCCTCTCCTCGTTCCAGCGAGCAGCGGAGGTAGTAGATCTTCTCCACGGAATCCCAGCAGCACGATGGCGTGGTGGTGGTGGTGGAGTAGAGAATTCTGCAGGGCTTCACCTATGCCTGTGCAGAAGAAAGGAGGAGGAGAGAGGCGGTAGAGATTGGGAGTTATGGAGGAGGGCTAGGAGGTGGCGCCCCTGCCCCTCTATTTAAAGGGGGAGGGTGCCTTGGGGAGGGGGAGTCCTAGTAGGACTCCCCACCTCCTAGGCCGGCGGATTGGGGAGGGGGGGAGGAGTCCTCCTCCCCCACGACTCCTAGTCTTGACCCACCAGGACTCCTTGATCCCTTCCTTGGTTTTCAAGCAAACTCCAAGAAACCTTCCAGAACCTTACGGAACATTCTGAAACCTTCTAGAACCCTCATACAAATACTCCGGAACATTTCCTAACTCAGAAAATGATCCCCAATATATGAATCTTATTCTCCGGACCATTCCGGATCTCCTTGTGATGTCCCGAATCCAATCCGAGACTCCGAACAACATTCGGTCTCCAACGCACATTCCATATCTACTTAAAAACAACTTCGAACCTTAAGTGTGTCACCCTACGGTTCGTGAATATGTAGACATGACAGAGACACATCTCCTATCAATAACCATCAGCGGGATCCGGAGATCCATAATGGCTCCCACATACTCAACGATGACTTCGTGATCGATTGAACCATTTACATACGAAACCAATTCCCTTTGTCTCGCGATATTATACTTATCCGAGGTTTGATCGTCGGTATCTCCATACCTAGTTCTACCTCGTTAGTGATAAGTACTCTTTACTCGTTCCGTGATATGTCATCCCTTGTGACCCAGTCACCTGCTTGCAAGCTAACTAGATGACATTCCACCGAGAGGGCCCAGAGCATATCTATCCGTCATATGGATGGACAAATCCCAATCTTGGTCCATGCGCTTCAACACATACTTTCAGAATACCCAATGACACCTTTATGACCACCCAGTTACGAAGCGGTGTTTGATGTCATCAAAGTACCCATCCGGTGATGGTGATTAACACAACCTCATGGTCGAAGGATTAGGTTACTATGCATTAAAAAGCTTACAGCAATACGAACTTAATGACTTGATCTTATGCTACGCTTACTATGGGTGTGTGTCCATCATATCATTCTCCTAATGACATAACCTTGTTATTAATCACATCCTAATGTCCATGATCAGGAAACCATGATCATCAATTAATCAACAAGCTAGTTCAACAAGAGGCTTACTAGGGACTCTCTTATGTTTACAAAACACACATGTATTAGTGTTTCCTAATAATACAATTATAGCATGGGATGTAAACATTCATCATAAACACAAAGATATAATAATAATTACTTTTATTATTACCTCTTGGGCATATCTCCAACATATAGAAGATATACATGTTATGGTTGTATTCCTTGCTTATTAAACAATGTGGTTCTTAGGTATTGGATACCGAATTGGTTGGTATGAAGTGTCATACAGGACAGCGCAATCCATGAACTGCAATGGCCTAAGTAACTAGCAAGAGAATAAGTGATGATGATCATCGAAAACAAATAAAGTGTTATTGTGCTTTTTGTTGTCGTCAAACCTAGCCTTCAAGATTTGTTTTAATAATTGTTATTTTGTTCCGGTATTACGAGAACAATGGTTGTTCAAATAATTACCGTATTCCATAAAGGATGGATGAACTTTTACAAGTCTAATGGGAGAAATCACATCCATAAACACTATTGCTAAAATGTCGCAAGACAAATGATTGAAAGATCACTTATGAAGTGACATCGCTGTTTAAATTATATTGGAAAGAAAACATGAAGAAACTCCATGTTGATGGATTTTTGGAGTCTTTGATTTTGATCAATTGACGCATGTGAAACTTTCCTCGAGATAATTGAAACTCCGTCCATAGGCCAGAGAGGAACGGATGACTAGCTTATTGGAAATTGTGCATGCTGATGTGCATAGTCCATATGTGTAGCCATATGCGATGGATCTTTTTGCTTCATATGCTTTCTTCAAAAATTTGAGTGAATATATCTGTATATTTACTTAATAAGGAAGAAGTATGAAACATTTGAAAGTTGTTCAAAGACTTTCAAGATGAAGTGAAAAATCATTGTAACAAGAAAATAAAAGAGTTTATGATTTGATCGTAAAGGAAGATATTTGAGTTACATGTTTAGCAAAACACCTAAGATTTGAGGAATTATTCCATGAATTTGGATTTCCCGGTAAACCATAGGAGTATGGCATATTCGAGAGATGAAATCAAACCATGTTTGACATGGTAAGATCAAAGGTGTCATTTATAAAACTGCCATTATGTTTTAAAGATTGAAGCTTTAGAGACTACCGCTTTTACATTGAAAAGAGCACCATCGTGATCCGTTGAAATGACACCATATAAGTTATGGTTTGGGATAAAACCCGAATTGTCTTTTCTTAAATTTTGGTATGCTATGCATAAGTAAAATGTTTACAACCAAAGTCGGATAAGCACGTCTTTGTAGGTTATCCCGAAGAATTTTTTGGGAATTTCTCCATAACACCGAGGATAAAAGAGTTTGTTACTTGGAACGTCAAGTTTCTTGAGAAGGAATTTTTCATGAAAAGTTAAGTGGGAGGACAATAGAACTTTGATAAGGTTGTTGAACCTTAGCTATATGTGCTAAGTAGCGCAGCGCCGGAAAGTGTCCCGGTGGCGGCCACAATGCTCATGGCTCTCGTGATTACAAAAGGTGTGATCTCGGAGATTAGAGTTCCTATAGAACCGTGTGGGTCGGTAAGAATCAAATAGTAAGATTTGATAAGCAAGTCGTTATTGTTTTGACAATGATGAACTGACTACATGCAAAGAAGCGATGATGTGCCCTGACTCCATAAAATGACTAGAAGTCATAGAATCCGTGATAGTATCCATACACGAGAAATCAAGTTTCTGAACTTGGAAGACCCTTCGGAAAGGCGTGAAGCCTATCGGTCGTGTTTGGATCTATACAGAAATAAGACATGGATGTTTAACATCTATGAAATAGTCGACATGTCGGAAAGAAGTTTACGACAATGTTCAAGGAGTTGACTATGACAAGATTTGATCTTTCATAGCGATATTTAATCTTGAAGGATTAATGTAGCAACCACTACATATAATTTGGTATATGGTAATTGAATAAACAAAACAATGTTCTTCTAATAGAACGGTTACCTAGGACGTGTACATGACACGGTCCAAAGGGTTTTGTTAATTCAAAGGGTGCTAAAAGGGCATGCAAACTTCAATAGTTGAAGTAAGCATAGCGGAGTTGGAATCTTCACCATGATGAAACTGTTAAAAGAGTTTAAATTCACCGGAGATGATGAAGATGCTTGCATTTGCAAGAAATTAAGTGGGGGGCGCTGAGACATATTTCTAATACATTATGTAGAGGACATATTGTTGAATGGAAATGATGTATCTTGTATTGACACAAGTTAAGAATTTTATTAAAATAAGATTTTGATGAAAGACTTGGGCAAAACCGGAATATTAGGCATCAATATCTATATGGATAGATTAAGGCGCTAATATGGTTGTGCCAGACATACATATATGAGATATTGAAAGGGTTCAATATGGAAACAACAAGAAAGGTTCTTGCTGCATGGAAAGGATTGTATCAAAATTCAAGTGTTTCAACACTTGGTGAGTAAAATCACATGAAGATTTTGATCGATTATACCATGATATGTATATATCCAGAATGTCCTATGCTCTAAATGTTATGAGCACATACCAGCATGATTCATGAGGTGATCATTGGACGATAGTAAAGATATTCTTATGAGCTTTGGAAGAACTAAGAATATATAATGTATAAGTGACAAATAGTTAAAGGTAGTTCATTGTAAAGTGTTACATTGATACTAGTTTTGTCACAAGATATAAATTAAATTTATCTCAATTTAGACTACGAGTGGCACAATGTAATGGAAAGGATGTTCTATGATGGATTTGGATGAGTTCCAAAGTTGAGACATTGTGACGGATACTACAACAAAAGGCTAAGTATATGAATGCTATGGTAGCAGCATAGGAGGGCATTTGTGTTAAGTAGTTTGTTATCAAACTAGGTGTGGTTCAAAGTGGGCTAATACTATGAAGATATATTGTGTGACAATAATATCAACATATTTTAACCAGAACAAACTAAAGGTCTCACCAAAGGACCAAATTTATACAATGCATCTCATTTGAGAATGAGTGATGCGTAGAGACGCAAAGACATGCAAATACACACGGACCTGAAACTGTCAGATCCGGAGATTATGTTAACCACTAGCAATAGCGTATATGCAACACCAGAAAGCCATAGGTGTTCAATACGCAAAGTTTTTCAAACTAGATTATTGACTCCAGTGCAAGTGGAAGACTGAAGGGAATATGCCCGAGAGGCAATAATAAAGTGGTTATTATCTTATTCCATGTTTATGATAAATGTTTATTTTGCATGCTATAATTGTATTGATCGAAAACGTCAATACATGTGTGTTTAATAAAAAAATAAAAGGTTCCTAGTTATGCCTCTCTTATAGACTAGCTCGTTGATTAACAAGATGATCAAGGTTTCCTGATCATGGACATTGGATGTTGTTAATAACGAGGTCATAACATTGGTGGAATGATGTGATGAACATTCATCTGAAGTATAGCATTACGATCAAAGTAATTATGTTTATATTGCTATAACATCATACGAAGTAATCTTTATCCTTAGACCATGAGATCATGTTAATTGCTAACACCGGAAGAGTATCTTGATAACATCAAACGTCACACCGTAACAGGGTGACTATAAAGATGGGTTCAGTGCTACGAAGGTGTTATGTTGAGGCTCATGGATCAAGAGTGGAATTTTTCAATCCCGATGACGAATAGATATACTCTGGGCCCTCTCGGTGATATCACATTAAGATAGCTTGCAAGCAAGTGATGTGATCACTAGAATGTTATATCACGGGAACGAGAAAAGAGTGCATATCGGTAACGAGATCAATCTAGGTATGGAGATACCGATGATCGAATCTCGGACATGTAATATATCGCGAGATAAAGGGATTTAGTTACTAGCGTTAAAGGTTCTCATGATCACAGAAGTCATCGTTGAATGTGTAGGAGTCAGTACGGATCTCCAGGTCCCGCTGCTGATTATTGATCAGAGAGGGGTCTCGATCATGTCTGCATTATTCGCGAACCGTAGGGTGACACACTTAAGGGATACCGACACCATTTGGAGCAAATATGTTTCAGATAAAGATTTAAGAAAGCGCTGGAATTATTTCAATAGACACCGAAACTGTTTCGGGTGAAATTGCTGAAATTGGTTCTGCATGTAATATTGAAATATTGCAAGGGGTTTTATGTGAATGTTTGTTAATTAAAGTAATTAACAAAATTCTGAATAAAATTAATAAAAGAATTTTATTAAATGAGAGAGCATTAAATTTGGAGAAATTTAATGCATTTAAAGTGGAGACTTTAAAAGGGAATGTGAAGAGGCATTTTAATGTGGAGGGGTTACCACCACATGAATGGAGGAGGTGAAGAGACACCTCCTCCATGCGCCGGCCATGAAGGAGGGGCACCCCCCTCCTCCTATAAAAGGCCCCCTCTTCCTCCTTCATCCACACACCTCCTTGTGAAAGATCTCTCTCCCCCTCTAGAATTATTCCCCCATGGTCTCGGATTAGCGAGATACATGTTCCCGGTGGCATTTTGTCTGGAAGGAGTTGCTGCTTCCGCTGGATCGCTGAAGCGAGGAGGTGGAGGTTGGCCGGTGGCTTGAACGTGTGTGCGAGTGCGGATGCGCTGCTAAGTTGCGGCGCTCAGACTTCCTCACGACCTTGAGATCGGCAAGTGTACAATTTTTTTTGTTTTCTATGCTGCGGACCCAACATGCTCCACCCTCCCCTCCGTGCTTCTTCTCCTGCTACCTACCTCGCATTGTCGGCCTTGACACCGCGCCATGCGAGGGGATTGAAAAAGCGGCACCATCTGCTTGTTGCGCTTGATAGCAAGGGATGGAGAAGGTGGCATGGGAGGAGAGGGCACAAGGAGCCGACAACGCAGACGTGGGAGGAGGATAAGAGCGGGCAGGGGTATGGGGAGGGGCGTGAGTGCGGGAAGAGGCGGCTAGGGTTTCACCGCGGAGGATTTCTTCCAAGGCGACCACACCCGACTTCTCCCCATGGAGGGCTGGCTGTAGAGACTGGTGAGGCAGCATTGTCGTGTACCTCTCCTCTGGCCATATCAACTTCAACAAAGTCTGTTCTATCCATAGGTTCTCTCCACCTCCTTCCTTAATTTGTTCAAGGGGTAAGAGACCATAGCGAAGACGCTACTGCAGCTGCTTTCCTTGGACGTGGTGAAGTTAGTCGGTGGGATGTTGGACAAGATGGGAAGTCCCAAGTAACCTGAACATCTTCTCTTTTGAACGTTAGTAAACATTCTGGGTTTTTGTCTACATTTGTTCTTGCATATTACAAATCTAGATGGTTATTTAAATGAGTTTTTGCCCTGCTAATTTTTTGATCTAGAAGTTAATTTAGCATTAAGCTCTTGGTGGTGGCTCCGTCACATGCCGGAGGAGAGGTTGGCATAGGATACCCTAAAGAAACAATTGGGTATACCTTCTATCATAGATCCGAAGGCAAAGTTTTCGTTGCCAAGAATGGATCCTTTCTTGAGAAGGAGTTTCTCTCGAAGGAGGTGACTGGAAGGAAAGTAGAACTCGATGAGGTTATTGAACCTTCTCTCGGATTTGAGAGTAGCGCAGCACCAGAAGATGTTTTTGTGCCGCCTGCACCAATTGGAGAGGAAACTAATGATAATGATCATGAAACTTCAAACGAAGTTACTGCTGAACCTCGCAGGTCAACGAGGGTTCGTACCACTCCTGATTGGTATGACTCTGCCTTGAACGTCATGTTGGTGGACAACGCTGATGACCCTGCGACGTATGAAGAAGCTATGGTGAGCCCAGATTCCGACAAATGGCTAGAAGCCATGAAATCCGAAATGGGATCCATGTACGAAAACCAAGTGTGGACTTTGGTGGACTTACCGGATGGCCGTAAAGCTGTCGAGAACAAATGGATTTTCAAGAGAAAAACAGATGGTGATGGTAATGTTACCGTCTATAAAGCTTGACTTGTCGCGAAAGGGTTCCGACAAATTCAAGGAGTTGACTATGATGAGACATTCTCACCAGTAGCGAAGCTAAAATCTGTGAGGATTTTGTTAGCAATTGCTGCACATTTCGATTATGAGATTTGGCAGATGGATGTCAAAACGGCGTTCCTTAATGGTGACATTGAGGAAGAGTTGTATATGGTACAACCCAAGGGTTTTGTCGATCCTAAAGATGCTGACAAGGTATGCAAACTTCAGCGCTCCATTTATGGACTGAAGCAAGCATCCCGGAGTTGGAATCAACGTTTTGATAAAGTAATCAAAAACTTTGGATTTATACAAACTTATGGAGAAGCTTGTATTTACAAGAAAGTGAGTGGGAGCTCTATAGCATTCCTAGTACTATATGTAGATGACATATTGTTGATTGGGAATGATATAGAACTTCTTAATAGCGTCAAAACCTATTTGAATAATAGTTTTTCAATGAAGGATCTTGGCGAAGCGGCATACATTCTAGGCATCAAGATTTATAGAGATAGATCAAGACGCCTAATAGCGCTTTCACAAAGTACATACTTGGACAAAGTTCTAAAGAAGTTTAGAATGGAAGATAGCAAGAAAGGGTTCATGCCCATGTTGTCAGGTAAGACCTTGAGTAAAACTCAAAGTCCAGCTACTGCAGAAGATAGAGAGAAAATGAATAATATTCCCTATGCCTCGGCCATAGGTTCTATCATGTATGCCATGCCGTGTACAAGATCGGATATAGCACATGATGTTAGTTTGACTAGCAGATATCAAAGTGATCCTGGAATGGAGCACTGGACAACGGTCAAGAATATCCTAAAGTACCTAAATAGGACTAAGGATATGGTTTTTTCTTATGGAGGTGATGAACAGCTTGTTGTAAACGGTTACACCGATGCTAGTTGGAACACCGATCCGGATGACTCGAAGTCACAGTCGGGATACGTATTTATTTTGAATGGTGATGCAGTGAGCTGGAGGAGTGCGAAGCAAAGCGTTGTGGCGAAATCTTCAACTGAATTGGAATACATAGCTGCTTCGGAGGCTGCACAAGAAGCCGTTTGGATGAAGGAATTCATTACTGAACTTGGCGTGGTTCCCAGTGCGTTGGACCCGATGGCCATCTACTGTGACAACACAGGTGCCATAGCTAATGCACAGGAGCCAAGGTCACATAGCAAGCTGAAGCACATCAAGCTACGTTTCCACGCTATTCGCGAGTATGTCCGAGATGGTGACATAAAGATTTGCAAAGTACACACTGATCTGAATGTGGCAGATCCGTTGACTAAACCTCTCCCTAGGGCAAAGCATGACCAACACCAGAACGCCATGGGTGTTCGGTATATTACCATGTAATCTAGATTATTGACTCTAGTGCAAGTGGGAGACTGTTGGAGATATGCCCAAGAGGCAATAATAAAAGTAATTATTATTATATCTTTGTGTTTATGATGAATGTTTACATCCCATGCTATAATTGTATTATTAGGAAACACTAATACATGTGTGTTTTGTAAACATAAGAGAGTCCCTAGTAAGCCTCTTGTTGAACTAGCTTGTTGATTAATTGATGATCATGGTTTCCTGATCATGGACATTAGGATGTGATTAATAACAAGGTTATGTCATTAGGAGAATGATATGATGGACACACACCCATAGTAAGCGTAGCATAAGATCAAGTCATTAAGTTCGTATTGCTGTAAGCTTTTTAATGCATAGTAACCTAATCCTTCGACCATGAGGTTGTGTTAATCACCATCACCGGATGGGTACTTTGATGACATCAAACACCGCTTCGTAACTGGGTGGTCATAAAGGTGTCATTGGGTATTCTGAAAGTATGTGTTGAAGCGCATGGACCAAGATTGGGATTTGTCCATCCATATGACGGATAGATATGCTCTGGGCCCTCTCGGTGGAATGTCATCTAGTTAGCTTGCAAGCATGTGACTGGGTCACAAGGGATGACATATCACGGAACGAGTAAAGAGTACTTATCAGTAACGAGGTAGAACTAGGTATGGAGATACCGACGATCAAACCTCGGATAAGTATAATATCGCGAGACAAAGGGAATTGGTTTCGTATGTAAATGGTTCAATCGATCACGAAGTCATCGTTGAGTATGTGGGAGCCATTATGGATCTCCGGATCCCGCTGATGGTTATTGATAGGAGATGTGTCTCTGTCATGTCTACATATTCACGAACCGTAGGGTGACACACTTAAGGTTCGAAGTTGTTTTTAAGTAGATATGGAATGTGCGTTGGAGACCGAATGTTGTTCGGAGTCTCGGATTGGATTCGGGACATCACAAGGAGATCCGGAATGGTCCGGAGAATAAGATTCATATATTGGGGATCATTTTCTGAGTTAGGAAATGTTCCGGAGTATTTGTATGAGGGTTCTAGAAGGTTTCAGAATGTTCCGTAAGGTTCTGGAAGGTTTCTTGGAGTTTGCTTGAAAACCAAGGAAGGGATCAAGGAGTCCTGGTGGGTCAAGACTAGGAGTCGTGGGGGAGGAGGACTCCTCCCCCCCTCCCCAATCCGCCGGCCTAGGAGGTGGGGAGTCCTACTAGGACTCCCCCTCCCCAAGGCGCCCTCCCCCCTTTAAATAGAGGGGCAGGGGCACCACCTCCTAGCCCTCCTCCATAACTCCCAATCTCTGCCGCCTCTCTCCTCCTCCTTTCTTCTGCACAGGCATAGGTGAAGCCCTGCAGAATTCTCTACTCCACCACCACCACCACGCCGTCGTGCTGCTGGGATTCCGTGGAGAAGATCTACTACCTCCGCTGCTCGCTGGAACGAGGAGAGGAAGGTCTGCTTCGACTCCGCACGTGTGACCGACTGCGGAAGCACTGCCGAAACGCGGAGCCGGAAGGATCGTCCACTTGACCGACTGCGGAAGCGCTGCCGGAACGCTTGTATGGGCCCCTCGTGGCCCTCCTCCGTCTCGTCTTGTAATGGCATCAGATTGTTAGGGCATGGTGCCTAGTATCTATTATTAGTGCTTTTTGACTTTGTTGCAACTTGTTATGCTTAATGCTTGTCACTAGGGCCCGAGTGCCATGATTTCAGATCGGAACATGTTATTGATTCATTATGATAGTATTTTTTATGGTCTTACCTACAAGTTGTATACACATATTGTTGTCCGGAACCAAAGGCCCCGAAGTGACAATAATCGGGATAACCGGAGGGGATGACTTTGATGTGAGGATCACGTGTGTTCACGGAGTGTTAATGCTTTGCTTCGATGCTCTATTAAAAGGAGCACCTTAATTGCCGGTAGTTCCCTTGAGGCCCCGCTGCAAACAGGCTGGCAGGACAAAAGATGTTGTGCAAGTTCTCATTGCGAGCACGTATGACTATATATGGAACACATGCCTATGATTATTTAGTACTTGGATGCTTTATATTATTTATCTGCAAATGCCCTATGTCTTGATTGCCATATGAATTGTCTTGTCCATGCAACGCCCGTCCATCCATCCATATGCCTACCGCGCTTTAATCCTACTATTTACTGCAATTGTTACTATTGTCTTTACTTTTACTACTGCTATTACTTTACTATTGCCACTACAAAACTGTTGCTACTGATAAACTGCTGTGAGCAAGATTGTTTCCAGGTGCAGCTGAATTGACAACTCAATTGCTAAGGCTTATAAATATTCTTTGGCTCCCCTTGTGTCGAATCAATAAATTGGGTTTCACTTTCCTCGAAAATACTGCGATACACCCCCTATACTTGTGGGTCATCAAGACTATTTTCTGGCGCCGTTGCCGGGGAGCATAGCTTTATTTATCAAGTTCACTTGGAATCACTATTGTTCGCTGCCATCCATCCATCATGGGTAAGTCTCGTGATGGCAAGGTCCCTATTTTACCATCCACTACAAGGAGAGGTATGGTTCTGAACACCTCTGTTGCTCTTGATTCACCATCTGTTGTGAGTAAGCTCCTTACACCACCACATACACATGCTACACACACTTCTACTACTGCTGAATCTAAAAATTCGGATACTTATGATGCTGCTTCTACCGTGCTTGATAAAAGTGGTTCATTAGGTCCTTTCCTAGATGCTACGATTGCTAGAACTATAGCTGGAAATACTAAAACTCCTAATGAAGACACTACTACACCTGTTAGCTCACCTGAGTCTAGAGAGAGCTATGATATTGAAGACGGTTATATAGAGATGACCGATGAATTTATTAAAGAATGTCAAAACACTCATGATAAAAGTGCTATTAAGAGTCTTCTTGAGAAATATACTGTTAGACCTAAATTATCTCCTAATGCTAAGTTTGCTACATCTCCCATAAACATTAAAGATAAGGATTATGATTTCTCTCTTGATTTATCTTACATAACCATTGTTGAGAAAGAACCTTTTTGTGGAACTAAGAATGAAAGTGATGTAGCACATATGACTGAGCTTTCTACCATGAGTGGTTTATTTTCTGATGATATTAAGATGCGCACCTACTTTGTTGCTAAAATTTTCCCTTTTTCACTAAAAGGATAAGTTAAAACTTGGTTTAATAATTTACCTCGTGGATCTATTGATAGCCCTAATTGCTTGATTAGTATCTTCGTCCAGAAATATTTCCCTCCTAGTGCTAGACATGCTATTTTGCAGGAACTTTTTGATTTTAAACAGGGAGAGAAGGAGATATTGCCTGAATCATGGGCAAGGTTTTGCGCTTTGATTCATGCATAGGCTGGATGTCCATTACCTAAAAATGAGCTTCTTGATATATATTATTATGGACTAACTGAAGAATCTAGGACATACCTGGATAGTTGTGTTGATTGTATTTTTAGGAAGAGAATCCCCAAAGAAGCTAAGGAATTAATGGCTAAAATAAGCAAGAATTATGAAGACTGGACTTCATCTGAGCCAACTACACCTAAGTTAACTGTGCCTGAGCCAACACCAACACCACAACCAAAGAAGAGGAGAGTTATTGAACTAAATGATGAAGTGATGAAGGAAGCTAAGAAATGTCTTAAGGAGAAGGTAATTAAAGCTGAAGACATGAAGAATTTACCTCCTATAGAAGAATTATGTAAGCCAATTGCCCACTCATCCACTATTGAGGTACACTCTCTCCAACATTTTGATGAAGGTGATATTCCTTACTCTAAACCTCCTGATCAATGCTTAGAAGAATTTGATATTTTTATTGTTAAGCAAGATAATTTTAATAAAAGGGTGCAAAATCATCTAATGGAAAACTCTAGAGCTATTGTTGAGTTGAAGGATATGTGGAAAGAACCTCTAATGATGTTAAAATGCTTGTTAAACATTTTCAAATGGTTCAAACTCAAATTGATGAGCTTATTAAAGTACAAAAAGACTTGCTAGTTGATGCTGCTAAAGAAAAACATGCTTATGAAATTAGAACTAGAAGTGGTGCTACTACCCAGGATCCTCTATATCCTGAGAGGCATCCTAAAAGAATTGAGCAGGATTCTCAATAAACTGAAAATAGTGGTACTACTCCTAAGAAAAGGAAAAAGAAACATAAAACTATTGTAGAACCTTCTAAACCTGCTAAAGATCCTAATAGTATATTTATCTCTGATGCTGAAACTGAAAGTGGTAATGAGGAAAAGGATGCTCCTAATAAAGAAAAAGTTGAAGAAGAACCTGAAAGGCACACTAAGAATACTAAATACACTAAAGAAGATTTTGTTGCTAAGAAACATGGTAGTGAAAGAGAGCCTTGTGTTCAAAAACCTATGCCTTTCCCTGATAAGAAACACAAGTCAAAGGAAGACGAACACTATAATAAGTTTTGTGAGTGGATGAAACCTTTATTTTTGCAAATACCTTTGACTGATGCTATTAAATTGCCTCCTTATTCAAAGTATATGAAGGATATTGTCTCTAATAAAAGGAAGATCCCTAATGAAGAAATTTCTACTTTGCTTGCTAATTATTCCTTTAATGGTAAGGTTCCAAAGAAACTTGGAGACCCAGGGATTCCAACTATTCCATGCTCTATTAAAAATAGTTATGTTAGAACTGCTTTGTGTGATTTGGGAGCAGGAGTTAGTGTTATGCCTTTTCCCTCTACAAGAAACTTCAATTGGAAAACTAATACCAACTGATATATCTTTGCAAATGGCTGATAAATCTACTACTATTCCTGTTGGTATATGTGAGGATGTACCTGTTCAAGTTGCTCATAATTGCTTGATATTAACTGACTTTGTTGTGCTTGAAATGCCTGAAGATGACAATATGTCCATTATTCTTGGGAGACCTTTTCTTAATACTACGAGCTATTATTAATTGTAATCAAGGAAAGGTTACTTTTAATGTTAATGACAAGGAGCATACTGTCTATTTCCCCAAGAAGATTGATAGGACTTATGGTTTAAATTCAATTGAACATGTTGAGGGCATCCAAGTTGGAGAAATATATTGTCCCATACCACGAGAAAAATATGAAACTATTATGATTGGGACCATTGCTATCAAGGTTGAGGTAACATAATCATTATTTGAATACAAAGTTTTGTTTCATATAAAATTGTTTTGGTAACAAGACCTGATCAACCTTGTTAACAAAGGGATTTTAATGAACAAAACAATGTTTTCACCATGATTATCTTTGCTTACTTTTATTTTTATCCATTTTAGTTTTGATTTCACTTAGTTTACTTTTCTGTTGTTAGTTGCTTGCATATTAGAGTGTCTTAGAACTTCTAAAGTTTTAGTTTTGTTTTGCTTTTGCATCTTTCCAAAAAAATCTTTCTGTCAGAAAATCATTTATCAATACTTGAAAATTGCTCAAAAATAAAGTGTCTCGAAAAATTCCAGAAAATTCATATTAAATTTTACGTGAAAAAAGGGACAGAGAAGTGCCTGGAGAGTACCAGGGGGGCCCACCAGGCAGGCACACCACCTGGTGGCGCGACCACCACAGGGGCGCGCCTAGCCATGGCGTGGGCCACCCCTGGCCCTCCACTCACTCTCTCACTTGCCACTTCCTTCTCTCTCCCGAGAAAACACCAGTTCATTGCTCGAAATCGTATTCTTGCTGTTCTTGTCCATGATTTTTCAATCTCCTTGCTCAGCCCATCTTTGCTGCTGAAATTTGGAGAATTTGTTCTTCGTTATGTGACTTCTCCGCTTGTCCAAGTAGATTTGTGTTTAGTGGATTATATCTTGAGTATTTTGTTGCTGTAGGTGACAGGTTGTGTGAGCTTGTAAGCTTGTTCAATGCTTAGAGATATTGTTTTGATGCATGTTTAGGCCTCTTACAAGTCCCTATGAATAGTTGATGTCTACGCACTTATATTCTTGTAGACAATTGTTGGGCCTCCAAGTGTAGAGGTTTGTAGAACAGCAGCAAGTTTTCCCTTAAAGTGGATCACCCATGGTTTATCGAACTCAGGGAGGAAGTGGTAAAGTGTATCCCCTCTCAAGCAACCCTTCAATCAAGATACAAGAAGTCTCTTGTGTCCCCAACACACCCAATACACTTGTCAGGTGTATAGGTGCACTAGTTCGGCGAAGAGATAGTGAAATACAAGTGGTATAAATAATTATAAGTGGTAACGGTGCCAGAAAATAGCTTGATGGCGTGGAAGAGACTAAAGGCAAACTGAAATAAAGATGGCAGCAAGCAAACATGTAACAGATCTAGTTGCAAACGTTGTTTCAATGCTTAGAAACAAGGCCTAGGGATCATACTTTCACTAGTGAACACTCTCATATAAATATCTTCTCTTTATGATGCTACTCTAAACTACTCTTTGGTTGGCACTCTAATCCATGGTAGGGCTATAATAGCACACCTCAAAGAAAGCCTTTCCCATCTAGATAACCCCACACTGTCACCTTGAGCACTAGATGGTTCCAACAAACACCACAATTTTATAGAGACACCAACTCCAAATATAACTCATAACAAGTATTTGTAATCTCTAGCCTAAGTGTCACCATGGTATGCACGCTGTCACTTTCACGCACATAGGGAGAGCAGACATCTATTAAAGCATTTGAGTAGCAAAGTAGATCTACTTGATTACAAAGCTCATGATCACAATATGATCATGCATAGAGAGAGAGATGAACACATAGCTACCGGTAGAGCCCTTAGCCTTGAGGAAGAACTACTCCCTCCTCATCATGGGAATCAGCAATGGCAATGGAGATGGTGGTGGAGATCGATGGAGATGGCTCCGGGGGCACTTCCCGTACCGGCAGGCTGCCGGAACAAAGACTTTATATCCCCCGAATGTCCCCTTCGGTGGCGGCGGCGCTGCGGAAATTTTCGTGGCTAGAGGCTTGACGATTTAGGGTTTTTGCATCGGGAGGCATCTTATAGGCGAAGAGGCAAGGTCGGTGGGGGGCCAGGGGGCCCACACCACCTGGTGGCGCGGCCAGGGCAAGCCCGCGCCACCATATGGTGTGCCCACCCTGGTGCCCTACTCCGTCTCTACTTCGTGTTTCCGTGTTGCTCCGGGAAAATAGGCGTATTGGCTTTTGTCCTGTCCAATTCCAAGAATATTTATTTTTTGACTTTCTGGAACCAAAAACAGGAGAAAACAGGCAACTGGCACTGTGGCATCTTGTTAATAGGTTAGTTCCATAAAATGCATAAAAGTATCTCCAAATATAGACAAAACATAAGAAAGTAGATATAAAACAAGCATGGAACATAAAAAATTATGGATACGTTAGCAACGTATCAACATCCCCAAGCTTAACTCCTGCTCGTCCTCGAGTAGGTAAGTGATAAAAAGAAAGAATAATTTTTGAGGTGACATGCACCATCATAGACTTGATCAAAGTATTTGTAAAACATGGATAACTGGGATCATAGTACTTTAACATAGCATGAAAGATAAAGTTCTAACAATAAGACATAGCAACTATGTTGTAACATGAAAAGGCACAAACAAAAGATTCATGAATAACAATGCTTTGCAAGATGTTTGTTTGTTTCACATAAAGAAAACATAGCATAGTGGCATTCAGCTTGTCCCTCATGGAGTAGCAAAACATAAATGCATAGGACACCTTCAAAGTTCATAAGGGTGACTAGATACAAATAATTCAAGAACAAGCAATATCAACATTATGAATCAATCAATAAGTTTTGGGACAATGCACATAGAACTAAGAATGACAACTATGCTCTCTTAATTGGTGCCTAAGGATAGAAGGTGGAGACTCAATATAAAAGTGGAAGAAATGCCTTCATAGAAGGAAGCAGGGATTCAAGTCTCATAAAGAGCTTCCAAAAATTATGGTACTTATTAGCTTTCAGCTCTCATTGCCCATATCATAAGCATCTTGAAGTGATTAAGGTTAAAGTGAACAAACTATGGAGTATATGCTTGTGAAAGTATAAGTTGGAAATATCATGTCCCTTGAATACGAGGGCCGCTCCTCATGCTACTCAAGTTTAGTTACCGGTAAGTTCTTGTCATAGTAAGTACATGTGTATCATAGAGAACCGCCAACGGGGTACCCCTTGCCCGATGATACGGAAGAATCCCCATATCAAAATGACAAGGCAAGCAGACAACAAGCATCTCGGCAATCTTCTTATTTACCATGGGAAATGGTGCTTTTTTCTCTCTTTCCTCTTTTCTCATATCTCTTTTTTTTCTCTTTTTTTTTCTCAATATCTGACTCTTTTTATAAGAAGAATGCTTCATAGACAGCTCATTATGGTTATGCTGCAGGTTTCCACCATGACAGCATGGATTAGACCAGCGGCCCAGGCGTTTCTCTAACACACATACATAACTTCATGGACTTACAAGCTCCCCTTTCATTTCACACCGACGACATCCATAGACAAAAGAGCATGATATCAACTAGGTACAAAGTACAAGTGCAATGTTGAAAGCGTTCCCCAAGACAACATGGTTCTTCTAATCCCCAACATATAAGTGCAAGCATATACAACATAGATGACACAATGGTTCAAGTTTATTAAGGGCAAGAAAAGTAACATCAAGTTCGTGAGAGTTTTAATCACTAGTTTTCTCATAACAAGTTTAATTCAGAAGGTAGATAAAAACATGAATATACTTGGAATAGCAAATGCTAATAGGTAGGTATGGTGGACTCTTTGGAATAACTTGGTTTTATTTGGAGTTGGATGCATGAGTGGAACTCATACTTGGTTATGGAGGCTAGCAAAAGACCGGGAGCGACCAACTAAGAGAGCAATAATGGCCATAATCATGCAAAGCGACAAACCATCATTAATTAAAGAATTAAGTGATATTACAAGTCGAAAACTAAAATATCATAGAGGCTATGGTGACTTGGTATAGTCTTAACATGGTGTGAGCATGCGCCAAGTCAACCCAGATAAAGCATTAAAGGAGAATACCACAATATTATGCTTTTATATGCTAAAACAACGCATGATTCTTTCAAGGCACATTAAGCAATCTCAGTTGTTTATAACATGTCATGCTAAATCAAAAATCACTAAGCATAAAGCCAAAACAATATCAAGCATGACATGACAAAGCATAGGCCACAGTAAAAAACAAGCTCCTTTTTACCACTTAAGCATGAACTTTCCTACTCTTTTCCAATCCAAATCAACTTGATTTGAAAACTAATGCATGAATGAGGGGGTCCAACCAATTTATTCAAGAAAAACTAAGAAAACCAAGCAAATAAAAACAAAAACCAAAAACAAAAACGAGGTCGCTCCAAGAACAACACAACTGTGCATGAAACAATTCAAATGAAGTGTTTGGAAGAGACCTGAGATTTTTATTGATGAAGAAGGGGATGCCTTGGGCATCCCCAAGATTTGACGCTTGTAGTTGTTGGATATTTCTTGGGGTGACAAGGGTGGCATCCCCAAGCTTGAGCTTTAGTCCATTCTTCATCTCATTACATCACTCTTTCCTTACACCTAAATTTTTTTCCTTCATACAAAACTTCACACAATCTTTATTAGCAACATTAGTGTACTCAAGATAATAAGTTCTTTTGGTTCAGTTCCAACACAAGTAAAACTTCCATTAAAACACAAGCTACTGTAGCACTTCCTTTAAAAAGTTCAAATGATCAAAGAAAACTCAAATAGAAAGAGATTAAGAGGCAAATGCAAATAATGTCAGAAATCTATCAAAACAGACCAGCGGGTGAAAACCGATTTTTTCGAAGACATTTTGTTACTCAAAATGTTGAACTAACGAAAGTTAGCTAACAATCTGGGGCAAAAGCACAAAATTTCCAGCTCAAACCGACTTACAGAGATTTTACACGAATTTTTACAGCGAAGCACAAATATCTATTTCGGGACAGCAACTTTCCCAAGCATTTCTTCTCTCTCATTAGAGGTTACTCTTTGGACAAAAAGCAAATAAAAAGGATAAGGAGAGGTTATTACTGAAACAATAACTTCCAAGACTCAACTAAAACTTTTGGGTTATCACCCAATAAGTATTTTTCTTTAACGCCTTTAAGTTAGGCATGATAGTTTGAGAAGATGCTCACATAAGAAATATGAATTGAAGTAAAAGAGAGCATCAAGAAGCAAATTCAAAACACATTTAAGTCTAACCCACCTCCTATGCATAGGAATCTTGTAAAGAAACAAGTCATGAAAGCACAAAGCAATAAGCATCATAAAGCAAAACAAGTGCAACTTCAAAACTTTCAACATAAAGAGGGGAAACTTAATATTGTTGAGATACATAAAACCATGTTTCCCTCTCTCATAATAACTTTCAGTAGCATCATGAATAAAATTAACAATATAACTATCACATAAAACATTCTTATCATGAGCCACATGCATATAATAATTATTACTCTCCACATAAGCATAGTCATTCTTATTAATTGTAGTGGGAGAAAATTCAACAAAATAGCTATCATTATTATTCTCATCACCATAATCATCAAATATAGGAGGTATATTGTGATCATTAATTTTCTCCTCAATAGTAGGTGGACTGAAAATATCATATTCATCATTGTAATCATCATATATTGGAGGTTATGTATCATCATAAGCAATAGAATAGCTATCTTCCAAAGCTGGGGAACTAAAAAGATCATTTTCATAAAAACTAGCTTCCCCAAGCTTAGACTTTTCCATAGCATTAGCAATAATGGTGTCCAAAGAATTCATACTAACAACATTGATATTAGCATGCAAATAAAGTTCCATAGGTTTTTTAATTTTCTCTTCAAACACTTGATGTCCTAACTCAAGATAAATACAATAAAGCTCTCTAATTTTGTTGTTGTTTTCCATTAAGCTAACTAGTGAAAATAAAAACAAGAAACAAAAATATATAATTGCAGAATCTAAAGGAAATAACTTCGAGCATCCACACCGGAGGATACGAGTACCTTTTACCTTACCTCCCCGACAACGGCGCCAGAAAATAGCTTGATGTCTACGCACTTCTATTCTTGTAGACAATTGTTGGGCCTGCAAGTGCAAGGGTTTGAAGATCAGCAGCAAGTTTTCCCTTAAGTGGATCACCCAAGGTTTATCGCACTCAGGGAGGAAGTGGTCAAAGGTATCCCCTCTCAAGCAACCCTGCAATCAAGATACAAAAAGTCTCTTGTGTCCCCAACACACCCAATACACTTGTCAGGTGTATAGGTGCACTAGTTCGGCAAAGAGATAGTGAAATACAAGTGGTATAAGTGGTAACGGTGCCAGAAAATAGCTTGATGGCGTGGAAGAGACTAAAGGCAAACTGAAATAAAGATGGCAGCAAGCAAACATGTAACAGATCTAGTTGCAAACGGTGTTTCAATGCTTAGAAACAAGGCCTAGGGATCATACTTTCACTAGTGAACACTCTCATATAAATATCTTCTCTTTATGATGCTACTCTAAACTACTCTTTGGTTGGCACTCTAATCCATGGTAGGGCTATAATAGCACACCTCAAAGAAAGCCTTTCCCATCTAGATAACCCCACACTGTCACCTTGAGCACTAGATGGTTCCAACAAACACCACAATTTTATAGAGACACCAACTCCAAATATAACTCATAACAAGTATTTGTAATCTCTAGCCTAAGTGTCACCATGGTATGCACGCTGTCACTTTCACGCACATAGGGAGAGCAGACATCTATTAAAGCATTTGAGTAGCAAAGTAGATCTACTTGATTACAAAGCTCATGATCACAATATGATCATGCATAGAGAGAGAGATGAACACATAGCTACCGGTAGAGCCCTTAGCCTTGAGGAAGAACTACTCCCTCCTCATCATGGGAATCAGCAATGGCAATGGAGATGGTGGTGGAGATCGATGGAGATGGCTCCGGGGGCACTTCCCGTACCGGCAGGCTGCTGGAACAAAGACTTTATATCCCCCGAATCTCCCCTTCGGTGGCGGCGGCGCTGCGGAAATTTTCGTGGCTAGAGGCTTGACGATTTAGGGTTTTTGCATCGGGAGGCATCTTATAGGCGAAGAGGCAAGGTCGGTGGGTGGCCAGGGGGCCCACACCACCTGGTGGCGCGGCCAGGGCAAGCCCGCACCACCATATGGTGTGCCCACCCTGGTGCCCTACTCCGTCTCTACTTCGTGTTTCCGTGTTGCTCCGGGAAAATAGGCGTATTGGCTTTTGTCCTGTCCAATTCCAAGAATATTTATTTTTTGACTTTCTGGAACCAAAAACAGGAGAAAACAGGCAACTGGCACTGTGGCATCTTGTTAATAGGTTAGTTCCATAAAATGCATAAAAGTATCTCCAAATATAGACAAAACATAAGAAAGTAGATATAAAACAAGCATGGAACATAAAAAATTATGGATACGTTAGCAACGTATCAACATCCCCAAGCTTAACTCCTGCTCGTCCTCGAGTAGGTAAGTGATAAAAAGAAAGAATAATTTTTGAGGTGACATGCACCATCATAGACTTGATCAAAGTATTTGTAAAACATGGATAACTGGGATCATAGTACTTTAACATAGCATGAAAGATAAAGTTCTAACAATAAGACATAGCAACTATGTTGTAACATGAAAAGGCACAAACAAAAGATTCATGAATAACAATGCTTTGCAAGATGTTTGTTTGTTTCACATAAAGAAAACATAGCATAGTGGCATTCAGCTTGTCCCTCATGGAGTAGCAAAACATAAATGCATAGGACACCTTCAAAGTTCATAAGGGTGACTAGATACAAATAATTCAAGAACAAGCAATATCAACATTATGAATCAATCAATAAGTTTTGGGACAATGCACATAGAACTAAGAATGACAACTATGCTCTCTTAATTGGTGCCTAAGGATAGAAGGTGGAGACTCAATATAAAAGTGGAAGAAATGCCTTCATAGAAGGAAGCAGGGATTCAAGTCTCATAAAGAGCTTCCAAAAATTATGGTACTTATTAGCTTTCAGCTCTCATTGCCCATATCATAAGCATCTTGAAGTGATTAAGGTTAAAGTGAACAAACTATGGAGTATATGCTTGTGAAAGTATAAGTTGGAAATATCATGTCCCTTGAATACGAGGGCCGCTCCTCATGCTACTCAAGTTTAGTTACCGGTAAGTTCTTGTCATAGTAAGTACATGTGTATCATAGAGAACCGCCAACGGGGTACCCCTTGCCCGATGATACGGAAGAATCCCCATATCAAAATGACAAGGCAAGCAGACAACAAGCATCTCGGCAATCTTCTTATTTACCATGGGAAATGGTGCTTTTTTCTCTCTTTCCTCTTTTCTCATATCTCTTTTTTTTCTCTTTTTTTTTCTCAATATCTGACTCTTTTTTATAAGAAGAATGCTTCATAGACAGCTCATTATGGTTATGCTGCAGGTTTCCACCATGACAGCATGGATTAGACCAGCGGCCCAGGCGTTTCTCTAACACACATACATAACTTCATGGACTTACAAGCTCCCCTTTCATTTCACACCGACGACATCCATAGACAAAAGAGCATGATATCAACTAGGTACAAAGTACAAGTGCAATGTTGAAAGCGTTCCCCAAGACAACATGGTTCTTCTAATCCCCAACATATAAGTGCAAGCATATACAACATAGATGACACAATGGTTCAAGTTTATTAAGGGCAAGAAAAGTAACATCAAGTTCGTGAGAGTTTTAATCACTAGTTTTCTCATAACAAGTTTAATTCAGAAGGTAGATAAAAACATGAATATACTTGGAATAGCAAATGCTAATAGGTAGGTATGGTGGACTCTTTGGAATAACTTGGTTTTATTTGGAGTTGGATGCATGAGTGGAACTCATACTTGGTTATGGAGGCTAGCAAAAGACCGGGAGCGACCAACTAAGAGAGCAATAATGGCCATAATCATGCAAAGCGACAAACCATCATTAATTAAAGAATTAAGTGATATTACAAGTCGAAAACTAAAATATCATAGAGGCTATGGTGACTTGGTATAGTCTTAACATGGTGTGAGCATGCGCCAAGTCAACCCAGATATAAAGCATTAAAGGAGAATACCACAATATTATGCTTTTATATGCTAAAACAACGCATGATTCTTTCAAGGCACATTAAGCAATCTCAGTTGTTTATAACATGTCATGCTAAATCAAAAATCACTAAGCATAAAGCCAAAACAATATCAAGCATGACATGACAAAGCATAGGCCACAGTAAAAAACAAGCTCCTTTTTACCACTTAAGCATGAACTTTCCTACTCTTTTCCAATCCAAATCAACTTGATTTGAAAACTAATGCATGAATGAGGGGGTCCAACCAATTTATTCAAGAAAAACTAAGAAAACCAAGCAAATAAAAACAAAAACCAAAAACAAAAACGAGGTCGCTCCAAGAACAACACAACTGTGCATGAAACAATTCAAATGAAGTGTTTGGAAGAGACCTGAGATTTTTATTGATGAAGAAGGGGATGCCTTGGGCATCCCCAAGATTTGACGCTTGTAGTTGTTGGATATTTCTTGGGGTGACACGGGTGGCATCCCCAAGCTTGAGCTTTAGTCCATTCTTCATCTCATTACATCACTCTTTCCTTACACCTAAATTTTTTTCCTTCATACAAAACTTCACACAATCTTTATTAGCAACATTAGTGTACTCAAGATAATAAGTTCTTTTGGTTCAGTTCCAACACAAGTAAAACTTCCATTAAAACACAAGCTACTGTAGCACTTCCTTTAAAAAGTTCAAATGATCAAAGAAAACTCAAATAGAAAGAGATTAAGAGGCAAATGCAAATAATGTCAGAAATCTATCAAAACAGACCAGCGGGTGAAAACCGATTTTTTCGAAGACATTTTGTTACTCAAAATGTTGAACTAACGAAAGTTAGCTAACAATCTGGGGCAAAAGCACAAAATTTCCAGCTCAAACCGACTTACAGAGATTTTACACGAATTTTTACAGCGAAGCACAAATATCTATTTCGGGACAGCAACTTTCCCAAGCATTTCTTCTCTCTCATTAGAGGTTACTCTTTGGACAAAAAGCAAATAAAAAGGATAAGGAGAGGTTATTACTGAAACAATAACTTCCAAGACTCAACTAAAACTTTTGGGTTATCACCCAATAAGTATTTTTCTTTAACGCCTTTAAGTTAGGCATGATAGTTTGAGAAGATGCTCACATAAGAAATATGAATTGAAGTAAAAGAGAGCATCAAGAAGCAAATTCAAAACACATTTAAGTCTAACCCACCTCCTATGCATAGGAATCTTGTAAAGAAACAAGTCATGAAAGCACAAAGCAATAAGCATCATAAAGCAAAACAAGTGCAACTTCAAAACTTTCAACATAAAGAGGGGAAACTTAATATTGTTGAGATACATAAAACCATGTTTCCCTCTCTCATAATAACTTTCAGTAGCATCATGAATAAAATTAACAATATAACTATCACATAAAACATTCTTATCATGAGCCACATGCATATAATAATTATTACTCTCCACATAAGCATAGTCATTCTTATTAATTGTAGTGGGAGAAAATTCAACAAAATAGCTATCATTATTATTCTCATCACCATAATCATCAAATATAGGAGGTATATTGTGATCATTAATTTTCTCCTCAATAGTAGGTGGACTGAAAATATCATATTCATCATTGTAATCATCATATATTGGAGGTTATGTATCATCATAAGCAATAGAATAGCTATCTTCCAAAGCTGGGGAACTAAAAAGATCATTTTCATAAAAACTAGCTTCCCCAAGCTTAGACTTTTCCATAGCATTAGCAATAATGGTGTCCAAAGAATTCATACTAACAACATTGATATTAGCATGCAAATAAAGTTCCATAGGTTTTTTAATTTTCTCTTCAAACACTTCATGTCCTAACTCAAGATAAATACAATAAAGCTCTCTAATTTTGTTGTTGTTTTCCATTAAGCTAACTAGTGAAAATAAAAACAAGAAACAAAAATATATAATTGCAGAATCTAAAGGAAATAACTTCGAGCATCCACACCGGAGGATGCGAGTACCTTTTACCTTACCTCCCCGACAACGGCGCCAGAAAATAGCTTGATGTCTACGCACTTCTATTCTTGTAGACAATTGTTGGGCCTGCAAGTGCAAGGGTTTGAAGATCAGCAGCAAGTTTTCCCTTAAGTGGATCACCCAAGGTTTATCGCACTCAGGGAGGAAGTGGTCAAAGGTATCCCCTCTCAAGCAACCCTGCAATCAAGATACAAAAAGTCTCTTGTGTCCCCAACACACCCAATACACTTGTCAGGTGTATAGGTGCACTAGTTCGGCAAAGAGATAGTGAAATACAAGTGGTATAAGTGGTAACGGTGCCAGAAAATAGCTTGATGGCGTGGAAGAGACTAAAGGCAAACTGAAATAAAGATGGAAGCAAGCAAACATGTAACAGATCTAGTTGCAAACGGTGTTTCAATGCTTAGAAACAAGGCCTAGGGATCATACTTTCACTAGTGAACACTCTCATATAAATATCTTCTCTTTATGATACTACTCTAAACTACTCTCCGGTTGGACACTCTAATCCATGGTAGGGCTATAACAATACACCTCAAAGTAAGCCTTTCCCATCTAGATAACCCAACACTGTCACCTTGAGCACTAGATGGTTCCAACAAACACCACAATTTCATAGAGACATCCAACTCCAAATATAACTCATAACAAGTATTTGTAATCTCTAGCCTAAGTGTCATCATGGTGTGCATGCTGTCACTTTCACACACATAGGGAGAGCAGAGATCTATTAAAGCACTCGAGTAGCAAAGTAGATCTACTTGATTACAAAGCTCATGATCACAATATGATCATGCATAGAGAGAGAGATGAACACATAGCTACCGGTAGAGCCCTTAGCCTCAAGGAAGAACTACTCCCTCCTCATCATGGGAATCAGCAATGGCAATGGAGATGGTGGCGGAGATCGATGGAGATGGCTTCGGGGGCACTTCCCCGTCCCGGCAGGGTGCCGGAATAGAGACTTTCTGCCCCCCGAATCTCCCCTTCGGTGGCGGCAGCGCTGCAGAACTTTTCGTGGCTCGAGGCTTGACGATTTAGGGTTTTTGCATCGGGAGGCATCTTATAGGCAAAGAGGCAAGGTCGATGGGCGGCCAGGGGGCCCACACCACCTGGTGGCACGGCCAGGGCTAGCCCGCGCTACCATATGGTGTGCCTACCCTGGTGCCCTACTCCGTCTCTGCTTCTTGTTTCTATGTTGCTCTGGGAAACATAGGCGTATTGGCTTTTGTCCCGTCCAATTCCGAGAATATTCATTTTCTGACTTTCTGGAACCAAAAACAGCAGAAAACAGGCAACTGGCACTGTGGCATCTTGTTAATAGGTTAGTTCTAGAAAATGCATAAAAGTATCTCCAAATGTAGACAAAACATAAGAAAGTAGATATAAAACAAGCATGGAACATTAAAAATTATGGATACGTTAGCAACGTATCAACATCCCCAAGCTTAACTCCTGCTCGTCCTCGAGTGGGTAAGAGATAAAAAGAAAGAACAATTTTTAGGCCACACTTTTGGAGAAATATTTGAGAGGGACACACCTAGGAGGACAAGGCCTTCAAGATCAACCTCTCAGTTTAGGCCATCATATAATGAAGATCTTATTGCACCATGCTTTGGAAATGAAGGAGATGCCCACCCATCTACCTTCCCTTGTTTTATCTTTTTGCAAGCTGTAAGGATCCTCGATGAGTTCTTACTTCCTGTTCAGAGGGTTGGGCTGACCACCTATATGGAAGACGAGAGTGAGTAATATGCCGTGCTCACCAAAACTTTCGTTGAGAGTTTCGTTTTCACTAACACCCCTTATCAGTCAAGTGTTTCATTCAAGATTTATAATCTGCCTATTACCATGCCATTGGAAAGATTTTGTAGCATTGTAGGCATAGGCATGACTGGGATAGTGAAGAAGATCCAAGGTCGACCCGCTTATTTGCTGGAGCTCTACCAAAGTGTGACAAATGACGATGACTGTGCGGCTCAGCGTGGGAAGATAAGGAACATTCACCTCCCAGCTCTCAGATATTTTGCTTATTATCTTGCCACTAGAATTCTTGGTAGGGAGAACACTAGTAATATTTCTAATTATCATTTGGCCTTCCTCGCTGCTGCATTTAATAATGATACCAAGTATAATCTTGGCTCTCTCATTGCTCGCCACCTAGACACTAGAGGACCTATTTATGGGGGCATTATTACCTCACGTATGGTTGCTGCTTTAGAACTTTCTTTGGATCCTAATGATACTGTGTTGACACCACAAAGGCTTGACCTTGCTGCTATGAAAACGTATCACTTTGTCACTGCTGACTCTAGTATGGAGGATTTAGTATACATGATGTTGTTTACTGATGGAGACGAGAGGAAAATTCCTTTGCCACAATCCACTTTGTTTAGTATTTATAGGAGGCCATGGTCGCGTTCCAAGGAGGAGGTGGATGAGAAGCTCTGCTTGCTTGGTTTCCACGGGCAGCACTAGGGGGATGTGCCCTCTTACGACTATTCTGCGCACTACGCTGGGGCGTCCTCGAGCTCGTATCAGGACGAGGGCACCTCCTCGCCATACTGTGGAGGCGCTCCATCTTGGCCAGCTTCGGATTGATACCCACTTAGGCCAAAAGCCTAAGCTTGGGGGGAGGTACACCGACACCACACTCATCTCCTTACCATGTTTAGTCGATACTTTGTATATCCATGTTTTGTTCTCTTTTTAGTTTTTTGTTCTTTCTTTACTTTTGCTTTCCAAAACACAAAAAGACCAAAAATATTTTTGTTGTTTCTCTTTGTTTGCTTCTTTTTCTTTTTGCCTTGGTTTGCCTCTTCCTTTTTGCTTTGTTTGGACTATTCGAAAAACCCAAAAAGATTTTGCTTTGCTTGTTCCTCCTTTTTGATCTTGCCTTTAAAAATCAAAAACACCAAAAATATTTGTTGTTCTTCCTTGGTTTTGTGAAGTTCGTTGCAGGGTTTAGCAGTCCTCAGTGGAGTTGGGTTTCATGTTATTATTCAAGCCACACAAGTCAAGGGCAATAATGAAGATTAATGACAACTTGAGGTGTGGTAAGAGGCTGGTAACGAACTCTATTTGTTTTCATTTTTGTACATATACTCATGATTGTGGGCATGCTTAGTCTGTTCATGTAAGGTGTATGTTATTTATGGATGCTTAGTAGTTCTTGCTTTCTTATGATTAGCTCCAGCTTGCTAATGGTTTGTAGCATGTCATATGAATGTTTGCTTGCATTGTTCTATTCATAACGTGGTATGATACTGTGGTATCCTCCTCTGAATGTTTCACATGAATTGACTTGGCACATGCTCATGCATGCATATGACTGAAACAATAATCAGTTAAGCCTCGATGAATTATTTTGCCTCAGGGGTCTTGAATCACTTTCATGCCATGATTAGTCCTGTTTTGTTGCAAGCATGATTATGACAGTTATTGCTTTCTCGTTTGTCGCTCCCTTACTATTTCTATCCTTCACGTGCACTGAGTATGAGCTCTACTTGTGTTTCCAACTCCCCAAAACCAATATTGCCAAAAGTGTCCACCATACCTACCTATTAGCATCATTTGCTATTCTGTGCATATTTCAGTATGCCTTGTTTTCTTCCGTATAAAATGTTTGCTTGTTATGAGAAAGTTAGTTAGTTAAGCTCTCACGAACTTGATGGCACACTTTATTTCTTGCACTTAATAAACCTGAACCATTGTGACTGCCCATGAAAGTTATATGCTTGCAAATTATAGGCTGGGGATTAGCAGAACCATGTTGTCATGGGGAACGCTTTCAACACCTGTAAATATATACCCAGTTGACATCATGCTCTTTTGTTTACGGATGTCATCGGTGTGAAATAAAAGGGGAGCTTGTAAGTCCATGGAGTTATGTATGTGTGTTAGAGAAACGCCTGGGCGGCTGGTCTAATCCATGCCTAATCATGGTGGAAACCTGTAGCATAACCATAATGAGCAATCTAGGAAGCATTCTTCTTATAAAAAAAGAGAGAGATAGTTATTGAGAAAAAGAAAAAAAGAAGAGAAAAGAGGAAAGAGAGAAAAAGCACCATTTTTCCCATGGTAAATAAGAAGATTGCTAAGATGCTCATTGTCTGCTTGCCTTGTCATTTTGATATGGGGATCCTTCCGTATCATCGGGCAAGGGGTACCCCGTTGGCGGTTCTCTATGATACGCATGTATTTACTATGACAAGAACTTACCGATAACTAAAGTTGAGTAGCATGAGGAGAGGCCCTCGTACTCAAGGGACATGAGATTTCCAGTTTATGGTTTGTCAAGCATATAACTCGTATTGGACCTCACTTTCACCTTAACCATTTAAAGATGCTTATGATAGGGACAATGAGAGCTCAAAGCTAATGAGTACCATACTTTCAGCATTTGGAAGCCTTTCAAACTTTTCAAAACCTTTTCATTTCCTTGTTGAGTCTCCACATATTCTATGAGCACTTTCTTGAGAGCATAGTTGTCATTCTTAGTGTAATATGCTTGTCTCAAAATTTGGATTAATTGTGTCATGACTTTGATGCTTGTATCTTTGATATCTTTATTTCTAGTCTCCACTTGAACTTCAGAGGTGCCTTGGCATTTATGTTTGCTCTACAATCAAAGGCAAGCGGTATACCACTCTATCATACCTTTTTATGAGCATTGTAATGTTGCTTATGTTTATGTTTCATGCTACTTACTATTTTTGAGTTAGAATCTCTTCATAGCTTGCAATGATTATTGAGTAACCTTGTTTGCATACTCCTTATTATGAGTTGTCTAAGTACTTGATCATATGCTAAGAATATATACATCTTATGAAGCAAATGTGTTCGTGAAAGTTTCTTTTATCGCACTCAGTTTTCAACTGAATTGCTTGAGGACAAGCAATAAGCTAAGCTTGGGGGGAGTTGATATGTCCAAAACGTATCTACTTTTTTGAACACTTTTGCTATTGTTTTTCCTCTAAACTTGTGTGATTTGGATACAACTAACATGGACTGGCGCTGTTTTCAGCAGAATTACCTTGATGTCTAGTTTTTGTGCAGAAAATCAACTATCAGGAAAAATCCCGGAAAATATGCCAAAAATCCTATTTCACCAGAAGACTCACGGAGCCAGAAGACGAGACGGAGGAGGGCCACGAGGGGCCCATACCACCTAGCCGCGCGGGCCAGGCCTGGCCGCGCCAAGGGGTGGTGTGGCCGCCTCGGTCACCCCCTCGGCCTCCCTCTTCGCCTATAAGATGCCTCCTGACCTAAAAACCTAGTGGGGTTCGACGTTTTTCCAGAAAGAGTTCCGTTACACCGCCACCACTAGATTCCGGGATTTAGAACCAGAAACTCCGTTCTAGCACCCTACTAGGACAGAGAATTGGAGGAGATCATCGGCATCATCATCACCATCGCTTCTCCATCAACCATCCATGATTCCCCCATCCATGAGTCAGTAATCCCCCGCTGTAGGCTATGGGGATGGTAGGGATTGGATGAGATCATTCATGTAATGGCATCAGATTGTTAGGGCATGGTGCCTAGTATTTATTATTAGTGCTTTTTGACTTTGTTGCAACTTGTTATGCTTAATGCTTGTCACTAGGGCCCGAGTGCCATGATTTCAGATCTAAACATGTTATTGATTTATTATGATAGAATTGTTTATGGTCTTACCTGCAAGTTGTATACACATATTGTTGTCTGGAACCAAAGGCCCCGAAGTGACAATAATCGGGATAACCAGAGGGGATGGCTTTGATGTGAGGATCACGTGTGTTCACGGAGTGTTAATGCTTTGCTTCGGTGCTCTATTAAAGGAGCACCTTAATTAACATTAGTGTCCTTGAGGCCCAACTGCAAACGGGCTGGCAGGTGCTGACTCGTGTATTAACGAGCTCGTTGGGAAACCGCAAGAGGAAGGTATGATGAGCACAACAGTAAGTTTTCCCTTAGTTATGAAACCAAGGTTATCAATCTAGTAGGAGCAAGGAAACACCCCAAAGGTGTAGCTAGCTGAACGTTGGCAGGGCGCACTACTGGTGCCAGCAACAATGTGGAGACCTACACAACACAACCACAGAACTATGTCCCCAACTTGCGATGAGGTTGTCAATCTCACCGGTTTTTCTGAAAATAAAGGATTAAACGTATCAAATGGAAGGAAGTAATAGTTTGTAGAAAGTAAACACAAAGCAGTAAACAATTTGTAGATTGTATGTAAAAGAAAGGACCGGGGTCCATAGTTCACTAGAGGTGGCTCTCCTTAAGATAGATAACATGCTGGGTGAACAAATTATAGCGGGGCAATTGACAAACATCGAGAAAGCATACAAGCATATACTAATCATCTTGACTCCTTTGAGATTCGATTGAGCATTACAACATTATACATAGACCGCCATCCAACCGCATCTATGACTAATAATCCACCTTCAGGTTATCATCCGAACCCCCTCCAGTATTAAGTTGCAAGCAATAGATTATTGCTTTACGAATTGCGTGTAAAGTAAACAATATGATTGTTCTATGAACAAAGGATTGTTGTTTTTCTCCCTAGTAGCAACAACAATCTAGTACCTTAGAGATTTCTGTCACTTCCCCAGATTACCAGAGGTATGAACCCACTATCGAGCATAAATACTAACTCTTGGAGTTGCTAGCATCTACTTGTCCAAGATAGCTACTAACAACGGAAAGCATGCAAGATCACAAATAACAAAGACATGATAGAATCAATAATCAATCTGAAATAGCATCTCAATATCCATCGGATCCCCACAAACACAACATGCAGAATTACAAATAGATGATCTTGATCATGAACGGAGCTCACAAGATCTAGACATGAAAGCACAAAGGAGGAGAACCAGCCATCTAGCTACTACATGGACCCGTAGTCCAGAGATAAACTACACACGCATCACACCGGAGGCTTGCATGATGATGAAGAAGGCCTCCAGGGTGAATTCCCCTCTCCGGCAGGGTGCCGGGAAGAGCTTCAGATCCCTCTCGATCTAGGGATGGAGATGACGGCAGCTACAGTCTCTTTCGTGGATTTTTTGATTGGGTCCTTAGGGTTTCTATATCAGAGGCAATATATAGGCGAAAGGGGAGGCCGAGGGGGTGCCTGGGGCGGCCAGACCACCCCCTGGCGTGGGCGAGGCCTGGCCGCGCGACCAGGTGGTGTGGCCAGGCCCCAGCCCCTCTCCGTCTCGTATTCTGGCTCCAGGTGTCTTCTGGTAAAATAGTGCCTTTGGCTTTTGTCCCGTCCAATTCCGAGAATATTCATTTTCTCACTTCCTAGAACCAAAAACAGCAGAAAACAGGCAGCTGACACTGTGGCTCTTGTTAATAGGTTAGTCCAAGAAATCATATGAAAAGTACTCCAAAGTGTGGACAGAACACAAGAAAGTAGATAAAACCAAGCATGGAACATCAAAAATTATAGATACATTTGCAGTGTATCAACATCCCCAAGCTTAACTCCTGCTCGTCCTTGAGTAGGTAAGTGATAAAAAGAAAGAATAATTTTTGAGGTGACATGCACCATCATAAACTTGATCAAAGTATTTGTAAAACATTAAAAGCTGGGATCATAGTACTTCAATCATAACATGAAAGACAAAGTTCTAGCAATAAGACAAAGAAATTATGTTGCAACATGAAAAGGCACAAACAAAAGATTCATGAATAACAATGCTTTGCAAGACGTTTGTTTGTTTCACATAAAGAAAACATAGCATAATAGTATTCAGCTTGTCCCTCATAGAGTAGCAAATATAAATGCATAGGACACCTTCAAAGTTCATAAGAGTGACTAGATACAAATAGTTTAAAACAAGCAATATCAAGTTATGCATCAATCAACTAGTCTTGGGACAATGCACATAGAACTAAAAATGGCCACTATGCTCTCAAAGTAGGTGCATAAAGGTAGAAGGTGGAGACTCAATATATATGGTGGAAGAAATGCCTTCATAGAAGGAAGCAGGGATTCAAGTCTCATAAAGAGCTTCCAAAAATTATGGTACTTATTAGCTTTCAGCTCTCATTGCCCCTATCATAAGCATCTTGAAGTTGTTAAGGTTAAAGTGAACAAACTATGGTGTACATGCTTGACAAAGTATAAGTTAGAAGTCTCATGTCCCTTGAATACGAGGGCCGCTCCTCATGCTACTCAAGTTTAGTCACCGGTAAGTTCTTGTCATCGTAAGTACATGTGTATCATAGAGAACCGCCAACGGGGCACCCCTTGCCCGATGATACGGAAGGATCCCCATATCAAAATGACAAGGCAAGCAGACAACGAGCATCTCAGCAATCTTCTTATTTACCATGGGAATATGGTGATTTTTTCTCTCTTTCCTCTTTTCATAATCTTTTTTTTCTTCTCTTTTTCTCTTTTTCTTAATAGGACTCTTTTTTTATAAGAAGAATGCTTCATAGACAACTCATTATGGTTACGCTGCAGGTTTCCACCATGTCAGCATGGATTAGACCAGCGGCCCAGGCGTTTCTCTAACACATATACATAACTCCATGGACTTAGAAGCTCCCCTTTCATTTCACACCGACGACATCCATATACAAAAGAGCATGATATCAACTAGGTACAAAGTACCCGTGCAATGTTGAAAGAGTTCCCCATGACAGCATGGTTTTGCTAATTCCCAACGAATAAGTGCAAGCATATACAACATAGACGACACAATGGTTCAAGTTTATTAAGGGCAAGAAAAGTAAAGTGTGCCATCAAGTTCGTGAGAGCTTTAATCACTAGTTTTCTCATAACAAGTTTAATTTGGAAGGTAAACAAAAACATGAATATACTTGGAATAGCATAAGCTAGTAGGTAGGTATGGTGGACTCTTTGGAATAAGTTGGTTTAGGGAGTTGGATGCATGAGCGGAACTCATACTTGGTTATGGAGGCTAGCAAAAGACTGGGAGCGACAAACTAAGAGAGCAATAATGGCCATAATCATGCAGAGCGACAAAACATCATTGATCAAAGCATAAAGTGATATTACGAGTTGAAAATTAAAGGATCATAAAGGCTATGGTGACTTGGGATAGTCATAACATGGTGTGAGCATGTGCCAAGTCAACCCAAATAAAGCATCAAAGGAGAATACCACTATACTATGCTTTAATATGCTAAAACAACGCATGATTCATCCAATGCACATTAAGCAATCTCAATTGTTTATAACAAGTCATGCTACAGCAAAGAACACTAAGCATAAAGCCAAAACAATATCAAGGATGGCATGACAAAGCATAGGCCACAGTAAAAAACAAGCTCTCTTTACCTCTTAAGCATGAGCTTTCCTACTCTTTTCCAAACCAAACCAAACTATTTGAAAACTAATATATGAAAGAGGGGGTCCAACCAATTTATTCAGCAAACTAAGCAAACCAAGCAAACGAAAAACCAAAATGAAAATGAAAAAGAAGACGCTCCAAGAACAACACAACTATGCATGAAACACTAAAAATGAACTGTTTGGAAGAAACTTGAAATTTTTATTGATGAAGAGGGGGATGCCTTGGGCATCCTCAAGCTTTGACGCTTGTACTTCTTGGATATTTCTTGGGGTGACACGCGTGGCATCCCCAATCTTGAGCTTTAGTACATCCTTTATCTCATTACTCATTCCTTCCATACACCTGAAATTTTTCCTTCATACAAAACTTCACACAATCTTTATTAGCAACATTAGTGCACTCAAGATAATAAGTCTTTAGGTTCAGTTATAAGACCAATAAAACTTCCATTAAAACACTAGCTACTGTAGCACTTCCCTCAAAAATCTCAATTCCCCAAAAGAACTCAAAAAGGAACCAACAAGAAGCAAATGCAGAAAATGGCAGAAATCTGTCAAAACAGACCAGCAGGTAAAGACGATTTTTTCGAAGACCTTCTGTTACTCAAATCAAAAAGTGTTGAACTAACGAAAGTTATATAACAACCTGGGGCAGAAGCAAAAAAACTCACGCCTCAAAAGGACATACAGAGATTTTACACAAATTTTTACGGTGAAGCAGATACATCTGTTTCGGGACAACAACTTTTCCAATCAGTACTTCTCTCTTATTAGAGGTTACTCTTGGCACAAAAAGCAAATAAAAAGGATAAGGAGCGGTTATTACTGAAGTAATAACTTCAAAGACTCATCTAAAACTTTTGGGTTATCTCCCAATAAGTACTTTTATTTAACGCCTTTAAGTTAGGCATAAGAAGCAAGACAAAGAATCAAGTATTCTCAAATGAAGAAGCATTAAGAGCAAATTTTGTTTTCATAGGAGAGGCAAAAGAAATCTTCTCTCTCTTCTTAGGGAAGTGTTCTATACCTTTCTTGAGTGGGAGTTGATATTTAATGGTGCCTTCTTTCTTATCAATAATGGAACCAATAGTTCTAAGAAAAGGTCTTCCCAAAGTAATAGGACAAGAAGCATTGCATTCAACATCCAAAACATAGAAATCAACGGGGACATAGGCATTGTTAACCATAATAAGAACATCATTAAGACTCCCCATGAGTTTCTTTTTAGCATTATCATCAAGTGGGACATTCAAATAACAATCTTCAAGTGGAGGCAAATCAAGCATATCATAAATTCTTCTAGGCATAATAGAAACACTACTATCCAGATCACATAAAGCTTTGAAATCAAAATCATTCACTTTCATATTAATGATGGGTTCCCAACTATATTCCTTTTTATAGGAATAGAAGCTTTATGTTTCATCTTTTGTTCTTTAATCTTTATGAGAGCATCAGTAATGTGTTTTGTAAAAGGCATGTTCATAGCACTAGCATTAGGACTTTTAGCAAGCTTTTGTAGGAACTTAATAACTTTAGAGATATTGCAACCATCAAAATCAAAACCATAATTATCATCTAAGGTAGTAGAGCTATTACTAGCCTCAACACTAGTGGTGGTGATAGTAGAAACACTAATGTTTCTAGCAATTTCATCTTCTCTTTCCCACTTAGCATGCAACCCAGCTAATAGTCTAATATTTTCATCAATTCTTACTTGTATGGCATTAGTAGCTACAAAGGGATTATCATTAGTTTCAGGTTTAGCAGCCATTTTATTCAACGAAGATTGAGCTTCAGCTAAAGATGCTATATTTCTTTCAGCATTAGAGAGTTTTTCCTCAATAGTTTTATTGAAAGCAATTTTTTTACTAATAAAGTCTTTAAGCATAACTTCAAGTTCAGAGGGAGCATTCCTATTATTGTTGTAAGAGTTTCCATAAGCATTACCATTTTTGGGAGGATATGGCTTATAATTGTTGTTACCAAAATTATTCCTGTAGGCATTGTTGCTATAATTGTTATTTCTTATAAAGTTCACATCAACTCGCTCTTCTTGAGCAACTAAAGAGGCTAAGGCAACATTATTTGGATCAATATGGGCTTTCCCATTCACAAGCATAGACATAATAATATCAATCTTATCACTCAAGGAGGAGGTTTCCTCAACAGAAATTACCTTCTTACCTTGTGGAGCTCTCTCAGTATGCCATTCAGAATAGTTAACCATCATATTATCTAGAAGCTTTGTTGCAGCACCCAAAGTAATGGTTATAAAGGTACCTCCAGCAGCAGAATCCAATAGGTTTCTTGAAGAATAGTTCAATCCTGCATAAAAAGTTTGGATAATCATCCAAGCAGTCAGTCCATGAGTGGGACAATTCTTTACCAAAGATTTCATTCTTTCCCAAGCTTGAGCAACATGTTCATTATCAGATTGTTTAAACTTCATTATTTCACTTCTCATAGATATAATCTTAGCAGGAGGATAGTATTTTCCAATGAAAGCATCTTTGCATTTAGTCCAAGAATCAATACTATTCCTAGTTAAGGAATTCAACCATTCTTTAGCTTTTCCTCTCAAAGAGAAAGGAAACAATTTCAGCTTAATAATATCACCATCTATATCCCTATGCTTATGCATCTCACAAAGTTCAACAACGTTATTTAGATGGGCAGCAGCATCTTCATTAACAATACTAGAAGATTGTTCTCTCATAACAAGATTGAGTAAAGCAGGTTTTATCTCAAAGAAAGTAGCTTCAGGCACAGGACTCGTTGGTGCACACGAAGAAAGTCCAGGTCCACCCAATGGACCCGACCAAGACGACCCTCATCGCAAACAACTTGAGTTCCGCATAGGAACTCGCGCTCGTCGAATTCCTCCGTGAGCACTGGGAGATCTTCGCCTGGTGTCCAGCGGACATGCCAGGAGTTCCCAGGGAATTCTCCGAGCACTCACTCAATGTAAATCCAGACGCAAGGCCAGTCAAGCAAATAATTCGGTGACTGTCTGAACCAAGAGCAAAGGCAGTCAGAATGGAGATCAACAGACTCCTCGATGCCAAATTCATACGCGAGATCAAGGAAAGCACTTGGCTCGCCAACACGGTGCTCGTGCCTAAAAAGACACAGATATCCTGCGGATGTGTGTGGACTTTACCTCCTTGAATAAGCACTGCCCAAAGGATCACTTCCCGTTGCCGTGAATCAACCAGATCATCGACTCCATCACGGGATGTGAGCATCTCTGCTTCCTCGATGCCTACTCAGGCTACAACCAAATTCAAATGAAGGAGGAAGATCAGGAGAAAATGGCGTTGGTGTGTTCTGCTACAACACGATGCCCTTCGGGCTAAAAAACGTAGGAGCCACCTAGCAACGGTGCATGCTGGCTTGCCTCAAGAACCAACTTGGTCGCAACATCCAAGTCTATGTTGACGACATCATCATCAAAACCAAGGAGGAAGCCTCGCTAATCGACGATCTACGCGAGACATTCACCAACCTCGATCGCTACTGGATCAAGCTCAATCCGGATAAATGCGCCTTCGGCGTGCCATCTGGGCAGTTACTCGGGTATCCCATCTCTGCGAGGGGGATCGAAGCAAACCCGAAGAAAATAAATGCCATACTAGCCATGGAGAAGCCAAAGAACGTAAGAGGCGTCCAGCAGCTGGCTGGGCGAATCGCGGTGCTCAGTCGATTCATTAGTCGAATGGGCGAAAAGGCACTGCCCTTCTACCAACTTCTCCGCAAAACTGACAAGTTCGAGTGGACAGACGAGGCGCAAGAAGCATTCGAAGAACTCAAACGTCTACTATCTACCTCGCCAGTACTGGTGACCCCACGCGAAAAGGAACCACCGTTTCTCTACATCTCCGCCACCAACCAGGTGGTCAACACGGTGCTTGTGGTGGAACAAGCCGAAGAAAGCAAGGTCCACGCGGTCCAGCGCCTAGTCTACTACTTCAACGAGGTGCTCACGCCAACAAAACAGTGATACCCGCAATACCAGAAGCTGGCATACGGCGTCTTCATGACAGCCAGGCGACTACGCCACTACTTCCAAGAACACCCAATCGTGGTGGTCAACGACGCCACACACGGGCACATCCTGAATAACCCTGACGCCACCAGAAGAGTCGCTCTTTGGGGAATTGAATTGTCTCCACAAGAAATCACATACGAAAAATGTGATGCGATCAAGTCACAAGTCCTCCCTGATTTCCTCGTGCACTGGATGGAGAACCAGCTCCCTGAAAAGCCAAATATGTCCTATCTCTGGACAATGCACTTCGATGGGTCCAAACGAAAGGACAGAGTTGGCGCAGGTGTCATACTGACATCGCCCAGGGAGACAAGCTGAAATATATTCTGCGAATGCAGTTCACTACCTCCAACAATGAAGCTGAGTACGAGGCTCTAATCCATGGGATGTGGATGGCAAAGGCCTGCGGCGCCAAGAGACTCATCATCTCCGGCGACTCTAAGCTGGTGGTCAACCAAACGATGCACGAGTGCAATGCACTAAGCGATAACATGATCGCCTATCACGACCTCTATGACACACTCGAAGGGGACTTTGACGGCTGTGAGCTGCGGCACATAGGCCGCGAAAGCAATGAAGATGCGGACACACTCGCCAACCTTGGCTCCACCTGCGCCCCCATACCACCTGGGGTATTTCTCGAGCGCATCTGTGAACGCTCCATCAAGCCAAAGGCTCGAGAGAAGAAAGCAAGCGCGTCAACGGACTCGGGGGCTACGCCACCCAATGAGTCAATGGCACTCGACAACCTGGAGCTTGATACCAGACATGAAGGACAAATGGGCGTCATGATGATCGAGCCATCTTGGACACAACCCTACAACACATATCTACTCAGCAAGAGGCTTCTAGACGATCCGATTGACGCGCGACACATCGCAACGATCCAAGGCATTCGCTGATACGTCTATTTTGCATCACTATTCTATGTCATAATTCCTTGTTATTCATTGATATATTTCGTATTGAGAGGTGATACTTATGTTATTTCATCTGTTTTTGCATGTTTGATGACTTTTGTAGCATGGACCGCTGCAGTCAGGATTCTGATGGAAAAGGTGCTGTTTGGAGGCAAAATTCACGAAGATCAGAAAATCCGGGAAATACATGGAAAATCCTATTTTTCCAAAAGATGAAGGAAGCTAGAATGGGGGGATGGAGATGGGCCACAGGGGGCCCACACCACCCCCTGGCGTGGGCCAGCCTAGGCCGCGACACCAGGTGGTGTGGCCGCCCTGGTCCACCCCTCGCACTCCCCTCTAGCGTATATTATCCTCCCAAAACCCTAAGACTCGGGGAGCGACCACAAAAAGATTTCGCCGCCTCTACGGGGCGGAAAACACCGAGAGAGAAAGATCTCTCCGGCAGACAGATTTCTGCTGGGGGAATTCCTTCCTGGAGAGGGGAGATCGTTGCCATCAACACCACAACCAAGCTGGACTTCATCGGGATCATCATCATCATCATCACCACCACCATCACCATCACCACCCTCATCACCATCTCCATATTGCTGTAACAATTGAGTTGAATCTTGCATTAGTTCATAGGGGAAACTTTCCCAGTGTTGATTACTCTTTGTAGTTGATGCTATTGAGTGAACCATTGAATTATTGTTTATGTTCAGATTGTTATACATCATTATTCCATCTCTGATCATGATACATATGATGTCTTGTGAGTAGTTCGTTTTGTTCTTGAGGACATGGGAGAAGTCATGTTGTTAGTAGTGGAGTTGTGTTGAGAAAGATTCAATAGTTTGATATTTAAGTTGTGGTGTACTTCTTCTAGTGGTGTCATGTGAACGTTGACTACATGACACTTCACCTATATGGGCCTAGGGGAATGCATTGTGTATTTGGCTACTAATCGTAGGGGTTGCCGGACTGACAGAAACCTAAACCCCTGTTAGGAAACCATTGCACAAGGGACGTAAGGGTCTTAGAGTTTAAAGCTGTGGTTAGGTTTCTACCTTAATTACTTTCTTGTACTTACAGATGTTTGCAAGGGGTATAATCACAAGTATGTATTAGTCCTAGGAAGGTCGGTACATTAGCACAGGTTCACCCACACAACACTTAGCAAGCTAAAGAAGATTAATCAACTATATGAAGCGAAAGCACTTGACAGTCTTCCCATGTGTCCTCTAGAATGTTTGGTCATCTTAAGTAATACAACCGGCTTTTCCTTTGCTGCATAAAGGATTGGGCCACTTGCTGCATTTATTCCTACTGTCTTTTATTTACTCGTACTTTGTTTACTTGCTTTATCAAAAAAACCTAAAAATCTGTTTGCTAAGTATTTGCAGAGAATTCCTGATCCATACCACTAGCCAGCACCTTCTGCTCCTCGTTGGGTTCGACACTCTTACTTATTGAAAATACTGCGATACACCCCCTATACTTGTGGGTCATCAAGACTATTTTCTGGCACCGTTGCCGGGGAGTGAAGCGCTATTGGAGAGTGGAACTGGTAAAGGAAACTTCTACTGTGAGTATTGTTTACTTCTATTAGTTGCTTTATTTTCGTTATGGATAATTCACTGAGTTTCTTATTTGGTAATGCTACTATCACTGCTAAGGTAGTAGATAAGCCACCACTTGCTGAGAATGATGTTTTTTAAAATACGTACAAGAATTATTGATCGTGTTATGGATAACTACTATGTTGGGGATGGAACTGTACATCCCGGTGATCATTTGCTCTTTATACACGAATTATGCGGGTTGTTCAAGTGTGCCGGTATTACTACAGATCAAGTTAAGAAGAATTTATTCTCATTATCGCTGAAAGGAAGAGCCGAGGAATGGTATAAGCTGCTGAAGAATGGTCAAGCTCTAGAATGGGAGGAAATAGTGCCTCTCTTTTATTCAAAGTTTTATCCTCCTAGTGAGATTCATAAAGATCGGAATCAAATATACAACTTTTGGCCTCTTGATGGAGAGAGTACAGCTCAAGCTTGGGGGAGATTGAAGTTACTAATGCTCAAATGTCCCATTCATGAGCTCCCCAACAATATTATTATCAATAACTTTTATGCAAGGCTCCCTCTACATGACAAGGATTTATTGGATGCTTCTTGTGCTGGATCAGTCACTCGCATGGGAGAAGAAGCTAAATGGGAACTTCTGGACCGTATTCAAGATAATGCTAAAGCTTGGGAGAATGACAAAGGTGGAAAGTCAGGTATAAATTATGATTATGAATGCACTGAATCTTTTATGGGAACTGATGACTTTTAAAATATTAAAAATGCTTATGGTCTAGACTCTCAAGCTATTGCTTCTTATTTTAAGGCTTTTGCTTCCTACATTGAAGTGCCTAAAAAGAAGTGGAATAAGTATCATGAACCTTATAAAGATATTACTAAGAGTGTTCCTGCAAGAAATACTGAAGTTTATGCTGCTAATCATGTCTTACCTGAACCTTATATTGAGAAAATGCCTTTCCTAGTTAAGATAAAGGAACATTCTATGATAGCTAGTATGGTTGATGAAAGTACAAGTAAAGCTGTTGAACCTAATAAACAAAAGGTTGATGAACCTATAATAGCAAATGTGAAAGACTTTGTTACTAAATATGAAGAAGAGGGACACACTATCCTTTGTAAGGATACCTCTAATATTGTTTCACAAAGTAGTGTTATGAGAGCTAGTATTCATGTGTTTTCTGTTAGAATAAGTGATCATTGTTATGATGGCCCTTTTTGATAGCTATATTGTTAAGTTTATGCATGATACTGAAAGTTACTCTGAGAGAGGGAAAAGTGTTCTTATTCATCTCAATAATATCAAGTTTCCTCGTTTTATGCTGAAAGTTTTTATGTTGCACTTCTTTTGCCTTCCTATGCTTGTAGCCTCTGGTTTGAACAACTTGTTTGTTTACAAAATTCCCTTGCATAGGAAGTGGGTTAGACTTAAACGTGCGTATTTTTGCTTCTTAATGCTCTTTTTCACTTCAATTCATATTCCTATGTGAGCATCTTCAAAATTATCATGCCCATCTTAATGGCTATAAAAGAAAGAGCTTTATGGGAGACAACCCAATTTGTTTTTGCTTTCAGTTTGTTTTTGTTTCTTTGAGTCTTGGAAGTTATTACTTCGGTAATAACCGCTTCTTATCCTTTTTGTTTGGTTCTTATGTCAAGATCAACCTCTAATGAGAGGGAAGTAAGATTTGGGGAAGTTGCTATCCCAAAACAGATTTTTTGTGCTTCTGCCCCAGGTTGTTATTTAACTTTCGTTAGTTTTACACTTTTTGATTTGAGAAACAGAAGATTTTCGAAAAAATTGATCTTTACCTGCTGGTCTGTTTTAACAGATCTTGCCACTCTTGCATTTGCTTCTTTATTCGATTTCCTTTTTGAATTCTTTTTGGGTTTTCGGAAGGAGTTGCTACAGTAGCTTATGTTTTGATGGTTTTCAATTGAAGTTGAACTCAAAAGGTTTTATCACTTCAATTATATTAATGTTGCTAATGAGAACTGTGTGAAGTTTTGTGTGAAAGAAATTTCCAGGAAGTGGAGATAATGGTGTAATAAGGAAGAGAAGGGTTTTATGACTCAAGTAATAAGTGTATGAAGATGAAGATATTGATGTTATTCAAGTGATGACTCCGGAAGAATCTACTAGATACCAAATTCGGAGACCCGCAGAGTCTGTTTTTAAATAGGTAACGGTTCTAGTAAGAAAAGTTCCGTGAAAATACTATCCAACTATATTTTTGCAGTTTTAAGTCAATAAGGAAAGCGACGAAGCGAAAAAAGGGACGGAAACGGAGCCAGGGTGGCTCACACCACCCTGTGGCGCGGGCCCTCCCCTGGCCGCGCCACCAGGTGGTGAGTCCACCCCGGACTCCGCCTCCGACTCATTTTCTCCCAGTACCTTCCTTTTGATATGAAACTTCGTAATATATACCCCTGGATCCCCCGAGGTTTGTATATCGTGTTTTCATCATGTTTTTGTTTTGATCTGTTTTTGCCAGGACATACTCTTTGAAAGTTTAGAAGCACAATGGTGTCCACCAAGGATAAAGGGAAGGAGCCTATGGAGGAAGACCTCCAAGACCCCGGGAAGGAGAAGGAGATCAAGAGTGAAGGTGAAGAGGAGCAAGGCCAACATCCGCACACCGACACTACCATTGCGAGCATTGGAGTGGTGACAAAACCTTCCAGGGTTAGAAGGACTACACGGATGCAGACTGGGGGGAAAGCTCCTCATCACTGCTTGGCTCCACGGTCACTTCCTCCACGCACCAAGAATCCTTTCCATACCCTTATCCATGAGCATCAATACCCGAATATGCCCAAGGGGAAATTACCCTCCAATTGGGATTTGCCTCATTCTAGCCATGCAGGAAAATAAGACTTCAAGGAGGAAGAGTGGGGAAAGAATAGCAAGAGCTAGAATTCTCAACCTGACATGATCATGAGCCGCATTGAGCAAAACTCACAGCTGATTCGTAATCTCACCTTCGAGATTGAGGACTTGGGGAAACTTATCAGAGAGCTCATCGAGAGGATACCACCACCACCAAAAGAGTAATTTGTCATCAGGTTTGGCATCCCCTTGGTTTGTTTCAAGCTTGGGGGAGTGCCACGGTATCACATCACTATCTTCTATCTTTTTACCTTATTAGTAGAGTCATATCATGAATAGAGAAGTTATTATGTAGGATGGTTTGCATTATGGAAGTGTCCCCTCTCTCGTTAGATATGTATCCCTTGGTGTGAGTTGCCGTTATGGATTATTAATGAGAAGTTCTATCATTTACTCTTTTGCATAGCTTATATTAGTTTTAAATTCGTGGTTATATGATTGATCTTGTTGTTAGTATTGGTATCACTTTGGGATCATTGAGTTAATCTAGTTGGTTTTGGCAAACCTGGATCGGTCAGTAGCAACACTATTTTTGAGAGTTGAATGAAAAAGATAAAAGTACTCTAAAGAAAAATAATTTCATCATCTTTCTTTCTTGATTTTCTCATAAGTTTAGTATTCTCTAGTTAAGATCTTTTGTGCTTCCAAGGAAGATTGCATGTTTGTCTTTATCGCTTGTATGTTTGTTTGTTTCCTTCAACTCTTATACTTTCTACCCAGCCTTGGTAGCCAAAAACCTGTACTGAGAGGGAATTCTTCTCGTGCATCCACCTCCCTTAAACCAAAACCCATGTCATTTGTGTCCACCATACCTACCTATTAGCATTATTGCTATTCCAAGTAAATTCTTGTTTTATCTACCTCCCGAATTAAACTTGTTATGAGAAAACTAGTGATTAAAGCTCTCACGAACTTGATGGCACACTTTACTTTCTTGTACTTAATAAACTTGAACCATTTGGTCTATGCTTGCACTTTATGAGTTGAAGTTAGCAGAACCATGTATCATGGGGAACGCTTTCAACATTGCATTGGTACTTTGTACCTAGTTGATATCATGTTCTTTTGCTTATGGATCCCGGTAGTGTGAAATAAAAGTGGAACTTGTAAGATCATGGAGTTTATATGTGTGTTAGAGAAACGCCTGGGCCGCTAGCCTAAGCCATGCCTAATCATGGTAGAAACTTGCAGCATAACTATAGTGAGCATTCTATGAAGCATCCTCAATAAAAACCTATGCAAATAGCAAATAAAATGATCGCTAAGATGCTCACTGTCTGCTTGCCTTGTCATTTTGATGATGGGATAGCTCCTGTGTCATGTGCAAGGGGTACCCCATTGGCGGTTCTCAATGATACACGTGTATTTACAATGACAAGAGCTTACTCGTGACTGAAGTTGAGTAGCATGAGGTTTGGTACTCGTAAGTAAGGGACATGGGACTTCAATTTATAACTTGTCAAGCATATCCTCTTAGTTGTGTCACTTTAACCTTAACCACCAAAAGATGCCTATGATAGGGGCAATGAGAGATGAAAGCTAACAAGTACCTTATTTTTTTGGAGCTCTTTATGAAACTTGCAATCCCTGCTTCCCTCTGCGAAGGGCCTTTCTTTTACTTTTTAGTTGAGTCAGTAAACCTATTCCCTTCTACCTCAGCAAGTATTTTGAGTTATTGTGTTTCATTCATTCATATGATGATTTATTCAAATCATGTTTCTTATGTCCCTTGTTTTGCACATTGCTCTTATCTTGATGTTTACTACTTTGAAAGCTATCATTGAAAACCAGTTATTTGTGAACTCCAGCAAATTATCAACTATTCTTCGACCAAGAGCTAAGTTTGCCATTGCCAATTATGATTCACTTTATGTATCTTTATTGTGTTTCCTTCACTCATTGCAAGTTGAGTTATAAAATAGTGAGTTGTCTTCTATTATGATCTATGTATTTGATGAATGTGATGCTTCTTGTCCGTATTCTTTTATCGACTCTTAACCCCATAAACCTGAGGCCATGTTTATTGAACTCAGTTTCGCTTGGGGACAAGCGAAGTCTAAGCTTGGGGGGAGTTGATACGTCCATTTTGCATCACTATTCTATGTCATAATTCACTGTTATTCATTGAAATATTTCGTATTGAGAGGTGATACTTATGTTATTTCATCTGTTTTTGCATGGTTGATGACTTTTGGAGCATGGACCGCTGCAGTCAGGATTCTGATGGAAAAGGTGCTGTTTGGAGGCAAAATCCACGAAGATCAGAAAATCTAGGAAAATACACGGAAAATCCTATTTTTCCAGAAGACGAAGGAATCCAGAAGGGGGCTGGAGATGGGTCACAGGGGGCCCACACCACCCCCTGGCGCGGCCCAGCCTAGGCCGCACCACCAGGTGGTGTGGCCCCCTGGTCCACCCCTGTCACTCCCCTCTGGCGTATATTATCCTCCCGAAACCCTAAGACTCGGGGAGCGACCACAGAAAGATTCCGCCGCCTCTACGGGGCAGAAAACACCGAGAGAGAAAGATCTCTCTGGCAGACAGATTTCTGCCGGGGGAATTCCTTCCCGGAGAGAGGAGATCGTCGCTATCAACACCACCATCAAGCTGGACTTCATCGGGATCATCATCATCATCACCACCATCACCATCAGCACCATCATCACCATCTCCATATTGCTGTAACAATTGAGTTGAATCTTGCATTAGTTCATAGGGGAAACTTTCCCGGTGTTGATTACTCTTTGTAGTTGATGCTATTGAGTGAACCATTGAATTATTGTTTATGTTCAGATTGTTATACATCAGTATTCCATCTCTGATCATGATCCATATGATGTCTTGTGAGTAGTTCGTTTTGTTCTTGAGGACATGGGAGAATTCATGTTGTTAGTAGTGGAGTTGTGTTGAGAAAGATTCAATAGTTTGATATTTAAGTTGTGGTGTACTTCTTCTAGTGGTGTCATGTGAACATCGACTACATGACACTTCACCTATATGGGCCTAGGGTAATGCATTGTGTATTTGGCTACTAATCATAGGGGTTGCCGGAGTGACAGAAACCTAAATCCCTGTTAGAAAACCATTGCACAAGGGACGTAAGGGTCTTAGAGTTTAAAGCTGTGGTTAGGTTTCTATCTTAATTAATTTCTTGTACTTACGGATGTTTGCAAGGGGTAATCACAAGTATGTATTAGTCCTAGGAAGGTCGGTACATTAGCACAGGTTCACCCACACAACACTTAGCAAGCTAAAGAAGATTAATCAACTATATGAAGCGAAAGCACTTGACAGTCTTCCCATGTGTCCTCTAGAATGTTTGGTCATCTTAAGTAATACAACCGGCTTTTCCTTTGCTGCATAAAGGATTGGGCCACTTGCTGCATTTATTCCTACTGTCTTTTATTTACTCGTACTTTGTTTACTTGCTTTATCAAAAAACCTAAAAATCTGTTTGCTAAGTATTTGCAGAGAATTCCTGATCCATACCACTAGCCAGCACCTTCTGCTCCTCGTTGGGTTCGACACTCTTACTTATTGAAAATACTGCGATACACCCCCTATACTTGTGGGTCATCAAGACTATTTTCTGGCACCGTTGCCGGGGAGTGAAGCGCTATTGGAGAGTGGAACTGGTAAAGGAAACTTCTACTGTGAGTATTGTTTACTTCTATTAGTTGCTTTATTTTCGTTATGGATAATTCACTGAGTTTCTTATTTGGTAATGCTACTATCACTGCTAAGGTAGTAGATAAGCCACCACTTGCTGAGAATGATGTTTTTTAAAATACGTACAAGAATTATTGATCGTGTTATGGATAACTACTATGTTGGGGATGGAACTGTACATCCCGGTGATCATTTGCTCTTTATACACGAATTATGCGGGTTGTTCAAGTGTGCAGGTATTACTACAGATCAAGTTAAGAAGAATTTATTCTCATTATCGCTGAAAGGAAGAGCCGAGGAATGGTATAAGCTGCTGAAGAATGGTCAAGCTCTAGAATGGGAGGAAATAGTGCCTCTCTTTTATTCAAAGTTTTATCCTCCTAGTGAGATTCATAAAGATCGGAATCAAATATACAATTTTTGTCCTCTTGATTGAGAGAGTACAACTCAAGCTTGGGGGAGACGGAAGTTACTAATGCTCAAATGTCCCATTCACGAGCTCTCCAACAATATTATTACCAATAACTTTTATGCAAGGCTTTCTCTCCATGATAAGGATTTATTGGATGCCTCTTGTGCTGGATCATTCACTCGCATGGAAGAAGAAGCTAAATGGGATCTTCTGGACCATATTCAAGACAATGCTGAAGCATGGGAGAATGACAAAGGAAGAAAGTCAGGTATAAATTATGATTATGAATGCATTGAATCTTTTATGGGAATTGATGACTAGCCAGCACCTTCTGCTCCTCGTTGGGTTCGACACTCTTACTTATCGAAAATACTGCGATACACCCCCTATACTTGTGGGTCATCATTCGCCGTCATCAACGGTGAACTATACAAGTGCAGCATCACAGGAGTGCTCCAACGGTGCGTATCCAACGGGGACGGAAGGGCCGTCCTCCTTGACATATATGAAGGGACCTGCGGGCACCATGCTGGCAGTCGTGCCCTCGTCACCAAAGCTCTACGAGCTGGATTTTACTAGCCCACGGCCATGCGGGATGCCAATGACATCGTCGAGTGCTGCAATGCTTGCCAGCGATTCACGGACAAACCGCACGCACCTGGCGTGAAACTCCAGCCAATACCATTGGCTTGGCCCTTCGCGCAATGGGGACTCGACATGGTTGGCAAGCTCCCAAAATCCTCGCGAGGAGGTTATGTCTACCTCTTGGTCGCAGTCGACAAATTCACCAAGTAGATCCAGGCCATGCCAGTGACAAACCAATCAGGAGCCAGCACCGTCAAGTTCTACGAGTCCATTGTCTACCGGGGTGCCACACAGAATCATCACGGACAACGGGACGAACTTCACCTCCAAGGAGTTCCAGGAATTCTGCGAAAACCTAGGAATCAACATAAGCTACGCCTCGGTGGATCACCCACAGACCAATGGTCCAGTCGAAAAGGCCAACGGCCTCGTCTGCGGCGGAATCAAGAAGCGACTTGATACATTTCAAATGTATCTATAATTTTTGATGTTCCATGCTTGGTTTTATCCACTTTCTTGTGTTTTGTCCACACTTTGGAGTAATTTTCATATGATTTCTTGGACTAACCTATTAACAAGAGCCACAGTGCCATCTGCCTGTTTTCTGCTGCTTTTGGTTCTAGGAAAGTCAAAAAATGAATATTCTCGGAATTGGATGGGACAAAAGCCAAAGTGCCTATTTTTCTGGAAGTCATCAGATGCCAGAATACGAGACGGAGAAGGGCTGGGGGGCGGCCACACCACCTGGCCACGTGGCCAGGCCTGGCCCGCGCCAGGGGGTGGTCTGGCCAACCCTAGCACCCCCTCAGCCTCTCCTTCCTCCTATATATTTCCCTCGGGACGAAAACCCTAAGTACCCGATCAAAAATCCATGAAAGAGTATGTAGCCGCCGTCATCTCCATCCCTAGATCAGGAGGGATCTGAAGCTCTTCCCGCCACCCTGCCAGAGAGGGGAATTCACCCTGGAGGCCTTCTTCATCACCATGCAAGCGTCTGGTGTGATGCGTGAGTAGTTCATCCTTGGACTATGGATCCATGTAGTAGCTAGATGGCTGGTTCTCCTCCTTTGTGCTTTCATGTTTAGATCTTGTGAGCTCCGTTCATGATCAAGATCATCTATTTGTAATTCTGCATGTTGTGTTTGCGGGGATCCAATGGATATTGAGATGCTAATTCAGATTGATTATTGATTCTATCATGTCTTTGTTATTTGTGATCTTGCATGCTTTCTGTTGTTAGTAGCTATCTTGGCCAAGTAGATGCTAGCAACTCCAAGAGTTAGTATTTATGCTCGATAGTGGGTTCATGCCTCTGGTAATCTGGGGAAGTGACAGAAATCTCTAAGGTACTAGATGTGTTGTTGCTACTAGGGAGAAAACAACAATCCTTTGTTCATAGAACAATCGTATTGTTTACTTTACACGCAATTCGTAAAGCAATAATCTGTTGCTTGCAATTTAATACTAGAGGGGGTTTGGATGATAACCTGAAGGTGGATTATTAGTCATAGATGCAGTTGGATGGCGGTCTATGTATAATGTTGTAATGCTCAATCGAATCTCAAACGAGTCAAGATGATTAGTATATGCTTGTATGCTTTCTCGATGTTTGTCAATTGCCCCGCTGTAATTTGTTCACCCAGCATGTTATCTATCTTAAGGAGAGCCACCTCTAGTGAACTATGGATCCCGGTCCTTTCTTTTACATACTATTTATAAACTGTTTACTGCTTTGTATTTACTTTCTGCAAACTATTACTTCCTTCCATTCGATACGTTTAATCCTCTATTTTCAGCAAAACCGGTGAGATTGACAACCTCATCTCAAGTTGGGGACAGAGTTCTGTGGTTGTGTTGTGCAGGTCTCCACATTGCTACTAGCACCGGTAGTGCGCCCTGCCAAGGCTCAGCTAGCAACACCTTTGGGGTGTTTCCTTGCTCCTACTGGTTCGATTAAACCTTGGTTTCATAACTGAGGGAAACTTGCTGATGTGCTAATCATACCTTCCTCTTGGGGTTCCCAACGAGCTCTACATCAACACTGAGCCATCAAGCATTTTTCTGGCACCGTTGCCGGGGAGTCAAGGACATATTCAAAAGGGGAGTCCCTCATAACCAGTCTCTTTACTTTGTTATTTTTATTGTGCTTAGTTTATTTTTGTTTTGTTATGAAAAACAAAAAAATAGTTTTACTAGTTTGCTTTCTTATTTGAAAACCCAAAAAAACGACTACTCTTGAAAACACTAAGTTGTGTGACTTCACTAGCACTAACAAGAATGATTTTATGAGCCATATCCCAACAATGGTAATGCTTATGGAAATTCTTACAACAATAATAGGAGTGCACCCTCTGAACTTGAAGTTATGCTTAAAGAATTTATTAGTGAACAAATTGCTTTCAATAAAACTATTGAGGAAAAACTCTCTAATGCTGAAAGAAATATAACATCTTCGGTTGAAGCTCAATCTTCTTTGAATAAAATGGCTGCTAAACCTGAAACTAATAATAATCCCTTTGCAGCTACTAATGCCATACAAGTAAGAATTGATGAAAATGTTAGACTATTAGCTGAAATACATGCTAAGGGGAAAGAGAAGATGAAATTGCTAGAAACATTAGTGTTTCTACTATTACCACCACTAGTGTTGAGGCTAGTAATAGTTCTACTACTTTAGATGATAAATTTGATTTTGATCTTGATGGTTGCAATATCTCTGAAGTTATTAAGTTCCTAAAAAAGCTCGCTAAAAGTCCTAATGCTAGTGTTATGAACATGGCTTTTACAATACACATTACTGATGCTCTCATAAAGATTAAAGAAGAAAAGATGAAACATTAAGGTTCTATTCCTATAAAACAATAAGATGGTTGGGAACCCATCATTAATATGAAAGTGAATGACTTTTATTTCAAAGCTTTATGTGATCTTGATAGTAGTGTTTATATTATGCCTAGAAGGATTTATGATATGCTTGATTTGCCTCCACTTGAAGATTGTTATTTGAATGTCCCACTTGATGATAATGCTAAAAAGGAACTCATGGGGAGTCTTAATGATGGTCTTATTATGGTTAACAATGCCTATGTCCCCATTGATTTCTACGTTTTGGATGTTGAATGCAATGCTTCTTGTCCTATTACTTTGGGAAGACCTTTTCTTAGAACTGTTGGCGCCATTATTGATATGAAAGAAGGCACCATTAAATATCAACTCCCACTCAATAAAGGTATAGAACATTTCCCTAAGAAGAGAGAGAAGATTTCTTTTGCCTCTCCTATGAAAACAAAATTTGGTCTTAAGGCTTCTTCATTTGAGAACACTTGATTCTTTTTCTTGCTTCTTATGCCTAACTTAAAGGCGTTAAAGAAAAGTACTTATTGGGAGATAACCCAAAAGTTTTAGATGAGTCTTGGAAGTTATTACTTCAGTAATAACCGCTCCTTATCCTTTTTATTTGCTTTTTGTGCCAAGAGTAACCTCTAATGAGAGAGAAGTAATGATTGGGAAAGTTGCTGTCCCGAAACAGATTTATGTGCTTCACCGTAATAATTCTCGTAAAATCTCTGAACGTCTTTTTGAGGCGCGAATTTTTGTGCTTCTGACCCAGGTTGTTATCTAACTTTCGTTAGTTCAACACTTTTTGATTTGAGTAACATAAGGTCTTCGAAAAAATTCGTCTTTACCTGCTGGTCTGTTTTGATAGATATTTGCCATTTTTTGCATTTGCTTCTTGTTGGTTCCTTTTTGAGTTCTTTTGGGGAATTGAGCTTTTTGAGGGAAGTTCTACAGTAGCTAGTGTTCTAATGGAAGTTTATTTGGTGTTAGAACTGAACCTTAAGACTTATTTATCTTGAGTGCACTAATGTTGTTGATAAAGATTGTGTGAAGTTTTGTATGAAGGAAAAATTTCAGGTGTATGGAAGGAATGAGTAATGAGATGAAGGATGGACTAAAGCTCAAGCTTGAGGATGACACACATGTCACCTCAGGAAATATCCAAGAAGTACAAGCGTCAAAGCTTGGGGATGCCCAAGGCATCCCTTTCTTCATCATTAAAAATCCCAGGTTTCTTCCAAACGCTTCATTTTTATTGTTTCATGCACAGTTGTGTTGTTCTTGGAGCGTCTTCTTTTTTGTTTTTGTTTTGGTTTTTGTTTTCTTGGTTTTCTTAGTTTGCTGAAGAAATTGGTTGGACCCCCTCTTTCATACCTTGGTTTGCAAATAGTTTGGTTTGGTTTGGAAAAGTGTAGGAAAGTTCATGCTTATGAGGTAAAAAGAGCTTGTTTTTTACTGTGGCCTATGCTTTGTCATGCCATGCTTGATATTGTTTTGGCTTTATGATTAGTATTCTTTGCTGTAGCATGACTTGTTATAAACAATTGAGATTGCTTAATGTGCCTTGGATGAATCATGCATTGTTTTAGCATATTAAAGCATAGTATAGTGGTATTCTCCTTTGATGCTTTATTTGGGTTGACTTGGCACATGCTCAAACCATGTTATGACTATCCAAAGTCACCATATCCTTTATGATCCTTTAGTTTTCAACTTGTAGTATCACTTTATGCTTTGATCAATGATGTTTTGTCGCTCTGCATGATTATGGCCATTATTGTTCTCTTAGTTTGTCGCTCCCAGTCTTTTGCTAACCTCCACAACCAAGTATGAGTTCCACTCATGCATCCAACTCCCTAAACCAAGTTATTCCAAAGAGTCCACCATACCAACCTATTAGCTTATGCTATTCCAAGTATATTCATGCTTTTGTTTACCTTCCAAATTAAACTTGTTATGAGAAAACTAGTGATTAAAGCTCTCACGAACTTGATGACACACTTTACTTTTTCTTGCCCTTAATAAACTTGAACCATTGTGTTGTCTATGTTGTATATGCTTGCACTTATTTTTTGGGAATTAGTAGAACCATGCTTTCATGGGGAACGCTTTCAACATTGCACTTGGTACTCGTACCTAGTTGATATCATGCTCTTTTGTATATGGATGTCATCGGTGTGAAATGAAAGGGGAGCTTGTAAGTCCATGGAGTTATGTATATGTGTTAGAGAAATGCCTGGGCCGCTGGTCTAATCCATGCTGACATGGTGGAAACCTGCAGCGTAACCATAATGAGCTGTCTATGAAGCATTCTTCTTATAAAAAAAGAGTCCTATATTGAGAAAAAAGAAAGAGAAAGAAAAAAAGAGATTATGAAAAGAGGAAAGAGAGAAAAAGCACCATATTATTATGGTAAATAAGAAGATTGTTGAGATGCTTGTTGTCTGATTGCCTTGTCATTTTGATATGGGGATTCTTCTGTATCATCAGGCAAGGGGTACCCCATTGGCGGTTCTCTATGATACACATGTACTTACAATGACAAGAACTTACCGATGACTAAACTTGAGTAGCATGAGGAGCGGCCCTCGTATACAAGGGACATGAGATTTCTAACTTATACTTCGTCAAGCATGTACACCATAGTTTGTTCACTTTAACCTTAATCACTTCAAGATGCTTATGATAGGGGCAATGAGAGCTGAAAGCTATAAGTACCATAATTTTTGGAAGCTCTTTATGAGACTTGAATCCCTACTTCCTTCTATGAATGACCTTTATTCCACCATTATATTGAGTCTCCACCTTCTACCTTTATGCACCTAATTTGAGAGCATAATGGCCATTCTTAGTTCTATGTGCATTATCCAGAGACTAGTTGATTGATGCATAACTTGATATTGCTTGTTTTAAACTATTTGTATCTAGTCACTCTTATGAACTTTGAAGGTGTCCTATGCATTTATATTTGCTACTCTATGAGGGACAAGCTGAATACTATTATGCTATGTTTTCTTTATGTGAAACAAACAAACGTCTTGCAAAGCATTGTTATTCATGAGTCTTTTGTTTGTGCCTTTTCATGTTGCATCATAGTTTCTTTGTCTTATTGCTAGAACTTTGTCTTTCATGTTATGATTGAAGTACTATGATCCCAGCTTTGAATGTTTTACAAAAACTTTGATCAAGTCTTTGATGGTGCATGTCACCTCAAAAATTATTCTTTCTTTTTATCACTTACCTACTCAAGGACGAGCAGGAGTTAAGCTTGGCGATGTTGATACATTGCAAATGTATCTATAATTTTTGATGTTCCATGCTTGGTTTTATCCACTTTCTTGTGTTTTATCCACACTTTGGAGTACTTTTCATATGATTTCTTGGACTAACAAGAGCCACAGTGCCAGCTGGCTGTTTTCTGCTGTTTTTGGTTCCAGGAAGTCAGAAAATGAATATTCTCAGAATTGAATAGGACAAAAGCCAAAGTCACTATTTTACCGGAAGACACCTAGAGCCAGAATACGAGACGGAGAGGGGCTGGGGCCTAGCCACACCACCTGGCCGCACGGCCAGGCCTGGCCTGCGCCAGGGGGTGGTCTAGCCGCCCCAGGCACCCCCTCGGCCTCTCCTTCCGCCTATATATTGCCTATGATACGGAAACCCTAAGGACCCGATCAAAAAATCCACGAAAGATACTGTAGCCGCCGTCATCTCCATCCATAGATCGGGAGGGATCTGAAGCTCTTCCTGGCACCCTGCCGGAGAGGGGAATTCACCCTAGAGGCCTTCTTCATCACCATGCAAGCCTCCGATGTGATGCGTGAGTAGTCCATCCTTGGACTACGGATCCATGTAGTAGCTAGATGGCTGGTTCTCCTCCTTTGTGCTTTCATGTTTAGAACTTGCGAGCTCCGTTCATGATCAAGATCGTTTATTTGTAATTCTGCATGTTGTGTTTGCGGGGATCCGATGGATATTGAGATGCTATTTCAGATTGATTATTGATTCTATCATGTCTTTGTTATTTGTGATCTTGCATGCTTTCCGTTGTTAGTAGCTATCTTGGCCAAGTAGATGCTAGCAACTCCAAGATTTAGTATTTATGCTCGATAGTGGGTTCATGCCTCTGGTAATCTGGGGAAGTGACAGAAATCTCTAAGGTACTAGATGTGCTATTGCTACTAGGGAGAAAACAACAATCCTTTGTTCATAGAACAATCGTATTGTTTACTTTACACGCAATTCGTAAAGCAATAATTTGTTGCTTGCAACTTAATACTGGAGGGGGTTTGGATGATAACCTGAAGGTGGATTATTAGTCATAGATGCAGTTGGATGGCGATCTATGTATAATGTTGTAATGCCCAATCAAGTTCCAAAGGAGTCAAGATGATTAGTATATGCATGTATTGCTTTCTCGATGTTTGTCAATTGCCCCGCTGTAATTTGTTCACCCAGCATGTTATCTATCTTAAGGAGAGCCACCTCTAGTGAACTATGGATCCCGGTCCTTTCTTTTACATACAATCTATAAACTGTTTACTGCTTTGTGTTTACTTTCTGCAAACTATTACTTCCTTCCATTCAATACGTTTAATCCTTTGTTTTCAGCAAAACCGGTGAGATTGACAACCTCATCGCAAGTTGGGGACAGAGTTCTGTGGTTGTGTTGTGCAGGTCTCCATGTTGCTACTAGCACCGGTAGTGCGCCCTGCCAAGGCTCAACTAGCAACACCTTTGGGGTGTTTCCTTGCTCCTACTGGTTCGATTAAACCTTGGTTTCATAACTGAGGGAAACTTGCTGCTGTGCTCATCATACCTTCCTCTTGAGGTTCCCAACAAGCTCCACATCAACACTGAGCCATCACAACTCCTATGGCCACTCGAGCAAGCCACCGGATGCTAGCCAGACGAGATGCAATCCGTACTCTAGAGCTTGCGCACAACTCCAAACAATGCCACGGGATATAGCCCGTTTTTCATGGTACACGGTGCTGAAGCAGTGCTACCCGCAGAAGTACGCTACAAAGCCCCGTGGGTGGTCGCCTACAGTGAGCATGAGTCATCTCTTGTACTCGAAGACTCCGTCGACCTTCTTGACGAGGCGCGAGAAATCACAGCGGAAAGATCAACGATCTACCAGCAGAGCCTCCGCAAGTACCACAGCAGAAGGCTACGCCCAAGATCCTTTGTCGAAGGAGACCTGGTCCTACGACTCAAGCAACAAGGGCATCTCAAGCTCGAGTCTCCTTGGGAGGGACCCTACGTGATTACAGAAGTAATCCTAGGTGGCGCCTATCGCCTTAAAGATTTCAAGACAGGAGTCGCATACTCCAACTCATGGAACGTCGCACAGCTACGTCGTTTCTACATTACAAATAAGGCTACTCAGCCAGGATACTTAGCCACACATTGTACCTCGTACTATTTTGCGAATAAATAAAGCTAAGTGCCCCGAAACTCTATGTTTTACCTTATTTTTCTGGCAATCTTATCACTCGGGGGCTGCGCCACCCTTTACATCCTTGTTCTGCGAACAAATCGTAGTATCTCAAGTAGCTAACACAACATCACTCGAACCCTTGATAAAACACCAACCTAGTTGCAATGCACCTGACATGTTAGCAAGGTGCTAAGATAACACAAGTCAGGCTAACGAAAAGGAACTCAATAGTACAAATACACTCGCAAAATATATAAGCTAGCAAGCTCTTCACATATCAATAGAAATTAATTACATCCAACATTTCCATACGAACTTTACAACACTTGTACAGTTATACGCATGATACAAGTTAAAGCTACTGCTGCAATAGAAGAAAGTTCGTTTGCTCCTCGAAGAAGTCGACGATTTCTTCTGCTGGGTGATCAACTGCCTGGTAATGTGGAACCATGTTCCAGGTCGAACCTTCCGGCGGGATCGGCCGCCTAGCTGCAACAACTGCAACATCTACATATGGCCTATGCAGTTGCACCAGTGACAAAGCAGCCTTGGCACCGGCCACTAACTGCTGATGCACACACTCGCGAACTGCACTCAGATCTTGGAACTTCGCCAGAAGAGCCAACATGCTTGAAGGGACGACGTCCAGCGGGAACATCGTTTGATAGTTATGCCTAAGGCATGACTGCCCCTTCTTCAAAAAGTGAAGTACTCGAGAAGCACGATCCTGCAGGGTCGCACGATCATGGTCCACCCAAAAGTACCCACTCGCCTGAAGCTGCTCCTGGGTCAGGTCATTCATTCGAATAGCAATCCGGTCTTTCTCATCTTGTGGATGACGAGCACTAACAACTACACCAAGCAAAAAAGGGCAAAGTATGAAGACACGGCATTGCCATGACTGACTAAAATAAAAGATAAGAGGACAGAAAGCTAACATTTGAACTGGTCGCTCAGTTGCGCCACCTCTTCCAAGAGATATTGCTTGCGGGCGGTAGCCTTTTCCGCCTTCAACTTCCATACATCCGCGCTACCACGGAGGATGGGCAACTCACGCTCCAGTTGCTTAATGCGATCGCGCAATCGCGAAAGCAAGGACAACTCGTCCACCTTTGAGCGCGGCTGCGCCAAGGTCTCATCGGTGGGTGGAGGATCATGAGGACCACTCGAAGGACCACTCAACATACCCTATCACGAACCAAGAAAAAGCAAATAAGAGACCGAGAATACATGGACAAAAGGCATAGACGCATTCAAGCATAGCAAAAATCTCGACTGGGACACTTCCATAAAAGAATTGTTCCAACATAGAAGCTAAAAACTACAATTATTACAAGATTGCTACTAAGGAGCAGCCTGCTTCTTTGACTTCGACTTGGGCTTCAGGGGCCTCGTGGAATCTGTGGCGGTCTATGACGCCACAGACTTTCCAGTGCCATCCCCTGACGCCACAGCCTTCGCCGCATTCTTCGCTCGCTGCAGCTCCTCGGAGTATTTGGCGATTGTATTGATGAAATGTGGCCCATATTTACCACAGCCAGTAGCGAAGGGAGCAAACACTACCTGTTGGTCATCTGCGCCGACATGCATCGCCTTGGAAATCGCGGCAGGATCCACCTCCACGCCATGGGCTTGCACCATTGTGAGTGCCATGGTGGCGCCGATAGGCCGCTAGGAGTTCCTGTAGTCCATGGGAATACCCACAGCAAGGGATTCCACCAGGTCCTCCAGGTTGTCAAGCAGTTCAGCCTTGGGAGTTAGATCCCTGCGTATGCGACTAAGCACATTCCTGGCCTTCGTCAGCGTCCCTTGAGGAGAAGTGTTGCGATCTTTGACTGTGGCGACGGCACCAGCCAACGCATCGTCGCGACGAAGGGCCTGGGCGTCAAAGCTCAGGCCGCCGACATCTACATACAACAAAGTGTTAGTACAATAACATGATGCCGAAGCCAGAAACAAAGAAAATTCAGCTGAAAGAATACCTGAGAGGGACTTAGCAATAAAGAAAATCTGCCCCTCGAGCAACTTCTCCCTCTTGGCATTGGAGGAACGCAAGTCCTCTTCGCGCTTTTGCAAGTCCTCCTTGCCCTTTTGCGATTCCTCCAGGGCCACAATTGCTTCATCGCGACTCTTCACCGCCGCGACAAGCGTCTTCTCAAGTGAAGCAGCATGGCGCCGAAGTTCGTTATGTTCAACTGCAATAAACAGGACGTATCATCAAACGGATCTAGACACTTCACCAAGACAAAGACAAATGCAATACTAACCTTCAACAATGTGATGGCGATCGTCCATCTGCGCATGCTGTCGACCCATCTCCAAGATTTGCTCCGCCAGGCGAGCAGCCTCCTTCACAATGAGCTGCATTAGAAGAAAACAAAGTTCAGCAACAGCACCAAGTATATATTCGACTGCCAAAGCAAACAAAAGGACGCTTACGTGGTCCTCCAGAGACTCCGAAGATGACTGTCGCGCAGTCGTCCGGGCAACCACCTGGTGTCCCCCAGCATGCGGGGAACTCGATGAATTGTGCCTAGAGTGGGCCACCAATGGAGGAGAAGAAGATCGTTCGACCACTTCCTTAGCCTTGGAGTTTGCGACTATGGATTCTTTCACAAATTGGACATCACCAAAAGACGACGATGCCGCTTGACTGCAAAACACGTCAAGCAAAAACCTCAGGGAACGCAACTCCAAAAAGAAACTAAGGCAACATCGCGAACTCACCAGTCAAATTTATCAAGGTCGAAGGATTGCTCCTCTGACTCCGACGACTTCTTTGGCAGCCGCAGCTTCTTCCGGGCAGGAGGAGCCATGGAGCGCACAGGAACAGCGGGGATCGGCTCCTGTACAATAGCAGAAGGGCCTTTTGGCGTTGACGGCGACGAGGCATCCGAGTCCTTGCTGCGGGACCGCTTGCGAGTGTCCTGGCTGCTGGACTCTAGGACTCCCTCCTCCTCTTCAATTGGGATAGTCGACTCCAACTCGTCCTCTTCATCCACTTCGCGTGGGATAATCCCTTCAGGTTGAGGGGGCAAGTTGGGAGACACCTTCCAGTCCTACATTCAGAAGATACAACATTATATATCAAAAAACATCATAAAGGCAGTTGCAAAAGGAAACTATTTCATAGAATAACTCTACCTCAGGAGGGGGTTAGAGGCATCGAAAGGAGGCATGACTGGTTTGCCTAGGAGAACCTCCTTGGCGGTGTATTTGGTAACTAGTCGCACCCTCTTATCTACCTCACCCGTAGAAATGCCCTCGGCAGACACGTGGGTGAAATCATCAGCACCGGTCCAGCAGTACATTGGGTGCACTCTAGCCTGCAGAAGCTGAACGCGGTGGCGCAACAACGTGTGAATGAGGGTGGCACCACCCTCTTCTTTACCTATGCGACTTTCGAGGTCACAGACGCGCTTGTACAACACCTCCGTTTCCTCGGACTCGCCAGGCATCACTATGTTCTTCTAGGAGCGCCTCCTCTTGCACGGCGTCACGGGATCGAAGGGCGCGAGTCTGAAGTGCTCTCCGTCGTCCTTCTAGTTGCGGATATAAAACCACTTGTCCCTCCATCCTTGGACGGACGCGGTGAGCTTGATGGCAAAGTAGCTGACAGAGGAGTCGACGTGGATTCCGTAGCCTCCTACGTCGTAGACTACTGAACCGGACGCCAAATGGCGTTTTAGCTTAAATAACCTCTTAAAGAGGCCAAAGTGCGTCTCGATCCCGAGCCAGCACTCGCAAAGCGTAATAAAGCAAGAGATGTGGAGAATAGAATTTGGGGACAACTGATGCAGCTAGAGCCCGTAGAAGCAAAGGAGGCCCCTGAAGAAAGGATGCAGGGGCAGAGAAAGACCTCGAATGATGAATGCAAGGAACATCACCCGGAAACCAGGAGGAGGACATGGGGTTACCTCCTCGCCGGGCACTCGCGAATTGCCCTCCGCAGATGGACGAACTCCATCTTGACGATGAAGATGAAGCTCGGAGGATTTGATGATAGACGCTCGCCAAGCGCCATTGGTGATGCGGGTACCCGCTCCCTTCTTCTTCCCAGCGCCAGCGACGCTGGTGCCCACAGTGGTGGACCCACCCTTCTTCTTGGCGGTGGAAATGGCGGCGGCAGACCCAGCGGCGGTGCCTCCCTTCTTCTTGCCCATCTTCCGATGGCCGTGAGAACGGAGGAAGTAGCTAGGGAAGATATGGAGCTGGTCCAGCGCCGCAACAAGAAAGTGCGGAGGGAAACAGAGAGCAGCAGCAATGGCAATGGAGGCAAGAACAACGAAGAGAGATGGAGAAATTACCGCAGCTGTGCTACTACTTAACCTCATCGCAGACACCATTGAACGGCCAGCAGAAACCCTACTACACGCATGGCGCACATCGCCATCAACACGTGGCGAAGCTGAAGCACGAATCGTCCCCTCACTCTTCCCATTACGCACGGAAATCGAGGAGGCGCAGTTAAAACAGAAGATTACGCACGCCCGGTCAAATCAAAGTCAGAAAGTGGGACCCACCACTCGTCCCGTCCCGTCAAAGGCGCTCAAGCGGGCAACCAAGGCCATCACATCGTCAGCACTGATGTCATTGGTTGCAACAACAGAAGATTTCGACTACTTTAGTCCTTGATCGAGTCTTCGACTCAACCAAGCACTCGGGGGCTACTCCCATAGGGAGCGTTGGTCGTGCACCCTATGACTTATCTTTATACAAGTATATGCACATTCAAAGACATACCCACCACTCGAATCTACGATTCGATTGTGAATTATGGGTTACTCCCATAGGGAGCGCCGAAAGCAAATTCGACTGAAACAAGCAACAAAAGACGATAGTAGTCGCAAAAGTTCTTTAGTCCCCACTTGAGTCTTCGACTCAACCAGGCACTCGGGGGATACTCCCATAGGGAGCGCTGGTCGCGCACCCTATGATTATTTGTACATCATACTATGTGTTGATAACATCTACACTCGAAGGCTATGGTGACTCCGCCTCATATTTTCCCTACAAAGAGATTACGTTTCCTGGGTCACCCGAATCATCTCCGCGATGACAAAAATTCAGATGCCACGCTTACAACGTGAAGATAAGACCTGAATAAGGCCTGGCAACGCATATGCTGCGCACTACCAGAAACATATCCGTGCCTGTAGGTGCGATGAACATGCCTTGATGGATGCGTCGAGTGCTCACACCTATACACTAGAATTCGACTCCTGTAAGACCTCTGCGGCTTGAGTCGAATTACGCCAGCACTTTTCCGAATTCGAGTCTGGGGACTCGAGTTTGAGTAGATTACGTTGTTTTGCCCTAAGGCAGTTAACTAATACCGATACATCGGATAAATCAAGCACGTATATCAACAATCCCTATAACATAAACAGAACACTCGAAAAATGCTCAGTCATGCACTCGAAAGACTTCATAAAGTCTCCAGTCGAATCTGCAATTCCATTGGACACTCGGGGGCTACTAAAATGGGTATACCCTGCAGGTACTCGAGTTTAGTATATATGGTCCAGATACGGCAGACGCCCACGGCGTTGCCAAAGCCCACTGGAGAATTCGAGTGGCCCACGAACTCTCGATTGTTTGTGAGACAAGAATAAGCTTAAGATAGAAAGTTTAAAGGGAAAAGCCTAATCTGTAACCGACTCGACCTGCTACCTAAGACCTAGCCTATCTATATAAAGGCTAGGATGGGCGGCAAGTAGGACACACGCAACCCTAGTTTCCACAACGCTCACCAGATTGCATCTGTGCGCCCCTGTAATCTTCGATTCCTTCGTTAATTCCAAGAGCAAACAAGCAGGAGTAGGGACCTCTACGAGACCTGAACCTGGGTAGAACTTGCGTCCCTGTGTGCTTGTTTGCTAGCCTACTGATGCCTCCAGCGCTCCCTCCTTCTCCAAAACCCAAGTCCATAACAATGGGCATTGACGAGTTAAACCCTCGTCACCATGGTATCCTTTTTTTTCCAAATAACTTAATTGTGTTTGCTTCATCTACACCCATGTGGTAGTTCCTTTCTTTTTTCCAATTCATCTTCTTACATTACTTTATTGGAGTTTCTTAGAAATGTAAATATATATTGTATTTGGCCAGAATTACTCTACCGCACGGTGGGGTTTTATTTTCCTGTTTGTTATGACTAGCAAGGTTTTCATGGTTTGGTTGGTATGGACACAAGATAAAAAAGATATGTAACTCTTCATTTTTTCATATCCTGCAGATTAGTGGCTTATAGAAAACAAATACCTCTATCATGTATCTAGGCATGGAAGGAAGAGTACATCGTTGGCTCACAAGATAAGAGGTTGAAGAACTTGAAACCTCTTGGTGAGTTTCTTCGCACACTCGAGAGCCCATTTTGGAGACTTTGCATTATATCGATAAGAGTGTTGGCATTCTAAATGGAGTATCGTATCTTGGCACAATTATATTCTTCATAGTATTAAAATCTAAAGAATATTCATATTATCAAAATTAAAAAGGCACAATTCTACATATTTTCATTATCCAAATCAAGCAGTGAGGATTTTCCACATCACATTTCTGCTTTGTTAACTATTTGTGGGGTAGCACTTTTGGTGATTTAACTTTGACTAACCAGAGATGCTCCTTTTATTATTATGCAATTTTATGTTGTTTTCTTTGGTAATTACTTAATTGTTTGTGTATTTTTTTAAACTGATCATCATGATCTACAATTGGAGGCTTTGGATTCCTTATAAGCTTAAGCGTGGTGACCAACGGCTCTTCAGAGACCATCTGCCGTGCGTGGTATCGCTGGTGGGGGCGCCGGTTGGTCTCATCTGCGCGTGTGTTGCAGTTGTGCCCCAAACACCATCCCTTACCCCCCAATCAAATTTCTTTTCTCCTCTTTCCTTTTCTCTCCTCTTTTTCCTCCAAGCTCTAGGGTTTCTAGATGTCGACCTATGCATCTCCTCCTGCGGGACATGGTCGTGCCCGAACAGATCGAGGCGGACCTTTTCTTTACGCGCCGTTGCTGGCCGCCGGCTCGCAGTTTCCCTGTGCACGCTGCCGTTTCTCAAAGTTCTGTCACAGTGCCACAGAAGCGTCATCATGTGGAAGACTAAAAATGCGTCCATCTCGGCCGCTGGAGCTACAGCTTCTCATTGTCCCCATCATCTTTGAAGCCGGAACCAGAGCCTCCGCTGATGGCATCACCGCTGGTTAGCACATAGAATGCTAAGATGGGTGTAAGTTGCAATACTTGATGGCGGTTGTTGGCGGCGAACCTCTGAACTAGATTTCTTGAATGTACTGGATGAGATGATAGGCCTGCTGTTGTTAAAAACGAAGTTGGTGCGGCGGCATTAGGGGAGCTGCCCAACGACTGAGATTAGGGCGACCACTAATCTAGGCTATTAATAGTTTCTCTTTTCCTAATTTTCACTGTCATCTGCATGTTGTTCGACAAAATGTGAATGACGTTTGACAAAATGCATACAAGCGGTAAATCATTGTGCTGCTTCTAATTTACACAACGGAAAATGCTACTTCGTTTTACTTTATATGCACACATGACGTTGCCTAATATTTAGATCAAATCACCTGAATTGTGACAAAAACAGGCATGCCATTTATATTCCCTCAAGTGAAATCTTTGTGTAGGATTTCAATGGGGAACAATTTTTGATCCACATGAAATGTTATTTGTTGTGATGCTCCTTGGTGTGGGTTCAGTGCACTTGCAGGTTGTCGCTGCCTTCTGTGTCGTCATCTCACGTGCCACAGAGAAGGTAGCTGCGGTGGCTACTGCCGCCTAGGCTCTCTCCCCTCTCCCCTGTTGGCAAGTGATGTTGCTGCCTGTGCATCTGCAGTGCATCTCCATTAACGTGAGCATTCTGCTATGAACGACATAACCAACAAACCAATAAAATGTAAATTCACTAACTTTACCTGATGCTTGTATTCTCGGCACTGATTTAGTTATCCCAATTTATTTATTTCCTTCATTCTTCAAGGTATATTGTGCAATTGTGTTGCTACTCAGATTTTGGTTTGGAAAGTCGAGGTTGAGGCTATGTTGTTAGCTGAATGCAATCAAAGAGAATGTCAGCTTTGTTCATTGTTGGGGGGATACCCCGGGTAGGGTCACGCCGGGGTATAAAGGCCGAGTTAGCCGAAGTTCGGCAAGCCCAAAGAGGATGCTGGCCGGGTCACCTCAAGGCAGGCCGAATCACGGGGTAACCCGGACCAGGGGGCGTCCGCCTAACTAAGTCTCATCCGACTTAAGCAGTAAGTCGGAAATGCCTATTTAACTTGTATACAGGAACGGGTGTGGCCGGATCAACTATGATCCGGGTCACATCTAGCTTCTAGGAGAAGGAAGGAATCTCGCTGGTCAAAAGAAGCCTCTGTACGCACTGCATGAGCAAAGCGGACAAGGGGAGGACCACCGAGGCGTGGCCGACAAGGGTGACGACGCTCATATCGGCTGACGCAAGTGCCGCAGAGGCTCACGTAGCCTCTGCATATGTGACGCGGGGGAAAAGCAACCCGGTCGGTTTACTACTTTGGGAGAAGGCATATTCCTGAATATGCCACCACGTATGCCCTAAGTGGAGACCTAGCCACCCCTATATAAGGGGGGCTAGGGCCTCTGTAGAAGGGGTTCCGCTATTGAGATTTGGCTGAGGGATTTAGGGGTGAACAGTGTGTGAAAGTAAGAGAGCTTCTTCTTCCTCCTCTCGCCAATATAGCTCTAGGAGCACTTGTAATCTTGGAAGCAAAGCAAATACAAACTTCTGTGTGAAGAATCACCTCATTATCCCTCCCTGGATTCCCCTAGCGTGTATTAGTCCTCACCTTTAGCCTATCCATGGCATCTGCCGTGACACCCCCACGAAAGTTGGCGCCCACCGTGGGGCTAGCGGCGCTAGCAGGGGTCAAGATCCGGACGGGAAACTTCATCGGCACCGGCGAACGCATCGTCTCAGGGCTCGTTCAGCGCTTTGGAGCGCTGGACTTCGTCAGCGACAACGCTGGCTGCTTCGGCACGCGCCCACTTCCGCGCAACGGCCTCTTCGTCAAGCTCGGTGCGCACAAGGTCTACGTTGCTGTTGACGTGTCATGTGTTCATCCGCGGCACGTCGTCGAGGCAGGGGAGCCACCCCTTACCGTGGTTCGTGGGGCGCGTATCGTTTGCTCTCCGGACCATGCAGAGGTTATGACGACTGCGCCTGGTGCGGGCGCAAGCAAAGATCCAGCGCCAGATCTGGAGGTAACGCCTAAGGCACCGAGGAAAGCTAGAGGTCCTCCACTAGAGTGGCCAGAGAATGTGTTGAGGGAAGCGATGGATAGCTTGGCAAACCCCGTAGTAGCAGAAGTAGATCCGGCTCGAGCACAGGCCGAGCTAGAGGAAACTAGGCAAAAAATACTAGAGGGTGAAAAAAAGATAGCCGCGGCTCAACAGTCGTTGAACATGACGCTGCGTGAGTACGCAAAGGCGAACAAAGTTAACGCTGTAAAAGTGAAGGGGAGAAATATCATGAGCGAAATGAACAGAGAAGGTGATACAGGAATTGAGGAATCAGAAAACTGTTTGTCCGTGGGGCTGCCGAGGTACAGTACCCCGACAAAGAACCTCAGAGCAGCAGATGCAGCTGCATCCGAGTTAGAGGGTCTAACGGGTGAGGCCTGGCAAAGACAGCAAGATAGGGTTAATGAGCTGGTTCGGATCGCGAACAGACAAAATAAGGAACTACTCAGAGCTAACCCGGAGAGGGCCGGGGCCTCCAAGATCGTTCATTCGACGATCGGTAACCCGGAGAAATCCGCTGGAGCCGCATCGTCTCCTCATGGTGGACCAAGGAGAGAGGAGGTAGTAACCTCGGCCAGAAGAAACAAGCAGATCATCCCGTACGATCCAACACAGGCAGGGAAAGGAAAAGAAGCACAGAAAAATGATGATCGACGGAGTGTGAGCCAAGGTGAAGCTGGCCGGGGTAACCGCGACCAAGGCAATGCCGGTCAAGCGAACGCCGTCAACGGCAATGCTGGACAGCGAAACTCGGCAGGAGCAAGACAACCGCAACAGCGGAATATACCAAGGCAAGAGCAAAGTGCCGGCTGAGGTATGCAACAGAGAGGTGCTCCACGAGAGCAAGACCGGTACAACGATGGAGATTCGGAAATGGCAAACACGGGATAACCAAGGCCGGACTATCATGTGATAGGGTCAAGATTTGGAAGCAGGGATATTATGCCGGATGATGCCAGGTTGAAACTGGATCGCCTGTATAGGTCGGAACAAATCAAATGTCAGGATCCACCGGGTCCAGCATGTTTCGGGCCCCGGATCATGAAGGAGCCACCGGTACCCAACTTCCAGTTACCCAGGGGCACGAAGACGTATGATGGCAGTACCAAGCCAGAAGATTGGTTGATAAACTATGCTACAGATGTGAAAATTGCCACAGACAACTTGAGATGGGCTGTATGACACGTACCCTAGATGTTGGAAGGGCTGGCAAGGGTATTGCTGAACAATTTGCCACCCGGAAGCATTAACTACTAGATAGATTTCGAGGAGATGTTCATCAGCAATTTTTCAAGTACGTATCAGAGACCAAATAGGTCGCAGACCCTAGCTATGTGCAAGCAAAGGCCGAACAAGACGGACCGGGAGTTCTTAACCCGGTGGTGTATGGTGAGAAACTCATGTGAGGGCGTGATAGAATCACAGGCCATAGCATGGTTTGCGCAAGGGTGCAGATATGCAAGCGAACTGTGGCAAAAGTTGCAAAGGAAAATGCCAACCACGTTGGCAGAGATGATCCGGATTGCAGATTCGTATGCTCTGGGTGATCCGACTCAACCTAGGCTCGTGTCGAACGAGTCAAATGATGAGTACTACCAGAGAGATGGAGTCGGGTCATCCCATAGGAATGACTACAGAGGGAAAAGAAGAGATGACAGACCGGATAATCGATACGGTTCGCAACAATTTGCGGCTATGAATCAAGATCAGCCCGGAGCAGGGGGCAATCAACGCCAGAAAACTAGAGGGCAATGGACTCCGAGAAATGATGGCAAGAAAACTTGGACGCCAGAGCAAAAGAAAACTTGGACGCCAGAGCAAAAGGACCGTCCGAGGTATACTTATGAGTCGATGTTGGATCAGCCGTGTAAGTTTCACACGCCAAATCCGAGCAATCCAGCGGGTCATACAACGAGGCAATGTGAGTGGATGCGCAAGATTGAACAAGGTGGTTCGGGGAATGCTCAGGCACCCCGGAATGATCAGCCTCGACAGGAGTTACCCCGGTAGCAATTGCTCTCCGAGCGAACACGCAACAACTAATGTTGCCTCCCCCTCCACCGAGGTATGATAACATGAGAGAAGGGTTGCGGTGCATCAGGTGGAAAATCAACATCAACCAGATCAGAGGTACCCCGGAAACAAGGGGAGGAATGAGTACAGAGAGCATCATCAGAGTTACTATGTATTCACCACTGAGGAAACAGACAGAAAGAGCTTGCAGAGCCGACATATGGAGGTGAATGCAGTAATGCCAGCAGTGACGAGGTATATGCCTTAGTCTGACCAAGAAATCATCTGGAGCATAAAGGATCACCCCAAGCTTATGCCAAGCCCTGGTTCGTATGCGTTGGTGCTGGATCCGACATTCATTGGGCCTAGCATTAATGTAAGATTCTCAAAGGTACTGATCGACAATGGCAGTAGCATTAACATCATGTATGCGGACACAATGCGCAAGTTGGGTATCTCGGAGAACATGCTACAGGCCACGAGGACAACTTTCCATGGCATTGTGCCCGGCATTTCTTGCGAGCCCATAGGCAAGGTCCGGGTTGACGTATTGTTCAGCACGAGAGATAACTGCAGAACTGAAAATTTGGAGTTCGAGGTGGTGAACTTAGAAAGTGCGTACCACGCGTTACTCAGAAGGCCAGCGCTGAACAAGTTCATGGCAAGCTGTCACATTAGATACTTGAAGATGAAATTGCCCGGGCGAAACAAAGTGATTACCATTGATGGGGATTTCCGATGTTCAATGGAGTGTGCATCGGCCGGGTCTAACTTAGTTGAGTCACTTGTGATTGCGCAGGAGAAAAGGAAAATTCAAGAGGTGGCGGCATTGGCTCAGTCCGCGCAGCAGTATATGCCGGCGCTGAGTAACTCGCATGGGAGTGTCTCCTTCCAAGCCACGAAAGATACCAAGAAGTTTCACGTTGATTATATGTTCCCAGAGCGCACCGTAACAATTGGTGCCGGGTTAGGTGATAAATAGGAAAGCGAGCTCGTCAGCTTCCTCCGTGAGAATCGGGATATTTTTGCTTGGTCCACACAGGACCTACAAGGTGTTCCGAGGGAGTTGGCTGAGCACTCTTTGAATGTCAGACCCGGAGCAAAGCCGGTGAAGCAACCTCTCCGCCGCTTCGCCGAAGATAGGAGGAAAGTCATCGGGGATGAGATAGCTTGGTTGCTAGCTGCAGGGTTTATCATGGAGGTTCTTTACCCGGATTGGCTGTCTAATCCGGTGCTGGTGGAAAAGAAGAAGGATGATCCGAATGTGGCGGTGGTTTGGCGTATGTGTATCGATTACACGAACCTGAACAAGGCGTGTCCAAAAGATCCATTTCCACTGCCAAGGATAGATCAGGTCATAGACTCAACTGCTAGATGTGAATTGTTGTCATTCATTGATGCATATTCTGGTTTCCACCAGATACCTCTGAATCCGGATGATCAAATAAAGACTGCGTTTATTACCCCGTATGGGGCTTATTGCTATCGCACCACGCCGTTTGGTTTACGTAATGCAGGGGCAACATACCAAAGATGTATGCAAAAATGTTTGCAAGACCAAATCAGTCAAAATGTACAAGTGTACGTGGATGATGTGGTTATCAAGACCAAGGAAAGCAAAACGCTCATTGATGATATCAGGCAAACGTTTGCGAACCTAAGAAGGTTCTGGATGAAACTTAACCCGGAAAAATGTACCTTTGGTGTCCCGGCTGGGAAATTGCTCAGTTTTCTTGTTTCCAGCTGAGGTATCGAAGTTAATCTAACTAAAATCCGAGCCATCGAACGGATGGAACTGCCGAAGTTTCTTAACGATGTCCAGAAGTTCACGGGTTGCCTGGCATCGTTAAGTCGGTTTGTATGTCGGTTGGGAGAAAAGGCATTGCCTCTTTACCAACTCATGAAAAAGTCGGATAAGTTCGTTTGGACGCCGCAGGCCAATGAAGCCTTTGCCCACTTGAAGAAGATGTTAGCCACTGCACCAGTGTTAGCCTCACCACTATCAAAGGAGCCAATGTTGCTCTATATAGCCGCAACCAACTGAGTTGTAAGTGCAGTGATAGTGGTGGAGCGCGACGAGGAAGGTAAGTCGGTGCAAAGGCCAGTGTATTACCTGAGCGAGGTGTTATCAGCCTCAAAGCAGAACTATCCACACTATCAAAAGGTGGCGTATGGCGTGTAGATGGCTGCTAAGAAGCTGAAGCACTACTTTGAGGAACATCCTATCAGGGTCATATGTGAGGCCCCCATATCCGAGATAATGAGTAACAAGGATGCGAATGGAAGAATTGCAAAATGGGCAATTGAACTAGCTCCTTATGCACCACAATATGACAGAAGAGAGGCAATCAAGTCTCAAGCTGTGGCGGACTTTTTTGTGGACTGGGCCGAGGTGCAATACGAACCGCCGTTGCCAGATCCGAACTATTGGCGAATGCACGTTGACGGATCAAAAACAAAAACCGGGCTAGGTGCCGGATTTGTACTTACCTCGCCACAGAAGGACCAGCTGAAATACGTGCTGCAGATCCATTTCGCGGCATCAAACAATGTCGCTGAGTACGAAGCAATTGTGCACGGGCTGAAGGTGGCAACAGAGATTGGGATACGTCGGATCATATGCTTTGGTGACTCGGATTTGGTGGTACAGCAAGTGTCGGGACTGTGGGACGCTCTTGATCCAAACATGGCACTGTACAGATTTCATGTGCAGAAGATATCTGGTTACTTTGAGGGATGCGAATTTCATCATGTACCTCGGGTGGAAAATGAGGCTGCCGACATGCTGTCAAAGCTCGGATCAACCCGACAAGCAGTTCCACCAGGTGTAGCATTAGATCACCTCAGGAAACCATCCATCAGACCGTCCCCAGAAACCGACTCAATTTACGTCCCGAAGGACACGGAATCCGGAGTTGTGCCCATGGACATTGACACGGGAGGTGGCGCGTGAAACCCGGGGACTGCCTCGGCGAACCCGGGGACTGCTTCGCAAGACCCGGGGACTGCCTCGGCGAACCCGGGGACTGCTTTGCAAGACCCGGGGACTGCTCAGCCTGATCCGGTTGAAGTTATGCCGGTGGATATGATGGAAATTGATGAGGATGTATTCCCTGTGCAAGCGATACTAGCTTGGGCACTACCTATATTTCAATTCCTGAAAGATGGAATGTTACCAACTGAGGAAGTGATGTCCAGGCAAACACAGAGGAGGGCAATGGCGTACACGATCATCAATTCCGAACTATACAAAAGGAGTGTGACCAACGTCCACCAGCGATGCGTTGACCCGGAAGAAGGGCTCGACATCCTCCGAGATATACACTAAGGGGAGTGTGGACATCATGCCTCGTCCCGAGCCTTGGTGGCAAAAGCTTTCCGGCATGGATTCTACTGGCCAAGTGCCTTAGAGCAAGCAGAAGATCTGGTGAGAAAATGTAATGGTTGCCAAAGGTACGCTACCAAGACACATATGCCAATGTCGGAACTCAAGACCATACCAATTACATGGCCATTTGCTGTGTGGTGCTTGGACATGGTTGGTCCGTTCAAACCAGCAAGGGGAAATATGACTCACATTTTGGTCATGGTGGAGAAATTTACGAAGTGGATTGAAGTGAAGCCTATAAGAAAGTGTGATGGAGCTACGGCCGTAACGTTTCTCAAGGACATCATCTTGAGATACGGTTATCCTCACAGTATCATAACCGATAATGGCACAAACTTTGCGGAAGGAGCATTCACGCGTTTTTTGCCGGGATAAGAAGATCCGGCTGGACGTAGCCTCGGTAGCCCACCCCGCATCGAAAGGACAAGTGGAAAGATCCAACGGATTAGTATTATCCGGGATAAAACCCCGGCTCATTGAGCCACTGCAAAGATCAGCGGGGTGCTGGATAGAAGAGCTACCAGCGGTACTATGGAGTTTAAGAACAACTCCGAATCGATCAACAGGCTATACACCGTTTTTTCTGGTATATGGGGCAGAAGCTGTATTACCAGCCGACATAGAGCATGATTCGCCTAGGGTCACCCAATACACAGAAGCCGAAGTGCAAGAAGCCCGGCAAAATGATGTTGATCTGCTGGAAGAAGCGAGAGAACTGGCACTGTCCAGATCCGCCATATATCAGCAAAATCTCTGACGCTATCATAGCCGGAAAGTAAGCCCCCGAGTCTTTCGGGAAGGCGATCTGGTGCTTCGGTTGGTACAACGTACTACTGGCATGCATAAATTATCCCCCCATGGGAAGGGCCGTTCATCGTGAGCAAAGCATTGCACAATGATTCTTATTATCTTATAGATGCAAAGCCACAGGAAAAGAACAAGGCGGACAGGTCCGGCGAGGAATCTAAGCGTCCATGGAATATAGCTCTACTTCGTCCTTTATACACTTAGCAAAGAAGTGTATGTATCCGAGTCTTCTCATGTGTCGGTATGTATGCTGGCAGTGAGCTAATCAATGAAATGTTGGCGCCTCGAGCAGTAACTCGGGGACTGCCTTAATAATATTCGTTGTCTTTTGTGCGTTAGCTGGAATAAGTTGTTCTACTTAACTCGGATTAGTAATGTGTGAGCACCAAGAGCCCAACTCTTCGACTTGCTGCTGTCCAACAAGAATTGGCTTCATGGCAAGCAAGAGAACAAGTTTGGAATTGCGTAGCACACGAAAAACGACTAAGGAAAAGAACTTAATCGAGCCGACGTTTGTTTTTCGGACTAACCTTGTATTTACTTTCAAATTGTCATGCTGTTTTATTTTTGAGCTAAGCCTAAAAGTTTCCCAGTATTGTTAAGACAATTTTCGAAGCTCGGATTCGCAAGTCATAAAACCGAATCAAGGTAGACACGAGCCGAGCCAAAAGATTGGACGAACAAGAAAAAGAAACTCGGGGACTACGCCCAAGTTAATCCGGCATAGGAATTTAGTAGCAAAATATCACATGTATCTGGGATACAATTCCACCCGGCATACCGGGGATCTGACAAATTTTCAAGTTTTTTCGCTCAAGGAGCAGCAGGAGGAGGAAGTTTGGCGTTATCTTCGCCGTCTTTGATATCCGAAGCATCGTCTTCTTTATCACCGTCCGAGCCATCTTCTTCGTTCTCAACCTCTTCATCCCCAGCCGCTTCCAGGAAGCTCGGTCCCTCAACCCATTCATGAATGGGAGCGTATTCGATGAGGCTATGGGCGCAAGCCTTGCGCCGAGCTACCCACTCCGGGTCATTGGTCCATTTGGATCCAGTGCGCAGACGCGTTAGGAGGTTGAGATCGATCCTCTCATACCATGTAAGTATGTGGTGAAGAACGGTATCAGCTGCAACGCGTCTAGCGGACTCCCTCCAGAGGTCGAGCTGGGTCTCGGTTTCCATTAGCTTCTCAACAAGAATTGCGGTGGTCTCCGGAGTATCTTCTCCAGGCCAGAACGTGTTGAAGATGCGAACTGAAACGTCGAGGATGTCCTTGCCATAATTCTTGATGAGCTCCATGCGAGATGACAAGCTGACCAACCGGTCCTCCATGTCACAAGGAATCTCTTCACCGACAGGAGCGGCGGGAGTTCCCCTTTCTCGGCGGAAGTCCGCAACTGCTGCGCTCGCAATAGCAGTGCCCTCTGGAAATTTGCCTAGAAACGACACAAAGGAAGAAGGTAAACAAAAGACTTATGAAGTAACCCGAAGAGGTATGTCGGATAAGGGAAGGAACTTATGTGATATATGGCTAAGGATCCGGGTCAGCTCCCTGGTACAGTCATCACGCCTTTTGCAAAGCTGCGCAAGCTCAGCATTCGCCGACCCAAGCTGGATGTCGGACTCCTTGAGTAGATCCTGGTCCTTGGCGATCTGGAGAGTGAGGCGCTCGCGCTCTTCTGTGAAATCCTGGCCAACCTTTTGGAGCTCGGACTGGTGCTGGATTTTCATTTTCTCCATCTCGGCCTTGAGCCTAGCGATCTCATCGTCCTTGGTCCGGAGGAGGGCGAGCTCATCATCTTTCTTCTTGAGCTCGGCTTGGTGCTGCCCTGCTTGTTCGAGAAAATGCAGCATCATATCAGGCACGGGCACACTATCTTCAAGAGATGCTGAAATAGTGTGTTGACCCGGCAGGGCCGAGGTATGAATGTTTGCCGAGCCAAGGAGAAAAGGAGATGGAAAGCACAGTAAGGTCGGACAAAAACGACTTACCCTTGATCTGTTCTAGGTTCTTCCGCATAATCTTGTTCTCAGCCTCCACCCTAGCTGCGGAAACCGAATGATGGGATTAGTTCGGCAGAGGAAGAGGAAGAAAAACGGAGCAGCGCCAAGGGAGAAATTTACCTCTTTTCTCATATTCCGCGAGAAGTACAGCTTGCTTTGCGCGTAGCATCTTGTGAGTATCGAGGAGACGCTGGAATTCAGCACTCCGGCGATTGGTGGTCACCTGAAAAGAGTGGAAAACATAAATTAGCTTGGTGCATATTCGAAGTGTACAAGATCCGAGCCAAGTGGAACTTAACCCGGCTCTAGGTGTGTGCATATTCGAAGTGTACAAGATCCGGGCCAAGTTGAACTTAACCCGGCTCTGGGTGTGTGCATATTCGAAGTGTACAAGATCCGGGCCAAGTGGAACTTAACCCGACTCTAGGTGTGTGCATATTCGAAGTGTACAAAATCCAGGCCAAGTGGAACTTAACCCGGCTCTAGGTGTGTGCATATTCGAAGTGTACAAGATCCGGGCCAAGTGGAACTTAACCCAGCTCTAGGTGTGTGCATATTCGAAGTTCTCATGGAGCTACGTTAGTTTTCTAAGGAGCATCCGGCCGAGTAACAAGTTACTCCCCCGGAGGCTCGGGGACTAGTGGTTATATCATCATTAGCTATAGCACGTAAAGGGGAAGCGACGTGCCTCCATCATCCGACCCGCGAGGTTGATTGCCTTAGCGGCCGTGTTCATTTGGGCAGAAAATTCGGCGGGGCCAAACCTCTCCGGGAGATCATCGTCATGGACGAATTCCGCCTTGTTCTAGTTGTTGACGAATTCAATCAACATCGGAGGGTACCGCTCGCCGGTAGGCATATGGGGCGCCACCAAGCCCTTTGCATGCGCCTCCTTCCTCTCAACCAAGGCAAGGGCTTGGCTGGTGTGCAGAACCATCTGTTGTGCATCAGTTGGCTCGGCAGGGGCGTCCTTCGCAGCTGGAGCTTTCTTGGGAAGCATGGATGAGAGGGTATGTTGCCCAGCTTCGACGAATGCTGCCTTAGTAGCGTCAGGAGCATTTTTGCCCTTTGGCTGCTGGGAAGAGGAAGTGGTTGCGGCGGATTTTCCCTTAGGAGCTACCGGAGTGTTTCCTCGTCGAGATTGAGAAGACTCGGACGAGGCGGAGGAGCTTGGCGCTGGTGCTCTGGTTGCTGGAGCTGGTGCCGTTGCTGATGTTCTTGCCGCCGGAGTTGGTGCTGGTGCCGGGGTTGGTGTTGGTGCTGGTTTGGCTGCTGGTACTGGAGCTAGTGCTAGTGCCGAGGTAGTCTCAGTAGCTGCTGGTTGCGGCGAAGCCGAAGTTGTGGATGCCGCCGCCTCGGCTGGGCCGGTCTCCCCCGTTCCGAGGTTACCCCCCTCTTGACGAGGTGGAATAGAACCCGGAGCACCCACAGAACCCTGTAGAATAGGGCTCAGCGGGCGTGACTCGTCGTCACGAGGGGGAGAAGGGCTAGGTCGGAGCGGTGAAGAGATGCTAGATCCACTCTGAGGGACCTCCACCGCAGCCCTACCGAATCAAATCGTGTCAGAAAAGAGACTACAACAATGCAATGAAGAACAAGTTGTAGAGGGATAAAAGACTTACGCATCCGAGGTTTGGGGCTCCTTGGGTTTCCGAGCCCTTCGTGCGGGGGCCTTGCCTACTGGCTTGGAGGCAGTCTTGTCTCCGGACTTCTTTCGCCTTTTGGCGGGCCAAGAAGGTCCGGAGGAGGAACTTGATGCAGCTCCGCGCTTCTTCTTCGGTGCTATCGGAATAGGTTCAGCCGTAGCAAGGGGAGGGTCCTCGTGGATATGACCACCAGGGTGAGCTAATGCCGGAAAAGCATAAGAAAGGGGGACAACGTAAACAGGTTCCATCACCTCGACATCCGAGTCATCTTCGTCATCGGGCCAATCTCTAATAGAAGAGAGTTTACCGGTGGGTCGTTTCGTAGCGTCGGTCATCGGGAGGAACATCTCCTGGTTCGGCTCTTCCTCGTCCGGAGTCTCCTGGTCGGGCACCCACTTAAGGGTTGGATTGGTGCCGTCCTCGAAGGTCTGCTAAAGGAATAGCTGAGGAAAGGAATGAACAACAGAGTCAAAAATGCGGCAATGACCGACATAAAATTAAATTCGAAGTAAGTTTGCGCCACGAGGCTTACCGCGGGAGGAAGCCTATCACGGCAATAATGCTCAATTCCCCACGTCCACTCAGCGGAGAAGTCCTTGTGGGTGGTGAAGAGATCCTTGACCCGGCGATAGATCTCCGTATTGCTCAACTCGAAGGATGAGGTCCGGTTGGGGTCGCGGCCGAAGCTCATGTGACACACCTTGTGAGTGCGCTTTTGGAGGGGGGAGATCCGGTTGCGCACGAATGTGATCATAGCGTCCTCGTTGCGCAACCCGAGCTTCTTCAGCTCCCGAACCTCTTGTTGACCTGGTTGGCCAAGGCCGTGGGCTTCTTGGGGACGACATCCCACAATTTCGGGTTAGGTGGACCCAGAGCATAGGGAAGCAACCGGATCAAGTCTTCGGTGCCCGTATTCCGGACATAAAAGAAAGTCCGGGCCCATCCTTTGCAGGAGTCCAGCCCGGTGACCCGAGGGAAAACGGAAAGCCTCCGGGGTGAGATGGATGCGGCTCCGAATTGAGTGAGCTGCTTATCCTCCGGATCGAGTTGGATGTTCGGGATGACATTACGACGAAGGCCGAAAAACCGGATCCATAGCTCCTTTGTGAGCCATAGTCCGGCATAGCCTTCGATCGTAGAAGCGAAAGCGGAAAGGGAAGTAATAGCGTTGGCAGGAAGATGGTGCGTCTGGAGTTCGTAGGTGTTTAGCCAATCCTGGAAGAAATCACTGACCGGCAAACCGAACCCCCGCTGGAAGTGGGACAAGAACACAACGTACTCACCCGGATTGGGTGAGGGGGCTAATTCGGCGGAGGCGAGATGCGCAGCGACGCCGGCGGGAATGCGTCTGGTGCGGTAGAGCCAGTCCAGGTTGTCTTGACAGACCTAGGACCTGGCCCACGCACCGCGGTCCGCCGTCGTGACGTCCTCCTCCATTTCTTGCTCGGTGACGGCGAGCTCCTCCTCCGTCATCTGGTGTTCGCTGCCCTCGCTGGCGCTAGCGGCGGCGGGGGGCAAAGGCCTAGATTGGCAGCGACCCGTGGTGGAGGAGGCGCGTAGCGGTGGCGACGATATAGAGGTGTGGTGGAAAAGGTGCGGCGGCGGCGCTGCTACTTGGAGGCACTGGCGGCGGCGCTGTCGCGGGGAAGACGAAGAAGAGGAAGAGCTAGGGGCAGAGGGGCGCGGAAGGGGGAAAATCCTAAGGGGTGCGCCCCTCCCCTATTTAACCTCTCCCACGAAGGAAAAGTGGGATCGTATCCTGCGGGCACGCCACACGCTGTGGTCATGTATTATCCGCATCGACCAATCAGCAAGGAGCCACACGGAAGGCCACAGATTGGAGTTGATCCCAGGACGTGACGCGTTGATGCGGTAAACGAGGAGGCAGGCGTGACGTGACCCGCGCGCAGTGATAACTGACAATTACTGTGGCGGTTGCTGTAGCTGGCCCTTAAAATAAGGCAACCTAATGATTGGCCTCCACGTGGGTTGGCGTATGAGAGAAGGAAAGAAGACCCGGACGAAACCATGGTAAGCCGTCCAACAAGTGAACACTTGGAATGTGCAGAGGGAAAGTAAAACCATGAGGTCCGAGTTGAAGTGGTAACCCGGCCGGCAAGTGAAAACTTGGAACGTGCGAAGGGAACGTAAATCCATATAATCCGAGATAAGGAGGTAACTCGGAAATAGCGTCCAAAGCACAAATATAATTGAACCTGATGTGGCCTTAGCAGCCAAGGCAGCTAAGACCGCACTAGCTTTGGGGACTAATGTTGGGGGGATACCCCCGGGTAGGGTCACACTGGGGTATAAAGGCCGAGTTAGCCGAGGTTCGGCAAGGCCAAAGAGGATGCTGGCCGGGTCACCTCAAGGCAGGCCGAATCACGGGGTAACCCGGACCAGGGGCGTCCGCCTAACTAAGTCTCATCCGACTTAAGCAGTAAGTCGGAAATGCCTATTTAACTTTTATGCAGGAACAGGTGTGGCTGGATCAACTATGATCCGGGTCACATCTAGCTTCTAGGAGAAGGAAGGAATCTCGCTGGTCAAAAGAAGCCTCGGTACGCACTGCATGAGCGAAGAGGACAAGGGGAGGACCACCGAGGCGTGGCCGACAAGGGTGACGACGCTCATGTCGGCTGACGCAGGCGCCGCAAAGGCTCACGTAGCCTCTGCATGTGTGACGCGGGGGAAAAGCAACCCGGTCGGTTTACTACTTTGGGAGAAGGCATATTCCTGAATATGCCACCACGTATGCCCTAAGTGGAGACCTAGCCACCCCTATATAAGGGGGGCTAGGGCCTCTGTAGAAGGGGTTCCGCTATTGAGATTTGGCTAAGGGTTTTAGGGGTGAACAGTGTGTGAAAGTAAGAGAGCTTCTTCTTCCTCCTCTCGTCAATACAGCTCTAGGAGCACTTGTAATCTTGGAAGCAAAGCAAATACAAACTTCTGTGTGAGGAATCACCTCATTATCCCTCCCTGGATTCCCCTAGCGTGTATTAGTCCCCACCTTTAGCCTATCCATGGCATCTGCCGTGACACCACCACGACATTCATGATCCAAAGAAATGAATAAGAAACAGGTTGCGCTCATAATTTTGCAAGTTAATGTATATATATGATTACATGTATATATGATTAGTTAGTTAGATCAGACTCAGATGGAGCAAGAGGAACTTATTAACACTACATAATAGAAAGGCACATTTATGTTCCTATGCATTGACAATTAAGACTAGAGGTTCCTTTATACTTCAGTATTGAATTGAAAAGATAAGAGCAATGCCTAAGAAATATTCCTTCTTGCAAATCCTTACACATCAGAAAGCTAATGTAAAATACATTTTCTAGCTTATTAGGAGAAAATTAGGTTGGAGTGGAACCATCTGTCATATTGAATGGCACGCTTCATGTTCCTTGACAAGGACAATTTGTCATATAGGACATATACTGTTGGTGAAAGATGCATGCGATAAATAGTTTCATGTTTTCCTTAATAGCCTATCACCTGCTATGCCTATGTAATTTAAATTTGTCTATGGAGTGTACGATAGTCATTACACTATGGTTCTTACGGGGTTAAGTCAGTTCTACAGCCACAGTATCCATGCTTATTCGACAAGTCGTCTGTTGCTGTATTTTTGTGGTTCACTAAGCTTGGGATAGTATTTCCAGTTGTCCATATTTAGTCTACTACTACTTAATCGTGGTGTCTAAATATGCCTTCACCTTCACCACTCCTTTTTATTTGCTAGATGGTGTTCAAAACTCACCTGTTGGTCATGAGGTAACTCATCTTGGGAACCTACTGAAAGTAATGAAGTTATCTGCCCCCTTAGTAGAGGGGACATGTTGATTAACCAATTGTAGTGTCTTTGTTGGAAACAATTTGTGAATGATGACTGCTTTAATATAATTTTATTCTTCCTCGTGGTATGGAAGCTATCTAGAGTGTTTGTTGTGAAATTTTATTTTGCAATGTACTGCAAAAACTGATTTAACATCCACTCACTGAGAAACTCAACCAAAACCACCCACCAGTAAAATCTTTTAGCTTATTTGTTTCATTGGAATTATATAGTCCATTTTGGTGGAAATTATTCATCTCCTTGGACTACCATCATCCTTTTAAATTTCTATGATTTCTGCCCCATGTCCAACAAAAATCTTAGGATGTTCGATTATAATTGTGTAACGTTGTTGCTTGTTGCCACAAACAATTGCTTCGGACATACCCTTAATTTTGCCTACCGGGATGGCCGAGATGTAGCTTTAATTGTGAGTATTTTTAGATTAATTTATGTTTCCCAAATTTTTTATATTTCTGGAAAATACTGGTAATGTTGCTTTTTAGTTTGATAAGTACTTCTCTATGGACGAAACACTCTTTTGTTTCTGAAAGTTATTATAGTACTTGGTAGTTACATATGATGTCCAGTTTTCAGAAGAATGATGTTCGAAACTACCATTTACCTGAAGCTGCTATTAGAATCCATCTAAATTAAAAGCCGAGAGGGCTAGGAACTCACTCAGAGCCTCTACCGCCGATGCCTAACTACGAAGGGGGCCCTTCATTTTTTTATAGTTGTCAGTTTGTTTTCTTTTGTGGTTTCACACCACACCTTCCTAGCCTCTCTTCTCTGTGATTCCCTCATGCTAGGGGGTGCAACCCACCCATCTTCATCCACCACCACTGTGCTCAGCCCGATAGCAGGTTCGCCCCTCTTATCTCCTCGCCCCGTCACACGTCACTGCCCCGTCTAAATATTGGAGTCATGTTGAGCTCGCCTGACTAGGTCGTGGCCTTCATCCATATCTAGGAGCCATTGCAACCTTGCTCGCTGCCCCAACGACGGTCGATAAGTAATGGGAGGATAGCCAACAAGTTGATCTGAGCAATGTTTTAGGAGATCTTTGCTCTCATATCTGGTTTCTTCTACCTAACATAATGTGATGTGAACAAACATGCATTTTTAGCTAGGCGCAAGGTGGAGATGCAAGAGACATTTTCCACAAAAACACCATGACTATCGTTTCATGCCTTTGAAACCTAGTATGTTTAACGTATTGTGTAAATGACATGTTGTTCTAACAATCCAATTTCTATGATGAATTTGTTTGAGAGAGAGAACATATTGCAATTAGAAGTAGCAGAATATTATCATCATTTGTGAAAGACAGAGAAGTTATTTGTATATACTATCTCCATGCACGAATAAAACATGCTAAAGTTTCTCTACTGATCCAATTGGCTATTGAGTTAAGGAAACAAGAAAATAACTTGTGAAGGATTCTGATTTATATCTACCTTAGATATGCAGGTATATTCTAGATATTAACATTTTATGCACAAATCTTATATTCTTAGAACATGTTCGTCAAGTTTTAATGAGTGGAATGATAATGCATTGACTAGAAACTGTATGTTAATTATAGTTTAGCTTTTGCTTGCAGTGAAAGAGAGAAAGAATTATTACATCTAAGTCTTTCATCCTTGGATATTGAGGTGTTAGGTGATGTGGGACTACTACACTTCTTATGTATATGAAATTATGGATATGACTATCCTTAAGGAGATGCTTCCCTATTATTTCATTGTAGGTTTCATTTAATCCAACAGGAAAGGAAATTCCATTTAAAATGCACATCATTTTTTTGATTTGGATGTAGCAGAGTACTATATTGTATGGTTCACATAATGCTGCCATTGTGCCTTATTAGGTCACATGACTACCAGAGGATCTAGGTGGAAAGGTTTCTAGGGTGTGTCTCTAGAGGTGAAAATATTAACTACAACTTTTTGGTGCGAAGCATTCAAGGTATTCTTCTCATTATCACCCAAAACTTTTTTATTGCACTATCAAGTGGAGAACATCAATATAAATGGTAAGTAATCATAATTATTCATAGGATCATCATTTTTATTTCAAATGGATAAGTAAAGAGGCATGGTTGTATGCATTTCTTATTCATCCATCCATCTCATTGTACCTGACCACTACTCTAAGATGGCTACTTACCTAAATAGTGTACTGCCAAGTTATGTACCCTATGCAAAGAGAGCATGGATGGAAAGAACCTACATTCACCCAAAAATTAGAAGACAAGCTAGAAGGCTAAGGACAAAGAGGGGGAAAGGAACAGATGAATGATCAAAAATTTCATTGAGGCCAAGAATGATACTTTCAACACTCTCCAAGATAGAAATATATATTGAGTGTTAGATTTTTTTGGACCTATCTATTCATAGTGTGTTCAATTTTTTAGATCAATCACTGTACTATAAATCCTGTTACCCTTGAGTGCTCATGGTATTGAACCATTTAACATGTTATCAGCAATTGACTACGTCCAAATAATATATAACAGAAGATGTAATTTATAATCATTGTGTTATAAGCATAACATATATCACGTTTAGTTTGCAGGCTACTTGAATGAAATTCAAATAAAAACATGTTATGACGGTATATGCACATAACACTTAAAGCATAGGACATATCTGGATATGTACATATCATGGTATATATTATCGATCAAAATATTCATATGATTTCACTCACCAAGTGCCGATACACTTGAATCTTGATACAATCTTTTCCATGCGGCAAGAACCTTTCTTGTCGTTTCCATATTGAACTTATTCAATATGTCATATATGTACGTCTGACACAACCATATTAGCGCATCAATCTTTTCATATAGACATTGATGCCTAATATTTTGTTTTTGCCCAAGTCTTTCATCGAAATCCAATTTTATTGAAATACTTAACCCATGTTAATAAAAGATACATCATTTCCAATCAACAATATGTAATCTACATAATATATTAGAAATATATCTCAGTGCTCCCACTTAATTTCTTACAAATGCAAGCATCTTCATCATCTCTGATGAAATTAAACTCTTTTAACATTTTCAACACAGTGAAGATTCCAACTCTGCTATGCTCACTTCAACCATTAAAGTTTGCATGCCTTTTAGAATCCTTTGAATTAACAAAACCTTTCGAAACATGTCATGTACACGTCCTAGGTAACCATTCTATTATAAGAACTTTGTTTTGTTTATTCAACTACCATATACCAAATTATATGTCGTGGTTGCTATATCAATCCGTCAAGACTAAATATCGCTATGAAATATGAAATCTTGTCGTAGTTAACTCTTTAAACATTGTCGTAAACTCCTTTTCTACATGTCGACTATTTTATAGTTGCCAAACATCCATGTCTATTTTTTTATAGATCCAAATACGACCGATAAGCTTCATGCCTTTCCGGAGGGTCTTCCAAGTTCATAAACTTGATTTCTTGTGTATGGAAACTATCATGGATTTTATGACTTCTAGTCATTTTATGGAGTCAGGGGCCATCATCGCTTCTTTGCATGCAGTCGGTTCATCATTGCCAATATAATAACAACTTGTAAAATCTCAATATGTGATTCTTACCCGACCCATATGGTTCAATAGGAACTCTAATCTCCGAGATCACAACCTTTGTAATCACGGGATCCATGAGCATTTTAGCCGCCTCCGAGACACTTTCCGGCGCTGCGCTACTTAGCACATATAGCTAAGCTTCAATAACCTTATCAAATTTCTATTGTCCTTCCACTTAACTTTTCGTGAAAATCCCTTCTTAGAAATTTGACGTTTCCAAGTGACAAACTCTTTTGTCTTCAGTGTTATGGAGGGATACCCAACTATTGTTTTGGGATAACCTACAAAGACGTCCTTATCCGACTTTGGTTGTAAACATTTTAGTTATTCCTAGCGTACCAAAATTTAAGAAAAGACAACTCGGGTTTTATCCCGAACCATAATCCATATGGTGTCATTTCAACGAATCACGATGGTGCTCTTTTCAGTGTAAAAACGGTAGTCTCTAAAGCTTTAATCCTTAAAACATAATGGTAGTTTTATAAATGACACCTTTGATCTTACCATGTCAAACAAGGTTTGATTCCATCTCTCGAATACTCCATACTCCTATGGTTTATCGGGAAATGCAAATCCATGGAACAATTCCTAAAATCCATGGAACAATTCCTAAAACCTACTTCTTCATTGAGTCTTGGTGCCACATTCTACACTATTGGTATTTGCCTCTTTGAGTTGTGGCCATGCGTCAAGTGATGTAGTATTGTATTAGCCAATATATAACTTTGTTGCATGGTAAGCTTGATCGGTGTACTGTAGCAATTTGTTAGAATTAACTGATAATGGTTCTCAGTTGTTAATTTGGATTCTTGCACCCCATGGTTATAGTGAATTGTTGTGTTGTTCAACCTCTTTCCTTAATGATATCCTATACCAAATGTAGCATTGGCGTGTCAATTGTTGTTTGCCGGAAAATTTTACTTTAGGTTACTAGGTTTTATTTATACAAAACAAAACTATGTATCATCAACATTATTAATGTGAAAATTTACTTTAGTTTTACTAGGTTTTACCTCAGTTACCCGGATATGGCGATACAGATACGGACGCGGTATACCAATACTATTACCAGAACAAGAACTCCTATATAGGAGTGTAGGAGTACCTTGACAAGGTTGTTTGAGAGCGAAGCTTGATAACTCCAGTGGTGCGACCCTCTATTCTTCTCCACCTAGATGTTAAGTAAATATTTAGTAAAGTATTATAGTAAAAATAGGATAAAAGCATACTGTAAAGATGCATCATGCTTACATTGCTTATCTTAAATGTCTCATTTTTCTTCTCGCACGATAAGCTGAGGCCTCAGACATGACTCCTATTTCCCTATCCTTCACGTGTTCATTGCTGCTATGGCTAGCTTGGGGGGGAGGGGCATCTCTACAGTGGGTGTCGCCTTTGCTTCTCGGGCAGTATGGCCATTTGGGGCCTTGGGGTCTAGGGCTCTAGAAAGGCTTAATCAAAATTAAATGAAGCAATTCACATGTTTACTCTGCCTGCTCGATTGGGATTAGTTCGTTCTTGTGTTGGTGAGGGTTTATGGTGGCCGGACAGGGTGTCACTTTTCCTTCTATCGTGTCGCGGGGTTCCCGTGTTGTGCGTGGGGGGATGAAGTTAGGGCTTGCTGCCGTGTACCATATTTCCTCGGAGCTGTTGCCCAATTTTGGGGTTCGAGGTTCATGTCAGCATTCATTGTTTACTTTATTACTTTAATTTTTTTCCTGGTGCGACTGGCTTCTTATTACCTTAATTTGATGTTTGTTTGTTATGTAGTTTGCTCTACAGGTTGTGCTGTGATCAGCCGGTGGTGGGTTGTTCACTGGTTGCAGTTTTCTTTATGTGTCTAGCTCCCTTGTGAAACACCTTGCTAAGCAAGACCATGTAGAGTCATAATTCTACTAGCTCGGTCTCGCCGCCGCTCAGCTATCCCCCATCCCCGAGCCGCCCCAACATCTATATGTAAGGTTTCTTCTGTTCTCATTTGTTTGGTTCCTATGTATTCTATTGAATGTATTATGTATCCATTTCTTCAAACCTAGATTCTGACATAAGTGGGGTTTATGAGAATATTTAATAAAACTTGAGGACATGGAGAGTTATGATAAATTTGATTCTGGTGTGTGAATAAATGTAATGGTCTTTGTGAGTTGTATCAATAACTGGGAATGTGAGTTACAAAGCCTATTTGATTTTTTCCTTTTTTAGGATCAAGTGATGTATTTTAAGTGATTTTTTGTTTTAGATATATGGAGTTTATGGGGATACATTTGCCTGCTACATGGGACCAATGTGACATATTCGGAGATGAATAGAACGCACATCATGGCCATGCTAGTATATGATGTAGTTTTAGGGTGATCGAGAATCTCTATGGCTACAGAGGCTAAAGCAAATTCTCTATATTCATTTTCTTAGAAGCTTTAGCTAATGAAAACACTAAGAGGAGAGACCCTTATCTTGGGTTCCTCACTTATTTTTTAATTTGACTTTCTTATGCCATATGCAGTATATTTGCAAGATATAATACACTAATTTTAGAATACTATATTTTATTTTATTTGTAACTTCGTTAGATTATCAAGGATATGCTACCTGTGGCCACAGTGACTTAAAATCTTTTTCAAATTACCCATCGAATAAACATTCTTTTAATCCATCTAAATGGGTGCTTTCATTAAGTTTCGTAATCATTCAGTTTGTTGTTTATTTATAGGGAACATTTTAAGATGTTCATTGCATCATGCATCATGTTTTATATGAAGGTATCTGATCGCTTGCCCCTGCAATCTACAATATATACTTCAATATATATCAAATTAACATCATGTTTTTTCTTTGAAACATACCTTCAGTTCCTCTATTGCGTCTAAAAGATTTGTCATTTCAGTTGTTCATCGTGAACTTTGTAGAGGCTATTTTCAATGCTCACACCATTAGTCAGAAAATATTTCTATTGTGCTGCCACTTGTGAGGTCATATTTTTAAACATCTTGGTATTGCTTATGTCTAATGGATGAAAGTTCATATAATATGTATCTTGAGATTTATGTTTTCATGTTTGCAAACTGATTTGTTAAATTATTAGTGCAAAGGCGGTCACCTGCCTATTGCTTGCATGTTAAGACAACTTCGCTAACATGATATCAAAATTTGGAATATTTCTCCCTTTTAATTCAGTTTTCTTGATGAATAGTGAGGTGTAGCTGCTTAATTGATAGTGTCATGCAATGAGTACAATTGGTACTTATTTGTCGAAAAGGTAATTATATCTCATTTATCCTATAATTTTGCCCAGTTCATCCACAATTGCCTTTGTGTAGGCACCACTGGATATAAATCAGTTTGGCCACAAGTAAATTAATTATAGTTATAAATAGCTAATTAGCTCGTGATTAGTAGTTCACTCCTTTCATCTTCTCTTTTATATAACTAAAAGGAAAAACTTGCGGATTTGTTGTTGTTAAGGGCACCTTATTCCTTTTTTCTTTGTTTAAACGTGTTGTTCTCGCAATTTATTTATCATAGTAACTGTAGTTCTATTTTGTCAGGTCGGTATATGTCAAAGAGAAATTATGAGGCCATACTTTTCTTTTCTCTAAGTAAAATATCAAATGAAGCTACAAAAGTGTTTATGCATCTACTTTGAGTTGTGATCTGTGTGCTGCCTGTTTGTGCTATGTCTGTAAATAACATCCTTCTAGAAACGTAGGTGGGGTACACACTACAATGCTTTTGTCTAGCCATGGTAATAGATCCCTTCAGATCAAATCTGTTTGGATTATCAGTTTCGGAATCGGACTCCTTTGACAAACATTGGCCTCTTCATTTAGGTCAATATTGACAAAGGTGGCTGCAACATCATGATCTAGACGTCCTCAGTGCAAGTTCCCTTCCTTATCTTGGCTGAAGCTACAATGTTGCTCCTTGCAGAAAATGTTGCAAACCTAATCCACCTCTAGCAGGTCATCTTCCTCATAATCTCTCTTTGGCAAGAGCAGCAACAAGTACATACATAAGATCAGATGAAGTGTTGTGGAAAATCGGAGAAAATATAACATTTCTTCCAGATTACTCAACATTTTCGTTTAACAACTTCTCATGTTGCCAGATATCTTAGTGAAGTAGCTCATGATTGTGCTAATCATGCTTTGTCAACGACTATAATAGCACGTCTTTAGGTGTAACAATTCAGCTCATAGTAGTATCCGTTGTTCTTTCTCTGATGTTTTCGATACTACAACTCTCTTCTGGCTATGTACAACACTCTATACTACACATGAGCTGAAATTAAAATTTGGCGCCTCTGCCACCTCCTCTGTTCCAAACAAGATTTGGTTATATCCCATTGTTGCAATGATTTGGTTATGATGCTATCTAAGTCCATGTATACGAAAGAGGAATATGTTTAAATGCTACTCCTAAGGTACTATGTCTATGCATACCTTTGGACCTTTGTGACATTGTTTCCTCTCTCGGTGAACTCATATGTTTTTGGGTATGATGGCACTACCGATTATTGTACCCTCTCAAGGAAGAATATTTGTATGTTGTTTCATGTAACTTCTATCGAACATGCATGTAAATACTTGTTGCTTTGTATTTGGCTGAGAATATTCGGACATTGTTTCATGTAACACTTGCAGAACATGCATTAATGCATCTACACAGTTGTTGCTTTGTATTTGGCTGGCACGGAGAGTGGAAGAATGGATTACAAGCCTGAAATTGCGAAAGCATTCACACTTTTTTTTACATCCCACTTGAATAAGATTTAGGTTAGTGCCATCTCTGTTAGGAGTAGTCTGACTTGGCTGAAATAGAGTGAACAAATAAAGCAGCCATGCTACACCAGAGACATGCACTGCTTTCCCTCTATGCAACAACGGCTATGTCATACATGGCCACAACAAACACATGGCCACAACAAACGCTTTCTCATCTAGTTACTGTATATTTTTTAACAATAGGAAGACAACTGCTTGCCCTTCTATACACATGTCGACACGTATCAATAAGAACCATCGTCCTAACGCTATGTGCTATCTCTGACTTGGTGCGTAGGTGGTACGTAGTGTTAGAATACAACTAGGTTTAAGAGTCATAATCGGCTTGTTATAGGGCTACCTTAGCTCTAGTCATCACTACCAAGGTCGCCGCGGCCACGACCCCCTCCACATCTACCTCTACCTTAGCTCTACCTCCACCAATAACCCCTTCAATCTCCTTCACCGACAGCATATCTGATATTAGCCCCTACATACCCGTAACCCTAGACCTCGCTGCTCACCACTATTACCATTGGCGTCACCTCTTCGACGTCCACCTCGGGCGATGCAACCTTCGCTCTCACGTCGCCGACGACGCTCGCCCTCAACCTCACGATCCGCAATGGGTCAAGGATGATCTCGCCATTATTCGATGGATCTACATGCGAGTCTCCATAGAAATCTTCAATCTCGTACACCGTGATGGTGCCTCCGCCGCTGATCTGTGGGCAGCCCTTCGTTAGCTCTTCCAGGACAACGTCAACGCTCGCGCCAACAATCTCCACAACTAGCTTCGGAACACGGACCCGTCGGCGTCTACTGCCAACGCCTTAAGGCGATCGCGGATGAACTCCGTGAACTCGGTGATCCGATCAACGATCGGCAGCTCATCAACGTCCTCCTCGTCGGCCTCATCGAGTGGTTCGAGAAACAGCCCTCCTTCATCCCTATGATGCGTCTGCACCCCTCCTTCGCCGAGGTTCGCTTGATGCTGCAATGGGCCGATCGTGCCCAAACCAACAAGGACTCCCGTCCTCAGGTCTTCACTGCTGCTCCTCGACCGCCTGCACCACCGCCGCCATCGCCACCTCCTCCAATGACTCCTCCTCAACCATCGGGTTGGTGTCCAAGTCCCAACTACAGGGGTCAAAACCCTAAACAGCCGCAGTTTCATACGGCGCCTGCTCCTCCTCCGCCCTCGACTTCGGCTCCACCGTGTGCACCACCGACCGCATCACCGCCGCCCCCGAGCTGGCGTCCTTCTCTTGATCCGTGGACTGGGCTAGTCTAGGCGTGGCCTATGCCCTGGTCTGCCCTGACACCCTATGGTGCCCCGTCTGCCTACACTAGTGGCTGGCACCCCGGTGCCTTCCCTCACACCGACGCTCTCGTCCTTGCGCCGCGACAGTCGATGACCGCGTACCACGCTGCCACCGCCTACGCACCAACAATCTACAACGCTGCTCCTTATGCTTCATATGGCGCTACAACCTCACCCTACATGCCGCAGTACAATATGTCACAGTACAATGATGGTGGCTCTATCTATACGCCGATGCCGGCCCTACTGCCGACGCCGCCACACCCACCAGCTCCCATGTCTACACCGGCCTCTACTTCGACTCTGAGCTGAGACCAAGTTGCTTTTCTACAAGACATGAACAACTTTGCTGCACAAGGAAACTCATGTACGGATTGGATTTTCGATTCTGGGGCTTCTAGTCATATGTCTGTATCAAGTAATTTGTTGTATTCTTGTACACCGTCGCCTTTTCCATCTATTACTCTCGGTGACAGATCATCTATTCCTATTTACTGTGTAGGTCAAGCCCAAATCCAATCCCCAATCAAACCTTTGCTTCTTCGCGATGTTCTCTTGTAGCTCCTACACTAATTAAAAATCTGATTTCTGTTCGCCAATTCACCAATGACAATCACATTTCTATCGAATTTTACCCCTTTGGTTTGTCCATGAAGGATTACGAGACCAAGGCCGAGATCGCTCGGTTCAATAGCTTCAGTGATTTGTATTCCCTCTATGGTGTTCCGGCCGCTGCCCCTCCATCATCTATGGTGGCCTCTATTGATCTGTGGCACCAATGTCTCGGCCATCCCAATAATAATGTGTTATCTACTCTTCTTAGTGAATTTTCAATACCTTGTAATAGAGATTCTCATAATTCTTCTATTTGTCAGTCGTGTCAATTAGGCAAACATATTTGTCTCCCCTTTAGCTCCTCTCTATCCTCTACTACTTTTTATTTTGAGTTACTTCATTGTGATCTATGGACGTCACCAATAGAAAGTGTTTCTAGTTTTAAGTATTATCTTGTTATTCTTGATGATTTTACACACTATATTTGGATCTTTCCCTTACGCAACAAATCCGATGTTCACAATATTTTTCTTAATTTTTAGCGGTATGTCTCGGTCCACTTTTTACTTCCTATAAGATTTATTCAATGTGATAATGGTCGTGAATTTGACAACTTTAAAAACCGAAATTTCTTTGTCCAATATGGAATTCTTTTGTGTTTTTCCTGTCCCTATGCCTCCCCTCAAAACGGCAAGGCTGAGCATTCTCTTTGCACTCTTAATGACAACACTCGCACCCTTCTTATTCAATCTTCTATGCCTCCGAAGTTCTGGATTGAAGCTCTCCACACGGCCACATATTTACTTAACATTCGACCATCTAAAGTTAATCCTCAAACCACACCCTACTTCTCTTTATTTCTTTCTCACCCAAACTACTCCGACGTTCGTGTCTTTGGCTGTCTTTGTTTTCCTAACTCCTACTCTACTTCTCCTAACAAACTTTCACCCCGTTCTATCCCGTGTGTTGGGGATATACTTTCCAGGTATCCTCAACGTGCCTCACTGACCAGGGTGGCCCACTCCGGGTTAGTGCTTTGCTTCACGGGCAACCCAGTCAGGGAGAAGAGACAGAGTCTAATCCGGCTATGGGAAGGCCCAAAAGGATTACCGACATAGGCCTCTAGTGTTACTTGTAGTTAAAGATGTACTCTGTAACCGACTCTTAGTCGTAGCCGGTTACGTCTCTACTGTAAACCCTAGGCCGGATATCTATATAAGCTGTCCTAGGGAGAGCCTTTAGGGCACCCTCACAATAGTCTACAATCTCAACTCCAACAGGAGAAACCCTTGTAACCCATATTCCCGCTCTGCCATACTACTAGATTGCTAGCAGGAGTAGGATCCGTCCAAAGCCGGCGGATTCGAACCTGGGTAAACTTGTGTGCTCACCGTCCTGGAACACCGTACGTCTCACACCCCTCTCTTCCACACGCCTCGAGGACCCCCTCATGGCGTACTTGTCATCAATCCAACTACAGTTGGCGCCCACCGTGGGACAAGTGATCTTCGAATCTGCATTCCGAGCGGAATCTGCAAGAATCAGAATCAGTGAGACCATCCCCGTCGGTCGCGTCCTCTACGCCAATGATGTCCCTCTCCTCGTTCTCGAGGAGACCTGGATTCTGGCTAGGGAGGCCGTGACTGCTTACACCGTCATGTCCTTTGGCGAGATAGATGTGTACATTAGTTTCGCCGAACCTGCCCCACCCACCCCAGCGGTAATGATAGAGGCAGAAGAAATCTCTGGGTTCACTTTATCCGCGGAGACGGCAGCGTTCCGGATCTCAGAGAACCCTAATCCCACCCAGCCAGCACCCATTGCGGAGATAGCGGAGAAAGCCGAACCTGAAACAGATCTTGCGGTTCAAGTCGAATCTGGAGTGGATCTCCCTAGAAATACTAAATCCCAGATCGATCTACCCACCGAGGTCGAAATCCAGGAGGGGAAGCACAATAAGCTCGGTTTCGGCTCTACTAACGTCGGAACAGACCAACCTTTCCTGAGGCATATGTTGAGGTGCATGATGCTGCAAGGTGCAAACGTGGATAAAGTTCTCGAGACCATCATGATTTTCGAGGAAGCCCACGAGGAAAGCCGCAACTTCCTCAGGACCCACACGTCGCACTTTGTCGGATATGTTGGATCTGGATCCGGCTCTGCCGATGCTGGAGACAACGAAGACTCGGTGCTAGCGGCGATCAGAACAAACACCGGATTACCCGCATCTATGGATGACTCGATGACGTCGACGGATTTCCGGAAGTTCTCTGTGGAATATGAAGAGGAGTTCAACTCCAAAAGCTGCAGAAGAAGGAGAAGCCATGGATGAAGGATCCGGAGAAAATTCTCCCAAAGCGCAGGATGACATGGATCTTGGAGATAATCCTAATGTCCAGATGTCCGAAAGTACCGCTCAAAGCTTGACACTGGGAAACGGATGTTGGGTTCGCAGCATAGAAAACAAAAAATTTCCTACGAAGAGAACTATACGCCAAGATCCATCTACTAGATACAAAGCAACAGGTGCATATACATCCATGGAGAACTTACCCTCGAACACAACAGAGTTTTGTTAACAAGTTGGAACTCGTGGATGATGTAGTTGTACGCTTGCCGATCTCAAGATCGTATGGAAGTCCGAGCGCCGCAAAGTAGCAGCGCATCCGTTCTCGCACACACGTTCAAGCCACCAGACAACCTCCACCTTCTCGCTCCAGCGAATCAGCGGAAGCAGCAACTCCTTCCAGACGCAAGGCCACCGAGAACATGTATCTCGCTAATCCGAGACCATGGGGAAATATCTAGATGGGGAGAGAGATCCTTCACGAGGAGGTGTGCTTTGTGAGGGAGGAGAGGGGGGCCTTTTATAGGAGAGGGGGGCTCCTCCCCTACCATGGCCAGCAGCCAAGGAGGGTGCCCCCATGTCTTCCTCATTCATGTGGTGGAAGCTCCACTCACATCAATTTTGACTCCACACAAAATTCCACTCACATGCATTAAATTTCCACCAAATTTAATGCAACTCTCAATTAATAAAACTCTTTTATTTATTTTATTCAGGATTTTGTTAATTACTTTAATTAACAAACATTCACATAAAACCCCTTGCAACATTTCAATATCACATGCAGAACCACTTTCTGCAATTTCACCCAAAACAATTCTGGTTTCTATCGAAACAATTCCTGCGCTTTGCAATCCTTTCGTCTGAAACATATGTTCTCCTAAATGGTGTCCGGCAACCCTTAAGTGTGTCACCCTACGGTTCTCGAATAATGCAGACATGATTGAGACTCCTCTCAGATCAATAATCAGAAGCGGGACATAGAGATCCATACTGACTCCTGCACATTCAACGATGACTTCTGTGATCGTGAGAACCTTTAATGCTAGTAATTTAATCCCTTTATCTCATGATATAATACATGTCCGAGATTTGATCATCGGTATCCAAATACCTAGTTTGATCTCGTTACCGACATGCACTCTTTTCTCGTTCCCGTGATATAACATTCTAGTGATCACATCACTTGCTTGCAAGCTATCTTAATGTGATATCACCGAGAGGGCCCAGAGTATATCTATCCGTCACCGGGATTGACAAATTCCACTCTTGATCCATGAGCCTCAACATAACACCTTTGTAGCACTGAACCCACCTTTATATTCACCCTGTTACGATGTAAGATTTGATGTTATCAAGATACTCTTCCGGTGTTAGTAATTAACATGATCTCATGGTCTAAGGACTAAGATTACTTCGTATGATGTTATAGCAATATAAACATAATGACTTTGATCATAATGATATACTTCGGATGAGTGTTCATCACATCATTTCACAAATGTTGTGACCTTGTTATTAACAACATCCAATGTCCATGATCAGGAAACCTTGATCATCTTGTTAATCAACAAGCTAGTCTATAAGAGAGGCATAACTAGGAACTCTTTTTGTTTATTAAACACATATGTATTGACGTTTCCTATCAATACAATTATAGCATGCAAAATAAACATCTATCATATACAAGGAATACATAATAACAACTTTATTATTGCCTCTCAGGGCATATTTCCTTCAGTCTCCCACTTGCACTAGAGACAATAATCTAGTTTACATAGTGATAAATCTAACACCCATGGAGTTCTGGTGTTGATCATGTTTTGCCCTAGGGAGAACTTTAGTCAACGGATCTACTACATTCAGGTCCATGTGTACTTTACAAATCTTTATGTCTCCATCCTTGACATGCTCGCGGATGGAGTGAAACCGGCGCTTAATATGCTTGGAATTCTTGTGAGACCTTGGTTCCTTGGCGTTGGCTATGGCTCCATTGTTGTCACAGTATATCACCATTGGGTACAATGCACTAGGAACCACACCTAGTTCCGTTATGAACTCCTTCATCCAAACCGCTTCCTGCGCCGCTTCTGAAGCAGCAACATATTCCGCCTCCGTCGTTGATCCAGCCACCATAGGTTGTTTGGAACTCCTCCAACTAACTGCTGCTCTGTTCAAGAGAAATACGTATCCGGATTGAGACTTAGAGTCATATGGATCGGTGTCAAAGCTAGCATCGACATAACACTTAGCGACTAGCTCTTCTTCACCTCCGTATACAAGAAACATATCCTTAGTTCTTCTTAAGTACTTACGGATATTCTTGACCGCTATCCAGTTTTCCGAACCTGGATCAGATTGGTACCTACTAGTCAAACTAATAGCATGTGCCACATCTGGTCTTGTACATAGCATGGCGTACATTATAGAGCCTATGGATGAGGAATAGGGGATCTTATCCATTATCTCTCTTTCTTCCGCAGTAGCCGGACTTTGAGTGTTACTCAATGTCTTACCTTGCAACATAGGTAAGAACCCCTTCTTACTTCCGTCCATATTAAACTTCTTTGATATCTTATCAAGGTATGTACTCTGTGATATCCCAATTAGGCGTCTTGATCTATCTCTATAGATTTTAATGCCTAATATATATGAAGCTTCACCAAGGTCTTTCATCGAAAATTTGCTGTTTAGATAACTTTTAACACTGTTTAAAAGATCTATATCATTTCTAATCAATAATATGTCATCCAAATATAATATTAGAAATGACACATTGCTCCCACTCACTTTCTTGTAAATACAAGCCTCTCCATAAGTTTGGACAAATCCAAACTCTTTGATCACCTCATCAAAGCGGAGATTTCAACTTCGAGATGCTTGCTTCAGTCCATAGATGGATCACTAAAGTTTGCATACCTTATCAGCATCCTTAGGATCGACAAAACCCTTGGGTTGTATCATATACAACTCTTCTTCAATATTACCATTGAGGAACACAGTTTTGACATCCATCTGCCATATTTCATAATCGAAATATGCAGCAATTGCTAACATAATCCTAACCGTCTTTAACATAGCTACGGGAGTGAATGTCTCATCGTAGTCAACTCCTTGAATTTGTCGAAACCCCTTTGCGACAAGTCGAGCTTTATAGATGGTCACATTACCATCAGCATCAGTTTTTCTTTTGAAAATCCATTTATTCTCAACGGCCTTTCGATCGTGAGGTAAGTCCACCAAGGTCCAAACCTGGTTTCCGTACATGGATTCCATCTCGGATTTCATGGCTTCTAGCCATTTGTTGGAATCAGGGCTCATCATCGCTTCTTCATACGTCGCAGGGTCATCTATTTCATCAATCATGAAATTCATAACAGGATTGCCATACAGTTCAGGAGCTGCACGTGTCCTGCTTGACCTGCGAGGTTTAGCAGTATCCTCTTTCGGAGTTTCATGATCATTATCATTAGCTCTCTCTTCATCAGGTGAAGTCAACTCCGAAACAACTTCCGGTGCTGCGCCACTCGCCAATTCATGAAGAGAAGGTTCAATAACCTCTTCGAGTTCTACCTTCCGACTACTCACACCTTTCGCGAGAAACTCCTTCTCAAGAAAGGATCCATTTTTGGCAACAAAAACCTTGCCCTTGGATCTATGATAGAAGGTATACCCAATTGTTTCCTTAGGGTATCCTATGAAGACACATTTTTCTGCTTTGGGTTCGAGTTTATCCGGTCGAAGTTTCTTCACATAAACATTGCATCCCCAAACTTTAAGAAATGACAGCTTAGGTTTGTTTACAAACCATAATTCATACGGTGTCGTTTCAACAGATTTAGATGGTGCCCTATTTAAAGTGAATGCAGCTTTTTCGAGTGCATAACCCCAAAATGACAGCGGAAAGTCAATCAAAGACATCATAGATCGAACCATATCCAATAAAGTACGATTACGACGTTCTGACACACCATTACGTTGTGGTGTTCTGGAAGGCATGAGTTGTGAAACTATTTCACAGTCTTTCATATGTGTGCTAAACTCGTAACTAAGATACTCTCCTCCACGGTCGGACCGCAGCAATTTGATCTTGCTGTTATGATGATTTTCCACTTCATTCTGAAATTCCTTGAACTTTTCAAAGGTTTCAGACTTATGTTTCATTAAATAGATATACCCGTATCTACTCAAATCATCCGTGAAAGTAACAAAATAACGATATCCACCTCGCGCCGACACACTCATTGGTCCACACACATCAGTATGTATGATTTCCAATAAATCTGTCGCCCGTTCCATTGAACCGGAAAACAGCGTTCTACTCATCTTGCCCATAAGGCATGGCTCACATGTATCAAATGATTCAAAATCAAGTGATTCCAAAAGTCCATCAAAATGGAGTTTCTTCATGCGTTTAACGCCAATATGACCTAGACGGCAGTGCCACATATATGCAGATATATCATTATCAAGTTTAATCCTTTTAGCATCAACATTATGAATATGCGTAATAGTACTATCGAGATCCAACAGAAATAAACCATTTCACACAGGTGCATGACCATAAAAGATATCATTTATATAAATCAAACAACCATTGTTTTCAGATTTAAACGAATAACCACTTTGCATCAAACACGATCCGGATACAATGTTCATGCTTAGTGCAGGCACCAAATAACAATTATTCAGATGTATAACTAATCCCGACGGCATATGGAGAGGCAGCATTCCGACGGCGATCACATCAACTCTTGATCCATTGTCGACCCACATCGTGACCTCATCCCTTGCTAGCTGTCGCTTGTTCCGCAGCCCTTGAACCGAGTTACGTATATTAGCAACCGATCCCGTATCAAATACCCAGGTCCTACTGCGAGTACTAGTCAAGTACACATCAATAACATGTATATCACATATACCTTTGTTTGCCTTGCTGGCCTTCTTGTCCGCCAAATACTTGGGGCAGTTGCGCTTCCAATGGCTAGTCCCCTTGCAATAGTAGCACTTGGTATCAGACTTAGGGCCAGCTCGGGGTTTCTTTTCTGGTGCGGCAACAGATTTGCCACCCTTCTTTCCCTTCTGCTTGCCTTTCTTGTCCTGCTTGAAACCGGTGGTCTTATTGATCATCAACACTTGATGTTCTTTCCTAATCTCCACTTCTGCAGTCTTAAGCATTGACAGAAGCTCGGGAAGAGACTTATTCATGCCCTGCATATTATAGTTCATCACGAATCTCTTGTAGCTAGGTGGTAGAGATTGGAGAACATGATGTATGCCTAAGTCAATGGGAATCGTTATTCCCAAGGACACAAGCTTATCGGCGTACCCAGCCATTTTGAGTAACAAAGTTGTTCTCCTCCATCATGCGGCTAAAGAACTTTTCAGAAGCATTATAACTCTCTACGACAGCATGGGTATCGAAAATCATTTTCAATTCTCCCATGGTATCAAAGGCATTGCCATTTTCGAAACGCTTTCGAAGTTCTGGCTCTAGCCCATATAGTATGCCGCAATGAACTAAGTTGTGGTCCTCCTGACGAGTTATATAGACGTTCTTTTCCTCGTCAGGGGCATCAGGAGCTGGTGGGGGGCCTAGCAGCGCCTCTAGCAAATATTGCTTTTGTGCAGCAGTGAGGAGAATCCTCAAATTCATAGCCCAGTTGGTGAAGGTGCTACCATTCGTAGAAAGTTTCTCTGTCTCCATGAACACATTGAAATTAAAAGCAGGTGGTGCCATCTACAACAGAATTTGTAAAGTATATTTAGACTAAGTTTATGATAGATTGAGTTCAACTAATCCAAATTACTAATGAACTCCCACTAAAAAACGACATCCCTCGTGTCCTTTTGGTGATTACATGAACCAAATCCACTACACCAAGTCCGATCATCACGTGAGTCGGTGTAGCTTCAAAGGCGAGCCACTATATGGGCATCATATCAACTATATGACTCATGCTTAACCTTTCGGTCCGTGTTCCGAGGCCATGTCTGTACATGCTAGGCTCGCCAAGTAAGAACCTTAGTATTCGCGTGTGTAAAACTGTCTTACACCCGTCGTATGAAAGCGTAGAGTCAAGAACACCCAATCATCACGTGATGTCTCGAAACACGATCCATAAAACGGTGCATACTTAAGGAAGAACACATTTTTTTCTTGATATCTAAATGAGGGATCATCTTATAATGCTACCAAAAGCGCCAAACAAGCAATATAAGATGCAAACATCTAATGTGTAAAGTGAGATGATATGGTCCATGCATTTGATCTCTATCATTTGCATCGTGGTATGATCTCTATCATTCCTTTGTGTGTAAGGCCAAGGTCTATGGAACTTACACGTTAAGTGTGTTGTAAGAGTATATATCATACATCTACTTACAACAATACCATATCAAGACACTAGCCCAGCAACGATCTAAACTAGACGCCTCTAATTTATCAATTGCAAATTTTACGTGGCTTAGGGCTTTCGGAGATAGAACCGATCTCACCTACGAACATGAAACACAACAAGGATAACCAAGTTATTAGCAACTCGTTGTAAATCAGATATTGACTATAGTAGGAGAGACAGACACCCGCTAGCCACTTATGCAAAACTAGTTGCATGTCAGTCGTGGAACCGGTCTCATGTACGATGACATGTAAGGTTGGTCTAGGCCGCTTCATCCCACTATGCCACCAATATCCAAAATACATAGAAGATGCAATAACATGATCATCATCACCCACATATAAACATATCTGTACTACCCGTGCAAAGCACCTATGCATAGATCAGGCTCTGATACCACTGTTGGGTTCGCAACATCGAAAACAAAAAATTTCCTACGAAGAGAACTATACGCTAAGATCTATCTACTAGATACAGAGCAACGGGTGGATATACATCCATGGAGAACTTACCCTCGAAGACAACCAAGTTTTGTTAATAAGTTGGAACTCGTGGATGATGTAGTCGTACGCTTGCCGATCTCAAGATCGTGTGGAAGTCCGAGCGCCGCAAAGCAGCAGCACATCCGTCCTCGCACACACGTTCAAGCCACCGGACAACCTCTACCTTCTCGCTCCAGCGAATCAGCGGAAGCAGCAACTCCTTCCAGACGCAAGGCCACCGGGAACATGTATCTCGCTAATCTGAGACCATGGGGGAATATCTAGAGGGGGAGAGAGATCCTTCACGAGGAGGTGTGCTTTGTGAGGGAGGAGAGGGGGGCCTTTTATAGGAGAGGGGGCTCCTCCCCTACCATGGCCGGCGGCCAAGGAGGGTGCGCCCACCTCTTCCTCATTCATGTGGTGGAAGCTCCACTCACATCAATTTTGACTCCACCCAAAATTCCACTCACATGCATTAAATTTCCACCAAATTTAATGTAACTCTCAATTAATAAAACTCTTTTATTTATTTTATTCAGAATTTTGTTAATTACTTTAATTAACAAACATTCACATAAAACCCCTTGCAACATTTCAATATCACATACATAACCACTTTCTGCAATTTCACCTGAAACAATTCTGGTTTCTATCGAAACAATTCCTGCGCTTTGCAATCCTTTCGTCTGAAACATATGTGCTCCTAAATGGTGTCCGGCAACTCTTAAGTGTGTCACCCTACGGTTCGCGAATAATGCAGACATGATTGAGACTCCTCTCAGATCAATAATCAGAAGCGAGACCTGGAGATCCATACTGACTCCTGCACATTCAACGATGACTTCTGTGATTGTGAGAACCTTTAATGCTAGTAATTTAATCCCTTTGTCTCATGATATAATACATGTCCGAGATTCGATCATCGGTATCCAAATACCTAGTTTGATCTCGTTACCGACATGCACTCTTTTCTCGTTCCCGTGATATAACATTCTAGTGATCACATCACTTGCTTGCAAGCTATCTTAATGTGATATCACCGAGAGGGCCCAGAGTATATCTATCCATCACCGGGATTGACAAATTCCACTCTTGATCCATGAGCCTCAACATAACACCTTTGTAGCACTGAACCCACCTTTATATTCACCCTGTTACGATGTAAGATTTGATGTTATCAAGATACTCTTCCGGTGTTAGTAATTAACATGATCTCATGGTCTAAGGACTAAGATTACTTCGTATGATGTTATAGCAATATAAACATAATGACTTTGATCATAATGATATACTTCGGATGAGTGTTCATCACATCATTTCACAAATGTTGTGACCTTGTTATTAACAACATCCAATGTCCATGATCAGGAAACCTTGATCATCTTGTTAATCAACAAGCTAGTCTATAAGAGAGGCATAACTAGGAAACCTTTTTGTTTATTAAACACATATGTATTGATGTTTCCCATCAATACAATTATAGCATGCAAAATAAACATCTATCATATACAAGGAATACATAATAACAACTTTATTATTGCCTCTCAGGGCATATTTCCTTCAACGGACCCAAATCCGTCTTTCCTACCAGTGCTGCTAAGAAGTCAAAGAAGAAGAACAAGACCCCGACAAAATAACTTCTGACAGAGGAGGTGATTGCCGAGTAATATGAGGAAGACTCGGATGGAGAACTTATCCCAGACGAGCCCAAAGAAGAGTCAGTGGATGGACACGTGGTCACTGCAGGTGCCCGTAAACTCATCGGTGCTGCGTTAACCACACTTATCCCTACTATGGCAGAACTCACTGTTGCGGAATTGGAAGAAAGGGCCTAGGACCTAGAAGCGCATCGCCAAGTACTCTTGGATGAAGCCAAAAACATTGAGGAAGAGAAGAAGCACATGGCTACTGCGGAGAAGCTCATCTCTCTACAACATCAGAAGACCCGGAAAGGCCACGTACGGGCCGACAAATTTCTGGAAATACGCAAGGTTCTCTTTGAGGGAGCTCCGGGGATGCCTCAGCTAGACAGTAATGGACATCTGGTGTACCCAACACCATTGCAAAACACTGTCGTAGCTCGAGATATCCTGGCAAATAATCTAGGCCCAGAACAGGTTTGATTGGGCATTAAGCTACTCACCAAGGGTCTGGAACAGCAGAAGGTCGCGAAGTCCGGGAGCAGAAAACTTTCACTCAATCAGACCAATGTCGCATGGATTCGGCCTGAAATGACGTAAGACCCCAATGGGTTCCGGAACAGCATCACCGTTCTGATCGTTGAGAAGACAACTACTCAAGAACTAGATCTTCAAGGCAACACCACCGAACTGCAAGTGACTGGCGCAACATTTCCCTAGCTACCGAGCAAGAGGCAATTGCTGCATTGTATCCAAGAAATCCTCCTTGGCGAGAGTCGAACGATCGCAGGGAAGAAGACCAAGATAAACGTCAATGGAGGACCGTCAAAAAATGCCACCTCCTAGACATACAAGCTGTCCGGCTGAACCCCATCGCGGTGGGAGCGACGGACGAAGGAACGACAAACACCGTGCCGAGTCAAGCTGGCAGGGGGCTTGTCATAATGAAGACCCTCCTCGAAACCAGAATAATGACGCTCCGAACAGAGGCTGGCGACAAGCCGGAAACAATCCAGCTGCTCCACCCTCTCCACCAAGTAGCCATCACAACGGCTCTCAAGGAGGCCAAGGAGGGCATTGTGGCGGAGGAGGTGGTGGCAGAAGGCAAAGTTCGGTTCCAAGGCACCACAGCTATAGCGAACAACCGAGACGGCATTCCCTGTCACCAAGTGACACGAGACACCGGATTAAATCCAACATAGAGGCGCGACGCTATGAAAACGACGATATATATGTGGGCCCAAAATGCTTCGGACCACGAATTCGACAAACACACTTCCTAGAAGGATTTGCTATCTCAAGACACATCCAAGCCTATGATGGTGTGCCCGGCCAAATACTTGGCTCTAGGATTTTTTTCCAGGCTTGCTGCATCGCCAAAGGAGGAAACAACTTGGTTGCAACCCGATATCTCCTACTTATGTTGCGGAAGACGACATGATCATGGCTCAATGAACTTCCGGAGAACACCATCCACAACTAGTATGACATGCAAAGCGCGTTCTTTCGGAATTTCAAAGGCACGTATCGGAGACCCTTTATGGTAGGAGACCTACAATGTTGCACCCAGAAAGCCGGAGAAACTTGCCGAGATTACCTCGGATGATGAATCGACACCAAGAACTCCTGTGAAGGAGTAAAGGACCAAACTGCAATTGAAGCTTCCATTGTAGGACACCCAATTGGTTTACTACATCATCGCTTGAAGTGTGACAAGGTCACTGATCTAGGAGAGATGATAGAAACGGAGAGCAAGTATGCAGATGCTGACGACGATGCAGAGGGATTACTGAATGCCCTAGCTGTGCCATGATACATTGCAAATGTATCTATAATTTTTGATGTTCCAAGCTTGGTTTTATCCACTTTCTTGTGTTTTTCCCACACTTTGGAGTACTTTTCATATGATTTCTTGGACTAACCTATTAACAACATCCATAGTGCCAGCTGCCTATTTTCTGCTGTTTTTGGTTCCAGGAAAGTCAGAAAATGAATATTCTCGGAATTGGATGGGACAAAAGCCAAAGTGCATATTTTTTCGGAAGTCATCAGATGCCAGAATACGAGACGGAGAAGGGCCAGAGGGCGGCCACACCACTTGGCCGCGCGGCCAGGCTTGGCCCATGCCAGGGGGTGGTGTTCCAGCCCAGGCACCCCCTCGGCCTCTCCTTCCGCCTATATATTGCCCTCGGGACGAAAACCCTAAGTACCCGATCAAAAATCGATGAAAGAGTCTGTAGCCGCCGTCATCTCCATCCCTAGATCGGGAGGGATCTGAAGCTCTTCCCGGCACCCTGCCGGAGAGGGGAATTCACCCTGGAGGCCTTCTTCATCACCATGCAAGCCTCCGGTGTGATGTGTGAGTAGTTCATCCTTGGACTACAGATCCATGTAGTAGCTAGATGGCTGGTTCTCCTCCTTTGTGCTTTCATGTCTAGCTCTTGTGAGCTTTATTCATGATCAGATCATCTATTTGTAAATCTACATGTTGTGTTTGCGGGGATCCGATGGATATTGAGATGCTATTTCAGATTGATTATTGATTCTATCATGTCTTTGTTATTTGTGATCTTGCATGCTTTCCGTTGTTAGTAGCTATCTTGGCCAAGTAGATGCTAGCAACTCCAAGAGTTAGTATTTATGCTCGATAGTGGGTTCATGCCTCTGGTAATCTGGGGAAGTGACAGAAATCTCTAAGGCACTAGATGTGCTGTTGCTACTAGGGAGAAAACAACAATCCTTTGTTCATAGAACAATCGTATTGTTTACTTTACACGCAGTTCGTAAAGCAATAATCTGTTGCTTGCAACTTAATACTAGAGGGGGTTCGGATGATAACCTGAAGGTGGATTATTAGTCATAGATGTAGTTGGATGGCGGTCTATGTATAATGTTGTAATGCCCAATCAAGTCTCCAAGGAGTCAAGATGATTAGTATATGCATGTATTGCTTTCTCGATGTTTGTCAATTGCACCGCTATAATTTGTTCACCCAGCATGTTATCTATCTTAAGGAGAGCCACCTCTAGTGAACTATGGATCCCGACCCTTTTCTTTACATACAATCTATAAACTGTTTACTGCTTTGTGTTTACTTTCTGCAAACTTTTACTTCTTTCCATTCGATACGTTTAATCCTTTGTTTTCAGCAAAACCCGGTGAGATTGACAACCTCATCGCAAGTTGGGGACAAAGTTCTGTGGTTGTGTTGTGCAGGTCTCCACGTTGCTACTAGCACCGGTAGTGCGCCCTGCCAAAGCTCAGCTAGCAACACCTTTGGGGTGTTTCCTTGCTCCTACTGGTTCGATTAAACCTTGGTTTCATAACTGAGGGAAACTTGTTGCTTTGCTCATCATACCTTCCTCTTGGGCTAACGAGCTCTACATCAATGCACCAACATTTTCCTAGCGCCATTACAGAGCCATCAAGCATTTTTCTGGCGCCGTTGTCGGGGAGTCAAGGACATCTTCACAAGGGGAGTCCCTCATAACCAATCTCTTTACTTTGTGATTTTTGTTTTTCTTAGTTTTCTTTTTGCTTTGTTTGCTTTTTGCTTTGTTTGCTTGTTTCTTATTCAAAAATACAAAAAAAATAGTTTTACTAGGTTTGCTTTCTTATTTGAAAACACAAAAAAATGACTACTCTTGAAAACACTAAGTTGTGTGACTTCACTAGCACCTACAACAATGATTTTATGAGCACACCTATTGCTCCACCTGTGCCTGAAGATACTTTCTTTGAGATAAAACCTGCTTTACTCAATCTTGTTATGAGAGAACAATTTCCTGGTATTAGTAATGAAGAAGATGCTTCCCATCTAAATAACTTTTTTGAACTTTGTGAGATGCAAAAGCATAGGGATGTAGATGGTGATATTATTAAGCTGAAATTATTTCCTTTCTCTTTGAGAGGAAAAGCTAAAGAATGGTTGAATTCCTTAACTAGGAATAGTATTGATTCTTGGACTAAGTGCAAAGATGTTTTCATTGGAAAATACTATCCTCCTTCTAAGATTATATCTATGAGAACTGAAATAATGAAGTTTAAACAACTTGATAATGAGCATGTTGCTCAAGCTTGGGAAAGAATGAAATCTTTGGTTAAGAATTGTCCCACTCATGGACTGACTGCTTGGATGATCATCCAAACTTTTTATGCAGGATTGAACTATTCTTCAAGGAACCTATTGGATTCTGCTGCTGGAGAAACCTTTATGACCATCACTTTGGGTGCTGCAACAAAACTTCTAGACAATATGATGGTTAATTATTCTGAATGGCATACCAAGAGAGTTCCACAAGGTAGGAAAGTAAATTCTGTTGAGGAAACTTCCTCCTTGAGTGATAAGATTGATATTATTATGTATATGCTTGTTAATGGGAAAGCCCATATTGATCCAAATAATGTTCCTTTCGCCTCTTTGGTTGCTCAAGAAGAGCAAGTTGATGTGAACTTCATAAGAAATAATAATTTTGGTAACAATGCTTATGGTAATAACAATTATAGGCCCTACCCTCCTAATAATACTTATGGCTATAATGGTAAACCTGGGTTACCTAGTGAAGGAAGAATTTTGGAAGTTGAAAGAGCCACTAAAAACTTCATGCAAATGCAATATGAGCAAAATAAACTATTTACTAACACTATGGAGGAACTATCTACCATCTTGAAGAACATTAGCCATCAACTTGAGAGTCTAAATAGGGAAATTCCTAGTTCACAACTGAAACTCTCTAATGCTGAAAGAAATATATCATCTTTATCTGAAGCTCAATCTTCTTTGATTAATAAAATGGCTGCTAAACCTGAAACTAATGACAATCCCTTTGCAGCTACTAATGCCATACAAGTAAGAATTGATGAAAATGTTAGACTATTAGCTGAATTACATGCTAAGTGGGAAAGAGAAGATGAAATTACTAGAAACATTAGTGTTTCTACTATTACCACCACTAGTGTTGAGGCTAGTAATAGTTCTACTACTTTAGATGATAAGTATGGTATTGATCTTGATGGTTGCAATATCTCTAAAGTTATTAAGTTCCTACAAAAGCTTTCTAAAAGTCCTAATGCTAGTGCTATGAACATGGCCTTTACAAAACACATTATTGATGCTCTCATAAAGATTAAAGAAGAAAAGATGAAACATAAAGCTTCTATTCCTATAAAACAAGAAGATGGTTGGGAACCCATCATTAATATGAAAGTGCATGACTTTGATTTCAAAGCTTTATGTGATCTTGATAGTAGTGTTTCTATTATGCCTAGAAGGATTTATGATATGCTTGATTTGCCTCCACTTGAAGATTGTTATTTGTATGTCCCACTTGATGATAATGCTAAAAAGAAACTCATGGGGAGTCTTAATGATGTTCTATTATGGTTAACAATGCCTATGTCCCCGTTGATTTCTATGTTTTGGATGTTGAATACAATGCTTCTTGTCCTATTACTTTGGGAAGACCTTTTCTTAGAACTGTTGGTGCCATTATTGATATGAAAGAAGGCACCATTAAATATCAACTCCCACTCAAGAAAGGTATAGAACACTTCCCTAAGAAGAGAGAGAAGATTTCTTTTGCTTCTCCTATGAAAACAAAATTTGGTCTTAATGCTTCTTCATTTGAGAACACTTGATTCTTCTTTGCTTCTTATGCCTAACTTAAAGGCGTTAAAGAAAAGTACTTATTGGGAGATAACCCAAAAGTTTTAGATGAGTCTTGGAAGTTATTACCTCTGTAATAACCTCTCCTTATCCTTTTTATTTGCTTTTTGTGCCAAGAGTAACCTCTAATGAGAGAGAAGTAATGATTGGGAAAGTTGTTGTCCCAAAACAGATTTCTGTGCTTTTCTGAGGCGTGAATTTTTGTGCTTCTGCCCCAGGTTGTTATCTAACTTTCTTTAGCTCAACACTTTTTGATTTGAGCAACAGAAGGTCTTCGAAAAAATTTGTCTTTACCTGCTGGTCTGTTTTGACAGATTTCTGCCATTTTCTGCATTTGCTTCTTGTTGGTTCCTCTTTGAGTTCTTTTGGGGAATTGAGCTTTTTGAGGGAAGTGCTACAGTAGCTAGTGTTCTAATGGAAGTTTATTTGGTGTTAGAACTGAACCTTAAGACTTATTTATCTTGAGTGCACTAATTGTGTGAAGTTTTGTATGAAGGACAATTTTCAGATGTATGGAAGGAATGACTAATGAGATGAAGGATGGACTAAAGCTCAAGCTTGGGGATGCCACGCGTGTCACCCCAAGAAATATCCAAAAAGTACAAGCGTCAAAGCTTGGGGATGCCCAAGGCATCCCCTTCTTCATCAATAGACATCACAGGTTTCTTCCAAACGCTTCATTTTTATTGTTTCATGCACAGTTGTGTTGTTCTTGGAGCGTCTTCTTTTTCGTTTTTGTTTTGGTTTTTCGTTTGCTTTGGTTTGCTTAGTTTGCTGAATAAATTGGTTGGACCCCCTCTTTCATACTTTGGGTTGCAAATAGTTTGGTTTGGTTTGGAAAAGAGTAGGAAAGTTCATGCTTATGTGGTAAAAAGAGCTCGTTTTTGACTGTGGCCTATGCTTTGTCATGCCATGCTTGATATTGTTTTAGCTTTATGCTTAGTATTCTTTGCTGTAGCGTGACTTGTTATAAACAATTGAGATTGCTTAATGTGCCTTGGATGAATCATGCGTTGTTTTAGCATATTAAATCATAGTATAGTGGTATTCTCCTTTGATGCTTTATTTGGGTTGACTTGGTGCATGCTCACACCATGTTATGACTATCTCAAGTCACCATAGCCTTTATGATCCTTTAGTTTTCAACTTTTAGTATCACTTTATGCTTTGATCAATGATGTTTTGTCGCTCTGCATGATTATGGCCATTATTGCTCTCTTAGTTTGTCGCTCCTAGTCTTTTGCTAGCCTCCACAACAAAGTATGAGTTCCACTCATGCATCCAACTCCCTAAAACAAGTTATTCCAAAGAGTCCACCATAACTACCTACTAGCTTATGCTATTCCTAGTATATTCATGCTTTTGTTTACCTTCCAAATTAAACTTGTTATGAGAAAACTAGCGATTAAAGCTCTCACGAACTTGATGGCACACTTTACCCTTTTGCATCTAATAAACTTGAACCATTGGGTCCTTCTTTGTTGCGTATATGCTTGCGCTTTATAAGTTGAAATTAGCAGAACCATGTATCATGGGGAACGCTTTCAACATTGCACTTGTACTTTGTACCCCGTTGATATCATGTTCTTTTGCTTACGGATCCCAACGGTGTGAAATAAAAGTGGAACTTGTAAGATCATGGAGTTTGTATGTGTGTTAGAGAAATGCCTGGGACGCTAGCCTAAGCCATGCCTAATCATGGTGGAAACTTGCAGCATCACCATAATGAGCACTCTATGAAGCATCCTCAATAAAAACCTATGCAAATAGCAAATAAAAAGATCGCTGAGATGCTCATTGTCTGCTTGCCTTGTCATTTTGATTATGGGATAGCTCCTGTATCATGTGCAAGGGGTACCCCGTTGGCGGTTCTATATGATACACATGTACTTACAATGACAAGAGCTTACTTGTTACTAAAGTTGAGTAACATGAGGTTCGGTCTTCGTAAGTAAGGGGCATGAGATTTCGGCTTATAACTTGTCAAGCATATCCTCTTAGTTGTGTGACTTTAACCTTAATCACCTTAAAGATGCTTATGATAGGGGCAATGAGAGCTGAAAGCTATAAGTACCATAATTTTTGGAAGCTCTTTATGAGACTTGAATCCCTACTTCCTTCTATGAAGGCCTTTCTTCCACCATTATATTGAGTCTCCACCTTATACCTTTATGCACCTACTTTGAGAGCATAGTGGCCATTCTTAGTTCTATGTGCATTGTCCCAAGACTTGTTGATTGATGCATACTTTGATATTGTGTGTTTTAAACTATTTGTATCTAGTCACTCTTATGAACTTTGAAGGTGTCCTATGCATTTATGTTTTGCTACTCTATGAGGGACAAGCTGAATACTATTATGCTATGTTTTAGTTATGTGAAACAAACAAACGTCTTGCAAAGCATTGTTATTCATGAATCTTTTGTTTGTGCCTTTTCATGTTGCATCATAGTTTCTTTGTCTTATTGCTAGAACTTTGTCTTTCATGTTATGATTGAAGTACTATGATCCCAGCTTTGAATGTTTTACAAATACATTGATCAAGTCTTTGATGGTGCATGTCACCTCAAAAATTATTCTTTTTTTATCACTTACCTACTTGTAACACCCTCGAATCGGCTCTATGCAAGTTTTAGCCCTTTCTGCCAAACCAGCATAGAAACGATTCAAGGACGCCGACCAGGCACTTTCGTGCGGGTGGAAAACAAAGTAATACCATTACACAACAGTCCTCGATGGGACCCACAGAACAGATATATATACAACAGCGACTCAACGAGTCTAGAATACAGATATACAATACAAAGATCCAAATCACCTTGCAAGCGATAAAGCGTCCGGCTATGGACAAGATGCAAATGGGGCTAAGAGCCCTAAAGAATAACCAATGGCGTCCATAACCCTGCCCAGGCCAAGCCGGAAGGGTAACCCTGCTAACGACGGCGATCTCAAACCTGCTAAAACAAAAGGGGTGCCGACAAAGGGCAAAGGAAAAAGAGGAGCGTCAGTATTGAGGCCAGTACACGGCGAGGCTAGAATTTGGCGGCTCTCGCCTACATAGGTATGGTGGGCTGAAGCGGCAGCGCAGCGACACGAAACAACCTATAGAGGCTCTGTAATACTGGCGGCTATTAGAGAGGGATAAGAAAGACCTATTCGGATCCAAACTGATACTAACACCAAACATACCCATCCTGGTATTCCCCCTCGAGACCAAACGAGGAAGTACAGCCGAGGAAACTCACACGGTTGGCATTTTTATTTAATCTTTCCATGGCAGTTATCGAACTTACTCGTCATCTCAGATGTAAGTCAAATTATAACAGTAAACTTTAGTTATAGTTGTCTATGATCGAGAAACTGTGCTCCAAGTCGTCCATAACCGCGGACACGGCTTTTCGAAATGATTTAACCCTGCAGGGGTGCACCAAAGTATCCACATGCACTTCGACCCTTTTTGCCAGATCAATTAACATACACCCATCGGTATGTCGGCGGGGCCTAAGTCATGACGTTTCCCAGACCCAAAGCAAGTACATGGGGGCCACCCCACTAAGCTACCCGCAACGAAGTCGGTCGGCTCCGGAACGGACCCAGGGTTTGTGTCAATGGTTGTAAACGACTAGGAACCCGAAAAGTGTGACTAGGCTTGTCGATACCGCGAAAACATTCCACATCCTAAACAGTACAAGTGCTCCACGCACAATGTTAAATAAAGCAGTAAAGCATGGCATAAGTACAGAATAGTAATAAAGCCCCAAACTACTTGTGGCCCCCGGTACAATACTTTGAAATCAGGTAGTAAGCCGATGGGGGTGCCCACACACCCCACCTGTGGTAAGCGCGCTCGATCTCGGAACATGTATCAAGAACTCGGGTCCTAGGTGGACACAAGTGGGCGGTTAAAAACCAAATAATTACTATTACCCACCGGTGCCTCTGCATTAATCTATTTCCAGCATTAATTAATAAACTATAATTAGGAACATGATCAGCTCCACCATTAAACATTTGCCAACCTCCCAACAACTGTGGAACATCGACGAAGCGAGGCAACACCTGAGCAAGCAACTACGACGCGCAGGGCCAACTGTCTATCAAGCAACAGGCAATAGGAGGTGTCCAAGGCAATATAACGGCTGCAAGGAATATATCTGGTACGGAACACTAAAGCATCGCGACACGGATAGCAATAGATCAACATGAGGAAATAAAGACTATAAATGCAAAATAGGTAGAAGGAGGAGAGATGCTCGCCTGGGAAAACACTGCCGAAGGATCATATCCAGAGAACTTGTCAATACTCGCATCAACTCATCGGCCTAATCCGCGAAGAAGCAAACACTAGAAGAAACACCGAATGCAATATTTAATACTATGGCAGAAGATCCGGCATGATATGCATGCGAGATGAACAATTTAATATGCGACAGTCGATGATGTCATATTACAAAAATAATGGGGGTCTCGGATAGGGAATCACATTTAGGGTTCGGCGAACTTGGGCTCCGAGGGGTTCGGGGTTCGACAGGTTCGACGGGGGTGGAAACGGCTCGATGGGATCGGTCTCGGACAACGGAAGTAGATCTTGTCGCATCCGGGAAGAAGGACTTGGTTTGGCGTCGGGGGCGCATCAGATTTGCCCTGGTCGGTGTCGATTTTATCATTGCGAAGGTCTTGTCGAGTCCGCATCTCGGGTCGGTCTTGGCATCTGGGATGAAGTACTTGGCGTATCCGAGATGAAGCGCTTGTAGTTCCGTGTGGCGATCTTGGCGTCCGAGCGACGATCTTGTCGCATCTGCGGTCGTCGGGTCATGTCGTCGGTCTTGTCATTTCATAGTGGAGATCTTGTCGTCGGCGCGCTCAGGGTCTCGGGTTCGGCGCCAATGGTTCATCACTGTCAATCTTGGCGTCATCGGGTCATCAACTCCGGGAAGGAGATCTTGGAGCGGCGCCGGGTTCGGTCTTCGGGTATCGTGGGTTCTCGGCATGGTTCTCTCGGCTACTCGTGGATACCGAAATCTTGTCAAAGATCTTGTCAACGGGAGGGGGGGGGCTTGCCGAACACTGTTCTTGGCTTGCGTGGAGGGAACACTTGAGCGACCTCGCTAGCATCTTCTACTAGACCTACACCTGCAGTAACAAAACAGGCAGAGGCAGCCGACGGGGGCCTGCACGGGCAAGTAGAGGCAGAGGCCGGTCTCGGGCAAGGGCGCGGGGGGCCGGCGCAGGCAAGACAGAGGCCAGCAAGGGGCCGCGGCCAGGCGACGGCGGCGGAGGCGACCTGGGCGGCGGAGCACCGTGGGGCGGAGAGAGGCGCTGGCGGCGCTTGCGGTCAAGGAGGGCCAGGCAGTGACGGAGTGGAGGGTGAGGGTGCGGTCGAGGTGGCTCCTGACGGTGGCGAGGCGCGCCTCTGGCCGGAGCAAAGCGGGGACCCGGTGAGGCGGAAGGTGGAGGTCGGCGGCGGCGATACGGAGCTCGGGCCCGGAAGGGGACGCGTCCACCACCGGGGATGGCGAGGGTGGCGGCCCGAGGCGGCGCTCCGAGAGGTGGAGAAGGGGCGTCCGGTGACGGAGGTTGCCGGCGACACGAGGTGGCGGCGCTCCCGCGCATGGAGGAGGCGGTGGTGGGGCTCGGCCCGGATCAAGAGCGGAGGGAGGTGGCGATGTGGGTGTGGATCAGGGTAGGTGAGGACGGGGTGGAGCGAGCGTCGTGGGGGCTGACGAGGAGGTGGCCGCGGGGCGCAGGCGGCCGGCGGGGATCGAGCCGGGGGAGGAAGGAGGCGCAGGTGGGGGCGAGATGTGACGGGGTTGGGGCCGCGTGCAGGAGCGGTGAGCGGGCACGGCAGGTGGGGGAAGTGGTGGGCCAGGAGGCGCGGATTCTGAGGCTGTCGGGGTGGGGCCTAGCAGTGGGGCCGGCAGGTGGCGTGGGGGAAGTGTGCGGACGGGAGGGCGACGCGCGTGACGCGGCTAGCCGGTGGGGAGTTGGAGACGTGGCAGGGGGTGGGAGCGTGGCATGCAGGTGTGTGCGTGTGTTGGTGGGAGTTGGTGGTGTGTGTTGTGTGGAGAGGAGGTGGAGGAAGCGGTGAGGTGGCAGGCTGTGGTTGGCCACAGTGATGTGGAAGGGGCTGGGTAGGATAGGGCTGGTAGGTTATTTGGTAGAAAAGGTTTGGGTGTTTTCTGGGGTAGGTAGAGTTTTTATCTGGAGGTGGCCGGCTGGGCTTTCGGGCCTGGCGGGCTGCCTCCTAAAAAATAATATAAAATTTTATTATTTAAAACGGGGCTTTCGCAAACCGTATTTAGGCAAACCAAAATATTCCGGAGGCCCGGGTTTTAATTTGAAATAAAGACGGGGCGTTTAGAAAACAAAAACCGGACTTTTTGAAAATAGTTTTGTACAAACACATGCAAGATGACATGACGATGCTCAAATGCAAGGTGGCATGATGACATGAGCATGCGGTCATGATGATGCAATGCACAAAAACAACGCGATTTTCTAGTAGTGGTTTTTGCGGGGTGCCACACTACTCGAGGACGAGCAGGAGTTAAGCTTGGGGATGTTGATACATTGCAAATGTATCTATAATTTTTGATGTTCCATGCTTGGTTTTATCCACTTTCTTGTGTTTTTCCCACACTTTGGAGTACTTTTCATATGATTTCTGGGACTAACCAATTAACAAGAGCCACAGTGCCAGCAGCATGTTTTCTGCTGTTTTTGGTTCCAGGAAAGTCAGAAAATGAATATTCTCGGAATTGGACGGGACAAAAGCCAAAGTGCCTATTTTTCCAAAAGTCATCAGATGCCAGAATACGAGACGGAGAAGGGCCAGAGGGCGGCCACACCACCTGGCCGCGCGGCCAGGCTTGGCCCGTGCCAGGGGGTGGTGTGGCCAGCCTAGGCGCCCCTTCGGCCTCTCCTTCCACCTATATATTGCCCTCGAGAAGAAAACCCTCAGTACCCAATCAAAAATCCACGAAAGAGTCTGTAGCCGCTGTCATCTCCATCCCTAGATCGGGAGGGATCTGAAGCTCTTCCCAGCACCCTGCCGGAGAGGGGAATTCACCCTGGAGGCCTTCTTCATCACCATGCAAACCTCCGGTGTGATGCGTGAGTAGTTCATCCTTGGACTACGGATCCATGTAGTAGCTAGATGGCTGGTTCTCCTCCTTTGTGCTTTCATGTCTAGATCTTGTGAGCTGCGTTCATGATCAAGATCATCTATTTGTAATTCTACATGTTGTGTTTGCGGGGATCCGATGGATATTGAGATGCTATTTCAGATTGATTATTGATTCTATCATGTCTTTGTTATTTGTGATCTTGCATGCTTTCCGTTGTTAGTAGCTATCTTGGCCAAGTAGATGCTAGCAACTCCAAGAGTTAGTATTTATGCTCGATAGTGGGTTCATGCCTCTAGTAATCTGGGGAAGTGACAGAAATCTCTAAGGCACTAGATGTGCTGTTGCTACTAGTTAGAAAACAACAATCCTTTGTTCATAGAACAATCGTATTGTTTACTTTACACGCAGTTCGTAAAGCAATAATCTGTTGCTTGCAACTTAATACTAGAGGGGGTTCGGATGATAACCTGAAGGTGGATTATTAGTCATAGATGCAGTTGGATGGCGGTCTATGTATAATGTTGTAATGCGCAATCAAGTCTCAAAGGAGTCAAGATGATTAGTATATGCATGTATTGCTTTCTCGATGTTTGTCAACTGGCCCGCTGTAATTTGTTCACCCAGCATGTTATCTATCTTAAGGAGAGCCACCTCTACTGAACTATGGATCCCGGTCCTTTTTTACATACAATCTATAAACTGTTTACTGCTTTGTGTTTACTTTCTAAAAACTTTTACTTCTTTCCATTTGATACGTTTAATCCTTTGTTTTTAGCAAAACACGGTGAGATTGACAACTCATCGCAAGTTAGGGACAAAGTTCTGTGGTTGTGTTGTGCAGGTCTCCACGTTGCTACTAGCACCGGTAGTGCGCCCTGCCAAAGCTCAGCTAGCAACACCTTTGGGGTGTTTCCTTGCTCCTACTAGTTCTATTAAACCTTGGTTTCATAACTGAGGGAAACTTGCTGATGTGCTCATCATACCTTCCTCTTGGGGTTCCCAATGAGCTCTACATCAACACCGCACCAGCATTTTCCTGGCGCCATCATGGAGGCATCATGCCACAGTCAGCAAAACAACCTATGAAGCAAGCTCAAAAGCGCAAGAACTCCTCGGAAGAAAAACCCAACGTGGAAACGGTAGTGGTCACTGCCACTTTCAGGTCTGGAGGACGAGGAGGGCGCGGCGGTGGCCGCGGACGCGGTCGTAGGACATCGAGAGTCCAGGGTAGAGGAGACCAGCAACCTGGCAAAACCTATTCCTGGGCCGACATTGCTAATAACCCATGTGTCCATCACTTTGATGCTAGTGGGGGCTCGTCTCACACAAACGCCGAGTGTCGTTTCAATGACGACATCAAGAAATACAATACCGCTGGCTACATGGCTAAGCGGAAGAAGGGAAAGAAGAATCTCGAAAAAGAGAAAGAGACCAAGGAAGATTCCGACATGGAGGAAGCTGACCCTTCAAATCCTAAGCCGGAGGGAAAGAAAAACTCCCCAACAAAGAAAGACACTTACGTCACCTTCCTGGGATCTCAACCAGCTAAGGTCAAGAAAGCAGTTCTGCATGAGCTCAACGCAACTGTTCCGGTTATCCCATAATTCCTGGATTGGTCGAAAGTGGCAATCATCTTTGACCGTGCTGATCATTCGCCTAAGTTGCACAGGCGAGGAAAATACGCCTTAGTTGTCAACCTACTTATCGACGGCTATGGTTTCTCCAAGACTCTCATGGACGGCGGTAGCAACATTAATATTCTGTATGTCGAAATGCTACGCCGGATGCGGATCTCGGAGACCTAGCTGAATCACAGCTCTGTGATCTTTCACGGAGTTGTCCCAAGAAGACAAGCAAATTCCATGGGAGAGATCACTTTGGATGTTACCTTTGGAACTCCAAAGAACTATCGGACGGAGGCACTTCCCTTCAAAGTGGTCCCGTTCAAGAGCGTGTATCACGCTATATTTGGACGTCCGGCTTGCTAGGCTTTTATGGCTCGTCCGTGTTACATTTACAATATGATGAAAATTCCAGGTCCCAAAGCCGTGATCACCATCAGGGGAGACCCGAAGAAGGTGCGAGAGTGTCAGGATGGAAATGTCGCCTTTGCTAAAGTCGTGTTGCACGCCTAGGAGTACCAGGAGATCAAGAAGACCATTGATACGTCCGAGATACCCGCAACGAAGAAGGAGGTGACAAAGCCAAATCCGGAGTTCAAGACATCAAAAGAGACGAAGAAGACGTCGTTGAAGGATGATGTCCCCTCCAAGGTGACCCAGATAGGTGTAGGCCTAGATAGCGCATAGGAAAGCGCGCTCGTCAAGTTCCTCCGAGCAAATCAAGATATCTTCGCATGGCAGCCATCTGACATGACCGGAGTACCTAGGGAACTTGCCGAGCACTCTCTAAATGTACACCTGAACACTAAACCCGTCAAACAGTACCTACAATGTTTCGGTGATGAAAAGCGTAAGGCAATAGCTAACTAGCCCGGCTCGAGTTAGCCATATTCATAGAAGAGATCATCCACACTGAGTGGTCGGCCAATCCTGTAATGGTCCCTAAAAAGGACACCACTGATTTAAGGATGTGTGTTGATTATACTGCCTTTAACAAGGCTTGTCCTAAAGATCCGTTCGCTCTGCCTAGAATTGATCAAGTTATCGATTCTACGGTAGGCTTGGAACTCCTATGTTTCCTCGATGCATATTCCAGTTATCACCAAATCCGGATGAAGGAGTCAGACAAAGTCAAAGCTTCATTCATAACCCCCTTCGGAACCTTCTGTTTTGTTACGATGCCCTTTGGGCTCAAGAACGCAGGAGCTACGTACCAGCGCACTATGCAGCATTGCCTCCACGACCAAATCGGACGCAATGTACATGCATATGTGGACGACATTGCGGTGATGTCCAAAAAGAAGGAAACTCTAATTTCCGACTTGGAGGAAACATTTGCCAATCTACGAAAATACAACATAATGCTTAACCCGAAGAAGTGGTTCTTTGGAATACCAGCCGGAAAATTGTTATGTTTTATCGTGTCTCAAAGAGGCATAGAGGTGAACCGGGACAAGATTAAGGCTATACTCAATATTTCTAGACCAACTCGCCTGAAGGATGTTCAAAGACTAGCTGGTTGCATTGATGCGGTCAGTCGGTTTGTAAGGCGGCTCGGTGAAAGAGCCGCACCACTCTACAAGCTCCTAAAAAAGACCAAAAAGTTCGTTTGGACAGGGGAAGCTGAAGCTGCACTACAAGACCTGAAAGCAGTACTCGCATCTGCTCCTATCCTTGCAGCACCGGAACCACGAGAACCGATGTTGCTCTATCTCGCTGCGACAAACAGAGTCGTCAGTGTCGTCATGGTGGTGGAGAGACTAGAGGAAAATCAGGAACACATGGTGCAGCGTCCGACGTATTATCTCAGTGAGGTCCTAACTAAATCAAAGCAGCGGTATCCGCACTATCAAAAGCTGGCTTATGGTGTGTTTTTTGCATCTCGTAAGTTACGACATTATTTTCAGGAACATCCCATTACCATGGTGAGCACAGCTCCCATGAGAGATATAATCAACAACAACGATGCTACAGGACGCGTCGCAAAATAGGGCATAGAGATTTCAGCTTTTGACATTGAGTATAAACCTCGTACATCAATCAAATCCCAAATCCTCGCTGACTTTGTCGCTGATTGGATAGAGAGAACGGAAAATATGACCCTACCAGAGTCGGAATACTGGACCTTACATTTTGATGGGTCTAAAGCGCTCAGAGGCTCGGGGCTGGCATGGTGCTCAAGTCACCCCAAGGAGATAAACCTTTCTATGTATTGCAGATCCACTTCACGACGATGAATAACATTGCCGAGTATGAAGCACTACTGCATGGAATCCTGATTGCTAAGGACATCGACATCCGACGTTTGATGTGTTATAGAGATTCGGATCTTGTTGCCCAACAAGTGTCAGATATCTGTAATGCAAATAAACACATGGCAGCATATAGAGCTGTCGTGGATGAACTATCTAAATCGTTCGAAGGGTTTGAGGTTCAACACATCCCTTGAACAGAAAATGAGGAAGCAGATGCATTATCTCGAATAGGCTCTGCGCAGAAAAAGGTCCCGGATGGCGTTTTTTGGAGCACCTCAAAGTTCCCTCTATAAAAGGAGTAGACAAGGAATATCTGACCAAATCCGACTCACCTTTAGTGGCAGTTCTGACTGTAATTCCCAACTGGACTCAACCCTACCTTGATTACTTAGTAGATGGCAAATTACTCGAAGACGAGGTTCTGAGCCGGCAGATCATCCGACGAGCAAAATCCTATACTATAATTAGTGGTGAGCTCTATAAGCAGAGGGTGTTTGGGGTCTTTCAGCGCCGTGTATCTCCAGAAGAAGGAGTAGAAATCTTACAAGAAATCCACGAAGGTGAGTGTGGTCACCATGCTGCAGCCAAATCTCTAGTGGCACAAGCTTTCTGACACAGTTTTTTCTGGCTTACAGCCAAGGAAGATGCTGAAAGGCTGATCAAGACGTGCAAAGGCTGCCAAAAGTACGCCAAACAAGCTCACGTTTTGGCTGATCAGCTGCAAACAATACCTATAACATAGCCTTTCACGGTCTGGGTCTTGATATGGTAGGACCATTTAAACAGGCTCCAAGTGGATTTACTCATCTCTTAGTGATGGTGGTTAAATTCACAAAATGGATTGAGGCTAAACCCGTCACCAGTTGTGACAGAGCAACAGCCAGAAGATTTGTCGAGAATGTTATAATCCGATATGGTTATCTGCATAACATTATCACGGACAACAGGAGTAACTTTTCTATGGGAGAGGTTGCCGAATTCTGCGGTGAACAAAATATCTGGCTTGACATTGCATCAGTCGCACATGCACAGGCTAATGGACAAGTTGAAAGAGCAAATGGTTTAATCCTGCAAGGCCTAAAACCGAGACTCGAAGCACCACTACGTCGTGCCACGGGGGCTTGGGCAGAGGAATTACCTTCTGTGATATGGAGCTTGAGAACAACTCCAAACAGGTCAACCGGATACACACCTTTCTTCTTGGTCTATGGTGCCGAAGTAGTTCTTCTTAGTGATTTGATTCACACTTCTCCTAGAGTTTCCGCGTATATTGAAGAGGATGCCTAAATTTCTTGACAAAATTATCTCGACTTAGTCGAAGAAGTTCGCGTCGTTGCTGAGATGAGATCAACATCCTATCATCAGAAGTTACACAAGTATATCAGCAGAAGTTACGCAAGTATCATAGCTAGAGAGTCAGAAACCGGTCTTTCAATAAAGGCGATTTGGTTCTCCGGCTTGTGCAGAAAAGAAAGCACAAACTTTCCCTAGTATGGGAAGGCCCATTTTTAGTTAGCCGAGTATTGCACAATGGTTCTTACTATCTAACTGATATGCGGCCGGTCAAAGAAATACCTGCTACTAAGAAAAGAAAGAGAGCTGGAGGCAGTACAAACCTAGAAGAATTAGACAGACCATGGAATATTGCTCAGCTACGTCCCTTTTATTCTTAGTTTATTTTTCTTTGTAAGAATATATGTGTACATGTTCAATGAGAAATAAAGTATTGGTTGCCTCAAAAAAAATTCTAAGAAGTTTTTTACCATCTTATTTTCGAATGATCATGTCACAGTCGAAAATCCCAGAATACTTGAAAGTACTTTATGCTCATGTTTGTTCTGGTTTAGATTTCCGATTCTAAAATTGCTACCTTCGGGTATAAATTTAAATTTCTAGTCTATACTTTGGTTACTTATCTAATTGCCAGATGTGGGCATTTTCCGAGTAGTGAATTGTTGGTACTGGAAGCCAGCTTTGTTTCCGAGTTTAAACTAGTTTAGCAATTGAGCTCCGTTGCTCGGCAAAGTTTCCGTGCTGAAGGTTGGCCGGCTCATGAAAGGGACGAGGCAGAAAGCTAGATAAACGATAAGTATAGACAAAAAACATAAGTGCTTATGTAAACAATTCATGCACGAAAATTATAAAGCCAAAAGTGCTAAATAGATATAGTAAAACTTAGCACTAGCAAAAAGTATTATACTGCTTATTTACAACCCGAATTGTTTTCAGAATAACACATTGTTTTTTCTGATACTCTACAATGCAGGGGGAGAGGTAGGAGCTGCCAGCTCACTGGAGACATCAACCTCGCCTCGATATCTTTCCGAGACGTTCAAATCTGAAACGGTTTGTTCATCATCGAAACCTTCACCAGTTTCTTCGGCGAGCGGAGGCGGCGTCTCTATGCGAGTGAAGAAAGGAGTGTCGTAGTTGGTCAAGTCAGCTACGTGGCACCCATATCTAGCACATGAGTCCATGATTGCTTTGATGTCCTGCTCATGTCTGTCTTCATCCACAATCGAATACCCTATGGTTACTTGCCAGATTTCCATGCTTCCATGGTGGCTCAAAACCATGGTGAGAGCGTTCTGCGCTGCGGTCCGTGCGTAGGACAGGATGAGCTGAGGCATCTCCTTGGCCTCGTCTCGCACTTCAAAGCCAGACATTCTATGCATGTCCAGAACCTTGACAACCTCGCCAATATCCTCCAAAGATTGGTGGAAATTGTGAAGCAGATCACCAACTTGAGTAAGCTGGTTGGTGCGAGACTCGGTAGAGGCAGAATCCAATAAGTTCAGAGGACCTGCGCATATAATGCAAAAGGTTAAACAAATATATCTGAATTCCAAAAGTCGGAAAAGGCAGAAATTCAGAAAGGGGGAAACATACTGAAGATGACATCAACAACTTTGGTCTTCTCTTCACGTAGGCTCTGGAGTTCAGCCCGGAGTGCCTCGGTAATGTCCTTCTCTCTGAACAATTCGTTGCTGAGATCCGATATTTTCTTATCTTGGAGCATAATCTTACGATCGCGCTCTTCGGTAGCCATGGAGGAGGATTCGAGAACTTGAGCAATGCTCTTCTCATGATCCGCTTTGATCTTATGCAGCTCTTGGCGTAAGTTAGCATTTTCCACCTCCAGGGTCTTAAGATTCTCGGCTTCTTCAATCATAGCACATGATTGCTTTTACCAGTGTTGTAGTCAAAAGAACAACAGTTGAATAAAAATTCAACTATGAAATAAAGAGAGCAAGGGTAAGGCTTGAAATGTTTACCTTTAGCCTCATCCCTTGACACCTTTAACTGAGCATTTTCAAGACGGAGAGCTCTGATTTCCCTCCGCTTGTTGCAAATATTCTTCAACAATTCCTGGTTATATGAATTAACTTTCTGTAAGTTAGAATACCCAGAGTCAGAAGTCTACTAAAGACTTGGGCTAATATTTTTACTAATATCAGCACGAGCCTTGGGGGCTACACTAGTTCATTCTTTGGCATCCTAAGGAAGCATCAATCCGGATCATCTATCCAAGTTCATGTTTGGGGGCTAGAGGATATGACATAAAGTAAAGTAAAAAAGTAAGTTGGAATTCTGACTTACATGTTGTTCATGAGTGAGTTTGCTCAAACTCATATTCACCTCCGTGGTAACCTTCTCGGCGAGAGTGAGCGGGATCACTGGTGGTGGTAGAAGCTCGCCAGTTCTCAGTCTCTCGTCATGAAGACGGACTTGTTCAAGAAGTTCGGAGTACTTGACATCCTCAGCTTCTTGTGCTTGTTCTTTGGTAGTAATATTCCGGCTTTCCAAGCATTGCTGGGCTAGCCGTTGGATCTCCTCCACATACTTCCGAGTAATGCCAAGCTTGGCAAGACCCGAATTGTTGAGGAGGTTTTCAGCGAAGACCTCTGCCGAGGATCATTACCCGAAGAGGGTTCACCCTTATCAAAACCCGAGTCACTCATGGTGACGTCAGTTTGTGATCTGTGGATCGCTGGCTCTGCTTGTTGAGCCGGATCTTCTACGACGGTCGGAGATGGAGTAATCTCCGGCGCCGTAGAAGGCTGTGGGGCACGAGTCGGAGGCGTTGTGGTAGGAGAAGTCAAATTAAGTTTTGACTGATGCAGGGGCTTTGACGAGGCTCCCTTCCCTTTGCCCTTGGTGAGATGTCTAGCTCTGAACAGGTAATAGAACAATAATCATTACACTTCATAAAGGATAAGACATAAAATACAAAGACCTTGCAAGGAAAGTTACCTCTTAACAACGGGCACCTCCTTTGTGTCGATAGACATTGTTGGAGCCTTACGCTTCCGAGGAATTGTATCCGGCAGTGGAACCAACTCTCCATCATCCTGAGATAACTCAGGAGGATATCCCTCGATAGGAGCAAGCTCCGACTCGGGGAGGTCAGCAAGCTGAAAAGGAAAATGGAATCTTAGTATTGCAGAACAATGTATAAGATGGACACATAGTTCGAGTTGCTATTGGAAAACTTACTGGTGTCACTGGATCGTCAGTTGTGTGCATGTCCAAAGACAAGTCCGGAATTTTCCTCTCAGCCCGCTGATACGTTGCAAACATATCTATAATTTTTTATGTCCCGTGCTTGTTTTATATCTACTTTCTTATGTTTTGTCCACACTTTGGAGTATTTTTATACACTTTCTGAGACTAACCTATTAACAAGATACCACAGTGCCAGTTCGTTGTTTTCTGCTATTTTTGGTTCCAGAAAAGCCAGATAATGAATATTCTCGGAATTGGACCGGACAAAAGCCAAAGTCGACATTTTACCGGAAGACTCATGGAGCCAGAAGACGAGATGGAGAGGGGCCAGGGGCTGGCCACACCATGTGGTGGCGCGGGCCCCCTGGCTGCACCACCAGGTGGTGTGGGCCCCTGGTCCACCCTCTGACATTGCCCCTTCGCCTATAAGAAGCCTCTCGATGAGAAAAGCCTAAATAATCCAGCCTCCATCCACGAAAAGTTCCACAGCGCCGCCGCCACCAAAGGGGAGATTCAGGGGACAGAAAGTCTCTGTTTCGGCACCCTGTCGGGACGGTGAAGTGCCCCCGAAGCCATCTCCATTGATCTCCACCACCATCTCGATCACCGTTGCTGATTCCCATGATGAGGAGGGAGTAGTTCTCTCTCGAGGCTAAGGGCTCTACCGGTAGCTATGTGTTCATCTCTCTCTCTATGTGTGATCTTATTGAGATCATGAGCTTTGTAATCTATAGATCTATTCTGCTACTCAAGTGCTTTAATGAATCTCTACTTATCCCCACGTGTGTGAAGTTGACAGTGTGCACACCGTGTGGCACTTTGGCTAAGATTACATACATACTTATCATGAGTATAATTTGAGTTGGATGTCTCTATGAAATTGTGGTGTTTGTTGGAACCATCTAGCGCTCAAGGTGATAGTGTGGGGTTATCTAGATGGGGAAAGCGAACTTTGAAGAGTGCTGTTATAGCCCTACCATGGATTAGAGTGTCCGACCGGAGAGTAGTTCATAGTAGTATCATAAAGAGATGATATTTATATGAGAGTGTTCACTAGTGAAAGTATGATCCCTAGGCCTTGTTTCTAAGCATTGAAACACCGTTTGCAACTAGATCTGTTACATGTTTGCTTGCTTCCATCTTTATTTTAGATTGCCTTTAGTCTCTTCCTACCCGTCAATCTCTTTTCTGGCACCGTTACCACTTATAATTATCTATACCACTTGTATTTCACTATCTCTTCCCCGAACTAGTGCACCTATACACCTGACAAGTGTATTGGGTGGGTTGGGGACACAAGAGACTTTTGTATCTTGATTGCAGGGTTGCTTGAGAGGGATACCTTTGACCACTTCCTCCCTGAGTTCGATAAACCTTGGGTAATCCACTTAAGGGAAACTTGATGTTGTTCTACAAACCTCTGCACTTGGAGGCCCAACAACTGTCTACAAGAATAGAAGTGCGTAGACATCACCTGCTCCTTGATCAACCATTTAATCTGGGACTGATATTTGATCCGCCTCTTTGCAAGAAGCATATTGTCCATGAGAGTCAGAGCATCCGTGTCCCAGGAATCTTGGGGCGTGGCGGCGCCGTCGACGAAAGCCGGCAAGGCCGTAGCTTTGCTGGGAGCCGGTCTGTCCTTATGATAAAAGAACGTGGACAACCACCGTTTCACCGACTCACTAGCTTTAATCCGAGGATAGACGCGTTCTCTCCTAACGGAAAAACTAATGGTTCCAGTAATGTATGGATTACCCGCAGTGATAGAATTTCTCCGGATATGAAAATAAAACTGGAAAAGAGTGACACTCGGCCTAATGCCGAGGTACCCCTCGCACAAAGAAGCGTATGCGCTCATCTCTAAGATAGAGTTCGGGGGAAGATGATGGAGATGAACTCCATAGTGATCTATAACCTCAGAAAAGAAGTCTGAGGGAGGGAAACTCAAACCTCTGTCGAGGTGGGTGCCAAAGTGCACCCGCTCGTCGGCGCGAGGAGTGGGAACGGTATGGCCGTAGCCGCTCCGCTAGTCACCGGAACGGAGGAGTCCCTCGTTCTCCACGAGGCGGAGCTTGGCATCGTTGAGGATGCAGAGGATCCAGACCCCGCGGTTGCTCTCCTTCTCTGTTGTCGAAGCCGTCGCTGTCGCGCTGGAAGATGAGGTCGAAGCCATTTTCTCATGGGCACGATGACCTGGGATGGGCGGCGCTGGAGGATTCCGGGGAGGCAGAGGAGCTCTGTTTTCGTGGGAAGTGTTGGGAGAAAGGAAACGGCGCAAATGCTGGTGAAGAGAAGAGATAGAAAATCTCAACCCCTTATATCCTTCGTCCGTGCCAAGATTCGTGCAAATGTGTACAGTAACCGTGATAGGCGTCGTCGAAGGAACGGGGTAACCCCACGCGATGATTACGCCCCTCGATCTCCGCGCACGCATTAAAACGACGCCTTGGTTCCGTAGAAGGCGGACCCACCAACGGTCGTGCTGACGAGAATGTCTATCAGTGACGTGACTTGACCATGACTAGTGTCAGATTATGTCAGAGACCAAGTTCTGGCTTAGTTTGAATTTCAAGCTGGAAACCCGAATAAATATATTCATAGGTTCGACTCATTTGAGACCTGGATCATGTCCTTTCTTTTTGAAGTTTCAGGAACCCTTCAAAATTCTGCAAGCCGAAGATCAAGCTAGGCGATGATGAAATCCGACTCTGGATCTTGGAGGCTTCTGGGGATGCTGCTGGGGATATACTTTCTAGGTATCCTCACCATGCCTCACTGACCAGGGTGGCCTACTTCGGGTTAGATCTTTGCTTCACGAGCGGACCAGTCAGGGAGAAGAGACGGAGTCTAGTCCGGCTACGGGAAGGCCTAGAAGGATTACTGACATAGACATGTAGTGTTACTTGTAGTTCAAGATGTACTCTATAACTGACTCTTAGTCGTAGTCGGATAGGTCTCTACTATAAACCCTAGGCCGGATATCTATATAAGCCGTCCTAGGGAGTGCCTTTAGGGCACCCTCATAATAGTCTACAATCTCAACTCGCACAGGCAAAACCCTTGTAACCCATATTCCGGCACTGCCGTACTACTGAATTGCTAGCAGGAGTAGGATCCGTCCAAAGCCGGCAGATTCGAACCTGGGTAAACTTGTGCGCTCACCGTCCCAGAACACCGTACGTATCACACCCCTCTCTTCCACATGCCCCGAGGACCCCCTCATGGCGTACTTGTCATCAATCCGACGACACCGTGCGTCCATCTAGGTTTTTCCGACGAACACAAAGGCTATCATTGTCTAGATCTTGTTAGTGGTCGTGTCCATGTGTCTGGTCATGTAACTTTTGGTGAAATTTTTTTCCCTTTTCTAAGCGTTAACCTCTCGATCCTAAAACATCCGCACCATCTACTAGTCCCCCTTGTCCAAATATATTTCCCTTCTTTCATCAGCCACCTCCTGCCGTCGCTCCTGCCGCGATAGCAAAAACGCCTGAATTCTTTGCCGCGATAGCCGATCCTGCTGCGCCTTGATGACCCATAAGTATAGGGGGTGTATCGCAGTATTTTCGAGGGAATTGAAACCCAATTTGTTGATTCGACACAAGGGGAGCCAAATAATATTTATAAGCCTTAACAACTAAGTTGTCAATTCAGCTGCACCTGGAAACAATCTTGCTCACAACAGTTTATCAGTAGCAACAATTTTGTAGTAGGAATAGTAAAGTAACAGCAGTAGTAAAAGTAAAGACAACAGTAACAATAGCAGTAAACAGTAGGATTCAAGTGCGGTAGGCATAGGGATGGATGGACGGGCGTTGCATGGACAAGACAATTCATATAGCAATCAGAACATATGGCAATTGCAGATAAATAAGATAACGCATCCAAGTACTAGATAATCCTAGGCATGTGTTCCATATATAGTCATACGTGCTCGTAATGAGAACTTGCACAACATTTTTTGTCCTGCCAGCCTGTTTGTAGCGGGGCCTCAAGGGAACTACTGGCAATTAAGGTGCTCCTTTTAATAGAGCACCGGAGGAAAGCATTAACACTCCGTGAACACATGTGATCCTCACATCAAAGCCATTCCCTCAAGTTATCCCGATTTCTGTCACTTCAGGGCCATTGGTTTTGGACAACAACGTGTGCATACAACTTGCAGGTAAGACCAAAAAATACTATCATAATGAATTAATAACATGTTCATATCTGAAATCATGGCACTCGGTCCCTAGTGACAAGCACTAAGCATAACAAGTCGCAACAAAGTCAAAAAGCACTAATAGTAGATACTAGGCACCATGCCCTAACAATCTGATGCCATTACATGAACGATCTCATCCAATCCTACCATCCCCATAGCCTACAGCGGGGGATTACTCACTCATAGATGGGGGAAACCTGGAAGGTCGATGGAGAAGCGATGGTGGTGATGATGGCGATGATCTCCTCCAATTCCCCGTCCCGGTAAGGTGCCGGAACAGAGTCTCTGGTGCTGTTTCGTGGAATCTGGTGGTGGCGGCGGAGCGGAACTCCTTCTAGAAAAATGTCGACCTCCCCTGAGTTTTTAGGTCAGAAGGCATCTTATATGCGAAGAGGGAGACCGAGGGGGTGTCTGGGGTGACCACCCCCTGGCGCGACCAGGCCCAGCCCGCGCGGCCAGGTGGTGTGGCTAGGCCCTAGCCCCACTACATCTCGTATTCTCGCTCCGTGAGTCTTCTGGTGAAATAGGATTTTTGGCATATTTTTCGGGATTTTTCCTGATAGTTGATTTTCTGCACAAAAACTAGATACCAAGGCAATTCTGCTGAAAACAGCGTCAGTCTGTGTTAGTTGCATCCAAATCACACAAGTTTAGAAGAGAAACAATAGCAAAAGTGTTTAGGAAAGTAGATACGTTTTGGACGTATCAACTCCCCCCAAGCTTAGCTTATTGCTTGTCCTCAAGCAATTCAGGTGAAAACTTAGTGCGATAAAAGAAACTTTCACGAACACATTTGGTTCAAATGATGTATATATTCTCAGCATGTGATCAACTACTTAGACAATTCATAATAAAGAGTATGCAACTAAGTTTACTTAATAGGCATTGCAAGCTATGAAGAGATTCCAACTTAAAAATAATAAGTAGCATGAAGTATAAATATAAGCAACACTACAATGCTCATAACAAGGTATGATAGAGTGGTATCTCGCTTGCCCTTGATTATGAATGCCAAGGCACCTCTGAAGTTCAAGTGAAGACAAGAAGTAAAGATGTCAAAGATACAAGCATCAAAGTCATAACACAAATAATCAAGTAATGAGACAAGCACAAAGAATGACAACTATGCTCTCAAGGAAGTGCTCAAAGAATAGGTGGAGACTCAACAAAGAAATTAAAAAGCTTTTGAATAGTTTGAAAGGCTTCCAAATGCTGAAAGTATGGTACTCGTTAGCTTTGAGCTCTCATTGCCCCTATCATAAGCATCTTTAAATGGTTAAGGTTAAAGTGACACAACTAAGAGGATATGCTTGACAAGTTATAAGCTAAAGTCTCATGCCCCTTACTTACGAGTACCGTGATGGTTCGTAGCATGGAAAACAAAAAAATTCTACCGCAAGAACGAACAAAACCCAGATCTAATCTAGATAAAAGCCAAGATCTAATCTATTAGACATGTGCAACGAGATAGATCTGTACTAACCCTTGTAGATCCGAAAGCGTTACGATATTGGATCTCGTGGTTGATGTAGTCGATCACTTGCCGATCTCAAGATCGAGTGGACGATCCTTCCGGTGCGGCGTTCCGGCAGCGCTTCCGCAGTCGGTCACACGTACGGAGTCGAAGCAGACCTTACTCTCCTCGTTCCAGCGAGCAGCGGAGGTAGTAGATCTTCTCCACGGAATCCCAGCAGCACGACGGCGTGGTGGTGGTGGAGTAGAGAATTCTGCAGGGCTTCGCCTAAGCCTGAGCAGAAGAGAGGAGGAGAGAGGCGGCTAGGATTGGAGTAGTGGAGGAGGGCCAGGGGGTGGCGCCCCCACCCCTCTATTTAAAGGGGGAGGCGCCATGGGGAGGTGGTGTCCTTGTAGGACTCCCCTCTCCCTTGGTCGGCGGATTGGGAGGGGGGAGGAGTCCTCCTCCCCACGACTCCTTGTCTTGCCCCACAAGGACTCCTTGATCCTTTCTTGGTTTTCAAGCAAACTCCAAGAAATCTTCCAGAACCTTCCGGAACATTCCGAAACCTTCTAGAATCCTCATACAAATACTCCGGAACATTTCCTAACTCAGAAAATGATCCCCAATATATGAATCTTATTCTCCGGACAATTCCGGATCTCCTCGTGATGTCCCGGATCCAATCCGAGACTCCGAACAACATTCGGTCTCCAACGCACATTCCATATCTACTTAAAACAACTTCGAACCTTAAGTGTGTCACCCTACGGTTCGTGAATATGTAGACATGACAGAGACACATCTCCTATCAATAACCATCAGCGGGACCTGGAGATCCATAATGGCTCCCACATACTCAACGATGACTTCGTGATCGATCGAACCATTTACATATGAAACCAATTCCCTTTGTCACGCGATACTATACTTATCCGAGGTTTGATCGTCGGTATCTCCATACCTAGTTCTACCTCGTTACTGACAAGTACTCTTTACTCGTTCTGTGATATGTCATCCCTTGTGACCCAGTCACATGCTTGCAAGCTAACTAGATGACATTCCACCGAGAGGGCCCAGAGCATATCTATCCGTCATATGGATGGACAAATCCCAATCTTGGTCCATGCGCTTCAACACATACTTTCAGAATACCCAATGACACCTTTATGACCACCCAGTTACGAAGCGGTGTTTGATGTCATCAAAGTACCCATCCGGTGATGGTGATTAACATAACCTCATGGTCGAAGGATTAGGTTACTATGTATTTTAAAGCTTATAGCAAAAGAACTTAATGACTTGATCTTATGCTATGCTTACTACGGGTGTGTGTCCATCACATCATTCTCCTAATGATATGATCTTGTTATTAACGACATCCAATCATGATCATCCATTAATCAACAAGCTAGTTTAACAAGAGGCTTACTAGGGACTCTTTTATGTTTACAAAACACACAAGTATTAATGTTTCCGATTAATACAATTATAGCATGGGATGTAAACATTTATCATAAACATAAAGATATAATAATAACCACTTTATTATTGCCTCTTGGGCATATCTCCAACAGTCTCCCACTTGCACTAGGGTCAATAATCTAGTTTAAAAAACGTTTGCATTCAACACCTATGGCTTTCTGGTGTTGTATAGACACTATTGCTAGTGGTAAACATAATCTTCGGATCTGACACTTCCAGGTCTGTGTGTATTTGCATGTCCTTGCGTCTCTACGCATTACTCATTCTCCAATGAGATGGCATTGTATAAATTTGGTCCTTTGGTGAGACCTTTAGTTCCTTGGGATTAAATCATGTTGATACAATTGTCGTACAATGTATCTTCATAGTATTATCCCGCTATGAACCACGCCTAGTTTGATAACAACCTACTTAACACAAATTCCCTCCTTTGCTGCTACTATAGCAGTTATATACTTAGCCTTTTGTTGTAGTATCCGTCACAATATCTCAACTTTGGAACTCATCCAAATCCATCATGGAACATCCTTTCCATTATATTGTGCCACCCATGGTCTAAATTGAGATAAATTTAATTTGTATCTTATGACAAAACTAGTATCAATGTAACACTTTACAACGAACTACCTTTAACTATTTGTCCCTTATACATCATATATTCTTAGTTCTTCCAAAGCTCATAAGAATATCTTTACTATTGTCCAATGATCATCTTATGAATCATTCTGGTATATGCTCATAACATTTAGAGCATAGGACATTCTGGATGTGTACATCTCAAAGAATGATTGATCAAAATATTCTTGTGATTTCACCAAGTGTCAAAACACTTGAATCTCGTGTCAACACACTTGAATCTTGATTTAGTCCTTTCTATGCGTCAAGAACCTTTCTTGTTGTTTCCATATTGAACTCATTCAACATCTCATCTATGTACATTTGGCAAAACCATATTAGCGTCTCAATCTATTGATATAGACATTGATGCCTAATTCTTGGGTTATGCCTAAGTCTTTCATCGAAATGAAATTCTTAACCTGTGTCAATAAAAGATACATCATTTCTAATCAACAATATGTCTTTCACATAATGTATTATAAATATGTCTTAGCGCTCCCACTTAATTTCTTGCAAAATGCAAACATCTTCATCGTCTCTGATGAAATTAAACCTTTTAACGGTTTCATCACGGTGAAGATTCCAACTCCGCGATGCTCACTTTAACCATTGAAGTTTTGCATACTCTTTTAGCATCCTTTTAATTTAACAAAACCCTTTGGATCGTGTCATGTACACGTCCTAGGTAACCATTCTATTAGAAGAACTTGTTTTGTTTGTTCAACTACCATATACCAAAATATATGTAGTGGTTGCTACATTAATCTGTTCAGACTAAATATCGCTATGAAAGATCTAATCTTATCATAGTCAATTCCTTCAACACTGTCGTAAACTCTTTCCGACATGTCGACTATTTCATAGATTTGAAACATCCATGTCTATTTCTTTATAGATCCAAACACGACCAATAGGCTTCACGCCTTTCCAGAGGGTCTTCTAAGTTCAGAAACTTGATTTCTCGTGTATGGATCCTATCACGGATTCCATGACTTCTAGTCATTTTATGGAGTCAGGACCCATCATCGCTTCTTTGCATGTAGTCGGTTCATCATTGTCAAAACAATAACGACTTGCTTATCAAATCTTACTATTTGATTCTTACCGACCCACACGGTTCTATAGGAACTCTAATCTCCGAGATCACACCTTTTGTAATCACGAGAGCCATGAGCATTGTGGCCGCCACCGGGACACTTTCCGGCGCTGCGCTACTTAGCACATATAGCTAAGGTTCAACAACCTTATCAAAGTTCTATTGTCCTCCCACTTAACTTTTCACGAAAAATTCCTTCTCAAGAAACTTGACGTTCCAAGCGACAAACTCTTTTGTCCTCGGCGTTATGGAGAAATTCCCAACAAATTCTTTGGAATAACCTACAAAGACGTGCTTATCCGACTTTGGTTGTAAACATTTTACTTATGCATAGTATACCAAAATTTAAGAAAAGACAATTCGGGTTTTTTCCCAAACCATAACTCATATGGTGTCATTTCAACGGATCACGATGGAGCTCTTTTCAGTGTAAAAGCGGTAGTCACTAAAGCTTTAATCTTTAAAATATAATGGCAGTTTTATAAATGACACCTTTGATCTTACCATGTAAAACAAGGTTTCATTACATATCTCGAACACTTCATACTCCTATGGTGTTTTTGGAAATGCAAATCCATGGAACGATTCCTCAAATCTTAGGTGTTTTGCTAAACTTGTAACTCAAACATCTTTCTTTATGATCCAATCATAAACTCTTTTATTTTCTTGTTACAATGATTTTCCACTTCATCTTGAAAGTCTTTGAACATTTTTCAAATGTTTCATACTTCTTCCTTATTGAGTAAGTATATACATATACTCACTCAAATCTTCGAAGAAAGCATATGAAGTTGAAATCCATCGCCCACGACTACACATAATGGACTATATACATCAATATGTACAAATTCTAATCAGTTAGTCATCCGTTTCTCTTTTGGCCTACGAACGGAGTTTTAATTATCTCCAGGAAAGTATCACAAGCGTCATTTGATCCAAATCAAAGACTCCAAAAATCCATCAACATGGAGTTTCTTCATATATCCTTTCAATAATTTAAACGGCGATGTCACTTCGCAAGTGATCTTTCAATCATTTGTCTTGCGACATTTTAGCATTAGTTTTATGGTCGTTATTTCTCCAACCAGACTTGTATATCATCCATCTATTATGGAATACGGTAATTATTTGAACAACCTTTTGTCGTCATAATACCTGATCAAAATAACAATTATTGAAACAAATCTTGAAGGCAAGCTTTGATGTTAACGAGCAACAGAACAACCCTTTGTTTGTTTTCGATGAACATCATCACATATTCTCTTGCTAGTTACTTAGGCCATTGCAGTTCATGAATTGTGTTGTCCTGTATGACACTTCATACCAACCAATTCGGTATCCAATAATGGAGAACCACATTGTTTAACAAGCAAGGAATACAACCATAACATGTATATCTTCTATATGCCTAAGTTGGACATCTCCAACCTTTTATTTTCTGCCAAATATTTTATAGATTCTCTTTCAGCAATTCCTTTTCTTTTAAAAGAATCTATCAACATCAATAGTGATGTCATTCACATGACACATAGTACAAAGTGTGTATAGTCAACTACTAATACCTTTGGACTTGCACTTTGAGGTGGATCACCATCATCAAATGTTTGGTGTTCTTTCAAAAATCCATTCTTTAGTAATCTTTTAGTGTAGTAAACATTTTACTTACATCTTCTATTCATCCTTAGCATGAAAACTTTCATGATCAAGCTGCTATAGCTTATAAAGGTGAATTGCGAGTATAATGTTTCTTTTTCAAAACCTTTTGGAGGATTAGGACGACTAGCGTCTCCAACCTTCACAAATTCTCATCAAATATGAGGACGTATACTCTATCATGTTGTAACCAACACATTGTTTTAGATATCGCAATACCTTTCACATATGATGGTTTCTGAAACATTGCTTTTAGCTCTTAGATAAACTTGATATTAAAAACAATCTTTTGAGTATCAAGAATCATGGAGGCAAACATGATACTTTAGATACTAACATTGGAATTCTTACTCTTGATTTAATACTACTTATTAAACTTCATGGAGTAAATAGATTTTGCTGAAAGTTTGCAATAGGACTTATAAACTTTAAATTGACATTCAAAACAATACGATACCGGTTCGTAAAGTAAATATCCACAATTTCTATAGTTCCACTATCTCAACTATAGCTAAGCGTAAGGTGGTGAACGGATGCCAATGACTACAACAAACTATGCAAATTCACTTTGATTGTGTTTATGATAAATTGAGTTCGACTAATCCAAATTACAAATGAACTCCCACTCAAAACAACATCCCTCGAGTTGTTTTAGTGAGTACACGAACCAAATCCACTACACCAAGTCCGATCATCACGTGAGATGATGTAGTTTTAAAGGCGAACAATCAACATGTTCATCATATCATCCATATGACTCATGCTTTACCTTTCGGTATTCCGTGTTCCGAGACCATGTCTGTACATGCTAGGCTCGTCAAGGTTAACCTTAGTTTCCGCATGTGCAAATCTGGCTTGCACCCGTTGTATGCACACGTAGAGTCTATCACACCCGATCATCACGAGATGCTTCGAAACGACGAGTCTTAGCAACGGTGCCAACTAAGGGTGAACACTTTATTACTTGATATTTAGTGAGAGGGATCATCTTATAATGCTACTGTCGCGATCTAAGCAATACAAGATGCATAAAGGATTAACATCACAGGCAATTCATAATTAGTGTGATATGATATGGCCCTTTCTTCTTGCGCCTTTGATCTCCATCTCCAAAGCACGAACATGATCTCCATCATCACCAGCATTGCGTCAAGGTCAGTGGCGCCGCTTCATGGTTGTCCATCATCACTAGCAACTATTATAACTACTTGTAATAAAGCTATTACAAGATGAATAGACACGCAGGTCTTAACAGAATTAAAGACAACCATTAGGCTCCTGCCGGTTGCCATATTACAACAAGGGTCATTGCATACATCAAATATAATCAGAATCACATGATGGCCATATCACATCGCAAAACCCCTGCAAAAACAAGTTAGACGCCTCTAATTTTCTTTACAAGTTTTACGTGGTTTGGGGCTTTCGAACAATAACGGATCTTACCTACGAAACTGAACCACAACGTTGATACAAGTGCTATCAAGTGCAAAGTGTAAATTGGATCTATACTATGGTGGGAGAGACAGACACCCGCAAAGCCACTTGTGCAAAGCAAGTTACACGTCAAGCGTGGAGCAAGTCTCATGTGCGATGACATGTAAGGTTAGCCCGAGCCGCTTCATCCCACCATGCCGCAAGATGCAAAGTACACAAAGCAAAAGACGGCACGAGCACCAACGCCCACAAAACCATTGTGTTCTACTCGTGCAACAGATCTACGCATAGATAGGGCTCTGATACCACTGATGGGTTCGTAGCATGGAAAACAAAAAAATTCTACCGCAAGAACGAACAAAACCCAGATCTAATCTAGATAAAAGCCAAGATCTAATCTATTAGACATGTGCAACGAGATAGATCTATACTAACCCTTGTAGATCTGAAAGCGTTACGAGATTGGATCTCGTGGTTGATGTAGTCGATCACTTGCCGATCTCAAGATCGAGTGGACGATCCTTCCGGCGCCGCGTTCCGGCAGCGCTTCCGCAGTCGGTCACACATACGGAGTCGAAGCAGACCTTCCTCTCCTCGTTCCAGCGAGTAGCGGAGGTAGTAGATCTTCTCCACGGAATCCCAGCAGCACGACGGCGTGGTGGTGGTGGAGTAGAGAATTCTGCAGGGCATCGCCTAAGCTTGAGTAGAAGAAAGGAGGAGGAGAGAGGCGGCTAGGATTGGAGTAGTGGAGGAGGGCCAGGGGGTGGCGCCCCCACCCCTCTATTTAAAGGGGGGAGGCGCCATGGGGAGGAGGAGTCCTTGTAGGACTCCCCTCTCCCTTGGCCGGCGGATTGGGAGGGGGGAGGAGTCCTCCTCCCCACGACTCCTTGTCTTGCCCCACAAGGACTCCTTGATCCTTTCTTGGTTTTCAAGCAAACTCCAAGAAATCTTCCAGAACCTTCCGGAACATTCTGAAACCTTCTAGAATCCTCATACAAATACTCCGGAACATTTCCTAACTCAGAAAATGATCCCCAATATATGAATCTTATTCTTCGGACAATTCCGGATCTCCTCGTGATGTCCTGGATCCAATCCGAGACTCCGAACAACATTCGGTCTCCAACGCACATTCCATATCTACTTAAAACAACTTCGAACCTTAAGTGTGTCACCTTACGGTTCGTGAATATGTAGACATGACAGAGACACATCTCCTATCAATAACCATCAGCGGGACCTGGAGATCCATAATGGCTCCCACATACTCAACGATGACTTCGTGATCGATAGAACCATTTACATACGAAACCAATTCCCTTTGTCACGCGATACTATACTTATCCGAGGTTTGATCGTCGGTATCTCCATACCTAGTTCTACCTCGTTACTGACAAGTACTCTTTACTCGTTCCGTGATATGTCTTCCCTTGTGACCCAGTCACATGCTTGCAAGCTAACTAGATGACATTCCACCAAGAGGGCCCAGAGCATATCTATCCGTCATATGGATGGACAAATCCCAATCTTGGTCCATGCGCTTCAACACATACTTTCAGAATACCCAATGACACCTTTATGACCACCCAGTTATGAAGCGGTGTTTGATGTCATCAAAGTACCCATCCGGTGATGGTGATTAACATAACCTCATGGTCGAAGGATTAGGTTACTATGTATTTTAAAGCTTATAGCAAACGAACTTAATGACTTGATCTTATGCTATGCTTACTACGGGTGTGTGTCCATCACATCATTCTCCTAATGATATGATCTTGTTATTAACGACATCCAATGTCCATGATCAGGAAACCATGATCATCCATTAATCAACAAGCTAGTTTAACAAGAGGCTTACTAGGGACTCTTTTATGTTTACAAAACACACAAGTATTAATATTTCCGGTTAGTACAATTATAGCATGGGATGTAAACATTTATCATAAACATAAAGATATAATAATAACCACTTTATTATTGCCTCTTGGGCATATCTCCAACATACCGGACCTCATGCTACTCAACTTTAGTCACAAGTAAGCTCTTGTCATTGTAAGTACATATGTATCATAGAGAACCACCAACGGGGTACCCCTTCCACATGATACAGGAGCTATCCCATAATCAAAATGACAAGGCAAGCAGACAATGAGCATCTCAGCGATCTTTTTATTTACTATGTGCATAGATTTTTATTAAGGATGCTACATAGAATGCTCATTATGGTTATGCTACAAGTTTCCACCATGATTAGGCATGGCTTAGGCTAGCGGCACAGGCGTTTCCCTAATGCATATACAAACTCCATGATCTTACAAGTTCCACTTTTATTTCACACCGTCGGGATCCATGAGCAAAAGAACATGATATCAACGGGGTACCAAGTACCCGTGGAATGTTGAAAGCGTTCCCCATGATACATGGTTCTGCTAACTTCAACTTATAAAGCGCAAGCATACACGCAACAAACATGGACGCAATGGTTCAGGTTTATTAAATGCAAGAAAATAAAGTGTGCCATCAAGTTCGTGAGAGCTTTACTAACTAACTTTCTCATAACAAGCAAACATTTTATTCAGAAGAAAACAAGGCATATTGAATATGCACGGAATAGCAAATGATGCTAATAGGCAGATTTGGTGGACACTTTGGCAAAATTGGTTTTGGGGAGTTGGATGCAAGAGTAATGGTTATACTCAACACAAGTGGAGGCTAGCAATAGAGAGGGAGCGACAAACAAGAGAGCAATAACGGTCATAATCATGCTTGCAACAAAACATGACTAATCATGGCATGAAAGTGATTCAAGACCCTCAAGGCAAAATAATTCATCGAGGCTTAACTGATTATTTCAGTCATATGCATGCATGAGAATGTGCCAAGTCAATTCAAATGAAACATTCAGAGGAGGATACCACGGTGTCATACCAGGTTATGAATAGAGTAATGCAAGAAAACATTCATAAGACATGCTACAAACTATTAGCAAGATGGAACTAATCATATGAAATCAAGAACTACTAAGCATCCATAAATAACATACACCCTACACGAACAGACTAAGCATGCCCACAATGATGAGTATATGTACAAAAATAAAAAAAATAGAGTTCGTTACCAGCCTCTTACCACACCTCAAGTTGTCATTAATCCTCATTATTTCCCTTCACTTGTGTGGCTTGAATAATACTATGAAACCAAATCCCACTGAGGACTTCTGAACCCTCTCCCCAAGCTTAGGCTTTTGGCCTAAGTAGGTATCAATCCAGATACGGGTAAGGGTTCCAAGCAGGTGGGTCATTGCAAGAATGATCGTATTTAGGCCTGTGGGAAGAAGAAGAAGCTCCCCAATCATAAGCAGGCTGCTGATATGAATACTCCCCCTCATTCGAGGACTGGACCGAATCATCTGTGACCTCCCTTCTAGTATCCTGTTCCTGCTAGGAGAGCTCTCCCAAATACGTATCAAATTCCTCCTCTATGAGAGACCATCCTACCCTGTTATCAAGGTTAAACAAAACAGGTGCAGTCAAAAGAACAACACGCTCGGACTTGCTCCTTCTCCAAACAGCTTTGAGAAAGGTTATTTCATAAGACAATTCACTCAAACTAGACCACGAGGAAACAAATTTATATTGTATCATGGAATTAAGATCAAGCCTTTCTATGGGAAACTGTAGGTCTAGATGATGAGGCACTAAACCATGCAATGCTAGTAAACAAGAGGCAATGAGGCCTCCACAAATTCCACCTTTCTCGTGGTTAGCAGCGAGACGGAAAGCTATCAAAGCACCCAGGTTGTAAGACCTATCTCGTTTAAGAGTAGCAGAGATGAATGCTAGATCATACGAGGATAACTTATTGGCAGTTTTCCTAGCAAGAACACATTTGGCAATAAAGTAGGCAAAGTAGCGAATGGAGGGGAGATGAATGTTACGGATTTTCCCACTCTCCTTCGAGAAGCTGCTCCCTTGGCAAATTTCTGCGTATAAATCCATGAGTGGTGCAGGTCGCTCTTTAATCCTTCCACATGATCCCCACTGAGGTACCTTAATAGCTGCACAAAAGTCATCGAGAGAAAGGTCGACAACAATATTGTAAATTTTGTAGTGGACCATGGGGTTAGGCAAAGAGTAACTAAATTGAAAGTCATGTATCACAGACATGGTTAGCTTCACAAATTGACAAGGTTCATCTTCCAAAAAGTGATCCAACCCTGCATTAGAAACCAAAGTGTGGAAATCCTGGAGAATTCCTACAGCTCTCATGAATTCAAGGCATGGGTAAATGGAAGGAAAAACTTTCTCCTCTCGGTGAACCTTCATAGCCTCAAGCACCCATAGTTCATGTTGGTTTAGTTGATGCTCATTCATCTTCTATTCTGAAATTTAAACACCTATTAAACAAGTGATTGCAAAGTGAATATAATGAAGGGCACTACTCATCGGGACTTGTAAGAGGCCTAAACATGCATCAAAAATATATCTCTAAGCATCAAACAAGCTTACAAGCTCTCATAACCTGTCACCTACAATAGCAAAATACTCAAGATATAAACCACTAAACACGAATCTACTTGGACAAGCGGAGGAGTCACATACCGGAGAACAAATGCTCCAAATTTCAGCAGCAAAGATGGGCTGAGCAAGGAGATCGAAAAATCGAGGGCAAGCACAACAAGAACGCCATTTCGAGTAATGAACTGGTGTTTACTCGGGAGAGAGAAGAAAGTGGCAAGTGAGAGAGTGAGTGGAGGGCCAGGGGTGGCCCACACCATGGCATGGCGCCACCAGGTGGTGTGCCTGCCTGGTGGGCCCCCTGGTACCTTCCAGGTACTCCTCTGCCCCTTTTTTCACGTAAAAATTTAATATGAATTTTCTAGAATTTTTCGAGACACTTTATTTTTGGGCAATTTTCAGGCATAGATGAATGACTTTCTGACAGAGAAATATTTTTTTGAAATGATTCAATGACAAAACAAGGTTAGAACTATAGAAGTTCTAAGACACTCTAACATGCAAGCAACTAACAACAACAACAAAACTAAACGAAAACAAAACTAAAATGGATATAATAAAAGTAAACTGAGATATTCACGGTGAAAACATTGTTTTGTTCAATGAAATCCTTTTGTTAACAAGGTTGATTAGGTCTTGTTACCAAAACAATTCCATAAGAGACAAAACTTTGTATTCCACTAATGATTATGTTACCTCAACCTTGATAGCAATGGTCCCGATCATAATAGTTTCAAATTTTTCTCTTGGTATGGGACAATATATCTCTCCAACTTGAATGCCCTCAACATGTTCAATTGATTTCAAACCATAAGTCCTTTCAATCTTCTTGGGGAAATAGACAGTATGTTCCTTGTCATTAACATTAAAGGTCACCTTTCCTTGATTACAATTAATAACATCCCCTGCAGTATTAAGAAAAGGTCTCCCAAGAATAATAGACATATTATCATCTTCAGGCATTTCAAGCACAACAAAATCAGTTAATATCAAGCAACTATGAGCCACTTGAGCAGGTACATCCTCACATATACCAATAGGAATAGTAGTAGATTTATCAGCCATTTGCAAAGATATATCAGTTGGTATTAATTTTTCTAGTTGAAGCCTCTTATAGAGAGAGAAAGGCATAACACTAACTCCAGCTCCCAAATCACACAAAGCAGTTCTAACATAACTATTCTTAATAGAGCAAGGGATAGTTGGAATCCCTGGGTCTCCAAGTTTCTTTTGAACCTTACTATTAAAGGAATAATTAGCAAGCAAAGTAGTAATTTCTTCATTATGGATCTTCCTTTTATTCGAGACAATATCCTTCATATACTTTGAGTAAGGAGGCAATTTAATAGCATCAGTCAAAGGAATTTGCAGGAATAAAGGTTTCCTCCACTCATAAAACTTATTATGGTGTTCATCTTCCTTTGACTTGTGTTTCTTATCAGGGAAAGGCATAGGTTTTTGGACCCAAGGTTCTCTTTCACTACCATGTTTCTTAGCAATAAAATCTTCTTTAGTGTATTTAGTATTCTTAGTGTGCTTTTCAGATTCTTTTTCAACTTTTTCTTCATTTGGAGCTTCATTTTCTTCATTACCACTTTTAGTTTCAGCATCAGAGACAGATATACTATTAGGATCTATAGCAGGTTCAGAGGGTTCTACAATGGTTTTATGTTTCTTTTTCCTTTTCTTACGAGTAGAGCCACTATTTTCAGCTTGTTAAGAATCCTGCTCAATTCTTTTGGGATGCCCCTCGGGATATAGAGGATCCTGGGTAGCAGCACCACTTCTAGTACTAATTTCATAAGCATGTTTTTCTTTAGCAACGTTAACTAGCAAGTCTTTTTGCACTTTAATGAGTTGATCTATTTGAGTCTGAACCATTTGAAAGTGTTTAACAATCATTTTAACATCATTAGAGGTTATTTCCACAATATCTTTTAACTCAACAATAGCTCTAGAGTTTTCCATTAGATGATTTTGCACCCTTTTATTAAATTATCTTGCTTAACAATAAAAATATCAAATTCTTCTAAGCATTGATCAAGAGGTTTAGAGTAAGGGATATCACATTCATCAAAGTGTTGGAGAGAGTGTACCTCAATAGTGGATGAGTAGGGAATAGGCTTACATAATTCTTCTATAGGAGGTAAATTCTTGACATCTGCAGCTTTAATTTCTTAGCTTCCTTCATCACTTCATCATTTAATTCTATAACTCCCCTCTTCTTTGATGTTGGAATAGGTACCGGTATAGTTGGTTCAGGTATAATTACTTTAGGTATAGCTGGTTCAGGAGGATTCCAATCCTCATAGTTCTTGCTTATTTTAGCCATTAATTCCTCAGCTTCCTTGGGAGTCCTATTCTTGAAATCACAATCAGCACAACAATCTAGGTATGTCCTAGATTCTTCGGTTAGTCCATTATAAAATATATCAAGAAGCTCATTCTTAGGTAATGGACTTCCAGCCTGTGCATGAATCAAAGCACAAAACCTTGCCCAAGATTCGGGCAATATCTCTTTTTCTCCCTGTTTAAAATCAAAAAGTTCCTGCAAAATAGCATGTCTAACACTAGGAGGAAAATATTTATGTAGGAAAGTACTAATCAAGCAATCAGGGTTATCAATAGATCCAGGAGGTAAATTACTAAACCAAATTTTAGCTTCTCCTTTCAGTGAAAAGGGGAAAATCTTAGCAACAAAGTAAGTACGCATCTTAATATCATCAGAAAACAAGCCACTCATGGTAGAAAGCTCATTCATATATGCTATCGCACTTTCATTCTTAGTCCCACAAAAAGGTTCTTTCTCAACAATAGCTATGTAAGATAGATCAACAGAGAAATCATAATCTTTATCTTTAATGTTTATGGGAGAAGCATCAAACTTAGCAATAGGAGACAATTTGGGTCTAATAGTACGCCTCTCAAGGAGACTCCTAGCAGCTCTCCTATCATGGGTGTTTTTACATTCTTTAATAAATTCATCGGTCATCTCAACATAACCGTCGTCAATATCATAACTCTCACTAAACTCAGGTGAACTAACAGGTGTAGTAGTGTCTTCATTAGGAGTTTTAGTATTTCCAGCTATAGTTCTAGCAATCGTAGCATCTAGGAAAGGACCTAATGAACCACTCTTATCAAGCACGGTAGAAGCAGCATCATAAGTATAAGAATTTTCAGATTCAGCAGTAGTAGCAGTATGCATAGCATGTGTGTGTGGTGGTGTAACGAGCTTACTCATAACAGATGGTGAATCAAGAGCAACAGAGGTGTTTAGAACAGTACCTCTTCTTGTAGTGGATGGTAAAATAGGAACCTTGCCATCACGAGACTTACCCATGATGTATGGATGGCAGTGAACAATAGAGAATCCAAGTGAACTTAATAAATAAAGCTATGCTCCCCGGCAACGGCGCCAGAAAATAGTCTAGATGACCCACAAGTATAGGGGATGTATCGCAGTATTTTCGAGGGAAGTGAAACCCGATTTATTGATTCAACATAAGGGGAACCAAAGAATATTTATAAGCCTTAACAACTGAGTTGTCAATTCAGCTGCACCTAGAAACAATCTTGCTCACAGCAGTTTATCAGTAGGAACAGTTTTGTAGTAGGAATAGTAAAGTAACAGAAGTAGTAAAAGTAAAGACAGCAGTAATAATAGCAGTAAACCATAGGATTCGAGTGCGGTAGGCATAGGGATGGATGGACGGGCATTGCATGGACAAGACAATTCATATAGCAATCAGAACATAGGGCAATTGCAGATAAATAAGATAAAGCATCCAAGTACTAGATAATCCTAGGCATGTGTTCTATATATAGTCATACATGCTCACAATGAGAACTTGCACAACATCTTTTGTCCTGCCAGCCCGTTTGCAGTGGGGCCTCAAGGGAACTACTAGTAATTAAGGTGCTCCTTTTAATAGAGAACCAGAGCAAAGCATTAACACTCCGTGAACACATGTGATCCTCACATCAAAGCCATTCCCTCCGGTTATCTCGATTTCTGTCACTTTGGGGCCATTGGTTTCGGACAACAACGTGTGTATACAACTTGTAGGTAAGACCAAAAACAATACTATCATAATGAATCAATAACATGTTCCGATCTAAAATCATGGCACTCGGGCCCTTGTGACAAGCATTAAGCATAACAAGTCGCAACAAAGTCAAAAAGCACTAATAGTAGATACTAGGCACCATGCCCTAACAATCTGATGCCATTGCATGAACGATCTCATCCAATCCCTACCATCCCCATAGCCTACATCGGGGGATTACTTACTCATAGATAGGGGAAACATGGATGGTCGATGGAGAAGCGATGGTGGTGATGATGGTGATGATCTCCTCCAATTCTCCGTCCCGGCAGGGTGCCAGAACGGAGTCTCTGGTGCTGTTTCGTGGAATCTGGTGGTGGCGGCAAAGCGAAACTCTTTCTGGAAAAACGTCGAACCACCCTGAGTTTTTAGGTCAGAAGGCATCTTATAGGTGAAGAGGGAGACCGAGGGGGTGTCTGGGGCGGCCAGACCACCCCTGGCGCGGCCAGGCCCAGCCCACGCGGCCAGGTGGTGTGGCTGGGCCCCAGCCCCACTCCGTCTCGTATTCTGGCTCCGGGAGTCTTCTCGTGAAATAGGATTTTTGGCATATTTTCCGGGATTTTTCCTGATAGTTGATTTTCTATACAAAAACTAGACACCAAGGCAATTCTGCTGAAAACAACGTCAGTCCGTGTTAGTTGCATCCAAATCACACAAGTTTAGAAGAGAAACAATAGCAAAAGTGTTCGGGAAAGTAGATACGTTTTGGACGTATCATGCCTTCTCCTGCCGCCACCTCTGTCGCGACTGCCGAAACCACCGAAAACTCTGCCACGACAGACTTCCTGCCACCGCCATCCACATCGCCGACTCCCGCGTTCGCTTCTTCCGCTGTGCCGGGCGCGTCTTCCACATCATCATCCTTCCCTCCTCCTCATGCTATTATCGTCCCAGCTCCCACTAATGATCATACCATGTGCACACGTGGCGAATCCAGTTTTCATTTACCTGCTAAATATCGTCTAAATCTCAATGCATCTCTGTCTTCTTCCTCTATTCCCAAATCTTACAAATCATCTCTCCTAGATCCTAATTGGGCCACAGCCATGAAAGATGAATATGATGCTTTCATTCAAAATAATACATGGCAATTAGTTCCTCATCCATCAAACACTAATATAGTTTCCGACAAATGGGTTTTTCAACACAAATTTAATTCTGATGAAAGTCTTGCACGTTATAAAGCTCGATGGCTATGCCGTGGTTACTCTCAGCAACACGGCATCGATTATGATGAGACTTTCTCTCCAGTTTTCAAACCCAGCACTATTCGTATTGTTCTTAGCATCGTCTTTTCTTCTTTTTGGCCCATCCATCAACTCGATGTCAAAAACGCTTTTCTCCGTGGCTCTCTTCAAGAAACAGTTTATTGTTAACAACTTCTTAGCTTCGAAAATTCCTCTTATCCTAATCATGTTTGTCTTCTTCAAAAATCTCTCTATGGTCTAAAACAAGCACCACGGGCTTGGTTTCAACGTTTTTCTACATATGCTCAAAAAATTGGCTTTACTCCTTCTCGTTCTGACTTCTCTCTTCACCTTTCATCATAATACTGACACCGCTTATCTATTTCTCTATGTTGATGATATTATTCTCACAGCTTTCTCACAACACTTTTTCGATCATATTATCTCTCTTCTTCGCAAAGAATTTTCTGTGTCCAATCTAGGTCTTCTTCATCACTTCTTAGGTATTGCTGCCATCCGTGACTCATCTGGTCTTTTTTTATCTCAACGTTAGTACACCCTAGATTTTCTTTCTCGTGCTGGTATGCTTGATTGTCAACCGTCTCGTATTCCTGCTGATACACGTTCAAAACTTTTTGCCGATGGTGATCCCTTTTCTGATCCTTCTCTTTATCGTAGTCTTACCAGCGCCCTCCAATATCTTACTCCTACTCGTCCTGAAATTTCTTTTTTTGTCCAACAAGTTTGCCTTTACATGCATGATCCTCGTGTTCCTCATTTCAACCATGTCAAACGTATTCTTCAGTATCTCAAAGGCACATTAATTTAGGTCTTCATATAAACAAATCCTCTCCTACCTCGTTGACAGCTTACTCTGATGCAGACTGGGCTGGTTGCCCCAATACTCGACGGTCCATATCCGGATTTTGTGTTTTTCTTGGTAATAATTTGGTTTCTTGGTCTTCAAAAAGGCAGGTTACGGTTTCTCGCTCGTTAGCCGAAGCCGAGTATCGCGCTGTGGCTCATGCGGTTGCTGATACGGTTTGGTTGCGCCAGTTGTTGTCGGAGCTGCATTGCCCTATTGAGCAAGCTACTATTGATTACTGTGATAATATTTCAGCTGTTTATATATATCATGAAATCCGGTTCAACACCGTCGTACCAAGCATATAGAGATCGACATTCATTTTGTTCGAGAGAAGGTGGCTCTCGGTCAAGTTCGTGTTCTACATGTGTCTACTTCAACTCAGTTCGCTGATATCTTTACTAAAGGTCTGGCGACTACTCTGTTTCAAGACATTCGTTTCAGTCTTAACGTCGTCAAGCCTACCGTTGACAGTGCGGGGATGTTAGAATACAACTCTTGTTAGGTTTAAGAGTCCTAGTTGGTTTTTTATAGGGCTAGGCCGGTGCACCTAGACCCTCATATATACCTCTTGTAATTGCCACAATATTATTATCGATTATTATTATATACAATTCTACACGTAGCGGTACTGAAGCGTATCAATTCTGTTTGGTGTCCCTATCAGCTAGTATCAATTTTCCGTGTCAGCGTATCAATCATGCATGCATAAAAAGGGCAACGGATCGCCTCAACTTTCCAAGAGTATCAAAGCTAGGTCGTGCGATTTGCTGTCAACTTCAAGTCTTCAACAGCACCTTGGTATAATATGTCCTGCAAGAACAGGTTGATATATGCCTTGGGGGATACTATTGGCAACCACTGCAGCAGCTAGGCTGGTGACATCAAGCAGCCAGTTTTAACCCCAGCTTTGAGTACTTTTGCAAACTGCATTGACGCTTTGGGTCTGTTGGGTTGCAAATATCATCATAGTGAGTATTACTATTTTGAACGGTGATATCTGATATGTAAGCAACCACTGTTTTATCTCTAGGTTTTCCCCACACAGTGCAGTTTTATCAACAGTAGCTACACTGGACCGGTGCTTCTAAAATCATGAACATGTGAACTGATGACCAATAATAGTTTGAAGTTTGAACAGCTGAAGAAATAATGTGTGCTCCTGATCCAAGGAGTGCAAGACTAAAACAACTTTTGCTCCTTTCTTGTCAGCTTCAGATATCGCCCTTATTACAATCAGCAGGTTATTAATTGCTTCCTTCTCCCTAGCCGAGCGCTGCCCCAGGTTCCGCCGCCCGCAACCACTCCGCCTCCACCTTGGCTCCATCACTCGCCTCCATCTCGTATCCAGCAGCACGAAACCAGCAGACCTGCCGATGGGTGGATCCTATTCTTTATGTACCCATTTCTGTGTGCTCAGTGGCAGTGAATTTGAGCAGTTTGTAAGAATTTGCAGATCATTGTATGTGCATTGTTTGTCATGTAGATGAATGTGAGACCAAATTTGTACAAAGTGCATAGTGTTGTTCAGTTTAAAACAACGCAATTCTAGACGACATACAGTATTCTACCATCATCAACTCACAGATCAATGCAAATTTTACAGAGATTAGATAACACTAATGCTGTTCTGAACAAGTATGGCAGCTCAAGTATCATCGATCCAAGGTGCACGATGTTGCTCCAGGGTCACGTGGTTTGTACTACCAAAAGTGACGCGTCACCGGCCCATTCCTTGGGCCATGTGTATTACCGGGTCTCTGATTGAAGAATGGTTTGTGCATGCTCCATTCGTGAGTCGTGACTCGTCCAGGGTGACGTACGATCATCACATATGAAGGCGAACAGAGGTGGCTGTGCCGGGCAAGTAGGAAAGCAGGGTTGATCGACCCAAGGCGCGGACGGCGGTGGCAGTGTCACGACAGCGCGTGTGACACGTACAGATGGAAGAGCAGGGCCGCGCGTGTTGCTGCCAACCTCTATATAAGGCCACACCTAGCTTGATAACGAGAAGCACACACTGCCGGCGCTCACGCTCCACGGTGGCCGGCCGCATCACCGATCACAGAAGGCCAATATTACCACCAAATCATCGGCAAGCCATTGCACATGGCTGCCTTCATCGCTAGCGCGTTCTTATCCCACGTCAATTTTGCGCCCGAATATAGATCCAGAACTCCATCCCGCCTATTCCTCCCCGAAAAACACCTATCCGCCTCCGCGGCGGCTTCCGAATTCTGCTTCCCCAAGTCCCACCTCGCCGCCGGAGACACCCTCCATGGCATCTACCTCCTCTCCTGCTCCCCTACCCTAGACGAGATCGCTGCACTGGCTGGCTATGAACATGTCATCACTGACCTGGAGCACGGCCAGAGCGGCGTCGGGGAGGCTCTCGCCTGCCTCGGCGCCACCCGCACCCCGCCATCATCCGCAACCCCACGGCTTGTCCCGTTTGGGCCAAGAAGGCCCTCGACCTTGGCAGCCGGTATGGGATACCTGCATGATCCCGAGAACATGAAGGTGCAGGACAAACTCAGAGAGGCTGAGATGAAGGTGTTGCAAACTTCCCGTGCTTATTTGGGCGGGTTTGCTATGCCGAATGATCCAACTGAGCAGCCTCACGCAGAGGGGGTACCACATGGTGAGCGGTGCAAAGGACTTCGGACTGTTCCGAACCGAGGCACTGGAGCACCTACGTCAGGACGTTCAGGAAGTTAAACTTTCTCCCAAAATCTCCCTCTCTCGTGTAAAATCCGATGTCTTCCTCTTTTTATACTTATTGTTTGTTAGTTGTGATGGCGGTCGAGCATTCTCCTCAATATGTAAAATCTCCATCTCTCGTGTAAAATCCGATGTCTTCCGCTTTTTATACTTATTTTTTGTTAGTTGTGATGGCGGTCGAGCATTCTCCTCAATATGTAAAATCTCCCTCTCTAGTGTAAAATCCGATGTCTTCCGCTTTTTATACTTATTTTTTGTTAGTTGTGATGGCGGTCGAGCATTCTCCTCAATATGTAAAATCTCCCTCTCTCGTGTAAAATCCGATGTCTTCCGCTTTTTATACTTATTTTTTGTTAGTTGTGATGGCGGTCGAGCATTCTCCTCAATATGTAAAATCTACCTCTCTCGTGTAAAATCAGATGTCTTCCTCTTTTTATACTTATTGTTTGTTAGCTGTGATGGCTGTCGAGCATTCTGCTCAATATGCAAAATCTTCCTCTCTCGTGTAAAATCCGATGTCTTCCTCTTTTTATACTTATTGTTTGTTAGTTGTGATGGCTGTCGAGCATTCTGCTCAATACGTAAGGATTTGTGATGTACTCCTTCTCTTCGAAAATAAGTGTTACAGATTTGTCTAGATACTCTACATGCTTTTAGTGTGGAAATACATGTCTGTCTAGACAAATCCATGACACATATTTCCAAAAAGAGAAAATAGTAATCAAGTGTTCATGCCTGCTTACACGGTCCTAGTTGTTTATTTCTTATCTCTTGTCAGGTTTCAATGGCTTTGAACAATTAAGAGGTAGATCTGATTTCGCCCCGTGCTCCCATCCTTAACTAATACTAAGACGAACACGTCAGCTTCGCCTCACCGCCTGCTTAATGTTGCCACTTATCGCACATCATGGATGCTCTGCTACACTCGAGGGCGATTTGACTTGTAACACAGCCATGCGAGCCAGGTGGCCCTTGCAAATACAAAGGCGGCATCTTAAAAATATTAAATTTGTTCAAGAAACAAATTTATGTTTCAATATACATATAAAAATTATTTCGAGACGCCAAAATATGTTATGTTGCCAAAATAAAACACCGGAGTGAAAATATTGTTCAACTATAATTTATTTACTCTCTCCACTCTTCTGCAGGAGCATCATCGTTCTCCCTAATCGTACACCAAAATTTTATTTTTGTATAAATACTTTAGTAAATCTATGATATCATAGTTTGTGGCACATTATCGAAAATAATCCCGCATTGGTTTCTGTAGTTATAGGTCATCCTAGCCTCACAAACTATTTTATTTGTTTCTACATTGAACATTTTTTATTTTCTATGAACAGTAAGTACATTTATGATGTTATAGTTGGTGGGAGGCAATTTGGAAATAAGTTTCTTACATATGTGAAGCGATCCAACCATTTAATTATTGGATCCTGTGTTTACAGTGTTATTCCCTTGGATCGTGCGACCCCGGATAGTCTGGCTCCACTTGGATGCGTTCGAGTCAGTTTTGTATCAGAGCTCGAGCTTGATCACGAGTGCAGTTGTTGTCGACGGGCTGATCGCTTGATCCATTAGTTGACGAGGGTCATTGAAGGAGGCAGAGGTCGCAAGCGTGCTGATGAATATTGCTTTGTTGTTCGGCCTTTTTGCTTGATCTGCGGTGGGTACCGTTCGGTAAGCCGCCGTCTTACCGTTGGTGAAGATCAAGGAGGTTCTGTCCGCGTGAAGAGCAGCCGCAGCCGGAAATAAATCCTATGAGACCTGGTCTATTGATAGACTCTCTCCTATGGCTGACACGTGTCCATTTTTTCTGTTTTTTCTAGTATTTTTTCATCTGTTAATTACGTTATTTTTCTAACTACAATGCATAAAGGTGGGTCTATCCTTCAAGAATGTGGACCACGTATCGTAGGATTTATTTCCGCCGCAGGCACGCTGCGAGGATCCAGGCGAGCGTGTCCCGCGATCGGCAACAGTCCCAGCGCGCGCGGCCCAATGCCTGTCAGTTTTCCTGCCAGCACTGATCGGTCAATCGGGTAGAGGAGTCTAGGCACGCAACATTTTTCAGTCGATTTCGGTTGGACATTTGCCGCTAGCATGGAAAGTGCACGCGCATGTGGGCGTGGATGTGATTTCTATCGTCCCCCCCCCCCCCCCCCCGCGGGGGCGCGCGCCAGCACCGATCGGTCAATCGGGTAGAGGAGTCCAGGCACGCAACATTTTCCAGTCGATTTCGGTTGGACGTTTGCCGCTAGCATGGAAAGTGCACGCGCATGTGGGCGTGGATGTGATTTCTATCGTCCCCCCCTCCCCCCCGCCGCCGCGCGGGTGGCAGCGTCAAGCTTAGCTCACCGATAGGTTGGCAGATCCGATCGGGAGTTTGAGCAGTAGTTCAGGCAAAGAATAAGGGAAAGGAAACAACGATCGTTCCAGGAAGAAATCCGGCCGAGATTAGACCGGAATATCCGACCTAAATTATACATTAGGATGGGAATGGGTCGACCCGGACCTGGCCTCGGACCTGGCCCCGTGGCCTTGGGGCCAATTTTAGAGACCACGGATCAACCCATTTCAATAAAAGTCAATGGCCTTGTTGGCCCAATGGGTACCCAGGGCCGACCAAAATAATATTAGATTTTTCATAAAAAAGTTTGATAGTTCTAAAATATTGTAACAAAATTACTAGGATATTTTGTAACAAAATTATTAGCATAATCTTTGTTGGATTTTTTAGTCCGTCCATATAATTTCTGGGGAGAGACAACGATTTGTTACATATAGTAGGCATGTCACTTGTTCTCCAGCTAGAGGCGCAAGTGCACACACATATGTACGCTACACAAGCACAAGTTGACTGATTTCTACCAGAAGCTAAGTAAAACTAATGTACGCAAACATAAATAGCTGGGTCATAACTTTTAGAACAAGGCGCCTTCATATTTTGTTCAAATACAGCACAAATGTTGAGAGTTGTGGGTCGGCCCTGCTGACCCAATGGGTCACTCGGTGCCGGCTTCGTTTGACCCAAATCTTGTTGAGGGCCGACCCACGCGACCCATTGGACCTGAATTGTTGGGTCGGGTCGGTGACCCGGCGGGCCGACCCGGCCCATTCCCATCCTGAATTATACCGGATTAACCATCCAGCCCCAAAAAAACGGGCCGTTCCAGAGATATTGCACCATCTGGCTGAAAAAAAATCCGAATTTTGGGTGCAGGGGCGATTCCAGCCCTAAATTTGTTGCTCAAGGAAGTAGAGATTGGTTTTCCGACAAGGGTATACTCAGGTGTATTCAGTTTTTTTTCTAAAAGGTGTATTCAGCTTATTTGGATCCTTGGTGTATAATAATTTGTTCTGTTTATTTTGGATGATATGCATGGTGTTCTTTCAGTTGTATTTGGAGGATGCTTTGTGTCTCAATCAGGTTGTTAGTGTCGAAGACCAAAGAGGTGCCAAGATCAAGTCAAGCTGGTCGAGAGGGAGGATGGGGCATGGAAGACTAGCAATACTTAAAGATGGAGAGCAACGATGTTGCTGATCTAATGCCACATGATGTAGATGACCTTCCGGCATTGAGGACAACACCTTTTGAAAGGGAGAATGATGATGAGGGACGAAGACCGGAATATCTGGTCTAGTCACCTCGGAATATCCGGCCCACCGGATAATCCGGCATGTGCGACCCTGGCTAATCCGGCCCCACTTGGATGCGTCCGAGTCGATTTTGTATCCAACTGGATTCCAACTAGGTTAGGCGTCGGTTTGGGCCTGTCCAACCGACTATTTATATGAGTCATGCGGCTAGGGTTTTAGGTAGCTTTGAGTTGAAAAATAATATAGAACTTCAAGTTCAGGTTATCTCCGTCCCTTAGGAATCGGCGTGTGTGACGGCGTCTCGAACGTTCGTCTAGTTATCCAATAATAAAGGCAAGAGAGACCTTGAATCAATCAAGTGTTGTCGTGCATGCGCGAAGGTCCTTGAACTGTTAAGGGTTGTGGAGCTTGGTTAATCTATTCTGATGAGGTTCGTCGTTCATCGTCGAGTTGCTCGCAAGATTGGTTTCCCCATCTTCAGGTTATGTGAATCGCTCACGTGATTGGGAGGTTTTATCAGATCCATAGGATCAGGAGGAGCACCATGAAAGATCATGCCAAATCCCCGTATAACACAGTTTCGCTGAATAAAAGAGTATCAGTGTGCCACATTATTATAAAGATTGATTCAAGAATATAACTATTACAAAGTTGCTTAGCTCACAGCTAGCTCAAATAACATATCAACAAGCAAACAATAGATAAAAGCTCTATCACGCCACAAGAAACACACCGAGTAGAGATTCACAACCCAAACGATATCCTTACTCGTCCTCAGAATATCCTGCTACATGAAAAGTTACAGCCATGAATGGTCAATACATTCGAATTTTATTGGCAAGATCTCACTTTTATGTGGACACAATTGGCAATCTAACATATACATGCACCTTTGTCTAGTAGAGTTCAGGCTATTTGCATAAAGCATTATTGTCGTGGTGGTGTCATGGCAGATGCCATGGATGGGCTAAAGATGGGGCCAATATGCACTAGAGGAATCCGGGGAGGGATAGTGTGGTGATTCCACACACTGATGCTTTGTATTCACTAGGTTCACAAGGTTTACAATGCTCCTCGAGCTGTATTGGGGAGAGGAGGAAGAAGGAGTTCTCTTACTCTCACCACTAGCTAGCTCCCAGGAACCAACTACCAAATGCCAACTCAAAAAGATCAACCCCTTCTACAGATGCCCTAGCCCCCCTTATAAAGGGGTGGCTAGGTCTCCAATTAGGGCATACGTGGAGGCATATTCCCAAAATAGCAAACCGACCGGATCACTTTTCACCATCGTAAGCCATGCAGAGGCTACGTGAGCCTCTACTACGCTAGCGTCATCCGACACAGGCCGCGTCACCCTTGTCGGCCACGCCTCGGTGGTCCTTCTCTCTGTCCGCTTCGCTCATGCTCCAGCGTACAGTGTCCACCTTTTGACCAGCGAGATACCTTCCTTCTCTTGCAAGCCTGATATAACCCGGATCATGTCTGGTTAATCCGGCCACGCGGGTACCTGCATACAAGTTATAGAGATCCTGCCGGCATACGACATACGTCGGCCGGGACTCAGTTAGGTGGACATCCTCCGGTCCTGGTTACTCCGTGATTCGGCCTGTCTTGAGGTGACCCGGCCATCATTTGCTTTGGCCTTGCCGTACCTCGGCTAACTCAGCCTTTATACCCCCGCGTGACCCTACCCGGGGGTATCCCCCCAACATTAGTCCCCGGAGCTGGTGCGGTCTTAGCAGCTCCAGCTACTAAGGCCACAGCAGGTTCAATTTACCGAGGCTTTTGCTCCCTTTTCCGAGTTACCTCATAGCCCGGATTTCATTAGCTAGCTCTTCCCTTGGCACATTCCGAGTTTTCACTCGCTGGTCGGGTCACCCTTCAGTTATCCGGGTTACCCTTCCTTCTCCCGTACGCTTCCCCACGTCCCACGTGGAGGGTAATCATTATCTTGCCTCATTTTAAGGGCCTGTGCCAGCTACTGCTGCAGTTAATGTCAGGTGTTACTATTGCACACGTCACGTTGTGCTTGTCTCCTGGTTAACTGTATCATCCCGTCGCGTCGTAGGATCTCCTGCTCCATGTGGCCCTGCCTGTGGCTCGCCTCTGATTGGCTGACCCGGTAGATACACGACCACACCGTGTGGCCTCGCCGCACCGCGCGATCCCACTACCCCCGCCGGGGCGTGGTTAAATAGGGGAGGGGCGCGCCCCTTGGTCTTTTTCCCTTCACGCGCCCCTCTGCCTCTTCTTATTCTTCTTCCTCCTAGCGACAACGCCGCCATCATCGCATCTGCTTAGCAGCGTCGCCGCCGCACTGTGCCTTTTCGCATCTGCATCGCTGCCACTCCCGTGCAGCTCCACCGCCACGGGTCCACGCCAGTCCAAGGCACTGCCCCCCACCTCTGATAGGGCCGGTGAGGACAGCGACCTAGACATGACTGAAGAGGAGCTCACCGTCGCGGAAGAGGAGATGGAGGAGGGGGCGGAGAACACAGAGCGCGGCGCCTGGGCTGGTTCCTGGGTGTGCCAGGACGACCTCGACTGGCTCTACCACACGCGCCGCATCCCTGAGGGCGTGGTTGCTCGCCTCGCCTTTGAGGAGCTTTCTCCCTCACCCAATCCGAGTGAGTTCGTCGTGTTCCTCTCCCATTTCCAACGCGGCTTCGGCCTCCCCGTCAGCGATTTCTTCCATGACTTCCTCGATATCTATGAGGTTCAACCACACCATCTCCCGGCGAATGCCATCACATCCCTTTCTTCCTTCGCCTCCACCATAGAAGGGTATGTCGGATTATGGCCCACTAAAGAGCTCTGGATCCGGTTCTTCGGTCTACGAAGAAATGTGATTCCGAATAAACAGCTTGACCTGGAGGACAAACAACTGACGCAATTTGGTGCTGCCTCCATTTCACCTCGGAAACTATCCATCTTCCCCTGGGTCACGGGGCTCGATTCCTACAAGGGCTCGGCCCGAACCTTCTTCTATGTCAGAAACAGCACGGATGAGGATCTAATACGGCTGCGCCCCTATGCTCCGGGTCCTCCTAATCCGGATTTGTGGGACCGGGTTTCCAAGAAACCCACCGTCTTGGTGAACCAAGACCCACCGTCTTGGTGAACCAAGTCAACAAGCGATTCCAGGAGCTGAAGGATTTGGGGCTGCGCAACAAGGACGCGATGATCACTTTCGTCCGCAGCCGGATCTCCCCTCTCTAGAAACGCACACACAAGCTTTGCCATATGAGTTGGCGTCTTGACCCCAACCGGACTTCCTCCTTCGAACTAAACAACACCGAGATATTCCGCCGGGTCAAGGCCCTTTTTACGACCAACAAAGACTTCTCTGCTGACTGGGAGTGGGGGATTGAGCATTATTGCCGGGACAAGCCTCCTGCTGTGGTAAGTCTCGTGATTCGATGTTTTTCCGAGCTATATTTTATGTCGGAGTATGCCGTTTATCTGATCCTTTTGTATTTCTTTCTTAGTTGTTCCTTCAGCAAACCCTCGAAGACGGCCCCGAGCCTTCGCTCAAGTGGGCAAATGATCGTCTTGTCTCGGACGAGGAGGAGCTGGATCAGGAGATGTTCCTGCTGTTCCCAGATGCTACCAAGCGACCCACCGGTAACTTTTGTTCCTTAAGAGATTGACCTGATGATGAAGATGATTCTGATGTTGAGGTGATGGAAGTGTTTACGTTGTACCCCTGTCTTACGCCTTTCTGGCTTTAGCTAACCCGGCTGGGCAGATCCACGAAGATCCTCCTCTCGCCACGGGTGACCCTGTCCCAGCCGCGTCCAAGAAACGAGCAGCTGCTTCTGCTGCTTCCTCCGGACCTGCTAAGACTACCAAGAGGCGAAAGAAGTCCATAGACAAGGCCACCACCAAGCCTCTGACTCAGGTCACGACCCGGAGAGGTCGGAAGCCCAAAGATCCCTTGACCTCTGATGAGTAAGTCACTCTTCTCTCTGTCTAGTTCTCGGCTTCGTGCTTTGCTATTCACATGCTTTTCCTTTGTTATAACTTATTATTCATCACTTGATTCGGCAGGGCGGCGGTGGAGGTTCCTCAGAGCGGCTCGAGCATCTCCTCCTCCTTCCGGCATAGCCCATCTCCCCCTCGTGGCGATGATACACGCCCGCTGAGCCCCGTTCAGGAGGGTTCAGTGGCTGCTCCGGGTTCTAGCCCACCTCGTTTAGAGGAGGGCAACCTTGGAGCAAGGGGAAGTGGCTCTGCCGAGGCAGCGGATGATCCCAGCTCCTCATCGTCTCAGCCGCAACCTGCCACCACCGAAGTACCAACAGCACCCCCGCAAAGACCAGCACCAGCACAAGCATCAGCGCCAACACAAGCACCAGCGCCAGCACCAACAGCAGTAGCACAAGTACCAGTAGCAGAACCAACTCCCTCTGCCTCGTCCGAGTCTTCCAAGATTCAACGAGAAGGCCTAGTTAGCACCAAGGCTGCACCCAAGACCAAGTCCGCAACTCAAACCTCCACCTCACAGCAGCAGCCTAAGGCCAAGAAAACTTTTGACGCCACTAGGGCAGCATCCATCGAGGCTGGACAGCGCACGCTCGCGTCCATGCTTCCGAAGAAAACTCCGCCGAAGAAGGATGTGCCCTCCGAGTCGGCTAGCACGCAACTTGCGTTGCACACCAGCCCTGCTACTGCCCAAGTTGAAAGGAGGGAGGCCCACGCCAAGGGTTTGATCGCGCCCCACATGCTTAGCGGAGAGCGATATCCCCCGGCCCTAATTGAATATGTCAATAACTGGAACAATGCGGAGTTCGTCAATCCCACCGACGATCTTCCGAAGAAATTTGGGCCCGTGGAGTTTAGCGCGCAAATGAACACCGCGGCTAAGGCTATTAACCTCGCCGGCTGGATGATGGAGGTACGCTACTTTGTCTTTTCTTTAGCATGCACGAGTGCTTAGAGATATACTCATTAGTCCCCGAGCCTCCGGGGGAGTAACTTGTTACTCGGCCGGATGCTCCTTAGAGAACTAGCGTAACTCCTTAGTAATTTCGAATATGCACACACTAGAGCTGGGTTAAGTTCCACTTGGCCCAGATCTTGTACACTTCGAATATGCACACACCTAGAGCCGGGTTAAGTTCCACTTGGCCAGGATTTTGTACGCTTCGAATATGCACACACCTAGAGCCGGGTTAAGTTCCACTTGGCCCGGATTTTGTACACTTCGAATATGCACACACCTAAGTCAACTTTGCTTTTCTCAGGTTACCACCAATCGTCGGAGTGCTGAGTTTCAGCACCTCTTGGACACACACAAGGGGTTGCGCTCGAAACATTTTGCACTTCTCGCTGAGTTCGACAAAAGGGGTAAGTTTCCTCTTTGCCTTTTTTCCCATATTTCTTTGTCTTTCCCTACCGTATTAATTTGTCATTCAGACTGCACAGCTAGGGTAGAGGCCGAAAACAAAATCATGAGGAAGAACTTGGATGAGATAAAAGGTAACTAGGTTTGGCTAATCTCCTTCTGCGCTCTTTCTCCTTTTCTTCTTGGCTCGGCAGATATTCATACCTCGGCTTTGCCGGGTCAACAAACTATTTCAGCATCTCTTGAAGATAGTGAGCCCGTGCCTGATATGATGCTGCATTTTCTCAAAAAAGCAGGGCAGCATCAGGCCGAACTCAAGAAGAAGGATGATGAGCTCGCCTAACTCCGAGCCAAAGACGATGAAATTGCCAAACTCAAGGCTGAAATGAAAAAGCTCAAGGCGCTCCATAAGGCTGAGATGGACAAGGCTGGCCAAGATTTCAGTGAGGAGCAAGAGCGCCTCAATCTCCAACTTGCAAAGGATCGAGAACTGCTGAAGGAGGCTGACGTCAAGCTTGAGTCAGCAAACGCTGAACTTGAGCAGCTCCAGACGAGACGTGATAATTGCACGAAGGAGCTGACTCGGATCCATAGCCACGTCTCCCGTAAACTCCTTTCCTTAAGCTGACGTGAATTTCTCCGGGTTAGGTTCTTTTACTTATTTTACTTGTTTTGTCTGCAGATAAATTCCCAGAGGGCGATGCCATTGCATCAAATTCTGTTATCAAGTTCCGCCAGCAGAGAGGTACTCCATCTGGTCCTGGCTCCATTCCTCTTGACCTGGAGGATCTGATAGTCAGCCTACTCCTGAGTTGAAATCATGAAGAACTATGGTTCGGGTCTCCTAGATTCATCTGTCCGGATCTTCTGTGCCCTCTGGCCTGATGAGGATGTTCCGGAGGGATCCATAGCTCTGATTGCCAAGTTAATGGAGTGCGAGACCCAGCTTGACCTCTAGAGGGAATCCACCGCATGTGCCGGAGCTGAAACTATCCTCCACTTTGTTCTCTCATGGTATGAAAAGTTGGACCTAAAGCTTCTCGAGCACCTGCGCACCGGATCAAAGTGGTCAACTAACCCGGATTGGGTAGCTCGGCGCAAGGCTTGCGCTCACAACCTCATCCAGTTTGTCCCCGTCCATCAATGGAATGAAGGACCAAGCTTCCTTGACGCTGTTGACGACGAATATGTCAAAGATGGCTCGAGCGACGATGAAGGGGATGAAGCTTCGGATATTGAAGAAAATGAAGACGATGAAGCTGAGGCCAGAGTTCCACCTGCTGCTGCTCCTTGAGCGTAAAAAACACTTTGAATTTTATCAGATCCCCGGTATGCCAGGTGCAGATGTATTGAGTACACAGATCATATTTTGCTACTAAGTTTCTTATGCCGGATTAACTTGGGCGTAGTCCCCGAGTTTCATTTTCTTGTTTCTCCAATTTCCTAGCTCGGCTCGTGTCTACCTTGATTCGGTTTTGTGACTTACGAGACCGAGTTTCAAAAATTGACTTAACAATACTTGGAAACTTTAGGATTAGCTCAAAACAATTCAGCATGGTAAAGGTAAAATAAAACATGGGGTTAGTCCGAACAATAAACGTCGGCTCGATTACGTTCCTTTCCTTAGTCGTTTTTCATGTGCTGCGCATTTCCAAACTTGTTCTCTTGCTTGCCATGAAGCCAATTCTTGTTGGACAGCAGCAAGTCGAAGAGTTGAGTTTTTGGTGCTCACACACTACTAATCCGGCTTAGGTAGAAGCAACTTAAGCCAGCTGACATAAAAATAAATAAATAACACAAAGGACGAATAATATTACTAAGGTAGTCCCCGAGTTACTGCTCGAGGTGCCAAGATTTGATTGATAAACTCATTTCCGGCATACATACCGACATATGCGACTCGGATACACACACTTCTTTGTTAAGTGTAGAATGGACGAAGTAGAGCTACATTCCATGGACATTTAGATTCCTCGCCGGACCTGTCCGCCTTGCTCTTCTCCTGTGGCTTTGCATCGATGAGATAATAAGAATCATTGTGCAATGCTTTGCTTACAATGAAAGGCCCTTCCCATGGGGGGGATAACTTATGCAGGCCAGCAGTACGTTGTACCAGCCGGAGTACCAGATCACCTTCCCGGAAAACTCGGGGGTTTACTTTCCGGCTATGATAGCGTCGGATATTTTGCTGATATATGGAGGATCTAGACAATGCCAATTCTCTCGCTTCTTCCAGCAGATCAACATCATTTTGCCGGGCTTCTCGCACTTCGGCTTATGTGTATAGGGTTGATACATTGCAAATGTATCTATAATTTTTGATGTTCCATGCTTGGTTTTATCTACTTTCTTATGTTTTGTCCACATTTTGGAGTACTTTTCATATGATTTCTTGGACTAACCTATTAACAAGAGCCACAGTGCCAGTTGCCTGTTTTCTGCTGTTTTTGGTTCCAGGAAAGTCAGAAAATCAATATTCTCGGAATTGGACGGAACAAAAGCCAAAGTTGATATTTTCTCGGAAGATTCACGGAGCCAGAAGGAGAGTCGGAGAGGGGCCACAGGGTGGCCACACCATCCCATGGCGCGGGTCCCCCCAGGTCGCGCCAGGGCATGGTGTGGGCCCCCTGGCCGCCCACCGACCTTTCCTTCTGGCCTATAAGAAGCCTCCCGAGGCATAAACCCTAAATAATCAAGCCTCTAGCCACGGAAAGTTCCGCAGCACCGCCGCCACCGAAGGGGAGATTCAGGGGACAGAAAGTCTCTGTTCCGGCACCCTGCCGGGACGAGGAAGTGCCCCCGGGGCCACCTCCATCGATCTCTACCACCATCTCCATCACCATTGTTGATTCCCATGATGAGGAAGGAGTAGTTCTCTCTCGAGGCTAAAGGTTCTACCGGTAGCTATGTGTTCATCTCTCTCTCTATGCATGATCATATTGTGATCATGAGCTTGTAATCAAATAGATCTACCTTGCTACTCAAGTGCTTTATTAGATCTCTGCTCTCCCCATGTGTGTGAAAGTGACAGCGTGCACACCATGGTGGCACTTAGGCTAGAGATTTCAAATACTTGTTATGAGTTATATTTGGAGTTGGATGTCTTTATGAAATTGTGGTGTTTGTTGGACTCATCTAGTGCTCAAGGTGACAATGTGGGGTTTTCTAGATGGGAAAGGCTTACTTTGAGGAGTGTTGTTATAGCCCTACCATCGATTACAGTGTCCAACCGGAGAGTAGTTAAGAGTAGTATCATGAAGATAATATATTTATGAGAGAGTGTTCACTAGTGAAAGTATGATCCCTAGGCCTTGTTTCTTAGCATTGATACACCGTTTGCTACTAGATCTGTTACATGTTTGCTTGCTTCCATCTTTATTTCAGTTTGCATTTAGTCTCTTCCACGCCATCAAGCTATCTTCTATCACCGCTACCACTTATAATTATCCATACCACTTGTATTTCACTATCTCTTCGCCGAACTAGTGCACCTATACACCTGACAAGTGTATTGGGTGTGTTGGGGACACAAGAGACTTGTTGTATCTTGATTGCAGGGTTGCTTGAGAGGGAATACCTTTGACCACTTCCTCCCTGAGTTCGATAAACCTTGGGTGATCCACTTAAGGGAAAACTTGCTGCTGTTCTACAAACCTCTGCACTTGGAGGCCCAACAACTGTCTACAAGAATAGAAGTGCGTAGACATCAAGCTATTTTCTGGCGCCGTTGCCGGGGAGGAAAGGTAAAAGGTATTCACACTGAATCATTAAAGAAGAAGAACCTCCCACGGCAAACGCCTATTTTCTGGCGCCGTTGCCGGGGAGGTAAGGTAAAAGGTACTCACATCCTCCAGTGTGAGTGCTCGAAGTTATTTCCTTTAGATTCTACAATTTTGTCTTTTTGTTTCTTGTTTTCACTAGTTAGGCTTAATGGAAAACAACAAAAAAATAGAGAGCTTTATAGTATTTATCTTGAGTTAGGACATGAAGTATTTGAAGAGAAAATTAAAAAAACCTATGGAACTTTATTTGCATGCTAATAGAAATGTTGTTAGTATGAATTCTTTGGACACTATTATTGCTAATGCTATGGAAAAGTCTAAGCTTGGGGAAGCTAGTTTTTATGAAAATGATCTTTTTAGTTCCCCAGCTTTGGAAGATAGCTATTTTGTTGCTTATGATGATACCAAACCTCCAATATATGATGATTACAATGATGAATATGATATTTTCTGTCCACCTACTATTGAGGAGGAAATTAATTATGATTACAATATGCCTCCTATTTTTGATGATTATGGTGATGAGAATGATAGCTATTTTGTTGAATTTTCTCCCACTACTACTAATAAGAATGACTATGTTTATGTGGGGAGTAGTAATACTTTTATGCATGTGGCTCATGATAAGAATGTTTTATGTGATAGTTATATTGTTAATTTTATTCATGATGCTACTGAAAGTTATTATGAGAGAGGGAAACATGGTTTTATGTGTCTCAACAATATTAAGTTTCCCCTCTTTATGTTGAAAGTCTTGAAGTTGCACTTGTTTTGCTTTCCTATGCTTGTTGCTTTGTGCTTTCATCACTTGTTTCTTTACAAGATTCCTATGCATAGGAAGTGGGTTAGACTTACATGTGTTTTGAATTTGCTTCTTGATGCTCTCTTTTACTTCAATTCATATTTCTTATGAGAGCATCTTCTCAAATTATCATGCCTAACTTAAAGGCGTTAAAGAAAAGTACTTATTGGGAGATAACCCAAAAGTTTTAGATGAGTCTTGGAAGTTATTACTTCAGTAGTAACCGCTCCTTATCCTTTTTATTTGCTTTTTGTGCCAAGAGTAACCTCTAATGAGAGAGAAGTATCATGAAGATAATATATTTATGAGAGAGTGTTCACTAGTGAAAGTATGATCCCTAGGCCTTGTTTCTTAGCATTGATACACCATTTGCTACTAGATTTGTTACATGTTTGCTTGCTTCCATCTTTATTTCAGTTTGCATTTAGTCTCTTCCACGCCATCAAGCTATCTTCTATCACCGTTACCACTTATAATTATCCATACCACTTGCATTTCACTATCTCTTCGCCGAACTAGTGCACCTATACACCTGACAAGTTTATTGGGTGTGTTGGGGACACAAGAGACTTCTTGTATCTTGATTGCAGGGTTGCTTGAGAGGGAATACCTTTGACCACTTCCTCCCTGAGTTCGATAAACCTTGGGTGATCCACTTAAGGGAAAACTTGCTACTGTTCTACAAACCTCTGCACTTGGAGGCCCAACAACTGTCTACAAGAATAGAAGTGCGTAGACATCAAGGGTGACCCTAGGAAAATCATGCTCTATGTCGGCTGGTAATACAGCTTCTTCCCCATATACCAGAAAAAATGGCGTATAGCCCGTAGATCGATTAGGAGTTGTTCTTAAACTCCACAGTACCACTAGTAGTTCTTCTATCCAGCACCCCCATGATCTTTGCAGCGGCTCAATGAGCCGGGGTTTTATCCTGGATAACACTAATCCATTGGATCTCTCCACTTGTCCATTCAATGCGGGGTGGGCTACCGAGGCAACGTCCAGCCGGATCTTCTTATCTCGGCAGAATCGCGCAAATACTCCTTCAGCAAAATTGGTGCCATTATCTGTTATGATATTGTGAGGATAACCATATCTCAAAATGTTATCTTTGAGGAATGTCACGGCTGTAGCTCCATCACATTTTCTTATCGGCTTCACCTTAATCCACTTCATAAACTTGTCCACCATAACCAAGATATGGGTCATATTTCCTCTTGCCGGTTTAAATGGGCCAACCATATCCAAACACCATACGGCAAATGGCCATGTAATTGGTATGGTCTTGAGCTCCGACATTGGCATGTGTGTCTTGGTAGCATACCTCTGACAACCATTGCATTTTCTTACCAGATCCTCTGCTTGTTCTGAGGCACTTGGCTAGTAAAACCCATGCCGGAAAGCTTTTGCTACCAAGGCTCTGGATGAGGCGTGATGCCCACATTCCCCTTGATGTATATCTCGGAGGATGTCAAGCCCTTCTTCCAGGTCAACGCATCGTTGGAGGACATTTGTGACACTTCTTTTGTATAGCTCGGAATTGATGATCGTGTATGCCTTTGCCCTCCTCTAAGTTTGCCTTGAAAGCACTTCTTTGCTGGGCAAAGTTCCATCTTTCAGGAATTGGAATATGGGCACTGCCCAAGCTGGTATGGCTCGCACCGGGAACACTTCCTCGTCAATTTCCATTCGATCCACCGGCATAACCTCAGCCGGATCACGCTGCGCAGTCCTTGGGTCTTGCGAAACAGTCCCTAGGTTTGTCGAAGCAGTCCCCGAGTTTGCTGAAGCAGTCCCCGAGTTTCGTGAACCACTTCCCACATCAATGTCCATGGGCACAACTTCCGATTCCGGATTTGCCGGGATATAAATTGACTCGGACTCTGGGGATGGCCTAATAGATGGTTTTCTGAGGTGCTCTAGTGCTCCCCCTGGCGGGATTGCTTGTCGGGTTGATCCGAGTTTTGACAGTACGTCGGCTGCCTCATTTTCCAGCCGGGGTACGTGGTGAAATTCGCATCCCTCAAAGTATCGTGATATCTTCTGCACATGAAATCTGTACAATGCCATATTTTCATCCAAAGCATCTTAATGCCCTGAGACTTGCTAGACTACCAGATCGGAGTCACCAAAGCACTGGATCCGGTGTATTCCAATTTCCTTTGCCACTTTGAGCCCATGCACAAGCGCTTCATATTCTGCAACATTGTTTGATGTTGCGAAGTGGATCTGTAGCACGTATTTCAGTTGGTCCTTCTTGGGCGAGGTAAGCACAATTCCGACGCCTAATCCAGTTTTTGTGTTTGATCCGTCAAAGTGCATTCTCCAGTAGTTCGGATCTGGCAACGGTGGCTCATATTGCACCTCGGCCCAATCCACAAAAAAGTCGGCCACAGCCTGAGACTTGATCGCTTCTCTCCTGTCATATTGTGGAGCATAAGGGGCTAGCTCAATTGGCCATATTGCAATCCAGCCACTTGCATCCTTATTGCTCATTATCTCAGATATGGGGGCTTCACATATTACTTTGATGGGGTGCTCTTCAAAATAATGCTTTAGCTTCTTGGCCGCCATATACACACCATATGCCATCTTCTAATAGTGAGGATAGTTTTGCTTTGAAGCTGATAATACCTCGCTCAGATAATATACTGGCATTTGCACTGACTTACCCTCCTCGTCTCGCTCCACCACAATTACTGCACTTACAACTCGGTCGGTTGCGGCTATGTAGAGCAACATTGGCTCCTTTGATAGTGGAGAGGCTAACACTGGTGCAGTGGCTAACATTTTCTTTAATTAGATAAAGGCTTCATTGGCCTGTGGCATCCAAATGAACTTGTCCGACTTTTTCATAAGTTGATAGAGAGGCAGTGCCTTTTCTCCCAACCGACATACAAACCGACTTAAGGATGCTAGGCAACCAGTGAACTTCTGGACATCGTTAATACACTTCGGAAATTCCATTCGCTCAATGGCCCAGATTTTAGTTGGGTTAACTTCGATACCTCGGCTGGAGACAAGAAATCCGAGTAATTTTCCAGCCGGGACACCGAAGGTACATTTCTCCGGGTTAAGCTTTATTCGGAACCTCCTTAGGTTCGCGAACGTTTGCCGGATATCATCAAGGAGCGTTTTGCTTTCCTTGGTTTTTATCACCACATCATCTACATACACTTGCACGTTCCGACCAATCTGATCATGTAAACATTTTTGCATACATCTTTGGTATGTTTCCCCTGCATTACGTAAACCAAAAGGCATGGTGCGATAGCAATAAGCCCCGTAAGGGGTAATAAACGCAGTCTTTATTTGATCATTCGGGTTCAGAGGTATCTGGTGGAAACCAGAATATGCATCTATGAATGACAACAGTTCACACCCGGCAGTAGAATCTATGACTTGATCTATCCTTGGCAGTGGGAATGGATCTTTTGGGCACGCCTTATTCAGGTTCATGTAATCAATGCACATACGCCAAACCACTGCCACATTCGGATCATCTTTCTTCTTTTCCACTAGCATCGGATTAGATAGCCAATCCAGGTAAAGCACTTCCATGATAAACCCAGCTGCTAGGAGCCGAGCTATCTCATCTCCAATGACTTTTCTCCTATCTTCGACGAAGCGGCGGAGAGGTTGCTTCACCGGCTTTGCTTCGGGTCTCACATTCAAAGAGTGCTCGACCAACTCTCTCGGAACACCTTGCAAGTCCTGTGTGGACCAAGCAAAGATATCTCGATTCTCACGGAGGAAGTTGACGAGCTCGCTTTCCTATTTGTCGTTTAACCCGGCTCCAATCGTTACAGTGCGCTCTGGGAACAGATCATCAACAGGCACTTTCTTGGTATCCTTTGTTGCTTGAAACGAGACACTTCCATGCGGGTTACTCAGTGCCAGCATATACTGCTGCGTGGACTGAGCCAATGCCACCACCTACTGGATCTTTCTTTTTTCTTGTGCGATCACGAGTGACTCGGCCAGGTTAGACCCGGCTGACGCACACTCAATGGAACATCGGAAATCTCCAGCTATGGTAATTACCCCATTTGGCCCAGGCAGTTTCATCTTCAAGTAACTGATGTGAGTACTTGCCATGAATTTGTTCAGGGCTGGCCCGCCGAGTAACGCATGATATGCGCTCTCCAAATTGACAACCTCGAACTCCAAATTCTCAGTTTGGCAGTTATCTCTTGTACCGAACAATACGTCAACCCAGACTTTGCCAATGGGTTCACAAGAAATGCCTGGCACAATGCCATGGAAAGTTGTCCTCGTAGCTTGGAGCATGTTCTCCGAGATACCCAACTTGCGCATTGTGTCCACATACATGATATTAATGCTGCTGCCATTATCGATCAGTACCTTAGAGAATCTCACATTGATATTTGGCCCAATGAACGTTGGGTCCAGCACGAGCACATACGAACCAGGACTTGGCATGAGCTTAGGATGGTCTTTGATACTCCAGGTAATTTCCTGATCTGACCAAGCCATATACCTCGTCACTGCTGGCATAACTGCATTCACCTCCATATGTCGAGGTTGCAAGATCTTTCTATCTATTTCCTCCGTGGTAAACACGCAGTAACTTTGGTGATGCTCTCTGTATTCGTTTCTCCCCTCATTGCCAGGATATCTTTGATTTGGTGATGTTGGTTTTCCACCTGATGCACTTCATCCCTTCTCTCATGGTTTTCATACCTCGGCGGAGGTGGTGGCAACATTAACTGTTGCGTGTTTGCTTCGGAGAGCAATTGCTGCCGGAGTAGCTCCTGCCAAGGCTGATCGTTCCGAGGTGCCGGAGCATTCCCCGAACCACTTTGTTCTATCTTCCTCATCCACTCACATTGTCGTGTTGTATGACCCGCTGGGTTACTCAGATTTGGCGTGTGAAATTTGCACGGCTGATCCAGCATTGCCTCATACGTATACCTTGGCCGGTCTTTCTTTTCTTGCCACTGTTTCTTTTGTTCGGGCGTCCAAGTTTTCTTGCCATCATTCCTCGGAGTCCATTGTTGCCCTCCAGTTTTCTGACGCTGATTACTCCCTGCTCCGGGTTGGTCTTGATTTACCGCAGCAACTTGTTGCGAACTGTAACGGTAATCCGGTCTATCATCTCTTCTCTTACCCCGATAATCATTTCGCCGGGATGATCCGGATCCATCTCGCTGGTAGTACTCCTTACTTGACTCGTTTGCCATAAGGCGGGGTTGAGTCGAATCACCCAAAGCATACAAATCAGCAATCCGGATCGTCTCCGCCAGTGTAGTTGGCATATCCCTTTGTAACCTTTGCCATAGCATGCTTGCATACCTGCACCCTTGTGCAAACCAAGCTATGGCCTGCGACTCAATCACGCCCTCACATGAGTTTCACACAGTGCACTAGCGGGTTAAGAACTCCCGGTCTGTCTCATTCCGTCTCTGCTTACACATCGCTAGGGTTTGTGGCCTATTTAGCCTCTGATACGTGCTTGAGAAGTTACTGACAAACATTTTCGCAAAATCAATCCAGCAATTGATACTTCTGGGTGGTAAAATTTTTAACCATACCCTCGCTGGCCCCTCCAGCATTTGGGGTACATATCTCACTGCCCATCTCAGATTGCCTGTGGCAATCTTCACTGCCGTTGCGTAATTGATCAACCAATCCTCCGGCTTGGTGTTGCCGTCATACGTCTTCGTGCCTCTGGGTAACTGGGGGTACTGGGGGTTCTTTCGTGATCTAGGCCCAAAGCACGCTGGACCCGGAGGACCTTGACATTCAATTTGCTCTGACCTATAAAGCCGATCCAGCTTTAACCTGGCGTCATCAGGCGTCAAGTTCCTTCTTCCCAACCTTGATCCTATCACATGATAGTCCGGCCTAGGGTATCCTGCGTTCACCATTTCCGAATCTCCATCATTGTACCTATATTGCTCTTTTGGAGCGCCCCTCTGTTGCATACCTTGGCCGGCACTTTGCTCTTGTCGTGGTATATTCCGCTACTGCGGTTGCCCTGCACCCGCCGAGTTACGCTGTCCGGCTTTGCCGTTTACAACGTTTCTCCGACCGGCATTGCCTTGGTCGCGGTTACATCAGCCAGCTTCACCTCGGCTGACACTTCGTCGATCCTCATTTCCATGCACTTCTTTTTATTTCCCTGCCCTTACTCGGTCATATGGGATTATCTATTTGTTCCTCCTGGCTGAGGTTACCACCTCCTCTCTCCTAGGACCACCATGAGGAGATGATGCAGCTCCAGCGGATTTCTTCGGGTTGCCCACTGCCGAATAAACAATCTTGGAAGCCCTAGCTCTTTCTGGGTTGGCCCTGAGCAACTCCTCATTCTGTCTGTTAGTGATCCGAACTAACTCATTGACCCTTTCCTGCTGTCTCTGTCAGGCTTCACCCGTCAAACCCTCCAACTCGGATGCAGCTGCATCTGCTGCTCTGAGGTTTTTTGCCGGGGTGCTATACTTCGGCAGCCCCACGGACAGAATATTCTCTGATTACTCAATTCTAGTATCACCTTCTTTGTTCATTTCACTAATGAGGTTTCTCCCCTTCACTTTTACAGCATCTACCTTATTTGCCTTTGCGTACTCGCGCAGTGTCATGTTCAACGACTGCTGAGCCGCGGCTATCTTTTTCGCACCGTCCAGTATTTTCTGCCTAGTTTCCTCTAACTCGGCATGTGCCTGAGCCGGATCTACCACTGCTGCTACTGGGCTTGCTAAGCTATCTATTGCCTGTTGCAACACATTCTCTGGCCTCTCTAGCGGAGGACCTCTACTTTTCCTCGGTGCTTTGGGTGTTACCTCCGGATCTGGTGCCGGATCCTTGCTCGCGCCACCACCAGGCGCAGTCATCATCACTTCGGTGCGGTCAGGGGAGCGAGTGATACGCGCCCCGTGAGCCGCACTAAGAGGTGGCTCGCCTCCCTCGATGACGTACCACGGATGAACGCATGACACATCGACGCCGACGTAGATCTTGTGAGCACCAAGCTTGACGAAGATGTCGTTGCATGGAAGAGGTCGCATGCCAAGCAACCAGCATTGTCGCTGACGTAGTCCAACGCTCCAAAGCGCTGAACGAGCCCAGAGATGATGCGTTCGCCGTTGCTGATGAGGTTTCCCGTTCGGATCTTCACTCCTGCTAGCGCCGCTAGCCCCATGGTGGGCGCCAACTGTCGTGGTGGTGTCACGACAGATGCCATGGATAGGCTAAATATGGGGCCAATATGCACTAGAAGAATCCAGGGAGGGATCGTGTGGTGATTCCACACACTGATGCTTTGTATTCACTAGGTTCACAAGGTTTACAATGCTCCTCGAGCTGTATTGGGGAGAGGAGGAAGAAGGAGCTCTCTTACTCTCACCACTAGCTAGCTCCCAGGAACCAACTACCAAATGCCAACTCAAAAAGATCAACCCCTTCTACAGATGCCCTAGCCCCCCTTATAAAGGGGTGGCTAGGTCTCCAATTAGGGCATACGTGGAGACATATTCCATGGAATATGCCTCTTCCCAAAATAGCAAACCAACCGGATCACTTTTCGCCATCGTAAGCCATGCAGAGGCTACGTGAGCCTCTCTGGCGCCAGCGTCATCCGACACAGGCCGCGTCACCCTTGTCGGACACGCCTCAGTGGTCCTTCCCTCTGTCTGCTTCGCTCATGCTCCAGCGTACAATGCCCACCTTTTGACCAGCGAGATACCTTCCTTCTCTTGCAAGCCTGATATAACCTGGATCATGCCTAGTTAATCCGGCCACGCGGGTACCTGCATACAAGTTACAGAGATCCTGCCGGCATACGACATACGTCGGCCAGGACTCAGTTAGGTGGACATCCTCCGGTCCGGGTTACTCCGTGATTCGGCATGCCTTGAGGTGACCCAGCCTACATTCGCTTTGACCTTGCCGTACCTCAGCTAACTCGGCCTTTATACCCCGGCGTGACCCTGCCCGGGGGTATCCCCCAACAATCATTTTCTCCTACCTTTCCAAATAAAGTTTTAGTTCTTCAAAATAACTAAGAACACCTCGAGTCACTCAAGGGCTCCTAATATAAACTATGAACACATTGACTTACTCAAGTGATCCTAAAACACATTAATTTCACCCATCAAGTTTTATTAGAGAAACCGGAATGGATCGGACTCTTCAACTACGTTAAGAGAAGTTACTCATAATTGTCCATTACTGTGGACACGGCTAAACACTTGGTTTTAAACCTCTACAGAGGTCAGTACACTTTACCAAAAAGAACCAATCAACCCCTTTGGAGAGAAGATAGGGACGAGACATTTGGGATACAAAATCATGAGCCTAGCCCTAGACCGTACCATCATATATACACGCATACATATGCTAGTCACGGTAGGACATGATCCCATAACTTACTCAGTTAAATCAGAGCCCATATAACATGTGGTTTTACATGGAAGTTACTAATCATTACCGTCTATTATCTCTTTGAAGCCTGGGTGGAAATTCCCACCATAAACCACACTCGATGACTCAATGAATATCATTCCACACAGGTGATTCATTGATTAAGTGGTTTTTATTTTAGCAAAACATAATTTTTCTCATACACATATGTATCATGAAAACTACCCATGAACTAATAGCATGGCTAAGCAATTCTACAATACGATGGCTATCAAAGAATCAATTGGGGGACCTTTGACAATTCTATTGGGTACTGACACCATAAGGTAAAACATTTCCTATACATGCAAAGCTACTGAAATATTAATGCATAAGAAAACAATAGAGGATTCATGATAGTGACACTTGCCTTTAGTTGATTGTCTCGTTCACACACTCGTTGCAATCACATGAATCGCTCTCCGGACAATCTATCATAGAAAAAGACAAATACAATCAACATATAGAAGCAAAAACACGACATAACAGTATGCATGCATGTATGAAAACTATTTAGATGAAAAAACCACGTTTAGAGATTTTCTATTGCCTAAAACGTATTTAAAGCAATCTGAAAATTTACTGCACAAAATAGTTCTGGAAATTTTTTTGATCTGATGCTACTGGTTAGACACTTTAATTTAGATCCCAATACAATTGGATTCATCTCATTTGGATTTACAAAACCAAAACCATAATTAAAATACTCCAATATAGAGTTTTAATACCATAAATTATTTTCTTCCGTAAGTTTACAATTTTATTACAGAATCGTGTTCTATACAATTTTGTGAATCCAGCGATAAATCATTTGTACTTTTCTGATCTGCAATTTATTTTATATGAATTAATTACTATAAAAAGAGTATTAACAAAATTAAATAAACACGATAAATACTTATAGTAAAAGTCAGAGCCAAATACATATTAATAATCTACACGCCAATATCTTTCCAACATATATTATTTGCTATTTTTGGATCTACAAATCTTTTGTATAAAATTTACAATTTAACACAATTTCTACAAATATTTATCGAATTCAATTAAAAGTGAATATTCCCTAGGAATATTCCGCTATCTATGCATCATTGACTGGGCGTTGACGCTGAGCTGACTTACTGACCCCATGCAACATGGCGCTGACGCGGCGGAACAAGTGGTAGCTCAGTATTGGCTGGTACCGCTTCGCCTAGGGATCTAATCATGGGCGTCGGTTCAAGATCCGACGGCTCCGATGCAGATCTTGAGAGCTCACTGGCGAGTGACGTGGGCGGCGGTGACTGCGGTGCATATGGAGATAGTGGAGGCGGTTCCGGCGACCTTCATCAGCGGCGAGGTAGTCGACAAGATGTGGAGGAGGATTGCTAGCACACGGGTGGTCACAGACTCGTCCGTTGCTTCCTCAGGCGACGGAAGGGACCGACTGGTCTCCTCGGCCTCAAGTCATGCTTCGACGGCTCCTCATGTGTGTTGCGGTGCTCCTGGGGAAAATGGGAGGGGGTGAGGAGATGCGGGACTGAGAGGGGGGTCGGATAGAGGGAAAATGGGGCGTGGGCGACTCAGGAACCTCGGGTTCGAGCTCGTCTGGAGCTATGTCGGCGGTGGATCAGGAAGCTCCGGCTAATGCTATGACTTCAAAAAAATTGCAAAAAGAAACGGGGGAATAAGCGGGTGGGTTTACGTGGAGGCGTTGGTTCGCGGGAGGGGCAAAAGGGTCGAACGAATCGACAAATTCATCGGGGAATCAGGTCTTAATCGAAGCCGTGTTCGGCTCTGTTCTTGCTCACAGAAGACGATGACCAGGGTAGGTCCCCTGCGTTAGTGAGCGGGTGATGGCGCGGGCTGCGGGGTCCTAGCTAGGCTGGCATTGGGCCGTTTTTGCGGTTGCTACTGCTACGCGTGCGAGAGAGGAGATGGTGAAGGGGATCTGCAACAGAAAACAAAAAATTTCCTACGATGAAACCCCAAAACTGCCTAGGATTTATCTATATAGTAATGCGGTAACGGTCAATGCGTAGAGAATACATACCCTTGTAGACCATACGTGATTAACGTTCTGGGGGGAGCGTGGTTGAAGTAGTCTTACTCGTAGGCGACCTCAAGGTCGCAAAGCTCCTCGCATGTCACCCCTTGCCCCTTCTTCATCGTGCAGCAGCTCCCGCTCACGACATTTAAGCGCCCCAAGTGTTGCGCCTCGTGTCTTCGTACACATCCGGTGCATGATGAGACCTCCGGCTCCCCGATCCCGCCGGGAGTGTGGAAGTTGATATCCGGCTAGGAATCCCTGCAGCGCAACGGCGTACTGCAGGTGTGCCTTGTTCGCACAGCCCAGACATGGGGCCATAGTCACAAGGGCTAGAGAGACAGGGAAGGAGGAAGTCAACCAACTTCTCCAAATATTGGTGTGTCTTTTCCCACCTATGGGCACCCCTTTATATAGGGGGAGGGGGTGTGCCCTCCCCTTTGGGTTTCCCATGTGAGACTAATCAAGGGAGAGGGGGAGGCGCATGGGCCCTTAGGGCACCATGGGCCGGCCGGCCAGGGGTGGGCCCCACCCCGCGCACAGCCCTAGGTTGTCCGGGTGGGCCCCCTTGAAGCGCCTGGGCCTTGGCCCTTCCCTCCTTTGGTTTTCCCTCATGGGCACTTTTTCCCTAGGAAGTTTGGCCTATTAGTGGAATACCCCTTCAAATTAGATTTTAATATTATATTTAATATTAATTACATTAATTAATATGTAAATACATATTACAAAATCCGTCTTGACACGAAACACCTTTCAGTTCCCTTTTGATTTTCTCCGAACGACTTCGGATCTTTCCCGGAATGATTCTGGTCCTTTATTCTTTCTCCGAACAACTTCGGATCTCTCTGCGGAACGATTTCGGCTTTCTCTTTCTCTACTATGATTCCGTCTTACGAATGATCGCTCTCATCGTACCCTTAAGTGTATCCTCTCACGGCTCGGGAATGCTCTAGACATGATCTAAATCAATGATCAACAGAGGGACCAGGGATATCCATGTGACCCCTATGCATTCCTGATGACAATGTCGTTTGAACCGCTAAATGTAGCATCCAATTCCTTTTGTTTCTCGATATGACTTGTCCGAGATCCGATCATTGGTATCACATACCTTGTTCAATCTCGTTCACAATAAGTTCTATTTTCTTGTTACCGTGATATTACATCCCCGTGACCGAGTCACATGTTGCAACATTTATGGATGTAATCTCACCAAGCCGGCTGAATGTATCTTTACCCGTCATGTGGGTGAACAAATCCCGGTCTTGCAGTCACATGTCATCTACTATTCCTTCGGAATACCCAACGTACACCTTTATGGCCACCGTATTACCAGATGACGGTTGATGCAGTCTAAGAAGCCTTCGGAAACAGTGAGTAATATGAGCTCACGGTCTAAGGAAAAGGAGTCTAGGTATAGCTATTGCAACAATGAACTATATGACTTGATCGTGTTGCAATCCTTCGAGGAATGTCCAATCACATCATTCTCCAATGATATGATCTCGTTATCAATTGGCATAAATGCCCATGATCTTGAAACCTGGATCATCCTCATGACCAACGAACTAGTATGAATAGAGGCTACTAGGGACTTTGTTGTTTCATACCACACCTGTACCAATGTTTCTACTTGGCACAGTTATAGCACAATATGAAACTATTATAAACTAATTGAGATATGACAATAAAAACTTATTTATTATTTGCCTCTAGGGCATATCTCCTTTAGTCTCCCACTTGCACTAGAGTACATATAATCCAACTCGCATTTTACTCATATAAACCATATACCTTATGCATGCTTATGGGAAATATCATGTCCATGTTCTGTTTTACCGGATCATTATGTCTTTTCCAAATCGTTAATGTCTTCCTAACTTTGACATTCACACCATTATCGTATAATGGGTCGAAGTATTTGTTTGGCAACAAAGTGAGACTTTGTTTCTAGTGTTTATGATGACGGTCGTTTTCACCATTGTCATCTAATCTTCTAAACACACATTGCTATCCTTTGTGTATATACTGTAGTCATGGCAGCAGAACGAGGCTGGATTCCAGGAGCTTACAGTGACTTTAGATCAACCTCGAGGGCTTTCTCATGGGCACTGGGCCCTAGGACATATCATTCTACGTTAAAAGCGAACTAGCCCCGCCATAACATTGTACATCACATCAGATGGAGCCTTTATACTTCTATATCTATGTAGGTCCTAGTGCATGAAATGCATCTACGCCACTTACATTGCTTCTTGCCATTTATGTACAAACTTAATTCTGGTCATGTGATCAACTCACGAATCACTTAAAGACACGTTCTTATAGTTAAGACTTTGTCCTATCAACCAGAACTACGGGTCACTTTATGTCGAGTATACAACATGGTTATATGGAAGAACCTATGACCGAGGCATAGGAGATGCAACGCATCTCTTTCTTTCAACCATAGTTACAATACTCAATGCTTCATATAGTAAGAACTACTTTCTCACCTTGTTCCATTCTGAGCTACTTCAGAATCTTGCTTAGGACATTCTGAACATCTTTCAGAATCAAGTCCAGGAAGCATTCGACATTCAGTGTTTATTAAACTCACTAATCTATCTCGATAGATCTTATTGTTTAATAACTTCAACTTTATTCTTATTTATCTAACTTAAATGTTATTATCACCAATCACATCATTCACATATGCCGTCCATATATCCCAAAATGATTTCACGCTCCCACTCAAATATGACATTCATGTTTGAGATCCAGGGATTTCACTTAGCTCCCACTCAAAAATGACATTCATGTTTGAGATCCAGGGATTTCACTTAGCTCCCACTCAAAATATGTCAGCTACATATTATGAATTAGCCAAGATGATTTGCTCCCACCCAAATCTAGGTCCTCTCGATAATCTTGGACATTCCAAAATTCTTTGATCATTATCAATTTGAGAATTCCAATTACGAGACTTCAATATCCATATATTTCTAGTGTAAATCCAAAAGACTTAAGCATCACTACTGTTGTAGTCAACTCCTTGAATTTGTCCAAACTTGTGACAAATCGAGCTTTTTGTCATTCATTAAGTTTCATTTCCTTCTTATGACTTTGCAGTCATTTAGAAATATCAAGTATACTTCTTTACTTTAATAAGATCAAGTAACATGTTACTTTGCAATCTTAAATGTAACTTAATATAGGATTTTATGAATCCTAGTCATTTCTCGCACTCAGGTCCATCACGCTTCTTTGTAATTTGTAGGTATGTCTCTTTCAAAACATGACAAGTGAATCAATAATACAATTCCACAAACTTGTAGAATATATAGTTGAATCCTACTTTCTTTAGTAAAAGTATTTCCTGAAACTTTATGATCATTATCATTGGTTTCTCCTCTATATGTAGAGTTTGGATTCACGAAACAAATTCCGCTACGCCACTCAACAATTTGGAGGTAAGGTCAAATACCTTGTTTTTATCTTTTACTTTCTTCCACCTATATCTTCATCAAGACACATTAACTTAGGACAACAACATGATTGCCCATTGTGGATGATGCATTCATAGCTTCCTAAGAATGCTCTACAAAGGCTTGTTTATTCGCCACGACTTCTACTTTTCGAAATCTCCAGAAACTTGAACTTGCCATAACACTTATGGTGTTGTTTCCACGAATCTTTTAGATGTTCCTTTGTATTTCAATTGAGTGTTCGCTTATTTCGATCTTTAACTCTAAACGACAACTATAACCCTGATAAGAGATAATATTATACCATATGTATCTAATACATATTGATTACGATGTTTAGACATTTCAACACAGTTTGAATTCGTCCAATTATCATAATTTGTGAAACATCTTTCACGAGTCCCTTTTATGCTAAACTTTAACTTGAATACTTTAGTCGTGTCGACCAAATCGAAGAGACTTCGTATTCTTGTTAATTTCAATATCCTTCTTTTGTTGTCAACTCATTTAAATAATTCAAATCGTTTCAGACTTATGTTTTATTAAGTAAATACGCTTATTCACTTAAGTCCACAATTAACTAATGATTTCCACTATTTGTTGAAAATATGATACATCACTATGTATAAGATTCAACATATCTTCGCATATCACCGTTTTACCAGAATGCGGAGTTTTAGTCATTCTGACCAAGAGGCATGGTTTTGCAAAGTCTCTAGATTGAGCATCTAGGACCGTGATCTTCATAAAGAACATGCAATAACCAAAATGACTTAAACTATAGTGTCATTTCATTATTAAACTTTAGATATCTTTTAGCATTCTAATCCTTTATAAATGTTTAAATTGTTATCATTAACATAGTGATGAGAATAACTTATTTATAATCGTAATGTGACCATAATGGTATTGTTCATAAGAATAGTACAATCTGGCTTGTAACTTGTTCATATGAATAATCGTCTCGCCAAAAGAAAGACACACAAACAAGGATTACAAATTTATATTCAAGTCCACTAATCCAAATGACAACTTTGAGGGAAGAGGTGATGTCAGCCGTCAACTGTTTTGCTTGCCGTCATCAAGTCATGTTGCCTCAAATCCAGCAATTCTCAAGCAGATCATCATGTTTTCATAAAGCAGGACAAGTATCAAATACTTTGCAAATTGCAACGAGTTTTGCAAGAACCATGTTTATAATTTGTATATCTTACATATACCCTTTTCATTCATGACCTCCATTGCAATCAAGCCCTTTCAAGGGTTCTCAACTCTAATGCAAGATCTCTAAGTGTTTTTCCAAACAATCTCTTTTCATCCATGATGGAGGAAAACCCATCCAACGGCTCATACGTTATGTGCCTCATTCTGCAGAATACAAAATGTAGCCCAACTCTCCATAAAATGGAGAATGGCTTATTGGATGATTATGGAGAAAACACAAACATTCCGGAGTCATCGAATTATCTCCTAATGGTTATTGTATCAAGAAGAGAAGAACACCTTTTACGAGGATATCCCTCGGGCGTGGGTATTAATCTATGAAGTTGGACCCTTTTGTTAAGTTCCAAATTAAGCAATATATTCCCATGGTCGCAAAGGACCTCAATGGGATAGGCCAAGATCTACTAAGATATTTGCAAACAGACATCTAGACTAAGTTTATAATAAGAGATCAATTTATAATTGGTCTCCACTAAAATTGTCATTCCCTAGGCGATTTTAGTGATTGCATGATCCCTATCCTCTGCACCTCCCCCGATTAACACGGCCATCAGTGCAGTATCAAAGGTAGACATTCAATAATGCCAACCACATCATCCATGTGACTCATGCTCGATCTTTCGATCTCTTGTGTTTCGAGGCCACGTCTCTATAACATGCTAGGCTCGCCAAATCTAACTTGTGTGTATTCGTTGTGCAACATGGCTTACACCCACTGTATACGAACGTAGATATGTCTGACCCCTACTCACCGTAGGGCGCCTCAAACCGAAGAACTTTCTTAGTGGTGCACACACAAGGGGAACACGAAACATTGGAATTAAATAGGGATTATCTTATTTTTTACCGTTGGGTATCTAAATACTAGCACACAATAAGATGTAAAATAGGTATCAACATCATATGTATATTGTGATATGATATGGTGCTTTTTGCGCCTTGATCTCCATCGAGCGCTCCGACATGATCTCCATCTTGCCCTTGGTTTGACGCCAAGTCCACGACGCCTCCACCAGGTCGTCCATCGGAACGATGACTATTACTATACTACTTAGTAACAGAAAAGTAAACTACTTTACCTTCACAATGACCAATAGCATATCATAATCACATGCCCCCTGCAAAATAAAGTTAGACGCCTCTACTTTATCTATTGCAAGTTTTACGTGGTTGTTAGGGCTTTCGCAATAGAACCATTTCTAAACTACGAACTTTCCAACCACAACATGGATCCGACAATTGTCTCTATTACACCCCTTTCGGGGCCCTCCGTTGTAAATGCTATATCAACTATCGAATGAGAGACAGACACCCGCTAGCCACTTATACGGTTCAAGCCGTATGTTGAGCATGGAACCAGTCTTGTGTACAAATACGTGCAAGGTCGGTCTGGGCCGCTTCATCAAACAATACCGCGATATAAATAAGTACACGTTAGAGGGTAATAACTAAGGGATCAATGCCTATACAAAACTTGTGCGTACTAGCCGTACATCACTCCTACACATAGATCGGCTCTGATACAACTGAAGGGGATCCGCGGCAGAAAACAAAAATTTCCTACGATGGAACCCCAAAACTGCCTAGGATCTATGTATGTAGTAATGCGGTAACGGCCAATGCATAGAGAATACATACCCTTGTAGACCGTACGTGGTTAACATTCCGCGCGGAACGTGGTTGAAGTAGTCGTACTCGTAGCCGACCTTAAGGTCGCGAAGCTCCTCGCAGGTCACCCTTGCTCCTTCTTCATCATGCAGCTGCTCCGGCTCACGATATTTAAGCGCCCCAAGTGTTGCGCCTCGTGTTTTCATACACATCCGGTGCACGATGAGACCTCCGACTCGCCGATCCCGCCAGGAGTGCGGGAGTTGATATCCGGCTAGGAATCCCTGCAGCGCAGCGGCGTACTACAGGTGTGCCTTGTTCGCACAGCCCAGACTTAGGGCCATGGTCACAAGGGCTAGAGTGAGAGGGAAGGAGGAAGTCAACCAAAGGACTTCTCCAAATATTGGTGTGTCTTTTCCCACCTATGGGCACCCCTTTATATAGGGGAGGGGGTGTGCCCTCCCCTTTGGGTTTCCCATGTGGGACTAATCAAGGGAGAGGGGGAGGCGCATGGGACCTTAGGGCACCATGGGCCTGCCGGCCAGCGGTGGGCCCCACCTCGCGCACAACCCTAGGCTGTCCGGGTGGGCCCCCTTGAGGCGCCTAGGCCTTGGCCCTTTGGCCCTTGGCCCTTCCCTCCTTTGGTTTTCCCTCATGGGCCCTTTTTCCCTAGGAAGTTTGGCCCATTAGTGGAATACCCCTTCAAATTAGATTTTAATATTATATTTAATATTAATTACATTAATTAATATGTAAATACATATTACAAAATCCGTCTTAACCTGAAATACCTTTTAGTTCCCTTTCGATTTCCTCCGAACGACTTCGGATCTTTTCCGGAATGATTCCGGTCCTTTATTCTTTCTCCGAACAACTTCGGATCTCTCTGCGGAACGATTCCGACTTTCTCTTTCTCTACTATGATTCCGTCTTACGAATGATCGCTCTCATCGTACCCTTAAGTGTATCCTCTCACGGCTCGGGAATGCTCTAGACATGATCTAAATCAATGATCAACAGAGGGACCAGGGATATCCATGTGACCCCTATGCATTCCTGATGACAATGTTGTTTGAACCGCTAAATGTAGCATCCAATTCCTTTTATTCTCGATACGACTTGTCTGAGATCCGATCATTGGTATCACATACCTTGTTCAATCTTGTTCACAACAAGTTCTGTTTTCTTGTTACCATGATATTACATCCCCGTGACCGAGTCACATGTTGCAACATTTATGGATGTAATCTCACCAAGCCGGCCGAATGTATCTTTACCCGTCATGTGGGTGAACAAATCCCGGTCTTGTAGTCACATGTCATCTACTGTTCCTTCGGAATACCCAACGTACACCTTTATGGCCACCGTATTACCAGATGACGGTTGATGCAGTCTAAGCAGCCTCGGGAAACAGTGAGTAATATGAGCTCACGGTCTAAGGAAAAGGAGTCTAGGTATAGCTATTGCAACAATGAACTGTATAACTTGATCGTGTTGCAATCCTTCGAGGAATGTCCAATCACATCATTCTCCAATGATATGATCCCGTTGTCAATTCGCATAAATGGCCATGATCTTCAAACCCAGATTATCCTAATGACCAACGAACTAGTATGAATAGAGGCTACTAGGGACTTTGTTGTTTCATACCACACCTGTACCAATGTTTCTACTTGGCACAGTTATAGCACAATATGAAACTATTATAAACTAATTGAGATATGACAATAAAAACCTATTTATTATTTGCCTCTAGGGCATACTCCTTCAGATGGGCCGGCCCAGGCTAGCATGGGTAGATAGGGTAGGTTAGATTTTTCCTATTTTTTATTTATTTAATATATTTTGCATTACTTCTCCAAATTGAGTTAATTCAATTTGTAAATTTTTCTAAAATTCAAAATGTCATTTTAAAACAGCTAGGGAACTTATTCCTTCCCAAATAAAATACTCAAATGTGATTTTCATTTAAACCCTAATAGATGTAAATGGGTTTTAAATTAAGGTTTTTGACAAGAGGGTTTTGAAATTGAGATCTTTGCAAGATGCTTTATGCAATGCACATGAATGACAAGGAAATGCATTTTTTCAAAAATTTGGGATGTTACATACTACCACCCTTAAAAGGAATCTCGTCCGAGATTCAGGACGACTAGAAAGAAAGATGGGTTAAGAATCCACCCACCCTTAAAAGAATAACTAACTAGATTGGCATCATATTCATTTTCCATGATTTCCAGATTTCTAGGTTCTGAACTCAATTTATTGGCACAATGTCTTTTTCACATTCTGAACTCCATGATTTCCAGATTCTACGCAACATTACATGATCTAGCGAAACACTCATGGTGGTCAATAGGGAATGCTTCACGATACCCTTTAAACATGGTTGAGGTTCATCCTTGTTGTATCTCCTATGTTTTAGCAAGGAATGCTTTATCTAAAGGTGTGAAGCCATACAATTCTAATGTATGAGCTTAACATCGGTTCTTTGCTAAGGTTGAAAGGGCACTCAAGACTCGTAAAGCCATAGAATGTTTGATTTCCTTTACATTGTTAGATACACAACTAGAGGAAATGGAAGCGTTTTGCACATGGGAACAAGACAAATCAAGCATATCATCTACATTAGTACTCAAATAGTTTCTAGACGATCTACAAGGACTAGCAACAAAATGGGATATAGAACTATTGTTGCAAGAAGTGTTTAAGTCCAAACTCTCTACACCATTATCATTTATAAAACAAGATTCATTGGTGTAAAGAGAAACACTACCATCATCACATATGATTTTTCCACTCACCATGCCATTACCGTGTGACTTGTCACATGTAAGTGAAGTGGAAAGAATTAAAATCTCATCGCGGCCAGAGGTGGAAGCAACTTGGAGCTCTTCATGATGTGAAGGAGAAGATAGCTCCTCGGAGAGACCACCGACAATATGAGAAATGGAACCACCAAATATTTCTTTAAGCTTGGTTCACTTCTCATGAGATGACTTGCGCTTTACAATCGTCAAGTACAATTTAACTGTGGGGCTCAAGGAGAAGATAAGCTCATTAGATACTTGAGCTTCAAGATGTAAATTTTTCTCATCATCTAAAGATAGATTTTGAGGATCCATCGGAGGAGAAAAACCTATATCTAGAAATCACTCAATATTTGGACACAAGGTCCGAAGATTACAAAGCAAGCAATTTCTCCACAAAGCATAATTTGTGCCATCAAAGATAATTGTGTCATTGTGCACTATACTACTAGCCGATATCTTTACACTCTGGGCGGTGAAGCCTAAACAAGGAGAGACCTTGCTCTGATACCAATTGAAAGGATAGAGATGTCGCCTAGAGGAGGGTGAATAGGCAATTTCAAAACTATTACGGTTTTGGCTTGATAGAATGCGGAATTAAACTAACATTTATTTTACAAGCACAAAACTTCAATACACTAGGCTCAACTAAGTGCACTGATGAGTGCATATTTGCATCATGTTTTATATTATTATTTTGCATTGTAGATGTAGGATCTTGGTATTTTACGGCACTCGCGCGCATATTTTATGTCTGTTTTCACCAGGATCAGGACAGATGATGGATCCAATGGATACAATTCTTGGAGCAGTTGTACTGTGGAGAAAAGGAGTCAAAAACAATTTAAATCGCTTATTTGGGAAATATTAATAATACCAAAAGAAAACCAGAAGCGAACAAAGGAGGCAGAGAGTTCAACGACCAACTATACGACTGGAGGAACTTTTCTGATCGTATAGCTCCGATCGTATAGTTGGCGCCACCTCCGCCTCGTCAAATAGTTTCACCCCGTGCAACTGGTTCGGAGAGACGACATACAGAAATCGCCAAAACCTCACCTCCAGAAGGCATCTGGAGGGGGAACTCATCCACAAGGGATCCATCTTCGCCCTGCGCAGATCTGGGAGGCTAAGGCATCGATCTTCATCATCCACCGCTGCATCACCACCATCTCCATCCATCCCATCTACATCTTGTCTAGATCTTGTTGTAATTCCCGTACTCGTTGTAGATTTATACAAGTATTATTCATCTATGATTGTTTCCATTACCATTGCTATGATATTGATTGCCTCCATGTTTGAGTAGATCATTAGTTCTTGGGGAGATGGAGAAACCGTAGTATGAGATTGAAATAAGATAAAGTCTATTATGATATTCATTTCTATGACCATGTGTTAGATTTTCTACATCTTGATGTTGAGAGAAGTCGAGCTCTCAATATTTGCCTCTCGTGGGGACTTGATGGAGGAAACTACTTGTTAGTAGACGGAGGTGTGCTAGCACTTAGAGTGGCTATAAAGTTGTTGGCACCCCTTACGTATCAACTTGGGAAATCGAGGAAACTCACGAAACACTATCCATGCCATGGGATACGTCATACGGGATTATGTCCCTTAATAGCGCAGTAATTCGATTGATGTCAATTGCTGACTGCTGTGGTTATGAGGATGATGTGAGCAGCGGTTGCTACCTATTTTTCCAAATACGGAGTTCATCCCACACATACATAGTTGAGAATGTGCATGATGATAATCTTTATCTTAGCTCCTTATAATACTAGTGGTGTATCCTCTACTCCCTGAGAATGTTTTTCCCCTATTGTAGTTCCAATCTCTCTTACATACGCGATACTTACTTTTTGTATTCAGTTGTTTTATTTTACTTTATTATTGCTTTTATACCTAAAATCCAAAAACACGTTTTTACACAATACTCGCATTTTATCTTGTCGCTTAGAACTTTATATAGTATTTCTATCATAATATTTATTTCAAGAGTTATTAGACTTCAGACTCCTGCTCCTTGTGGGATCGATATCTTTATTTCGAAACTAGCTACAAACGATTTGTGCACTTGCAGTCATCATGCACCAACAACAAGTTAAGCTAAGAAAGATAGCACCAGATAAATACACCACAAGTGATAGGCAAGATATAAGTACTTCAAGCTCGATGGCTATCACAAGGAAAGTAAGCTCGGGTATAGAGACCGAGGCACGCGGAGACAAAGATGTATTCTCGTGTTCCCTTACAAGTAAGGTATGTCACGTCGGAGAGGTGTGGGATTCCACAAAGGATTTCCCAACGCCACAGAGGCTCACCTTCTTCTCCGAGTCTATCCCACGAAGGAATAGGCTCTTTCCTTATGGCTAGATTTTCCTCCACATCGGCGATGGCAAGATCCACAACCACTTCACAAGATCCACGAAGGACAAATCGGGGTCTCTTCACAATCTTCCACGAAGAGGACACCGCGGCAGCAACCGCCAAGCCAACTAGGAGGTCACCCTCCAAGAGCAACAAGCTCATGGTCTCTCACTCGAACAAATCATAATGGATAGCTTAACACTTATGCAAGAATGTAAAGCAAGAACACCAAGGGCGGTGCTCAAATCCTTCACTCTCAAATCCCACTAGAGAAACAAGTGCTAGGAAGGAATTAGAGAGGAATAACAATGGTGGAAGTCGACCAAGACTCCAAGATCTAGATCCAAAGGGTTCCCCTCACTTAGAGGAAGAATTGATTGGTGGGGATTGTAGATCTAGATCTCTGATACGTCGTAAATGTATCTATAATTGTTGATGCTCCATGCTTGTTTTGTATCAACTACCTTATGTTTTGTCTACACTTTGAGGCATTTTTATACATCTTCTGGAACTAACCTGTTGACAAGATGCCACAGTGCCAGTTGCCTGTTTTCTGCTGTTTTTGGTTTCAGAAAATCTAGTCAAGAAATATTCTTAGAATTGGACGAAACAAAAGCCGAAGTTCCTATTTTCCCGACACAAGACGGAGTCCAAAGCAGAGACGGAGGAGGGCACCGAGGCGGCCACACCCTATGGTGGCGCGAGTACCCCCAGGAGCGCGACCAGGTGGTGTGGGGCCCTCGGGCCTCTACCGACCTTGCCCATTCGCCTATATATTCCCCCCGAGATGAAAACCCTAGGGAGAGGATCATAATTCCACGAAAAGTTCTGTAGCACCGCCGCCACTGAAGAGGAGATTCGGGGGAGAGAAGTCTCTGTTTCGGCACCCTGCCGGGACGGGGAAGTGCCCTCGGAGCCATCTCCACCAACTCCACCGCCATCTCCATCGTCGTTGCTAACTCCAATGAGGAGGAGGGAGTAGTTCTCTCTTGAGGCTAAGGGCTCTACCGGTATCTATCTCTCTCTCTCTATGCGTGATCTTATTGAGATCATGAGATTTGTAATCTAATAGATCTATTCTGCTACTCAAGTGCTTTAATTACTCTCTACTTATCCCCACGTGTGTGAAGCTAACAGTGTGCACACCGTGTGGCACTTAGGCTAAGGTTACAGAAATACTTATCATGAGTATAATTTGGGTTGGATGTCTCTATGAGATTGTGTTGTTTGTTGGAACCATCTAGCGCTCAAGGTGATAGTGAGGGGTTATCTAGATGAGGAATGCAAACTTTAAGGTGTGCTGTTATAGCCCTACATCGTCGAACTGGAGAGTAGTTCAGGGTAGCATAATTAAGAGAAGATATTTATATGAGAGTGTCCACTAGTGAAAGTATGATCCCTAGGCCTTGTTTCTAAGCATTGAAACACCATTTACAATCAGTCTTGTTACATGTTTGCTTGTTGCCACTCTTATTTCAGATTGCAATTACCACTTATAATCATCCATATTACTTGTATTTCACTATCTCTTCGCCGAACTAGTGCACCTATACACCTGACAAGTGTATTGGGTGTGTTGGGGACACAAGAGACTTCTTGTATCTTGATTACAGGGTTGCTTGAGAGGGATACCTTTGACCACTTCCTCCCTAAGTTCGATAAACCTTGGGTGATCCACTTAAGGGAAACTTGATGCTGTTCTACAAATCTCTACACTTGGAGGCCCAACACTGTCTATAAGAATAGAAGCGTGCGTAGACATCAATCTCCTCTTCCAAAGCCCTTAAAAAGATGTAAGAATCATAGGAGGAAAGGGAGAGGAAGCAAGCTCAAGAGGTTCAACAATGGAGGTCCATTTCGTGGTCAAGAACACCCAAAAACGTTGGGGGAAGAACTCCCTTATATAGGGGAAAGCAAATATGGCTGTTGGGAGCATTTCTGCGTAAAATCGGTTTAAAAGTCGGTTGGACCAGCCCCGGGACCAGGAACCTCGGTCCCTAGGATGGAGGGCCAGCCTATAGACCAGAATAGCTCTGTTTACCAACTCGGAATAGACTCGGTCGCGAAAACCAGAAAATCCGGTCTGAGATCCGGTATATCGGTGCTGGCGTCGGACTGTCTGATACGTCGTAAACGTATCTATAATATTTGATGCTCCATGCTTGTTTTGTATCATCTATCTTATGTTTTGTCTATACTTTGAGGCATTTTTATACATTTTTTGGAACTAACCTACTGGCAAAATGCCATAGTGCCTGTAACACCCCAGTCTTAGCTAATGCCTATTTAGGGTTGTTTGTGCATTCATGAGCATCATATTAAAAAAATGCATGCAAAAGAAATAATGCAAAATCCTAACCCCTAGTTTCCTCTCTCTCAAATGAATTCAAAATGGTTTTTGTACTTTGAAAAGAATTTACAAAAGAGGAAAGTGAGAAAGAAAAAGGTTTCTGCTAAAAAAACTAAAGCCAGGCCACGGCCCAACCATCTCTCTCTCTCCCCTGCAACCTTTCTTGCAGCCCAAGTCGGCCCATGTGCGGCCTGCTTCCGGCCCATACCCCTTCAGCCCTTCCCTCTGTCGTCTTCCCCATCGACGGGCAAGCTGCTGCGTGCCGGTGCGCTCGCCGTCGATCTCCATCGTGCCAAGATGCCTGCCCCACCACTGATCTGGGCGAGGATAAGAACAACGTTGGACGTCTCTCTCCCTCTGGATCCCTCTCTCCCTCCTACGAGCTCCCTCTCTGTTCCCCTCTACATGCCGAAACCCTAGCTCCAGGTCGTTGGTGTTCCGAGCCCCGCAGAGCACTGCTAATCACGCTACGAGCTCCTCATCTCCTTGAGGATCATCTATGCCAAAGGAAACAAGCCGGGAAGCCCCCAGTCGATGGAATCGCGTCATGTTCCCCAACTCCGATGAAGCTCGCTGCCGTTGATTAGCTCGTCTCTGACCTCCCCTGGCCTCCCTGAGAACTACATCGTGATTCCGGTGAGCTAGTGAGTCTCCCAGTGCCTCTCAATCTTTCCCTCTCTTCATGTATTGTTTTGCCTACATGCACATGCCGCCTCTGCCATTCGCCGCCGCACACCCTATTCTGATGACCAAAACTGGGCGCTTCCGCCACCACTCGGTCCGCCTTGACCTCCTCTTCGCAACAAGCCTAACCACAAGCCCGCGCGTGCAACGAATCCTCAGATTCGAGTTCAACCTAGGAGCAATCCCCGCCATGATGTCTGACGACCCACAAGTATAGGGGGTGTATCGCAGTATTTTCGATAAGTAAGAGTATCGAACCCAACGAGGAGCAGAAGGTGCTGGCTAGTGGTATGGATTAGGAATTCTCTGCAAATACTTAGCAAACGGATTTTTAGGGGTTTTCGATAAAGCTAGTAAACAAAGTACGAGTAAATAAAAGACAGTAGGAATAAATGCACCAAGTGTCCCAATCCTTTATGCAGCAAAGGACAAGCCGGTTGTATTTCTATAGATGACCAAACGTTCTCGAGGACACATGGGAAGACTGTCAAGTGCTTTCGCTTCATATAGTCGATTAATCTTCTCTAGCTTGCTAAGTGTTGTGTGGGTGAACCTGTGCTAATGTACCGTCCCATCCAAGACTTAATACATATTTGTCATTAAACCCCCTTGCAAACATCCGTAAGTACAAGAAAGTAATTAAGGTAGAAACCTAACCACAGCTTTAAACTCTAAGACCCTTACGTCCCTTGTGCAATGGTTTCTTAACAAGGGTTCAGGTTTCTGTCACTCCGGCAACCCCTACGATTAGTAGCCAAATACACAATGCATTCCCCTAGGCCCATATAGGTGAAGTGTCATGTAGTCGACGTTCACATGACACCACTAGAAGAAGTACACCACAACTTAAATAACAATCCATTGAATCTTTCTCAACGCAACTCCACTACTAACAACAAGACTTCTCTCATGTCCTCAAGAACAAAACAAACTAATCACAAGACATCACATGGATCATGATCAGAGATGGAATAATGATGTATAACAATCTGAACATAAACAATAATTCAATGGTTCACTCAATAGCATAAACTACAAAGAGTAATCAACACCGGGAAAGTTTCCCCTATGAACTATAGCAAGATTCAACGCAATTGTTACAGCAATATGGAGATGGTGATGAGGGTGCTGATGGTGATGATGGTGGTCGTGATGATGATGATGATCCCGATGAAGTCCAGCTTGATGGTGGTGTTGATGGCGACGATCTCCCCTCTCCGGGAAGGAATTCCCCCGGCAGAAATCTGTCTACCGGAGAGATCTTTCTCTCTCGGTGTTTTTCGCCCCGCAGAGGCGGTAGAATCTTTCTGTGGTCGCTCCCCGAGTCTTAGGGTTTTGGGAGGAAGATATACGCCAGAGGGGAGAGGCTGGAGTGGGCCAGGGTGGCCACACCACTCCCTAGCGCGGCCTAGGCCTGCCCGCGCCATGGGATGGTGTGGGCCCCCTATGGCCCACCTCCACTCCATCTTCTGGCATCTCGAGTCTTCTGGAAAAATAGAATTTTTTGTATATTTTCCCGGATTTTCTGATCTTCACGAATTTTGCCTCCAAACAGCACCTTTTCCATCAGAATCCTGACTGCAGCGGTCCATGCTCCAAAAGTCATCAACCATGCAAAAACAGATGAAATAACATAAGTATCACCTCTCAATACGAAATATATCAATGAATAATAGTGAATTAAGACATAGAATAGTGATGCAAAACGGACGTATCAATGTCATGTTGATGTCATGGTGACATCAGCGAGCGCGCGGGACAGCATAGTCAACCCGGTGTGGGTCCCGTTTGCTCACGTGGCTGCTGAGGTGGCCTAGGGCCCCTCTGTCAGGCACTATGGGTACTCGCTGCCCGGCTGAGATATGTCCCCAACCCTGGATGATGTCAGCAGTACACAATAATCCAATTAAAATTAGTTTAATAATTCGAGAAAAAAGTTTAATCTTATAAAATCAATATCTTATTATTTATAAGTCAGAAAATTGTGTATAATATATCAAAATGTTCAGAAAAATGAGATCTTTACAATAGACTCAAAATCATCCATTGTTCAACAACTTCAATTTTAAGTTTAATTAGAGATAAACCCCTCACAGGTGTTCCGGGGTTCCCCTGTCCTAGGGTTTGTACCTTTTGGACCCTGTTTAAAATGATCAAGCATGCCCTAGGGTTTCATTTCAGATCTATTTAACTTGTCATATCATCATACTTGCTTGAGCATTCAATCGATGCCATGTGTTGATTGTTGTTTCCCCTTTCTTTCCGGTGTTTGCTTTTTCCCGGTAGAATACGATATCGAGATCCAGATTGAAGACCGAGGTTAACACCATTGAAGACCGACGAACAATACTTGACAAACTGTAACCAAGTCAAGTACAATGCTTCCGAAGATCTATATCTGGGTATCAACAAACAAGGCAAGCAAAGCCCCACCATTATACAATCCTATGATAAAGCATTTCAATTCTTGCCATGATGCATACGATTCTACTGTGGTCTTTTGTCGATAGATAGAGTATCCTATCTGTTGCATTACTCCCTTTGAGCTTATATTACTTGATCCACTACTCCTAGCATAACTAGGTTTGGCTTGTGTGCGTTGCTAGAGCTTTTATTTGTGTGATGCTTAGCCATGCTTAGCTGTCAGTGCTGGTTCATCCAGAAGATGTACCAAATGCAGAGAATCTAGTATGATAGGAGAACGATGTATACTGTTGAGGTAAGATCAGTGGTAAAGGTTAAACATGTTAAGGCTTGTATGGGAGGCCATGGTGGGATGTGGTTTTTGTAGTCCCATGCTTGCTACTACTAGGACCCGAGTTCTAGCCTCTTGAACCAAGACGAGCGTACAACCACACGGGGCCTGGAAAACCTCACGAGTAACTAACTTGCCTAGTAGATTCCATGAGTCACATAGTTCGGGCGTTCCATTCGACATATGCATAGAAAATGTTTTTGAAAGAGGAGGTGAAGGAGGTGCATTCATACAGGTAGGTAAGCGTGGCCGGGTTACTTGGGGTAGATGGCGCCCCTGGTAAACCAACCTCGCCCACATCTCTAGGGACCGACTTTAGGATTTGACCCGTTACGGTGGGACCATCCTTAGGGCGTGACTCATGGTCTCGGCGAAAGCAAGGTAAAGGTCGTGTACAACCACCCTCTATCGGCCTTCCAAGGAAGAGGGCTAATCATGTGACATTAAGAGTCGGTTGGTACGTGTGGGTAAAGTTGTACACCCCTGTAGGGTTAAATCTTTTCAAAAAGCCATGTCCACGGTTATAGACGACTTGGAAACGGACGTGAAGATCATAGAGAACTTTAACCTAATCGTAAAGCTAGGCAGTTCAACGTGTGCTTAAGGATGCTTCCTCATGGGTATGAGGGGGTGATCCTAGTTGTGAGATGAGGATTACTTTGGTGGATATCAAGATGATGATCAATTCTTCGGAGATGTCGCTCTCTTATCCCCTTTTAAAATATTCTGAGTAAACGAGCTTCTTCTCCCTCTTGTTTTATAAACAAAGATGGCTTTATGAAATATAACCCCACCGGCCATAAGTCTTGCGGAGTACACCCTGTACTCACCCTTGCTTTGTTGACACTTTCAGAGTAAGTGTTCCCCTGAAGACAAGTTTGGTACGACATCGACACCGAAGAGTAGCTTGGGGTTCCCGGCGGGCAGCCTGGAATCTATGGGCTGGGACGTCATCGTTATGCTTCAGGCCTCTTAGGCCATTTGTTAAGTTTTCTATACTTAATAGCATAATTTTCTTTCTTTTTCTTGATGTTTGTGGTCAGTGACCTATGCTTGTAATATTTTGGTTCTTCGCTCAATTATGAGCTTGCTGTAATAAATTTTATGTCGTAGGGTTACTGTTGTGTTACCGATTTCTCACTGGATATCCTCGAGCTCTAGGTTAAGATTATGTCAGGCTAAGGTCTGGATTTGTTTAGCCCTGATCCCGGGGGTGTCACAGTGCCAGTTGCCTGTTTTCTGCTGTTTTTGGTTTCAGAAAAGCTAGAAAAGAAATATTCTCGGAATTGGACGAAACAAAAGCTGAAGTTCCTATTTTTCCCGTCACGACACAAAGTCCAAAGGGGAGACTGAGGGGATCTAGGGGCAGGCACACCCTAGGGTGGCACGGGTCACCCCTAGCCGCGCCACTAGGTGGTGTGGCCACCCTGGCCCACCTTGTGGCGCCCCGCTAAAACCACTACTAGAAAATCGCGGTGTTTTATCTATGTGCATCATCCTGACATCAGCATGCATCTTTTTGTTTGAAAGTATTTTGCTAAAGGCCTATCTTTGTCTTCCAAATATCCCCGTCTTAATTTCAAATCAAAACTCCGGTCTTTTCTAGATCTTTTATTTGTCTAAAAACTATTTACAAAAGTCTATTTTAAATTAAAATAAAAGTTTACATTATTTTTGGGAGGCAGCCCGACAGGCCCGAAAGCCCGGCCGGCCACCTCCAAACCCTAATCTAACCTAACCTACCCAGTTCCTTCACACCCCACCCAGCCTCCACGCAGCTCCACCCGCGCGCGCTTCCTGCGCGTCACGAGCGTGACCACGTCGCCCAGCCCCAGCCCCAGCCTTGGCCCTACCCCGCGGGTCCCACCGCGACTTGGTCGCTCGCCCCTTCCGATCCATCCCTCCACCCCGCTCCTCTCGCCAACCGCACCCGCGCGGACCCACCCCACCGACGCGCACCGATCCCATCCCCACCACGCTCCTCTCTCTCTCTCCCCATCCCCGCGTTCTCCTCCACCTCGCCCACTCGCTGCATCTATGCCGCCGCCGCGCTTGCTCGGCCCAACACCGGCAGCCTCTCGTCACTGCGACCCCCGCTCTGCCGTCCTCTGCACCGAGCGGCACCTCACCTACCTCCAGGACCCCGCGGGCGACCCCGGAGCCCGGCCGCTTCCCCAGCCAACCTCATCGCCCCCGTACCCCACCGAGCCTGGCCGGCGGGCCCCTCTGCGTCGATGTCCCGCTGGAGCCCAGCGCCAACGCTGCCTCCTCCCGAGCCCGCCGTCATCGTCCGGAGCTCCTCCACCGACACTCTCCACAGGCCCTATGCACCGCATGCCCATGTCGTCTTCAGACCGCGCCCGAGCTCTGCCGCCCCGGCTCTACACGTCACCTCAGGTGTCGCCTCTGCCTCCTAGCGCGCCCTGCCGCCAGGGCCATACCTCTCCGAACCTCGCCTACGTCCTTCGCCGCTAGCACCGGCCGTGCCCCTGCGAGCCCGTCGCGAATGCCGCCACCTCACCTAGTCGCTCCGTGGCGTCGCCACACTAGTCCCGCTCGTTGCCCAACAGTTTTTGCCGAGCTCTCTCCACCGTTCGAGCACACCGCCAGCCCCGCCTCCTGTTTGTTCAGTGCCAAGACCAAGGTGTGCCTCCTCGTGTTGTTCCTGCAGGTCGGGTTCCATGTACTTACTGCCCTGAGCATTTGAGTTGGACCAGCAACCCGACAGTGCTTCATGCAATTCGTATATGTATGTGTTCTGTTGATCCTAGTGTTCAACCATTTCCTCTTGTTTTGGCCGTAGTATTTGGATATCCGAACAGTACCACTACGAATTGGTGATGGCCAAGGCCGAGACGAGGAGCCATGTTTCGTGCGATGCTAAGACCGATGCTAAGACCTTTCCATCGACGAGGTCGTCGACATGTAACCGTAGACCTCCGATCACGATCTTCGTCACGGAAGGCCAAGACCCTTCTCGGAACCGAAAACGGCGATGCCCAATTCCAAGATCCCCGTCCCGGACACCAAGTTCGTCGAGATCCCGAAGACCCGGACGCCAAGTACGCCGACATGGAACCGACAAGTTCTCCGAGTTCGAGCGACACGATCTCCTACCCGAAGATTCCCGGACACCAAGTTCTCCATCCCGAACGCCAAGACCTCGTATCTGAAGATCCGAAGACCAATCCCCGAAGACCGGTCCCGGAGTCCGAGACCAAACCCGAACCCCATCGACCCCAAGTTCGTCGGACCCCAATGTGTGGCCCCTTTCCGAGCCTCTATTTTATAAATGCTAAATATATATATTGTTGCATATTAAATTGTTCATACTTGCATGCATATTATGGGTGTTTGGGGCTACTTCGACAATTCCCCTAAATTAAATATGGAGTCCATATGCGAGCTATTCTAGTCTTATATCGGCTCCATTTAAATTTGAGTAGCGAACCTCTGACATGTTTTGCCTTGTTAATACAACATTTAAATTGCGGGGTACCTAAATAACTTGAACCATTAATTAATTGTCGGGACCCCGGTTCCGCTTAATATTATCTAGTTGCACCGCATCTTTGTCATGTCATGCATCATATCATAAACATGCTGATTCTTCTGCCGTAGTATTAAATAGTGCATCCGGTGTTTCTTTTAGTGCTTTGCTTCTTCGCGGATTAGGCCGACGAGTTGATGCGAGTATCGTCAAGTTCTTCAGATAATGAACCTTCGGCTATGTTTTCCCCAGCGAGCATTCTCCCCCTTTCTACCTATTTTGCATTTATAGTCTTTACTTCCTCCTATTTATATATTGCTACCCGTATTGTGATGCTTTAGTTTCCGTGCACCATTTATATTCCTTGTAGCCTCTATATTGCCATGGACACATCCTATTGCCTGTTTTTTGGTAGATGGTCGGCCTTGCGAGTCGTAGTTGCTTGTTCATGTGTTGCTTCACGTCGTTGTCGTTCCACCGTTGACGACAAGTTGGCACATGATGAATGGTGGAGATGTTTAACGGTGGAATTGATCATGACTTTAAATACAATTATTAAATTGTTGGGTTAACTAATGAAAGAGGCACCGGTGGGCAATATATGCTATTTGGTTTTTATGTCCACTTGTGTCCCATAGGCCCCGAGTACTTGATACCTGTTCCTTGACTATTCGCACTATCCACATCCGGGAGAGTCTATGAATCCCCCTTAGCCAGAGCTTGATTCATTTCTTATTTCTTGGGGCCACAAAGTAGTTTGGGGCTTTATTACTATCCCGTACTTATGCAATGCTTTATTGCTTTATTTACGATTGTGCGTGAAGCACCTGTACTATTTTGGAACGTGGAATGTTTTCGCGGTATCGACAAGCCCAGTCACACTTTCGGGTTCCCAGTCGTGTACAGCCATTGACACAAACCCTGGGTCCATCTCGGAGCCGGCCAACTTCGCTGCGGGTAGCTTAGTGGGGTGGCCCCCTGAAATAATTTATGAATCCTGTGATTGCTTTGTAGTGAAAGCCTCATTGGGTTTTGATTTGGTTTTTCCGAGGTTGATCGTGTGTGTGTTGCTATTTGTGTACCCCTGCAGGGTAAATCTTTCTGAAAGCTGTGTCTGCGGTTATGGACGACTTGGAGCACAGTATCTCGATCATAGACAAGCATAACTAAAGTAGTACTATAAACTGGACTTAATATATGACTAGTAATCAGATTCAACTATCACGAAATGGATATTAAAATGCCAACAACTGGTGGATCTGGGGTTGTTTTGTGACATGCTGTACCCGCCTAGCAAGTATTGCAACTCCAATGGAATGTGATAAAAGTGCCAACAATTGCTGTGTTTTGGGATTCCTCAGGACAATTATATCTGACTAGTAAATGTTCCAACTACAACAGAATGGTGATTAAAACTGTCACTACTTATGCTATCAGGATGACTCATGCTATCTATATCTGACTAGTAAGTGCTTCAACTATAATCGAATGAATAAAACTGCCAACTGTGTGAGTTCCTCAATTTGACTTCCTCGTTTGGTCTCGAGGGGGAATACCAGGATGGGTATGTTTGGTGTTACTATCAGGTTGGATCCGGATAGGTCTTTCTTATCCCTCTCTAATAGCCGATAGTTGTATTGAGTCTCTATAGGTTGTTTAGTGCATGCTTCGCTGCCGCTTCAGTCCACCATACCTATGTAGGCGAGAGCCGCCGAATTCTAGCCTCGCCGTGTACTGGCCTCAGTACTGACGCTCCTCTTTTTCCTTTGCCCTTTGTCGGCACCACTTTTGTCTTAGCAGGTTTGAGATCGACGTTGTTAGCAGGGTTACCCTTCCGGCTTGGCCTGGGCAAGGTTCTGGACGCCATTGGTTATTCTTCAGGGTTCTTAGCCCCATTTGCATCTTGTCCGTACTCGGACGTTGTATTGGTTTCAAGGTGATTTGTATCTTGTACTGTATATCTGTATTATTGACTCATGGAGTCGTGTTGTATATATCTATTCTGGGGGTTCCATCATGGACTATTGTGTAATGGTATTACTTCGTTTTCCACCCGCACGAAAGTGCCTGGTGGGCGTCCTTGAATCGTTTCTATGCGGGTTTGGCAGGGAGCGCTGAAATCTGTATAGGGCCGATTCGAGGGTGTTACAGAGTGGTATCAGAGCTCAGCAGTTGCGATACCCACTGGTCCAGCCTGTAGGATAACCTAGCTAACGGCCGAAGTAGAGTGTCAAAACTATTTTGCAAAATCGGTTGGATAGATCTGATTAGGTCTGCTTTTACTCTTTACCCTCTGCTATTCTCCTCTTACCTCTGCGTGTTTTGGATCTGTTCTCTTGGGCTTCTCTACTAATTTCCAAATCTTGTTGCATTCAAAGTTATTAAACTCTTCATGCATAGCAACAACCCAGTTCAGATCTTCAAGGGCTTCAAACACTTTCTTGGGTTCCACCATTGAGATGTGAGCTTGATGCTCACCAAAACTTGCCAACTCCCTTCTTGTGGATACCCTTCGTCGAAGATCACCCACAACTTTGTCAAGAGTGTGACCCCTTAATTCAAGGTTCCTATCTGCACGAGCTTTGCGACGAAGTTCAATTAGCTTGTTGTATCTTGGGGGGATAACTTCATCATTTGAGTCTTTATTGGAGTCATTGGCTTGGCCTTGATCTTCAGCTTGATTAGCAGGAATATGAGATGATGAATCTTGCCCTTGATGTTGATCAATAGTGGTAACAAGAGGTTGCTGCTCTTTACGCTTTTCAGGGCCAGGTTTTCTAGGCGAGGGTGGGGCCGGATAATCCGGCCTGGGGAAACCTGAAGCATCTTCACATTCTTGACTGGTTCTTGCTCGAATTGGAGAGGGGCCGGATAATCCGGGGTCGGCCAGAAAATCCGACATGGGACTTGCAGCAGATTCTTCGACATGTTGATCAAATTCTGCCAGTTGAAGATGGTTGGCCGGATAATCTGGTGTCCACCGGATAATCTGGCCTGGAGCTTTCAGGAGCATTTTGATCATCAGCATTTTGTGGGGTTGGTGTAGGAGGTTCTCCAATGGTAGGAGCATGTTGAGCTTGTGTCGATGAGGGCTCTACTTGAGTAGAGCATTGTCCTTCCCGATCCGCCATAAGGGTTTCCTCAATGGGGCGAAAAAATCCCACGCCCGTTCTTCTTATGGCATCTTGGGGTATTTCAACATCTGCATCACAAACATCAACTTGCCCTGCACTGGAGCCATCATTTTCCTCGAACACCACACTACAAGATTCTACAATAGTTCTGGAGAGCTTATTGTAGACTCTATAAGTGTGGAATTCGGCACCATAACCAACAAAAATGCCTTCTAAAGCCTTAGACTCAAATTTAGATAAACGAACTCTTTAATGAGAAAGAAAGACTTACAACCAAATACCAGGAAGTAGGAGATGTTTCGCTTGTTACCAGCAAGTATTTCATACGGACTCTTGTCCAAGATTTTTCGGAGATAAAGCTGGTTGGATGATTGGCATGCGGTAGAGATTGCTTCAGCCCAGAAGTTATAAGGAGACTTAAATTCAGCTAGCATAGATCTGGCCATATCCATTAAGGTTCGGTTCTTCCTCTCAGCAACACCATTTTGTTGTGGGGTGTACGTAGCGGAATATTGATGCCTTATCCCCTCTTCACTTAGGAATTCATTTAAGGTGTAGTTCTTGAACTTGGAGCCGTTATAACTTCTTATTGCCAATATAGGGACATTGTGTTGACGTTGAACCTCGTTGGTGAAGTCGATGACCGTTTGTTGAGTCCCGCTCTTTAACTTGAAGAAATAGACCCATGTGTATCTTGAGTAATCGTCAACAATCACGAGGCAATATTTCTTCCCACCGAGACTTGCATGAGATGGAGGACCAAAGAGATCCACATGGAGGAGCTCCAAAATCCTCTTTGATGAAATAATGGTCTTCCTTCGATGGGGAGAATCATGCATTTTTCCTTCAACACAAGCCCTGCAAACACGATCTTTAGCAAAGGAAACATTTTCTTTTAGTCCAAGGATGTGGCCACCCTTGTGGAGACTTTGCAAAGTTCTCATATTGACGTGGGCTAGTTGGCGATGCCATAGCCAACCCGCGTCGGCCTTTCCGAAAAGACACATTGGGCCTATAGTGGTTTTCCCCGAAAAGTCCACCATGTACAGGTCATTTTCGACATATCCCACGAAAGCAACCTTTAGAGACTTGCTCCACAAGAGTACCACCAAATCAGCATCAATAAAAACTGCAAAGCCCATCTTAGCAAGGGCGCGAACTGAAAGTAAATTGTAACCGAGGGTCTCAACAAGCATGACATCCACGAGAGAGATATCGTGAGCAACCACAACTTTGCCAAGACCCAATACCTCAGATTTTGACTTGTCACCATAGGAGACGGTTATGTGATCATGGTTTGGTCGCATCTCTGAGATGATCTCCTTCTCCCAGTCATATGACTAGTGCACCCGCTATCGAGTACCCATTTAGACCCACCAAAAGCATAGCCCTGTAAGAAAGTTACTTCTTGGTTTAGGTACCCATTTTTCAATGGGTCCTCTCATGTTAGTAACAAGGGTCTTGGGAACCCAAATAGACCAAGAAATGTAACTATCATAAGGACCTACATAGCTAACATATACATCACCATAATAATCACAAAATAACTCATAATTAGGATTATTATCCCCTGCAAAACCATCATAGTTAGTTTTGTCATTAGAGGTGGTGCTTGTCTTTGGTTGAGCAGTTTTGCTCTTCTTCTTCTTCTTTGTCTTGGGGACATAACCAATACCTTCTTTCCCATTGTTTGACCTTTGCTTGCTAAGAACCTCATCTAGGACCTTTTTACCTTTATGTTGAGATCCATTTACAAGTTCTTCTTTTAGCCTTGTATTTTCTTCAACAATGTCTTTGTGTCCACAAGATGGAGTGGAGGTGTTGGGCAAATCATACTTGTCCAATTGAGTTTGGAGCTGATCACGAGACTCATTTAGAGTAGAATGTTCACTCTCCAATGCCTTGTGAGCAATGCCAAGTTTCTCAAACTTCTCTGAGAGTCTAGCATGAGCATCCCCAAATTCAACCTTTTCCTTCTTTAGTTTCATTACTTTAGCAAGAGCATTGTCACGTTCTTTCATGAGCTAGGCAACAACCTCTTCATGGGATTCCTCAATTGACTCGTGTTTTTCCTCCAAGGATACTCGAGTTTCCTCTTCTTCTTCTAAGGAATTCTTCAAGGAGGCTATCTCCAAGGCGTCTTCTCTCTCAATTCTACCCTTTTCTTTGAGAAGAGCTTCGAAATGAGCAAGTTGACTCATAAGAGCATCAAAGTGAAGTTTGTGCTCACCTTTAAGTTAGTGAAAAATTGTCCAAAGCAATAACTTCTTCTTTTATCTTAAGCCTACTATGATCATCCATATCCATATTTATATTAGTCTTAGGAAACGAAGAAATAGAAAATGATACCTCGGACCCTCTTGCCATGAGGCAAGTGACATTGTTGTTGATGACATTTTTGTTCCAAGAGTCGAAGAGAGACGATGGGGTAGATGTGGTGGCTATAGCAGCCACCTCTCGAGCACTATCCTCATCCTCTTCGTCTTCACTTGCAAAGGAATATTCTTCTTGGGCCACCAAGACAATCTTGGGTTGCTTCTTGTAAGGACCATTATTTTTGAAATGGATTTTTTCGAGGTGCCTTGGAATTTTATTTAAGGATGAGCCTACTGTTGGGTCTGCAGCATAGAAAACAAAAAATTTCCTACGATGTGAACTACACGCCAAGATCTATCTACTAGGTACAAAGCAACGGGTGGGCATACATCCAACGAGAACTTACCCTCGAAGACAACGAGTTTTGTTAACGAGTAGAAACTCGTGGTTGATGTAGTCGTACACTTGCCGATCTCAAGATCGTGAGGAAGTCCAGCAGGTCCGGCTCCAGCACGTCCATCAGATCCAGCTCCAGCAGCACCAAGTCCAGCACTGCAAAGCAGCGGTACATCCGTGATCGCACACACGTCTGGTACCCCGACAACCTCCGTCCCTCGTGCCAGCAAAGCAGCGGAAGCAGCAACTCCTTTCCAGATAAAGCCATCGGGAACATATATCTCGCTAATCCGATACCATGGGGGAATAATACTAGAGGGGGAGAGAGATCCTTCACAAGGAGGTGTGTTTGAGAAGTGAGGAGAGGGTGGCCTTTTATAGGAGGAGGGGGGTGCCCCTCCTTCATGGCCGGCGCATGGAGGAGGTGTCTCTTCACCTCCTCCATTCATGTGGTGGTAACCCCTCCGCATTAAAATGCCTCTTCACATTCCCTTTTAAAGTCTCCACTTTAAATGCATTAAATTTCTCCAAATTTAATGCTCTCTCATTTAATAAAACTCTTTTATTACTTTTATTCATAATTTTGTTAATTACTTTAATTAACAAACATTCACATAAAACCCCCTACAACATTTCAATATTACATGCAGAACCAATTTCATCAATTTCACCCGAAATAGTTTCGGTGTCTATTGAAATAATTCCAGCGCTTTCTTAAATCTTTATCTGAAACATATTTGCTCCAAATGGTGTCGGTATCCCTTAAGTGTGTCACCCTACGGTTCGCGAATAATGCAGACATGATCGAGACCCCTCTCTGATCAATAATCAGCAGCGGGACCTGGAGATCCGTACTGACTCCTACACATTCAACGATGACTTCTGTGATCATGAGAACCTTTAACGCTAGTAACTAAATCCCTTTGTCTCGCGATATATTACATGTCCGAGATTTGATCATCGGTATCTCCATACCTAGTTTGATCTCGTTACCGACATGCACTCTTTTCTCGTTCCCGTGATATAACATTCTAGTGATCACATCACTTGCTTGCAAGTTATCTTAATGTGATATCACCGAGAGGGCCCAGAGTATATCTATTCGTCATCGGGATTGACAAATTCCACTCTTGATCCATGAGCCTCAACATAACACCTTCGTAGCATTGAACCCATCTTTATAGTCACCCTGTTACGGTGTGACGTTTGATGTTATCAAGATACTCTTTCGATGTTAGCAATTAACATGATCTCATGGTCTAAGGATAAAGATTACTTCGTATGATTTTATAGCAATATAAACATAATGACTTTGATCATAATGCTATACTTCGGATGAATGTTCATCACATCATTCCACCAATGTTGTGACCTTGTTATTAACAACATCCAATGTCCATGATGAGGAAACCTTTATCATCTTTTTAATCAACGAGCTAGTCTATAAGAGAGGCATAACTAGGAACCCTTTTTGTTTATTAAACACACATGTATTGACGTTTTCGATCAATACAATTATAGCATGCAAAATAAACATTTATCATAAACATGGAATAAGATAATAACCACTTTATTATTGCCTCTCCGGCATATTCCCTTCAGTCTCCCACTTGCACTAGAGTCAATAATCTAGTTTGAAAAACTTTGCGTATTGAACACCTATGGCTTTCTGGTGTTGCATATACGCTATTGCTAGTGGTTAACATAATCTCCGGATCTGACAGTTTCAGGTCCGTGTGTATTTGCATGTCTTTGCGTCTCTATGCATCACTCATTCTCAAATGAGATGGCATTGTATAAATTTGGTCCTTTGGTGAGACCTTTAGTTCGTTCGGCTCAAAATATGTTGATATTATTGTCACACAATATATCTTCATAGTATTAGCCCACTTTGAACCACACCTAGTTTGATAACAAACTACTTAACACAAATGCCCTCCTTTGCTGCTACTATAGCAGTTATATACTTAGCCTTTTGTTGTAGTATCCGTCACAATGTCTCAACTTTGGAACTCATCCAAATCCATCATGGAACATCCTTTCCATTACATTGTGCCACCCATAGTCTAAATTGAGATAAATTTAATTTGTATCTTGTGACAAAATTAGTATCAATGTAACACTTTACAATGAACTACCTTTAACTATTTGTCACTTATACATGATATATTCTTAGTTCTTCCAAAGCTCATAAGAATATCTTTACTATTGTCCAATGATCATCTTATGAATCATTCTGGTATATGCTCATAACATTTAGAGCATAGGACATTCTGGATATATACATATCATGGTATAATCGATCAAAATCTTCATGTGATTTTACTCACCAAGTGTTGAAACACTTGAATCTTGATACAATTCTTTCCATGCAGCAAGAACCTTTCTTGTTGTTTCCATATTGAACCCTTTCAATATCTCATATATGTATGTTTGGCACAACCATATTTGCGCCTTAATCTATCCATATAGATATTGATGCCAAATATTCCGGGTTTGCCCAAGTCTTTCATCGAAATCTTATTTTAATGAAATTCTTAACTTGTGTCAATACAAGATACATCATTTCCAATCAACAATATGTCCTCTACATAATGTATTAGAAATATGTCTCAGCGCTCCCACTTAATTTCTTGCAAATGCAAGCATCTTCATCATCTCCGATGAATTTAAACTCTTTTAACAGTTTCATCATGGTGAAGATTCCAACTTCGCTATGCTTACTTCAACTATTGAAGTTTGCATGTCCTTTTAGCACCCTTTGAATTAACAAAACCCTTCGGACCATGTCATGTACACGTCCTAGGTAACTGTTTTATTAGAAGAACATTGTTTTGTTTATTCAACTACCATATACCAAATTATATGTAGTGGTTGCTACATTAATCCGTCAAGACTATATATCGCTATGAAAGATCAAATCTTGTCATCGTCAACTCCTTGAACATTGTCCTAAACTTCTTTCTGACATGTCGACTATTTCATAGATGTTAAACATCCATGTCTTATTTCTTTATAGATCCAAACACGACCGATAGGCTTCACGCCTTTCCAGAGGGTCTTCCAAGTTCAGAAACTTGATTTCTCGTGTATGGATACTATCACGGATTCTATGACTTCTAGTCAATTTATGGAGTCAGGGCCCATCATCGCTTCTTTGCATGTAGTCGGTTCATCATTGTCAAAACAATAACGACTTGCTTATCAAATCTTACTATTTGATTCTTACCGACCCACATGGTTCTATAGGAACTCTAATCTCCGAGATCACACCTTTTGTAATCACGAGAGCCATGAGCATTGTGGCCGCCACCGGGACACTTTTCGGCGCTGCGCTACTTAGCACATATAGCTAAGGTTCAACAACCTTATCAAATTTCTATTGTCCTCCCACTTAACTTTTCACGAAAAATTCCTTCTCAAGAAACTTGACGTTCCAAGTAACAAACTCTTTTGTCCTTGGTGTTATGGAGAAATTCCCAACAAATTCTTTGGGGTAACCTACAAAGACGTGCTTATCCGACTTTGGTTGTAAACATTTTACTTATGCATAGCATACCAAAATTTAAGAAAAGACAATTCGGGTTTTATCCCAAACCATAACTTATATGGTGTCATTTCAACGGATCACGATGGTGCTCTTTTCAGTGTAAAAGCGGTAGTCTCTAAAGCTTCAATCTTTAAAACATAATGGCAGTTTTATAAATGACACCTTTGATCTTACCATGTCAAACATGGTTTGATTTCATCTCTCGAATATGCCATACTCCTATGGTTTACTAGGAAATCCAAATTCATGGAACAATTCCTCAAATCTTAGGTGTTTTGCTAAACATGTAACTCAAATATCTTCCTTTACGATCAAATCATAAACTCTTTTATTTTCTTGTTACAATGATTTTTCACTTCATCTTGAAAGTCTTTGAACAACTTTCAAAGGTTTCATACTTCTTCCTTATTAAGTAAATATACAGATATATTCACTCAAATTTTTGAAGAAAGCATATGAAGCAAAAAGATCCATCGCATATGGCTACACATAATGGACTATGCACATCAGCATGCACAATTTCCAATAAGCTAGTCATCCGTTCCTCTCTGGCCTATGGACGGAGTTTCAATTATCTCGAGGAAAGTCTCACATGCGTCAATTGATCAAAATCAAAGACTCCAAAAATCCATCAACATGGAGTTTCTTCATGTTTTCTTTCAAATATAATTTAAACAGCGATGTCACTTCATAAGTGATCTTTCAATCATTTTTCTTGCGACATTTTAGCAATAGTGTTTATGGATGTGATTTCTCCAACTAGACTTGTAAAAGTTCATCCATCCTTTATGGAATACGGTAATTATTTGAACAGCCATTGTTCTCATAATACCAGAACAAAATAACAATTATTTAAACAAATCTTGAAGGCTTGGTTTGATGACAACGAAAAACACAATAAGACTTTATTTGTTTTCGATGAACATCATCACTCATTCTCTTGCTAGTTACTTAGGCCATTGTAGTTCATGAATTGCGTTGTCCTGTATGACACTTCATACCAACGAATTCGATATCCAATACCGGTATCCAATACCTAAGAACCACATTGTTTAACAAGCAAGGAATACAACCATAACATGTATATCTTCAATATACCTAAGTTGGACATCTCCAACCTTTTATTTTCTGCCAAATATTTTATAGATTCTCTTTCAGCAATTCCTTTTCTTTTAAAAGAATCTATCAACATCAATAGTGGTGTCATCAACATGACACATGGTACAAAGCGTATATAGTCAAATACTAATACCTTTGGACTTGCACTTTGAAGTGGATCACCATCATCAAATGCTTGGTGTTCTTTCAAAAATTCATTCTTTAGTAATCTATTAGTGTAGTAAACATTTTACTTACATCTTCTATTCATCCTTATCATGACAACTTTCATGATCAAGCTACTATAGCTTATAAGGAAGAATCACGAGTATAATATCAGTTCCCAAAACCTTTTTGGTAGATTTGGATGCCTAGCGTCTCCATCCTTCACAAATTCTCATACAATATAAGAACATGTATTTTGCTAAATTATACTCTATCATAATGCAACCAAAAAACATTTCTTCAGATATCACAATATCTTTCACACATGATGGTTTCTGAAACAATTTTCAGCTCCAATATAATCTTGATATTAAAACAACTTTTTGAATATCAATAATCATGGAGGCAAACATGATACTTTAGATACTAACATTGGAATTCTTACTCTTGATTTAATACTACTTATTAAACTTCATGGAGTAAACAGAGTTTGCTGAAAGTTTGGAATAGGACTTATAAACTTTAAATTGACATTCAGAACAATACGATACCAGTTCGTAAAGTAAATATCCAGAATTCTATAGTTCTATTATCTCAAATAAAAACTAAACTTAAGGTAGAAAACGAATGCCAATGACTACAACAAACTATGCAAATTCACTTTGATTTAATTCATGACAAATTGAGTTCGACTAATCCAAATTACTAATGAACTCCCACTCAAAAATGACATCCCTCGTGTCTTTTTGGTGATTACATGAACCAAATCCACTACACCAAGTCCGATCATCACGTGAGTTGATGTAGCTTCAAAGGCGAGCATCTATATGGACATCATATCAACTATATGACTCATGCTTAACCTTTCGGTCCGTGTTCCGAGGCCATGTCTGTACATGCTAGGCTCACCAAGTAAGAACCTTAGTATTTGCGTGTGTAAAACTATCTTACACCCGTTCCTATGAAAGTGTAGATTCGAGTACACCCGATCATCACGTGATGTCTCGAAACACGATCCAAAAACGGTGCATACTTAAGGAAGAACACATTTTATCTTGATATTTAAATGAGGGATCATCTTATAATGCTACCAAAAGCGCCAAACTAGCAATATAAGATGCTAACATCTAATGTGTAAAGTGAGATGATATGGTCCATGCATTTGATCTCTATCACTTGCATCGTGGTATGATCTCTATCATTCCTTTGTGTGTAAGGCCAAGGTCTATGGAACTTACACGTTGAGTGTGTTGTAAGAGTATCTATCATACATCTACTTACAACAATACCATATCAAGACACTAGCCCAGCAACGATCTAAACTAGAAGCCTCTAATTTATCAATTGCAAGTTTTACGTGGCTTAGGGCTTTCGGAGATAGAACCGTTCTCACCTACGAACATGAACCACAACGAGGATAACCAAGTTATTAGCAACTCGTTGTAAATCATATATTGACTATAGTAGGAGAGACAGACACCCGCCAGCCACTTATGCAAAACAAGTTGCATGTCAGTCGTGGAACCGGTCTCATGTACGATGACATGTAAGGTTGGTCCGGGCCACTTCATCCCACTATCCCACCAATATCCAAAATACATGGAAGATGCAATAACATGATCATCATCGCCCACATATAAACATATGTGTACTACCCGTGCAAAGCACCTACGCATAGATCAGGCTCTGATACCACTGTTGGGTCCGCAGCATAGAAAACAAAAAATTTCCTACGATGTGAACTACACGCCAAGATCTATCTACTAGGTACAAAGCAACGGGTGGACATACATCCAACGAGAACTTACCCTCAAAGACAACGAGTTTTGTTAACGAGTAGGAACTCGTGGTTAATGTAGCCGTACACTTGCTGATCTCAAGATCGTGAGGAAGTCCAGCAGGTCCAGCTCCAGCACGTCCATCAGATCCAGCTCCAACAGCACCAAGTCCAGCACCGCAAAGCAACAGTGCATCCGTGATCGCACACACGTATGGTACCCCGACAACCTCCGTCCCTCGCTCCAGCAAAGCAGCAGAAGCAGCAACTCCTTTCCAGATAAAGCCACCGGGAATATGTATCTCGCTAATCCGAGATCATGGGGGGATAATACTAGAGGGGGAGAGAGATCCTTCACAAGGAGGTGTGTTTGAGAAGTGAGGAGAGGGTGGCCTTTTATAGGAGGAGGGGGTGCCCCTCCTTCATGGCCGGCGCATGGAGGAGGTGTCTCTTCACCTCCTCCATTCATGTGGTGGTAACCCCTCCACATTAAAATGCCTCTTCACATTCCCTTTTAAAGTCTCCACTTTACATGCATTAAATTTCTCCAAATTTAATGCTCTCTCATTTAATAAAACTCTTTTATTATTTTTATTCAGAATTTTGTTAATTACTTTAATTAACAAACATTCACATAAAATCCCCTGCAACATTTCAATATTACATGCAGAACCAATTTCAGCAATTTCACCCGAAACAGTTTCGGTGTCTATTGAAATAATTCCAGCGCTTTCTTAAATCTTTATCTAAAACATATTTGCTCCAAATGGTGTCGGTATCCCTTAAGTGTGTCACCCTACGGTTCACGAATAATGCAGACATGATCGAGACCCCTCTCTGATCAATAATCAGCAGCGGGACCTGGAGATCCGTACTGACTCCTACACATTCAACGATGACTTCTGTGATCGTGAGAACCTTTAACGTGAGAACCTTTAACGCTAGTAACTAAATCCCTTTGTCTCGCGATATATTACATGTCCGAGATTCGATCATCGGTATCTCCATACCTAGTTTGATCTCATTACCGACATGCACTCTTTTCTCGTTCCCGTGATATAACATTCTAGTGATCACATCACTTGCTTGTAAGCTATCTTAATGTGATATCACCGAGAGGGCCCAGAGTATATCTATCCGTCATCAGGATTGACAAATTCCACTCTTGATCCATGAGCCTCAACATAACACCTTCGTAGCACTGAACCAATCTTTATAGTCACCCTGTTACGGTGTGACGTTTGATGTTATCAAGATACTCTCCCGATGTTAGCAATTAACATGATCTCATGGTCTAAGGATAAAGATTACTTCGTATGATGTTATAGCAATATAAACATAATGACTTTGATCGTAATGCTATACTTCGGATGAATGTTCATCACATCATTCCACCAATGTTGTGACCTCGTTATTAACAACATCCAATGTCCATGATCAGGAAACCTTGATCATCTTGTTAATCAACGAGCTAGTCTAAGAGAGGCATAACTAGGAAACCTTTTTGTTTATTAAACACACATGTATTGACGTTTCTGATCAATACAATTATAGCATGCAAAATAAACATTTATCATAAACATGGAATAAGATAATAACCACTTTATTATTGCCTCTCGGGCATATTCCCTTCACCTACCACCATTGTCTTCTCTACTTTGATATGGACATTCAGCCACAAAGTGCAACCTATCTCCACAATTGTAGAAAGTTCTTAGTTTTAGGCGATTCTCTCTTCTTCCACTTGACCATTCTTGCGCTCGAGTTCAGACTTGGCCTTGGCTGGATCCTTCCAAAAAAATCCTTGCATAGAAAGCCATGTACTCACCATGCGCACGCTTGACTTCCTCGGGACAGCCCATGGTGACACCCTCGTATCCTCTTTCATCCTCATCTTGTTCAACAACATTTGCCTTTAGAGCAACATTGACTCCTTTTTGCATTCCAATAGCCTGGGCACAAGCATCTTCAGCATTCTTAGCTGCAACCTTGAATGATGCCATTTCTTGCATGACTTCATTGGAAGTCATTTGCTGGTAGTTGTGTCTACCTTGCAAACTCTTCAAGTCCGTTGGCTCAAATGGCATTAGAGCACTCACATGTTTCCTTTTTATCCAAGCATCATCAATGTGAGTGGCTCCATGCTTTCTAAATGTTGTTGAAATGCTCTTGAGCCTTCTATACATATCTTCATGGTCTTCACCATCCAACATATCAATCCTTCAGCTTAATTACTAAGGGCATCATACCTATTTCTTCTCATGATTTCATTTCCAATGAATAGGTCGGTGAGTGCATCCCAAGCTTCTTTGACGGTGTTGAAGTGCTCAATGTGGGGCATGTCCTTGGGACCCACTCCGAGCTGAATCATGTGGAGAGCTGTTGCATTCAGTTGACTATCCACAACTTCTCTCCTAGTCAAATTGGCGGGGTCTCCAATATGAAGACCATCTTCGATAATCCTCCAAAGCTCAATCGATGAACTGCATACATGAGGTTTCATTAAGAATTGCCATTGATTAAATGAAGATGCAGTAAGCTTGGGGTGGATCACCCCTATTGTTTATATGAGGATGAGGGATAGGTGGGTCGGGAGAATATAGATGAGGAACCTCACTATAGTCCTCCTTACCACTTCCCTTCTTGGAGGTGGAACCATTATGTTTTTCACCTACCACTTCATCTTCCTTAGATCCGGCGTGAGCCTTATCCTTGGATAGAGGAGTGGTGGCCTCAGAGGAAGATGGAGATGGGGTTGTAGATGATGTGAGGTGAGCAATCATTTTCTGCATCTCCTCCATCTTGGTCTCAAAGGATTTCAACAAGATTGTTTCCCGTCTTGAGGTCATCCATTGTGACCTTGTCCACAGCCTCATCCCCATTTTCCTTAGTACCCATACTTCTCTTAGGCGGTTAAGCCCGAATAAAGAGTCGGGACTCTGATACCAATTGAAATGGATCGTATGGGCACCTAGAGGGGGGGTGAATAGGTGCTACTTAAAATTTTAATGTTTTTTCAATTTTAGGCTTGACACAAAAGGTAAATTCTCTAGATATACTATTATGTAGAATTTCCCTATATGCAAACCTAACTACTAGTGAGTAAAGGCGAGTAAAGTGAGGAACGAGGAAATCATGATGAAGCACGCGGAGACACATGATTTGTTTTACCGCAGTTCCTTCCTTGTTAAGGGAAGTACATCTGTGTTGGAGGGGTGGGAGGTACTAAGACCACCACGCCACAATAGGCCTCACCCTGTTCTCCGATGGATCCCGCCACCAATGGCGTGATCCACCTTTACACTATAGGAACCCTTCAAGGCGGGGACCGGCGCCTTTACACAACTAGTGGGGCACAACTACACAAACAAATTGGAGGCTCCCGTAATGACAACAAGCTGCCACAAGAACAACAGTTATCAATAACAAAACACAAGATCTAGATATTAACAAGAATACTAGATCGGGGATTTCTCCAAGTGAATGGAGAGGAGTTGATGTGCTTGATTCGTGATGACGATGTATGATGTCTCCTCCTTTTATTCCCCCAAAGATCGAAGCCTTCGGGTGGTTGAAGTGGGAGATCTATAGAGAGAGCTTTTGCAACTGGTCTGATCTTTTTCGAATGAACCAAGAAGTCTGACAGGAGGGGAAGACGTGGCTTTTATACCCCCTGCCCAGATGGAGCCGTTGGAGCCTTTTGGGGCCGGATTATCCGTCCTGAGTGAGGGTCGGATTATCCGGCCTGAGGAAAACTCCGCCCTTGCCTCGGACAATCCAGGGAATAATCCGCCCCCAGACTGAGCGACGCGCCGAGCCATCCTTTGCTTGTCTCCTAGGGGTCGAATTATCCGGCCCAAGGTGAGGGCCGGATTATCCGGTCGGGGGAAGAAATTCCGCCCCACTTCGGATTGTCCGGGGAAAAGTCTGCCCCTAGTCAGAGCGTCGAGCAATGCCAACCCTTGCTCGTCTCCTGGGGGCCGGATTATCTGGCCCAAGGTGAGAGCTGGATTATCCGGTCAGGGGAAGAAAATCCGCCCCTTCTCGGATTTTCTAGGGGAAAATCCGCCCCCAGTCTGAGACACGCGTCATGCCAGCCTTTGCCAAGAGGGTCAGGCCGGATTATCCGGCCCTTGATGGGGGCGGATAATCCGGCCCCCAAACACAATAAACATTTCCCTACATACTTAGCACACATGAGAAAACTCCACGGTATTGTTATATAACACACAAAGCATAGGGAACCATGAAATGTTCTTTTAGTAGGGTAGAACCAAATGAAGAAAGGTATGAAGCCTCCCTATGAGAAGAACCGATAAAACCTTCAAACTCGAAAACGCCATAGAATATGCATACATATTCCATTTTCGATGAGCTTGGGCTTGTTGAAGAGCTAGCAACAAGCTCAAGAACCTCATATGGAGAAACACCAAGAAGCAACAAAATAGGAAGATGCAAAGTATGCAAAGGATTGGGCTCCCTAAGACAATGTGATCAAGTTACCCAACCAAAAGCCCCTCTTGATAGTGCGGCTATCTATCCTATAACCCGGTCTCCCAACAACCACCTTGAGACCGGTAAAAGGAAAACCTAGCAAGGCCATAACTTTGCCTTGCGCATCCCGCTTGATCTTGATGACAATGCTTCAAGCTCTATCCAAGCCGGAATGCATCACTTGATCATTGTTGCTTCGTGAAGACTCATAATTTGCTCCCCCATACACAACTATGGGATAGATTCATTAAGACACGTCTTCACATGTCCATTATCACCAATATGTAAGGCAATCTTCAAGAAAATGATCTTCTCGAGATGCTTATCTTGTACTTTCCCTTCTCAACCTTGATGACGATCACCACTTGATGCCATCCTCTCATGGGCTATATGAAATCTTCACTTTTGAAGCATGCCCATGGAAAGATACCTATCCCATATAGAAAACACAAAGTAACATATATAATGGGTTAGTTCATGATGCATAATTGACAAGGCTTACCATACCACAAGATCCATGTGATACATTCTTTATGCTTCATGTGTTGACCAACTTGAAATCGTTGTTCACTCTTTGTATTGGTCAACCAAGTAACTTCTCATGCTCCATCTCAGTATCTTAAGGTACATAAAGAACTCTTCATTTGATTACATGCTCCAAATCTTAGTCAACCATAGCTCAACTAATGAGTCTATCATGGCACAGACTTAGAGCCATATCTTGAATTCTTCTATCAAGATCACACTCTCAAGATCTTGATCATATCATATTCTTCTTCAACTCGATGATCTTGATGCCAATACTCAAGGTATATCTTTATCTTCATGGCATCCATACTTGAATCCAACACATGAACTACAAGCATGACCTATGTATATATTCCTTCATATAAAACTCAATGAAAATATTAGTCCATAGGGATTGTCATTAATCACCAAAACCACACATAGGGGCAATTACCCTTTCACCAAGTACTTTCACGCCATTGCAAATGGTAGAAGGAGGAAATGTACTATCTCTTGTATCAGGGTGGACAATATTACCATCTTGGATAAAAGGGACATTCAGAAGCATATCTATGAATTCTATATGGCGCTGATGGGCTCGGATGACTGAAGCCACTCAAGTTGGGGGTAGTGGCGTGGCAGCCAGGGTCCATGCTCTCGATGCAGGAGAATGCAGTTATGATGCAGACTTTTGTCATGGAGGATCTTGAAGGTGTGCTTAAAGACACTAAAACTGACACTGCCCTGGTCCTGATGGTTTCTCGGTTGCTTTCTTTAAGAATTTCTAGCCTACAATTAGGGACCTAGTGCTACAGATTCTTAATGGTTTTGTGCTAGGCACAGTTGATATCACAAGGCTGAATTTTGGGATCCTTTCCCTGCTGCCCAAGGTGCCAGGCGCTGACACCATCAAACAACTCAGGCCAATCGCGCTGATCAATGTTCTCTTCTGGCTGGTTGCCAAAGCCTACGCGTCCAGACTATCTCCAATTGCTAACCAGGTGATTACCCACACCTAGACGATGTTTATCAAGGGCAGGTTCATTCACAATGGTGCTTTGGCCCTTCACGATATCATTCATGAGCTCAAATCGAAGAAACTTCCGGTGGTGCTTCTCAAACTTGATTTTGAAAAAGCATAAAGGAGGGCCAGCTGGTAGTTTTTAAGAGAGGCGCTCCTTAGTAAGGGCTGCGAAGGGGGTCTGGTGCATCGTATCATGTAGCTGGTGAGCGGTGGTCAAAGTGCGATTTTGATCAATGGGGAGGTTGGCCCCTTTTTCGGAACAAGAGGAGGGTAAGACAAGGCGATCCGATCTCCCCTTGTGGTTCGATCTAATGGAAGATGCCCTTGATATCATCTTAGGCAAGGCGAAAGGGGTGGGTCATATCTGCGGAGTGGTTCCGCATATGATCCCAGGAGGAGTCACACGCCTTCAGTATGCTGATGACACGATGATCATGATCCAAAACACTGATCTTTCTATTACCAACCTCAAGTTCATCCTGATCTGTTTTGAGCTGCTATTTAGTACGAAGATAAATTATCATAAAAGTGAGGTCATTGTCATGGGTGGGGAACCTCGAGAGCAAGCTAGAATCGCTAACCTCCTGAACTGTCAACGGGGGAAATTCCCCTTCACCTATCTGGGTTTCACCATGTCTGATCACAAGCTTACCATCAAGGACGTGCAACCCCTAGTGTCGACGGTGGGCAGAAGAGTCGAGCCTTGGCAAGGCAGATTCATGTCGTCAGCAGCCAGACTGACGTTGATTAACGCATGTCTCTCCAGCCTCCCAATGTATGTTATGGGATTGTTCCTACTTGCGGATGGTACCCATGAGGGTTTGACTCTCACAGGGGGAGGTTCTTTTGGGAGGGCCAGGGCAATAAAAGGAAGTACCACATGGTGAGATGGAAGGAGATCTGCAAACCCAAGGAGCAAGGTGGGCTGGGGGTGACTAACACTAAGCGCATGAACATCGCCTTAATGTTGAAGTGGATCTGGCGTATGTTAACTAAAGACGACGAGAAGCTGTTGTGGCTGCAATTGCTGAAAGCTAAATACAAGGTCACCGACCTCTTTGACCCCAATGCAACAGGCAGATCACAATTTTGGCACAGCGAGGTAGTTGGAACCTAGTGTTTAGAAGATCGTCTAGCCATGATGAGTTGGCCCAGTGGCTTTCCCTTATAGACGAATTGGGCCAGATTAGTCTTTCTGAATCCTAGGACAGAGTCGTCTCGGAGTTGGATAGCTCAGGAATCTACTCGACCAGCTCAATGTACCAGGAGCTATCGAAAGGCGCTCATGTTCATGTGATATAGCGCATCTGGAAGCTGCAGTTGCCTCTCAAATTCAAAATCTTCATCTGGTAGCTTTTGCGTGGAAGGTTTCCGTCCAATGACCAGATCCTGAAGAGACAGGGCCCGTCCTTGGGGAAGTGTGCTTTGTATGGGGAATCTGAGGATGTGGAGCACATCTTCTTCCGCTGCAGCCTAGCGAGGTTTGCATGGAGCGGGGCCTGCTCGATCTTCGACTCTAACTGGAACCCTTTCTATGCGAGTGGATGGGTTCCAGGGAGAAGTGAGGGACGCGTTGTGGGTGTTTTTCATCGCGCAATACTGGGCCATGTGGACTATTCGTAATAAATTCACTATTGAATCCAAATTCCCCCGTCAACCTGCTGATTTTTTTTAAAACTCTTCTGACTATGCAGCAATGGCGGCTCCTCCAAAATTCCAAGGCGTTGTTGTTCCCGGAGAAGATGATCGGAATGCTTAAGAAGCTCTTCGCGGAGACGCACTCCCCACCTCCCCTCTGCCAAATGCTTAAGGGGCGCACTCCAGGCACATGTTCGGCTCGTTCTCATGGTCATCTTCCTCATGTTGTGTTTTGATGTCGTAGTTTGTCGGTAAGGTGTGTGGGCTTGGTAGTGTAGCGGCACGTGGACTTTAAGTGTTAAGATCGTTTTGCCTTTGGCATGGTTTGTAAGCTGTGTTATCAGCGTTTGAACGTTTGTACTCTTTTGCCTTGTTCGTGAGGCTTTATTAATTTAAAGCCCGGCACGTGCCTTTCAGTTCTGGTATCATACACAAGTTTTTGACCTCTCATTCCCGCGAATCAGGTTCTCCTTTGAAAATCTCAAAAAAAAAGGCCAGCGCTAGGCGTCCCCCAGACGATGGGGGTTTCTCATCGTCCTCCTCCGCGCCACGTGTCCCAAAAATACCCCAAAATTCCGGTTTTGCTGCAGAACACCCTCTTTTTGCTACAAATGTTCCCGGTTTTACTTCCGCAGCAAAAAACGGTTCGTTCCAGAAAATAGAACATCCCGTCGAAGACTTCGCCGGAGACCTCGTCAGAGACCATGCAACAAAAAAATTGTGCTAATGTAGCAAAAACGACTTCACCGGAGACATCGTCGGAAAAAACTCGCCGGTGACTTTCTCTGGAGACCTTGTAGCAAATAGTTGACACCGTTGTAGCAAAACCACAAGACGGTTGTAGCAACAAACTTCTTCTAATGTAGCAAAAAAATAACTTCGCCGGATACATGGCTGCAGACCATGTAGCAAAAAAAAGTTCAGTAGCAGAGGTTGCCGTTGTCGGTAGCAGAGGCAGCCGTCGTCGGCAGCAGAGCACGCCTCTGTCGGTAGCAGGGCACGTCACGGTCGGTAGCAGAGGCCGCCTTCGTCGGCAGCAGAGCGCGTCGCGGTCGGTAGCAGAGCATGTCGCCGTCGATAGCAACTACATGCGCCGTAGATAGCAGAGCCCGCAGCCATGGGTAGCAGCTCCTGGCCCGAGGTTGAGGTCGCCGTCGTCGAGGGCCAGGGCCTCCGACTCGTGGTCGAGCACCGCGGTTGCGGCGACGCGGGGCGGCCAGGCTGCGGTGAGGCGAGGCTATGGCGCGGCGAGACGGCGAGGCTGCAGCGGCGCGCGAGGACAGGCACGCGGCGGCGAAGGCGTGCGGCTGTGGAGGCGTGCGGCGGAGGCGTGCTGCAGCGGAGGGGCACGCGGCGGCCGGAAGGTGTGCAGCGGTGGAGCCTCAGGACGAAGAAATCCCGTGCAGTTGGATGAGAACGTGGGGATAAGGTGGGTCCAGCATGTGGTGTTGTTTCGGCGGAGAGCTAGCTGACCCGGCGAATGGAAACTCACGATCCCCCGGAGGGAGGGTATCATTTTCCAAAAAAAAAGTTTCTCCTTTTGACTGGTGTCCCTCGACAAACGCCAAAACAAAAGATAGAAGACATGGCGTTCCGTTGGTTTGACAAAGTCCCGCTGTCGCAGAAAGGGTGGAGCAGAGCAAGTCAGTTGTTGGTGCGGAGGCCACGCGAGGCCGTCACAGTCGAAGCGCCTCCTTGTATTCCGGCCTCTTGGTGCTCCCCGCGGCTCCCGTCTTCCCTCCAAAACCAGAGAGATGAGACGCGCACTCCCCACCACCGACTTCTTCCAGTACTGAAAGCGCTCTCGACTGGTCCTGGTCATCCGGTCCGGCGTACGAGTGCCACTCTAGCTAGGAGCAACACGCAACGATCCGGCTCCGGCGACGAACAGCGGCAGGGGACCTGCCGAGTGATCGATCGATGCGGGACGACGCCTAGGAGGTTCGGCCTTTTGTCCATTTGGTTCTCTTCGATATCTCTCTTAGTCCAAGTTCGTCGATTGATTTCGATGACGAGCCGCGGTTATGTCCGAATTGTTCGTGTCTGTCTACCGTAGAGTACGTAAATTCCACGATCAGTGCTACTCTCTTCGTTTTAAAATATAAGATGTTTTAGCTTTGTGAAAGAAATGTATCTAGATCTTCTTTAGTATATAGGTCACTCCAATCCTAAATAAACCTACGTATAAAAAGGGTTTAGATACACTTTTTTTACAAAACTAAAGGGAGTGTCTACATCTCAAGCGTCTGAGAACTTCTTAGTTCTAAGTCGCTGATGTCATCCTAATATTTGTGCTAATTCTCAGTTGCAACCTAGTTACAACTTATAAGATTTGTACTAACTCTCAGTTGCAACCTAGTTGCAACTCATTAATTTTCCAGTTACACCCTACTTGCAACTAATATGTAACTTTCATTTTGCACAAATCACGAGATAAATCGAACGGTGAAAGAGACGACTAAGACCTAAAAAGTTCTCTAGCAAAATCGTATTTTAAAATGGAGAAAAGTAGTATTTTACTACTCCCTCCGTTTCAAATATAAGATGTTTTAGTTTTGTGAATGAAGTGTATCTACTCCCTAGGTTTATCTAGGTTTAGAGTGAACCTAGACACTAAAAGCGTCTAGATAAATTTCTTTCATAAAACTAAAACATCTTATATTTTAAAACGGAGGGAGTACTTGTGTGAAGCTAGTCCTAGTGGGATATCATAAGGTGTATCATGCATGTCACTTTGGCAAAAATCTGGAACCATAATTAATTAAGAGAGAGGTGTTACTAGTATCATAATATGATACTATATCATAGCTCGTCAAACTAGGTAATTTAATGACCAATATATCTCATACACACAATTGCATTGAGATTGTAGAAAAAATTAAATACTATGGTATATGATACTATCAGATGATACTAACCACTGAAAGATAGTATCATACACTAGTATCATATGCATAATACTAGTAATATGATACTCCGCCTGAAGACTGACGGCTGATTATTCGAGATAAAGAGGAAGTCAAATCTAGCGCAGAAATAGAGAACTGGCGAGGACAAAGATAGCGACGGAGCCACCCAGCGACCGAGGTCCAGAGCAGCACGGGCGGTAGGTCCACGTCAGCATCCACCTCACGTGAGCGAAACGAACTTTGCTCTGACCGCGTCCTGGCCCCGAGAGGCCGAGAGCCCTGCAGCCGCGCGAGCCCACGTGGAGGCCTTCTCCTGAGCGATCGGCGCGAGCGCAACGTTCGTCTTGAGCAATAACGTCGCCGAGGAAGCAGGGGACCGGTGCTCACTCCATTCTCCTTCTTCTGTTTCAGAGGTGTAGAGCCAACCGAGGACGGAGGACATCGCGCGGACGAAACAAATTTACAAATAATACTACTATCTCTGGCTGCGCGGATCGCGCTACAGGGCAACGCAGAGGTGGAAGGGAGGCCGAGAGCGGCCAGGCGGGCGATGGCCACGGCTGCCGCTGCGGCCGCCGCCGCCGTCCCGGACGCCCGGCGGTGGAGCAAGGGCGGCCCTTCGTCGCCGGTTACCACCGCCATCTTCCTATTCTTCTTCGTCGTCGTCGTCGGCGTCCTCGTGTCCGCCCGCTGGATCACCACCACTGTGAGTCAAATTAAGTCTTGTTTGCATAATGCGTCAATCTTTCCCTGAATGTTTTGTTTCCTCGACCCGGCTTCTTGGTTTATTTTCACTTAGGTTTTCCACTGCTTTTGTGTCGGATTGTTGATGCACAAATTGATCAACCTAGTCCTCTTACGCGAGTAATGCATATATCTGACACGGACTTATTATCATACATGTAGACTCATCTAGCAATCACTAATCTGGATCAGTGGCGCACAAAGCCGGTAGGTAAGCTCATTCCCTTCTTAGTTTTGAATAAGTTAATCTAATCTCTAGAGCAACATTGGGACACACATGCTACAGAATATTCTTACCGCTAGTACTCCTATCTGTTTTAATATACTTTTGTGGACATCGATAGATGTTTATCTATTCTTGCTTGCAACACGGGTCGGTCGCTCGCGTTTAAAGAAGCTACTTTACAGGATTCATTCGTCCGAGACACTTTGCAACAAGGAATGAGAGATTTAAATTCTAACACGAGTTTCACACAGTATACAAGACATGAGCGGTAACATGGGGAAAATTGTTTTGGAGCCCGTCTTCTATGGTGGCCGTTTCTGAAATTTTTAAAAAGTATTAAATAATTCAGGAAAAAATACATACGTTTAGTCGACTATACGGAAAAACAAGTCAGTAATTTTTTAATAAAAAATACCTTATATTTCAGACGCAGAAAAAGACAAATATGACAAAATAGGGAAATACGCAGACTCATTCAAAACTACACTATTCATGTCCACATTTGCATTTTTCTGTTTTCTAGGGTAAAATACAAGGTATTTCGACATGATATTTTGCACGCTCATATTATAAATTATTATCTATGTCCCAGTATTTTTTCAGATTTGCTTAAATCTCTAAATTGATTTTTTTTTAAAGTCCTCCGTTCAAGGCTGGTTCCAAAACGATTCTCTCCCACCTCCAGCCATTTTATCTTTTTGGCTTATCTTTTTTTTAGGGAACCTTTTTTGGCTTACCTATACTCTAGAGAGCTGGAATTTCAATTTTGTTGCGAAATGTCAGCATTTCAAACAGGAGCACTCACAACCGTCGATTCATCTATCTGCAGGCAATTCTGACCACCACGCAGATCACCTCCATCCCCGGCACCCCAACCGGCCCGGCGCCGCCGCGCTCCACCTACTCCATCTCCTGCTCGGCGCCGCCGCTCTCCTCCGACCCCGACATCCCTGGCAACATCTCCCAGACTCTCTCCCTCGCGCTCGCCTCCAACGCCACCTGCGCCTCCGTCCCGGACCCCCAGCCGATTCCCTCCACCGCCGCCGCCAATTCCTCCTGCCCCGCCTACTTCCGCTTCATCCACGAGGACCTCCACCCATGGCGCGCGGCGGGTGGCATCACGCGCGCCATGCTCGACCGCGCCCGCGCCACCGCCAACTTCCGCCTCGTCGTCCTCCGTGGCCGCGCCTACATCGAGCGGATCGCGCCGGCCTTCCAGACGCGTGACCTCTTCACCATCTGGGGCATCCTGCAGCTGCTCCGCCGCTACCCTGGCCGCGTCCCCGACCTCGACCTCATGTTCGACTGCGTTGACTGGCCCGTTGTACACGCCGACGAGTACCAGGGGGAGAACGCCACCGTCCTGCCGCCGCTTTTCCGATACTGCGGCGACAACGAGACGCTCGACGTCGTCTTCCCTGACTGGTCCTTCTGGGGCTGGTAAGTAACTGCTTCTATCTTGCTTCGCTCTTGCATTTCTTAAGTATTTTGTGCATTCCTATTTTTTCCTAACAAACATCTGTGTTACTACTCGTTAATATTGCAGTGAACCCCAGAGCTGAATCATCGCCTGTGATTCCTGTACCATTACTATTATGCTAATCATGTTTTTACTAGTAGGAAAAGTATACAATTACAATGTTCTTCATGTGACACATGATTTGTAATACATAAGCTTTTACAGGCCAAAGGTCTTACCAAACTAGATCAATTTCTCAAAATAGTCATGTCCAATGAGCTATCGCTGCTGTACAGTACTCTGTGTGCATCTATGAAATGTGGATGCATATCCTTACTAGGGTATCAACTGGATGCGCTATTCTGTTGCTAAGAGAGAAAACACAGTGAATGCAAATGGGAACCAAACGAAAAGAACAGTACATTTTACTGAAGTTTAACATCTTGTGATGTTTATGGATTTAAGTTAATATCGAATATTGAACCAAAATTAACATTGTTGTTTTATGATTTGATTTTAGACAAAGTGTAAAGGCTTAAATTAACTGTGTGTGCTGACAGGGCCGAGATAAATATAAAGCCATGGGATGCGCTGCAGAAGGATTTGGATGCTGGTAATAGGAAGGTGAAATGGATGGATAGAGAACCTTATGCTTACTGGAAAGGGAATCCAGATGTCGCAGCTATAAGGCAAGAGCTGGTTAAGTGTAATGTTTCCAGTGAGCAAGAATGGAATGCACGGATTTACAAACAGGTACTTGTTTGTGAATATGTTGCACTACACTCTGTTATACTTGAAGGAAGTGTAACATTCCATTTTATTCTAGCAAGCAGAAATTTCTATTATATTGTCAAATTTTACAATCTTTTTATCCTTCTGATCCAGAACATAGCTTTTTTTTTTTAAGAAAACAATTCTGATGGTGCTCATGGCTGATTAGCTTGCTTACTTTTGCATTTTCATTTAGGATTGGATCAAAGAGAGCAAGGCAGGATACAAAAAGTCAGATTTGGCCAGTCAATGCACCCATAGGTTTGTTTTATTTTGTTAAAAGTAAGGTAAGACTTGTTTGTTATCGTTAGAGTTGAAATTGTTATGTTGGGTGATAGATACAAGATCTACATCGAAGGATCAGCATGGTCCGTCAGTGAGAAGTATATTCTAGCTTGTGATTCGATGACACTGGTGATTAAGCCGAAGTACTACGATTTCTTTTCAAGGATTCTGATGCCCACTCAGCATTATTGGCCAGTCCAGGATGACAGTAAGTGCAGCTCCATAAAGTACGCTGTTGACTGGGGGAATTCTCACAAGAAAAATGTATGTTTTAGCAGCATCATACCATAACTCCTGTGAATGAGATGGTATGTTTAGAATATGTTTCTCACACATCCCCTTCAAAAACTGTTCATAGGCACAACAAATTGGAAAACGAGGAAGCAGGTTCATTCAAAAGGAACTTAGTATGGACTATATATATGACTACATGTTTCACCTCTTAACTGAGTATGCTAAGCTTCTAAGATTCAAGCCAACCATGCCACCTGAAGCTGTTGAGGTCTGTCCTGAGTCTTTGGCCTGCCAAGCCATAGGCCGGGAGCGGAAGTTTATGGAAGACTCCATGGTGAAGTCTGCGAACGTTGCAGGCCCATGCGATCTGCCTCCTCCCTTCAGCCCCGAGGAATTCAAAAAACTATATAGGAGGAAAGAGAAGGTAATGGAGCAGGTCAAAACGTGGGAGCGAAATGCTTCAAAGCCTGAGGATAGCAAACGTTGAGAGCTCCCTGTTTTCTCTTTCCAGGAGACTTGCATATAAAGTTTGGTCATTTTTTAGGATTCTTGGTTATACTAATTTTGTAGTAGTAATATCAACAGCATCTTGTTTCATTGAATCAAATATTCAAAAGTGTAACATCTAGAAAAGTTAAAGATGGTGTTAGATCTTGATCACCTTTCATTCATATGTCGTCGAAGGTTCTTTTCATGTACCTCATGTTTACATTCATTATTTTAGTTGTGACAATATACCCCATAAGAATATTAGGAATTCTATTTAAATCTGGAATTAAAATACTTGGTCACGTTTGCCTTCCCTTTGATCAATTATGTCCATGGAAAATGTGTCTATTTTGTTTAGAGGCGTCTGTTTTGTGTTAACCAGCTGTGACAGTATTCTATCTGCTGGTGACTAAGTCATAGTTTCTTAACATGTGATTTGATAAGTTAGACAATCTCCTTGACATCAGTTTCTTTAAAGAAATTTTGCAAGCCCAAAATGAACATATCATTACCAGATTTCTAATGGCTCTTTGTGGTTCTGCTGCCAAAATAAGCTATTTGCTTCCTCGGCCAGTGCAGAAGTGTTAGTACGCTGCAGTTACATGTTTTCAGAACCTATTCGTATCCTCGTTTGAATGTCTTTCAACCTTTAAACATATATAAACTGTACATGTTTTCAGAACCTATTTGTATCCTCCAATATATTCTCTGTTTCTCAGGGAGCTTAGCATTAGCATGGAAAGGCCTACTCATATTTCCCTCTACTTAGCATTACGCACATTCTCTTTGTCGTGTATGTGGTTGCAAAAAACGGAGTTGTCCGACAAAGTATCGAAGTCAGCATATGTCAACAGGACAATGATTACATCAACTCACATTAACCCAACTGATTGCCACAGGACACATGAAGTCTCAACAATGGAGTCAAGCAGCACAACCTGAATTCAAGTACTCCTAGTGCTGAATTGCTGATCATGTATGCCAGCCAGGTCACGCCATGATTCACGAGTTCATTGATTCTACAGGGTCAATACAGATTATGGGCTCGTGGCTACTGGCTAGGTCCAGATGCGCCCATAAAGTTTCCAACTAGAACAAACCACACATCAGTCTCAGTTTCTCTTCTTCAAGTGAGAAATGCCTAAAAAAACATATAATTTTAACATTCTTAAAATGATGAAATGTGGCAGCAACAAGGCAACTGCTCCATCCACACAATGCAGAAAACATCCAACATATATACCACAAGGCACAGTCTATTCTGTGTACAGATGCCAAAAGATGCAAATAATTAGCCATACTATTTCCCTAACCAAATAGGCTAAACCATTCGGCCACTAAAAAGCTAAAAAATATCAAGAGCTTACGGTGACACACGACTTATTTACTGGCCATAGTAGCTAATTAAAATTACAAGAGGCGTCATCAAGATCCTAAGGTAAGAGACCACGAGTTGTACAGATGGCTAACACGACCCAGAGTACATATGCTATTCATGTCCTGACAGAGAAGGGAAACAAACTACATGGTCAAACAAGCTGGTCTGTTCATGAGATAGCCTACTAGGATGCCCAGGACAGCAACCACAAGCACGAAAACTAGTGAGAAACAACCGTTATGCCTTCTGATTTCCCGTCTTAGGAGATCCTGTTGAAGTCAATCAAAGATACAATAAATTTGTCAATAGTTCACCTAAACTGTATACTGGAATTGAGATCTCACTGGTGCAGAAAGAAATATAACAGAAAAGTAGCAAAAACATAAAGATCAGGAAATAGACGCAGACTTCTGCACTTGTTGAAATCATGAAAATGCAATAGTACTTGAAGACACAAAAGGCGAATACATGTCTAAGCTATGTAAAGCAACAAACGAAAACTACTTTTGCCACAAAGATCAGTGGAATTATGAGGTGGTCATTTGGAGCAAATGTGCAAATTATCAGCCAAGCAACAAATGACAAAGCCAGCATAGGCCAAAGGAATCATGAGTCTAATGCTTACAGATAGGGTCAATTAATAAGAGTAAAAAATGTTTGCATAATCAGGTATGACCCACGAACCAGTTCCTCTCGAAGTTCGTCTCGAAGTTTATTGTTCTGTTGGTCACCAGGGTTCCTCTTCTCCTTCAACTTCGAAATTGAAGCCAAGGGCTACACAAATATAAAGAAGCGTGATTAATGTGTTTATTCTTTGGCACCACTGCCACTGGAAAACATATGGGCGCAATATCTTCCACATAAGGCCCCAATTGCTTTGTTCACGGCACTTGCAGAAATGCTAAAAAACTCGGTGCACGGTACATACAGAACAATGACACATTAACGTTCTAACATACAGTAATTAGGTAGATATGACCTCCCCAATTCAAGCAGTTGTTTGCATACAAATTCCAATCATTAAGGAAATAAGATTAAACTATAGTTAAGTAGGAAAGGGAACCACAAAAAATAAAAAGATCCCTTATGTCGACTGTGATACGAAAATTGATCAAATATCAATAATTTTTTGTATCAGGTGGGGTTGGAATGAGTGGAAAGAGAGCATGGTATAATTTGGAATGAGAACTTTTCATTATGCATATTAAGTGATCACGGAACAAGGACAACACCTGTATAGTGCAAACACCGACGGAATAACTGCACATGTCATAAATAGGCCAAGACAATGTTGAATTAACACAATGAGTTATGGCAGAATACAGTTCAAGAATATAATCGCGTTACCCATTTCATCCAGAATGCTAGGATATATTGGAACCCCAAAAGTATATACCATGGCGAACTCTTCAAAAATAACAATCTTACTGTTCTGAAAGCACCAAAACCTATTGGATGAGACCTCTCTAGCACTTGTCACCAAAGTTACCATTTACCAACAAGAATTAGTTAAGTTTAGAGTGGTTGTTATCTAGTTTGATGCAAGATATTGCAACGATGTAAAAAATGATATTTGAAGACTGATGAGTTTTGTTGGATAGGAGCTCACCTCAGACTCAGAGGTTATTGTTTCTGGTTCTGCAAGTTCTCTTGTTGTCTGCAAAGAAAGAACAGCTTAGTCTACGAAGGTAAGAAAACAAAGAATAGCCATAGCATGATAGGACAGGACCAATGGTAAGGTAACAAGGTAATCAGTACATCACTAACAGAGAACAACTGCAGGTTCTCTTTTACACGTTTGCAGTTGACACCGATAGAAAACTTCACAGATGTTGTTACTGTCCCAGCAAGATCAAGATTTTACCTCTTGATAACTCAAACTGCCCAGACTTTCCTGATCAGACCCCTCATTTACGGATGCCGGTTGCGATGGTGGGGCATAGACAACCTTGAGCCTCACCTCGTCCACCACATTGCCCGATTCTTTGGTGAACTACGCAAATACCTCGTTACGATTACTCACGGAAAACAGACAACATAAGGTAGTAGTACAAATCATGAAAAGCCCACTATGTTCTATAACAGGGATTACCATGTCTCCGCTGATATCCTTTGGTGTGGTGTCCTGGCTCACTATGGCACTCTGCACAAGGAATTTGTCCTTGCACTGCATATCCGGTGGCGCCTCCCGCTGCGCTTGCATTGTTACTGAAACCAAACAGTTCAGAGCGCGTAAGACCTTCGCATACAAAGCAGTTGCTTCAGGATAACATGCACAGTTGCAGTCCATCAGAATCAAATTACCAAGAACATCGAATGTTGATCGCGGTGCCACAACGCCATTGTTTGGCCGGACGCAGTACTTCTTCGGGCTCGTCGTCTTCACCTGCAGACCTAAGGTTGCGCTGATTTAGTGGCTGTAAAAGATTTTTTTTAAGCACAGCTGTAATTAAGAGCTTTCTGAACACAGGAGAGCTGCAGAAATTTTGCTCGGATTTTGAGGGCAACAGACAAACGGTAATCAGAGATTCAGAATGATTCAGTCACCTTAAAGGCGATGTATCCATCTGTTGTGTTTGTCAGATGCAGCGAACACGAGATCTGCTTCTTTAGCTCGACTGCATGATTGAAAAATAAACAGAGAAAACAAAAGGAGGGAAGTTAGCAAAGAGAGGGAACAAGTACAGAGTGTGACAGATTAGGGACGGCCGAATTTCCTAAAAATGGACCTCAGAGATAATAAGAAAAGTAAGAGAAGAGAAACTTCAAACATCTCGCGGTTATTCTTGAACGCGAACTTGTACACAGAAACACAGCGCGTCAAAAAAATCACCCGGAAACCCATGGAAACTGCTGAAATAATACTACCAAAAGCTGAATCGAATCACGAGAAAAATAAACAAGTAGTAGTGGAGAAAACGCACAGGCGAAGCGGAGCTCGCTGGGGTCGATCCCGAGCAGCTCCCTGGACTCGGAGCTCATCTTCGGTAGAGTTCAAGCCTTCAAGGGAACAAAACCAGGATATCAATCAGCACTACTGGGGAGTCTGGTGGGAGTAGGTTTGCGAAGGTCGGAAATCTTTTGGATCCCCCCTCCCCCACTCGGACTCTGTTCCCGGTGCAGAGGACGAAGCGTAGGAAAATGGGGAAGCATGGAATTCGAGAGAAATGGACGTCCCTGTCTACAATTTCATACTACACGTTTTTCTTGGTAGTTTTTAGGTAGGAGTAGGAGAAATAAAAGTCTCTTGGTTTTTCTTGGTGGAGAATTAACGGGTGGGAAAGAAGGAAGAATGGAAGCGTGGGCTTGAGGAGGCGGTTCCGCTGTTTACATCTTGGCATTTGCATTTCGACCGGTGGATCAGGTGTGGCGTGCCTGGTAGGCTGTTCAGTTCAATCGTTTGCCAGGCCCTTTTCAGCTGGATCCGGGGCTTGGCCGTGCGACTAGGACATGAACTACAGTCGCTTCAGCCCCCCCTCTAGAGAGTCTGAATCCTTGGCTCCTTGTGTCCCAAACTCATGCTACACTCAACCATGAACATCATCAAATATAGTTCAGCTCTCCCCCCTTTTCTCAGTGGTTCGTTACGCTGCTATACGAATCGCTGGGAGAATATGTCAATATATAGCCTAGAAGGAGAAAAAGAGGTCAAGAGTTGCTTTACAGTCCAACGGTGCGACCAATCGGTGCGAAAATAAGTCGCGGTTCTGTCCAGCTAGCGCGATGACATGGTCGCGTTCGCGAGCAATCGGTAGAAAACCAGAGAGGTAGCTAAGATATCTGCGCTACAATATTTTCTTCGACCGGGACTTTTTTGTTTGGCCATGGCTGCTAAGAACGGACCGCCGCTGTCACTTCAGGCAGTTGAGAGTGAGACGCGCATTGAACGGAAGGTCGGTCGATCGATTTGGTCGAGTGCTGTGCATGTGCGTGGGAAAGAGACTTCATAACCTGGGCATGGCAGCCCGGCCCGAGAATTGATGAATGGGATGAGCCTAATCTGGCCTATGGGCCAGGCCTATGCTCCAAGGGGCTGGACGGGTTAGGCCTACGTGGGGTTCCTGGATTAGCCGTGCGAGAATTCCTTATATCATTCAACCACGATCCTATGATGAGTGTATCGTGGAGCGTGATCGACAAGTATCAAAGTAAACATGCATTACATAATCGAATACAAGTCATACCTTAATGTCATTATGGCAACATCATAGGAAAGCCTTGACGAGCTAACATCGATCGTCAGCAACGGAACTTCGTTGAAGCGTCCAGCCCAAGTCAAACTTTAACCCTACAGACAACTGACTGGGAGAACGTCATAGCTCGCATAGTCGTCAACATTCGTTCTTCCTTTTCTTGGTCATTCTTGAAGTCTGACTAAGTAAATAGCCGGAGACAATGCCAGTAAATATGTTTGAATGTACTCGTAAACCACCGTAAGAGGATAACAACAACAGGATATACATCAGGGATGTATAAGTAAGTTGGCTCTACCTAAGACTGGTTTCTTTGTAAAACATATCTCCATATTTTTTTGAAAAATATTTAAAAACAAGTTTGTCTTTGCAAAACTTTTTGGACGGGTTGTAACCTTTTGATAAGTGACCTTCTCAAGATCGAAACATAAATCTTTTACGTTCGTCTCACGACCCGCACATCTTCATTTGCACTCATCTCATGACCAAAACACTTTGTCATCTGAAACTCTTTTAAAAATCCAAAACTCGACACAAGCTAGGCAATTGCCATCCCAACCATCTATGATCACGGACACGACTATTCAAATAAATTTACACCCTGCATACATTTTACCCACAACATCCAATTACCCAACCTGACCACTCCCGAGTCGCCATATCTAAGTATGAAGGCGCCAAATAACCGATCACAATATTTCCCTTATCCAGCCTAGTATGAGGTCTAGATTTGGTCTGAGTGTTGTGCTTGTGCGTGGTTCTCGGGTGCGAAAAGATTTCGGTCGACACTCTACATGAATAACTTATTTTCCGTCCAATGCGAGACGGAATCAATTTTGCACGAGTGATTGGGCCACGACCCGCTAGCGGAGATAGTAGCCTATTTTCTTTTGGTTTTTTCTATTAATGTTTCTTTTTCTTCAAAATCCAATTTTTTTTAAAGTTAGAACAATTTTTAAATCTGATTTTTAAAATTCGTTAAGAAGCAGAAAATAAAATAAAATAGGTAAAGATTAATAAATAGATAAGTAAATGTATATTCATTTACTGGGCCGAGATGGGGAGTGTCCATTAAGAACCCCACGAATGGCGCGCAGTAGCTCCTGCTAAGAGCAAAAAATAGAAGCTATCGTCTCACTAAAAAAGGGAAGGCTAGGGAGCCGCAAAGGGCTCTATAGCCCGTTGCGTCAGCAACCGCGTTGATGCATGCAAGCATGCTTCTAAGGCTGGTCATGGTGGTAGTATCATACTACTAGTATCATGCAGTATCATGCATATGATACTATCTTTATAGTGCATGGTATCATATGTTAGTATCATACTAATACTATATTTAATGATTTGTAGAATCTCAATACAAAATTGTGTACAAGATTTGTTTGCATGAGGAATTTCTAGTTTTACGTGCTATGATATCGTATCTACCTATGATACTTTAACCGTCTCTTTCTTCATTAATTGTTGCGCCACATCAGATTTTTTCCAACATGGCATGCATGATACTAGCTATGATACTCCCACTATGACCAGCCTAAGGACCAGTTCAGGTAGGCTTTCTTCCTAAAGTTTTTTCTCTATTTTTCGCTTTTTTCTTTGAATTTTTTTATATTTAAGAAAGCTTAGACTTTGAAAGAGGCGCATTTGAAAATTATTCAAATTTTAAAAATATAGATTTCTAATTTAAAAAAAAGTTCAGACTTGCAAATTGTTCAAACTATAAAGAATGTTCAGATCTAAAAAGTGTTCAAATTTTGAAAAAAAAACAGCTTTGTAAAAATGTTCCAGTTTGAAAATTATTGAAATGTGAACAAAATTATATTTTAAAAAATGAAAAAGAAAATAAAAAGTCAAAAACACAAAAAAATGAAAAACCATTAAGGTGAAAAAACCTAAGAACCAGGGGACCGAAATGTTCCTGAATCTTTCCAGAACCGAAAAAACCAAGTCGGCCTATGGTAACAAATCGAGTGAAATGCATCAACAGTCCTGAAACTCATTGTCTATGTCTAAAACGGTCCTTAAACGCAGAAAACGCCTCAAAACAGTCCTGGAACTTATATGGACGTCCATATTGTTCTAAATACGTAGTGCAGTGATGTGAACTTATTGTCTTTGTCTAAACCGGTCCTGAAATATCGACAACGGCTCAAAACAGTCCTGGAACTTATATGAACGGCAATATAGGGTCCTAAATACGTAGTGCAGTGATGTGGCAATGGCGGTGGACCCACGACGGCACACCAGGATGGCCCACGACGCCTACGCGTGACGTGTTGTCCCTTTCTAGCATTTTTCTTGCGCGATCCGGTGTACCTCTACACGGCAATTTATCATATACATAGTACCTAGAGGGATCAATTGTTTGGACATACATAAAGGAGGACACTCGCCTTTTTTTTGCTGAATTAATAAGTATGATATAGTTCTAAAAAATAGTGGAAAATAAGAAAATAATAAGCAAGACATAGTTCTATAAAATAGTAGAAAAAATAAGAAAGTAACAAGAGTGATGTAGTTCCAAAAAATAGTGGTAAAATAAAAAATTATAAGTAAGATATAGACATATAGTTGTGAAAAATAATGGGGAAATAAGAAAGAAAGTTAGAACGAGCACATTTATTTATAGTGGCAATTGTAGGGTACAAATGATTTTTCTCATATCAAAATACAATATTAGCCCACCTAATTATTTCCCTAATATTTTATAGCATAACTGGCGGACCATTAATCATATAATATCGTGTTTATAATCATGCATCAGAGATTCACCCCAAACAAAATACTCTAGAGCAAATTCACTCTCAAGTCAAAGCAATCTTAGAGCAATATTTCACATCATTAAATTAAAAAATAAAGACAGAGCTAGCTATCAAATTCACAGTCCAGGAGCATTCATACTGTACACTAATTAAATCAAAAAAATAAAGAGCGTGCAAACAGTTGCACGAGGTGTTAGCAATTTTCCATGGATTGAGGAGGTGTGGGTCCACTGCCATTGCCACGTCACTGCACTACGTAATTAGGATCCTATATGAACGTTCTTATAAGTTTCAGGACTGTTTTGAAGCGTTTTCTGTGTTTTAAGACCGTTTTAGACATAGACAACGAGTTCACGTTACTGCACTACGTATTTAGGACCGTATATAGCCATCCATATAAGTTCTAGGACTGTTTTGAGGCGTTTTCTATGTTTGAGGACCATTTTAGACATAGACAATGAGTATGAGGACTGCTGATGCATTTCACTCTAACAAGTCGCTCGGTAACCAATGCAAAGAGCATCAAATAGGGATTGTCCATGTCTACGGAAAAGTCCTATATGCCGCTCTGTTGCAATCTGTTTGGCCTGCGGCGCGCACCCCCTTTAGCCTGTTTTGCTTTAAAATTTGGATTATGGGCCTGGCCTAGGTGATCGGTTTTTCTGCTACGGGTTTATGCTAAGGTTTTCTATAGCAAGTTTCTCATGATTTTGGTGCGATTTTCTGTTTCTAATTTTTTATTTTTGTTTAAAAGTTGTTCAGATTTTACGAATGTTTAATTTTTGAATTTATTTTCATATTTCACAGATGTTCATTTTTAGAACTTTTAGATTTTAAAACATTTCTCAAATTTTCAAATATTTCAATCCAAAAATGTTTAAAATATAAAATATGTTCAAATACAAAAAAAATCAAAATTCAAAATTGATTAAACTTAAAAATATTCAGATTTAATAAATATACAAATTTTGAAACAAGAAAAAATAATAAAGAAGGGGATAAAAGAAAAAAGGAAAGGAAGTGGGTGCTTGATGGGCCGCAACTTAATTAACATGGGCTCAGGCTTGGTGTGCGACACGGGAGGACTACGAATCCTATTCAACGCTATCGTGCCCGCCTGAAGCGAACTATGCTGGGCCAGGCCCATTAGCGCGAGCTAGGTTTTCGATTTTCTATTCTTTCTCGGTTTCTCCTAGTTTTCTCCGGGTTTATTTTGGTTTAATGGATTTTCCCCATTTTTCGGTTTCTGGTTAGTTTTCTTGAACTTTTGAAAAACATGGACATTTGTCATTTTTTGAACTTTTTTCAAGTTTAAACTTTTTTTCAGATTTGAACATTTTCGAATTTTAATATTTTTAGATTTGAAGATCTTTAATCTGAACACTTTAAGTATGAATACATTTTTAAATTTAACAAATTTAAAATTTGAAGAAATTGCAAAACCAAACAAAAATTGAATTTGAACAAATTCCAATGCTGAACAGTATTTAAATTTGAACACTTTTCAAGCTTGAGCAAATTTTCGCATTTGAACTTTTTTCAAAATCTGACATTTTCATTACAGAAAAAAACAAATAGAAAATTTTAAAAAATGTACCAATCACTGGGCTACATTGGGCTTGGCCCATGATTGAGTGGCTTCAGGGGTGCCTCACTAGCGCCCGCTTAAAGCGTTCTATTGCACCTCCCCAGGCGGACCACGCGTCCACGCCGCGTCGAGCGGCATATAGGAGCACCCAGGCACGGCCTAGCAAGGATGTGCTTCTTCTATTCGGCGACGTTTCCGGCCCATGTTATGTTTTCACTTCTTTCTATGTAAACCCTTTGTAGGCCCTGCCCGAAGTGGGCCGGCCGACCACTGAACCTGTTCAAGAGCAGAAGCAGGAAAGAATTAAGGCCGTGACCATGTTCACCGGTCACGGCCAGGGCAGAGGTACAGGGCCCACGGAGCAGCAAATGGTCCAACGCACGCAGCTCAGGCCTGATCAGTGACAGCGATCAGGCAGGCGAGCCCAGGCGCCCCAGGGCACGCAGGGATCAGTATCAGTATCAGTAGTCACTTCACGGCCGGCGCGCATGATGAGCACTCCGACACGGTGGTACTCCACTCCGATCGAGATGATACGCCGCGTGGGAGACGATGCATCATCCTCCGTCGTCGCGGCACGTACGGCGCTCCACGCCACGGCAATCGCGCCGCACACGTCCCGTCGTAGGGCACGCCTGTGGGCGCCCCCTTCGCACGTTGCGCTTGGGTTCTGGGCCTCCATCGATCGATCGATCTGCCTGCCTGCTGCCCCGCAGACGCATGCAGCCTCTACGACGTACGTACGTCCGGGGAGACAAAAGGCACGACAACACAGGTGCTCTGGATGTACATGTGGTGTGGATCGATCGCCGCAGTCGGCCGGCCCGCCTGGGAAAAAATTTGAACCTGGTGTGGTAGAGCAAATGCTCTAGGCATGGAACGCAGCAATGGGAGGCATGGAACATAGAATGCCAAATGTGTACTATTACCATGTGTCACTTTTTTGGGTGCGGCAATGAAAACGGAGGTCGAGAAAAATCGGTTTCCACAAAGCATAACATACGTTTTTGCAAAAACAGCTATTACTCGTTTTTTGTGTAAACCCGATTGCAGAAAAGCCGATTGCAAAAACCAGAGATTGCGGTCTTCCATACAAGCGCTCATGAGCCACAATCGATCATGCTACAACTTCTTGAAGGAGGTTTTCGTCCTGCTTTATAAATAAACCCACAACACCGAGCCGATAAAAGGTGATGGTGAGATCCCCTTATAATGCAGATCAAGATAAACAAAAGAAAAACACAGTGACCAAAATTTGGCACCGAAGACAACGAAACAAGACCGAGTAGACCAAGGAGGGTAACGACACACCGCGCTGCCATCGTCGAGACCGTGATGGTGAAGGTAGCCAAAACGACGCCCCAAGAGGGTTACGACGCCCGTAGGCATCGCCGCCGTTGGCACTGAAGCGCTAAGCTTTCGTCCGAAAAGGCCTTCGCACTGCTACCACTCTCGGGCCGCTCACTGACCCCGAGTTAGGCCACCGACACACGATCTGGGAGCTGCCATAGCTGAAGCATCGCCAACACCAGGATCCACCACTTTCTGCTCCTCTCCACCCACATGACCGAAGAGAAAATCCATCACCACTGCCACATCGCTCGCCGTAGAGTCATTCATGCAGTCCACATCCCGAGGTCGCTGCCTTGGTATCCAAGATCTCCCACCTGTGATATGGCAACCGCCACGACAACAATCCACCAGAGAGGATGAGGGAGGTCCATGTCAGCCAATTGTCCCTCGGTCAGCGGGGGCTTGACTGGTGGGTGTGTTCTGCCCGTTAAGCCCCCGCTGACCGAGGGACAGTTGGCTGACAGTTGGCTGACATGGACCTCCCTCATCCAGACACACCCACCAGAGCCGGACTGCTAGGTAGACGCCAGATCTAGGCCTTTGGGCCCGAATCCAGCACCCAGTCACACAATGACCGTGGGATGAGTTCCCATGAGTTGGGAACCCCTGAAATCCATGTAGGGCTAGCTCCGCCATCCACTATCCATGAGATTGTCGGCCGTCCCAATCCAAGCCACCTCCAGCGCCGATGAGGCCATGAGGGGCACTGTCCTCGCATCTCCGTGACACCATGGTCGAGGTCTCCACCACTCTACTAATTCGCCATCTTGCTCTGGGTCGGTGCACACAGCGGTCCATCAAAGCTGGGCCCGCCTGACCCAGATCTGAGCCAGCAGGCCCCTGATGAACACCGCTGCAGCGCCTCCTCCCGTCAACATCTTGGCCACCTAGAGCTCACCACCTCCGTCCATGTCCCGCCATGGCCGCTAGGGACAATCTACGCCCCCACAGGACTGTGTCTAACCACCATAGCCTTTCCCTGCCCCAAGCAGCAGCCTTGGCCGACTCCGCCTCATGAATATCGTTGTTGCTAGCCACCACGCCACCACCAGAGTCGCCGCACCCCATGCCTAGCACGGTGCCCAAGACGAGGCCCTCGGCCGATGCCAAGAACCCCTGCAAATAGGGAGATGCCCCGCCATCGCCAGCGCCCGGCCTTCAACAGGCGGCACCCTCCCGCGGAGGCGAGGGAAGGGAGGAGGTGGAGGTAGACAGTGGGGTAGAGTTCCATCCCATCTAAAAGGAGACATATGCCGCATAGAGGGGGTGAATAGGCAGTTTAAAACTTTTACGAGATGGACTTAACAAAGGCGGAATAAAACTAGCGTTTACTTTGTCAAGCACAAAACCTATATAAACTACGGTTCACCTATGTGCACCAATAACTTATGCTAAGCAATACAAGCGACGATGTGATAGCTAGATATATGATTTCAAGCACAAAGGATATCACAAAGTAAAGTGCATAAGTAAAGTGCACTAGAGATAACCGAGGTACACAAAGACAATGATGTATTACCGAGTTCCTCCCATAAAGGACGTACGTCTCATTGGAGGGGTGGGCGGTACTAAGACCACCACACCACAAAATGCCTCACCCTATTCTCCTGTGAATCTCGCCACAAGGGGCCTGATTCACTTCTCCACTATCTGTGCACTTGTCGGTGGCAATCCGTAATCTCTCACAAAGATTGGGGCACTTCTCTACAACTCAGTTGAAGGCTCCAAACAAACAAGTTTGGGGAAAGCTCCTTAACTTAATTGGAGGCCCCAAGTAATCCACAAACCTGCAAAACAACTAAACCGTCTAGGGTTTCAAGAATCCAAGAGTAAAAAGCTTCTCACCTTTTACCAATCAAATCCTCACCGAGAACTCAAACCGATGCACCAAATGCAATGGCAAGAACATAAGAAGTTCATAAGTCCTTCTCTTCCAAATTCCACCAAATCTACACTACAACACGAAGCTCAAGCGCTGACGCTTATAGATGCCAAGGCATAGCCTTAGTCACCCGCTCACGCTGGCATGGTAAAAAAATCCGTCATGGATAACTACGTCAGGGATTCACGAACGGCGGTGGATTTTTTGATGTGACACAACGTGAGTCGCCGAACTAGCACTTCCACGGCATGGCAGAGGATGTGCCACGTTATATTACTAAAGACGGCAGAACTTTAATACCGTGTCACGTATTGCGAATTTTATGGTCTGTACAACATCACCTATCTAGATAATTAATTACAATACCATTAATAAAAGTAAGTAGTTTACAGTCATTAATTTAGGTAGCTATTTGCATTCAAGTCAGAAATTCAATTTTATTAAAAGGATATTAATTACATCACATTACACTTCAACCACTTCTTACACTTATCTTCTAGCAAATTATGAAAATAAAGAACTAAAAACTATCTACAACTAACCAAATTCTTCCACTTATCTAAAGGATAAGTGGAGAAATTTACCTAATCTAAATCTTGAGCGCCTCTCTATTCTACTAACACCCTACTGTAAGAAACACAACAACAGGGCCACATCCTCGAACGAGGATGCTTTCATGCCGACAGCGACGACGATGATACGGAAGTGGCAACGGAGGCGACGACGGCTACGGAGGCAGAGGCAACGGTGGCGACAAAGGCATGTCCGTAATCCTCCGCACGAGCTACGGTAACCGCGTTGCCGTGGATTTTAAAGAGATAGCAGATAGATTAGAGAAAGAACATGATGCAACTGTAGATCGTTTAGACAAAGAACAAGATGCAACATCAGATCGACTATACAAGACCATGATGCAATAGCAAATCGATTAGAGAAAAAACAAGATCTAACATCAAATCGATTAGAGAAAGAACAAGATGCAACATCAAATCTATTAGAGAAAGAATAAGATGCAACATCAAACTGATTGAGAAAGAACCTTAGGCTCAGAGGACTCCAGCGCGGAGCCAGTGCTTGTGAGGCATCACCACATTTGGAAGGGCTGACAGTAGTAGAGATGGGAGTTAGTGAGTGATGTCTATGCACTTCTATTCTTGTATACAGTTGTTGCGCCTCCAAGTGCAGAGGTTTGTAGAACAACATCAAGTTTCCCTTAAGTAGATTACCCAAGGTTTATCGAACTCAGGGAGGAAGTGGTCAAAGATATCCCTCTCAAGCAACCTTGCAATCAAGATACAAGAAGTCTCTTGTGTCCCAAACACACCCAATACACTTGTCAGGTGTATAGGTGCACTAGTTCAGCGAAGAGATAGTGAAATACAAGTGGTATGGATAATTATAAGTGGTAATGGTGCCAGAAAATACTTTGATGGCGTGGAAGCGACTAAAGGCAAACTGAAATAAAGATGAAAGCAAGCAAACATGTGACAAATCTAGTTGCAAACGGTGTTTCAATGCTTAGAAATAAGGCCTAGGGATCATACTTTCACTAGTGAACACTCTCATATAAATATATCATCTTCATGATACTACTCTGAACTACTCTCCGGTTGGACACTCTAATCCATGGTAGGGCTATAATAACACACCTCAAAGTAAGCCTTTCCCATCTAGATAACCCCACACTGTCACCTTGAGCACTAGATGGTTCCAACAAACACCACAATTTCATAAAGACATCCAACTCCAAATATAACTCATAACAAGTATTTGTAATCTCTAGCCTAAGTGCCACCATGGTGTGCACGCTGTCACTTTCACACACATGGGGAGAGCAAAGATCTATTAAAGCACTTGAGTAGCAAGGTAGATCTACTTGATTACAAAGCTCATGATCACAATATGATCATGCATAGAGAGAGATGGACACATAGCTACCGGTAGAACCCTTAGCCCCGAGGAAGAACTACTCCCTCATCATCATGGGAATCAGAAACGGCGATGGAGATGGTGGTGGAGATCGATGGAGATGGCTTCGGGGGCACTTCCCCATCCCGGCAGGGTGCCGAAATAGAGAATTTTTGTCCTCGAATCTCCCCTCCGGTGGCGGCAGCGCTGCAGAACTTTTCATGGCTGGAGGCTGTTCTCTTTAGGGTTTTTGCATTGGGAGGCTTCTTATAGGCGAAGAGGCAAGGTTGGTGGCCGGCCAGGGGGCCCACACCACCAGGTGGCGTGGCCAGGGTGGACCCATGCCACCACATGGTGTGGCCGCCAAGTGGCCCCTCTCCGTCTCGTCTTCTGGCTCCGTGAGTCTTCCGGTAAAATATCGACTTTGGCTTTTGTTTGGTCCAATTCCGAGAATATTCATTTTCTGACTTTCTTGGAACCAAAAACAGCAGAAAACAGGCAACTGGCACTATGGCATCTTGTTAATTGGTTAGTCCAAGAAAATGCATAAAAGTATCTCCAAATGTAGACAAAACATAAGAAAGTAGATATTAAACAAGCATGGAACATCAAAAATTATAGATACGTTTGCAACGTATCAACATCCCCAAGCTTAACTCATGCTCGTCCTCGAGTAGGTAAGTGATAAAAAGAAAGAATAATTTTTTAGGTGACATGCACCAACATAAACTTGATCAAAGTATTTGTAAAACATTGAAAGTTGGGATCATAGTACTTCAACATAGCATGAAAGATAAAATTCTAACAAAAAGACATAGCAACTATGTTGTAACATGAAAAGGCACAAACAATAGATTCATGAATAACAATGCTTTGCAAGACGTTTGTTTGTTTCACAAAAATAAAACATAGCATAGTGGCATTCAGCATGTCCCTCATAGAGTAGCAAAACATAAATGCATAGGACACCTTCAAAGTTCATAAGGGTGACTAGATACAAATAGTTTAAGAACAAGCAATATCAAAATTATGCATCAATCAACAAGTCTTGGGACAATGCACATTAAACTAAGAATGGCCACTATGATCTCTTAATAGGTGCATAAAGATAGAAGATGGAGACTCAACATAAAAGTAAAAGAAAGGCCTTCATGGAAGGAAGCAGGGATTCAAGTCTCATAAAGAGCTTCCAAAATTTATGGTACTTATTAGCTTTAGCTCTCATTGCCCCTATCATAAGCATCTTGAAGTGATTAAGGTTAAAGTGAACAAACTATGGAGTATATACTTGACAAAGTATAAGTTGGAAATCTCATGTCCCTTGAATACGAGGGCCGCTCCTCATGCTACTCAAGTTTAGTTACCGGTAAGTTCTTGTCATAGTAAGTACATGTGTATCATAGAGAACCGCCAACGGGGTACCCCTTGCCCGATGATACGGAAGAATCCCCATATCAAAATGACAAGGCAAGCAGACAATGAGCATCTCAGCAATCTTCTTATTTACCATGGGAAAATGGTGTTTTTTTTCTCTCTTTCCTCTTTTCTCACATCTCTTTTTTCTCTTTTTTTCCTCAATATCTGACTCCTTTTTTTATAAGAAGAATGCTTCATAGACAGCTCATTATGGTTACGCTGCAGGTTTCCACCATGACAACATGGATTAGACCGGCGACCCAAGCGTTTCTCTAACACACATACATAACTCCATGGACTTACAAGCTCCCCTTTCATTTCACACCGACGACATCCATAGACAAAAGAGCATGATATCAACTAGGTACAAAGTACAAGTGCAATGTTGAAAGCGTTCCCAATGACAGCATGGTTCTGCTAATCCCCAACATATAAGTGCAAGCATATACAACATAGATGACACAATGGTTCAAGTTTATTAAGTGCAAGAAAAGTAAAGTGTGCCATCAAGTTTGTGAGAGCTTTAATCACTAATTTTCACATAACAAGTTTAATTCGGAAGGTAGATAAAAACATGAATATACTTGGAATAGCATATGCTAATAGGTAGGTATGGTGGACTCTTTGGAATAACTTGGTTTTAGGAGTTGGATGCATGAGTGGAACTCATACTTGGTTATAGAGGCTAGCAAAAGACTGGGAGCGACCAACTAAGAGAGCAATAATGCCCATAATCATGCAGAGCGACAAAACATCATTAATCAAAGCATAAAGTGATATTACAAGTCGAAAACTAAAGGATCATAGAGGCTATGGTGACTTGGGATAGTCATAACATGGTGTGAGCATGCGCCAAGTCAACCTAAATAAAGCATCAAAGGAGAATACCACAATACTATGCTTTAATATGCTAAAACAATGCATGATTCTTTCAAGGCACATTAAGCAATCTCAATTGTTTATAACATGACATGCTACAACAAAAATCACTAAGCATAAAGCCAAAACAATATCAGGCATGACATGATAAATCCTAAGTCACATTCAAAAACAAGCTCCTTTTATACCACTTAAGCATGAACTTTCCTACTCTTTTCCAACACCGATCGACTTATTTGAAACAACTCACAAAGATAATAATCAATAAAGATCAGTGTGCTTTTCTCACAAATCCACAAAGAAGAACTAAAAAGTTCTAAGCTGAAAGCACAAGAAAACTAAGGCTAAACATAGTGCTAGCAGAAGAGAACACTCACAAAACAATAAGAATGAAAACTAGAGTGTTCTAGGCAATGAATAACATGGTGTGTCTCTCTTCAAAAGAAGTGTGTTGGGATCCAACCAACTTATTCAAGAAAACCAAAACCAAAAATGAAAACACAGACGCTCCAAGAACAACACAACTGTGCATGAAACGATAAAATGAAGTGTTTGGAAGAACCTGAGATTTTTATTGATGAAGAAGGGGATGCCTTGGGCATCCCCAAGCTTTGACCCTTGTACTTATTGGATATTTCTTGGGGTGACACGCGTGGCATCCCCAAGCTTGATCTTTAGTCCATTCTTCATCTCATTACATCATTCTCTCCATACACCTGAAACATTTTCTTCATACAAAACTTCACACAATCTTTATTAGCAACATTAGTGCACTCAAGATAATAAGTCTTTAGGTTTAGTTTCAACACCAATAAACTTCCATTAAAACACAAGATACTGTAGCACTTTCCTCAAAAAGCTCAATTCCCCAAAGAGAACCCAAAAAGGAACCAACAAGAAGGAAATGCAAATAATGGCAGAAATCTATCAAAACAGACCAACAGGTAAAAAACAATTTTTTCGAAGACCTTTTGTTGCTCAAATCAAAAAGTGTTGAACTAAAGAAAGTTAGATAACAACCTGGGGCAGAAGCACAAAAATTCACGCCTCAAAAAAACATACAGATATTTTACACGAATGTTTACAGTGAAGCACAAAAATCTGTTTCGGGACAACAACTTTCCCAAGCATTACTTCTCTCTCATTAGAGGTTATTCTTGGAACAAAAACCACACAAAAATGATAAGGAGAGGTTATTACAGAGGTAATAACTTCCAAGACTCAACTAAAACTTTTGGGTTATCTCCCAATAAGTATTTTTCTTTAAGGCCTTTAAGTTAGGCATGATAGTTTGAAAAGATGCTCACATAAGAAATATAAATTTAAGTAAAAGAGAGCATCAAGAAGCAAATTCAAAACACATTTAAGTCTAACCCACTTCCTATGCATAGGAATCTTGTAAAGAAACAAGTCATTAAAGCACAAAGCAATAAGCATAGTAAAGTAAAGTAAAACAAGTGCAACTTCAAGACTTTCAACATAAAGAGGGGAAACGTAATATTATTGAGATGCATAAAACCATGTTTCCCTCTCTCACAATAACTTTCAGTAGCATCATGAATAAAATTAACAATATAACTATCACATAAAACATTCTTATCACGAGCCACATGCATAAAAGAATTAATACTCTCCACATAAACATAGTCATTCTTATTAATTGTGGTGGGAGCAAATTCAACAAAATAGCTATCATTATTATTCTCATCACCATAATCATCAAATATAGGAGGCATATTGTAATCATAATTAATTTTCTCCTCAATAGTAGGTGGACTGAAAATATCATATTCGTCATTGTAATCATCATATATTGGAGGTTTAGTATCATCATAAGCAATAGAATAGCTATCTTCCAAAGCTAGGGAACTAAAAAGATCATTTTCATAAAAAATAGCTTCCCCAAGCTTAGACTTTTCCATAGAATTAGCAATAATGGTGTCCAAAGAATTCATACTAACAACATTGCTATTAGCGTGCAAATAAAGTTCCATAGTTTTTTAATTTTCTCTTCAAACACTTCATGTCCTAACTCAAGACAAATACTATAAAGCTCTCTAATTGTTTTGTTGTTTTCCATTAAGCCTAACTAGTGAAAACAAGAAACAAAAAGACAAAAATGTAGAATCTAAAGGAAATAACTTCGAGCAATCACACCGGAGGATGTGAGTACCTTTTACCTTACCTCCCCGGCAACGGTGCCAGAAAATAGCTTGATGTCTACGCACTTCTATTGTTGTAGATAGTTGTTGGGCCTCCAAGTGCAGAGGTTTGTAGAACATCATCAAGTTTCCCTTAAGTGTATTACCCAAGGTTTATCGAACTCAGGGAGGAAGTGGTCAAAGGTGTCCCTCTCAAGCAACCCTGCAATCAAGATACAAGAAGTCTCTTGTGTCCCCAACACACCCAATACACTTGTCAGGTGTGTAGTTGCACTAGTTCGGCGAAGAGATAGTGAAATACAAGTGGTATGGATAATTATAAGTGGTAATAGTGCCAGAAAATACTTTGATAGCGTGGAAGAGACTAAAGGCAAACTGAAATAAAGATGGAAGCAAGCAAACATGTAACAGATCTAGTTGCAAATGGTGTTTCAATGCTTAGAAACAAGGCCTAGGGATCATACTTTCACTAGTGAACACTCTCATATAAATATATTATCTTCATGATACTACTCTGAACTACTCTCCGGTTGGACACTCTAATCCATGGTAGGGCTATAACAACACACCTCAAAGTAAGCCTTTCCCATCTAGATAACCCCACACTGTCACCTTGAGCACTAGATGGTTCCAACAAGCACCACAATTTCATAAAGACATCCAACTCCAAATATAACTCATAACAAGTATTTGTAATCTCTAGCCTAAGTGCCACCATGGTGTGCACGCTATCACTTTCACACACATGGGGAGAGCAGAGATCTATTAAAGCACTTGAGTAGCAAGGTAGATCTACTTGATTACAAAGCTCATGATCACAATATGATCATGCATAGAGAGAGAGATGAACACATAGCTACCGGTAGAACCCTTAGCCTCGAGGAAGAACTACTCCCTCATCATCATGGGAATCAGTAACGACGATGGAGATGGTGGTGGAGATCGATGGAGATGGCTCCGGGGGCACTTCCCTATCCCGGCAGGGTGCTGGAACAGAGACTTTCTGTCCCCCGAATCTCCCCTTCGGTGGCGGCGGCGCTGCGGAAATTTTCGTGGCTGGAGGCTGTTCTCTTTAGGGTTTTTGCATTGGGAGGCTTCTTATAGGCGAAGAGGCAAGGTTGGTGGCCGGCCAGGGGGCCCACACCTCCAGGTGGCACGGCCAGGGTGGACCCGCGCCACCACATGGTGTGGCCGCCCTGTGGACCCTCTCCGTCTCGTCTTCTGGCTCCATGAGTTCCGGTAAAATATCGACTTTGGATTTTGTCCAGTTCAATTCCGAGAATATTCATTTTCTGACTTTCCTGGAACCAAAAACAGCAGAAAACAAGCAACTGGCACTGTGGCATCTTGTTAATAGGTTAGTCCAAGAAAATGCATAAAAGTATCTCCAAATGTATACAAAACATAAGAAAGTAGATACTAAACAAGCATGGAACATCAAAAATTATAGATATGTTTGCAACTTATCAGTGAGTTCTTAGGATATTTTTGGAAATGAATATGTTCTTAGATCTAGGGTTTGCCTTGCCTAGAGAGTGGGTGTGGCGCTGTACGGAGAGAGGAGTTGAGAGAGTGGGGACTAAGGACTACCTGTATTATATACGAAACATGGTGGGCTGTTGGTGAGATGTAGTGTTTGCTTTATGGGCTGTATAACACGTGCGGCCAATAACATGGACCAATGTGCTTCATAGAGCCCATATGTTGTTCTTCGGCAAGCAGTGGTGGTCTGCACCTATCAGCTACACAAGCCTAACCAGTCAATGGGGAGTGATTGACCATTATCCCGCAGGCATCAACAATTAATGGTGCTTGAGGCGGAAATTGGCAATGACTCTGTTGGCTAAGCGAGGCGCAAAAAACCACCGCCTTCCCCGGCCACGTACCATGACACCAAAATCTGCCGCTACCGTGGGTACCACGGCATATTATCGGCCGCCGCGACAAAGTGGTGCCGTTATTACCCATCCGCCGTGCATCCAACTTTTGTAGGTACTTTTCGCTTGTGCTGCCCCAAAAATCCACCGGGTATGGGGGGTTATTTTTGTAGTGCTACAAAAGCTATTGGGGGAATAAGAGAGGAAGAACACAAGAGGAAATCCACAAAATAAACCCCAAGATCTACATCCCAAGATGTCCCCCTCACATAGAGGAGAGATGGATTGGTGGAGTTGTAGATTTATATCTCCCCTTTCGAATCCCTCAAAAGATTCAGGAAATATGGGAGGGATTGAGAGTATTTGCAAGCTCTTGAAGGTAGAAACAATGGAGGAGAGTGGGAGATCAACTGATTTTCCCAAGGAGGAAGAAGAGGGCCTTTTATAGCCCTCTCCAATGGAATATGACCTTTGGGGTTGTCCCAGGACGGATAATACGCCCCCGGGAGTTTTGGGGTTCCCGGGGAAAAAATATGGCTAAGGACCTCGTGGTGCGAGCCTATGTCCAGGGGCAGAATTTTTGGCCGGATAATCAGCCCCTTCGAAAACTGGCAGAAACAACAAAACTAAAACGGAATAACTTTTGCACCCGGACTCTGATTTTGATGATCTTGGGCTTGTTTCGAAGGTAGTAACAAGATCTAAAAGATCATTCAGGGAACCATCATAGTCCAGAAAGGGGAATATAACCAAATGATAAAATGTTTAACCTATCTATAAAAGGCAAACCAACAAAACCTGAAATATTGAAAACATAACAGAGAATGCATGTGAAATCCATTTTCGATGAACCTAAGCTTGTCATGGATATAAACACAAGCTCTAAATCCTCTCATGGATAAGAACTAAACAATAACCAATAAATATGATGCCAAGAATGCAAAGGTTTGAGCTTTCTCTGAAGGATATGATCAAGTCACTCACTCGAGAGCCCCTCTTGATAGTATGGTTACCTATCCTATAAACTGGTCTACCAAAATAACACCACGAGACTTGGAAGAAAGAAACCCTATCAAGAAAAAAACTTTGCCTTATGCATATTACACTTGAGGTTGATGATGACGATCTTGTACACCTCGATATGGAACACCTTTCTTGATTGCTCTAGCTTGGTGAAGATTTGGAATTTGCTCCCCCATACTCCACTATGGGAGAGCCTCTCCTTTTGGTATATTTTCACATATCCATGATAACCATAAGGACAACAAGCTTCAAGCATATGTTTTCTTAGAGATGGCTCATCTTGAACTTGCACTTTATTTCTTCTTTCTTTATTATGTTGGTGTCTTGAAGGTACACATGAGATAACTCCATCTTAGTCTTCAAGACACACTTGCCATAGGCTCAACTCTCTCTTGAAAAATATTTGGACCACTCATTCAACATCTTGGTCATCACTTGATCTTGTTCATTTTATTCTTATTTCAACATTGAGACCACCATATGGCTCAAGCATTGCCTATGGACATATCCTTAAGTATAACTCAATGCAAACATTAGTCCATAGTGATTATCATTAATTACTAAAACCACACATGAGGGCACACATGCTCTTTCAATCTCCCCCACGGGAACGACGGGGGAGGGTCGGGAGGGGGAAATTGTTTTGTGCTAAACTCGGTGATAATGTCCACTCATGGGAGAAAGTCCTTGGGCGCCTCCACTAATGATGGGATCACCGTAATAGGGAGGGGATGTCGGCGAGCATCTACTTCAGGTGGTAGCGAGCCCCTGTAGTGGTGGATTAGGGGACGTCGATAGTGAGCACCTCCACGGAAGGTTCATCACCTAGAGCGCCAATGATTGCTTGCGTGTCTCCTGGCTAGGCTGCGGCCACCTAGGAGCTCGTCGGCCGCGGTCTTGTCTTCGGCGACGACGCAAGACTTCACCGTGGACTCGATCGAGGGAGAAGGGGCATACACATACGACATCTAAGAAAGCATGTCGTGGATGGTTTAAGCAAACATGTACCAGTAAAAACTGGTTTAAGGATTTCTGACCCAAACATTGTTTTCCATATGCTTATTTGTGACAAAACTAGCGGTTTCCCCAAAAATCTCCTGTAAACGTGTTTTCCTAAAATTCAGCTATAAACATCAATATCCAAACAACCACTTAGTGTGTAGGTTCACTCATTTTGTTCCACTAGTGGAAAATGGGCATTTTGTCCCGGTTTGTAAGGGGCTTTAGTCCCGGTTACCCAACCGGGACGGGGCAATCGGGACTAAAGCCCCAACCCTTTAGTCCTAGTTGGGTTGTGAACCGGGACAAAAGGGCGGTCCACGTGGCCGCTGGCTGTCGCAAGGGGGAGGGGCATTTGTCCTGGTTCGTAATATGAACCGGGATCTATAGGTCTCTGCCGTAGCAGCATTTTGGACACTTTTTGTGCCGCGGCAGAGATTTTTTTGTATATTTTCATTTATTTTGTTTCCCCTTTATCTATTTCTTTTTTGTGTTTTGGGCAACATTTATTTTGTGTTTTGCACTGAGCAATGAAGGAACCATTATATTACAAAACATCTCCTGATTATATTACACAACAAGTATCGAATATATTACATTCATGCTTATATACAATATAAAGTCTTTTATATCCCTATTACATTATCATCATCTTCCAATAGTATTCTCCTTTTGGATCTAGGACCTCTGCATCTAAGAATCCTGCAATTTCCTCTTGGATTGCTTGTATGCGATCCTTTGGTAGAAGATGGTCCCGCAACCGTTCGATCTAACTTAAAATAAGGAGTCAACATATATGAATGAAACTAAACACAATTGATGGTAATAAAATAAAATTCTGAATATTGTTTACATACTTGAAGTTCTTCTAAATTTCTGCCCTTCTCACAGGTCGTCTGACAAATGAACTCGCAAACATAGTATCCACATAAGTTATTTCTGTCTGCCTGCCTCGGACACTTTACGAGAACAAAGTTCAATCAAAATAATAATAATTAAGCATGATAATGGTATCGAAACTAGAATCAAAGAGATGTGTGGATCTAGCTAGTAGTACTTACATTTAAATATAGAGATTTCTATTTCCGTGCCCTCGGTTTGTTAGTTGCACTAAGTTTTCCCCAACCGCTTAGTTTTTCCTCACTTTTGCCCATCTCCTTGTACGAAACTCTCACATGGTTTGAAACTCGCTGTTCGTCAGCCTTGCCGTTATATGCTGACAAGTGGGGCCGTGTTCAGTCGGGTCCCGTAGTGGACCCTCGCCGTTACGTGTTGACGAGTAGGGTCGTGTTCTGTTGGATCCTGTAGTGTACCCTTGCCGTTACATGCTAACAAGTGCACTAGTAGAGAAAACCTTACTGCCAGCGCACCAAAATAGCTTATCCCTAGCGAATTTGGGTTTGCTGGTGACCATCTTGCTGCCGGTAATGGCTTACCGCTGCCGCCTAGGCCTGTTCGCCGGCGGTATCCTAAATTACCCCTGGCACATAAGCCAAAGACGCCAGCGGTATGTCAACTTACCCCCGGCACACAAGACCTGTTTGCCAACACTATCTACATATAGGATTAAAAAATGCAACCACACACATGCCTCAATCCATTTTTTCAAATAGGCAGCTGCACAGTAGGCATACAAGTTTAAAGAGCACAATAACGAAAGATAGTATCACTAACAGTAGTAGCCCCAGGCCAGTAACCTGGACTAAATACTCAACTAAGATGCATGATCTTAACCACATCGAGCAGTCAGGAACAATGATCCCTCGCCCTCAACTCCTCCATCTTCATGGTGCCTCCATCATCGCATCACCCATGTTGATGTCACTGTCATCGTCACCGCCGGATCCGTTGTCGCCGTAGCCAGTGTCAATGCCGTCGTCGCCATAACCCCATGTCTATGTCGTCGCCACCATAGCCATGTGCCGATGATGTCGCTGCCACAACCCCATTCTTCTCGCAAGAAAGAAACTAAAATAAATAAGTATCTTGTGTACATGTACATAACAAGACATGGAAGTTCTGCCCAAAAGAACCCTGAAGAAGCCAACGCGGACATCGTTTAAGCGCCAACACTTTAGTTCTGCCCCAAAGAAACGCATGCACGTACCTGTGGCAACCAGCCGCCCATAAACTGCAACAGGGGAGTTCATGCCTCAATAATCTATGATTAGAAATGATCTATATATATTATACAAAAGACAACTTGCACTGCAGATTGTCTCGACCTGATTCGTTATAAAAACAGAGCCAATATATCCCAAAGTGCAACATGGCATGGTAAAGATCTTAAATAACACAGTAAGACTAATAGGTTTCAGACTTTACGAGTTAATATCGTTTCATCACTTGTAAAAGTTTAAAAGAGAAAAAACTGAAATGGATTTAAATAAATGAATTGCTCAAATAGTATCTGCCAAAAGACACTCCTGTCACTATACCACTAATGCATCTTTCCTAAATCAAAGCAAGGACACTCATAAAGAGTTGAACAAAGACAAACAACCACATAAGATATCCCCGGACAATCCAAAGACAAACCCCATGAACCCCAGATCGGTGGACATACCTATGATAGTGCTCAGAAACCCTGCATCCAAAGGGTGTGAACACACCAATCACAAGTAAGCCGCAACACCCGCGGATCACCGATGTGCCAACCAGCCGCCCATAAACTGCAGCAGGGAAGTTCATGTGTCAATAATTCGTGAAGAGATGATCTATATATCGTATACAGAAAACAACATGCGCTGTAGTTATATATCCCAAAGTGAACATAGCATGGTAAAGATCTTAAATAACACGGTAAGACTGATATAGTTGTATCATGCCACAATCATGAATCGTACAACTCCAAGTGAGTTTCAGCTAGCTTGGAAGCAAAGAAACAATTACACATCACGGAAAATAACATTCCACGAACCCACTAACTAAAGTCTGAAAATGCAGTCTGTACTGCTATGCCACAAGAAACAGAGAAAACTGCTGTTGCAGATCGATAAGCAAGGCATTGAGTTACACAACACAACAATAGAGATTCAGGCATATGTAGAGACATGTGACACAGCGAGAAACATGCACAAATAAAAAAATATTTGCAGAAAAACTATGTCCAGGAATCGACGAACTCTAGTGAGACACTCACGTGTTACAATAGATCGACATCAACCGTGAAAAAAGGATGGGTTTTTGCACTCTTCTTGCAATAGATCGACGATTTCTACTGGTCCTAGGGTTAGGGTTGACCGGAGGGGAAAGGGGGGTGGGGGTGGGGGTAGATAGTGAGGAGGAGAGGGTCATACCCGTTGTCCGTATGCAAGCAAGATGGGTTTGATCCTCCTGCTACAGAAGAAGAAGACGAGAGGCCTTACCAGACACGAGGTGGAGGCGGCAGCGACGTTGTTGTTTCCGGCGGGCGGGCGAGTGCATCAGAGAAGACATGCGGGCAAGCGCGTTGGAGAAGACGGATAGACAGACAACGGGTAGCGCCGCGCTGCAGGAGGATCTCCGTTGCTGGGCTCAGGGTTCGATTTCCTGCAACCGAATAGGAAAATATGAATGGGGAATCGACGGGATTTGAGGCGTGCGAGAACGGATCGGGTCGAGAACTCACGGATGATCGGAGAAGTTGCATCTGGGTCAGCGTCGTGGAGGACCAAATCATCTCCGTCACCCCGACCCCAACGTCGCACGACACGGAGGCTGCTCCTAGCAGGCGCAAGCGGGTGTCGTCGACGGCGCGTCAGCGAATCCTCGAGGGGGCTCGAGCAGGAGAGAGGTGGAGGTGTGCCCCTGCTGCCGATTGAAGGGGCAAGCCAAAGGCAAGGAGGGCGGAGGGCCGGCACCATTGAAGGGGATCGAGTTAGCTGCTGCAACTGTAGATGGGAGCTAGGCTAGTGTGGTCTCTAGGGAGACAGCGACCTGGGCTATGGATCGAGATCCAGCGGCGACCTCTGACAGGGGAGAAAGGAAGGGAAATCGAGGGAGGGTTGGTGGGGGTGTGGTGTCGTTTGCATCGAGTGTGGTGTGGTGTGTGCGTGTCTTGTCCTGGCGAACTGGATAGGTGTGCGTGCAATAGCTAAATACCCCCGGCGAACCATATGTGTGCACGCTGGTGGTATCACGTACCTATTTCATATGGTCATGTTCAATGTTATCCCCAGCGAATTTGGGTCTCGATGCACCGGGGGTAAGTTGATTAGCACTGGCGTGTTACACTCCGTTCGCTGGCGGTAGTGCGCGGTGGCCCTTGAAGAGCTTACCGCCGGCGACTCGGCACCGAATTCGCCAGCGGTAAGCTGTCCGGCTATAAGGTTTTCTCTACTAGTGGTGGAGCCACGTTCAGTCGATTCCCGTAGTGGACGCCTCTCTCAACTTATCCAGATCAGCATCGGACCCATAGCTTATCCATGTGAGCACCGAACCCATAGCTTATCCACTTGAGCGCCGGACCCACAGCTTACCCAGGTTGGCGTTGCAAGATGGGACCCCGAGCCAGCCCCGCGCTCGCGCCTGTGCCGTTGCTTCATTTTCATATAGTGAAATGTAATGCATATACGAAAATTATACACCTTTGAACTCTTTTAAATCGCACTTAGGACATGATAATGATGTGCTAATAAAACTCTGATCATTTATCATTTCCATAGAGTGAAATATAATGCATAAACTTGCATATACAAAAATTATACACCTTTGAACTCTTTGAAATCGCACTTAATACGTGATAATGTCATTCTAAGAAAATCTTGAGAGATTATCAGTTTCATAGAGTGGAATGTAATGCACAAACTTGCATATGTGAAAATTAAAAACCTTTGAACACTTTTAAATCGCACTTAATACATGATAATGATGTGCTAACAAAATTTTGAGAGATTATTATTTTCTCCCCCATTTTAATAGAGTGGAATGTAATGCATAAACTTGCATATACGAAGTTTGTACACCTTTGAACTCTTTGAAATCGCACTTAATATGTGATAATGTTGTGCTAAGAAAATCTTGAGAGATTATTATTTTTATGGAGTGGAATGTAATGCATAAATTTGCATATACAAAAATTATACACCTTTGAACTCTTTGAAATCGCACTTAATACGTGATAATGTTGTGCTACGCAAATCTTGAGAGATTATCATTTTGATATAGTGGATTATAATGCATAAACTGGCATATACGAAAATTATACACCTTTGGACTATTTGAAATCACACTTAGGTCATGATAATGTTGTGCTAATAAAATCCTGATCATTTATCATTTTCATGGAGTGAAATATAATGCATAAACTTGCGTATACGAAAATTTTAAACCTTTGAACACTGTGAAATCACACTTAATAATGAGATAATGATGTGCTAGCAAAATTTTGGGAGATTAACATTTTCTCCCCCCCATTTTCATAGAGTGGAATGTAATGCATAAACTTGCATATATGAAAATTATACACATTTGAACTCTTTGAAATCGCACTTAATATGCGATAATATTGTGCTAAGAAAATCTTGAGAAATTATTATTTTCATAGAGTGGAATGTAATGCACAAATTATACACCTTTGAACACGTTCCCTTCAAATATATTCAAGTTCATTTGTTTATGGAGTTAAAGTACCGGTTATAAACTCGTTATTTTGCATAGATAGAGGGGTGCCCCCAGATAGATATAGGGGTTATCCTGTTCGCTAGATCACAGAGGATCAACGGTTGGTGGGCATGATCCGCATAACAACTGTCTCAACCAATCAGAGCGAAGCACCGAAGATGAGAACATGTATGAGAGATTGATACTAAGAGTGGGGAAAACTGAGTAGCACTAAAGAACCATGGGAAAACTGAGTAGAACTTAAAAACCAAGGGCAAGACTAACAAAGGGATTCAAATAGAAAATAGAAAAAGATTTAAAAATGGAAAATGCGTCTTTTATACCATAAAATATATCTTGGCATACATCAAACTATTTGCAATTCAAATATACACCAGTTTGACAATTACTGCCTCATTCAGACAAACTATGTTTTGGGAAGGGATGTTTTGGGAAGAGGCTTGATTAGAAAGCCATGAACCTTCATAGATAGTAGGTGATTTGAGAAGTGGTGATTTAGGTTAAAACTTGGTTTATATACATTTCTTATGGTGGAGGGTCACATAATAAGACTCCTTGGGTAGATGCCACTATGTTTTGCTCTTTTTGAATTTTTTATGTGCATAGAATGACTCAATTAGCTAGCTAAAACCTATTCGTTGACTCTCTATTAACCAGCCACCAGAGGGTAAAACTGAGTATATTGCACACGTCAGTGTTAGTATTGGAGGGAAAAATGAGTACAATCGAACTGCCAATGTTACACTCGAGGGCAAAACTAAGCTCAACTAAGTCACCAGGGTTAGCCATGAGGGAAAAAAACGTGACTCCCGGTACGCATGTGCGGTGCACGGGGCGGTAGCGGACACGTGTGGCCATGCACGATAGTGCAATGAAACGTTGCTTCCTTTCTCCGTTAATATAGGCCTCCTCATTCTCACACATCACTCACTTGCTCACTCAACCGTCTCCACTGTCCCATCACCTTCTGCAAACCCCCAAGAAAACCCCAACCACGCCGGCGATGGAGAATAGCACAGTGGCCATCGGTGCCTCCAAGGCCGCCGGCGAGGAGGCCCCCATCCCTGTACATGCCCCTATCCCCATCCCCGCATCCGCTGTAGCCGCCGCCGAGGAGGCCCCCGCCGGTCTTGGGTAGATCCCGCTCGGCTGGGACCCTTACGAGGAAGTTGATTACATAAAGCCGGAGAACCCTTGCGACACCAGCGTCACCGTCCCATGGTCGGAGGTAACCAGGGTTTTCTCTCCTTCCCTTGTTCTTCCCCCATTCCCATCGTTGGATGCTAGATCGTATGTTATTAGGGCTAGGTTGTTCATATTTTTATAGTAGCTAATCCTCTAGTGTTAGATCTCGTATTTCGATGAATCCCCCTATTCGTATTTGAACCCCCATATTCGTAGTTGGGATCAATATTCAATTTGGTTTGAGATTTGGGGAATAATCAGGAGATCTCAATCGGTTAATTTATAAAAATAATCAATCCCGGTAATCAAAGTATCTCAATCATGTCCTTATTGCACTCTACTATTTTTTTCCAACAGGAGGATAGCAGCGATGACGATTCCAAGGACACCAAGACTAGTCATGTGCTGAGGAGGCTGAAGTCCGGCCAGTACAACAACTTCGTCACTGGTGATGTGTACAGGTGCCCCTTTTGCCCCACCAGGAGGCTCCGCGCCACGGACTTCAACTCCCTCGTGAAGCATGCCAAGGACGTGAGGACCTGCGGCGAGTCCGTGAACATACACGGCTTCATAGCCAAGCACCAGACACTCGGTCTTCACCTCCGCAACCTCTAGAAATTGGCTATCATGGAGGGTCGCATGCCCTCGATCAAGCCCAAGGCACCCAAGGTCAAGGTATTGGATCGTCAAAAGTGGAGGAGGCGCCAGAGGAAGGAGGCGGAGGCCCTCCTAGCAGAGGCCATGAGGGGCCACTGATCTGCTACTGCTGTAAAGCAGCTTCTTTTGTTTTGTCTGTGTTGAACTTGTCCACTACTACTGCTGAGCAGCCTAATTGTCGAACCTCGTTAAGTACCATACTATATAACCTATATTAGCCGCTTTATCTACATTTGTTCTGTTTATTGAATTTATTTACAGTGCTGGTTAGATTTGCTGCTCTAGATTTTCTACCAGATTAGGGAAAAATGAGGGCAAAATGAACAATGAATGAAGAGAGAAGCTGCTCTAGAGTCGCTACCTTTTTGGGCAAGAAATGCAATGTTAGCGAGAGAGAGGGGGAAAGGCGCTCTTAAAAAGGCCAATCATACAAATAACAAAAAAGAAAACTTCCAATTTAGGCGACAGGGCGCACGTAACCACCAAACGTACCCCACATGGTCCCACACCACGTCCCTCATAATCAGTGAGAGATGGATGGTTAGTCCGCTATGTATCCTGGCCCCACATGTCAGCATGTAACGGCCAAGACGACATAACATAACGCTCAACGCATAACCCGCCCCAACGCGGTCCCACCGGTCAGCATGTAACGGTCAAGCCTTTAACCTGACGGCATCCCCCTGTCCGAGCGCATGTGAGCGTTTTGGAAAGGAGGGAGGCAAAAGTGAGGAAAAACTAAGCGGCTGGGGAAAACTGAGTATAACTAACAAACTAGGGGCATAAAAATAGAAATCCCTTAAATGTAAGCTTCTCTTTCCAGGAACCCTTAGCCTTGTTGGTGAACCATTTCCAAGTGCTGCCCAGTAAAAAAATGAATAAAATGAGTTATTAATTACTTGATATCAGTAAATGAATGAAAGTTGCCGATATAGTGTCATAATGACTGAAATTACCAATGGAGCATATCCTGCATGGGGGTCCACTTCTCAAGGGGTTTACGTTTAGAGTCCATGACTTGTACTACTCTATTGTCAGGTTGAATGATTAATGTCATCGGATTGATGACAAGTACGCCATGAGGGGGTCCTCGAGGCGTGTGGAAGAGAGGGGTGTGAGACGTACGGTCTTCCGGGATGGTGAGCACACAAGTTTACCCAGGTTCGAATCCGCCGGCTTTGGACGGATCTTACTCCTGCTAGCAATCCAGTAATACAGCAGGACCGGAATATAGATTACAAGGGATTCGCCTGTGCGAGTTGAGATTGTAGACTATTGTGTTTGTGCCCTAAAGGCTCTCTCTAGGACGGCTTATATAGATATCCGGCCTAGGGTTTACAGGAGAGATCTATCCGGCTACGACTAAGAGTCGGTTACACAGTATATCTTAAACTACAAGTAACACTATGGGCCTATGTCGATAAGTCTTCTGGGCCTTCCCGTAGCCGGACCGGACTCCGTCTTTTCTCCCTGACTGGGTCGCCCGTGAAGCAAATCTCTCACCCGAAGTGGGCCACCCTGGTCAGTGAGGAACTATGAGTATACCCAGAAAGTATATCCCCAACAATTAACATAATATAATGGAAGCTCTGCATGCATAACTCATCAATTATACACTTAACATCGAGTAAGCAAAATAGAATGTGTACAAGACAATAACACTCACTCGAAGTTGTAAGGTAATAATATTTCCCTTTTGGTTTCTTGAAACGTTAACGCCATTACAATTTTATCCTCTGTGTCCTTGGGATTAAGTTTCACAGTAAGTTCATGAACCCAATATGGGTGAATGAACCCAATGGCATAGATCTATCCTCTTCTGCATTTGAGAATATTTAGTCTGCATAATATAGTGAGTATGATTATACATGTGATATAAACGAGGTGAGCTAACTAGAGACTTAATTATTATGGAAATAATATATAGAGACAATAGACACTGACGATCGATTTGTCGAAGGGGTCTTGATTGAAAAACAATCAGTATCTGGGCATCTCCATACCCGTAATGCTTGTTTCGAACTCCGATCACTATCTAGTTTGCCCCTTCCTTTGTGGCTTTCATGTACCAATTATGCAATGTTCGCATTTTTGTTGGTAGGTACTTGATCCTCAGGTCTGATGAGAGATTTCTCGTACTGGTATTTGTATGCTTCCTTAGCCACGAGGAACTCTAACTGGTCTAAGTACTGAGCAATAGTCAAACCATGAGCAACGGCCGCATCTCCGTATAGTGCAACAATTTCTAGATCATACTGCTCGTCCGCACCTTTGGTCGACTCTGCCCTTGTATCGGAAATTGCTTTGAGTGGGGGCAATTCCTGGTTTTTCTATAAACCGAGCTGGGGAACTGAATTCCTGCTTGCACTACTGCTCTTCGCCCGCACCATTGACTGATGTGACTTGACAATAGAGCAGTCATAGTCTGATGACAGCCTTGGCTTGGGTTGATGAAGGGTCTTCAACATTTTTTGCACTTTGACTTTTTCTTCTTTAGTGTTGGGGAACTCTGGCTCTTTCGGCCGCTTGAGGCTATCAAACTACTTTTGTGTATGGGCATTTGCAATCACCATATTATCCTCTTTAGTATAGTCATAAGCTCTCTTGGGAGGAACCTTTGGTACTTTTGGGAGGGGCTTCAGTAGACACTTCGGTGATCGGTTACTCTTTCGCTTTTGGCCCTAACCCTTTTGTACTTTTGGGAGGGGCTGAGACAGCTGACGCAGTGGCGCAGACGGCCGTGCTAGAGAAAGGGCCTGTTTTGGCGGGGACGGCTGCGCTGGAGAAATGGCCTGTTGTGGCGGAGACAGCGCCTGTCACGATGATGACAAAGATGGCTGATGCGCTGGAGATGGGTGAGGTTGCGATGAAGATGGAGTTGTGCTTTGAGGAGTGGATGGCCTTGGCATCCGATTTGAAAGCACGATGTGTTCCTTTTGCCATAGGATGGTCATGTTTTTTGCTTCTCCTACTTCAGTCACATCCCCTTCACCTACAGGGTAGTTAAGCTTGAGATGCGTGAGTCCATCCATAACTTCATCCACTCTGGCAATAGCGTAGCCTTGTGGAACCGGACAACGATGGTAAGTTGGTACCGTTCCAACTAATGGTAAGGCATAGCCGACCGCCACCTTCATGGTTATGTTGACAACTTTCACATGTAGCTCACAATGTGTCATCTCCATGATATCATCCACTGGGTAGCAAAGAGGAGCGATCGCCGGTGCATCATTATCATCATCACCGGGGAGGTCCGTGGAAGCCATGCTGCTTTTTGATTAGTGGATGGGCCGGTAGCATCGAAGGCAGCTTCGTCTACCATGTGCTGCTTAGATGGGCCGGTAGCTTGCTGGCTAAGTACGTCAAGTTGATTCTGCTGCCCCTTTAATTGTTCTTCTATGTTGCGCATCCGGTCTGCCTACTTCATTACTTCAATTTCCTCCCTTTCCTTTCTCCTCTGACGGCTTCTATCGGGATATTTCTTCCGGATGTCGGGAAACCCAAGTTTCCATGGTTTGGAGCCTTTTGTGCCTCGTGTTCCTTGTTCCCAAGGGCGAGTGCGAGCTCGTCATTCTCTCTACCGAGAGTGAACACCCCATCTTCAACAACCTTTACTGCATTTCTAATCTCTTCGATGGGTATGGGAGTTTATTTATGTCTTATGTTATATATGCACTTCCCTTCTGAGTCCAACGTGCCCCCATGCCTGTAAAACCAATTCCTTACCCGTTCGATCCAATTGTATGGCTCTGGAGTGATCCCTTCAACAAATAGGTCAGACTCGAGTTTCTCCCACTTAGGCTTGCTAGCCTTGTAGCCACCTTTCCCCATAGTATGGTGATACTGCTTTTTAGCAGCATTTTTCTTATTCGTTTCAGACCTTTTCTTAGCTAGCACCGATGTCTTCTACGCCACAAAATCAGCCAAGTAGTCTTTTAGCTTCACAAACGCTCTAGTGAATTTCGGAGTCTTCTCTTTCACGACATAGTCAAGGTGCAATATTTTCTTCCAGTTGTTGAATTGCAGGGCCATCTTCTTAAGAGCCCACTCCTTGACTTTTTCCTCCATGTGTTTCTGTAGTTTCTCATGATTTGGAATCTCCTCATCTGGATCCACCTCTAGTGTTAGTAGGGTGAAATTAACCATGAGATTTTTCCAAAGATTAATGGCTAAGTCATTGGCATATAGAGATTCCGTATCCTTTGACCTATTCCATTCTCTGACGGTGATCGGGATGTAGTCCCTAACAATAACTCCACATTGCCTTATAAATTTATTTGCAACATCAATGGGAGCCTTCGGTTGTCTGTCTAGAGCGACTTCTTCGATCTTGTACCTTTCATGGTCTCCCAACTTTCTAGCTGGGCCTCATTTATTCTTTGCAGAAGATTTGCTCGATCCAGAGGGCTAAAATAAGAAAGAGCATTAATATGTATGTATATAGACAACAAAGGCTTAATTAATTAATATATATGCACCTTGCCGGCTTCTCCCTCTCCGGCTTCTCCCTCACCAGAGCCGTCTGTTTGGTCGAAACCCGAATCTCCCTCACCGGAGTTGTTCAGATATAGCAAGGTGACATCTTTGTCGATATGTCCTCCCTCGTTGATCATATCCTTAAGTGCCATTTCCTTTTCTTCGTCTCTGGGTTCTATAGTTTCTGCAAAAGGGGAAAAGTGGATGAGTAGAAGCGGCCAAGTGAGGAGGTTAGGTAGGCGAGATTTTATGGGCTAGGATGCTATGGTTTGACGACGAGACAACCTTAAATGTAACCCTAATACATGCTTGACAATTTAAAATGTGGTCCGAGGGATATAAACTGTAATCCGAAGAAATCCTAATATATGGCGCGCATTGCCGCACCCGTTGATACGTTGCAAACGTATCTATAATTTTTGATGTTCCATGCTTGTTTATATCTACTTTCTTATATTTTGTCCACACTCTGGAGTATTTTTACACATTTTCTAGAACTAACCTATTAACAAGATGCCGCACCTGTTTTCTACTGTTTTTGGTTTCAGAAAAGCTAGTAAGGAAATATTCTCGGAATTGGACCAGACAAAATCCCAAGTCAATATTTCACCAGAAGAAACACATAGTCAGGAGGGGAGACGAATTGCGGAGCCAGGCCATCTACACCTGGTGGTGGCGCGGCCAGCCCTAGCCACGCCAACATGGGGTGTGGGCCCCCTAGCGCTCCACCGACCTTGCCCCTTCTCCTATATATTGCCTCCAGGACGAAAACCCTAAGTACCCGATCCAAATTTCACAAAAGAGTCTGTAGTCGCCGCCATCTCCATCCCTAGACCGGGAGGGATCTGAAGCTCTTCCCGGCACCCTGTCAGAGGGGAGAGATCACCCTTGAGGCCTTCTTCATCACCATGCCTACCTCTGGTGTGATGCGTGAGTAATTCATCCCTGGACTACGGGTCCATGTAGTAGCTAGATGGTTGGTTCTCCTCCTTTGTGCTATCATGTTTAGATCTTGTGAGCTCCATTCATGATCAAGATCATCTATTTGTAATCCTACATATTGTGTTTGTGGGGATCTAATGGATATTAAGATGCTATTTCAGATTGATTATTGATTCTATCATGTCTTTGTTATTTGTGATCTTGCATGCTTTCCGTTGTTAGTAGCTATCTTGGCCAAGTAGATGCTAGCAACTCCAAGAGGGAGTATTTATGCTCGATAGTGGGTTCATGCCTCTAGGAATCTGGGGAAGTGACAGAAATCTCTAAGGTACTAGATGTGATGTTGCTACTAGGGAGAAAACAACAATCATTTGTTCATAGAACAATCGTATTGTTTACTTTACACACATTGCTTAATGCAATTATCTGTTGCTTGCAACTTAATAGGGGATTCGGATGATAACCTGAAGGTGGATTATTAGTCATAGATGCAGTTGGATTATGGTCTATGTATAATGTTGTAATTCCCAATCAAATCTCATAGGAGTAAAGATGATTAGTATATGCATGTATGCTTTCTCGATGTTTGTCAATTTCCCTGCTGTAATTTGTTCACCCAACATGTCATCTATCTTAAGGAGAATCATCTCTAGTGAACTATGGACCCTGGTCCATTCTTTTACCATCAATCTACATCTATTTACTATTTTCTCTTTACTTTCTGCAAGCTATTACTATCTTCCACAAGATACGTTTAATCCTTTGTTTTCAGCAAAACCGGTGAGATTGACAACCTCACTATAAGTTGGGGGCAAAGTTCTATGGTTGTGTTGTGCAGGATTCCAAGTTGGAAACAACACCTTGGAGGTGTTTCCTTGCTCCTACTGGTTAGATAACCTTGGTTTCATAACTGAGGGAAAACTTGTTGCTGTGCTTATCATACCGTACTCTTGGGATTCCCCAACGAGCTCGAATATATTTTGAGCCATCAAGCTCTTTTTCTGGCGCTATTTCTGGGGAGTCAAGGACATCTTCACAAGGGGAGTCCCTCATAACCAATCTCTTTACTTTGTTGTTTTTGTTTTTCTTAGTTTATTTCTTCTTTGTTTACTTGTTTCTTTATCAAAAACACAAAAAAATTAGTTGTACTAGTTTGCTTTCTTTATTAAAAAACACAAAAAATGACTACTCTTGATAACACTAAGTTGTGTGACTTCACTAGCACCAACAACAATGATTTCATGTGCACTCCTATTGCTCCACCTGTTCTTGAAGCTACTTTCTTTGAAATTAAACCTGCTTTGCTCAATCTTGTTATGAGAGAACAATTTTCTGGAATTTGTACTGAAGATGCTGCTGCTCATCTTAATAACTTCGTTGAACTTTGTGAGATGCAAAAACATAGGGATATAGATGGGGATATTATTAAGCTTAAATTGTTTCCATTCTCTTTGAGAGGAAAAGCTAAAGAATGGTTGCAATCCCTAACTAGAAATAGTATTGATTCTTGGACTAAATGCAAAGATGCTTTCATTGGAAAATACTATCCTCCTGCTAAGATTATATCTATGAGAAGTGAAATAATGAAATTTAAACAGTCTGATAATGAACATGTTGCTCAAGCTTGGGAAATAATGAATCTTTGGTAAAGAATTGTCCCACTCATGGACGGACTGCTTGGATGATTATCCAAACCTTTTATGCAGGACTAAATTATTCTTCAAGAAATCTGCTGGATTCTGCGGCTAGAGGTACCTTTATGACCATTACTTTGGGTGCTGCAACAAAGCTTCTGGATAATATGATGGTTAACTATTCTGAATGGCACACTGAGAGAGCTCCACAAGGTAAGAAGGTAAATTTTGTTGAGGAAACCTCCTCCTTGAGTGATAAATTGATGTTATTATGTCTATGCTTGTTAATGGGAAAGCCCATATTGATCCAAATCATGTTCCCTTAGCCTCTTTGGTTTCTCAATAAGAGCAAGTTGATGTGAACTTTATAAGAAATAATAATTTTAGCAACAATGCCTACATGAATAATTTTGGTAATAATAATTATAGGCCATATCCTCCCAATAATTGTAATGCTTATGGAAATTCCTACAACAATAATAGGAGTGCACCCTCTGAACTTGAAGTCATGCTTAAAGATTTTAGTAAACAAACTGCTTTCAATAAAACTATTGAGGAAAAACTCTCTAATACTAAAAGAAATATAGCATCATTGTCTGAAGCACAATCTTCTTTGAATAAAATGGTTGCCAAACCTGAAACTATTGAAAATCCCTTTACTGCTACTAATGCCATAAAAGTTAGAATTGATGAAAATGTTAGACTATTAGCTGAATTGCATTCTAAGTGGGAAAGAGAAGATGAAATTGCTAGAAATATTAGTATTTCTACTATCACTACCACTAATGTTGAAGCTAGCAAACCCAATGGAACCATTTCTAATAAAAATGCTGAAATTCTTCAAAATATGGGAAACAATAGCTCTACTACTTTAGATGATAATTATGATTTTGATCTTGATGGTTGCAATATCTCTGAAGTAATTATGTTCCTACAAAAGCTCGCTAAAATTCCTAATGCTAGTGCTATGAATATGGCCTTTACAAAACACATTACTGATGCTCTCATAAAAATTAAAGAAGAAAAGACGAAACATAAAGCTTCTATTGCTGTGAAATTAGAAGATGGTTGGGAACCCATCATTAATATGAAAGTGAATGATTTTGATCTCAAAGCTTTATGTGATCTTGATAGTAGTGTTTCTATTATGCCTAGAAGGATTTATGAAATGCTTGATTTGCCACCATTGGAAGATTGTTATTTAAATGTCCCACTTGATGATAATGATAAAAGAAACTCATGGGGAGTTTTAATGATGTTCTTATTATGGTTAACAATGCCTATGTCCCCGTTGATTTCTATGTTTTGGATGTTGAATGCAATTCTTCTTGTCCTATTATTTTGGGAAGACCTTTCCTTAGAACTATTGGTGCCATTATTGATATGAAAGAAGGAACCATTAAATATCAATTTCCACTCAAGAAAGGTATAGAACACTTCCCTAAGAAGAGAGAGAAGATTCCTTTTTCCTCTCCTATTGAAACAAAATTTGCTCTTAATGCTTCTTCATTTGAGAATACTTGATTCTTTTCTTGCTTCTTATGCCTAACTTAAAGTCATTAAAGAAAAGTACTTATTGGGAGATAACCCAAAAGTTTTAGTTGAGTCTATGAAGTTATTGCTCTAGTAATAACCTCTTCGCATCGTTTTTGTGTGTTTTTTGTGCCAAGAGTAACCTCTAATGAGAGAGAAGTAATGCTTGGGAAAGTTGCTATCCCGAAACAGATTTTTGTGCTTCGCTGTAAAAATTCATGAAAAATGTCTGTACGTCGGTTTGAGCTGTAATTTTTTGTGCTTCTGCCCCAGATTGTTATCTAACTTTAGTTAATTCAACACTTTTCGATTTGAGCAATAGAAGGTCTTTGAAATTTTTTGGTTTTTTACCTGCTGGTCTATTTTGACAGATTTCTGCCATTATTTGCATTTGCCTCTTAACCTCTTTCTCTTTGAGTTCTCTTTGATCACTTGAACTTTTAAAAAGAAATTGCTACATTAGATCGTGTTTTAGTGGAAGAATTACTTGTGTTGAAACTGAACCTAAAGACTTATTATTTTGAGTAGACTAATGTTGCTAATGAAGATTGTGTGAAGTTTTGCATGAAGGAAATTTTTAAGTGTAGGGAAGAATAATGTGATAAGATGAAGTATGGACAAAAGCTAAAGCTTGGGGATGCATCCGTGTCACCCCAAGAAATATTCAACGAGTACATGTGTCAAAGCTTGGGGATGCCCAAGGCATCCCCTTCTTCGTCAATAAAAATCTCAGGTTTTCTTCCAAACACTTCATTTTTATTGTTTCATGTACAGTTGTGTTGTTCTTGGAGCATCTTTGTTTTAGTTCTTAGTTTTCATTTGTTTAGTTTTCTTAGTTTCCTTTAATAAATTGGTTGGACCCCCTCATTCATACGTTAGTTTTCAAATAAGTTGGTTTGGATTGGAAAAGAGTAGGAAAAGTTCATGCTTAAGTGGTATAAAAGGAGTTTGTTTTAACTGTGACCTAGACTTTGTCATGTCATGATTGATATTGTTTTGGCTTTATGCTTAGTGATTTTTTCTGTAGCATGACTTGTTACAAATAATTGAGATTGCTTAATGTGCCTTGAAAGAATCATGCGTTGCTTTAGCATATTTAAGCATAGTATTGTGGTATTCTCCTTTGATGCTTTATTTAGGTTAACTTGGTGCAAGCTCACACCATGTTAAGACTATACCAAGTCACCATAGCCTCTATGATTATTTAGTTTTCGACTTTTAATATCACTTTATGCTTTAATTAATAATGTTTTGTCGCTTTGCATGATTATGGCCATTATTGCTCTCTTAGTTGGTCGCTCCCAATCTTTTGCTAGCCTCCACACCAAGTATGAGTTCCACTCATGCATCCAACTCCAAATAAAACCAAGTTATTCCAAAGATTCCACCATACCTAACTATTAGCATTTTCTATTCCAAGTATATTCATGTTTTTATCTACCTTCCGAATTAAACTTGTTATGTGAAAATTAGTGATTAAAGCTCTCACGAACTTGATGGCACACTTTACTTTTCTTACCCCTAATAAACTTGAACCATTGTGTCATCTATGTTGTCCATGCTTGCACTTATATGTTGGGGATTAGCAGAACCATGCTGTCATGGGGAACGCTTTTAACATTGCACTTGTACATTGTACCCAGTTGATATCATGCTCTTTTGTTTATGGATGTCGTCGGTGTGAAATGAAAGGGGAGCTTGTAAGTCCATGGAGTTATGTATGTGTGTTAGAGAAACGCCTCGGCGGCTAGTCTAATCCATGCCTAATCATGGTGGAAACCTGCAGCGTAACCATAATGAGCAATCTATGAAGCATCCTTCTTATTAAAAAATGGATAGAGATTGAGAAAAAAATAAAAAAAAGATGAGAAAAGAGGAAAGAGAGCAAAAAGCACCATTTTCCCATAGTAAATAAGAATATGTTGAGATGCTTATTGTCTGCTTGCCGGTAACTAAACTTGAGTAGCATGAGCGGACCTCGTATTCAAGGGACATGAGATTGCCAACTAATACTTTGTCAAGCATATACTCCATAGTTTGTTCACTTTAACCTTAATCACTTCAAGATGCTTATGATAGGGGCAATGAGAGCTGAAAGCTAATAAGTACCATAATTTTTGGAAGCTCTTTATGAGACTTGAATCCCTGCTTCCTTCTATGAAGGCCTTTCTTTTACTTTTATGTTGAGTCTCCATCTTCTATCTTTATGCACCTATTGAGAGAGCATAGTGGCCATTCTTAGTTTAATGTGCATTGTCCCAGGACTTGTTGATTGATTCATAACTTTGATATTGCTTGTTCTTAAACTATTTGTATCTAGTCACCCTTATGAACTTTGAAGGTGTCTTATGCATTTATGTTTTGCTACACTATGAGGGACAAGCTGAATAATATTCTCATTATGTTTTCTATATGTGAAACAAACAAATGTCTTTCAAAGCATTGTTATTCATGCATCTTGTGTTTGTACCTTTTCATGTTACAACATAGTTGCTATGTCTTATTGTTAGAACTGTATCTTTCATGCTATGTTAAAGTACTATGATCCCGACTATCAATGGTCTACAAATACTTTTCTTATGATGGTGCATGTCACCTAAAAAATTATTCTTTTCTTTTTATCACTTACCTACTCGAGGACGAGCAGGAGTTAAGCTTGGGGATGTTGATACGTTGCAAACGTATCTATAATTTTTGATGTTCCATGCTTGTTTTATATCTACTTTCTTATGTTTTTTCCACACTTTGGAGTATTTTTACATATTTTCTAGAACTAACCTATTAACAAGATGCCACAGTGCCAGTTGCCTGTTTTCTGCTGTTTTTGGTTTCAGAAAAGCTAGTAAGGAAATATTCTCGGAATTGGACCAAACAAAAGCCCAAGTCAATATTTCACCAGAAGGAACACGGAGTCCGGAGGGGAGAAGAATTGGGGAGCCAGGCCGGCCACACCTGGTGGTGGCGCGGCCAGCCCTAGCCGCGCCACCATGGGGTGTGGGCCCCCTGGCGCTCCACCGACATTGCCCCTTCTCCTATATATTGCCTCCAGGATGAAAACCCTAAGTACCCGATCAAAATTCCACGAAAGAGTCTATAGCCGCCTCCATATCCATCCCTAGATTGGGAGGGATATGAAGCTCTTCCCGGCACCCTGCCAGAGGGGAGAGATCACCCTGGAGGCCTTCTTCATCACCATGCCTGCCTCCGGTGTGATGCGTGAGTAGTTCATCCCTGGACTACGGGTCCATGTAGTAGCTAGATGGTTGGTTCTTCTCCTGTGTGCTACCATGTTTAGATCTTGTGAGCTCCGTTCATGATCAAGATCATATATTTGTAATCATACATGTTGTGTTTGCGAGGATCCGATGGATATTGAGATGCTATTTCAGATTGATTATTGATTCTATCATGTCTTTGTTATTTGTGATCTTGCATGCTTTCTGTTGTTAGTAGCTATCTTGGCCAAGTAGATGCTAACAACTCCAAGAGGGAGTATTTATGCTCGATAGTGGGTTCATGCCTCTAGTAATCTGGGGAAGTGATAGAAATCTCTAAGGTACTAGATGTGCTATTGCTACTAGGGAGAAAATAGCAATCTTTTTTCATAGAACAATCGTATTGTTTACTTTACACAGTTTGCTTAATGCAATTATCTATTGCTTGCAACTTAATACTGGAGGGGGTTCGGATGATAACCTGAAGGTGGATTATTAGTCATAGATGCAGTTGGATTACGGTCTATGTATAATGTTGTGATGCCCAATCAAATCTCATAGGAGTCAAAATGATTAGTATATGCATGTATGCTTTCTCGATGTTTGTCAGTTGCCCCGCTATAATTTGTTCACCCAACATGTCATCTATCTTAAGTAGAATCAGCTCTAGTGAACTATGGACCCCAGTCCATTCTTTTACCATCAATCTACATCTATTTACTATTTTCTGTTTACTTTCTGCAAGCTATTACTATCTTCCACAAGATACGTTTAATCCTTTGTTTTCAGCAAAACCGTTGAGATTGACAACCTCACTGTAAGTTAGGGGCAAAGTTCTGTGGTTGTGTTGTGCAGGATTCCAAGTTGGAAACAACACCTTGGAGGTGTTTCCTTGATCCTACTGATTCGATAACCTTGGTTTCATAACTGAGGGAAAACTTGCTGTTGTGCTCATCATACCTTCATCTTAGGGTTCCCCAATGAGCTCGAATATATTTTGAGCCATCACCCGTCCATTGTCCCTATATGGCACGCATTGCCGCTCCTGACCCGAAGACAGTACTTCCCCGAACAAAGGTGAAGGGATTGACATTTCACATAATAATCCAAATGTATACATACCCACTACATAATAAAAATATATACATACACAATAATAATTCTTTATTACAATTTGTACATATAGTAACCCTAGCCTCCCTAACCCTAATCCAAATGTATACCTACATCCGACGGGTGCTCAATGAACATCCGGCACCCCCAGCCCAACCCCCTCCCATAGGGAGTCAATCGGGGGCGCCGGCTACCACTTTTGGCCCCTAATTACCCTAGCTAACCCTAAATCTCTAACTAACTACCCTAAATCTCTAACGATTTACCCTAGCTAACCCTAATTATCTAACTAATTACCCTAGGTACAAGATAGATCTCATTTTTCTGAACATTTTGATATATTATTCATATTTTTATGACTTATAGATAAATAGTTATTGATTTTACAATATTTAAACAATTTCTAGAATTATTAAACTATTTAATGCATCAAGCTGACGTCATCACGAGGTTGGGGATATTTCTCACCGGGGCTGTGTTTAGCCTAGAGGCTGATGACTGGGGCCAGGGCCTCTTCAATGCCACCTCGGCTCTCCGATGAGCACAGTCAGTCGGTGGCCGGCGACATCGCTAGAGGGTTTGGGAGGGGGCATGTGCGGGCTTGTTCAATACAGGGCGTCGAGGCGAACCTAACTACGGTGGCACCGCCCGGATTTGGTCACCGGAACAACACGCACGACAACAGCCAGCAATGGCGAACGGAGGCACGCGCCGCGGGAGTAGGCTAGAGTGAGAGGGGAGGAAAGAAGGGGGTCCAGGAGAATCAAAAGCTCACCCTCGACACGTGTATACCCTTTGCAAGGACGGAGGAGGTCGGAAGCAATGGTGATGGTGACGGTGGATCTCGTCGGTAACGGAGAAGTCACGATCGATTCTGGTCGAGTGACTTCGATTCCTTTGGCGAGGAGGATCAACACAGCGAGGCGGCTCGTGGAGGCCGGTGGAGGGACGTCGGTTGGGCAGCCTAACGACATCGGAGAATCTCCTCGTGGCGGCGGCGGCGATTTGCAGTGGCGTGTGAGTGAGAGAGATTGGAGAAGGAGAGAAAGGGGCACGCGGTTAAGTATAGTAAGGCCTTTAGTCCCGGTTGGTGGCACCAACCGGGATGAAAAGACCATGTACCGGTTGGTGGCACCAACCGGGATGAAAGACCAGATCATACGTCCCGGTTGGTGCCACCAACCGGGATGCCACCAAAGCGGCGCACGTAGAGGACCTTTAGTCCCGGTTGGTGCCACCAACCGGGACTAAAAGTCCATTTTTTCAAAAGTTTTTCAAACTTTCCAGATGTTCCCGCCTTATTTCTTATTTAGGTGTTTACATTTGAAATTATTTGAATTTGAGAAAACTTTCTGTCTTATAAAATAATTATTCTAACTATTCAAACTATCAAATTTGAAATGGTTTAAATTTGAAATTTCTGAAATGGTTTAGATTTGAATTTGAAAAAACTTTCAACATGAAAAGTGTTTGAATTTAAATAACTAATCTAGAACCATTTTATTTTTCCTAAAATAATTCTTCAAACTATTAACCATATTGCCATTTTCAAATAAAAATGCATTACAGAATGAAAACAGTGGATCTCTCGAGAATCTTGGGTACATAGACGAACCATTCGTCTTAGCCAATGGATTAGTCATAATCATGTCTAGCCCTATAGTACATAGCTTTAGGGTCATCTTCCAAATCATCTTCGTCGTCGTCGCTATGGCATATTCCGGGGATCCTTAGCCCTTCCCCGGCTTGTGTAGGGGGAACCGGGGACCGTGAACCATGACATATTCCGGGGGCACCTGCCACTCCGGCCTCGGATTCACGACGCACGGGGGAGGGGGCTCCCGGATGATGATGCCGCTATGCCCATGAGCTTCACCACAGCCACCCTTCTTGTGGCTTTGCAGTGGGTGCAAGTGCGGGTACCGCAGGCGAGGATGATCTCCCTCAGCGATGCGCATCACACTTGCGATAGTCCGGTTCGCCTACCACAGGCGATGACCAGTTTCGTTGTGGTTCACCGGGGGTGGGATGTCACCCTTGTACTTAGCGAGCTCCCTTTACCGTCGGTTAGCAAAGAAGGCATTCTAGGTGTCGTAGTTGTCGGGATCCCAATGGGGATCCATCCGCTGCTCCGGCGTGAGCTCTAGGTAGAAGTGGTTCGTGATGGCCGCTTGGCGGGTGGAACCTTGAGGCACAGGAGGGACATGAACTCCTCCAACACTCAACATCCAGTCAGCGGGAAGCCGGTAGCCCGACGGGCATGGGTAGCTGGAGGCGCATAGCGCTCGGTCTCTTCGAGTGTCAGAATGGCCTAGTATGCGGTGTCCACTGTTGTGAAAGAGGAAGGTGTGGATGTGTGGATAGCCATGGCACGGTTAGCCTAGATATAGAGGGAAAGGGTGGGAAAACATAGCGGGAAGTGGTGGGAAATGGCAGGAAATATCTTTAGTTCCGGTTAGTGGCTCCAACCGGGACTAAAAGGCCTGGCTAGAGGGAAAGGGTGGGAAAACATATTGGGAAGCGGTGAGAAATCACAGGAAATATCTTTAGTCCTGGTTAGTGGCTCCAACTGGGACTAAAAGGCCCGGTTAGAGGGAAAGGGCGGAAAAACATAGCGGTAAGTGGTGGGAAATGGCAGGAAATATCTTTAGTCCCGGTTAGTGGCTCCAACTGGGACTAAAAGGCCCGGTTGGAGGGAAAGGGCGGGAAATCATAGCGGGAAGCGGTGGGAAATGGAGGGAAATATCTTTAGTCCAGTTAGTGGGTCCAACCGGGACTAAAACACCTCGACAAGAGTGTCGACATTATGTCGTGAGTGTCGACACTATGTTGTGATGCTTAATCTGTAAATAGGCATCCTTGTGAAGTTATCAACTGCAAACATGATGGTTTGCGAGAGCAGGGACACCACTATGGCCAGTTTGAGGGAGATGTCGGCGGAGCCCAGTCCTCTGGCATCTCCAACAAACTGGCCATAGATGTACTCCCTAATATGTGAAATTAGTTAGCTCTCGGCGTATTGATCTAGTTAGAGAAGTTATAAACTTCAAGACGATGGTGTGTGAGAGCAGGGACAACAGTACGACCAACTTCATGGAGATGCCTAAGGATCCAATCCTCAGGCATTTCTCTGAAGCTGGTCATAGAGGCACTCCCTAAGATGTGAAATTAGTTAGCTACCTAGCATTTTGATCTAGCTAGAGAGTTATAAACTCCAAGATGGTGTGCGATAGCAGGGACAATACTACACCAGCTTCAGGGAGATGCCTACGGATCTAGTCCTTAGGCATCTCCCTTAAGCTGACCATAGGGGATGAGCCTCATTAAAACTTGCATTGGATCTCTAAAAAACATCACATTATGAGTCTAAAAATGATTTTTTTCAAAAACTCACGAGTATTAGATCATGTACCTGTAGGTCAAACTAGACCCACTTCCTACTGATTTGGTAGACATTTGTCTTTTTCTCTAGGGGTAGACGGAAAGGTTTTCAAATTCCCCAGTTGGGATATTGTTCATGTAAGGTGGTCTAGTATTTTTGAAAAATGGGGTGGTACCATTTTTATTTAACGTTTGGTGTTGCTTCACAAAACGCCCCGATTTTGGTACTTGGAAAATAGAAAATGGCTTTTCCATACGACGAAAAATAAAATTTCCTCCTGCAACGTTGTTCGCCATCCCAAGATGCACATGCATGCACAATATGGACACATTATCACAAACTATGCCTCGATTATGCACATAACATTGGTCATTTACACCGAAAGCCATGAAACCTCGAACATGATAGGTCATTTTGTGAAGGTTTTTTCGAGACATAATCAATATACCAAGTTTGGTATTTTTCCTTGCAAATATTTCACATAATATGAAACTACGTGAAGGATTTACATAGTTTGGACCGTTTTTTAATTTCTTATTCCCGTTTCGAAATTTACCCGTTTCCAACTATGGTCATAACGACGGGCATGAAGATAGGGGATGAGCCTCGTTAAAACTTGCATTGGATCTTTGAAGAAACATCACATTATGAGTCTAAAAATGATTTTTTCAAAAAATCACGAGCATTAGATCATATATCTGTAGGTCAAACCGGACTCACTTCCTACCAATTCGGCAAACATTTGTCTTTTTCTCCAGGGGTGGACGGAAAGGTTTTAAAATCCTCAGTTGAGACATTGTTCATGTAAGGTGGTCTAGTATTTTTTTAAAATGGGGTGGTACCATTTTTTATTTAACGTTTGGTGTTGCTTCACAAAACGCCCCGATTCTGGTACTCGGAAAATAGAAAATAGCTTTTCCATGCGACGAAAAATAAAACTTCCTCCTGCAACATTGTTCGCCATCCCAAGATGCATATGCATACACAATATGGGCACAATATCACAAACTATTCCTCGATTATGCACATAACATTGGTCATTTGGATCGCAAGCCATGAAACCTCGAACATGATAGGTCATTTTGTGAAGGTTTTTTCGAGACATAATCAATATACTAAGTTTGGTATTTTTCCTTGCAACTATGTCACATAATATGACACCACACGAAGGATTTACATTGTTCAGACCGTTTTTGAATATCTTATGCCTGTTTCAAAATTGACCCGTTTCCAACTATGGTCATAACGGCGGGAAGGAAGATAGGGGATGAGCCTCGTTAAAACTTGCATTGGATCTCTAAAGAAACATCACATTATGAGTCTAAAATTTTTTTTTTCAAAAAATCACGACCATTAGATCATGTACCTGTAGGTCAAACTGGACCCACTTCCTCCCGATTCAGCAGACATTTTTCTTTTTCTCCAGGGTGGATGGAAAGGTTTTAAAATCCCCGGTTGGGACATTGTTTATGTAAGGTGGTCTAGTACTTTTTAAAAATGGGGTGGTACCTTTTTTATTTAATGTTTGGTGTTGCTTCACAAAACGCCCCGATTTTGGTACTTGGAAAATAGAAAATGGCTTTTCCATGCGACGAAAAATAAAACTTCGTCCTACAACATTGTTCGCCATCACAAGATTCACATGTTGGAAATATGCCCTAGAGACAAATAGTTATAAGGACTATTATCATATTTCATAAAGTTTATGATTAAGTTTTATATCATGCTATAACTGTATTGAGTGGAAAAATCAATACACGTGTGATATATAAACAACCAAGGGTTCCTAGTGAAACTCTAGTCATTGGTTCATTGGTCAACAGATGATCAAGTTTCCTGATCATGTGGCATTTATGCCAGTTCGAAATGGAGTCAACTCATTCTATGAATGATATGATGAACAAATACCCAACCTAAACATCGTGACCCGATCATGTCACGAAGTTCAAGTTACGATGATTAGAAATGGATCCTCATAGACTATTCCTTAGACCGTGAGGCTATATGAATCACTATCTCCCGAGAGTGCTTAGATAGCATCAAGCGCCACTTGGTAATACAGTGGTTATAAAGGTGTGTTCAGGTACTCGGAGGAAACCGTAGAGGCAATATATGTCAACAGCAGGATTTGTTCGTCCACGTGACAGAAAGATACTCAAGGGCCCACTCGGAGAAGTTATATCCAATAGCTGCGCAACGTGTGATTTGATCACATGGATATCACTTATCGGAACGAGTCAAGTAGCATTGTTCGGTAACGAGATTGAACATGACATGGTGATGACATTGATCAGATCTCGAGCAATGCAAGTATCGAGAGACAAAGGGAATAAGACACGACCGTCCCGGTTCAAACAACGAAAGATCTTCGTGGAACACACAGGTGTCACATGGCCATCCAGGTCCCTATGTCGATCATTGGTCCGAGAGTGTCCTGACCATGTCTGGAGTGTTCCCGAACCATAGGGTATCACGCTTAAGGGTTTGATGATGCTTAGAGAGTGCTTATAGGATCGGAAGAATCACCGAAGAATAGTAGAGAGAAAACTGGAAGGGTTTCGGTAAGTCCGAAGGATGTCCGGAGTGGAGGTGGAATGTGTTCCATAACCACGGAGATTGAATAATATGTGAATGAATGTTAAATATTGATTTAATCATTTATTCATAATTATTTAATAAAAGAGAAAATCAATTAAAGGTCAAAAGGCTTAATGGGCCGATTTCGGAGGGAAGAGGGCCCATTAGGGAAAGGTAAGAGGGAGAAGGGCCAGAGGTGGTGGCCGGCGCCCCCTGTGCGGGGCTCATGGGGCAGGCCGGCGGCGCCATCCCTCCCCCTCTCCTCTCCTTTAGTCCCACCTCGGGACTTTGAGGGAGGTAGTACCTCCCCTCCCCCTATATAAAGTGGGGGTATTTGGTCAGATAAATACACACAATATTCAATAAAGGTCTTCTCACTTTTGGGAAGACCTCCAATTGATATTCTCTCTCTCTCTCTCTCTCTCTCTCTCTCTCTCTCGTGACCGTGGTCCCAAGTTCGGACTTCGCGAACGAGAGACATCTTCACCACGGAGCGCCGTCGCGCTACGGGATTCGGATCCAGGAGCTCTACTTCCACAATCGCTACTAGATCGGGGAAGCGGGAGTCATCGTCAGGCACCAGACGCGTGTAACTCCCCGCGAGGTGTCACACTTGAGGCACTCAAGTCGTTGGAGCCGCAGGAGCGCAAGGACTTCATCACGACCTTGAGGTCGGCTTCGGCTCGTCTACATCAACCATGCTCTCCTGGGCGTTGACAACGCTTTTCGGTCTTCAAGGGTCAGTTCACGAAAATCCCCTCCTGTTAATGTATTACTAATAGATAGGTCCTGGCAACATCAGCGGCTCAGGGGCGTAGGGTAAAAATTATTGTTTTCATACGCGGAACCCCTACAACACATGCATGCACAATATGGGCACACTATCACAAAGTATGCCTCGATTATGCACATAACATTGGTCATTTGGACCGAAAGCCATGAAACCTCGAACATGATAGGTCATTTTGTGAAGGTTTTTTTGAGACATAATCAATATACCAAGTTTAGTATTTTTCCTTGCAACTATGTCACATAATATGACACCACGCGAAGGATTTATATTGTTCGGACCGTTTTTGAATTTCTTATGCCCGTTTCAAAATTTACCCGTTTCCAACTATGGTCATAACGGCGGGCATGAAGATAGGGGATGAGCCTCGTTAAAACCTGCAACTATGTCACATAGAGTGTGGATTTGATGCCCAGGGGGATAGCTGCGCCCCCTAGCAGCACCGTACGATTCTTTTCAAGATTTTCACTTTCATCTTGCTGTCTTTTGATGTGGTGGTCTTGAAGTGGTGTTAATCACTGATTAAACAGCGCTTTGGTTGCCGGGTCTGTCAGTACTCTGCAATGTGTGTACTGCGTTGTTTGTTGGCTTATGGCAGGTAAATAGTGCGTGCAAATTTGTAGAGCGCTAGCTGCACATGGATAAGACTTGGTCCTGTCGGTTAGCATACTTGGAAATCTTGGAGTCCAAAACTTCTTTTTACAGTCTCTGCGCTTGAGAGCTGTAGCGGTTTATACTTCCTCCGTTCGAAAATATAAGTCGTTTTAGCTTTATGCATCGAATATATCTAGACGTGTTTTAGTGTATAGGTTCATATAGGTTCAGTGTGAACCTAAACACTAGAAAGCATATAGATAGATTCATTTTCAAAACTAAAATGTCTTATATTTCTGAACGGATGGAGTACCAATTAGTAGGATTCCGCAGCCTGCGGTGCTGATTAGGAAGTACCATGCAGCCGTGTAGTACTGTGCCTCCGTGCTATGACTAGCGGGTGCTTGCCCGTTAGTTGCTGTGCATGTGAGTGGAAGGCTATGCTACCAAATCATGTGGGATGGGGCACGGACCTTTGGCAGATGGTGTGTCGCTCACATGGTGCATGCATACGTTGTCAGTTTATAGATGTGAACAAGCGACGAAATAGCAGGGGTGGCACCTGGTGTCATTGTCTGCTAACAGGACATCACCTGTGACATTACTGTCCGTGCGAGCAAAGCCGAGAACCACACAATTTTTTTGTATTTTTGTGACCAATCATGTCCAGTCCCTGCGTGACTAATTCTACCAGCACTAACTGTACCAAATGATTCGAGGTCCCTGCGTGACTGATTCGCTCATGGTATGAGGTCTGATTTTCTAATGCCTATATCAATCTGCCGAACAAAACAAATGGGCTTGATGTGGCCATGCATGCTTGGAAAAAAACAATAACTCTGCCCGTCCTTCTACCGGGATATTTTGCAGCTGGCGTGCCTAACGATGTGATCCCAAGCAAAACAAATTACAGATATATTGAGGAGACCTTTTGTTCGCATGCAGCGTGTCAGCTTTTACAATATGGTTGATGTAGCATGTTAGCTTTATTACAGTCTGGTTAATCAAACTGTCTAACTTATGCTTGTTTTGCACGTATCTCAGTGCATACGCTGGCGGGCATCCAACGGGGGGGGGGGGGGGGGGGGGGGGGAGGCAGCAGACTATTTTCGATGTCACATAATATGAACTAGAGGTACACAATATGAGGCCATGAACACATCTTGGCGTATTTCCCTTGCATATGATCGCTTCGGCCGTAACCATGGAGCATCTTCTTTGCTTAACGGGATGCTTGGGTCAGTTTTCACTGTGAAGGGCAGAATTTCATCAAACTTATTATAATTTTCTGACATGTCTGTCTTGTCCTCGACTCCCACGATGTTTATTCTCCCTGAAAGAACTATGGGACGCTTTGGCTCATCGTGTGATGTATTTGTTTACTTATTTTTTATTTTTTCGGTATGGAGGACATGTCCTTCACATAGAAAACCTGTGCCACATCATTGGCTAGGACGAATGGTTCGTCTCTGTAACCAAGATTGTTGAGATTTATTGTTGTCATTCCGTACAACTGGTCTACCTTTACCCCTTCTCCATTCAGGTTGATCCATTTGCACCGAAACAATGGGACCTTAAAAGAAACTCCATAGTCAAGTTCCCATATCTCCTCTATGTAACCATCATATGTGTCTTTTTTCCATTCTCGTCAGTTGCATCAAAGCAGACACCACTGTTCTGGTTGGTGCTCTTTTTATATTGGGAGATTGTGTAAAATGTATTCCCATTTATCTCGTACCCTTGGTAATTCAATATAGTAGAAGATGGTGACCCAGCCAACAAGTAGATCTGATCTCCAACAATGGTGTCATTCATTAGATATGTTCACAACTAACTGCCGAAAGTCTTCATGTGTTCATCTCTAATCTAGGAGTCAGGCTTTTCTGGGTTATTGGAGCGTACAATATTCTTGTGTTCCCCGATATACGGAGCTGCCAAGGTGGAATTCTGTAGAACCATGTAGTGTGCTTGAGTAAAAGATTGTCCATCCCTACATATCATTGCTTTCTTTTCCAGCATGCCTTTTCCACTCAGTCTCCCTTCATGCCGCGATTCAGGAACACCAATCGACTTAAGGTTAGGAATAAAGTCAACACAGAACTCAATGACCTCCTCTGTTCCATAGCCCTTGTAGATGCTTCCTTATGGCCGAGCACGGTTATGAACATATTTCTTTAACACTCCCATGAACCTCTCAAAGGGGAACATATTGTGTAGAAGTACATGACCGAGAATGGGAATCTCATCGACTAGGTGAACCAGGAGATGTGTCATAATATTAAAGAAGGATGGTGGGAACACCAACTCAAAACTAACAAGATATTGGACTACATCCTTTTTTAACCTTGTCAGAATATCTTGACTGATCACCTTCTGAGATATTGTATTGAGGAATGCACATAGCTTCACAATGGTACTCAAACATTTTCCGGTAGAAGCCCCCTCAATGCAATCGGAAGCAACTACGTCATAATCACGTGACAGTCATGAGACTTCGGGTTTTGGAATTTTTTCTCTGCCATATTTATTATCCCATTTATATTAGAAGAGAATCCAGACGACACCTTGATACTGTAAAGGACTTTAAAAAAGATTTTCTTCTCTGCTTTCGTAAGAGCATAGCTGGCAGGACTTAAGTGACACCATTTATCCATCTTGTTCTGTGGATGCATGTTTTGTGGGTCTTTCATATGTTGTTCGTCCTCCCGTGCTTCTGGTGTATCTTTTGTCTTCCCATACATGCCCAGGAATCCTAGCAGGTTCACACAACGATTCTTCATCACGCGCATCACGTCGATTGAAGAGTGGACACGTAGGACTTTCCAATAGGGTAGCTCCAAAAATATAGATTTCTTCTTCCACATGGGTGCATGTCCGGTAGCGACGTCGTTCGGAACAGGTTGACCGCCAGTACCCTTTCTAAAGATTACTTCTATGTCCTTGACCATACCAAATACATCATCACCAGTAGGGAGGTCAGGCTTCTTCCAGTAATCTGCCTAATCTTTGAAATGCTCGCCTTTCTTTCTTACTTGATGATTGGTCAGAAGAAATCGATGATTCCCGAGGTACACAACCTTCTTACGTTTATGCAAATATGTAGCTTCAGTATCATCTAAAAAATATGTGCGTGCCTTGTATCCCTTGTTTGTCTGTCCTGAAAGGTTACTAAGAGCAGACCAATCATTGATGGTTATGAAAAGCAGCGCTCATAGGTCAAATAACTCCTGTTTGTGCTCATCCCACACACGTACACCTGGTTTTCTTCACAAATGTAAGAGTTCTTCAACAACCTTAGGTACACATCAAGGTCGTTGCTGGGTTGCTTCGGGCACTGGAATCATAATAAACTTTAGGTACACAACCTTGATGTATACCGAACCTTGATGTGTACCTAAGGTTGTTGTAAGAGTTCTTCAACAACCTTAGGTACACACAATTTTTTGTGATTCTGTAACATGCCCTCCAACTTCAACTTATCCTTCTCCGTTTCACAATCTCGCTTTGCATCAGAAATGACCCGACCAAGATGATCAACGGGCTCATCTGATGCCCGTTCTTCACCTCCTTCTTCTTCATTCTCTTCCATTGCAGTATCATTGTATTCAGGAAACACATGATAATAGTTTTCATCATCCTATTCTTCTTCATTGTCTTTCATCATAACCCCTCTTTCTCCATGCTTGGTCCAGCAATTATAGCTGGGCATGAAACCTCTCCGAACCAGGTGGCCGCGAATGATTTTCAAGGAAGAGTACTCCTTGATGTTCCGACATTGAACACATGCACAACACGTAAATCTATTCTCTTTGTTTGCCTTAGCCACATCGATAAATTTATCCATGCCTTGAATGTACACGGATTCACGCCGGTCACCGTACATCCATCCCCGCCGGTTCATCTGCATCATTACAGAACATCATGAATAATGAGATGACCACTTTACGTCGACACATGCATTATTATATCAATGATAGATGAAAGGATAAGGTTGCTAACCTCGACCAAGAAGAAAAGAAAGAGGAGAAAGGCTTAAATGTGGCTCAGGCACCTCATATCATTTTTATTTTCTGTGAAATCAAGTGGTATCATTCTCTTAGCCATTTCGTCGAACACCTAATGTGCATAGGAAAAAACATTAGCACACACAACTCACTCCTTTTACCAAGAGAAAAAACAGAGGGAGGGGCTGGCTGGAGCGGCGCATTTATAGGCGGATTATTTGTCCCGATTGGTATTACGAACCGGGACTAAATGTGTGCGGTGGGCCACGTGTCTGGCTCACAACCTTTAGTCCCGGTTCGTAATACCAACCGGGACGAATAATCCCTTACGAACCGGGACGTATAACCCCCGGCTCCCGTGCGACGCTTGGGCCTCTCGAACCGGGACAAATGCGAGCATTAGTCCGAACCGGGACTAATGCTCTGGGCCGCTCCGAACGAAAGCTAGTTTTTCTACTAGTGGTCCGAACCCACACACTAAAAGACTCTAAACCTACACATCAAAATATGTCTAGATGGATGCATTTTAGAAAACTAAAACATCTTATATTTTGGATCGACGGAGGTAGTAATTCCCTAAATTGACTCACGACATCATGAATTGATTTATATAAATTGCTAGCCCCTCTCGGTTAAGAATGCGTATGGAAATTAATGGAGAGATCGGAACACTTTTCTGAAATCATAAGAAGAATGACGATACAAGTACACACACATAGTTATTGGAGTATTAACTTATTACCCGTGCAAAATTTCATAAAATGTTATAACCATCAGCGACGTAATATTTTATGAGAACCAATAATGGTAAATTTCTACAAAAATACACGCATATATATGTTGGCTTTAAAACTTAAGAGCTTGATTTCTTATTTTAAGTAGTGCGTTACTAATATGATTGCACTAAGCATTTTGATAAGGCAACGCCTTATCTACTTCATAATTGAATTAAGTTTCATATATCTTGTTTTGGGGATCTATGGTCTAACAACCAATTAAGGCGTATATTTAGGTATACAACTTCAATATCTTTTGGGGAGATTAAGGTTTAACAACATGGCTAGCAAAGTTCCTAAAAAAACCTTGATATTTAACATTTTCGTACCCGAGCAACCTCTAGATGTTTGCTGGCTTGACAATTACTCACATAAATATGTGTATTGAAAACATGGTATTTCATAAGGATGGGCTAAATTTCATGATCAAGAAGAGCAAAAGTTCTCAACATATTTTCACATGTTTAACATTTTCATTCCCTAATTAGCAACTCTTGATTATTGTCATGACATAAAGGTACTTGAGAAATTAAGGTTTTTCATGTGATTTTTTCCCTAGAACTTGCAGGAGATCTACATGTCTATATATATTAAGAGAAAGAGAGTATATTACTAGCGCCACAACTGGCCGCTGGATGATCCATCTCCAATCATCGTGCTTAGGGATTACTCTAGCTAGCCCACGTCCACCACAACATTTCCATTCCTTACAAGTGGTCTTGACTTTTTAGGTGATACTTAGAACTAAGCATATCGTACTATGTACATTTATATTTGGTGACATGAAAAAAATGAGGTATACAGTTTGTCCGTCTTTTGATGCTCCTTGTGTGTTCATCTTTAATCTTTATAGAGTTATGGATTTATATTGGTGGCTAGAATTTTCGAAGATTATATAGATGTATGTTGTACCTATCGATGTGACTTCCTAACTATGAATATTCATTTAGTGTATGTAAACATATTTTTCTTAATTACAGAGGTGAGTTGATACTTAGATCATATCTGAACTCCATCAGATTAAGCACATTTTGTAATCAATCACCACCTTTGGGTTTAATTTTAAGCAGATTGTAATAAACTGCTTATATGTTTATTAAAATTATTTAAGAAGATTGTAATCAATTTACCCACATATCTTGAAAATAAAAAATATAGGTATATTTTTTTATATAAAATAATAAATATTCATTAGGCAATATAGATGCAAGTCGGATGCTGATATTTATTATTAGGTCCTCCGTCCCAAATTTTAAGACTTATATTTTGTTTCTAAAAGTCAAACTACATAAAGTTTAACCAAGTTTTTATAAAAAATATTAGTATTTACAATACGAAATGCATAACTTTGATATATCATGAAACATATTTTCACATGGTATCTATATAACATCATAGTTCTTAATTTTTTTCTAAAAACCTAGTCGAACTTTCTATAGTTTGACTTAAAAAAAAAGCCTTAAGCTTTGGGAGGACGGTAGTATCAATTACCCACCATAAGTTTGTGTTTTTTAAATTCCACTGACCGAAAATGCATGAAAACATACGAAAGACATGCATCACGAGATGCTGAAAACATGTTCTTGACACACATGCATTCACCGACTTTTCTACAGGAGAATAGGAGTAATAAGTCCAGTAAGAAAAAAAGGTAATCATAGAGGGAAACGGAGAAGACAACTCGCCGCTAGACCTAGCTAGCTAGATAGATGATCATGAGGACCGAGAAACCTACGTATTCGACTTCATTCTCCCATTCTCGTCCCAACAACTGAAATTAAAGCACTTGATCTAATAAGCAACACACACGCGATATCGAGGAGATCTAGGACGAAACCCTAGAATGCGACGGAAGGAAGTTTGGGACATCGGCAAGAACATGAGAGGATTGCGTGCTAACTAGTAGTAGTAGGTAGCTAGAACGGGGTGACACCCATGTTGGCGGCTGCCGCCGCCGCGTAGAGACCATCCTTGAGAAGCATATCGTCAGCGGCATCCTATAGACAACAAAACAAGGTGCACATAGTTACATGCTTGCAAATAGACTGAAAACTGCATGCAGATACTGGTGTGGGTGCAAAGATGGATAGGTTAAGGCTGCTTTATGCAACAAAATACAAAATACCTGAGCTTTGAATGTCCTCTTGAACCCCTGATCCGGCATGAGGCCGAAGTGGATGTGCGGGAAATGGGCCCACTGATACAAGAGAGGAAGCCAAAAGCACAGGATATAGGTCTGGATCAGTAAAGCGGCTATAGGTGAAACAAATCTGAAACAAACCCTATCTAACTAGTATTTACTGTGGGGCTAAATTAAAGCACACATGCATGCACTGATGCACAGAGCGCCCGCAGCCGGCCGGCCGCTGCTGGGCATCTCGCTCACAAGCAGCCGAACACAAGGCTGTCGCTGTGTCCGTGCTGACACCGTAAAGCGACCGGTCAAATCAAGACGACACGCAAACAGCTAGCTACTAGGTACACTGGTACTACGCTATGCTATGCAGCAGCAGGTGATCATATCGATGAGAGATTTTACATTCTTCGCGGCTGCGCTGAAGGCCTCCCGGTGCGTGATGTCCGGGTTGCCGGCCTTGATGCGCTGGATCTCGTCCCTGCAGTTGCGAATCGACACATACCGTACATGAACACCAAGAACACATGTACTAACAGAGTAACAAGCAGCAAACAACCATGGAGGAAATGCAGTTTGTACGCAGAGGGTATAGTATATTTGTAGATCTTACTTGATGAAGCGGTTGTAGGCGGATGGGACTCTCTGGCGCTTCTCCGGAGCTGCAACGAGACAGATTAGATTCGGATCAGCACACATCGCAGGAACATGGACGAATGGGTATGCATGCTTACCTAGGCGCCACTATACATGCTGAGCCTGCTACATAACCATGCACACCCATCGGAGACAGGCATGGGTGTGTGTATCCTGCCGCAACAGGACATGATTGTATGTCTTTTGTTCTTTTTCGATCCCAAGGCCCAAGCTCTCCACCTAATATATATCTCTCTCTCCGGCCCCCGGTATATCCAATCTATCTCTACTACTAGTATATCCTAATTCTACAACATTTGTTCTCTCTTTGGCCTATAGCTTTGCTCGTTTAACGCGGGAGCTATAGTATATGTTATGTTGATGCTCATGGATCTAAGCTGCAAGAACAATACGACTGAGGTGTGAGGTGGTAAATGTGTGTGCGCCTTGCCAAAGAAAAAACCTTCCTGCTTATTAACACTAAAATAAACCAACTAAACCAACAACAAAAAATGAGCAAAAATATCCTCAGTCAACCCAGCAGCTGGAACAGTGCGCTGTGCAGGACACATCTGGAGCTCGTGGGCTGTTTACCTTGACTAATGTACGTTGCTAGGAAACAAATCAAAGGAAACCAACAATCTAATTAGATAGCAGCTAGCTGGTCCTTACGCCTGTTCGCCGACGGGGCGCTCTTGGTGGACTGCTCGGTCTCCTGCTGCTGCGCAGCCTTGGCGGCAGGCATCGGCATGGCCGGCAGGTTGCTGGAGCAGCTGCTGTTGCTGCGGCCCGTGAAGCCGCCGCCCAGGTTGGTGCTGGCCTGGTCCATCGCCAGCAGGCTCGGCGTCTGGAACGCAACCTCGTCCTGCGCGAGCACACAGCAATTAATAAGTAGAAAGTCGCCGATCTGAGTTCTGAGCTGAAATAAAGCTTCACTAAACGGGAGAGCTAGCTGCTTGCATTAGGAGGTATAGCTAGCTAAATGGACATAAAAAACTTACGAGGAGGCCATGGTGGGAGGTAGGGGAAAGCAAGGAGTGTCCGAACGGGAGCTGGTTGGCTGGCGGCGCCGTGGGCGGGAGCAGGAGGCCGCGGAGGTTGACGGAGAGGAGGTTTGCACAGTGGCCGCACCTCACCGTGACCGTCTTGAAGAGGCTGCTGCAGGGCACGCCGACCTGCGGAGGAGGAGATCAGATTAAACACTCAAGGTTAGTTAGGTAGCTAGGTATCCGGCGATGGATCGATGAACCAGCTGAAAGCGGAGAATGAAAAAGGGAGCTCAGCTGGCTAGTTAAGGATGCATGTGTTTATGGTAATATTTGAAGCAGGCAGGCGATGATGTCGGTCGGTAGGTGGGGTGGCGGCGACGTACCGCGAGGATAGTGTCGCAGCAGTTGCAGTGGACGTAGCAGAGCTGCTCGGTGGGGGACGGCGCGAGGTGGTCCTGCAGGTTGAAGACAGCCGACGAGGCGGAGGACGACGACATCATGACCGCGGATCGGATCGAATGTATGTATGGGCGGCTGGCTTGGCTAGTTATTCCACACAGCAGATAACGCCCCTGATGAGCAGGCTGCGTATGTGTATATGATTGTATGGGAGCTTCCTTCTGCTGGGTGATTATTTGGATCGCAAGAAATTGTACCGGAGATCAGAGATCAGTGGAGACGGAGGAACAAGGTAGGAAGGAATTGTGGCGGCCGGCGTGTAGAAAAAAAAGGGGAATTTTATACTACGACTGTGGAGTGGAGGTGGAGGGTAGGCAGAGATATCCTTTTGGTCTCCCTTGATGTGATGAGGACCGGTGATTTGATGGGCTGGCTAGCTTCCCGCCCCCCGTTGGGATTTGATGGACCTGCAGCAGCAGCAGCAGCAGCCGCCAGCAGCTAGCCCGATTCGAGAAAGCCGCGGATCTGTCGTTGCTCCTGATTTGAAAGCCAAAAACAAACAACCACGCACACTACTGCATGTGGAACTTGCCGGGAGCAAAGACGGAAAGGCGGGGGCGGGGGCGGGGGCGCGACGAGGCGGTATGGGGTGCGTGCGGTGGCGGAGCGAGCGGGGGTATGGTATGGCTCCGGACAAAGCGAGATGAAGATGAGAGATGCTGGGAGAGAAAGGGAGGGAGGGAGACAGGGTGCCCGGGTGGGAGGGTGTGGGACTGGCCTCTATATGGGACGGCCAAAGCTCGTGCGCGAGAACCCTAAGCTAGCTCTAGCTTTTTAGCTAGCTCCCTTCTTGGCCTTGGCCTTTGTCTCCGGCTCTCCGCGCACAGGCACAGGCACAGCACGCAACCGGCCGGGCGCCATGGCATCTCCACGGGGACTACTATTTATGACTGAAAAGTGGAATGGAGTGGTGGGGATCGGCCGGGACCCGGCCCACTGTGGCGCGATGCGGCCGGTCTCCCCGCGTCCTCTCTACCCCGGCCGTCTACTGGTACGACGTTGTAAAAGGCTTCGAGCTCGTAGTTGGCTGGCGCGACCGCGAGAAATACCCGGCCGGAGTAGCTAGCGCGTACGTGCGTCTAGTTAATTAGACTCGGCTAAGTCGGTAGCTAGGGTACACGGATGCATGCTACGACGATGCGACACGGGCCAGTTTTTGAGCAGTCACGCGCGCGCGTACCGTATCAGTAGTATGAGAGCGAGCGTACCCTGGTCTGGCTTGATTTTTCCGGGCACGGAAGGAGCCGAGGTTTAAATGAAGCCGGCCCCGTCCGTCCGGGACAAAGATGCCTTTGCCAATACTAGCCGCTAGCATTATTGTACTGTAGCACGTGTTGAAAGATAGTATTGCGACTCATGTTGTACCGGAGTGAGACACAGGTCCGATAGATGTCTTTTTTGTTACTACTACCCCTAGATGAAAAAAGGCCTAGTTCCATTGCATAAATGAAACCACAGAGTTTTGCCGGTTCAAAACTAAAGAGAGACTAGGGACATAGTGCAACTTATTAGAGACCAAAACAAAACTCGACCAAAGCATGTCCAGAACAAAGAGAGCAACTGGTCAACACCACACACACACACACACTCCAAAAGCTACCGCTGTTTCCTGAGGAAGACAGCAAATTCAACTCCAGCTCCTTCTTTTCTCGCTTCGGGTCACCACATACCATTGAACCATTAATTCATCATGAAATGTTCTCCTAAAGTCACTTTTCAGCTAATTTCCATCGCACACATCATATATGATTTTGGTTTGTTGGTTAGAGATAAAATATAGGTCCTAGAATTATGTAGCAACGAGAGAATTCTCAAATCACACATCTTCCCAGAACTTAATCAATTTACCATTACCGCCATTCCATCTATAACCTATTTTGACACCTCTAGCTACCCACATCACCCCTTTCGAGATGGTGGAAGGCTAGATATCATGGAAACATAAAATGTTGGGGCTTCCTATGTTATATTTGGAGTCAATAACTCTTTTCCACAAGGCTCCCTCATTCTTAATATACCTTATAATCCAGGAACCCAACAAACAAAGGTTCAAGTCCTATAGACTAGGAATGCCAAATTCCCCAAAGTCCTTCATACACAGGGAGGGCCAGTTTTCTAGGTGGATCTTCTAATTACCTTCCTCGACATTCCAAAAGAAATTGGAAATATGAGTATTAATTAGACTCAAGGCCCACTTGGGAAATCTAAAGAAAGACAATAAGTATATAGGGATAGTTACTAGAAAAGTCGGCATTAGAATTCTCTTAGCCTTAGAAGGGAGAAGCTTACCCCTATAGCCAATAATTCATTTAAGAATGCTATCTATCAGAGGACGTAGATCCTCTGTTCTGAGTTTTTCATAATGTAGTGGGATTCCTAGATATTTCACTAGGAAATCCCCAACCACACAACTAAAGATATTTTTAAAAGGTTCTGCCCCTTCATATAGCCAGTTGACGAGAACTCACTTCTATGATAGTTAATTATCATGCCTAACTCTTGTTCAAAGAATGTTAGAATACATTTAAGATTAATCGCTATTGTTGGATAACTGTTGGAGATGTCTGTTGATACCTGCTAGGCCTTCTTTATGTTTTATGTGGCCATCTATCCTAGCCCATATTCATATATAAGGTGCTTATCTCTTGTACTCTATGACCTAATACAAGAAGGGAGTTCCTCCCAGTCGATAGAGAAGATAAGGTAGTCAGGTTAGGCCCTCAACTCTTCCCTCATGGTATCAGAGCAAGGCGTAGTGAGGGCAATGACAACATGAGTGGAAGATCTAGAAGGCTAGGCTATTGCGGTAGCTAGGAGGAGGTAGGAGTGAGCAGGCTATTGCGGTGGCATCCTGTGGGTGAGTCCTTGGTTCTGTGAGAGCTTAATTTGTAGTCAAGTTGTCTAGAGGTGCAAAATAAGGTAGGGAAGTGAAGGCAGTCATGTGAGATAAGGAGGACTTGGTCAAGGTTCTCGAGAAGCTGGTATAATTATCACTACCAAAGGTGATGGAGCTACATCTGCTAGAGGGGAGATATTTTTCCTCATACCGAAGTTGTCCAGAAACTTGAATTGATGCCAAATGACATCAAGTTGGAAGAAGTGACCAACTGTCTTTGGTGGCCGAGGAGGGCTCTGTTTATTCTAAATACGAAAGGGTTGGATGAGCGTGTGACCGGTGAATCTATTGAATCACCAGACAAAACTATTTCTGATTGGAATAAGTGGAGTGCCACAAATTCTCTAATTGTGGCATGGTTACTGAACTATTTGGTCCCTGACATTGTTGCTTTAGTAGAGGCACTCACGAAGGCTTCAGATGTATGGTACATTATCAAATCTCTACTTTGGAAAGGAGAACATGGTGTTGATTGCTGAGATTGAAGATAAGGTGCATGACTAACGATAAGGAGATAAAATTGTAATGGCATTTGTGGTTGAGCTGCAGCATCTATAGGGAGATTTAGACCATCTTGATCCTCTTGAACTTGTCCATGGTGAATGTGTTAGTGCTTCTGCAACTTGGATTGAGCGTCCGCGAGTCGTGAAATTTTTGAAAGGTCTTAATAAAGAGTTTAACGGTAGAAGGGCTACTCTACTACATCAAACCACTACCCCTTCCCTCAAAGAGGCCACTACTGCTATGTCTAGAGAGGAAGTGCGGCTGAATATGAAAAAAGACATTTATTCAATCCCTCATCCTGCCTTCTACACCACCGAGAAAAGGGACGCGAGAGAGTGATTGACTTGTGGAGTGAAGGGACACTTGAAGCATCAATATACCTCCGTTGTGACACCTAGCATGGGGAGAGGAGGATACACATATGGTATAGGAAGCTAAATAGGAACGGGTAAAGGTAGAGATGGTGGAAAACAGTATGGTGGAGGTAGTGCACAGTCGTAAGGACAACAATATGGTAGAGGTGGTGGACAATGGTATGGATAGCAATATGAACAGTAGCACACTGCACTTCCCAAGGCACATAGGGTAGCTGATGAGTCCAAAATTGAAGCATATTTACCTTTTTGCATTAATAGAGTAGTGATCTTTGTATTTCACTCTGTATACACGCACCTTTATGTTCTTATTTCAATAGGATCCCAAATCATGGAGTCATATGTGAATATATCAATTAGAGCTGTCATATTGTGTAACTATATGATATTTCTAAGTGATAAAAGTCATTTTATGATTTTTCCTTCACACCTCGGAGAATACCAAGCAAGGAGGAGGCATCAGTACCGATAACGACCACTGGTACGGGCGGAGCCCATCCGTACCATACGCCCGTACCAGGCGCCATCGTGATCGCCTCGTCAAATACTTTCTCTTGGCGAAGACGAGAGGAAGATCCAACATTCACAGCCACCAGAAACCATGAAAAACCACATCCGAGAGGGATCTGAAGGAGGAACTTGGCTGGGGCAAAATCCTAGCTGCTTCACGGATCATTGGGGGAACACATCATCCCCTTCATCATCAACCGCTGCATCTCCATTACCACCATTACTCCCATCTTTCATCTATTAGATCTTTTTGTAATTCCAGATCTAATTGTGGTTTGCATTAGATCTACCGCCGTACTTTTATCCATTCATTTGATTATGATGATGTTGTTAATTGCTTCCATGGGTGAGTAGTTCCTTTGTTCTTGGGAGATGGAGAAACCCTAGCACCATTATGAACTTGTAATAAATATGATCTATTCTTGTCTCCGTACGACTTGCTTGTCTATGATATAATTATGATTTGTGTTTTATCTCTCTCTTTAGATGGTATGTGTAGTCGACCGCATATCATTTTCCTTCAATACTAAAGGAAGGGAGAAATCCTTTGGACGTGTATTGGAAACATACCCAGAATGCCCCGTGACAGATTTGCGTCGGCTCGTACCTACACGGTCAAAGGAGGATTAAAGAGGGACTCCCTAAGCTAATTACAATATCCACGGGGAAACCCTTAATTGTGGTGGTTTGTATGGGTGACTGCTCTGAGACATCACAGTGGTTATTTAGAGGTGACCTCACTCTTGGCTCAACAAAAGTGGCTTCCTACGAGCCTTGTAGTGAACATCTTATTATGGGGCTCACTCCACACATATCAGGACACAAGGAGTATGTTATCTTTATTACACATAATAATAATACTATGCTAGTGGTGTATCCTATATCCCAGAGAAGGTTTTAGCCCTATTGAGTTAAACCATGCTTTCATACAATCTTGTTCCTTGTTTTAGTTACTTTTCCCCATCCGCTTAAATTTTCCTCAGTTTTGCGCCTCCTTCTCGGAAACTCATCTAAGAGCTCGAACGGCAACTGCTGTCAGGTTGACCGTTGGCTGACTTGCGGGGCCACGCGGTTTGGGACCATGTGAGGCCGTTTGGTCAGGAACGCGTTACGCTGACATGTGGGGCCGTGCCATGTGGGACTGCGTGGGGCTGGTTTATTGGAAACACGTTACGGGGGACGTGGTGTGGGTCCATGTGGGGCACGTTTGGTGGTTACGTGCATCCTGTCGCCTAAATTGGAAGTTTTGTTTTTTGTTTTTTATGATTGGCCTTTTTAAGAGCGCCTTTCCCCCTCTCTCTTGCTAACAGTTGTGTTTTTTTTGCCCAAAAGGGTAGCGAATCTAGGCCAGCTTCTCTCTTCATTCATTATTGCTTTTGGCCCTCGTTTTTCCCCAATATGGTAGCAAATCTAGAGCAGCAAATCTAACCAGCACCATAAATAAATTCAGTAAACAGAGAATATGTTGATAAAGCAGCTAATATAGGATATATAGTACGGCATTTAACGAGGTTCGACAATTAGGCTGCTCAGTAGCAGCGGACAAGTTCAACACAAACAAGACAAAAGAAGCTGCTTTACAGCAGCAACACAAGATCAGTGGCCCCTCATGGCCTCCGCCTCCTCCCTCTGGCGCCTCCTACACTTCTTGTTGTCTAGTCCCTTGACCTTGGGCTCCTTGGTCTTGATCGGGGGCATGCGACCCTCCTCGATGGCCATATTTTTGAGGTTGCGGAGGTGAAGACTGAGCGTCTGGTGCTTGGCTCTTGGCTCTAAAGCCGTGGACGTTCACAGACTTGCTGCAGGTCCTCATGTCCTCGGCATGCTTCACGAGGGAGTTGAAATCGGTGGCGTGGAGCCTCCTAGTGGTGCAGAAGGGGCACCTGTAGACGTCGCCAGCGAAGAAGTTGTCATACTAGCCGGACTTCAGCCTCCTCAGCACCTGACGAGTCTTGGTGTCCTTGGACTCGTCGTTGTTGCTATCTTCCTATTGGAAAAACAGTAGACTACAATAAGGACATGATTGGGATACCTTGATTACCGAGGTTGATTATTTGCATAAATTAACTGATTGAGATCCCCTGATTATTCCCAATCCCCATATCTCAAACCAAATCAAATATTGATCCCAACTACAGAACGACGCTATTACTAACTAGGGAATCCCTTAACTGCATCTCGGAGGACAAATAAAATATGATTGAAATACAAACAAGGGGTTCATCGAAATACGATCTAGCATCCAACAATGGGAATGTGGGAAGAACAAGGGAAGGGGAGAAAACCCTAGTTACCTCCGACCATGGGTTGGCGATGCTAGTGTCGTAGGGGTTCTCTGGCCTGATGTAATCATCCTCCTTGTAGGGGTCCCAGCGGAGCGGGATCTGCCTGAGACTAGCAGGGGGCTCCTTGCCGGCTGCTACGATGGAAGCGGGGACAGGGGTCTGGACGGGGACGGTGTTTGCTTTCGATGCCTCGACGGGGGCCTCCTCGTCGGCGGCCTTGGAGGCAATGATGGCCACGGCGCCATTCTTCTCCATCATTGGTGTAGTTGGGGTTTACAAAAGGTGATGGGATAGTGGAGATGGTCGCGCGAGTGAACGAGTGAGTGATGAGTGAGAGTGAGGAGGCTTCTATCAAGGAGAAGGGAAGGGACGTTTCGTTGCACCACCGTGGACCACATAACCGCGTACGCTACTGCACCGTGCACGACCAGACATGTCCGCTACCGCCTCGTGCATCGCGACACGCGTACCGTGAGTCACGTTTTTCCCTCGTGTATAACCCTGGCGACTTAGTTGTGCTCAGTTATACTCTCGAGTGTAACACTGGCAGTTTGGTTGTACTCAGTTTTGCCCTCCAGTACTAACACTGTCGTGTGCAATATACTCAGTTTTTCCCTCCGGTGGCTAGTCAACAGAGAGTCAACGAATGGGTTTTAGCTAGCTAATTGAGTCATTTTATGCACAACAAATTCAAAAAGATCAAAACATAGTGGCATCTACCCAGGGTGTCTTATTATGTGACCTGCCACCATAAGAAATGTATAGAAATCAAGTTTTAACCTAAATCACCACTTCTCAAATCACCTACTATCTATGAAGGTTCATGTCTTTCTACTCAAGCCTCTTCCCAAAACATCCCTCCCCAAAACATAGTTTGTCTGAATGAGGCAATAATTGTCAAACTGGTATATATTTTATGTATGCCAAGATGTATTTTATTGTATAAAAGGAGTATTTTCCATTTTTTAAATCTCTTTCCATTTTCTATTTGAATCCCTTTGTCAGTTTTGCCCTTAGTTTTTAAGTTGTACCCAGTTTCGCCCTTGGTTTTTAAGTTCTACTCAGTTTTCCCCTCTCTCTTAGTCACAAACTCTCACACCTATGCTCATCTTGGCTGTTACACTCTGATTGGTTGAGACAGTTGTCACGCGGATCATGCCCACCAACTGTTGATCCTTTATGATCTAGCGGACATGATAACCCTTATATCTATCGGGGGCATCCCTCTGTCCATGCAAAATAACGAGTTTGCCATCGGTACTTTCACTCCATAAAGAAATGACTTTGAATATAATTTGAAGGGAAAGTGTTCAAAGTTGTATAATTTTCGTATATGCAAGTTCGTGCATTACATTCCACTCTATGAAAATGATTATCTCTCAAGATTTTCTTAGCACAACATTATCACGTATTAAGTGTGATTTCGAAGTGACGTGGGTATACCTTACAGGTACTTGAGCTTGGCATATACGATCCAGTCTAGAAGAAGCCCACGATGTTACCAGGGCCCAATCAAAGATTCGGGTGACCGAAGGAGACTCCGACTACTTGCGGCACATGACAAGCTCAAAGATAGAAAGTTTAAAAGGACAAACCCTAACTTGTAACCGACTTGACCTACTACCTGAGACCTAGCCTATCTATATAAAGGCTAGGAGGGGCAGTGAGGAAGACGATCACAACCCTAGTTTTCCACAACCTTGCTAGATTGTATCTGCGCACCCCCTGTAACTTTCGACTCCCTCGATAATTCCAAGTGCAGACAAGCAAGAGTAGGGTCCTCTACGAGGCCTGAACCTGGGTAAACCTTGCATCCCTCTGTGCTTGTTTGCTAGCCGATTGATGCTTCCAGCGCTCCCTCCTTCTCCAAAACCCAAGTGCATAACAATGGGCATTGATGAGTTTAACCCTCGTCAATTGGCGTCGTCTGTGGGAACTGGGAGTGCTGATGTTGCGGCTTCTTCGGCCCCATCAACTGTGATCTACAACTCTACAACAACAAAAATTCGCCTCCTCTTCGGTGCCTTCGACTTCACCATCCACACGCTGGCCACTCGCCCGGACTTTGAGTCCGTGGGCGAAGGGATCGGCCTGGCGATTGGGAGCTTACGCTTCCAAGTGGGTCAGCTGGGCACACTTCACCTCCCTGACCAACCAACGGTTCCCACGATCAGCACCCTGAGAAAACTTGACGCCTCGACAACAGTCAGGAACGCGATCAATGACAATAGTTGCGGATCCGATATGGGCGATCTAGCCACTGAAGATGGAGCCTATGGCTCCGGATCTAAAAGTTGCCGAAGCAACAACTTCCCCAAGCACTACATGTGCGCCGTTGTCAACACAAACGAGAACAGCGGCACTCGGGACAACACCGCTACCGGCGGTGGCATCCCAGTCATGAATGGAGGTCCCACCAATGGCGCACCCACCAACAGGGCACCTACCAACAATGGGACAGAGGGAGACCCGCATCTCACGGCGAATGAACGCACCGAAGAGCACGTGCTTATCAAGCTCAACGACAATGAGTGGGCTCGCTGTCGAGAAGCCCTGCGGGGTAATCCTCTACCCCCAAACTCATCGCAAGACATGCTGATGGGTTACCATTGGCTGCTCAAGGAAGAATACAAGCGCCAACAACAAGTAATCACACAGCTCGATGCACGCAGAAAGGTGGCGAATGAGTCGAGCCTTCGGCGGGCTCAGCTCTCTTCCATGGGAGGATCCTCCTCTAAGGGTAATGACCACGTGGCTGCCAAAAGGCGCTCTCGATTGGCCCACCTCACCGACAAGGAGAAAGAAGAGGTCGCGCAAGTCCTCGACTTCTCATCTATGACGGTGGATACGCGGGGCAATGTGCTCCCGAAGACACCGCATGCGGCGGTGACGGCAGCCACCATGTACCTCCTCAACAACCAGCCTCCGACTGGGGATCCACGGGCCGCCATGCAATGATTTACGATCGCGGGATTGGGGCTACTCGAAGCCGCCCTCATCAAGGATCCAACGCTAGAGCCTAAGAAGAACAAGGCTCTGGCCAAACGCTATTCATCGCCCTCCTCCAGCGATGACAACCATGACTTGTCGCAGCGACGCCGCTCGCGACGACACGACTATGACTACAACGCGCGTGATGACATCACGCAACGCAAGGTCGATAGGATGCGTGCAAGACGTGCCCGTTCGACTGATTCGGAAGATGATGGGATGGAGCTCTGTGGCACCAGCTGCTTCAGCAGATCCATCAAGCAGAAGCGAATGCCTAAGGGGTTTAAACTCCCATCGGAGAACTCGAAATTCGACAGCCTATAGGACCCGAAGATCTGGCTGGAGCATCACATCTCCTCCGTCAGGCTACATGGCAGAACCAAAGGCACGGCGATGCAATGCCTCTAGCTGCATCTACAAGGTGTTACCCGTGCGTGGCTCAACAATCTCCTCGTGCAAATCCATTCGCAGCTAGGAAGAGCTAGTTTACAGCTTCGTGCGAAACTTCAAGGGCACTTACAAGAGGCCCGCATCAATCGAAGAATTGCGCGGCTGCTACCAGAAGACGGGCAAGCCACAACGCTCGTATATCCAGAGGTGGTCCATCATAAAAAACTCTACAGAGGACATCTCTTAGGATCACGCAATCGACGCGTTTAATAACGACGTACGCCGATGAGAGATCAGGAAGGAGATGGGCTGCTCGAAGCCCAAGACAATCGACCACCTGATGGAGATCGCGAATAGGTGGGCTGATGGAGAGGACTCGGTGAAAAACCGTGTCCACTCTGATGATGATGACGACCTCGTACGTAGACGCGATCATCGAGGAAAGCGTCGAATGCGTGGATACGAGGACCGCAAAGAGGTTGACATGGTCGCGGCTGGCTACACCGACAAACGCGACGACAACCGCAACGGCGGGTACCGTAGCGGTTGATACCACGACAACGAAAAAATCACGCAAGTGTGGCAGCGCCGCACTCGCGATGAGGCACCTGCAACATCTATCCAGGACAAGCTGTCCGGGGCGTGCAACATGCACTTCTACATCGATAAGCACGACGACAAGAAAAAGTCCAGCCACCTCCTAAAGGACTGTCGTGAGTTCCTCAAGCTCTACGAAGGCCTGGCCCAGATGAATCGCGATGCGATTAACCAAGGCTATGGAGCTGCCCTGGGCGCTATGGCTCATGGAGCTCCTCCACCACCACCAGGGCCACCACCACCTGTGGCTGCGCAAGTACAGAACCACGGAGGCGAGACATACCCCCAGCCACTAGGGAACATGGGGATGATCCAAAAAGGTCGCCCCTCAAATCGAGTGCAGAAATTGATCACTCGCCAAGTCAATCTGGCGATGAACTCTCCGCCCTCCACCACTGAGTACCTCAGTGGCAGCGAGTCCTACATCACCTTCGACAAGAGCGACCACCCGCATCAAGTTCCTCGCCAAGGCCACTGTCACATGGTGCTCGAGGCACAGACTCGAGGCTTTGAGATGAGTCACGCCTTCATGGACGGCGAAAGCGACATCAACCTCATGTTCGCGAGTACCTTGCGCGCAATAAGGATCCTCTGACATGTCTGGAAGTTTCAAACACAACGTTCCATGGCATCGTCCTAGGGAAGGGCGTGTACCCCTGGGCAAAATCAACGTCGACATCATCTTCGGAACACTGGCAAATTTCTGGCGAGAGCACATCGATTTCAAAGTTGTCGACTGGCCTTCACAATACCACTTTATCCTTGAATTTGTCGCATTCACGGGGTTCATGCCAGTACCACACTACGCCTATCTGCAGATGAAGATGCCAAGCCCAAATGGCATTATCACAATCAACGGAAGCTTCGAGAGATCCGACAGCTGCGATAGGGAACTCAACAATTTACCAGTCTTTCGGCATGCAAGAGGAACTAGCGAGGTTAAAGGAGTCGACAAACAACAATCTACCTCCCCCGAGCAAGCCAAGCTCACCCGACCAGTCCTTTGACACATCGGTGCACACCAAGAAAGTCCAGGTTCACCCAACGGACCCGACCAAGACGGCCCTCATCGCCAATAACTTGAGTCCCATATAGGAACTCGCGCTCGTCGAATTCCTCTGTGAGCGCTGGGAATCTTCGCCTGGTGTCTAGCAGACATGCCAGAAGTTCCCAGGGAATTCGCCGAGCACTCACTCAACGTGAATCCTGACGCAAGGCCAGTCAAACAAACAATACGGTGACTGTCTGAACCAAGGGCAAAAGCGGTCAGTATGGAAGTCAACCGACTCCTCGACGCTAAATTTATACACGAGATCAAGTAAAGCACCTGTGCCGCAAATCCGGTGCTCGTTCCTAAAAAATACACGGATATCCTGCGGATGTGCATGGACTTCACCTCCCTGAACAAGCATTGCCCAAAAGATCACTTCTCGTTGCCACGGATCGATCAAATAATCGACTCCACTGCGGGATGCAAGCGCCTTTGCTTCCTCGACACCTACTCAGGTTACCATCAGATTCAAATGAAGGAGGAGGACCAGGAGAAAACGGCATTCATAACGCCCTTTGGTGTGTTCTACTACACAACGATGCCCTTCAGGCTAAAAATTGCAGGAGCCACATACCAGTGGTGCATGCAAGCCTGCCTCAAGAGCCAGCTTGGTCGCAACATCCAAGTCTACGTCGACGACATCATCGTCAAAACCAAGGAGGAAGCCTCATTACTCGACGATCTCCACGAGACCTTTGATAACTGGCTTAATTTCATAGTCATCAGCAGCGATTGCTGGCTGAGTAATAGGAGTACGCAAATAATCATTATTGGGAGTAGCAAACTCCCCAAGCTTCTTTTCAGCCATACTTCCTATGTTTTTGGGTTTTCTTTAGATAAAGAGTTATAACGGTAAAAGAAAGAATTTAAAGGCTAACTAATTTGTTTGGTTTATCAAATAAAGACTGAAAGCAAACTAACAAAATTAAAAACAAGAATTAAAACTAGCAAGGTTCCTAATAACCTCACTAGGGTAGCTATTGCTTCCCCAGTAACTGTGCCAGAAAAGGGTTGATACCTTCGATCCGGATTATAGATGTAGTATAGCTTCTTTTTCCCTAGTAGACCTAGGTTATCGAATCCTCGGGAAGTGAATGCGTAGTGAAGTTACTTTAATGGACCTTCGGGAGTTTTAGAATTCCTTTTGTGTTTTTACCGGACCAATTGAAGGAAATATGCCCTGAGAGGCAATAATAAAGTTATTATTATATATTCCTTATATATGATAGATGTTTATTTTACATGCTAGAATGGTATTGATCAGAAACATCAATACATGTGTGTTCAATAAACAAAAAGGGTTCGTAGTTATGCCTCTCTTATAGACTAGCTTGTTGATTAACAAGATGATCAAGGTTTCCTGATCATGGACATTGGATATTGTTAATAACAAGGTCACACCATTGGTGGAATGATGTGATGAACATTCATCCGAAGTATAGCATTACGATCAAGTCATTATGTTTATATTGCTATAACATCATACGAAGTAATCTTTATCCTTAGACCATGAGATCATGTTAATTGCTCACACCGGAAGAGTATCTTGATAACATCAAACATCACACCGTAATGTTGGAGATATGCCCAAGAGGCAATAATAAAAGTGGTTATTATTATATCTTTGTGTTTATGATGAATGTTTACATCCCATGCTATAATTGTATTATTAGGAAACACTAATACTTGTGTGTTTTGTAAACATATAAGAGTCCCTAGTAAGCCTCTTGTTGAACTAGCTTGTTAATTAATTGATGATCATGGTTTCCTGATCATGGACATTAGGATGTGATTAATAACAAGGTTATATCATTAGGAGAATGATGTGATGGACATACACCCATAGTAAGCGTAGCATAAGATCACGTCATTAAGTTCGTATTGCTATAAGCTTTTAAATGCATAGTAACCTAATCCTTCGACCATGAGGTTGTGTTAATCACCATCACCGGATGGGTACTTTGATGACATCAAACGCCGCTTCGTAACTGGGTGGTTCTAAAGGTGTCATTGGGTATTCTGAAAGTATGTGTTGAAGCGCATGGACCAAGATTGGGATTTGTCCATCCATATGACGGATAGATATGCTCTGGGCCCTCCCGGTGGAATGTCATCTAGTTAGCTTGCAAGCATGTGACTGGGTCACAAGGGATGACATATCACGGAACGAGTAAAGAGTACTTATCAGTAACGAGGTAGAACTAGGTATGGAGATGCCGACGATCAAACCTCGGATAAGTATAGTATCACGTGACAAAGGGAATTGGTTTGGTATGTAAATGGTTCAATCGATCACGAAGTCATCGTTGAGTATGTGGGAGCCATTATGGATCTCCAGGTCCCGCTGATGGTTATTGATAGGAGATGTGTCTCTGTCATGTCTACATATTCACGAACTGTAGGGTGACACACTTAAGGTTCGAAGTTGTTTTAAGTAGATATGGAATGTGCGTTGGAGACCGAATGTTGTTCGGAGTCTCGGATTGGATCCGGGACATCACGAGGAGATCCGGAATTGTCCGGAGAATAAGATTCATATATTGGGGATCATTTTCTGAGTTAGGAAATGTTCCGGAGTATTTGTATGAGGATTATAGAAGGTTTCGGAATGTTCCGGAAGGTTCTGGAAGATTTCTTGGAGTTTGCTTGAAAACCAAGAAAGGGATCAAGGAGTCCTAGTGGGGCAAGACAAGGAGTCGTGGGGGAGGAGGACTCCTCCCCCCCTCCCCAATCCGCCGGCCATAGGAGGGAGGGGAGTCCTACAGGGACTCCCCCTCCCATGGCGCCTTCCCCCTTTAAATAGAAGGGTGGGGGCGCTACCTCCAAGCCCTCCTACACAACTCCAAATCTCCGCCGCCTCTCTCCTCCTCCTTTCTTCTGCACAGGCATAGGCGAAGCCCTGCAGAATTCTCTACTCCACCACCACCACCACGCCGTCGTGCTGCTGGGATTCCGTGGAGAAGATCTACTACCTATGCTGCTCGCTGGAAACGAGGAGAGGAAGGTCTGCTTCGACTCCGCGCGTGTGACCGACTGAGGAAGCGCTGCCGGAACGCGGCGCCGGAAGGATCGTCCACACGATCTTGAGATCGGCAAGTGATCGACTACATCAACCACGAGATCTAATCTCGTAACGCTTTCGGATCTACGGGGGTTAGTACATATCTATCTCGTTGCACATGTCTAATAGATTAGATCTTGGCTTTTATCTAGATTAGATCTGGGTTTTGTTCGTTCTTGCGGTAGAAAATTTTGTTTTCCATGCTACGAACCCATCAGTGGTATCAGAGCCATGTCTATGCGTAGATCTGTTGCACGAGTAGAACACAATGGTGTTGTGGGCGTTGGTGCTCATGCCATCTTTTGCTTTGTGTACTTTGCATCTTGCGGCATGGTGGGATGAAGCGGCTCGGGCTAACCTTACATGTCATCGCACATGAGACTTGCTCCACGCTTGACGTGTAACTTGCTTTGCACAAGTGGCTTTGCGGGTTCTGTCTCTCCCACCATAGTATAGATCCAATTTACACTTTGCACTCGATAGCACTTGTATCAACGTTGTGGTTCAATTTCGTAGGTAAGATCCATTATTGTTCGAAAGCGCCAAGCCACGTAAAACATGCAAAGAAAAATTAGAGGCGTCTAACTTGTTTTTGCAGGGGTTTTGTGATGTGATATGGCCTTCATATGATTGTGATTATATTTGATGTATGAAATGATCCTTGTTGTAATATGGCAACCGGCAGGAGCCTAATGGTTGTCTTTAATTCTGTTAAGACCTGCGTGTCTATTCATCTTGTAATAGCTTTATTCCAAGTAGTTGTAATAGTTGCTGGTGATGATGGACATCCATGAAGCGGCGCCACTGACCTTGACGCAATGCTGGTGATGATGGAGATCATGTTCGTGCTTTGGAGATGGAGATCAAAGGCGCAAGAAGAAAGGGCCATATCATATCACACTAATTATGAATTGCCTGTGATGTTAATCCTTTATGCATCTTGTATTGCTTAGATCGCGACGGTAGCATTATAAGATGATCCCTCTCACTAAATATCAAGTAATAAAGTGTTCACCCTTAGTTGGCACCGTTGCTAAGACTCGTTGTTTCGAAGCATCTCGTGATGATCGGATGTGATAGATTCTACGTGTGCATACAACGGGTGCAAGCCAGATTTGCACATGCGGAAACTAAGGTTATCTTGACAAGCCTAGCATGTACAGACATGGTCTCGGAACACGGAATACCGAAAGGTAGAGCATGAGTCATATAAATGATATGATGAACATGAAGATTGTTCACCGATGAAACTACATCTTCTCTCGTGAAGATCGGACTTGGTGTAGTGGACTTGGTTCGTGTAATCACTAAAACAATGTGAGGGATGTTGTTTTGAGTGGGAGTTCACCTAGTTAACTTATGTATTAAATTTGAACTCAATTCATCATAAACTTAGTCTAAACTACTTGCAAATTTGTTGTAGATTATGGCGACCCCCTCCATCAATTTCAATGCGTTCCTAGAGAAAGAAAAGCTTAAGAAAAATGGAAGCAATTTCACGGACTGGTTCCGTGGACTGAAGATCATCCTCAGGGATGGTCAGTTGACCTATGTGCTCGAAGCACCGCTAGGTGACCCACCTGCAGATGATGCCACCGATGACGTAAAGAATGTTTACGCCACTCGGAAAAATCATTACTCCACAGTTCAGTGTGCCATCCTGTATGGTTTAGAAGCGGAGCTCCAGAAGCGTTTTGAGCACCACGACCCGTTCGAGATCATTAAGGAGCTCAGGCTAATTTTTGAGACTCGCGCGGCCATGGAGAGCTATGAGGCCTCTGAAAAGTTCTTTAACTGTAAGATGGAAGAGGGAAGCTCCGTTAGCGAGCACGTGCTCACCATGTCTGGGTACGCAAACAAGCTCCAAGAGTTGGGAATATCGATTCCTAATGAGTTGGGGATTCGTCGTCTCCTCCAATCACTGCCACCGAGTTATAAGAACTTTGTGATGAACTACAATATGCAATGCATGAACAAGATGTTGCCTGAACTATCGTCCATGCTGAAAACTGCTGAAGTGGAGATCAAGAAGGAGCACCAAGTGTTGATGGTCAATAAGACCACTAATTTCAAGAGACAGGGCAAGCCTAAGAACAAGGGAAACTTCAAGAAGGACGGCAAGAAAGCTTCCGCACCTGCAAAGAAGCCCAAGGCTGGTCCCAAGCCTGAAACTGAGTGCTTCTACTGCAAGGGTGCTGGTCACTGGAAGCGTAACTGCCCCAAGTACCTGGCGGATCTGAAGAACGACAACATCAAGAAGAAAGGTATATTTGATATATGTGTTATTGATGTGTATCTTACTAGTAATCGTAGTAGTGCCTGGGTATTTGATACTGGTTCGGTTGCTCATATTTGTAACTCGAAACAGGAACTGCGGAATAAACGAAGACTGGCAAGAGACGAGGTGACGATGCGCGTTGGAAATGGCTCCAAGGTTGATGTGATCACCGTCGGCACACTCCCTCTACATCTACCTTCGGGATTAGTTTTAAATTTGAATAATTGTTATTTGGTGCCTGCGTTAAGCATGAACATTATATCTGGATCTTGTTTATTGCGAGACGGTTACTATTTTAAGTCCGAGAATAAAGGTTGTTCGATTTATATGAGTAATATCTTTTATGGTAATGCACCTGAGATGAATGGTTTATTCTTACTAAATCTCGATAGTAGTGATAGACATGTTGACAACATGGATGCTTAACGAATAAAATTGAATGGTAATTCTACATACATGTGGCACTGTCGTCTTGGTCACATTGGAGTGAAGCGTATGAAGAAACTCCATTCAGATGGACTTCTTGAATCACTTGATTTTGAATCACTTGAAAGATGCGAAGCATGTCTAATGGGAAAAATGACTAAGACTCCATTCTCTGGTACAATGGAGCGAGCTACAGACTTATTGGAAATAATACATACCGATGTGTGCGGTCCAATGAGTGTAGCATCGCGTGGTGGATATCGTTATGTTCTCACTTTCACGGATGACTTAAGTAGATATGGGTATGTCTACTTTATGAAACATAAGTCCAAAACTTTCGAGAAGTTTAAGGAATTTCAAAGTGAAGTGGAAAATCATCGTAACAAGAAGATTAAGTTTCTGCGTTCTGACCGCGGAGGTGAATATCTGAGTTATGAGTTTGGCATGCATTTAAAGAAATGTGGAATACTTTCGCAGTTGACACCGCCGGGAACACCACAGCGTAATGGTGTGTCTGAACGTCGTAATCGAACTCTCTTAGATATGGTCCGATCTATGATGTCTCTTACAGATTTACCGCTATCGTTTTGGGGCTATGCATTAGAGACAGCCGCATTCACTTTAAATAGGGCACCATCTAAATCCGTTGAAACGACACCGTACGAATTGTGGTTTGGTAAGAAACCTAAGTTGTCGTTCCTTAAAGTTTGGGGTTGCGAAGCATATGTAAAGAAGTTACAACCTGATAAGCTAGAACCCAAAGCGGAGAAATGCGTCTTCATAGGATACCCTAAAGAAACAATTGGGTATATCTTCTATCATAGATCCGAAGGCAAAGTTTTTGTTGCCAAGAATGGATCCTTTCTTGAGAAGGAGTTTCTCTCGAAGGAGGTGACTGGAAGGAAAGTAGAACTCGATGAGGTTATTGAACCTTCTCTCGGATTTTAGAGTAGCGCAGCACCGGAAGATGTTTTTGTGCCGCCTGGACCAATTGGAGAGGAAGCTAATGATAATGATAATGAAACTTCAAACAAAGTTACTGCTGAACCTCGCAGGTCAACGAGGGTTCGTACCACTCCTGATTGGTATGACTCTGCCTTGAACGTCATGTTGGTGGACAACGCTGATGACCCTGCGACATATGAAGAAGCTATGGTGAGCCCAGATTCCGACAAATGGCTAGAAGACATGAAATCTGAAATGGGATCCATGTACGAAAACCAAGTATGGACTTTGGTGGACTTACCGGATGGCCGTAAGGCTGTCGAGAACAAATGGATTTTCAAGAGAAAAACAGATGCTGATGGTAATGTTACCGTCTATAAAGCTCGACTTGTCGCGAAAGGGTTCCGACAAATTCAAGGAGTTAACTATGATGAGACATTCTCACCAGTAGCGAAGCTAAAGTCTGTGAGGATTTTGTTAGCAATTGCTACACATTTCGATTATGAGATTTGGCAGATGGATGTCAAAACGGCGTTCCTTAATGGTGACATTGAGGAAGAGTTGTATATGGTACAACCCAAGGGTTTTGTCGATCCTAAAGATGCTGACAAGGTATGCAAACTTCAGCGCTCCATTTATGGACTGAAGCAAGCATCCCGGAGTTGGAATCAACGTTTTGATAAAGTAATCAAAAACTTTGGGTTTATACAAACTTATGGAGAAGCTTGTATTTACAAGAAAGTGAGTGGGAGCTCTGTAGCATTCCTAGTACTATATGTAGATGACATATTGTTGATTGGGAATGATATAGAACTTCTTAATAGCGTCAAAACCTATTTGAATAATATTTTTTCAATGAAGGATCTGAGCGAAGCGGCATATATTCTAGGTATCAAGATTTATAGAGATAGATCAAGACGCCTAATAGCGCTTTCACAAAGTACATACTTACACAAAGTTCTAAAGAAGTTTAGAATGGAAGAGAGCAAGAAAGGGTTCGTGCCCATGTTGTCAGGTAAGACCTTGAGTAAGACTCAAAGTCTAGCTACGGCAGAAGATAGAGTGAAAATGAATAATATTCCCTATGCCTCGGCCATAGGTTCTATCATGTATGCCATGCTGTGTACAAGACCGGATATAGCACATGCTGTTAGTTTGACTAGCAGATATCAAAGTGATCCTGGAATGGAGCACTGGACAGCGGTCAAGAATATCCTAAAGTACCTAAATAGGACTAAGGATATGGTTCTTTCTTATGGAGGTGATGAACATCTTGTTGTAAACGGTTACACCGATGCTAGTTGGAACACCGATCCGGATGACTCGAGATCACAGTCGGGATACGTATTTATTTTGAATGGTGCTGCAGTGAGCTGGAGGAGTGTGAAGCAAAGCGTTGTGGCGAAATCTTCAACAGAATCGGAATACATAGCTGCTTCGGAGGCTGCACAAGAAGCCGTATGGATGAAGGAATTCATTACTGAACTTGGCGTGGTTCCCAGTGCGTTGGACCCGATGGCCATCTACTATGACAACACAGGTGCCATAGCTAATGCACAGGAGCCAAGGTCACATAGCAAGCTGAAGCACATCAAGCTACGTTTCCACGCTATTCGCGAGTATCTCCGAGATGGTGACATAAAGATTTGCAAAGTACACACTGATCTGAATGTGGCAGATTCGTTGACTAAACCTCTCCCTAGGGCAAAGCATGACCAACACCAGAACGCCATGGGTGTTCGGTATATTACCATGTAATCTAGATTATTGACTCTAGTGCAAGTGGGAGACTGTTGGAGATATGCCCAAGAGGCAATAATAAAAGTGGTTATTATTATATCTTTGTGTTTATGATGAATGTTTACATCCCATGCTATAATTGTATTATTAGGAAACACTAATACTTGTGTGTTTTGTAAACATATAAGAGTCCCTAGTAAGCCTCTTTTTGAACTAGCTTGTTAATTAATTGATGATCATGGTTTCCTGATCATGGACATTAGGATGTGATTAATAACAAGGTTATATCATTAGGAGAATGATGTGATGGACATACACCCATAGTAAGCGTAGCATAAGATCAAGTCATTAAGTTCGTATTGCTATAAGCTTTTAAATGCATAGTAACCTAATCCTTTGACCATGAGATTGTGTTAATCACCATCACCGGATGGGTACTTTGATGACATCAAACGCCGCTTCGTAACTGGGTGGTTATAAAGGTGTCATTGGGTATTCTGAAAGTATGTGTTGAAGCACATGGACCAAGATTGGGATTTGTCCATCCATATGACGGATAGATATGCTCTAGGCCCTCTCGGTGGAATATCATCTAGTTAGCTTACAAGCATGTGACTGGGTCACAAGGGATGACATATCACGGAACGAGTAAAGAGTACTTATCAGTAACGAGGTAGAACTAGGTATGGAGATGCCGACGATCAAACCTCGGATAAGTATAGTATCGCGCGACAAAGGGAATTGGTTTGGTATGTAAATGGTTCAATCGATCATGAAGTCATCGTTGAGTATGTGGGAGCCATTATGGATCTCCAGGTCCCGCTGATGGTTATTGATAGGAGATGTGTCTCTGTCATGTCTACATATTCACGAACTGTAGGGTGACACACTTAAGGTTCGAAGTTGTTTTAAGTAGATATGGAATGTGCGTTGGAGATCGAATGTTGTTCAGAGTCTCGGATTGGATTTGGGACATCACGAGGAGATCCGGAATTGTCCGAAGAATAAGATTCATATATTGGGGATCATTTTCTGAGTTAGGAAATGTTCCGGAGTATTTGTATGAGGATTCTAGAAGGTTTCGGAATGTTCCGGAAGGTTCTGGAAGATTTCTTGGAGTTTGCTTGAAAACCAAGAAAGGGATCAAGGAGTACTGGTGGGGCAAGACAAGGAGTCATGGGGGAGGAGGACTCCTCCCCCCCTCCCCAATCCGCCGACCATAGGAGGGAGGGAATCCTACAAGGACTCCCCCTCCCATGGCGCCTCCCCCCTTTAAATAGAAGGGTGGGGGCGCTACCTCCAAGCCCTCCTACACAACTCCAAATCTCCGCCGCCTCTCTCCTCCTCCTTTCTTCTGCACAGGCATAGGCGAAGCCCTGCAGAATTCTCTACTCCACCACCACCACCACGCCGTCATGCTGCTGGGATTCCGTGGAGAAGATCTACTACCTCCGCTGCTCGCTGGAACGAGGAGAGGAAGGTATGCTTCGACTCCGCACGTGTGACCGACTGCGGAAGCGCTGCCGGAACGCGGTGCCGGAAGGATCGTCCACACGATCTTGAGATCGGCAAGTGATCGACTACATCAACCACGAGATCTAATCTCGTAACGCTTTCGGATCTACGAGGGTTAGTACATATCTATCTCGTTGCACATGTCTAATAGATTAGATCTTGGCTTTTATCTAGATTAGATCTGGGTTTTGTTTGTTCTTGCGGTAGAAATTTTTGTTTTCCATGCTACGAACGCATCACGTAACAGGGTGACTATAAAGATGGGTTCAGTACTACGAAGGTGTTATGTTGAGGCTCATGGATCAAGAGTGGAATTTGTCAATCCAGATGACAGATAGATATACTCTGGGCCCTCTCGGTGATATCACATTAAGATAGCTTGCAAGCAAGTGATGTGATCACTAGAATGTTATATCACGAGAACGAGAAAAGAGTGCATGTCGGTAACGAGATCAAACTAGGTATGGAGATACTGATGATCGAATATCGGACATGTAATATATCGAGAGACAAAGGGATTTAGTTACAAGCGTTAAAGGTTCTCACGACACAGAAGTCATCGTTGAATGTGTAGGAGTCAGTACGGATCTCCAGGTCCCGTTGCTGATTATTGATCGGAGAAGGGTCTCGATCATGTCTGCATTATTCGCGAACCGTAGGGTGGCACACTTAAGAGTTACCGGACACCATTTTGGAGCACATATGTTTCAGACGAAAGAATTGCAAAGCATAGGAATTGTTTCAATAGAAACCAGAAATTGTTTCGGGTGAAATTGCAGAAAGTGGTTCTGCATGTGATATTGAAATATTGCAAGGGGCTATATGTGAATGTTTGTTAATTAAAGTAATTAACAAAATTCTGAATAAATTTAATAAAAAGAGTTTATTAAATGAGAGAGCATTAAATTTGGAGAAATTTAATGCATTTAAAGTGGAGACTTTAAAAGGGAATGTGAAGAGGCATTTTAATGTGGAGGGGTTACCACCACATGAATGGGGGAGGTGAGGGGTCACCCCCCATGCGCCGGCCATGGAGTGAGGGGGCACCCCCTCCTCCTATAAAAGGCCACCCATTCCCTCCTTCATCCTCACACCTCCTTGTGAAGGATCTCTCTCCCCCTCTAGAATTATTCCCCCATGGTCTCAGATTAGCGAGATACATGTTCCTGGTGGCATTTCGTCTGGAAGGAGTTGCTGCTTCTGCTGGATCGCTGGAGCGAGGAGGTGGAGGTTGTCCAGTGGCTTGAACGTGTGTGCGAGTGCGGATGCACTGCTGAGTTGCGGCGCTCGGACTTCCTCACGATCTTGAGATCGGCAAGTGTACGACTACATCAACCACGAGTTCCTACTCGTTAACAAAACTCGTTGTCTTCGAGGGTAAGTTCTTGTTGGATGTATGTCCACATGTTGCTTTGTACCTAGTAGATAGATCTTGGCGTGTAGTTCACACCGTAGGAAATTTTTTGTTTTCTATGCTGCGGACCCAACTGTGGTATCAGAGCCTGATCTATGCGTAGGTGCTTTGCACGGGTAGTACACATATGTTTATATGTGGGCGATGATGATCATGTTATTGCATCTTCTATGTATTTTGGATATTGGTGGCATAGTGGGATGAAGCGGCCCGGACCAACCTTACATGTCATCGTACATGAGACCGGTTCCACGACTGACATGCAACTTGTTTTGCATAAGTGGCTGGCGGGTGTCTGTCTCTCCTACTATAGTCAATATCTGATTTACAACGAGTTGCTAATAACTTAGTTATCCTCGTTGTGGTTCATGTTCGTAGGTGAGAATGGTTCTATCTCCGAAAGCCCTAAGCCACGTAAAACTTGCAATTGATAAATTAGAGGCGTCTAGTTTAGATCGTTGCTGGGCTAGTGTATTGATATGGTATTGTTGTAAGTAGATGTATGATAGATACTCTTACAACACACTCAACATGTAAGTTCCATAGACGTTGGCCTTACACACAAAGGAATGATAGAGATCATACCACGATTCAAGTGATAGAGATCAAATGCATGGACCATATCATCTCACTTTACACATCAGATGTTAGCATCTTATACTGCTAGTTTGGCGCTTTTGGTAGCATTATAAGATGATGCCTCATTTAGATATCAAGATAAAAATGTGTTCTTCCTTAAGTATGCACCGTTCTATGGATCGTGTTTCGAGACATCACGTGATGATCGGGTGTACTCGAATCTACGCTTTCATAGGAACGGGTGTAAGACATTTTTACACACACGAATACTAAGGTTCTTACTTGGCGAGCCTAGCATGTACAGACATGGCCTCGGAACACGGACCGAAAGGTTAAGCATGAGTCATATAGTTGATATGATGCCCATATAGATGCTCGCCTTTGAAGCTACATCAACTCACGTGATGATCGGACTTGGTGTAGTGGATTTGGTTCATGTAATCACCAAAAAGACACGAGGGATGTCGTTTTTGAGTGGGAGTTCATTAGTAATTTGGATTAGTTGAACTCAATCTATCATAAACTTAGTCTAAATAAACTTTACAAATTCTGTTGTAGATGGCACCACCTGCTTTTAATTTCAATGTGTTCATGGAGAAAGAGAAACTTGCTGCGAATGGTAGCAACTTCACCAACTGGGCTATGAATTTGAGGATTCTCCTCACTGCTGCACAAAAGCAATATGTGCTAGATGCGCCCCTAGGCCCCCCACCAGCTCCTGATGCCCCTGACGAGGAAAAGAATGTCTATGTGACTCGTCAGGAGGACCACAACTTAGTTCATTGTGGCATACTGTATGGGCTAGAGCCAGAACTTTGAAAGCGTTTCGAAAATGGCAATGCCTTTGATACCATGGGAGAATTGAAAATGATTTTTGATACCCATGCTGCCGTAGAGAGTTATAATGCTACAGAAAAGTTCTTTAGCTGCATGATGGAGGAAAACAGCTCCGTTAGTGAGCACGTACTCAAAATGTCTGGGTACGCCGATAAGCTTGTGTCCTTGGGAATAATGATTCCCATTGACTTAGGCATACATCGTGTTCTCCAATCTTTGCCACCTAGCTACAAGAGCTTCATGATGAACTATAATATGCAGGGCATGAAGAAGTCTCTTCCCGAGCTTCTGTCAATGCCTAAGACTGCAGAAGTGGATATTAGGAAAGAACATCAAGCGTTGATGATCAATGGGACCACCGGTTTCAAGAAAGACAAGAAAGGCAAGCACAAGGGAAAGAAGGGTGGCAAGTATGTTGCCACGACTGAAAAGAAACCCCGATCTAGCCCTAAGTCTAACACCGTGTGCTACTATTGTAAGGGGACTGTCCATTGGAAGCGCAACTGCCCCAAGTATTTGGCGGACAAGAAGTCTGGCAAGGCAAACAGAGGTATATGTGATATACATGTTATTGATGTGTACTTGACTAGTACTCGCAGTAGCACCTAGGTATTTGATACGAGACCGGTTGCTAATATATGTAACTCGGTTCAGGGGCTACGGAACAAGCGACAACTAGCAAGGGATGAGGTCAGAATCCGTGTCGGCAATGGATCAAAAGTTGATGTGATCGCCGTCGGGACGCTACCTCTCCATTTGCCATCGGGATTAGTTATAAACCTAAATAATTGTTATTTAGTGCCTGCACTGAGCATGAACATTGTATCTGGATCGTGTTTGATGCAAAGTGGTCATTCCTTTAAATCTAAAAACAATGGTTGTTTGATTTATAAGAATGATATCTTTTATGGTCATGCACCTATGTTGAATGGTTTATTTCTGTTGGATCTCGATAGTAATGTTACACACAATCATAATGTTAATGCTAAAAAGATTAAACTTGATGATATGTCTACATATATGTGGCACTGCCATCTAGGTCATATTGGCGTTAAACGCATGAAGAAACTCCATTCTGATGGACTTTTGGAATCACTTGATTTTGAATCATTTGATACATGTGAGGCATGCCTTATGGGCAAGATGACTAGAACACCGTTTTTTGGTTCAATGGAACGGGCGACAGATCTATTAGAAATCATACATACTGATGTGTGTGGACCAATGAGTGTGTCGGCGCGAGGTGGATATCGTTATTTTGTTACTTTCACGGATGATTTGAGTAGATATGGGTATATCTATTTGATGAAACACAAGTCTGAAACTTTTGAAAAGTTCAAGGAATTTCAGAATGAAGTGGAAAATCATCGTAATAGAAAGATCAAATTTCTACGGTTTGACCGTGATGGAGAGTATCTAAGTTACGAGTTTATAACACACATGAAAGCGTGTGGAATAGTTTCACAACTCACGCCTGCTGGAACACCACAATGTAATGGTGTGTCGGAACGTCGTAATCGTACCTTATTGGATATGGTTCGATCTATGATGTCTCTGACTGACTTGCCACTGCATTTTGGGGTTATGCACTGGAAACAGCTGCATTCACTTTAAATCGGGCACCATCTAAATCCGTTGAAACGACACCGTATGAATTATGGTTTGGAAAAAAACCTAAGCTGTCATTTCTTAAAGTTTGGGGATGCGATGTTTATGTGAAGAAACTTTAACCGGATAAACTCGAACCCAAAGCAGAAAAATGCGTCTTCATAGGATACCCTAAGGAAACAATTGGGTATACCTTCTATCACAGATCCGAGGGCAAGGTTTTTGTTGCCAAGAATGGATCCTTTCTTGAGAAGGAGTTTCTCGTGAAAGGTGTGAGTAGTCGGAAGGTAGAACTCGAAGAGGTTATTGAACCTTCTCTTCATGGAATGGCAAGTGGCGCAGCACCAGAAGTTGTTTCGGAGTTGACTTCACCTGATGAAGAGAGAGCTAATGATAATGATCATGAAACTTCGAAAGAGGACACTACCGAACCTCGCAGGTCAAGCAGGACATGTACAGCTCCTGAACTGTACGGCAATACTGTTGTGAATTTCATGGTTGATGAAATGGATGACCCTGCGATGTATGAAGAAGCGATGATGAGCCCAGATTCCAACAAATGACTAGAAGCCATGAAATCTGAGATGGAATCCATGTACGAGAACCAAGTTTGGAACTTGGTGGACTTACCTCACGACCGAAAGGCCGTTGAGAATAAATGGAATTTCAAAAGAAAAACTGATGTTGATGGTAACATGACCATCTATAAGGCCCGACTTGTCGCAAAGGGGTTTCGACAAATTCAAGGAGTTGACTACGATGAGACATTCTCTCCCTTAGCGATGCTTAAGTCGGTTAGGATTATGTTAGCAATTGCTGCATATTTCGATTATGAAATATGGCAGATGGATGTCAAAACTGCGTTCCTCAATGGTAATATTGAAGAAGAGTTGTATATGATACAACCTAAGGGTTTTGTCGATCCTAAGGATGCTAATAAGGTATGCAAACTTCAGCGATCCATCTATGGACTGAAGCAAGCATCCCGGAGTTGGAATCTCCGCTTTGATGAGGTGATCAAAGAGTTTGGATTTGTCCAAACTTATGGAGAGGTTTGTATTTACAAGAAAGTGAGTGGGAGCAATGTGGCATTTCTGATATTATATGTGGATGACATATTATTGATTGGAAATGATATAGATCTTTTAAACAGTGCTAAAAGTTATCTAAACAGCAAATTTTCGATGAAAGACCTTGGTGAAGCATCATATATATTAGGCATTAAAATCTATAGAGATAGATCAAGGCGCCTAATTGAGCTATCACAGAGTACATACCTTGATAAGATATTAAAGAAGTTTAATATGGACGAAAGTAAGAAGGGGTTCTTACCTATGTTGCAAGGCAAGACATTGAGTAAGACTCAAAGTCTGGCTACGGCGGAAGAAAGAGAGATGATGGATAAGATCCCCTATGCCTCGGCCATAGGCTCTATTATGTATGCCATGCTATGTACAAGACCAGATGTGGAACATGCTATTAGTTTGACTAGTAGGTACCAATATGATCCAGGTTTGGAACACTAGATAGCGGTAAAGAACATCCTCAAGTACTTGAGAAGAACTAAGGATATGTTTCTTATATAAGGAGGTGAAGAAGAGTGCATGTCATGGGAACGAGAAAAGAGTGCATGTCGGTAACGAGATCAAACTAGGTATGGAGATACCGATGATCGAATCTCGGACATGTAATATATCGAGAGACAAAGGGATTTAGTTACAAGCATTAAAGGTTCTCACGATCACAGAAGTCATCATTGAATGTGTAGGAGTCAATATGGATCTCCAGGTCCCGCTGCTGATTATTGATCGGAGAAGGGTCTCGATCATGTCTGCATTATTCGCGAACCGTAGGGTGGCACACTTAAGAGTTACCGGACACCATTTTGGAGCACATATGTTTCAGACGAAAGAATTGCAAAGCACAGGAATTGTTTCAATAGAAACCGGAAATTGTTTTGGGTGAAATTGCAGAAAGTGGTTCTACATGTGATATTGAAATATTGCAAGGGGCTATATGTGAATGTTTGTTAATTAAAGTAATTAACAAAATTCTGAATAAATTTAATAAAAAGAGTTTTATTAAATGAGAGAGCATTAAATTTGGAGAAATTTAATGCATTTAAAGTGCAGACTTTAAAAGGGAATGTGAAGAGGCATTTTAATGTGGAGGGGTTACCACCACATGAATGGGGGAGGTGAGGGGTCACCCCCCCATGCGCCGGCCATGGAGTGAGGGGGCACACCCCTCCTCCTATAAAAGGCCACCCATTCCCTCCTTCATCCTCACACCTCCTTATGAAGGATCTCTCTCCCCCTCTAGAATTATTCCCCCATGTTCTCGGATTAGCGAGATACATGTTCCCGGTGGTATTTCGTCTGGAAGGAGTTGCTGCTTCCGCTGGATCGCTGGAGCGAGGAGGTGGAGGTTGTCCGGTGGCTTGAACGTGTGTGCGAGTGCGGATGCACTGCTGAGTTGTGGCGCTCGGACTTCCTCACGATCTTGAGATCGGCAAGTGTACGACTACATCAACCACGAGTTCCTACTCGTTAACAAAACTCGTTGTCTTCGAGGGTAAGTTCTCGTTGGATATATGTCCACCCGTTGCTTTGTACCTAGTAGATAGATCTTGGCGTGTAGTTCACACCGTAGGAAATTTTTTGTTTTCTATGCTGCGGACCCAACACCAATAGCTTGCATCTTTTTGTTGTCGTTGATGATGGAGAGAGAGAGAGCCTAGGGCGTTCGGTTTCACCTGTAGCTATGCAAAACATCTGATGGAAATAAAAGATAGAAATAAAGTATGCGTGTACTTGTTAGAGCAAGATAAATTATATGTGGGCAGTGCATCCATAATTGCTATTGTTCCCGCAACCGCTTATAGCAATAACCTACTCGTCTCATCCATAGAAGAAAGAGAACTAATGATATGCATAGTGATGTTACCGTTAATCCCAAGCAAATCCCTCACATATAGCCGTACTACCCCTTCTATCACTGGGGTTCCCAACCTGCAGATCGGTCATCACTCATACTCCCTATACCTAGCTCAACCCTCTTGGTCTTGGGTACCTGACAAGTTCTTGGATTGAGGCAAGAGAGGATACAATAATCATCATGTCATACAAACTAATACATGATCCCATCTATGATAATTCACATGCACAATTGCTACATGTCTAGGCCGAAGCCCTTAGCCCAAAGAGAATTACTCACACATAGAGATGAGATCAACAATCGCAAACATTGTAATAAAAATCATAAGATTGATAGCAATAGTCTTACAATGTCGCCAATCGGAGAAGAGATCTACTATTACAAGTGGTGGAATATGGCTATGGAGATGGAGAAGGGTTTGGAGATCTAGAGGCGGCTGGTGGTCTGTGGCAGAGACTTGTGGATGATGTGAACTCCCTTGTCTCGTCGCCTGAGGCTTCTTTATATAGGGGTCCCTTCACAAAAGTTGTTCTGTTTAACCTAATGGTGGCGGCGCCAACTATACGACCAGAGCTATACGGTCGGAATTTTTGCTCCGGCCGTATAGTTGATCGTTATGGCGTCTGCCTCCGATGTAAGGCTCCTGGTTTCTTCTGGTAGTTGGAAATCTCGTATCTTTGACTTTAATTTTTTTCCATACAACCCCCATCACATAGGGGTCGGGTTCCACTATCAACTGATAACGGAACAAACATCACACACCAACATCCACGACCTCAGGTTCACGCTCCTGGGAGCTAAATTCTGTTAAACCAAACCAGAGATGTTTTTCTAAGACTAGCTACCCCAAAATAGAAGATGAAGACAGAGAGAGAGACGCAAGATCACCGCCACAGATGAGGCTAGTGTTTTTAAGCTATCCCGACTAAGCACCATAGACACCAGGACCAAAGCAAAGGCAAATACATGCCAAACGAGAACTCCAATCTGATACCACAAGCGTTGTCTGTAATGGCAATTGACTCCTTTTTTCCTCAGTCTTCTTCCTGCTCATCCGCTGGCGACCTGGGGCGGTTGCGGCTAACTGATGGCAGCCCCAGCAGAGGCACCCTCGCCCTATCCATGTCTTCAGCGTCACCCAGCGCATTCCCCTGCAAAATCTCAGCTCCTTCACGCAGCATCTCCCCTTCCTCAGCATTATGAAGACCTGCCCAATGTTTCAAAAATACACAAGCATACATCACTAGATCCACAGGGGACTTGATTAGTTTGTGTTCAAAACAAGCTCTGTTTCTAAGCTTCCATATAGCCCAATAGATAGCAGCAATAGTTGTTATCTGAATATTACGACTCACAGCCAAAAACCTGACTATCCACCGAAAATATTGAGAAAAGGATCCAGGTCTGGTATCAGCACCCACAGATTTTGCTACCACACTCCAAACATATTTGGCCGCAGGACACTAGAAGAAAAGATGCCCTATAGATTCCTCCTGGTCACAAAATCTGCATATTGTGTCACCCTCCCACTTCCTTTTTTTCATATTATCTTTGGAAGGAATTGCATTAGGCCAGATAAGCCATAGCCAAATTTTAATCTTCAAAGGAATTTTTGCCTTCCACAGGTGTTTAAAACTCCTATCCACACCACCATTTTCCAGATGATTATACATCGATTTAACTGTAAACACCCCTGACTTTGTCCACAACCATCTTGGTTTATCATCCTCACTCGTCAGCGAAAAGCCAATTAACATCTCCTGCATATTTCTGTACTGCACCTGCTTATCCCTGTCCAACCATCTCCTAAAAGAACACTGCCAGTTTCTTCCAGCCATCTCAGCAACAGTCACACTTTGCTGCCTACATATCTCAAACAGCTCAAGAAATTTCTTTTTCAGAGGTATATCCAGGCACCATGCGTCCCCCCAGAAATCTGTTCGCACCCCATTCCCACCACCATTCTTCTCCCAGACATGTAAATTTCTTTGACTTTTAGCAGATCAGCCCAGCAAGCAGAGTCCCTTTGTTTATGCTTGATGGAGAAGATTCCTCCACTGCCAAGGTATTTCTTCCTCACAAACATTTGCCATGGACCATGTTTAGATTCTAACCTCCACCACCACTTGCACAACAAACTGATATTGAAAATTCCAATATTCTTTATCCCCAGGCCCCCTTTTTTCTTAGGTCTGCATACATATTTCCACTTAACAAGCTGGTATTTCTTTTTCCCTACTTTACCATACGAGAAGAAAGATCTGGTATGATTTTCCACTTCCTCCACATTTGTCTTATGCAAAAGGATCATAGACATGGGATACACAACCACACTGGAAATGCAGGAAGTAATTTTGATATATCTACCACCCACTGAGAGTGCACCTCCCATCCATTCATCCATCTTTTTATCCAGTTTCTCTCCTATGAATCTCATATCAGATACACAGCATTTCCTACTACCCACAGGAAGACCCAGATATTTGATATGCCATTCCCCTGTCTGACAGTTAAACAAAGTAGCATACATCTCCTGCTTTGTATCATCTTCTAGGACCATCATCAACTCACTTTTCTCAAAATTGATCTTGAGCCCAGACATTGCTTCAAACAGGTATAACAACAGTTTCAAATTCCTGGCACCCTCAACATCATCCTTAATGAATAAAATGGTATCATCAGCATACTGCAGAATGGCTATACCTTTTACAAATAGATTATCCGCAAGCCCAGTGAACAAATCTCCTGTCTGTGCATTCAGTACCATCTTGGCCAGACAATCCCTTGCCATATTAAATAGGAAAGGGGAAAAAGGATCACCCTGTCTCACACCTTTATAGCTCCCAAAATAAGTTCCAACTTCATCATTGATTTTTACACTGAGAGTCCCCTGAGTAACAGCACTTTTCAACCAAATCAGCCAATCATCATCAAAACCTTTCTGCTTACAACAATGAAACAAGAAGTCCCAGTTAACCTTATCATATGCTTTTTCAAAATCCAACTTCAGAACTACCCCTTGTTTCTTCTGAAAAGTAGCCTCTTTCAAAATTTCATGTAGCAGGGTGACCCCATTTTCTATATATCTTCCTTTAATTAAAGCTATCTGACAAGTTTCAATCAGTTTCTGCATCACAGGTTCAACTCTGACTGTCAAAGCCTTTGTAATTTTTTTGAAAATAACTTGTAGCAAACAAATAGGTCTGAACTTCTGTATAATGTCAGCCTCCTAACTCTTAGGCAGCAAAGTGATGATCCCATAGTTGATTTTTGCCAGATCAATTTTGTGAGAATGAAAATCATCAAAAACCTCCATAATGTCTTGTTTGATAATTTGCCAGCAGAATTGATAGAATTCTACAGGCAAACCATCAGGACCAGCAGCCTTATTTTTTTCCCATCTGTTCAATTACATCTTTAGTCTCCTCCTCTGAAAAAGGTCTCCCCATATTCTCTCTATCTGCTTCATTAAGCTTTTCCTTAGCAGTCCAGTTGTTGTCTGCTAGCCTAATAGCAAAACCATCAGCAGGGCCAAACAACTTCTTATAATAATCAGTGGCATGTTTCAAGAGATCATAGGTCCCCTGAATCTGCCTTTCCCCATCCTGCATAGAAAAGATCATTTTTTCCTTCTGACTCCATTTGCCACTCTGTGAAAATATTCAGTATTATTATCCCCCTTCAGGAGCCAATTATCTCTTGATCTCTGTTGCCAATACTGCTCTTCATTCTCATATACTTCTAAAAGTTCCTTCTGAATTTGAGCTTTTCTTATCTGTTGCTGTTTATTAAGTAGAATGAGTTCCTCAGTCTCTTCTAACTCCTTCAGCTCTTCATCCAGCTGTTTCCTATGTTTTTTCTCCTGACCTCTGATATGCACACCCCACCCTTTCAGATCATTCCTGACATTCTTCAGTTTTTTCTGCAGCCTATCCAAACTATTTTTTGCTTCTGACAGGTTTACTCCACACCTTTTTTACCCTATCCATGAACTCAGCATTTCCCAACCAACTTTTCTCGAATCTAAACTCTTTTTTCCACCTGCTTGCCCTTCCATCGTATCCAGAAGCAAAGGACTATGGTCAGAGATCTCTCTAGACAACTTATGAAATGTTGACAAAGGAAACATGCTTTCCCACTTTTGACAAACAAGAATCCTATCCAGCTTTTCCAAAGTAGGAACAACTTGATTGTTGGTCCAAGTGAATTGTCCACTTGACATCTTCAGTTCCCTCATACCATAAGTATTTATTATAGAATTGAAGATATGACTCCATGTACTTAGGACATGGACCTTGTTTTTATCAGAGATAAATCTCATGATGTTAAAATCCCCTCCAACTAGCAAAGGAATACTCTGATCCCTGCAAATATCAGCCAATTGAACCAAAAATTCCTCCATATGTTCATTTTGTGCAGCCCCATACACCACCACCAAGTGCCAATGAGTCTGCTTATCCAGGTCATATACTTTCAACTTAACATGGAACTTCCCCACTGAAGAATCACACTTGTCAAACCTGGAGGAACGTAGGCCCCCCAGGATACCACCAGATTTCCCCACAGAAGGTAGCCAACTCCAAGGAAATTGATTCATAGGATCAATTTTCCTAAAAAATCCATCAGAATAATCCTTCTTCATTGTCTCCTGTAAACCAACAAAATCCAGTCGTTCCCTCTGCATCAAATTGGTCAGATAGGAACTCATACCTTACTTACCCACACCCCGGCAATTTATAATGGCACCTATCATGATACCTTTTCACTCTCCCTTGTTCTAGTTACAACACCACTCATAGGGTGATAGTTGTTAACCTTCACAACATCTGCCTTTAACTTACCTTGCCCAATCTTCAAATTTCCACCTGACTTTCTCTTTTTTATTCTTCCTAGAAATCACAGGAGTAAACTCAACATCCTCTTCCTCACCATCTCTCCACTCAAGATATTCTACTTGTCCTATCTGATCAACAACCTCATCACCCTTCCCTTTTTCCTTATCAGCTAGCTTATGTCTAGCTATCTCTAAGTCTTTAAGAGAATTAATAAACTCAAAACTCAGAGAAGAATATTCAACCCCCATTTCTAAAGCTCTACCAATAATATCTTCATCATCCAACATAGCAAAGGAATTAAAAAAGGACAAGTTAGTACCTGACAGATCTCCCTGTGAAGCTTGAGCCATGGAACTTTCATTCATATTCAAATCCCCACCCTGAGTAGCTAGCCTTTCACTCCTTCTTATCAAAGGGTCCTCCACATTTGTTTCAGTTTTTTCAACACCCTTCCCCTGAGACTCCTGCTGAGAACTCTGACTTTCCTGAGTCAAGTTTTCAGGTTGTGAAGCCCCCACCTGTAACTCCACCTGCTCTTGCACCCGCTCCACCCCTACCCCAGCATTCAGCGCCTGAATAGTAGGTGGATTATTCTCCACAGTAGCACCACTTTCAGCAGAAGAAGTATCATGCTCATCAGATCCATCTACACTGTTGTCATCATCTTCCTCAGCACCTCCATGTTTTTCCTCAATTTGTTCCAACAGATGGCCATACATTTTCTTGTGCTCATAATAATTATCACTACTCTTATTTTGCAACAGATCCTGCACAAAGTCCTGAAAAGATTGACCTCCACCAGTAGGATCATCAGGATTAACCACTGCTCCTATTTCCTGGGAGCCAAAGCTTGAGCAACTTCCAGGTGCACTTCTCCCATTTCCTGGTCTTGAACTGGTTCAATCATAGCTCTCTGTTGCATATTGCTACCAGCACCCCCCTCCACCTGTTGATTCTGACTAACAACATTTGTCCCATTATTATCACTAATCACAATACCCCTAGCAGGATTACCACTTGGCCAAACTTGAGCCACCCTAGCACCAAAAGACATGTCCCATGTATCTGTGGATTCCCCATCCTCTTCCCTAGGACCCTTCCCTTTCTCCTAATCAGCACATTGTGGAAGGTCCCTGTTGGTCTGACCCCCTCACCAGATGCACCAATTGCAGCAGCATTTGCCCCCAGACTAGATTCAACCCTATCAACATTAGTCACTGTGAGCACAGGTCTGCTACTTTCTTTAGGAGCATTAACAGCAGGTTGAGCATCTTCCCCACCTACATTAACAGAAATAGGTATAGCTGGCACTTCTCCAGGAGAAAAAATCTCCCTGGTATATTTAAATTCATACAAACCACCTTTCATCTCCCCTCTCCTTGTATCTTTGACTTTAATGTAGTGATTCCCTCCTTTAAACGACATTATCTGCGCAAGAAAAATACAAAAGAAAGGATTGCATAACCTCTGAATATTAGCATTAGTGGCAGGGTTTAGAGAGATATTTCATCAAGAATATGACTAATATCCAGTTTAAATGTGGACATTAGATGGCTATATTTCAGAGCCATCACGATCCAAGGCATTCACCCTCATCAATGGCGAATTGTACAAGCGCAACATCACAGGAGTCCTCCAACGGTGCGTCTCTAACAGGGACGGAAGAGCCATCCTTCTCGACATACAAGAAGGCACTTGCGGGCACCACGCTGGCAGTCACGCCCTCGCCACCAAAGCTCTACAAGCTAGATTCTACTGGCCAAAATGTGTGACGCTAAGGACATCGTCCAACGTTGCAACGCCTGCCAGCGATTCGCGGATAAACCGCACGGACCTAGCGCGAAACTCAGTCCAATACATGTGGCCTGGCCCTTCGCACAATGGGGACTCGACATGGTCGGAAAGTTCCAGAAGTCTTCCCCTAGAGGATACGTCTACCTCCTCATCGCAGTCGACACGTTCACCAAGTGGATTGAGGCAATGCTGGTGACAAACCAATCAGGGGCCAGTGCCGTTAAATTCTTCGATTCCATCGTCTTCCGGTTCAGGGTGCCACACAGTATCATCACAGATAATGGAACAAACTTCACCTCGAACGAATTCTAGAGTTTCTACGAAAAGCTGGGGATCAACATCAGCTATGCCTCCGTGGCACACCCTCAGACCAACAGTCAAGTCGAAAAGGCCAATGGCCTCGTCTGTAGCGGAATCAAGAAAAGGCTCCTTTGACCACTCGAAAGAGCTGCCGGGTGCTGGCCCGACAAGCTGCAATCAATACTATGGAGCCTGCGCACAACTCCAAATAGCGCTACAGGCTACACTCTCTTCTTCATGGTACACGGTGCCGAGGCGGTACTACCCGCAGAAGTGTGCTACAAAACCCCACGGGTGGTACCATACAGAGAGACAGAATCAACTCTTGCACTCGAAGACTCCATCGACCTCCTCGATGAGGCACGCGAGATTGCAGTGGAGATATCCGTATCTACCAACAAAACCTCTACAACTACCATAGCAGAAGGCTACACCCCAGATCCTTCATCGAAGGAGATCTGGTCCTGCGACTGAAGCAACAAGGGAACCTCAAACTCAAGTCCCCTTGGGAAGGACCTTATGTGGTTACCAAAGTAATCCCGGGTGGAGCCTATCGCCTTAAAGATTTAGAGAGCGGAGTCGCATACTCCAATCCCTGGAACGTCGCGCAACTCGCCGTTTCTACCCATAGATGTTTTACTTTACAAATAAGGCTATTCAGCCAGGCTACTTAGCCACACACTATACCTCGTGATATTCTACGAATAAATAAAGTTAAGTACCCCGAACCTAGTGTTTTCCTGTTTTACTTGAAATTATATCACTTGGGGGCTACGCCACCCTTTACACCTCGTTCCACGAACAACGCAGTATCCTGAGTAGCTGACGTGCTACCAATCGAACCCTTGATAACATCAACCCAGCTGCAACGCACCTGGCAGGTTGGCAAGATGCTGAGATGAATATACGTCAGGCTAATGAAAAGGAACTACAGATTACAATACAATCGAGATATATAAAAGCTAGCAAAATTGTATGAAACATTAATGGGTATCAAACACACCCGGCACAATTGTATGAATTTTACAACACTTATGCATCTATGTGCGGGGTATAAACTACACTATTGCTGCAAAAGAAAAACATTTGTTTGCTGTTCGAAGAAATCTACAATATCTTCGGCTGGTCGGTCAACCGCCTGGTAGTGTGGTACCATATTCCATGTCATCCCTTCTAGCGGAGGCGGTGGTCCAGCGGAAACAGCCGCGACATCAACATATTTGGCCGATGCAATCGAACAAGCACCAATGCATCCTTGGCACATGCGACCAACTACTGGCGCACGCACTCGCAGACCGCGCTGATATCTTGAAACTTTGCCAGCAAAGCTAGCAAGCTCGAAGGCACAACGTCCAAGGGAAACATCGCCTGAAAGATATGCCTAAGGCATGACTGTGCTTTGTTCAAGCACTACAACACCCGCGACACACGATCCTGCAGCATCGCCAATGCGACTGCACGATTGTGATGCACCTAGAAGTACCCACTAGCTTGCAGCTGCTCCTGGGTCAGGTCATTCATTCGAATGGCAACGCGATCCCTCTCATCATGCGGATGACGAGAGCTAACAACTATAAGAAACATAGCAGAGCATAAAGGCAAAGCATCGCCGCGAATGGCTAGGGAAAAGGATAAGAAGCTAGAGAACTAACACTTAAATTTCTCATTCAACTGAGCAACTTCGTCCAGGAGATACTTGTCACGTGCACTAGCTTTCTCTGCCTTTGACTTCCACACATCCACGTTGCCACGGATTATGGGTAACTCTCGCTCCAACTTCTTTATGCGATCGCGCAGTCGCGCAAGCAACAACATCTCCTCCACCTTTGAATGCGGTTGCGCCATAGTTTCATTGGTGGGAGGAGAGTCAGGAGAACCACTCGAAGGACCCTATTATAGCCAAAACAAGAGGCAAATAAGACCAACCATCCATCAATAAAAGGAAGGAGTGCATACAAATTCCACAAGTATCAAAAGGGGCACCCCCACAGAACACAGTTTTAGCAAAAGGAAAGCTGAACTATTACACAAGGCAGCTAAGGAATGCTCAGCTTTTTGGTTGTCGACTTCGGGGGCTTCCTTGAATCTGTGGCAGTCTCTGACGCCATAGAATCCCTAGTTGTAGCCCTAGACGCCGCAGCCTTTACTGCCTTCACTCGCCGTATCTCCACCAAGTAATTGGTGACTATTTCAATGAGCCGAGACCCATATTTACTGCAACTACCGGCGAAGGGAGCGAACACTACCTGCTGGCCATCCGCGGTGACCGGCATCACCTCAGGGATCTGGCTGGGGTCCAGCTCCATGCCGTGGGCTTGCGCCATTGCGAGTGCCATGGTTGCGCCAACTGACCTCTGTGAATTCTTGAAGTCCATGAGGACACCCTCTGCGAAGGATTCCACCAAGCCATGAAGATTGTCAATTAATTTGGCCTTGGGGACCATCTCCTCTAGAAGGCGGCCAAGCACGCCCTTGGCCTTTCCAAGTGTGTCTTGGAGAGAGACGTTGCGGTCGTCGACTGTGGCCACAGCGCCAGCCAAGGCATCCGCGCGAGCCAAAGCCTGGGCGTCAAAACTCATGCCAGCAGCATCTGCAGAATACACACATGAGTACAAATAACATGAAGGCAAAGTACATGGAAAATACAAAGCGAGATAGTGTCATACCGGAGAGTGCTTTCGCGATAGAGAGGAGATGTTCTGTGAACACTTTTTCCCCTTTCAGCAGTGGAAGAATGCAAATCTTCCTCGCGTTTTTGTGACTCCTACGGAGCCTCAACTACCTTGTCACGTTTCTTCTCCACTGCGACAAGTCCCTTCTCGAGGGAAGTGATGTGACGAATAAGTCCATTATGCTCACCTACAAGGGACAAATATGGCAAAACTTGAGCTCACCAACCTCTACACAAGAAGAGCGGAGAGAGAAGTATAACTCTATCCTTCGAAAGCGCGATGGCGGTTATCCAGCATAGCATGCTGTCGACCCAAGGAAACGATATGTTCGGCGAGGCGAGCAGAATTCTTCAAGATAGGCTACACCAAAGAAAAAGAAGCATCAACATTAGTAAAAATTCGATTTCCAGCGACAAGAGAAGAACTCACGTGTTCCTCCAGGGACTCCAAAGATTATTTCCAAATCAACGTCCAGGCAAAAATCTAGTGCCCCTAGTGTGGGGAGAACTCGAAGAATTGGCACCGAAGTGGGCCGCCACCGGAGGAGAAGGAGACTGTGTCACCACCTCCTTGTTCTTGGAGTCTGCGACTCCAGACTCCTTGACATATTGGCAGTTGTTGGAGGATGATGATGCTGTTTGACTGCCAAGTATCCAACACCAATTTAGAAGGTATAGATTTTGAAAAATACAAGACGAACTTGCAAACATATAAAGACTTACCCGTCAAAATTTTTGAGGTCGAAGGAGTCTCCAGACGACTCTTTCGGCAACCTCAGTTTCTTCCGCAAGGGAGGAGCCATGGCGCGCACATGCACGGCGGGGATCGGCTCCTCTACAGCAGTAGGAAGACCCTCCGGTGTCGTCGGTGATGAGGCGTCTGAATCCTCACTGCGAGAGCGCTTGCGAGTCCCGTTCCCATTGGAATCGGGGGCTTCCTGCTCCTCCCCAACAGGGACGGTGGAGCCCGACTCGTCCTCTTCTTCCACCTCGCGCGGAATAATTCCTTCGGGTTCACGAGGCAAGGAGGCAGCCACGTTCTAGTCCTAAAACCAGAAGAAGAATAGTATAAAAGACACCTAACAGGCAACTGAAATCACAAAAACTTCAAAAAGAAATCCACCTCAGGCGGGGGATTGCTGGCTCAGAATGGAGGCACGACTGAGTCACCCGGGAGATCCTCCTTGGTGGTGTACTTGGTCAGCAATCAAAACCTCCTGTCCACTTCACCAGAAGAAATGCCCTCTGCAGAGATGCGAGTGACATCACCAGTACCAATCCAGCGAGACATAGGATGCACCCTAGCGTGCAGAGGCTGGACTCGGCGACGCATCCAAGTGCGTATAAGACCAGCGCCGCCTACTTCTTTGCCTATGCGACGTTCGAGGTCACAGACATGCTGATACAAGGTCTCTGTTTCCTCGACTTCGCTGGGCATCACGGTGTTCTTCCATGACCTCCTCCTCTTGTAGGGCGCCACCAGATTGAAAGGTGCGAGTCCGTAGTGTTGGGGGGATACCCCCGGGTAGGGTCACGCCGGGGTATAAAGGCCGAGTTAGCCGAGGTTCGGCAAGGACAAAGCAGATGCTGGCCGGGTCACCTCAAGGCAGGCCGAATCACGGGGTAATCTGGACCTGGGGGCGTTCGCCTAACTAGGTCTCATCCGACTTAAGGAGTAAGTCGGAAGTGAATGTTTTACGTGTATGCAGGAACGGGTGTGGCCGGATGAACCATCATCCGGGTCATAGCAAGCTTCTAGGAGAAGGAAGTAATCTTGCTGGTCAAAAGGAGCCCCGGTACGCACTGCCTGAGCGAAGCGAGCAAGGACAGGACCACCGGGGCGTGGCCGACAAGCGTGACGACGCCCGTGTCGGCTGACGAGGGCGCCGTCAGAGGCTCACGTAGCTAAAGCATGCGTGACGGGGGGGAAAAGCTCCCCGGTCGGCTTACCACTTTGGGAGGAGGCATATTCTTAGGAATATGCCTCCACGTATGCCCTAGGCAGAAACCGAGCCTCCCCTATAAAAGGGGGGCTAGGGCTTCTGTGGAAGGGGTTGGTCTCTCGAGGATTCTGTTTTGGTCAAGGGTTTCTGGTGAGATTTGTGGGTGAGAGTAAGAGAGCTCCTTCTTCTTCCTCTCGCCAATACAGCTCTAGGAGCACTTGTAACCTTGGAAATAAATCAATACAAGCTCTTGTGTGGAGAATCACTTCACTATCCCTCCCTGGATTTCCCTAGCGAGTATTAGTCCCCACCTTTAGCCTATACATGGCATCTGCCGTGAGACCACCACGACAGTTGGCGCCCACCGTGGGGCTAGCAACGCTAGCAGGGGTCAAAATCCGGACGGGAAACTTCATCGCCACCGGCGAGCACGTCGTCTCCGGGCCCGTTCAGCGCTTTGGAGCGCGGGACTTCGTCAGCGACAACACATGCTGCTTCGGCACGCGCCCTCTCCCGCGCAACGGCATCTTCGTCAATCTCGGCGCGCACAAGGTCTACATTGCGGTGGATGTATCCTGCGTTCATCCGCGCCACGTCGTCGAAGCAGGCGAACCGCCCCTCACTGTGGCTCGCGAGGAGCGTATCGCTCGTTCCCCAGACCATGCAGAGGTAATGATGACAGCACCAGGTGAGGGTGCGAGCAAGGATCCGGCGCCAGATCCGGAGGGTAACGCCCAAAGCTCCAAGGAAAGGTAGAGGTCCTCCGCTAGAGAGGCTGGAAAATGTGTTGAGAGAGGCAATGGACAGCTTGGCAAACCCTGTAGTAGCAGCGGTAGATCCGGCTCGTGCACAACCCGAGCTGGAAGAAACTAGGCAGAAAATACTAGAGGGCGCAAAGAAAATAGCCGCGGCCCAGCAGTCGTTGAACATGATGCTGCGTGAGTATGCTAAGGCGAACAAGGTTGATAATGTAAAATTCAAAGGGAGAAATCTCATGAGCGAGATGCACAGAGAAGGTGATGCCGGAATCGAGGAATCAGAAAACTGTTTGTCCGTGGGGCTGCCGAGGTATAGTACCCCGGCCAAGAACCTCAGAGCAGCGGATACAGCTGCGTCCGAGTTAGAGGGACTGACGGGTGAAGCCCGGCAAAGGCAGCAAGATCGGGTAAACGAGCTGGTTCAGATTGCAAATAGGCAAAACGAGGAACTACTTAGGGCAAACCCGGAAAGAGCTGGAGCCTCCAAGATCGTCCATTCGGCGGTGGGTAACCCGGATAAATCCGCTGGAGCCGCATCATCCCCTCATGGTGGTCCAAGGAGAGAGGAGGTGGTGACCTCGGCCAGACGGAACAAACAGATTGTCCCGTATGACCCGACACGAGCAGGGAAAGAAAAAGAAGCGCAGAGGAATGATGATCGACGGAGTGTGAGCCGAGGCGAAGCTGGCCGAGGTAATCGCGACCAAGGCAATGCCGGTCAAGGGAACGTTGTCAACGGCAATGCCGGGCAGCAAAACTCAGCTGGAGCAAGACAACCGCAGCAGCGGAACATGCCAAGGCAAGAGCACAGTGCCGGGCGAGGTGTGTAACAAAAAGGTGCGCCGCAAGAGCAAAACTGGTACAACGACGGTGATTCAGAGATGGCAAATGTGGGGTATCCCAGACCGGACTATCATGTGATAGGGTCGAGATTGGGAAGTAGGGATTTAATGCCGGACGATGCAAGGTTGAAACTGGATCGACTGTATAGGTCGGAACAGATTGAATGTCAAGGTCCACCGGGTCCAGCATGTTTTGGACCCCGGATCATGAAAGAGCCACTAGTACCAAACTTTCAGCTGCCCAGGGGAACCAAGACCTATGACGGTAGTACCAAGCCAGAGGATTGGCTGATAAACTATGCTACGGCTGTAAAAATTGCCACAGGCAACCTGAGATGGGCCGTACGATATGTACCCCAGATGTTGGAAGGCCCGACAAGGGTGTGGTTGAACAATTTTCCACCAGGAAGCATCAACTGCTGGATAGATTTCGAGGAGATGTTCATCAGCAATTTTTCGAGTACGTATCAAAGGCCAAATAGGCCACAGACCCTAGCTATGTGCAAGCAAAGACCCAATGAGACAGACCGGGAGTTCTTGACCCGGTGGTGTATCGTGAGAAACTCATGTGAGGGTGTGATAGAATCACAGGCCATAGCATGGTTTGCACAGGGGTGCAGATATGGAAGCGAGCTGTGGATGAAGTTGCAACGGAAAATGCCAGCTACGTTGGCAGAGATGATCCGGATTGCAGATTCGTATGCGTTGGGTGACCCGACCCAACCAAGGCTCGCGTCAAACGAGTCAAGCGATGAGTACTATCAAAGGGATGGATCCGGATCATCCCAGAGGAATGATTACAGAGGAAAAATGAGAGATGATAGACCGTACCACCGGTACGGTTCGCACCAAGTTGCAGCTGTGAATCAAAATCAACCCGGAGCAGGGGGTAGCCAGCGCCTGAAAACTAGAGGTCAATGGACTCCAAGGAACGATGGGAAGAAAACTTGGACACCGGAGCAAAAGAAGCAATGGCAAGAAAAGAAAGACCGTCTGAGGTATACTTACGAGTCGATGTTGGACCAGCCGTGTAAGTTTCACACGCCAAATCCGAACAACCCAGTGGGTCATATGACGAGGCAATGCGAGTGGATGCGCAAGATCGAGCAAGGTGGTTCGGGGAATGCTCAGGCACCCCGGAATGATCAGCCTCGGCAGGAGTTACCCCGGCAGCAATTGCTCTCCGGAGCGAACACGCAACAGCTAATGTTGCCTCCCCCTCCGCCGAGGTATGATAATAATGAAAGAAGGGATGCAATGCATCAGGTAGAAAATCAGCATCAGCCGGATCAGACGCACCCCGGAAATGAGGGGAGAAACGACTACAGGGAGCATCACCAAAGCTACTGTGTATTCACCACAGAGGAAACTGACAGAAAAAGCTTGCAGTGTAGGCATATGGAGGTGATGCAGTAATGCCTGCAGTGACGAGGTACATGCCTTGGTCCGATCAGGAAATCACCTGGAGCATTAGGGATCATCCCAAGCTCATGCCGAGCCCTGGTTCGTATGCGTTGGTGCTGGATCCTACGTTCATTGGACCTAGCATTAACGTAAGGTTCTCAAAGGTACTGATCGACAATGGCAGTAGCATAAATATCATGTATGCGGACACAATGCGCAAGTTGGGTATCTCAGAGAACATGCTCCAGGCCACGAGGACAACTTTCCATGGCATTGTGCCCGGCATTTCTTACGATCCCATAGGCAAGGTCCGGGTTGACGTCTTGTTCGGCACGAGGGATAATTGTTGAACCGAAAATCTGGAGTTCGAAGTGGTGAACTTAGAAAGCGCGTATCATGCATTGCTCGGAAGGCTAGCGCTGAACAAGTTCATGGCAAGTTGTCATATCAGCTACTTAAAGATGAAATTGCTCGGACCAAACGGAGTGATTACCATTGCTGGGGACTTCCTACGTTCGATGGAGTGTGCGTCGGGCGGATCAAACTTAGCCGAGTCACTTGTGATCGCGCGGGAAAAGAGAAAAATTCAAGAGGTGGCGGCATTGGCTCAGTCCGCGCAGCAGTATATGCTGGCGCTGAGTAACACGCATGGAACTGTCTCTTTCCAGGCCACGAAAGATACCAAGAGGATTCCCGTTGATGACATGTTCCCAGAGCGCACCGTAACAATTGGTGCCGGGCTAAGTGATAAATAGGAAAGCGAGCTCGTCAGCTTCCTCCGTGAGAATCGGGACATTTTTTCTTGGTCCACATAGGACTTGCAAGGTGTTCCGAGGCAGTTGGCCGAGCACTCTTTGAATGTGAGACCCGGAGCCAAGCCGGTGAAGCAACCTCTCCGCCGCTTCGCCGAAGATAGGAGGAAAGTCATTGGGGACGAGATAGCTCGGTTGCTAGCTGCAGGATTTATCATGGAAGTTCTTTACCCGGATTGGCTGTCTAATCCGGTGCCGGTGGAAAAGAAGAAGGATGACCCGAACGTGGCTGTGGTTTGGCGTATGTGTATCGATTACACGAACCTGAACAAGGCGTGTCCAAAAGACCCATTTCCGCTGCCAAGAATAGATCAGGTCATAGACTCAACTGCTGGATGCGAACTGTTGTCATTCATTGATGCTTATTCTGGTTTCCACCAGATACCTCTGAATCCGGACGATCAAATAAAGACTGCATTTATTACCCCGTATGGGGCTTATTGCTATCGCACCATGCCGTTTGGTTTACGTAATGCAGGGGCAACGTACCAGAGATGTATGCAAAAATGTTTGCACGACCAAATAGGTCAAAATGTACAGGTGTACGTGGATGATGTGGTTATCAAGACCAAGGAAAGCAAAATGCTCCTTGACGATATCAGGCAAATGTTTGCAAACCTAAGAAGGTTCCGGATGAAACTTAACCCGGAGAAATGCACCTTCGGTGTCCCGGCTAGAAAATTGCTCGGTTTTCTCGTCTCTAGCCGAAGTATCGAGGTTAATCCGACCAAAATCCGGGCCATCGAACGAATGGAACTGCCGAAGTGTCTTAACGATGTCCAGAAGTTCACAGGTTGCCTGGCCTCGTTAAGTCGGTTTGTATGTCGGTTGGGAGAAAAGGCTTTGCCTCTTTACCAACTCATGAAAAAGTCGGATAAGTTCATTTGGACACCGCAGGCTGATGAAAGGAGCCAATGTTGCTCTATATAGCCACGGCACAAGTGCTAGCCTCACCACTATCAAAGGAGCCAATGTTGCTCTATATAGCCGCAACCAACCGAGTTGTAAGTGCAGTGATAGTGGTGGAGCGCGATGAGGAAGGTAAGTCGGTGCAAAGGCCGGTATGTTATTTGAGTGAAGTGCTGTCAACCTCAAAGCAGAACTACCCACATTATCAAAAGGTGGCATATGGCGTGTACATCGCCGCCAAGAAACTGAAGCACTACTTTGAGGAGCATCCCATCCGGGTCATATGTGAGGCCCCCATATCCGAGATAATGAGCAACAAGGATGCAAGCGGCAGAATTGCAAAATGGGCAATTGAGCTAGCTCCTTATGCTTCGCAATATGACAGGAGAGAAGCCATCAAGTCTCAAGCTGTGGCGGACTTTTTCGTGGACTGGGCCGAGGTGCAGTACGAACCACCGCTTCCTAATCCGAACTATTGGCGAATGCACTTTGACGGATCAAAAACCAAAACCGGGCCAGGTGCCGGAGTTGTACTCACGTCACCAAAGAAGGACCAGTTGAGATATGTGCTACATATCCACTTCACCGCATCAAACAATGTCGCTGAGTATGAAGCACTTGTGCATGGGCTCAAGGTAGCAAAAGAAATTGGAATACGTCGGATTATATGCTTTGGCGACTCGGATTTGGTGGTGCAGCAAGTGTCCGGAGTGTGGGACGCACTTGATCCAAACATGGCACTATACAGATTTCATGTGCAGAAGATTTCTGGTTACTTTGAGGGATGCGAATTTCATCATGTACCCCGGGTGGAAAATCAGGCTGCCGACATGCTGTCGAAGCTCGGGTCAACCAGACAAGCAATTCCACCGGGTGTAGCATTAGAGCACCTCAAGAAACCATCCATCAGGCCATCCCTGGAATCCGAGTCAATCTACGTCCCGGAGGATATAGAATCTGGAGCTGTGCCCATGGACGTTGACACGGGAAGTGGTGCGCAAAACCCAGGGACTGCTTCGGCAAACCCGGGGACTGCTTCGCAAAACCCGGGGACTGCTCAGCATGGTCCGGTTGAAGTTATGCCGGTGGATCAGATGGAGATAGACGAGGACGTGTTCCCCGTGCGGCCCATACCGGCTTGGGCACTGCCTATATTTCAATTCCTAACGGATGGAACGTTACCCACTGAGGAGGTGCTGTCCAGGAAAACACAGAGGAGGGCAAAGGCCTACACGATCATCAATTCCGAGTTATACAAAAGAAGTGTGACCAATGTCCTCCAGCGGTGTGTTGACCCGGAAGAGGGCTTGAAATCATCCGAGATATACATCAGGGGGAATGCGGGCATCACGCCTCATCCCGAGCCTTGGTAGCAAAAGCTTTCCGACACGGATTCTACTGGCCAAATGCCTTAGAGCAAGCAGAAGATCTGGTGAGAAAATGTAATGGTTGTCAGAGGTACGCTACCAAGACACATATGCCAATGTCGGAACTCAAGACCATCCCAATCACTTGGCCATTTGCCGTATGGTGCTTGGATATGGTTGGCCCGTTCAAACCAGCAAGGGGAAATATGACGCACATTCTGATAATGGTGGACAAGTTTACGAAGTGGATTGAGGTGAAGCCTATAAGAAAATGTGATGGAGCTACGGCCGTACATTTCTCAAAGATATCATCTTGAGGTACGGTTATCCACACGGTATCATAACTGATAATGGCACAAATTTGGCGGAAGGAGCTTTTGCTCGTTTTTGCCGGGATAAGAGGATCCGGCTAGACGTAGCTCCGGTAGCTCACCCCGCATTGAACGGGCAAGTGGAAAGATCCAACGGATTAGTATTATCCGGGATAAAACCCCGGCTCATTGAGCCGCTGCAAAGATCAGCGGGGTGCTGGATAGAAGAACTACCAGCGGTACTGTGGAGTTTAAGAACAACTCCGAACCGATCAACAGGCTATACGCCGTTCTTTCTGGTATATGGGGCAGAAGCTGTATTACCAGCCGACATAGAGCATGATTCGCCTAGGGTCACCCAATACACAGAAGCCGAAGTGCAAGAAGCCCGGCAAAATGATGTTGATCTGCTGGAAGAAGCGAGAGAACTGGCACTATCCAGATCCACCATATATCAGCAAACTCTCCGACGCTATCATAGCCGGAAAGTGTGCCCCCGAGTCTTTCAGGAAGGCGATCTGGTGCTCTGGTTGGTACAACGTACTACTGGAACGCATAAATTATCCCCCCCATGGGAAGGGCCGTTCATCGTGAGCAAAGCATTGCACAATGATTCTTACTATCTTATAGATGCAAAGCCACAGGAGAAGAACAAGGTGGACAGGTCCGGAGAGGAATCCAAGCGACCATGGAACATAGCTCTACTTCGGCCTTTCTACACCTAGCTAAGAAGTGTATGTATCCGGGTTATCTCATATGTCGGTATGTATCTCGGCAAGGAGCTTATCAATGAAATGTTGGCACCTCGAGTAGTAACTCAGGGACTGCCTTAATAATGTTTGTTATTTTTTGCGCGTGAGCTGGAGTAAGTTATTCTACTTAATTCGGATTAGTAATGTGTGAGCACCAAAAACCCAACTCTTTGACTTGCTGATGTCCAACAAGAATTGGCTTCATGGCAAGCAAGAGAACAAGTTTGGAATTGCATAGCACATGAAAAACGATTAAGTAAAAGAATTTATTCGAGCTAACGTTTATGTTTCGGACTAACCCCGTATTCATTTTCCAATTGTTATATAGTTTTTATTTTTGAGCTAAGTCTAAAATTTTCCCAGTATTGTTAAGACAATTTTTCAAGCTTGGATTCGTAAGTTGTAAAACCGAATCAAGGTAGACATGATCCGAGCCAAAAGATTGAACGAACAAGAAAAGGAAACTCGGGGACTACGCCCAAGTTAATCCGGCATAAGTACTCAGTAGCAAAATATCACATGTGTTTGGAATACAATTCCACCCGGCATACCGGGGATCTCATAAATTTTCAAGTGTTTTTTCTTAAGGAGCAGCGGGAGGAAGTTCGGCATCATCGTCGCCCTCTTCGATATCCGAGGCAGTGTCCTCTTCGTCTTCACCCGAATCATCTTCAACGTTTTCAACTTCCTCTTCGCCTGCGACTTCTAGGAAGCTCGGACCCTCAGTCCATTCATGAATGGGGGCATATTCGATGAGGCTGTGGGCGCAAGCCTGGCGCCGAGCTACCCACTCCGGGTCATCTGTCCATTTGGATCCAGTGCGCAGGCGTGTGAGCAGGCTAAGATCTATCTTCTCATACCACGTCAAAATGTGGTGAAGGATGGTATCGGCTGCAGCACGTCCAGCGGACTCTCGCCAGAGGTCGAGCTGGGTCTCGATTTCCGAAATTTTTCAGCGAGCTGTGTGACTCTCTCCGGAGCATCATCGGCGGGCCAGAAGGTGTTGAAGACTCGGACTGCAACATCGAGGAGGTCCCTGCCGTAGTTCTTGATGATTTCCACGCGAGACGACAGGCTGACCAACAGGTCCTCCATGTCAAAGGGAATTCTCTCACCCTCAGGAGCGACCGGAGTACCCCTTTCTCGGCGGAAATTGGCGACAACAGCACTGGCAATAGCAGTACCCTCTGGAAAGTGACCTGGGAACAAGGCAAAGGACAAAGTTGAAAAAACAAGGCATATGAAGTAACCCGGAGAAATAAGACGGATAAAGGAAAAGAAATTATGTGAGATGTGATTGTGAATCCGGGTCAATTCCTTGATGCAAGCATCTCGCCTCTTCCGAAGCTGCTCGAGCTCAGCATTTGCCGACTCAAGTTTGTCCTCGGCTTCCTGAAGAAGCTCACGGTCCTTAGCATTTTGGAGTTTGAGGCGCTCGAGTTCTTCGGTGTAGTCCTGGCCAGCCTTTTTTAGCTCGGTTTGGTGTTGCGCCTTCATTTTAGCCATCTCATCCTTGAGCTTGGCTATCTCATCGTCTTTGGTCCGGAGGAGGGCGAGCTCATCATCTTTCTTCTTTAGTTCGGCTTGGTGCTGCCCTGCTTGTTCGAGAAAATGTAGCATCACGTCAGGCACAGGCACACTATCTTCAAGCGATGCTGAAATAGTGCGTTGGCCCGGCAGTGCCGAAGAATAAATGTTTGCCGAGCCAAGGAGGAAAGCCGATGGAAACCACGGTAAAGACAGACAAGAAGGACGTACCCTTGATCTGCTCCAAGTTCTTCCGCATTATCTTGTTTTCAGCTTCCACCCTAGCTGCGGAAACCAAACAATCAGATTAGTTCGGCAAACGAAGTTGAAGAAAATTAAGGAAAGGATAAGGAAGAAATTTACCCCTTTTCTCGTACTCCGCGATGAGTGCAGCTTGTTTCGTGCGAAGATTCTTGTGCGTATCCAACAAGCGTTGGAATTCTGCACTCCGGCGGTTGGTGGTCACCTAAAATATATACAGAAACTTAAGTTAGCCTAGTGCATATTCGAAGTGTACTAAAATCCGGGCCAAGTGGAACTTAACCCGGCTCTAGGTGTGTGCATGTTCGAAGTGTACTAAAATCCGGGCCAAGTGGAACTTATCCTGGCTCTAGGTGTGTGCATGTTCGACGTGTACTAAAATCCGGGCCAAGTGGAACTTAACCCGGCTCTAGGTTTGTGCATGTTCGACGTGTACTAAAATCCGGGCCAAGTGGAACTTAACCCGGCTCTAGGTGTGTGCATGTTCGAAGTGTACTAAAATCCGTGCCAAGTGGAACTTAACCCGGCTCTAGGTGTGTGCATGTTCGAAGTGTACTAAAAAATCCGGGCCAAGTGGAACTTAACCCGGCTCTAGGTGTGTGCATGTTTGAAGTGTACTAAAATCCGGGCCAAGTGGAACTTAACCCGGCTCTAGGTGTGTGCATCTTCGAAGTGTACTAAAATCCGGGCCAAGTGGAACTTAACCCGGCTCTAGGTGTGTGCATATTCGAAGTTATCATGGAGCTATGTTAGTGTTCTAAAAGAGCATCCGGCCGAGTAACAAGTCACTCCCCCGGAGGCTCGGGGACTAATGGTTATTATCTACAACTTGCAAAGGAGAAGCAACGTACCTCCATCATTCGCCCAGCGAGGTTAATGGCCTTTGCGGCAGTATTCATCTGAGCAGAAAACTCGGCAGGACCGAACTTTTCCGAGAGATCAGATTCCTGGACCACCTCGGCCTTGTTCCAGTTCATGACAAATTTCATCAAGCTCGGAGGATACCGTTCACCCGTGGGCATATGGGGTGTCACCAAGCCCTTCGCATGTGCTTCTTTCCTCTCCACCAAGGCAAGGGCGGGGCTGGTGTGCAGGACCAACTGCTGGGCTTCGCTTGGCTCGGCAGGCACATCCTTTGCCGCTGATGTATTTTTGGAGAGCATTGACACAAGAGTGCGCTGCCCAGACTGGGTAGAGGAAGCTGTAGCAATGGTTTTCCCCTTAGAAATTGCCGGGGTAGTTCCTTGCCGAGGTTGAGAGGACTCGGAAGATGCAGAGGAACTAGGTGCTGGTACTCTCGCTGTTGGGCTTGGTGCCGGCGCTGAAGTTTTCGCTGCCGGAGTTGATGCTGATGCCGAGGTTGGAGTTGGTGCTGGTCTGCTTGCTGGTACTGGAATTGGTGTTGGGGCCGAAGTAGCCTCAGTGGCTGCTGGTTGAGGTGTTGTCGAGGTGGTGGATGCCGTTGCTCCGGCTAGGCCGGTCTCCCCCACTCCAAGGTTACCCTCCCCTTGCCGAGGTGGAGCTGAACCCAGAGCGGCCACAGAACCCTCTGGGATAGGGCTCAGCAGGCGTGACTCGTCATCACGACGGGGAGAAGGGCTAGGTCAGAGAGGGGAAGAGATACTAGATCCACTTTGAGGGACCTCCACCGGAGCACTGTGAAATCAAATAACGTCAGAAGAAAAATTACGACGAAGTGAGGAAGAACGAGTTACAGAAGAAAAAATGACTTACGCATCCGAAGTTTCGGCCGGCTTGGGTTTCCGAGCCCTTCGTGCTGGGGCCTTGCCTGCTGGTTTGGGGGCAGTCTTATCCCCGGACTTCTTTCGCCTTTTAACAGGCTGAGACGGTCCGGAGGAAGAACTCGAAGAAGCCCCACGTTTCTTCGTTGCCACCGGAACAGGCTCGCCCGTAGCGAGAGGGGGATCCTCGTGAATATGACCGCCGAGGTGAGCTAATGGCGGAAAAGCAAAAGAAAGGGGGACAGCCTCAAAAGGTTCAATCACCTCGATTTCCGAGTCATCTTCATCATCGGGCCAATCTCTAATAGAAGAGGATTTACCCGTGGGTCGTTTCGTGGTGTCGGTCATAGGGAGGAACATCTCCTGGTCTGGCTCTTCCTCATCCAGAGTCTCCCGGTCCGGCGCCCACTTAAGGGACGGATCGGTGCCGTCCTCAAGGGTCTGCTGAAGGAATTGCTGAGGAAAAGAGCGAACAAAAGAGTCAAAAATTGCAACAATAACCGACATGTAATTAGTCCGGGTTAAGTTTGCAGCATGAAACTTACCGTGGGAGGAAGCCGGTCACGACAGAGATGCTCAATCCCCTAAGACCAATCAGTGGAAAAGTCCTTGTGAGTGGTGAAGAGAGCCTTGACCCGGCGATAAATCTCCGAGTTGGTCAGCTCGAAGGATGAGGTCCGGTTAGGATCGTGGCCGTAGCTCATGTGGCACACCTTGTGAGTGCGCTTCTGGAGGGGTGAGATTTGGTTATGCACAAAGGTGATCATGGCATCCTCATTGCATAGCCCGAGCCCCTTCAGTTCTGCGAACCTTTTGCTCACTTGGTTGGCCAAGGCTGTGGGCTTCTTGGGGATCACATCCCACAGGTCCGGGTTAGGTGGACCCGGAGTGTAGGAAAGCAACCGGATCAAGTCTTCGGTGCCCGTATTCCGGACATAGAAGAAGGTTCGGGCCCATCCTTTGCAGGACTCTAGCCCGGTGACCCGGGGAAAAACGGAAAATCGCCGGGGTGAAATGGAGGCCGCTCCAAATTGAGTGAGTCGCTTGTCCTCCGGATCTGCGTGGATGTTGGGAATGACGTTGCGACGAAGGCCGAAGAACCGGATCCATAGCTCTTTCGTGGGCCATAGTCCGGCGTAGCCTTCGATCGTAGAAGCAAAGGCAGAAAGAGAGGTGATGGCGTTGGCTGGAAGGTGGTGTGGTTGGAGTTGGTACGTACCGAGCCAGTCCTGGAAAAAAGCACTCACCGACAAGCCGAAGCCCCATTGGAAATGAGACAGAAACACGACGAACTCGCCCGGATTGGGTGAGGAGGCCAGTTCGTTGGTAGGAAGGCGCGCGGCGACGCCGGCAGGGATGCGCCTGGTCTGGTAGAGCCAGTCCAGGTCATCCTGGCAGACCCAGGAGCCAGCCCATGCGCCGCGGTCGTCCGTCGCGGCGTCCTCTTCCATCTCCTGCTCAGCAACAATGAGCTCCTCTTCAGTCATCTGGTCCTCGAGGCCCTCGCTGGCACTGGAGGCGGCGGGGGACAGTGGCCGGGACTGGTGCGGACCCTGGCGAGAAATTCGCGTTGCGGTGGCGGCGACGCGGAGGTGCGACGAAGAAGCGCGGCGGGACGCTGCTTTTTGGCGATGCTGGCGGCGGCGCGGTCACGAGGAAGAGGAAGAAGAATAGCAGCGGGCAGAGGGGTGCGGAAGGGGAAAAATCCTAAGGGACGCACCCCTCCACTATTTAACCACTCCCGTCAGGCGTGAGTGGGATCGCACCCTGTGGACCGGCCACACGTTGTGGCCGTGTATCACCCGTCCGGACCAATCAGTGAGGAGCCACACGGAAGGCCACAGGGCGGAGAGAGTCCTATGACGTGACGCGCTGATGCGGTAAACGAGGAGGCAGGCGTGACGTGACCCGCGCACAGTGATAACTGACAATTACTGCGGCGGTTACTGTACCGTCCCTTAAAATAAGACGACATAATGATTACCCTTCACATGGGTTAGCGTACAGAGAAGGATGCAAGACCCGGATGGAACTCTGGTAACCCGGCCGGCAAGTGAAAACTTGAAATGTGCGAAGGGAACGTAAATCCAACCAGTCCGAGGTACAGAGGTAACTCGGCAATAACGACCGGAGCACAAGATTGAACCTGGTGTGGCCTTAGCGGCTGAGGTAACTAAGACCGCACCAGCTTCGGGGACTAATGTTGGGGGGATACTCCCGGGTAGGGTCACGCCGGGGTATAAAGGCCGAGTTAGCCGAGGTTCGGCAAGGCCAAAGCAGATGCTGGCCGGGTCACCTCAAGGTAGGCCGAATCACAGGGTAATCCGGACCTGGGGGCGTTCACCTAACTAGGTCTCATCCGACTTAAGGAGTAAGTCGGAAGTGAATGTTTTACCTATATGCAGGAACGGGTGTGGCCGGATGAACCATCATCCGGGTCATAGCAAGCTTCTAGGAGAAGGAAGGAATCTCGCTGGTCAAAAGGAGCCCCGGTACGCACTGCCTGAGCGAAGCGAGCAAGGACAGGACCACCGGGGCGTGGCCGACAAGCGTGATGACGCCCGTGTCGGCTGACGAGGGCGCCGTCAGAGGCTCACGTAGCTAAATCATGTGTGACGCGGGGGAAAAAGCACCCCGGTCGGCTTACCACTTTGGGAGGAGTCATATTCTTAGGAATATGCCTCCACGTATGCCCTAGGCAGAAACCGAGCCTCCCCTATAAAGGGGGGCTAGGGCTTCTGTGGAAGGGTTTGGTCTCTCGAGGATTCTGTTTTGGTCAAGGGTTTCTGGTGAGATTTATGGGTGAGAGTAAGAGAGCTCCTTCTTCCTCCTCTCGCCAATACAGCTCTAGGAGCACTTGTAACCTTAGAAATAAATCAATACAAGCTCTTGTGTGGAGAATCACTTCACTATCCCTCCCTGGATTCCCCTAGCGAGTATTAGTCCCCACCTTTAGCCTATACATGGCATCTGCCGTGACACCACCACGACACGTAGTGCTCTCCATCGGCTTCTGGTCACGGATGTAGAACCACTTCTCCCTCCATCCTTGGACGGATGTAGTGAGATTGATGGAGAAATAGGTAACGTTGGAGTCGACATGAATCCCGCAGCCTCCTATATCATAGACTACTGAACCCGAAGCCGACTGGCGTTTGAGCTTAAAGAGTTTTTCGAAGAGGTTGAAGTGTGGCTCGATTCCGAGCCAGCACTCACAAAGAGTAATGAAGCAGGAGATGTGGAGGATAGAGTTTGGGGTCAGCTGGTGCAGCTGGAGCCCATAGAAACAAAAGTAACCCCCTCACAAAAGGGGGAAGGGGGAGAGAAAGACCGCAAATGATGAAAGCAAGAAACATCACTCAAAACCCCGCAGGAGGATTGGGGATTACCTCATCGCCGGGAACATGGGAGTCATCCTCCGCGATAGAGAGCGCTCCATCCTGGCACTGGGTGAAAAGCTTTGAGGGCTTGATGATGGATGGCCGCCACGACCCATTGGTAACGCGGGTCCCCACGCCCTTCTTCTTCCCAGCCGCGGCGGCAGCACTGGTGCCCGTTGTGGCGGTGCCCTTCTTCTTGGCCGCAGCAGTGGCCGCCGCAGATGCAGCGGCAGAGCTTCCCTTCTTCCTCCCCATCTGGCGCTTGCGATGGGAGCACATGAAGTAGCTCGGGAACGTGTGGAGTTGGTCTAGTGCCGCAAGCAGGACGAGAGCAATGGAACAGCAAGAGCGACAATGGAAGAAGTGCGCAAGCGAGAAGAAGATGTGGAGAAATTACCGCACAGTGAACCTCTACTTAACCTCATAATAGATGTCATCCAACGGCTAGGAGAACACCAACCTGACGCGTGGAACAAATCGATGTCTACGCGTGGCAAGGGTAAACCACGAACCTTCACCCCACTCCCTCCATTACGCACGAGAATCGAGGAGACACACTTAAACCGGAAGATTACGCACGCCTGGTCAAGTCCAAGTCAGAAAATGGGACCCACTACTCGTCACGTCCCATCAAAACAGCTCACATGGGTAACTGAGGTCATCTCATCGTCAGAACTAATGTCATTAACTCCATCAGGAGCACATTTTGACTAGTCTAGTCCTTACTCGAGTCTTCGACTCGATCTAGCACTCGGTGGCTACTCCTAACAGGAGCGCTGGCCGCGCACCCGAGGAACTTTTTACGACATCCAAGCATTATGAGAACATATTTCCTTGCAAGAACCCTTCACTTGAATCAACTATTCGACTGTGAACTCCGGTTACGACCATAGGGAGCGCTGGAAGCACATTCGAATGAAACAATCAAAAGACGACAGCAGTCGCAAAGTTCTTATAGTCCCCACTCGAGTCTACGACTCGAATAGGCACTCGGGGGCTACTCCCATATGGAGCGCTGGCCGTGCACCCTATGCCTTTTTCTTATACATTGCACTGTGTGTTGATTACATCCATACTCGAATACTCTGGCGACTCCGCCTCATACTTTCCCTACAAAGAGACTACGTCTCCTGGGTCACCCAAATCATCTCCATGATGATAAAAATTCGGATGCCATGCTTGCAGCGTGAAGATAAGACATGGATAAGGCCTGGCAACGCACCTGCTGCGCTCTACCAGAAACAATCCATGCCTACAGGTACGATGAATAAGCCTTGACGGACACGTCGAGTGCTCGCATTTATACACTGGGATTCGACTCTATAAGACCTTTGTGGCTTGAGTTGAATTACGCCAGCACTTTTCGAATTCGAGTCCGGGGACTCGAGTTTGAGTAGATTGCGTTGTTTTGTCCTATGGCAGTTAACTGATCCCGATACATCGGATAAATTAGGCATGTATATCAACAATCCCTATGATACAAATCAGAGCACTCGAAAATATGCTCAGCTATGCACTCGAAAGACTTCATAAGTCTCCGCGCGAATCTACGATTCAACCAGACACTCGGGGGCTACTGACGTGGGCATACCTTACAGGTACTCGAGCTTGGTATATACGGTCCAGTCTGGCAGAAGCCCACAACATTACCAGGGCCGAATCAAAGATTCAGGTGATCGAACGAGACTCCGACTGCTTGCAGCACATGGTAAGCTCAAAGATAGAAAGTTTAAAAGGACAAACCCTAACTTGTAACCGACTTGACCTGCTACCTGAGACCTAGCCTATCTATATAAAGGCTAGGAGGGGGCAGCGAGGAAGACGATCACAACCCTAGTTTTCCAGAACCTCGCCAGATTGCATCTGCGCACCCCCTGTAACTTTGGACTCCCTTGATAATTCCAAGAGAAGACAAGAAGGAGTAGGATCCTCTACAAGGCCTGAACCTGGGTAAACCTTGCGTCCCTGTGTGCTTGTTTGCTAGTCGATTGATGCTTGTAGCGCTCCCTCCTTCTCCAAACTCAAGTCCATAACAATGGGCATTGGTGAGTTTAACCCTCATCACAAAGAGTTCAAATGTGTATAATTTTCGTATATGCAAGTTTATGTACTACATTCCACTCTATGAAAATGGGAGATAAAATGATAATCTCTCAAAACTTTGTTAGCACATCATTATCACGTATTAAGTGCGATTTCACTATGTTCAAAGGTTTATAATTTTCGTATACACAAGTTTATGCATTATATTTCACTCCATAGAAATGATAAATGATCAGGATTTTATTAGCACAATATTATCGTGTCCTAAGTGTGATTTCAAAGAGTCTAAAGGTGTATAATTTCCGTATATGCAAGTTTATGCATTACATTTCACTATATGAGAATGATAAGCTCTCAAGATTTTATTAGCACATCATTATCACATATTAAGTGCGATTTCACAGTGATCAAAGGTGTATAATTTTCGTATATCCAAGTTTATGCATAATATTTCACTTCATGAAAATGACAAACTCTCAAGATTTTCTTAGCACACTATTTTCATGTTCTAAGTGCGATTTCGCAGTGTTCGAAGGTGTATAATTTTCGTATATGCACGAGGCATAAAGATTTTAGTTTAGGGATCACTTTTCACGCTCTAAAATGGTAAACTCTCAAGATTTTTCTAGGACAACATTATTATGTCCAAATTGTAATTTGAAGGTGTTCAAGAGTTGTGTCAATTATAAACACTCGTTTACATTAAGAGTTGTATAATTTTTTTTAATTTGAAAGTGTTCAAGAGTTGTGTCATTCTCTTATTTCTTATACATCCATCTCCCTAGATCTCAAAGTTTGACTTTCACCTCATAGATACACTTGATTACAGCCGAGATATTAACTCGATAAACCAATTAAATCATCGTAACGGCTCGCCGCCCGCATTCTCCACAGCTAACGCGCGCCCAATTGAGCTCCCGAGTTGCGCCAATTGATTGTCCACAACAAGCGCACGATTGCCATTGTCATCCTTCATACAGGTCAACGGGGGACGACACCATACTGTGGCCAAGACGAACGGGAGGCCGAAGTGAAGCTAGACAAAGGGCCGCCATCGCCGGAGAAGAAGAAAAAAGGGGAGGCAACGACACGAGCGCGGGCACGGGGCTGGCTCGAGGTCCCATCTTGCAACGACAACCTGGGTAAGCTGTGGGTCCGGCGCTCACGTGGATAAGTTGTGGGTTCCATACTGATCTGAATAAATGGAGAGAGGTGTCCACTACGGAAACCGACTGAACTCGACCCCATTTGTCAGCATGTAACGACAAGGGTCCACTACGGGACCCGACAGAACGCGACCCCACTTGTCAGTACATAACGACGAGGATCCACTACGGGACCCGACTGAACACGGCCCGAATTGTCAGCACGTAACGGCAAGGCTGACGGATGGCGAGTTTTAGACCGTGTGAGAATTTTATATAAGGAGATTGGCAATAGGGAGAAAAAGTTGAACGGTTGAAAAAACTGAGTAGAACTAAGGAACCAAGAGCACTAAAATAGAAATCACTTTATATCTATATCTATGCAGCGTGAATCAAGCGTACAAGTATACCGAGGGATGACGAGTGTATTACCAATTATCCCTGTATGTGCGTGCTGATACCCGATACAGTGATGCTGACAAGGTAATGGCTCGATCGTCCGATGATCGATCACATCTACTGACCGTGCATGCACGTACGCATTGCATGCAGTATGCGCAGCTAGCCAAAGATGAGGCCAGGCGAGACAGTCAACAAGAGCCGTGTAGCTTGCTAACACTTGGATCTAGATGAGGCGAACCACTGTTCAGTGTGCACGGGGTAAAGAGACCGTGCTGAAGTGCGTGCTGATCCCAGGCACATGACCTGGGTCGGCCAGCCTGCAGCCACTATGAACACGGCCTGGTGAGTAGTGACCGAAATATCTTGTGATGCATGCTTTTGTATTCTCTCCGTTCTTAAAAAAAAAAGAATGACACATTTTTTTTGAAATTCGGATCTATATTCCCTCCGTCCCAACCCAAGTGACTTATTTTGGGACAGAGAGAATAGTAGCGAGTGACTAGATACGTTCAGATTTAGACAAATCCATAACAGCTGGTTTGGTTCCATCATTTGTAGCTGGAATCAAGGAATTCATTTGTGATTCTAAGAATTAATCTGTTTAGCTGTCACGGAATTGGTCACGGAAGTTATTTGCAAATTTCATGATTTTCATTTTATGCCTAATCTTAATTTTTTTGGTACCCTGTAATTTCTATAAAATTACCAAATAAAATAGTATCATCAATATCATTTCAGTTCATTTCTACCAAATAAAATGAAATGATGGGAGCCAAGACGAGCTCTAACATATTTTCTGGGACAGAGAGAGTACACGGTGTACAATGCGAAGAAAAATCCGAGTAGCTGGACCCGGCGATGGCAGGGGCAGACCAGGGTGGCCGCGCGGGATAGGACCACATGCACCTCATGGGGCCATGCATGCACCGCGCTCGACCTGGGCAAGCTGGGTCTGACCGATAGATCGCCCAGGCACGACTGCCTGGCCTTGTGCATCGGTGTGCCGCACGTCGTTTTCTCGCTCCGTGCGCATTTCCATGTGCACCAGTGCATGAGCACTCCCCCCTCCACCGCTAGAGCCAAATTGCCAAAGCGATCTTGAGTGGGAAACCTTAGCTTTTGTCACCGCGAACCCAAGAGACAACGACCTTTGTCGAGCCAGCGTCACGGTCGTTGCATATTTGGTGTTTATTTCGGTGAGCATCAGGTGCAGGCAATGGTAGCTTTCGCGATGCTGCAGGGGGCTGAAACGCAGAGATTTTACAATGCGAGAGCGAGATTTATTCCTCTCGAAAGGGCTACATTCAGCTGCCATTAGCTGTGTAAATGAAATGCAGCCTCTATGTCATGCATGGGCGCCCAACAAGCGGTGCTACTTCAGATATGGATACGTTGGTGCCGTCTTTCATGTATGTTACAGTCCTCGTGCCTTAGGGCATCTTCACCGGGTCTACCCAACCCGTCCGAGCACGTCCAAACTCGTCCGTGCGGACACGCGGGACGTGCGCGATGTCCCAGCGGCACGACCCAACTGGACTAACGTGCGCGGACCGACCCATCCGTGCACCAAATGTGGGAAACGGTTGCGTCGGCACGCACGCTGACGGAAGCTAAGTCGTGTCCTGCCCAGCCTCTGGCCCACCCGTCAGCCACCGTGGCATTGATTCAGACGCGCGCAGCGGCACTGGTTCAGACGCGACTGCGGCAGCGATTCAGAGTCGCTGGCAGAAGGCTGATCGGCGGAAGCCTGCGCCATCAATGGCGACGAGACGACACACTGACTGACTAGTTCCACGCTCTCTACTGCCGCTGTAGGCGCCGCCCGACGCCTGGCCTCCTGACTGGACACTTCAATACCGTCTCTTCAACCTCCGCGCCAGCATCCGATGCCGGGCATTTTTAACTGGCCGACTGCGGTCATTTTCTCCCACACCACACCATTCTCTCCTCTTTCTCCTTTCGGTTCTCCAATACCTATAGCTAGCCATGGCCGGCGGCGAAGGATCGAGGGGAGGGCGTGGCGGCCATGGACGTCGAGGGAGGCGCGAAGGACGAGGCCAAATCAATGCGCCACCACGCTCTCCCTCATCGTCGTCGTCGTACGACTAGAGGTCGAACCAGGCATCTAGTTCGCCGTGGTCATCCACATCGGCATGTCGAGTGACAGGCTGCTCCCACCCCGCAGATTCGTGACCCTGGTCGGCGACGCACCGCCCCCGCTTGTCATCCTATGGGTGAACGGTTTTAGGACCACCAGGTACCCGATCGATCTGCAGTTCGACCACCTCGGCCAGTTGTACCTCGGCAACGGCTGGGAGTGCTTCACCCGCGCGCACCAGATCGAAGCGGGCAACATCCTCGTCTTCAAGTATGATGGCGAAGGAAGGCTCGGAGTCAGCATCTTCGACGACAGCATGTGTCGGAGATGCCACCGCTCAACCTCCGACTCCGACTCCGACGAGTAGGCTAGGCATGCGCGCGCCATGTATGTATCAATGTAGGCATTGGCCATTTGCAATGAAAATCTTTATTCAAGCCCTAGAATATTTGTTACAAGCACACCACACACATAAAACTAGGCGCCGACGCCGGCGCTGGGGCCAGGGGCTGCGATGGGTCAGATACAACATTCATCATTGAGAGACAAGATGATCGCCCGATGAGCCTGCACCTCGTCTTCAGCTCGGTCGAGGCGGGCACACATGGAAGCGTCGTCGGGATTGGCCCGCACCGCTTCCCGTATGTCTCCACGCACCAATGTGAGCTGGTCCTATCGCCTGTACTCCGGCAGGAAGACGCGTTCCGCCACCTCCATGTGAAAGGCTCGCCGGTGGTCACGTGACGGTTGTAGAAAGGGCGACGCGACCCGGGGCGCAGCGTGTAAATCTGTGGGCGCCCCGGAATCAGAGACTCTGGCGGGTTCGGCCACCACGAGAGCGGCGGGCGCTCGGGCACCTCTTCTCTGCCGGTGTCGAGGTTGCCACGGAGCTCGTCGGGACGATGGCGGCGGTCAGGCATGGTGTGGTTTTGTGCTTGGCTGGCGCGGGTATGGTCGAAGATATCTCGGCGGCCTCCCCTTTTTATGGCGGCGACTGGACGCGGCGGGAGACGGCATGGTGGCAGGAAGACACTGGAATTTACACGGGCGTTGATGATGGCCAAGCGCGGACAAATGAGTCGCACCGCTGGGCGCGGTCGATCGGACAGGCCGGACCCGACCCAAAAGCCACCACGGACCGACCCAAACGGACAGAAATGGACCATTTTGGTCGACCAGATGGATCGGCCCGGTGGAGATGCCCTTAGAAATGGTAGCTGCATATACCATGCACACACATTCAGGAGTCCTACTTGTTATTCAAGTCTTTTATTTAATGTTTTTTATTTTTTGAAATTTCAGTACTTTATTGATCAACTTGAATCATTACAAAGAGCGCCGCAGATCCATTCCCGAGCGCCATCACCAAAGATCAAAAAGCCATAAAGTTCTACACTACGAGCTAGAGAGCTAGAGTAAGTATTGATTTATTCATAAGCGATTGATATGAAGAAATGTCAAGGACATGAAGTTCTTTGCGATCCTCCTGACATCCTGTATGACAACGCCAACACCGGTGCGATCCATAACCTGGGCCTGAATCCGATGAATCACAGAAAGACAGTCTGAAGCCAAGATGATCTTGGTAAACCCCTCCTTCAGAGCCAGGGACAATGGACGCCGTATAGCAATAGCTTTGACAAGTTCTGGCGATGTGTTGGGGGGATACCCCCGGGTAGGATCACGCCGGGGTATAAAGGCCGAGTTAGCCGAGGTTCGGTAAGGCCAAAGCAGATGCTGGCCGGGTCACCTCAAGGCAGGCCGAATCACGGGGTAATCTGGACCTGGGGGCGTTCGCCTAACTAGGTCTCATCCGACTTAAGCAGTAAGTCGGAAGTGAATGTTTTACCTGTATGCAGGAACGGGTGTGGCCGGATGAACCATCATCCCGGTCACAGCAAGCTTCTAGGAGAAGGAAGGAATCTCGCTGGTCGAAAGGAGCCCTGGTACGCACTGCCTGAGCGAAGCGAGCAAGGACAGGACCACCGGGGCGTGGCCGACAAGCGTGACAACGCCCGTGTCGGCTGACGAGGGCGCCGCAGAGGCTCACGTAGCTAAAACATGTGTGACGCGGGGGAAAAAGCACCCCGGTCGGCTTACCACTTTGGGAGGAGGTATATTCTTAGGAATATGCCTCCACGTATGCCCTAGGCAGAAACCGAGCCTCCCCTATAAAGGGGGGCTAGGGCTTCTGTGGAAGGGGTTGGTCTCTCGAGGATTCTGTTTTGGTCAAGGGTTTCTGGTGAGATTTATGGGTGAGAGTAAGAGAGCTCCTTCTTCCTCCTCTCGCTAATACAGCTCTAGGAGCACTTGTAACCTTGGAAATAAATCAATACAAGCACTTGTGTGGAGAATCACTTCACTATCCCTCCCTAGATTCCCCTAGCGAGCATTAGTCCCCACCTTTAGCCTATACATGGCATCTGCCGTGACACCACCACGACACGATGTAACCGCATCAAGGTCCTGATGCAAGCAATCAAACACATACCGTTGTGGCTCCTGATCACGAGGCATATCCCCATCCTCGAAGTAGCAGCAAATAGGACAGCATCCACTATAATGAACGCAGTACCTTCCGACGGCGGCACCCAGTGGGGACGGGAAACTGAGGGCACGCGCTATGGTTAGTAACCGGTTGAAGCAGGTGCTTAACTCAAAATAAACTCTAATCTTTTCTACCAAGCTGTTCGGGTTCTTCATAGTTTCACCATTGCACGCATCCGACAGATGCCAAACCGTAATAGCTAGCAAACTTCTCTCAACTCCAGAAGAGCGCTCCCGGAATTCAAAACTCCAATCCCTTGCACTAACAAACCCCTTCCGCTTCAGATGAATTGGATAGAACTTTTTCAGCTCCCTCTAGACCTCCCTGGCATATTGGAAAAAAAGGAGTACATGCTCAACTCGCTCCTCCCGCCAGCAGAAAACATAGCCATCCTGGCAGTCAATATGCAACGCACATCATATGGACTTCAACAAATGATCATACATGAAGAGATTAGATCAAGTTACCACCACAAACCCATAGTCCAGGGGATGGACTACTCTACTCTCATCATGGAGAGTGACGAGGAGGCGTTGGTGAAGGAGGAGAGGCGATCGAAGGCAATTCCGGTAGCGGTTCCCCCGCCAATCTTCCTTCGGTGGCGGCCAACAGACTCTCTGCTTCGGTGTTTTGGATTTCCACCTCCGTCTATGTCGAGGACAGCTGCAAAGGGTATATATAGGCATTTTGAGGTCAAAACACGTCGGTGGGCGAAAGAATCAAGCGAACCGGATGACTGAGGCAAAAGATAGCATGGGTGGCGCGCCACCTTGGCTCTTTTGGGCCTCAGGGCCCCCCTCGTGTGTTCCAAGTGCTCCAGGCCTTCTCTTGATGAAATATTGTTGCTCCAGAAATACCAGGTCCATTTAAATTCATTTAGGTCCTTGAAAACTAAAAAATACACAAACAGGGTTTTCCTGTCCTATGGAGTTATAACCAAAATAAAGGGGTCATTGGTAAATCCCCAAAAATCAATGTAAAATATGGATATAACATCATATATGTTGAAAATAATTGGGAATTCATATCAACAAACTACAAATTTCATGCATGCATTTTACATGCATCAACTTAACTGTCTAGCTTGTCCTTGAGAACGATGCATTGTTAAGCGAGCACGAAGACATAGAAATGGGTGGAGAGGGGAAGCTCATGACTATGGTTTCACGGATGATGATGATGATGATGGAAAGGCATATCCATATGTGGCTTCTGATCCTTATAGGATGGGAATTAGGAAATGTTGGTTGATCCAAACTTTGAGCTTGACTATCACTAAAAAAAGTACCCCCATACCCGACACCTTTTTTGTGTGTCATAAGTGAAAAGGTATTAGCAAAAGTTTTTTAGCCAGTGGATGAGCATTTGTGGTGGAAAACGAGGTAGACAAATAGTTTTCACCATGTTAGATCTCATACTGGTAGATAATTACATCATGGTAGGTGGCAAGATGTACCAGAAGATAATTATGACATGGTAGGTGAAGGGGGCATAATTGACCATGTTGTGGATTGGACTTGATGTTTACATTGGGTCCCACAACATAGAATAGTCAAGTGTGTGATGTTGATGGGGAAAGCACATCTCACTGATTTGTGTGGCCCACTACCGCCAAGGGTATCTTTTATATCTTGCCCTCCAAAACTCTTGCAAAGCTCACTCTCTTCTACTCCCATGTAACACCCCAGAATATAGGTAGGGAAAAGGTTGATGTTTGAATTGTGAATTTACATTGCTTGCACCTAAAAATGTGGGGAAATTTAAAAGGTGGGGGAATTTACATTGCTTGTATAAAAAGTGATTAATATTTGACTGTAGTGTTGAGTTTGACTCAAGTGAACACTAGGATTTGAAATTCAAATTTCAGTATGATCGTGAATCTCAAAATTGAGCTATCCAATTCAAGAAACCACAATCATATATATACATGAAAGACAAATGAAAATGACTTAAGCAATTGAATATGAGGATTTGAATTCAAAATTGAGGTTTGAATTAGTCAAACTTGAGTCAAAGATTCAAAAAACACATACCCGTGGTAATAATAAATAAAAGAAACTTGATAATTCACAAAACACTTGAACCTTTATTCGTTTCAATATGAGTGCAAGGTTTATTACAAGACACTAATTATAAAAGAAAGAAGAAAAATCCTAAATACAAACTAAAAAGAAGAAGCAATCTAAACTAAACCTATCTACATTTCTTCTCATATTCTTTCCATCTTCTTCTCATCATCATCTAATCTTCTTATCCTTTCTAGAACTACAAATAAAACAAACAACAAGAAACCAAAATTATTGGTTCAAATGTTGGTTCCACCCTAAGGTGAAGCCATTGGATGTGGAATCCAAATTTAGTGTTCCAGGAACTTGTCATGAAACAATGCCTGGGGAAAATCAAATAGCAATAGCTGAAAGTAGAAACCATAGTGTGTCATGTTCCAATGAAAACCAACAGAACAAACTTAAGCCATTAGATATATAATAAGTATCCAAGAAGAGTGTAGTAACACAAAAGTTAGGAAACTGGTGAATAACTAGCATATAAAGGTATACCAAGTTAAACAGTAGCCAATATGTAAGAACCTCAGCAACAACAGAGTACAAGTCCCAATAGAGGTAGATATACATAGAAGAAGAAGCTATAGTAATCAGGAAGTCCCAGTATGTCGTGGAAATGGCCATGCAGTCGCTGTAGTAGGCAGCGATTGATAATCGGGGGCGAGAGCTGGCGGCCATCTGCGGTGCGAGATGGGGGTGGATGCACATGGGTTTACCCAGGTTCGGCCCCTCGGACGGTAAATACCTACTCCTGCTAGATTAGACTATTGGAGAGCGAGTTACAGGGGTGGCGAGCTCGGCGTCTAAGCAGCGAGTCGCTTGAGGGGGTGTATGATGGAACGTAAGTCCTGAGGATACCCTAGGGAGGTTTATATATGAGTCACCTCGCTAGGGTTTACAAGTTACAACCGATCAAGATATGTATTCAGAGGCTTTGACCTAATCCGACTAGGCTTCTGGTACGCTTCTAGGCTTCCAGTCTCCAGTCGTTGGGCCTTTATCTTAGTCGCATTCTAGTCGCCGTCATGCAGGCCCACTCGTGAGACCTTTTGGCCCAATCGGAACGTCCTGCTGGGCATACCCCATTTGGCATATCCCCATCAGTAGTCCTCGATGCCATCATCAAATCAGACGCAGGCGATCATTTGGTAGTCAGAGTAGTCGGGTCCAATTTGGACGCCCAGTCGAATCGGCGATGGACTCCACTGAAATCAAGGAAATTTTCCCCAGGCTCCCAGTCGCTTCTCCGGCGAATATCGCGGCTGCTAAGTCGCTGCTTCAGCGAGTGAACAGGACTAGTTCCTAGCGAGTGGAGTGGAGGAGTTGGATCGTCAACCTGGTCAAACTATCCGTTGGATATTCCAATGGTAACTTCGGCGTGATTACCGCAGGTAACGGCTACCCCGAATTTGGCGGGTAGCGTTCCTCTATAAGGGTAGTGGCTAATCAGCTTTGCAGATCCTTCCCCGCATTCTTGATTCTCTCACATTCATTCTTTCTGCCTTCCTTCGATTCGATCCTTCCGCGCCGATCGACTCCACATCCTTCCCGATGGCACCTCCCAAAGGCTCATGGGGGAAATCCAAGTGCACCACGGCCCAGCTCAAGTCCTTCGAGGATGCTGGAGTCCTCCGTAAGAGGAACTGGCGGGTTCCCCTCCCTCCGAGACCGAGCCGAAACCGCGAGCCAGTGAATTCATTTGTTTCCCCAGCCATCTAGAGAGAGGTTTGGGGTTTCCCACCTCGCTCTTCTTCCGGCGCTTTTGTGCGTATTACGCAATCAAACCATCAGATCTTGGCCCGCACAGCATCGAGCAGCTGGCAATCTTCGCCACCTTCTGCGAGTGCTACCTCGGCTAGAGGCCGTATTTCCCGCTATGGCTGGAGCTCTTTCATGGTCACATCGGGCATGAGGCGTCTAGCGGCTTGATACTGGCGGCCGGCGGCGTCACGTTTCAATTGAAGCCGAAGGCCAACTTCATCAAGCTCCTTCTACCGAAGAAAGCCGCCAGCGAGTGGAAGAAGAGCTGGTTCTATGTGAAAGAATCCACTCCCTCCGGCGAGGTGGCGCTTCCCGAGTTCTTCGCCGAGAGGAGCGAGCCTCGTCGGCTGGCGCCGAAGAAGCTCCCTGAAGATCAGAAGATGGCCATCGCGGAGATGATGGACCAGATCCAGAGGTGGAAGGACCATGGGTTGACTTCGATCAATCTTTACAACTGCTGGCTTGGGTGGCGTCTGGTTCCGCTAGCGGCTCGGCCGCATTGGATGGACGAGTATAGTGGGAAGCACGACCCCTCCCGAGCCAGCAAAGAGTTGTGGGAGGCTGAGGATTACAAGGCCGCCCTGAAGAAGATAAATGATGCAGATTTCACCACCGTATCGGCCGGGCTCGCCACGTATACTCCCGTGAAGAATGAAGCCCCCACGGTAAGTTTTCCCTCTAGTCGCCATTTCCGCAATGAGATTCGCAGCCGCATTATTTGGTATTACTCGTGGTTGTTCTCAGCTGTTCCAGGTGTTGGAGGGCTGGCTCCCTCCACTCGACGAAGAGGTCCCCCGGGAGCTTGAAGAGGCCTCCGAAGGAAACTCCTCCGAAAGTGACGAGGAAGAGGAGGAGGTTCCTCCCCCAGCCTACGGCTCGCAAGACTCGCATGCAGAAGCAACGGGAGTTCAAAGCAAGCCACAACCTCGACGAACATGAAGGAGGCGATGAGATCGTGCAGGAGCACACATCCCGGCGCACGGCCACGCCGTCGAAGCCCGCACGCAAACCGTAGTCGCCAGCGAAGAAGCCAGCGTTGCCACCCAGGTCGGCGGTGGTGTTTGAGTCAGATGATGATTCTGACGATGAAGACACCCCCGAAACACCGCACATGGTCCCGGAGGATGCGATTCCAATGAAGGGGTTGGAAGGCGAGGACACCGAGGCGGCGGTAGAGGTCCCTCTAGCGGTAATTGCGCAAACTGTTTCGGGGGTACTGAGCCAGGAGACGGCTGAGGCAGCGGCGTCGATGTCACCGTAGCCATCATGAGCGGCCGCGTCTTTGGAGCCGGAAATTCCGGTGACCGCGGCTTCGTCGTCAAGGAAGCCCGCGGTGTCATGGGCTTCAGACGTCTTCGAAAGGGGTCTCACGCGCAAGCTGGGGCCGGAATTGGATAAGCCCACCCACATCAGCACCGGGCTGCGTGTTCTCCCAGTCGCCAAGTAAGCCTCAAATTCTCCATTCCGAGTCGTGTTCCGTTTTTTGTGTTGTCTCTGTGTTGATTTTGGAATTTTGGCAGGTCTGGAGTCAAGAAGATCGGTCGCCCTTCAGTGGCGAAGATTCCGCCGGTCACCACCATAGGAGAGGGCGACCTCCCCAAGAAAAGGAAGTATGCTGACGATGCGGCGACTGTGGAGGGCGCGAAGAGGCAGAAAGGTGGTGCCGACAACTCCGTGGAGATGACTAGCGCCAAGGGGAGCGATCCCGCTGTACTCGTCGAAGAGGTGGCGGTCACACGGTCGGAGCTAGTCACGGTCTCCCCTGCGACGGAAGCGCCGGCTCCGGCGACCAGTGCCCTGGCTAGAGCGTCAGAAACGTTCCCGCGCTTCATGGCGAGGGGGTTCCCAGGCGTGGCGGACAACCAATCTCCACAGAGCCCGGAGATCGTTGATGAAGACGTTGGGTCTCGTCATGGGCACACCTCCTTCACGGTCCTGTCAACTGACGCCGGCGAGCTTCACAAAATGCTTGGCGCCGCCATTCAGGTATGTCCAGTCCCCGAGTGTCTAGCTGCTGAATTTCAGCGGCTAGGCACTGAGTTGCTTCTACTCTCCAGGCCCCGAGTTCCTAGTCTTTGAATTTCGGCGGCTAGGAACTGAATTTCCTTCTACTCTCCAGTCCCTGAGTTTTTAGTCGCTAAATTTCAGCGGCTAGGAACTTGATATTGTTCTTTGTAAGTACTGAACTTTGTTGTTTTTGCAGGGTTTGTAGAGGGAGTCGACCGATCGACCGGCAGCCAGGGAGCATTTGGAGCGGGATCTGCACGTGGCGCAGGAGGCGAACCGGCGACTCCAAGGGACTGTTGGTAATGTTGGGCCACGTAGAGATAAACAAAACTTTTTCCCTACGCGGTGATCCCAAGATCCAACTCAGGTAGAAGGCCACGAGGATTACCACTAACGCGCAGTCGCGGAATTGATGAAGCGCGTCGCTTGATGCAATGTAGTCCTCGCGATCCGTTCTGGTTCCACGATCCACGGTCCGTTCTTTCTTCACGATCGTCGAAGTGCTGAACGTACAGCACCTCCGCCGGTATCCACACGTACAAGGAGGAGCGCCGGCGGTGGACTGCTAGGTCCGGTACGGTGGCGACAGGACGGACCGGGGCTAGGGTTTCCAACACATGGAGTGACCTAACCTTGTGCTCTAAGCACCTGCGCCCCAGCTTATATAGGGAGTGAAAGTGGGCTCCACTCACTTGTGGCCCATTCACTAAAAAAGGCCTATATTAGCCACTACAAGTCTCACTTGCTGACCAAGTCCATGTCTCTATTTGGGTCCAACCCAAATAGGTTTCCTGTTTGGGTCTAACCCAAACTTGCTCCCGCTCTTAAGTGTGTGACCCGACAGGCTCATGGTAACCCGGACACGATTCCGAGTCTCACTCGTGATCGATCAGTTGGTAGCGGCTCCTAGCAGAACGTGCCAACTCCCAAGTACCAATAAGTCATGACGACATACCTACCAATGTGACTTTCGTCTGAGTCCCTTTTGCCTCACGATGGAGGGGGAAAATCCCGTCTTGGTTATTCACATCACGCAGCTTGATTCTCAGTCGACCCGAACTCCGCCTTTATAACTGCCCAGTGACGGAACATCGTTTGACAGAACCTAAGTCGGAGATCCTCAACTCGGATTGTGCAATAACCTCAGGTCTAAGGATTACATTGATTGAGACATGCAAATGACGGCTTGTTCGTTGCATCTCAATATGGGTCAGTCCGACTCGCTAAACTCTTTAGTCGAATCCGTGTAAGTCGGAATAACATCTCCATGGCCATGACAAGTGGAATCTAGTCATCTGCCGACATTCACATTGGTCTAAGTTGTGTGTCCGACACAACCTCAATGACCAAGGACAATTAGTATGAACAACATGAATATGTAGTTCCACAATCAAATCACATATTCAATGATACATATTAGCAGTTCATACATGGACCATAACCTTATGAATACATAGGAATATCATCATACATGATTGCCTCTAGGGCATATTCCCAACAGGTAAGTACTTGCTTCTTTTCCTTTTTCTCTTTCAGCTGTGAACTGTTGGTGTGTGGTGTGTTGATGATTTGTCTCTTTCCTTTTCAGATGGTCTTCCGGCTGCAATTTCCAAGGCCCGTGAAGGGTATGTTCTAGTCGCCGAGCTAGACACGGCGAATGGGCGAATTGCCACGCTGATCCATGACGTGGAGGAGGCGAAAGAGGCCTCAACTTCGTCTGAGGATCGAGCGAAGGCTGCTGTCGCTGCGGCCAAGGAGGAACGCAAGGCCACGGGCTCGATCATCGTGGGGCTGCAGAATGATCATGCCGCCTTGGAGAAATGTCACGGAGAACTGCTGCAAGCTTCTTGGTGAGTCTCCGTCTTTTGCTTAACTTGTTTGGCGAATCCCTGATTGGGGAAGTCCGTAGTTTCACTGACGTCTGATTTTGCAGCTATGACAGAGCAAAGCGACCCGATGGTTCAGACCTTCAACGCCTCGCAGTGCGTGACTACCGTGGTGAACGCGGCCACGGCTTCGGTGGTATGTGTCCAAGCGGTCCTTCAAGGAATGTCCCCCACCAAGGTTATTCCTGGGGGGCTTACGGAAGTGTGGCACTATCTAGAGGAGGCGCCCGTCGTCATGGAGTGGATGGCGCGCTCGGCTTTCAGGCACGAGGCCACCACGGCATTGAGCCTGGTCTCGCCCACTTCCCCGACGATTTCGACCTCGACGACGTCACCAGCGGCTACCCATCGGCGACTGGCACGGTGGAGATGTCAGAGGTGCTGAAGCTGACTACCAAGGCCGCCCCTTTTGCTGATCGGGTGTTGGCGATGGGGGATCTTCTGCCATACCAGGAAACGGTATTGGCGCCTAGCGACCCCGAGCCGGAGCATCGCGACATGAAGTCAAAGCAACCCTTTCGGTCGATGTTGTCGAAGTTGTTGATGACCTACTCGACGAACCCATGGCAGCCTTTCGTTCATGTCAAGGGAGGTGGTGGTGCTTCTTAGTCAGGACCTGCGGAATATATAGTATCGTTGGGCAGTTTGTAATATATGGCAAGTGGTGACTGCTGTAATGTGAACAATATTTTGAGTAAGGGGAGTCAATCGACTCGTATTGCAACCGTAATCGTGTGGTGTGTTTATTTTTGTTTGAGCGAGTCCCCGAGCGCGTCCTCCCTTTAATGGGGTATAACTCGATTGTATACTTACGTGTTTTCTTTTGGTTGTGCATTGTTTTGTCCCTTGCATCTTTTGAGGGGCGAGTCCCCGAGCGCGAGTGGGATTGTTTTACAGGCAAGTCCCCGAGCATAGTGCTTAACCGTATTGGGCGCATTCCTGTTGTAGGTTGTTAATGCGTTGTTTGTAACGCGTCTCGCTGGGTGAGTCCAAGGCAGCTCTCTTACTTGGTGTGTTCCCGAGCCGCATGAGGATTCCATTCGAGTCGCTTTGCGCGAGGATGGGAAGGACAGGTCGCTGTGAGAAGCGTATACTGGTCGTCTTGGCCCGGTGGGACATTCGAGCTGGGCGACTCCGATGGTGGCTTCGGGTTGGCGTTTTCGTGGACGCCCCAAGGCCTGAATATTTTTGGTGCCCTTGGGCCGCACTACTTAGCCGTGCCGGTCGCTCGACCAAGGGTTGACTTCCGTGGGTAGCGTATTGCTGGTTATATGAGTGCGAGTGGCACAAGGATATGGCGAGTAGACACGATTTTGTGAACCGAATGAATTTCATTATATGTGTCAGCTAACTACATGTTTCGGTTCTATGTATAGAACTTCCGGAGGAGGTTTACATTCCATGGCCTCCCAACCACGAGCTGGCCGTCGCCTCGTATGTCAATGAGGTAATAGGCGTCGGTGCCGAGGACTCGTCCTATTGCAAACGGCCCCTCCCATGGGGGAGAGTTTGTGCATGCCCTTCTTGTCTTGAGCTAGTCATAAGACCAGGTCGCCTTCCTGGAAGGTGCGAGTCCTAACTCGGCGGCTATGGTAGCGGCGGAGTCCCTGCTGGTAGATGGTTATACGGGAGCGAGCCAGGTCGCGTGCCTCGTCGATTTGGTCGATGCTGTCTTGGCGGGCGGTCTCGTTTGTCGCCTCGATGTAATTGGCGACTCAAGGTGAGTCGTGCTCCAGGTCTGTTGGCATTACGGCTTCGGCGCCGTACACCATGAAGAAGGGTGTGAACCTGGTGGAGTGATTGACAGACGTGCGGATCCCCATATGACTGAAGGGAGCTCTTCGACCCAGCATCCTGGGGTGCGCTTGAGGGGCACCTAGAGTCGTGGCTTGAGCCCTGGAGGACCCTCTGGTTGGCGCGTTCTGCTTGGCCGTTCGACTCCGGGTGGGCGACTGAGGCGAGGTCGAGTCGTATGCCGTGTTCTTCGCATAATTCCGCCATGGCCCCTTTGGCGAAGTTGGTGTCATTGTCCGTTATTATGCTGTGCGGGTAGCCCTACCGGTAGATGAGCACGCGTAAGAACTTGGTGGCCGTCTTGCCGTCACACTTTTTGATTGGCTTGGCCTCGACCCACTTGGTGAACTTGTCGACCGCGACTAGGAGGTGGGTGAAACCGGATGGGGCCTTATTGAATGGGCCTACCATGTCCATGCCCCATACGGCGAATGGCCATGTGATGGGGATGGTCTTGAGTGCCAAACCAGGGAGGTGCGTCTGGTGGGCGTACTTCTAGCATCCGACGCATCGCTGGACGATGTTGGTGGCGTCGGCGTGCGTGGTGAGCCAATAGAAGCCGTGCCGCATGGCCTTGGCGACCAACGACTTGGCGCTGGCATGATGGCCGCAGTCGCCGATGTGAATGTCCTGGAGGATCTTGCGGCCTTCTTCTAGCTGTACGCAACGCTGGAACACGCCAGTCAAGCTGCGTTTGTGAGGCTTGTCGTTGATGATGACGAAGGATTTGCAGCGGCGCACGATCATTCGCGCCTCCGTCTTATTGCTTGGGAGGATCTTGTGCTCAAGGAAGGCGACGTATTGTGTCGTCCAGTCGCTAGGCTCCACAACCATGCCGACTAAGGACGGCTCTGGTTGTAGTGGTATCCCGACGTCAATCTCCTTCGGTGGGTTGACCGAAGGTTTGTGGATGATGTCGAGGAAGACGCCTGCTGGTGGCGCTTGTCGGGCCGATCCGATGCGGGAAAGGGCGTCTGCCTCCTCGTTCTTGCGTCTGTCGATCCACTCGACGGAATAGCCGTCAAAGTGTCCTCCCAGCTGGTCTACCGCTTTGCGGTACGCCATCATTGTTGGAGAGACGACATCGCATGTTCCGGCGACCTGGCCGGTAACTAGGTCGGAGTCACCGTAGCACCGCAGGCGATTGATGTTCATTTCCTTGGCGGCCCGCATGCCATGGAGGAGGGCCTCGTATTCTGCCATGTTGTTGGTGTGGGGCTTGAAGTTGAGGTGGAGCACATATAGGAGCTTGTCCCCTTTGGGGAAGGTCAGTATAACCCTGTCCCCTGCACCGTCGGTGTTCTTCGAGCCGTCGAAGTGTAGCGACCAGTAGTGGAGATATGGTAGCTTCTCCAGCTACTGCGCTTCTTCCCAATCTGCGAGGAAGTCAGCTAGTGCTTGTGACTTGATTGCTTTGCGGGGCTCGTATTTGATATTGTGGACGCCGATTTCGACGGCCCACTTGGTGACTCGCCCAGTCACCTCGTGATTGCGTATTATGTCCTGCGGTGGTGCGGATGAGACCACCATGATTGGGTGCTCTTGGAAATAGTGGGGGAGTCACCGCTGAGCTCGGAATACCGCGTACACCAGTTTTTGGTACTGCGGGTAGCGCTATCGTGAGTCCGTTAGGACTTCGCTGATGTAGTAGACAGGGCGCTGTATGGGGCGCTCCTTGCCCTCCTCTGGCCATTGAACGACCATCACGGCGCTGACGACTCGGTTGGAGGCTGCCACATAGACGAGCATTGGCTCCTTGTCGACTGGTGTGGTGAGTAGTGGAGCCGCGAGTAGCACTTCTTTGAGTGCTTTGAGTGCATCGTCCGCCTCCGCGTCCCATTGGAACGTGGGGTTCTTGCGCATCAGGCGATAGAGGGGCATGGACTTCTCGCCTAGTCGGGGGATGAAGCGACTGAGAGCCGCAACTCCCTTGGCCAACTTCTGGACGTCGCGCAGGCACTCGGGTTTTCTGTGTCGCGCGATGGTGTCGATCTTGGTGGGGTTGGCTTCGATGCCCTTCTTGGAGACTACATATCCTAGTAATTGTCTGGTGGGGACGCCGAAGGTGCACTTCCCTGGGTTCAGCTTGATGTTGTACCTCCACAGATTTGCGAAGGTTTCGGCCAGGTCGGCGAGCAGGTCATCCTGGTGGGTGGATTTTACCACCACGTCGTCGATGTAGACGTGAATGTTGCGGCCAATTTGGCTCGCGAGGCACTCCTGCATGCATCTTTGGTATGTGGCGCCGGTGTTCTTGAGGACGAACGTCATGGCCGTGTAGCAGAAGGCGCCAAATGGCGTGATGAACGCCGTCTTCTCCTCATCCTCGACCGCCATCTTGATCTAGTTGTAACCAGAGTAAGCATCGAGGAAGCATAGCAACTCCGATCCTGCGGTCGAGTCGATGATCTGATCGATGCGCGGTAGGACGAACTCCTTCTTCGGGCAGGCGCTGTTGAGGTTGGTATAGTCGATGCACATTCTCCAAGTGTTGTTCTTTTTCAGGACCAGGACTGGGTTCGCTAGCCACTTGGAGTGTTTTATTGGCCGAATGAATCCTGCGGCCAACAAGCATTGCACTTCTTCGGCGATTGCTCGGCGGCGCTCTTCATTGAAGGGTCACAACGACTGCTTTACCGGTCGCGCTTTGGGGTCGGCGTGTAGTTTGTGCTCAGCGAGTTCCCTCGGGAGACCTGGCATGTCAGAAGGTTTCCATGCAAAGATGTCGCGGTTCTCATGGAGGAACTCGATGAGCGCGCTTTCCTATGCGGTGCTCATATGCGCCCCAATGGTGACCGTCTGGCTGGAGTCGCCCAGGACGAGCTCGACGGTGCGGGTATGCGTTGTTGCCTCGAACGTGGAGTTCGCGGCGGTCGGCTTCTTCAGTATGGTGGGGTCGTCCTTGTTGATGTTGCCCGCGTATTTCGCGAGCTCCTCCACGTGGTCAGACTCCGCAGCGATGACGGCGTCGGCGAGCTCAGCGCCTTTGTCCTCGCATTCCACGGCCATATCGGAGTCGCCATAGACGGTGATGATGCCGCTCGGCCCTGGGAGCTTCATCATGTTGTACGCGTAGTGGGGGGTCGCCATGAATTTGGCAAACGTTTGGCGTCCCAGGACGTAGTGGTAGGGGCTGCGGAAGTTCACCAGCTCGAACTCGATTTGTTCGGTGCGGTAGTTCGCCGGTGTGCCGAAGGTGACGGGTAGCGTCACTTTTCCGATCGGCTATGCCTTCCGACCGGGGACGATACCATGGAAGGTTGTCAGGTTCGGCTGGATTGTCGACTCCGGGAGCTGTAGCCTCTTGAACGTGTCTAGATACATGATGTTGATGGAGCTCTCGCTGTCCATCAATGTCTTGGGTAGCCAGTAATCGACCACTTTGGGCCTGACTACTAGGGAGACTCGCCTTGGATACTCGATTCTGGGGGCATGGTCCTGGCGACTCCAAGTGATGCTCTGCTCGGACCAGTTGAGGAAGCGTGGGATGTCGACCTGTGTCACCTTATTGACGGCGACCGCACGGGTGAGCACCTTCCTCTCGCGCTTGGTGCCAAGTCCGGTGAAGGTGTGTAGCGAGCCGATGGCGTTGCCGAAGCCGTCAGCGTTTCCGTTGTCCCGAGGTGGGTTGTTATTTTGGGGTCTTCCCTTGCTCGCCTTGCCTTTTCGATCTCTTTGAGAGAGTGGCAGTCCGCGGTGGTGTGGGTGGCGGGTTTCCCCTCCCTGCTGTGGTAGACGCAGGGCTGGTTGAGCAGGACGGCGGGGTCGAATTTCGGCCTCGCCGCGTTGTTGGCGTGGTAGTTTCGGCTATCGCGGTAATTCCCTCCTTCGCGGCGGTAGTTCTTTGGGTCGCGTTGGCCATAGCCCGTGTTGGTGACGAAGTCGAGTCGCCCATCCGTGCAGCGCTTGCCGGTGATGCAGGTGTTGTTGTAGCGCATGTCGCACTGTCGCCCGCTGTCATGGCCGCCGGTGTGGCGTCTCCCCCCCCCCCCCCGACTCATCGTCGGGGTCTTGGTTGGGGTCCTCCTCCACGTAGCGCTTGGCGATCTCGAGGGGGTCGGGGATGTTGTCGAGCGTCCGATAGACCCGCTTGATATTAGCGACCAGGGGTTCGTACCGGCACGCGTTCTTGAAATAGTGTATCGCCGTGTCTTGGTGGATGCCGGAGGCGTTGATCCACAGTTCTTGCCACCTTTGAATCCAGTGGCGGGTCGACTCACGTTTTCCCTAGATGCACCGCTCCAGGTCTTCAGTAGTGGTGGCGCAGGTGTAGGAGCCCTCGAAGTGCCTGACAAAGGCATCCCACATTTCCTCCCAGGAGTCGATGCTATCGGCAGGGAGGGTGTTGATCCATTGCCTGGTCGCACCCTCCATCATCAGGGGGAGGAAGCGAGCGGCAAGCAGGTCGGTGTGGCCGGCGATTCCCATCGCCATGAGGTATGTGTCCAGCCATACTGCTGGGTCGTACGTTGGATTGCACTTTTCAATCTCTTTGGGGGCCTTGAAGTTGGCGGGGTACTTTTCCCCTCTGATCATAGGCCCAAAGCATTGGGGGCCGACTCGGCTGAGCGAGCCCCTTGGTTCGGGGTTGCCGCGATTACTGAGGGTGTGCCTCAAGTCATTGGGCTGGCGCGCCCGCCAGGCCTGGTTGTTGACGATGTGTGTTCGGGCGTCGATTGGCTGCCCGTTGGTGGCGACCGTGTTGTTCATCGGTCGCGGTTCATTGGTGGAGAGTGCTGGGTTGGCGGCCGGCGGCTGGTTCGCCAGTGGCTGCGGTGGTGGGTAGGTCACGGCATTGGCGATAGTGGGGTGGCCACTTGAGGCCTCCCTGCTAGCTGAGGAGCGGGAATACATCCGCCCCCGCGGGTCGACTACCGCAGCTTGTTGTTCGAAGGCCCTGGCGAGTAGGGCCTTGGCGTACTGGATCTGCAGCGCGTCGTCGCCTTGGACGTCGAGGTTGGCGACCGCCGCGTCGGCTACCACGACGTTGTCCATCAGGGTGGAGTAGAGTGGGAGTCTGTTGGCGTCGCGGGCTTGTGGCAAGATGATGATCCGCGGCTGGTCCGGTGGGGGCGCGCGACCAATGGGTGGTGGAGGGGCTCTGGTCGCCGGTGCGCCGGGTGGTGGTCTCGCAGGGTTGCTTCCGCCTGACGACGCGTTCTTGCAGTATTCATGCTCGGCCGCGCATGCGGGGTCGCTTTTGTCGTTGAAGTTCAGAACGCGGCCCTGGACGTTGGAGTTTAGGCGGGTCCGCATGCGGCGCTGGTGATAGAGCGATAGCTCCCGCACTGTTTCCCACTTGAGGCGGTATTTCTCGCGCTCGGTGAGCTTGTTGCGTTGCGCCTCCGTGAGTCGCAGGCGGGCTTCCTCCACCTCTATGGCCGTGGCAGTCGGCGGGATCGGCGTGGAGAACGGATCTGGCAGGGCGACCGTGTTGCCTGCCATATAGATTGTGTTAACGTGATTGGATCTGGCGCGGAAGTCTTCAGGCGACTCCGAGCCGGAATCGGAGTCGAAGATCCCGAGCATGGAGGATTCCTCGAAATCCTCTGGGTTAGAGACTCGCGTGATGGAGTCCTCTCGTGATGCTGCGGTGATAGATCCGTCGACCGAGGCAGGGTCGCAGAATCGGTGTCGTCGTTTAGGGCCTCATCATTTGTGGCGGCGTTGGTCTCGACCACGTTGCTGGAAGCCAAGTCATACTCGGTGACGCGGCTCCTGATGGAGCGAACCTGCTCCTCTGAGAGCAGATCGCGGTGCAGCGGTGATCCACCAACGATCACCGTCGCAGCTGGGTCGATCGCACCAGTGAAGCCAACAAAGAGGTTGATGGATCCGACCGGCATCACCACGCCGTGAGTGACTGGGCGCGACGCCGGGACGTAGCTGCTGGGCAGGATCTATAAGATCCCGCCGATGGCGATCATGCGACCGGTGGAGAGCGGCCGATCAATCGGCGAATAGGGTCTCGCCGCAAAACTCAGGCCAGTCCTGCTAGGCCCCATGGTGGGCGCCACTGTCATGGAAATGGCCACGGCAATCGTTGTAGTAGGCAGCGATTGATTGAATCGGGGGCAAGAGCTGGCGGCCATCTGCGGTGCGAGATGGGGGCAGATGCACATGGGTTTATGCAGGTTCGACCCCCCGGAGGGTAAAGACCTACTCCTGCTAGATTAGATTATTGGAGAGTGAGTTACAGAGGTGGCGAGCTCGGCGTCTAAGCAGCGAGTCGCTTGAGGGGGTGTATCATGGAACGTAAGTCCTGAGGATACCCTAGGGAGGTTTATATATGAGTCACCTCGCTGGGGTTTACAAGTTACAACCGAACAAGATATGGATTCAGAGGCTTTGACCTAATCCAACTAGGCTTCTAGTACGCTTCTGGGCTTCTAGTCTCCAGTCGCTAGGCCTTCATCTTAGTCGCATTCCAATCGCCGTCACGCAGGCCCACTCGTGAGACCTTTTGGCCCAATCGGAACGTCTTGCTGGGCATACCCCATTTGGCATATCCCCATCATAGTATGAACAAACACTGATAGTAAAAAGGAATTAAGGTAACTGGGAAATGTGTTAGACAAGACACTAGTAAAGTAGTAACATATTAGTAGATAAAAGGTACCCAAATCCTTGGATTCCTTGGAAAATCAAATCACCTGAAGAATGAACATTAACAGTTCATCACTAAAATTCAACTCAATCAGTAAGTAGAAGGATCAAATAATAAACATCAGAAAAAATCATAATTCAATTTCCACTTTTTAGTGTCTAAGACCAGGATAGGGCAAACTCACTAACCAACCTGCCATATTTGGCATATGTTGATGCTTTGCATCTGGATATGAGACAAAACCCAATCTAACCGACATGCCTAGTTAGGTGCATGCACATGAACTGTATCCGCACTTAAAACCAAACTACAGAGTTGGTTCAAAGCTCTATAAATAGTTGAGCACCTGAGACCCCAAGCCTCACAACTCACTATCCTAGTTTATACCAAAAACACATACACTCGTTTTAGAGAGAGATCTAGAGGTACAAAGCTAGCAAGAACTTGAAGAACAACTCAAGAACAAGGAAGGACACGAGGATAAGGATAACAGTAGCAGCTACAGATCTTCAACAAGTATACCTAGGAATCTACAAAGGTTTAGATCCCAAAAACCCTAGAATAGGATGGCAATGGTAGTAGTAAGAATAGTAGGAATTTTGTAGCTTGGATCATTGCTGACTCGTGTATTAACGAGCTCGTTGGGGAACCCCAAGAGGAAGGTATGATGAGCACAGCAGTAAGTTTTCCCTCAATTATGAAACCAAGGTTATCAATCCAGTAGGAGCAAGGAAACACCCCAAAGGTGTAGCTAGCTGAACGTTGCCAGGGCGCACTACCGGTGCCAGCAGCAACGTGGAGACCTGCACAACACAACCACAGAACTCTGTCCCCACTTGCGAGGACGTTGTCAATCTCACCGGTTTTGCTGAAAACAGAGGATTAAATGTATCAAATGGAAGAAAGTAATAGTTTGCAGAAAGTAAACACAAAGCAGTAAACAATTGATTGTGGATTGAAAGTAAAAGAAAGGACCGGGGTCCATAGTTCACTAGGGGTGGCTCTCCTTAAGATAGATGACATGTTGGGTGAACAAATTACAGCGGGGCAATTGACAAACATCGAGAAAGCATACAAGCAAATACTAATCATCTTGACTCCTTTGAGATTCGATTGGGCATTACAGCATGATACATAGACCGCCATCCAACTACATCTATGACTAATAATCCACCTTCAGGTTATCATCCGAACCCCCTCCAGTATTAAGTTGCAAGCAACGGATAATTGCATTATGAATTGCGTGTAATGTAAACAATACAATTGTTCTATGAACAAAGGATTGTTGTTTTCTCCCTAGTAGCAACATCACATCTAGTACCTTAGAGATTTCTGTCACTTTCCCAGATTACCAGAGGCATGAACCCACTATCGAGCATAAATACTAACTCTTGGAGTTGCTAGCATCTACTTGGCCAACATAGCTACTAACAACGGAAAGCATGCAAGATCACAAATAAAAAAGACATGATAGAATCAATAATGAATCTGAAATAGCATCTCAATATCCATTGGATCCCCGCAAACACAACATGCAGAATTACAAATAGATGATCTTGATCATGAACGGAGCTCACAAGATCTAGACATGATAGCAAAAAGGAGGAGAACCATCCATCTTGCTACTACATGGACCCGTAGTCCAGAGATGAACTACTCACGCATCACACCGGAGGCTTGCATGATGATGAAGAAGGCCTCCAGGGTGAATTCCCCTCTCCGGCTAGGTGCCAGGAAAAGCTTTAGATCCCTCCCGATCTAGGGATGGAGATGATGGCAGCTACAGACTCTTTCATGGATTTTTGATCGGGTCCTTAGGGTTTCCGTATCAGAGGAAATATATAGGCGGAAGGAGAGGCCGAGGGGGTGCCTGGGGCGGCCAAACCACACCCTGGCACGGGCCAGGCATGGCCGCATGGCCAGGTGGTGTGGCCGGGCCCCATCCCCTCTCTGTCTCGTATTCGGGCTCCAGGTGTCCCTCGGTGAAAAACTGACTTTGGCTTTTGTCCCGTCCAATTCCGAGAATATTCATTTTCTGACTTTCCTGGAACCAAAAACAACAGAAAAAAGCAGCTAACACTTTCGCTCTTGTTAATAGGTTAGTCCAAGAAATCATATGAAAAGTACTCCAAAGTGTGGACAAAACATAAGAAAGTAGATAAAACCAAGCATGTAACATCAAAAATTATAGATACATTTGCAATGTATCAACATCCCCAAGCTTAACTCCTGCTCGTCCTCGAGTAGGTAAGTGATAAAAAGAAAGAATAATTTTTGAGGTGACATGCACCATCATAAACTTGATCAAAGTATTTGTAAAACATTCGAAGTTGGGATCATAACACTTCAACCATAACATGAAATACAAAGTTCTAGCAATAAGACAAACAAACTATGTTCCAACATGAAAAGGCACAAACAAAAGATTCATGAATAACAATGCTTTGCAAGACGTTTGTTTGTTTCACATAAAGAAAATATAGCATAGTGGCATTCAGCTCGTCCCTCATAGAGTAGCAAACATAAATGCATAGGACACCTTCAAAGTTTATAAGAGTGACTAGATACAAATAGTTTAAAACAAGCAATATCAAGGTATGCATCAATCAGCAAGTTTTGGGACAATGCACATAGAACTAAGAATGGCCACTTTGCTCTCAAAGTAGGTGCATAAAGATAGAAGGTGGAGACTCAACATAAAAGTAAAAGAAAGGGCCATCATAGAAGGAAGTAGGGATTCAAGTCTCATAAAGAGCTTCCAAAAATTATGGTACTTAATAGCTTTCAGCTCTCATTGCCCCTATCATAAGCATCTTGAAGGTGATTAAGGCTAAAGTGACACAACTAAGAGGATATGCTTCACAAGTTATAACCCGAAATCTCATGCCCCTTACTTACAAAGACCGAACCTCATGCTACTCAACCTTAGTCACAAGTAAGCTCGTATCATTGTAAGTACATATGTCTCATAGAGAACCGCCAACGGGGTACCCCTTGCACATGATACAGGAGCTATCCCATAATCAAAATGACAAGGCAAGCAGACAATGAGCATCTCAGCAATCTTTTTATTTGCTATTTGCATAGGTTTTTATTGAGGATGCTTCATAGAGTGCTCATTATGGTGATGCTTCAAGTTTCCACCATGATTAGGCATGGCTTAGGCTAGCGGCCCAAGCGTTTCTCTAACACACATACAAACTCCATGATCTTGCAAGTTCCACTTTTATTTCACACCGCCGGGATCCATAAGCAAAAGAACATGATATCAACGGGGTACAAAGTACACGTGCAATGTTGAAAGCGTTCCCGATGATACATGGTTCTGCTAACTTCAACTTATAAAGCGCAAGCATATACGCAACAAAGATGGACGCAATGGTTCAAGCTTATTAAATGCAAAAAAGTAAAGTGTGCCATCAAGTTCGTGAGAGCTTTAATCACTAGTTTTCTCATAACAAGTTTAATTTGGAAGGTAGAAAAAACATGAATATACTTGGAATAGCATAAGCTAGTAGGTAGGTATGGTGGACTCTTTGGAATAACTTGGTTTAAGGAGTTGGATGTATGTGTGGAACTCATACTTGGTTGTGGAGGCTAGCAAAAGACCGGGAGCAACAAACTAAGAGAGCAATAATGGCCATAATCATGCAGAGCGACAAAACATCATTAATCAAAGCATAAAGTGATACTACAAGTTGAAAACTAAAGGATCATAAAGGCTATGGTGACTTGGGATAGTCATAACATGGTGTGAGCATGCGCCAAGTCAACCCAAATAAAGCATCAAAGGAGAATACCACAATATTATGCTTTAATATGCTAAAACAACGCATGATTCCTCCAAGGCACATTAAGAAATCTCAATTGTTTATAACAATTCATGCTACAGCAAAGAATACTAAGCATAAAGCCAAAACAATATCAAGCATGGCATGCCAAAGCATAGGCCACAGTCAAAAACAAACTCTCTTTACCACTTAAGCATGAACTTTTCCTACTCTTTTCCAATCCAAACCAAACTATTTGAAAACCAATGTATGAAAGAGGGGGTCCAAACGATTTATTCAGAAAACTAAGCAAAGAAAACAAACGAAAAACCAAAACAAAAACGAAAAAGAAGACACTCCAAGAACAACACAACTGTGCATGAAATAATAGAATGAAGCGTTTGGAACAAACCTGGGATTTTTATTGATGAAGAGGGGGATGCCTTAGGCATCCCCAAGCTTTGACGCTTGTACTTTTTGGATATTTCTTAGGGTGACACGCGTGGCATCCCCAAGCTTGAGATTTAGTCCATTCTTCATCTCATTACTCATTCCTTCCGTACACCTGAAATTTTTCTTTCATACAAAACTTCAAACAATCTTTATTAGCAACATTAGTGCACTCAAAATAATAGGTCTTTAGGTTCAGTTCTAACAACAATAAACTTCTATTAAAACACTAACTACTGTAGTACTTCCCTCAAAAAGCTCAATTCCCCAAAAGAACTCAAAAAGGAACCAACAAGAAGCAAATGCAAAAAAAGGTAGAAATCTGTCAAAACATATCAGCGGGTAAAGACGAATTTTTTTGAAGACCTTCGGTTGGTCAACTCAAAGAGTGTTGAACTAAATAAAGTTAGATAACAACCTGGGGCAGAAGCACAAAAATTCACGCCTCAAAAGGACGTACAAAGATTTTACACAAATTTTTATGGTGAAGCACAGAAATCTGTTTCGGGGCAGCAACTTTCCCAATCATTACTTCTCTCTCATTAAGGTTACTCTTGGAACGAAAAGCAAATAAAAAGGATAAGGAGCTGTTCCAAGACTCATCTAAAACTTTTGGGTTATCTCCTAATAAGTACTTTTCTTTAACGCCTTTAAGTTAGGCATAAGAAGCAAGAAAGAATCAAGTGTTCTCAAATGAAGAAGCATTAAGAGCAATACCATAAATATCTTCAACAAGGCAAGGTATCTCATCCAAATATGTTCTATAGGATCCTCTCTCAACGCTCTTGGGTTCACTATTTTCATCAAACGGGTTTTCGGGAACAATCCAATCAAGATTCTTTTCTATGGCTTCATGCATTGCTACTAGTTTAAAGGGTATTGGTATCTTAATTTCCTCCCCATTAGGTTCAGTTTTATTCATGTTTTCTCGTGTACCAACAACATCTACACATGAGCCTAACATATTGAAACGTTCAAAGACTTTTCTAGCTTCCTTGGCACCATCATAGAATTCCTTAAGCAAAGTTTTTAGAATAAAATCCCTCTTTTCAGGGTCCTCAATTTCTTTAAGTTTAAGAAACATTACTTGCATTAAGGGTTTAAGGTTAACAAACCTAGCTTCCAACATGTGAACTAAAGAAGCTGCATCAATTTCATAGTTTGGAGCAAGTTCTGTAAGGGATCTATCCTCAATATCCTCATGTTTGCTAACATGATTAAAGAATTTTTCAATATTATCTTTTCCAATTAGAGAACCACTACCTATTGAAAGGTCTTTCAGGGTGAATTTAGGGATCAACATGGTGAGCTAAGGAAGAGGTAACAACTATAGAAAGCAGAAGTAAACTAAGCAAAACAAAAACAACAATGTAAAGAGATTGGTTATGAGGGACACCCCTTGTGAAGATGTCCTTGACTCCCCGGCAACGGCGCCAGAAAAAGTACTTGCTGACTCGTGTATTAACGGGCTCGTTGGGGAATCCCAAGAGGAAGTATGATGAGCACAATAGTAAGTTTTCCCTCAGTTGTGAAACCAAGGTTATCAATCCAGTAGGAGCAAGGAAACACCCCAAAGGTGTAGCTAGCTGAACGTTGCCAGGGCGCACTACTGGTGCCAACAGCAACGTGGAGACCTGCACAACACAACCACGGAACTCTGTCCCCAACTTGCGATGAGGTTGTCAATCTCACCGGTTTTGCTGACAACAACGGATTAAATATATCGAATGGAAGAAAGTAATAGTTTGTAGAAAGTAAACACAAAGCAATAAACAGTTGATTGTAGATTGAAAGTAAAAGAAAGGACCAGGGTCCATAGTTCACTAGAGGTGGCTCTCCTTAAGATAGATGACATGTTGGGTGAACAAATTACAGCGAGGCAATTGACAAACATCGAGAAAGCATACAAGCAAATACTAATCATCTTGACTCCATTGAGATTTGATTGGGCATTACAACATTATACATAGACCGTAATCCAACTGCATCTATGACTAATAATCCACCTTCAGGTTATCATCCGAACCCCCTCCAGTATTAAGTTGCAAGCAACAGATAATTGCATTACGCATTGCGTGTAAAGTAAACAATACGATTGTTCTATGAACAAAGGATTGTTGTTTTCTCCCTAGTAGCAACAACACATCTAGTACCTTAGAGATTTCTGTCACCTCCCCATAATACTAGAGGCATGAACCCACTATCGAGCATAAATACTAACTCTTGGAGTTGCTAGCATCTACTTGGCCAAGATAGCTACTAACAACGGAAATCATGCAAGATCACAAATAACAAAGACATGATAGAATCAATAATTAATCTGAAATAGCATCTCAATATCCATCGGATCCCCGGAAACACAACATGTAGGATTACAAATAGATGATCTTGATCATGAGCGGAGCTCACAAGATCTAAACATGATAGCACAAATGAGAAGAACTAGCCATCTAGCTACTACATGGACCCATAGTCCAGGGATGAACTACTCACGCATCACACCGGAGGCTTGCATGGTGATGAAGAAGGCCTCCAGGGTGAATTCTCCCCTCCGGCAGGGTGCCGGGAAGAGCTTCAAATCCCTCCTGATCTAGGGATGGAGATGACGGTGGATACATACTCTTTTGTGAAATTTTGATCGGGTACTTAGGGTTTCTGTATCAGAGGCATCTTATAGGCGAAAGGGGAGGCCGAGGGGTGCCCTAGGCGGCTAGACCACCCCCTCGTGCGGGCCAGGCCTGGCCGCGTGGCTAGGTGGTGTGGCCGGCCCCTGGCCCCTCTCCGTCTTGTATTCTGGCTCCGTGTCCCCCTCGGTGAAAAACTGACTTTGGTTTTGTCCCATCCAATTCCGAGAATATTCATTTTCTGACTTTCTTGGAACCAAAAACAATAGAAAGTAAGCAGCTGGCACTGTGGCATCTTGTTAATAGGTTAGTCCAAGAAAGTGTATAAAAAGTACTCCAAATTGTGGACAAAACATAAGAAATTAGATAAGACCAAGCACGGAACATCAAAAATTATAGATACATTTGCAACGTATCAACATCCCCAAGCTTAACTCCTGCTCGTCCTCGAGTAGGTAAGTGATAAAAAGAAAGAATAATTTTTTCGGTGACATGCACCATCATAAACTTGATCAAAGTATCTGTAAAACATTGATAGCTGGGATCATAGTACTTCAACATAACATGAAAGATAAAGTTCTAACAATAAGACATAGCAACTATGTTGCAACATGAAAAGGCACAAACAAAAGATTCATGAATAATAATGCTTTGCAAGACATTTGTTTGTTTCACATAAAGAAAACATAGCATAGTGGCATTCATCTTGTCCCTCATAGAGTAGCAAACATAAATGCATAGGACACCTTCAAAGTTCATAACAGTGACTAGATACAAACAGTTTAAGAACAAGCAATATCAAAATTATGCATTAATCAACAAGTCTTGGGACAATGCACATACAACTAAGAATGGCCACTATGCTCTCTCAATAGGTGCATAAAGATAGAAGATGGAGACTCAACATAAAAGTAAAAGAAAGGCATTCATAGAAGGAAGCAGGGATTCAAGTCTCATAAAGAGGTTCCAAAAATTATGGTACTTATTAGCTTTCAGCTCTAATTGCCCCTATCATAAGCATCTTGAAGTGATTAAGGTTAAAGTGAACAAACTATGGAGTAAATGCTTGACAAAGTATAAGTTGGAAATCTCATGTCCCTTGAACACGAGGGCTGCTCCTCATGCTACTCAAGTTTAGTTACCAGCAAGTTCTTGTCATAGTAAGTACATGTGTATCATAGAGAACCGTCAACGGGGTACCCCTTGCCCGATGATATGGAAGAATCCCCATATCAAAATGACAAGGCAAGCAGACAACGAGCATCTCAGCAATCTTCTTATTTACCATGGGAAAATGGTGCCTTTTCCTCTCTTTCCTCTTTTCTCATATCCCTTTTTTTCTTTTCTCTTTTTCAATATCTGACTCTTTTTTTATAAGAAGAATGCTTCATAGATAGCTCATTATGGTTACGCTGCAGGTTTCCACCATGACGGCATGGATTAGACCGGTGGCCCAGGCGTTTCTCTAACACACATACATAACTCCATGGACTTACAAGCTCCCCTTTCATTTCACACCGACGACATCCATAGACAAAAGAGCATGATATCAACTAGGTACAAAGTACAAGTGCAATGTTGAAAGCGTTCCCCGTGATAGCATGGTTCTGCTAATCCCCAACATATAAGTGCAAGCATATACAACATAGACGACATAATGGTTCAAGTTTATTAAGGGCAAGAAAAGTAAAGTGTGCCATCAAGTTCGTGAGAGCTTTAATCACTAGTTTTGTCATAATAAGTTTAATTCGGAAGGTAGATAAAAACATGAATATACTTGGAATAGCAAATGCTAATAGGTAGGTATGGTGGACTCTTTGGAATAACTTGGTTTTAGGAGTTGGATGCATGAGTGGAACTCATACTTGGTTATGGAGGCTAGCAAAAGACTGGGAGCGAGCAACTAAGAGAGCAATAATGGCCATAATCATGCAGAGCGACAAAACATCATTAATCAAAGCATAAAGTGATACTACAAGTCAAAAACTAAAGGATCATAAAGGCTATGGTGACTTGGGATAGTTATAACATGGTGTGAGCATGCGCCAAGTCAACCCAAATAAAGCATCAAAGGAGAATACCACAATACTATGCTTTAATATGCTAAAACAACGCATGATTCTTCCAAGGCACATTAAGCAATCTCAATTGTTTATAATATGTCATGCTACAGCAAAGATCACTAAGAATAAATCCAAAACAATATCAAGCATGGCATGACAAAGCATAGGCCACAGTCAAAAACAAGCTATCTTTACCACTTAAGCATGAACTAATCTACTCTTTTTCCAATCCAAACCAAACTATTTGAAAACCAATGCATGAAAGAGGGGGTCCAACCAATTTATTCAAGCAAACTAAGAAAACCAAGAAAACGAAAACCAAAAACAAAAAACAAATACGCTCCAAGAACAACACAACTGTGCATGAAACAATAAAAATGAAGTGTTTGGAAAAAACCTAGGATTTTTATTGATGAAGAAGGGGATGCCTTGGGCATCCCCAAGTTTTGACGCTTGTACTTCTTAGATAATTCTTGGGGTGACACGGGGTGGCATCCCCAAGCTTTAGCTTTAGTCCATTCTTCATCTCATTACATCATTCTCTCCATACACCTAAAATTTTTCCTTTATACAAAACTTCACACAATCGTTATTAGCAGCATTAGTGCACTCAAGATAATAAGTCTTTAGTTTCAGTTTCAACACCAATAAAACTTCCATTAAAACACAAGCTACTAAAGAACTTCCCTCAAAAATCTCAATTCCCCAAAAGAACTCAAAAGGAACCAACAAGAAGCAAATGGAAATAATCGCAGAAATCTGTCAAAACAGACTAGCAGGTAAAAATAAATTTTTTCGAAGACCTTATGTTGCTCAAATCAAAAAGTGTTGAACTAACGAAAGTTAGATAACAACCTGGGGTAGAAGCACAAAAATTCACGCCTCAAAACAACGTACAGAGATTTTACACGAATTTTACGGTGAAGCACAGAAATCTGTTCGGGACAGCAACTTTCCCAATCATTACTTCTCTCTCATTAGAGGTTACTCTTGGCACAAAAAGCAAATAAAAAGGATAAGGAGCGGTTATTACTGAGGTAATAACTTCTAAGACTCATCTAAAACTTTTGGGTTATCTCCCAATAAGTAGTTTTGTTTAACGCATTGAAGTTAGGCATAAGAAGCAAGAAAAAGAATCAAGTGTTCTCAAATGAAGAAGCATTAAGAGCAAATTTTGTTTTCATAGGAGAGGCAAAAGAAATCTTCTCTCTCTTCTTACGTAAGTGTTCTATACCTTTCTTGAGTGGAAGTTGATATTTAATGGTGCCTTCTTTCATATCAATAATGGCACCAACAGTTCTAAGAAAAGTTCTTCCCAAAGTAATAGGACAAGAAGCATTGCATTCAACATCCAAAACACAGAAATCAACAGGGACATAGGCATTGTTAACCATAATAAGAACATTATTAATACTCCCCATGAGTTTCTTTTTAGCATTATCATCAAGTGGGACATTCAAATAATAATCTTCCAATGGTGGCAAATCAAGCATATCACAAATACTTCTAGGCATAATAGAAACACTACTATCAAGATCACATAAAGCTTTGAAATCAAAATCATTCACTTTCATATTAATGATGGGTTCCCAACCATCTTCTTGTTTCATAGGAATAGAAGCTTTATGTTTCATCTTTTCTTCTTTAATTTTTATGAGAGCATCAGTAATATGTTTTGTAAAGGCCATATTCATAGCACTAGCATTAGGACTTTTAGCAAGATTTTGTAGGAACTTAATTACTTCAGAGATATTGCAACCATCAAGATCAAAATCATAATTATCATCTAAAGTAGTAGAGATATTACTAGCCTCAACACTAGTGGTAGTGATAGTAGAAACACTAATGTTTCTAGCAATTTCATATTCTCTTTCCCACTTAGCATGCAATTCAGCTAATAGTCTAACATTTTCATCAATTCTAACTTGTATGGCATTAGTAGCAACAAAGGGATTATTAATAGTTTCAGGTTTAGCACAACCAATGATGCTATATTTCTTTCAGCATTAGAGAGTTTTTCCTCAATAGTTTTATTGAAAGCCGGTGTTTACTAATAAAGTATTTAAGCATAACTTCAAGTTTAGAGGGAGCACTCCTATTATTGTTGTAGGAATTTCCATAAGCATTACCATTGTTGGGAGGATATGGCCTATAATTGTTGTTACCAAAATTATCCCTGTAGGCATTGTTGCTAAAATTGTTATTTCTTATAAAGTTCACGTCAACTTGCTCTTCCTGAGCAACCAAAGAGTCTAAGGGAACATGATTTGGATCAATATGAGCCTTCCCATTAATAAGCATATACATAATAACATCTATTTTATCACTCAAGGAGGAGGTTTCTTCAACAGAATTTACCTTCTTACCTTGTGGAGCTCTCTCAGTATGCCATTTAGAATAGTTAACCATCATATTATCTAGAAGCTTTGTTGCAGCACCCAAAGTAATGGTCATAAAGGTACCTCGAGTAGCAGAATCCAGTAGATTTCTTGAAGAATAGTTCAATCCTGCATAAAAGGTTTGGATAATCATCCAAGCAGTTAGTCCATGAGTGGGACAATTCTTTACCAAAGATTTCATTCTTTCCCAAGCTTGAGCAACATGTTCATTATCAGATTGTTTAAATTTCATTATTTCACTTCTCATAGATATAATCTTAGAAGGAGGATGGTATTTTCCAATAAAAGCATCTTTACATTTAGTCCAAGAATCAATACTATTTCTAGTTAGGGATTGCAACCATTCTTTAGTTTTTCCTCTCAAAGAGAAATGAAACAATTTAAGCTTAATAAGATCTCCATCTATATCCCTATGCTTTTGCATCTCACAAAGTTCAACAAAGTTATTTAGATGAGCAACAACATCTTCATTACCAATAGCAGAAAATTGTTCTCTCATAACAAGATTGAGTAAAGCAGGTTTAATTTCAAAGAAAGTAGCTTCAGGAACAAGTGGAGCAATAGGTGTGCACATGAAATCATTGTTGTTGGTGCCAGTGAAGTCACACAACTTAGTGTTTTCAAGAGTAGTCATTTTTTGTGTTTTTAATAAAGAAAGCAAACTAGTAAAACTATTTTTTGTGTGTTTTTGATAAAGAAACAAGCAAACAAAGCAGAAATAAACTAAGCAAAACAAAAACAACAAAGTAAAGAGATTGGTTATGAGGGACTCCCCTTGTGAAGATGTCCTTGACTCCCCGGCAATGGCGCCAGAATAGTACTTGCTGACTCGTGTAATAACGAGCTCGTTGGGGAACCCCAAGAGAAAGGTATGATGAGCACAACAGTAAGTTTCCCTCAGTTATGAAATCAAGGTTATCGAACCAGTACGAGCAAGGAAACACCTCCAAGGTGTTGCTAGCTGGCCTTTGGAAGGGCGCACTACCGGTGCTAGCAGCAACGTGAAAACCTGCACAACACAACCATAGAACTTTGCCTCCATCTTACAGTGAGGTTGTCAATCTCACCGGTTTTGCTGAAACAAAGGATTAAACGTATTGTATGGAAGAAAGTAATAGTTTGAAGAAAGTAAACAGAAAGCAGTAAACAGTTGTAGATTGATGGTAAAATAAAGGACCGGGGTCCATAGTTCACTAGTGGTGGCTCTCCTTAAGATAGATGACATGTTGGGTGAACAAATTATAGCGGGGCAATTGACAAACATAGAGAAAGCGTACATGCATATACTAATCCTCTTGACTCCTTTGAGATTTGATTGGGCATTACAACATTATACATAGATCGTAATCCAACTACATCTATGACTAATAATCCACCTTCAGGTTATCATCCGAACCCCCTCCAGTATTGAGTTGCAAGCAACAGATAATTGCATTACGCATTGCGTGTAAAGTGGCGGACCTAGAAACTTACGGAGAAGGCTCCCGATGCCGCATGCCGCATGTTTTTTTTGAACAAAATCATTATAGAAAGTAAAAAAATATAAGACATCGCCTGTCGGCAAGCCCGGGTGAGCGGAGGACCGCATGGCAGACATCAGTGGGGCTTGGGGGTCACAGATCCAGTGTCGGCACACACAGATCGAGCGCCGCCACATCAAAATGCGAAGAGATGGAGGGGCGGTGAGCCAGCACCGGGAGAGACGTGAGTGGAGGGGAGAGAGGAATGAGCATCTTGCGTGCACGCGACACGGGCGAGGCGACATGACCGTGGTAAAACGAAAAAGTCATAAAATATTGTAAAGTGCCGAAATTTGTATAGCAATCGCTTAAACGTCAAAGACATATATGTCTAGATACATCCGAATCTAAACAAATCCAAGTCAAATAATATGGGTCGGAGTGAGTAGTAAGATTGTATGGGTATTGGTAAGGCCGTTGTATATTCCGTGGAATCGTATATCATCTACATCCACGCAACAACAAAAAAGAGCTAACCTACATATCCACAGGGATACCGTTGTCGTTCAAAGTTGTAGCGTGGGAAAGTCAAGTGGTGTATAGCGGCGTGTGTTTAAACAGTTTATGAACATGTGCACTGCTGCTTTTGGAGACGAGTTACTACAGCAAAGCACGCGTACGCGGGCGTTCTGTACACCCACTTGCTCCCCGGCCGGCCGGTCCAGCATGAGTTAACCGTTGTGAAAACGTTCGCTGTAAACACGACGCACTAGCTGCGGATAATGCATGTAGCAGTAGCCGAGCAGTACGCGCGGCCGGCCCGGCGCGGTCGCTGTTCCCGAGAGAGGCCGGCCTGCATGCGGCCGCGCGCGGCCGGCATCGGCAGGAGCACAGTGCGTGCGCAGGCGGCAGAGGCGGGTGGGTGTGTGTGGAAGGACAGGGAGAGGCCGGAGGGGAAGACGATCGATCCAGCGATATTCAACGAGCACAGTGCGCGCGCAGGGTGGGAGAGGGAACCAAGCGAAAAAAGAAAGCCAAAGGAAACGGGCACGTATGCGGTGGGTGTGCGTGCATGGCCACGTAGCTTTCACGCGCCGGTTCCGTTAGTCCTGCCCTCAGCTGGATCGAAGAATAGCGCCCGACCAAGGAAGCAGAGAGACGGGAAAGAGTAGGTACTTTGTCTATTGTAGCGTTTCGAGCGAGAGACGATGGCGATGGCAGCACAGTGGTTCTGCAAATACGTCTACGTGCGTAAGTAAGTACTTCCTACACTACGTTGGTGCTTTGCTTCTGCATGTGAGCGCAGCCTTTATTTAACATGTGTCGCGGCTGGAGGTGGCTGGCTACGGTCACTAGTGCCTGCAACAGTTGCGGCAACTAGCCACATCAATGGTGGTCTACAGGTAGTGGCGTGGCACGATGAAGAAGCTACAACGTATTGCTCGCATCTCCCCCTTGTACCCCCTCGCTGTTGGTCCGTCGCCTACGTAGCTGTAGGAGATGCCTCGGAGACCTTCATGGCGACTACGGAAAGCTCACACGAGCTAGATGCGCTGGATTGGGCGGTAAATAACGGAACGAATATACTACTACTCCTACTACGTACAGAGGAGAGTTGGTGCAGGCAAAGGCACTCCGAGGGAGAGGAGGGGGCAGGGCATGCATGCATGCAGTTATAAAGAAGGCTAGCCTTTTTTTTCCCCAGTACTTTTGGTGATTTGACCTCACACTATCCCATCACCTCGCCTCGCTCGGCAACAAAACAGCAGCAGCCAGGAGGAGCAGTACAGAGCAGAGATCCTCTGTGCACACAAGATGCCGCGCGCGTGCCCTCTTCTTTCTTTCTCTCCGGTGGAGTATACTTTGAGTGCCTCAATTTCCGCCCGGCATGCCTTTCCTGCCGACCACCGGGTTGGTCTCCCGGAGTATGTACGGATGCACACAGGACGCTGGCTGGCAGATTTGGTTCCACACCCCGATCGTGTGCTCTGGGTGTGTATCCATTTCATTTCATTTCATAGTAGTAATACTTCACTAACTCGTAAGACCTTCTAAATATTCTAAAATAGACTAGATTTAAACTATAATGGATGAACCTAAACAATAAAACATGTCTACATACATGTATTTTCTTAAAATTCTAGAAGGTCTTACATTAGTTAACGGAGGGAGTACAAAGTTGTATTATATGGATCGGAATCGAGATAAGTCCGGTGGTGGCACCAAGTTCTACAGGCTAGCTAGGTATTCATTTCATTGTATTCTCAAATATAATAATTGATAATGAAATTGTAGATAGTGCATATAACAATACGACAATAACAAGTTTCCAATCACATAACAATCCATAAGAGATTAATAGATAAGACCAAAATTCCATAATAAATACCAATACTACGATGACAACTTAGCATTGAGGTGGTACCTCTTGACCGCAGAATTGATGATATCCTATAATTTCATGACGTACAATACAATGCCGCGGTCGCCTTGTTGGAAGACATTGATAGCATCCTCGTCCTTTACTTGATTGAAGAATTCCCACTCCAAATTGTAACCAAGCAATTATTCAAGTATTCATCACCCATTTTATTCCTTAGCTTATTATTCTTCACATAGTTCATTGAGGAGAATATCTTTTCAACACTAGCGGTAGCTACTGATAGAATCAATACAACTTAAGAATCTTGTAAACAACAAAATATTGTTCATGTGTGTTTGTCTCGACAAGCATAACTGAAAGTTTACATAGAGTCTTCAGGTTTTTAAACCTTACATCTCTACGCGCGTGACTAGTACACTTGTCTAATTGCCATGAAAGTCTTGCTAGTTCATCACTTGTGAAATCACTAACTTAAAACTTTGTAGCAATCCTAACCAGGTTGTTTTGATCATAAGCAAAAAATAAAGGGATTTCTATTTTCGTGCCACTGGTTCGTTAGTTGTACTCAGTTTTCCCTGGCCGCGTAACTTTTCCTCACTTTTACCCCTCTCCTTCTCGGAAACCCATCAAAGAGCTCGATTGACAGCCGTCGTCAAGTTGACCGTTGGCTAATGTGTGGGGCCGTGCGGTGTGGGACCATGTGGGGTCGTTTGGTCAGGAACGCGTTATGCTGACGTGTGGGGCCGCGCCATGTGGGTCTGCGTGGGGCCAGTTTATTGGGAACGCGTTATGGTGGACGTGGTGTGAGACCATGTGGGGCGTGTTTTGTGGTTACATGCACCCTGCCGCCTAAATTGGAAGTTTTCTTTTTTGTTATTTTTATAATTGGCCTTTTTAAAAGCGCATTTTCCCCTCTCTCTCGCTAATAGTTGTGTTTTTTTGCCTAAAAACGTAGCGAATCTAAAGCAGTTTCTCTCTTCATTTATTGTTCCTTTTGGCCCTCATTTCCCAATCTGTTAGCAAATCTTGAGCAGCAAATCTAACCAGCACCATAACTAAATTCAGTAAATAGAGCATATGTAGATAAAGCAGCTGATATAGGATATATATAGTGTGGTACTTAACGAGGTTCGACAATCAGGCTGCTCAGCAGTAGCAGTGGACAAGTTCAACACAAACAAGACAAAAAAGCTGCTTTACATCAGCAGCAACACAAGACCAGTGGCCCCTCTGGCGCCTCCTCCACTTCTTGCTGCCTAGTCCCTTGACCTTGGGCGTCTTGGGCTTGATCGGGGGCATGCGACCCTCCTCGATGACCACCTTTTAGAGGTTGCAGACGTGAAGACCGAACGCCTGGTGCTTGGCTCTAAAGCCGTTGACATTCACGGACTCGCCGTTGGTCCTCACGTCCTCCGCATGCTTCACGAGGGAGTTGAAGTTGGTGGCGCGGAGCCTCCTAGTGGTGCGGAAGGGGCACCTGTTGACATGGTCGACGAAGAAGTTGTCGTATTGGCCGGACTTCAGCCTCCTGAGCACATGACGAGTCTTGGTGTCCTTGGACTCGTCGTCGCTACAGACGTCGCTGCTATCCTCATGTCGGAAAAAACAGTAGAGTGCAATAAGGACATGACTGAGATATCTTGATTATCGGGATTGATTATTTATATAAATTAACCGGTTGAGATCCCCTGATTATCACTAGTGAAGAATTGCTTATCAGTGGAGCATATTTTTTGCTATCAATGGCGCATATGGAATGCGCCACTACTATTGCGCCATTGGTAATTAAGTATCAATGGCGCATATCCAATATGCGCCATTGATAGTGGGACAACCAGTGGCGTATCCTCAATATGCACCATTGATGTTTTACCAGTGGAGCATATTTCCAAATGCGCCACTGATGTATGCGCCACTGGCTGAATAAATGATGTGCCACTGATGTTTTGTACAGGTATACAGAATACAGGGCTCTCATGTATTTATACAGGTACATATACAAGTATTTATACAAATACATATACATGTGTTTATACATGTACACAACAGTATAGAAACAGAGATAATAGTACAAATAGAATTATACATCATCATATCAATTAGAACCCGACATAGTGACAAGTGCCAGAATATTATACTCCTTTTGTTCCTTATTATAAGATGCTTTAGGATTATTCCAACAACAATCAAATACATCAAATGGACAGAATAACCCCCGTGAACTTGTCCTAACATAGAGATCGATCATTTTAATTTTAAATTCCTCCTCGCCTAGCTCATCAGTCCACCTAGACGCGCGCCCAGCTCTCGCAGGGATCCATCCTCCCAGCTTGCACACATCGTCAGAACCCATCGTCCAGCTTGCGCAGACTATGAGGCTCGCCAGCAGCTACAACTCACGCACATCCCACCCAGCACCTCCAGCCTTCTCGCCGGCAGCTCTGGCAACACCACCTTCTCACCTACAACGTTGCTGCTTAGATCTTCCAGGACCAGCACCTCCGGCGTTCTCGCCAGCAACCTCGGTGCTCAGGTTCGACTCAGATTCTCTAGGCCCAACACCTCCAGCCTTCTCGCCGGCAATGTCGTTGCTCAGCTCTGGCTCAGATCCTCTAGGCCCAATACCTCCAGCCTTCTTGCCGGCAACTCCATCTCAGTTCGCATGCAACTCTGCCCGCTCCCAAGGTCGTCGAGGCGTCGGAATCCGTTGCGTCGGAAGAACAATGGTGCATCCAGATCTTAATTTTAGCCCACCTAAAGAACAAGAAGAAGAGGATGTCAATAATCCACATGAAGGTCAAAATCCAGGTACGGCCCTACTCCATGAAAATGCAAGGAACAATTATGAATGCATAACAAAGACCAAGATGAAAGTGCAAGGAACTTCGTCAGGAACATAATCACAAAGCACTAAAAGCCCTAAAACAATTATGCAAGGAGTGGAATCAGTAGAACAAATGTTGATAGCAGGAACGGTCAGGAACATAATCACAAAGCACTTTAATCACAAGAAGTTTCGGAATTAATGTTCACTGCAAAATGTATCTGTCACTTAAACTAAGATCAATTAAAGAAAATAAACTGTCGTGACGCGTGCATGATAGTGAGTATAACATGCATAATCACTGCACATAATTATAACAATCAGATAGTCCAAGTTCCAGTGCAAGCATTAAGATGTTGGAGAGTTTTCTGGCACATTGATCCCAGCAGCCACTTCAGCTTCCTGGCACATTGATCCCATCATTCTTTGCATTGGGTGTGAGGGACATTGTTGTACTATATCTGCACAGAACACATGAACATCAATAAATGCTATACTCTTTCTTATACTCAAACAACACATTGCCAAATTATTCAGCTCACACTTTGCTGAAAGCATGACCAATACTCTCACAAGAAATGGGATAGTGTAGCTAAAAAAAATTGACATGATAATAAATTGTCTAACTCGAACTAGTTTTGGGAAGACATGATAATACTCTCACACAGTTCATTAGTGTTCACTAGTGTTCCTATTCCAATCAATCAGATAGTACATGATTTTCTATTGTTTGTATACCAATTGACCTCTCTATCTATAAGCTCCGGTGCTCCGGACACAATACAAGTGCTGAAATATCTTATGCCTTTCAATGAATGCATTTCACTATTGGCATCTGCATTTCGATAATAGTATAAAGTCCAAAAACCATAGTCGTACAAGCACCAAGTAATTGGTTCGGAGTAAAAAATTCATAGAAAATGAACCAGATGTTTATCTTGTTGAAAGCATTCATAGTTATCCAAGAAAGAGATGTTAACCATTGCTTTTAACTAGAAATGAACCATAAGTTTATCTTGTTGCTTTTAACTAGAAATGGCCAGCAGTTTAACAATTCTTGTTAACCATTGCTTTTAACCATCAGAGATGAAAAAGGAATTGTCTATGCATCAGAGAGAGAAGGATTCAAGCTAAAATATGCTAGGAATAGTCACAAAGATAAAAAATGACCTGTCTACGTATTCTTCTTCTTCTTGGTGTAGCAAAGCAGCGGAAGTTTTTTTATTGGGAAGCAAAGCAGTAGGAGATTTTAAGGAGGAAACGCCATAGGAATATCCACATGGTCTAAAATGGAATAGTAAAATGCAGTGATAAACTGTGTGAAATATACTCACTAACTAAACTTCGGACACTATTAAAATTTTCAACACAAGAAATCTATCAGTGTCGCAACCAAAATCCTCCTAACTGTACAACTCAACCTCCTAAATCACAAACAAAACAAATCTATCGGTGACTGATGTATGTTGGTCACAGAGCAGAAGACAACACACCTACTACAGCAAAAATCGAGTAAAAAACCCAGGATCCGTATGTGCTTCAACCGACTCAATAAACATCTCATATAGAGCACAAGAACATGCTACAACACAAGTATTCATGCTACTGGAAGTTTAGGAACCATGTTCTACTCCATATATGCAGCATGCCTACACAATCCATTCACTCAGCAGAGCAGAAAAGAAACGATTCTTTGTTGCAAAATTACATGGAGGGAGGAGAAGAGGGAGTAGCAGAGATACCATCTGCATGTACACCAGGATGGGGAGGTCATCGGAATGCAGCGGCACGCTAGGGTGGTGGTGGCTGGCAGTAGATGTAAGACGTGGAGGAGGGAGGGACTCCATCTCCGGCACCGGCGCCGGCCTCTGCCGCTGCTGGTGCTGCTAGGACGGACAGCCGTCATGGCACAAGGGTAGGGGTACCTCGGGCAGCTGTTGGCGTGGGCATCGTTGTGGGCACCGATGTTGGGGACGAGGTCGGAGAGGCGACGCGCGGAGTCGGCGGTGCCTGTGGAGGGGAGACGGCGATGGAGCGGCCAGGGGCAGCTCAAGTCGGCACAGGAGGAAGCCTGGCGGCGGGTCCGCGGGGATTCGAGCGGGGAATACGAGGAAGGTGGTGGCGGCCAGAGAGGGTGGAGAGGACGCTCGAGCGGGCGGTGGTAGGGAATTGCGGGGCGCGTGGGCTCCATGGTTGACCGGGTCGGGCAGGGGATTGCGGGGAGTGGGTGGGGCTGACCGCATGTGTTGCATTAGGTGGTGGGTGTCGCTCCTTGCGTACTGGCTGGCATGCGCCCCGCGACAGGTGGAGGCGACTGGGTTGGTTCCTGGCGGCGGGGTGGTTTGGGGTAGTGCGGCGACTACTGGGTAGGGATAGGTGGGGATTAGGTATAGGATATATTTATCATTTGCAATATGCGTCATTGGCAAAAAAATAGTGGAGCATCTCCAATATGCGCCATTGATAATCTTGCCATCTTTCTGAGTGGTGGGATCAAATGTCTACGCACTTCTATACTTGTAGACAGTTGTTGGGTCTCCAAGTGTAGAGGTTTATAGAACAGCAACAAGTTTTCCCTTAAGTGGATCACGCAAGGTTTATCGAACTCAGGGAGGAAGTGGTCAAATGTATCCCCTCTCAAGCAACCCTGCAATCAAGATACAAGAAGCCTCTTGTGTCCCCAACACACCCAATACACTTGTCAGGTGTATAGGTGCACTAGTTCGACGAAGAGATAGTAAAATACAAGTGGTATGGATATAAGGCAATTGTGCCAGAAAAGAGCTTGATGGCGTGGAAGAGACTAAAGGAAAACTGAAATAAAGATAGCAGCAAGAAAACATGTAACATATCTAATTGCAAACAGTATTTAAATGCTTAGAAACAAGGCCTAGGGATCATACTTTCACTAGTGAACACTCTCATATAAATATCTTCTCTTTATGATACTACTCTGAACTACTCTCTGGTTGGACACTCTAATCCATGGTAGGGCTATAACAACACACCTCAAAGTTCGCTTTCCCTATCTAGATAACCCCACACTGTCACCTTGAGCTCTAGATGGTTCCAACAAACACCACAATTTCATAGAAACATCTAACTCCAAATATAACTCATAACAAGTAATTGTAATCTCTAGCCTAAGTGCCACCATGATGTGCACGCTATCACTTTCACACACATGGGGAGAGCAGAGATATATTAAAGCACATGAGTAGCAAGGTAGATATACTTGATTACAAAGCTCATGATCACAATATGATCATGTATAGAGAGAGATGAACACATAGCTACCGGTAGAGCCCTTAGCCTCGAGAGAGAACTAGTCCCTCGTCATCATGGGAATCAGCAACGGCGATGGAGATGGCGGTGGAGATCGATGGAGATGGCTTCGGGGGCACTTCCCCGTCCCGGAAGGGTGCCAGAACAGAGACTTCTGTCCCCCGAATCTCCCCTTCGGTGGCGGCGGCGCTGCGGAACTTTTCGTGGATGTATTTCGTCGATTTAGGGTTTTCGTCCCAGGGGATTCTTATAGGCGAAGGGGCAAGGTCAGTGGCTGTCCAGGGGGGCCCACACCATGCCCTGGCGCAGCCTAGGGCTTCCCGCGCCAAGGGGTGGTGTGGCCGCCCTATGGCCCCCCTTCGTCTCTGCTTCGGACTCCATGTGTCTTCCGGTAAAATATTGACTTTGGATTTTGTCCCGTCCAATTCCGAGAATATTCATTTTCTAACTGTCCTGGAACCAAAAACAATAGAAAATAGGCAGCTGGCACTATGACATCTTGTTAATATGTTAGTCCAAGAAAGTGTATAAAAATACTCCAAAGTGTGGACAAAACATAAGAAAGTAGATATAAAACAAGCATGGAACATCAAAAATTATAGATACGTTAGCAACATATCAACATCCCCAAGCTTAACTCCTGCTCGTCCTCGAGTAGGTAAGTGATATAAAAGAATTTTTTCAGGCGACATGCACCATCACAATCAAGATCAAACCATTTTCAAGCATTGAAAGTTGGGATCAAAGTACTCTAAACATGAGCATGAAATATGAAGTTCTAACAATAAGACATAGTAACTATGCATGCAACATGAAAGGATACAAACAAAGATCATGAATAACAATGCATTGAAAGACGTTTGTTTGTTTCACATATAGAAAACATAATGAGAATGGTATTCATCTTGTCCCTCATAAAGTAGAAAACATAAATGCATAGGACACCTTCAAAGTTCATAAGGGTGACTAGATACAAATAGTTTAAGCACAAGCAATATCAAAGTTATGAATCAATCAACAAGTCTTGGGACAATGCACATTAAACTAAGAATGGCCACCATGCTCTCTCAATAGGTGCATAAAGATATAAGATGGAGACTCAACATAAAAGTAAAAGAAAGGCATCCATAGAAGGAAGCAGGGATTCAAGTCTCATAAAGAGGTTCCAAAAATTATGGTACTTATTAGCTTTCAGCTCTAATTGCCCCTATCATAAGCATCTTGAAGTGATTAAGGTTAAAGTGAACAAACTCTGGAGTATATGCTTGACAAAGTATAAGTTGGAAATCTCATGTCCCTTGAATACGAGGGCCGCTCCTCATGCTACTCAAGTTTAGTTACCGGTAAGTTCTTGTTATAGTAATTACATGTGTATCATAGAGAACCGCCAATGGGGTACCCCTTGCCCGATGATACGGAAGAATCCCCATATCAAAATGACAAGGCAAGCAGACAACGAGCATCACAGCAATCTTCTTATTTACCATGGGAAAATGGTGCTTTTTTCTCTCTTTCCTCTTTTCTCATCTTTTTTCTCTTTTTCTTTTTTTTTCTCAATCTCTATCTCTTTTTTTAATAAGAAGAATGCTTCATAGATTGCTCATTATGGTTATGCTACAGGTTTCCACCATGATTAGGCATGGATTAGACCAGCGGCCTAGGCGTTTCTCTAACACACATACATAACTCCATGGACTTAAAGGCTCCCCTTTCATTTCACACCGACGACATCCATAGACAAAAGAGCATGATATCAACTGGGCACAATGTACAAGTGCAATGTTGAAAGCGTTCCCCATGACAACATCGTTCTGCTAATCCCCAACATATAAGTGCAAACATATACAACATAGATGACACAATGGTTCAAGTTTATTAGGGGCAAGAAAAGTAAAGTGTGCCATCAAGTTTGTGAGAGCTTTAATCACTAGTTTTCTCATAACAAGTTTAAATCAGAAGGTAGATAAAAACATGAATATACTTGGAATAGCAAATGCTAATAGGTAGGTATGGTGGACTCTTTGGAATAACTTGGTTTTATTTGGAGTTGGATGCATGAGTGGAATTCATACTTGGTTATGGAGGCTAGCAAAAGACTGGGAGCAACCAACTAAGAGAGCAATAATGGTCATAATCATGCAAAGCGACAAAACATTATTAATTAAAGCATAATGTGATATTACAAGACGAAAACTAAATGATCATAGAGGCTATGGTGACTTGGTATAGTCATAACATGGTGTGATCATGTGCCAAGTCAACCCAAATAAAGCATCAAAGGAGAATACCACAATACTATGCTTTAATATACTAAAACATGCATGATTCTTTCAAGGCACATTAAGCAATCTCAATTGTTTATAACATGTCATGCTACAGCAAAGATCACTAAGCATAAAGCCAAAACAATATCAAGCATGACATGACAAAGCATAGGCCACAATAAAAAACAAGCTCTCTTCCCCACTTAAGGATGAACTTTCCTACTCTTTCCAATCCAAACCAAACTATTTGAAAACTAATGTATGAAAGAGGGGGTGCAACAAATTTATTCAAGCAAACTAAGAAAACCAAGCAAACAAAAACAAAAACAAAGACGCTCCAAGAATAACACAACTGTGCACGAAACAATAAAAATGAAGTGTTTGAAAGAACCTGAGATTTTTTATTGATGAAGAAGGGGATGCTTTGGGCATCCCCAAGATTTGACGCTTGTACTTCTTGGATATTTCTTGGGGTGCACGCGTGGCATCCCCAAGATTAAGCTTTAGTCCATTCTTCATCTCATTACATCATTCTCTCCATACACGTTAAAATTTTCCTTCAGACAAAACTTCACACAATCTTTATTAGCAAAATTAGTGCACTCAAGATAATAAGTATTTGGGTTCAGATTCAACACCAAAAACTTCCATTAAAACACAAGCTACTGTATCACTTTCCTTGAAAAGCTCAATTCCCCAAAGAGAACTCAAAAAGGAACCAACAAGAAGCAAATTCAAATAATTGCAGAAATCTGTCAAAACAGACCAGCAGGTAAAAACCAATTTTTTCGAAGACCTTCTGTTGCTCAAATAGAAAAGTGTTGAACTAACGAAAGTTAGATAATAACCTAGGGCAGAAGCAAAAAAAATACGCCTCAAAAAGACGTACAGATATTGTACAAGAATTTTTATAATGAAGCACAAAAATCTGTTTCGGGACAACAACTTTCCCAAGCATTACTTCTCTCTCATTAGAGGTTACTCTTGGCACGAAAAACAAATAAAAAGGATAAGGAGAGGTTATTACAGAGGTAATAACTTCCAAGACTTGTATAAAACTTTTGGGTTATCTCCCAATAAGTGTTTTTCTTTAAAGCCTTTGAGCTAGCATGATAATTTCGATGATGCTCACATAAGAAATATAAATTGAAGTAAAAGAGAGCATCAAGAAGCAAATTCAAAACATATTTAAGTCTAACCCACTACCTTTGAAAAAAAATCTTGTAAAGAAACAAGTCATGAAAGCACAAAGCAACAAGCATATGAAAGCAAAACAAGTGCAACTTAAAAAAATTCAACATAAAGAGGGGAAACTTAATATTGTTCAGATACATAAAACCATGTTTCCCTCTCTCATAATAACTTTCAGTAGCATCATGAATAAAATTAACAATATAACTATCACATAAAGCATTCTTATCATGAGCCACATGCATAAAAGAATTAATACTCTCCACATAAAAATAGTCATTCTTATTAATTGTAGTGGGAGCAAATTCAACAAAATAGCTATCATTATTATTATCATCACCATAATCATCAAATATAGGAGGCATATTGTAATCATTAATTTTCTCCTCAATAGTAGGTGGACTGAAAATATCATATTTATCATTGTAATCATCATATATTGGAGGCATAGTATCATCAAAGTAAATTTTCTCCTCCGTGCTTGGGGGACTAAAAATATCATGCTCATCAAAACCAGCTTCCCCAAGCTTAGACTTTTCCATAGCATTAGCAATAATGGTGTTCAAAGAATTCATACTAATAACATTGCTATTAGCACGCAAATAAAGTTCCATAGGTTTTTTAATTTTCTCTTCAAACACTTCATGTCCTAACTCAAGATAAATACTATAAAGCTATCTATTTTTTTTGTTCTTTTACATTAAGCCTAACTAGTGAAAATAAAACCAAGAAACAAAAAGATATAATTGCAGAATCTAAATGACATAACTTCGAGCACTCACACACCAGAAATAGTACTAGAACATAGCTTAGTAGCCAGAGGATGTGAGTACCTTTTACCTTACCTCCCCGGCAACGACGCCAGAAAATAGCTTGATGTCTACGCATTTCTATTCTTGTAGACAGTTGTTGGGCCTCCAAGTGCAGAGGTTTGTATAACAACAGCAAGTTTTCCCTTAAGTGGATCACCCAAGGTTTATCGAACTTAGGGAGGAAGTGGTCAAAGGTATTCCCTCTCAAGCAATCATGCAATCAAGATACAAGAAGTCTCTTGTGTCCCCAACACACCCAATACACTTGTTAGGTGTATAGGTGCACTAGTTCGGCGAAGAGATAGTAAAGTACAAGTGGTATGGATATAAGACAATGGTACCAAAAAAGAGCTTGATGGCGTGGAAGAGACTAAAGTAAAACTGAAATAAAGATAGCAGCAAGCAAACATGTAACAGATCTAATTGAAAACGATGTTTTAATGCTTAGAAACAAGGCCTAGGGATCATACTTTCACTAGTGAACACTCTCATATAAATATCTTCTCTTTATGATACTACTCTGAACTACTCTCTGGTTGGACACTCTAATCCATGGTAGGGCTATAACAGCACACCTCAAAGTTCGCTTTCCCCATCTAGATAACCCCACACTGTCACCTTGAGCTCTAGATGGTTCCAACAAAAACCACAATTTCATAGAAACATCCAAATCCAAATATAATTCATAACAAGTAATTGTAATCTCTAACCTAAGTGCCACCATGGTGTGCATGCTGTCACTTTCACACACATGGGGAGAGCAGAGATATATTAAAGCACTTGAGTAGCAAGGTAGATCTAATTGATTACAAAGCTCATGATCACAATATGATCATGCATAGAGAGAGATGAACACATAGCTACCGGTAGAGCCCTTAGCCTCGAGAGAGAACTACTCCCTCATCATCATGGAAATCAGCAACAACGATGGAGATGGTGGTGGAGATTGATGGAGATGGCTCCGGGGGCACTTCCCCGTCCCGGCAGGGTGCCAAAACAGAGACTTATGTCCCCCGAATCTCCCCTTCGGTGGCGACGGTGCTGCAGAACTTTTCGTGTATGTATGCTGGTCGATTTAGGGTTTTCATCCCAGGGGCTTCTTATAGGCGAAGGGGCAAGGTTGGTGGCCGTCCAGGGGGCCCCCTTCGTCTCTCCTTCGGACTCCATGTGTCTTCCGGTAAAATATTGACTTTGGCTTTTGTCCCGTCCAATTCCGAGAATATTCATTTTCTGACTTTCCTGGAACCAAAAACAGCAGAAAACAGGTAGCTAGCACTATGGCATCTTGTTAATAGGTTAGTCCAAGAAAGTGTATAAAAATACTCCAAAGTGTGGACAAAACACAAGAAACTAGATATAGAACAAGCATGGAACATCAAAAATTATAGATACGTTAGCAACGTATCAGGGTCCAGGTGGGGCACACAAATTATCAGTGGCGCAAATTGAGGAAGATATGCCATTGGTGAGGAGAATATCAATGGCGCATATTGCATATGTGCTATTGATGAGCATATATCAATGGCGCATATGGACATGGGCCATTGACATTTGGTCCACAGCCCTTCGGGGTGCCGGACCCACATTATCAGTGGCGCATTTTTTTAGATGTGCGCCATTGGTTAAATAAAATATCAGTGGAGCATATTTTTAAATGCTCCACTCATAATTATCAGTGGATCGTATTCAAAAAATGCTCCACGGATAATAAATCTATCCATAAGCCTTTATCTACTAGTGTATTCCCCAAATCTCAAACCAAATCGAATACTGATCCCAACTATGAATGGGGGATTCATCAAAATACAAATAGGGGATTCATCGAAATACAACATCTAACACGAGATGATTAGCTACTGTAAAAATACTAATATTCGAACCCTAATAACATATGATCTAGCATCCAATGATGGGAATGGGGGAAGAAGAAGGGAAGGGGAGAAAACCCTGGTTACCTCCGACCATGGGTCGACGATGCTGGTGTCATATGGGGTTCTCTGAACTTATGTAATCAACCTCCTCGTAGGGGTCCCAGCCGAGCGGGATCTGCCCGAGACTGGCAGGGGCCTCCTCACTGGCGGCTACGGCTGAAGCGGGGACGAGGGTCTGGACGGGGACGGTGGCTGCCTTTGATGCCTCGACGGGGACGGGGGCCTTCTTGCCGGTGGCCTTGGAGGCGCCAATGGCCACCGCGCCGATCTTCTCCATCGTCGGCGTGGTTGGGGTTTTCTTGGGGTTTTGCAGAAGGTGATGGGACAGTGGAGACGGTTAAGTGAGCAAGTGAGTGATGAGTTAGAGTGGGGAGGCCTCTATAAAGGAGAATGGAAGCAACGTTTCGTTGCACCACCGGGCACCACGTAACCGCGTACGCTACTGCACCGTGCATGGACACACGTGTCCGCTACTGCCCCGTGTACCACACACGCATACCGTGAGTCACGTTTTTTCCCTCGTGTCTAACCCTGTCGACTTAGTTGTGCTCAGTTTTACCCTCAAGTGTAACACTGGCAGTTTGGTTGTACTTAGTTTTGCCCTCCAGCACTAACACTGCCGTGTGTAATATACTCAGTTTTACCCTCCGGTGGCTGGTCAACAGAGAGTCAATAGATGGGTTTTAGCTAGCTAATTGAGTCATTTTATGCACAACAAATTCAAAAAGATCAAAACATAGTGGCATCTACCCAGGGAGTCTTATTATGTGACCTGCCACCATAAGAAATGTATATAAATCAAGTTTTAATCTAAATCACCACTTCTCAAATCACCTACTATTTATGAAGGTCCATGGCTTTCTACTCAAGCATCTTCCCAAAACATCCCTCCCCAAAACATAGTTTGTCTGAATGAGGCAATAATTGTCAAACTGGTGTATATTTGAATTGCAAATAGTTTATTGTATAAAAGACACATTTTCCATTTTTTAAATCTCTTTCTATTTTCTATTTGAATTCATTTATCAGTCTTGCCCTTGGTTTTTAAGTTCTACTCAGTTTTGCCCTTGGTTCTTAAGTTCTACTCAATTTTCCCCTCTCTTAGTCACAATCTCTCACACATGTACTCATCTTGGCTGTAACGCTCTGATTGGTTGAGATAGTTGTGATGCGGATTGTGCCCACCAACCGTTGATCCTCTGTGATCTAGGGGACATCATAACCCCTATATCTGTCGGGGGGCACCCCTCTATGCATGCAAAATAACGAGTTTGTCACCGGTACTTTAACTCCATAAACAAATGAATTTGAATATAATTTGAAGGGAAAGTGTTCAAAGGTGTATAATTTGTGCATTACATTCCACTCTTTGAAAATGATAATCTCTCAAGATTTTCTTAGCATAATATTATCACGTATTAAATGCGATTTCAAAGAGTTCAAATGTGTATAATTTTCGTATATGGAAGTTTATACATTACATTCCACTCTATGAAAATGGGGGAGAAAATGATAATCTCACAAAATTTTGCTAGCACATCATTATCTCGTTATTAAGTGCGATTTCACATTGTTGAAAGGTTTAAAAAATTTGTATATGCAAGTTTACGCATTACATTTCACTCCATGGAAATGATAAATGATAAGGATTTTATTAGCACAACATTATCATGTCATAGGTGTGATTTCAAAGAGTTCAAAGGTGTATAATTTTCCTATATGCAAGTTTATGCATTACATTACACTATATGAAAATGATAATCTCTCAAGATTTTATTAGCACAACATTATCACGTATTAAGTGTAATTTCAAAGAGTTCAAATATGTATAATTTTCGTATATGTAAGTTTATGCATTACATTCCACTCTATGAAAATAGGGGAGAAAATGATAATCTCTCAAAATTTTGTTAGCACATCATCATCACGTATTAAGTGTGATTTCAAAGTGTTCAAAAAGGTTTATAATTTTCGCATATGCAAGTTTGTGCATTACATTCCACTCTATGAAAATGATAATCTCTCAAGATTTTCTTACCACAACATTACACGTATTAAGTGCGATTTCAAAGAGTTCAAAGGTGTATAATTTTCGTATATGCAAGTTTATGCATTACATTCCACTCTATGAAAATGGGGATAAAATGATAATCTCTCAATTTTTTGTTAGCACATAATGATCACGTATTAAGTGTCATTGCACAGTGTTCAAAGGTTTATAATTTTTGTATATGCAAGTTTATGCCTTATATTTGACTCCATGGAACTGATAAATGGTCAGAATTTTATTAGCACAACATTATCATGTCCTAAGTGCGATTTCAAAGAGTTCAAATGTGTATAATTTTTATATAATTTTTGTATATGCATTACATTTCACTATATGAAAATGAGGCTAGACAAAGGGCCGCCGTCGCCGGAGAAGAAGAAGAAAAGGGAGGAAACAACACGTGCGTGGGTCTGGCTCGGGGTCCCATCTTGCAATGCCAACCTGGATATGCTGTGGGTCTAGAGCTCACGTGGATAAGTTGTGGGTCTGATGCTAATCTGGATAAGTGGAGAGAGGTGTCCACTACGGGAACCGACTAAACGTGACCCCACTTGTCAGCATGTCACGACAAGAGTCCACTATGGGACCCGACAGAACGCAGCCATACTTGTCAGCACGTAACAGGCGAGGGTCCACTACGGGATCCGACTGAACGTGGCCCCACTTGTGAGCACGTAACGGCAAGACTGATGGACATCGACTTTTCAGACCGTGTGAGAGTTTCGTACAAGGAAATGGGCAAAAGGGAGGAACAGTTAAGCGGCTGGGGAAAACTGAGTACAACTAATGAACCGAGGGTACGAAAATAGAAATCCCAAAAATAAATGAAGTGGACTGAATGCTACCATGCAATAAAGTAGATTCACGTTTACCTCATCAAATTTGCCATTTAGCTCAGAAATTTGCCTATCAAAGACGCTCACATATATATCAACATGCAAGAGATGGAAATTCATTGCACCAATTTAGAAACCCCTTCTAGGTCACCCAATAGGATAGTAAGGACCTTCCATATCAACAACTTTGATCTTACACGATGTACAAAAAAATTGACCTTTATAAGAAAATCATCTCATCTAGGATCAGCCCCCAAGCACTCCAAGTGATACTTTGTGCGATCAACAAGCTCAATAGCATGAATAATATATTGGTATTTCTTTTGCAAATCTCTGCTCAAGTCATCTGTGAATCCAAAGATTTCTTGCATCACGTGTTCCGTGAAAAAAAAACTCAAATGACCGAAATTGTCAACATGGATAGCGTCGCTATGGCCTCCACACCATGGTACTCTTTCCAATCTTGATGATGACTCATTGTATTGCAGCATACATAAAGAGGACAAGACTCATAGTTCTAAGTGAGAGCCTCAACTGTGTATCACATGGCCTTGCCAATCCCATTTCCTCATTGAGCCCACTACATGTTTCTACTTATTCCAATTCCAATGCATTAATCAATTCCTCGACCTGAGCTATCCGAAGCATTCTCATGTTTTTACAAGATGTGCCAAGATTATTTAACAAGTTTGCAAGATGCTAGATGTACCAAGTACAATCACCACTCTCCTTAGCAATAGCAACAAGTGATAAAAGTAGTTGATGGGAAAAACAATGAACATAATAGGCAGAAGGAGACTCATCCATAATTTAGTTTTTTTCCAGTTCATTAACATTAGCTTTCATGTTACTAGCTCCATGATATCCTTGCCCATGAACTATTGCAAAGGTCAAATTGTAATTCATAAGCATTTGGGCAATGACATCTTTAGGTGTCAAAGAGGTGCTATCTCCAACATGAGCAACACCAAGAAATCTAATAATTTCCCTTCCTTTCTTATAAACATAACACAAACAAACAACCAAATGTTCATTCTGATACACATCACTAGACTCATATGCAAGTATTGCGAACTGATCACCATCAAGTTCTTCAACGACTAGTTTAGTAGTCAACTGCGCACACCATTTTACCAAATCATGTAGTATATCATGGTGATTCATCCTGAAATTTTGTGGAGCATTGTTGAGAACCACCATGTCAACCGCTTCAAAATTTCTTGATAGAAAACTTACAACTCAAGAAACAATCCTTTATTTAGTGAGTCTTCACTTTCATCATGTCCTCTAAATACCAAGCCCTGGTGCAATAAAAATCGCAAACACTTGAGTGTCCATGTTAAACAGAGCTTATATGAAGCCTTGTACCGTGGAGTGTTTAAAGAAAGAGATCCCTGAATTGATGTGGATGGTGTAGTGAACATATCATATTTCCCTTGACCTTCAGCATCAGCACTACTAACATCACCTTCATGTTTCTTCAATCTTAGTTTCACGCTCTAGTTCCTAAACCCATCCTTCACTAATGAATATACATCGAGGCATTTTTTCTATCCTTGAACCAATAGTAAACAAAGCAGAAAGCAGCATACTTCTCCACACTATACTAAATCCATGGATATTTTAAAAATGGCAAACCAACATTCAATTCCACTTTTATTTGTGTTGCCCTTTAACTATGGTGGAAACACATCGATGTCATAGTATGCATGGGCTCGACCGACTAATGCATTTTGACCACTCTAACGATGCAATGTGGTTTGAGGTTAGCATGTTCTCTCGGTCATTCGATGGTGGTTATGCTTCTAGAATTTTCTCCAAGAGTTTTGACCTCGTTGTTCCTCTTTTATCTAGGGTGTGTTCGTGTGTAGCTATGTGCCTGTGTGCATGAATAGATTCAGCACAGTATCTCATGTACTTTAATTAAAATGTTGTTGTTGGATTATTAGGCATAATTTCCACAATTAATTTTAGAATATAAATCATGACAACAACAACTACGAACACTTGAAACTCTAACATACTAGATGTGTTAATCAACATGAACATGAGCAGTGCATACACACTAACAACCATAATATAGAAACAGATCAGATCATGGTATATGTACTGATCGGTTGCCGATGAAGTCATAGTTGTTGTAGTGGTGCAAACAACTTCAAGGACACAACGTTGAAGATGAGTTGCCCGTGGACCCAAAGATTGCCCAGGAAGACGTGTTGTGATGAAGAACTTGAGAAATCGCGCAGAGCGCTTCCCAAAGACCTTATTCGCCCTCTCCCATACAGGATCGCAAAGGTGAGTGGTTCTGGAGACCTACTCTCCCATCCACTAGTGCATGCCAACGCACATGATGGAGTAGAATACGGAGGGGCGGCACAAGGAGAGAGGAGGCAAAACCCTAGATTGGTTTTTGGTATGTTTTGGTGGAGGCCGCATAGGCGATTTTATATAGAAGCGTGGACCATGCCTACACCACACATGTTTGGATCGGTTATAGATAGGCCACGATCCGGGAGCGACTTGAACCCACTAACTGTTGACGCGTATGTTAAAACTACACCAGTTTTCCAAGCATCAATATAAAGCTCGTATCGGTAAGATTCCCGCAACCAGCAACGCGCACGTCATGACGAGAAGAGCGGGCGAGTGGGCGACATCATCTGTGGAGGAGCGCGTGTGTAGCACTTCTCTTCTCACTCACTTACAAAGTGGTGAGACACTCCACCTTATAAGGTGGTGAAACTCTCTCCAACTTTCCATGTGGGACTAAACTTTATCTCCCACTCCTATTGCCACACACACATGTGAGCTGCCACCAAAATGGGCTCAAAGTATTGGTCCATTATTTCTAACAATTCCCCACGAGATCTCAAATGCTTATTTGAAGATTTTCCAATCCTCACTACTTGATTATATACCAGTGTTTTAGCAGAGACTATTACGTTGAACTTTTGCCTAGAATCTTGAGCTACGTATATCAGGAACTTGAACAATGGATGAACCATGAATTGCAACTTTGATGCTAATAGATTTCACTCAAAATCACAACTAGTACCTGGCTTCCAGTAGCCTACCCCGCGGGTTGGAACATATGTGTCATACTCCTTGGTTTCTTCATGAGTTTACTAGAGATCACCCAAGTCTCCTAGACTGTGACATTTATAGCCGAGCTCATATAGGTGTGTTCTTTCAAGAATGCCCCATAGGATGGCATATTTTCTAGTTATAGTCAACAAAAACACATTAAGGCATGTTTCCAACCCGCCTTACAGATTTTGAGAGTTATACATATTATAGAGAGGGTTACAAAATACTCTCCTCAGTCAAACAACTAGCCTGTTCTTCCCAGATCCTAATTCATGGGATCTCCGATCACATAGGTTAGGTTACCACTATGGTGTGACATCCATGAGTCTCAACCCATCTCTCTCGATGCAATTTCTATCACATTTCGTGATAGTCCCTTTGTAAAGGGATCTGCCAGGGTTTTTTCTGTTTGAATATACATAACAGTTATTACTCCAGAGTGTCTCAATTTCCTAACAGATTTAAACGTCTCTTTACGTGTCTTGATGACTTCGTGTTATCCTTAGAATTGTTCACTTTGACAATCACAGTTTGGTTGTCACAATTCAAAAGGATTGTTGGCACAGATTTTTCAACATAGACAAGTCCATCAAGATCTCACGTAGCCATTCTGACTCAACAGTGGTTGTGTCTAAAGCAGTAAGTTCTGCTTCCATGGTTGACGTCGTCAATATGGTCTATCTATGTGACCTACATGCACTACGCCACCTCCAAGGGTAAACACATACCCGCTCGTGGAATAGAGTTCAACAACATCAGATATCCAGTTTGAGTCACTATATCCTTCAAGCACAGCAGGATGCTCTGAATAGTAAATCCCATAGCTCACTATACCACATAGATAGTGCATGACCCTTTTAAGTGCATGTTAATGATCAATACCCGGATTAGACATGAACGTACTCAACTTGCTCACAACAAAAGAGATATCGGGTCTAGTAGCGTTTGCTAAGTACATGCGTGAACCAATAATTTGTGAATATTTCAACTGATCGGTTGGATCCTTCTTGTTCTTTCATAATGTCAAACTAGGATCATAAGGTGTTGGAGAAGTCTTGCTATCAATAAAGCCAAATAGGCTCAAGACCTTCTCAACATAATGAGACTGCGTTAAGGTAATACGATTCTCGTTCTTAATAAGCTTGATGTTCAAAATCACATCAGCCTCTCCTAGATATTTCATATCAAAACTCTTTGAGGGGAAATACTTGACTTCATTTATCAATTCATGTTTGTACAAAAGATCAAAATGTCATCCACTTACAAACATAATATAACACTATCGCCCCCACCATGGCGATAATAAACACACCTATCAGCCTCATTAATGAAAAATCCAATAGAAAGTAGAGTTATGTCAAACTTGTCATGCCATTGCTTAGGTTCTTGTTTCAGGACATATAATGTTTTAACAACTTTCACACCTTTGTCTCTTCACCTTTTACCACAAACCCATTTGGTTGATCCATGTAGATCTCCTCTTCCAACTCTCCATTAAGGAAAGTTGTCTTCATGCCCATTTAATGAACAAGAAGACCATAAGAGGCAGCCAAGAAAAGTAGTACTCGAATGGTTGTCAGTCTAGCGACAGGTAAATAGGTGTCAAAGTAATATTCGTGTTCTCTCTATGTGTAGACCTTTGCTACAAATTGTGCCTTGTACTTCTCAATAGTACCATTAGGCCTTAGCTTCTTCTTGAACACCCACTTACAACCCATAGGTTTAATACCATAGGGTCGTTCTGATAATTCCCAAGTTCCACAAGGAAGAAGCGAGTCCATTTCATTTTGGAAAATTTATTTCCAATCATCTACATCAGGAGATGCATATGCTGCAACAATGTATCTAGAAGTATCATCCACAAGGTACACGATGAAATCATTACCAAAGTATTTTGCTATTATCTATCTCTTACTCCTCGTGGGAGGTTCATTGTCATCCTTCTCAAGGACTTACTCATGTGATTGTTCGAAATTCTCAATAGATGCTCTAGATTTAGGAAGTACTAGATCATGTAGGCGCGCGTTGCCGCACCCGTCCATTAGGTAAATAGATTTTTAGGAAGTTCCACACTTAACCGAGTTATGCAAAAAAATTGATAAGTAAATAACATGGTACCTAATTACTTATTTGGCTTTGTATTTACCTGAGATACATCTGCAAAATCTCCATAACAGTGTAATGTTAGGTAATCATAGAAATTTATTTGGTTCAGAACAAAGAGAAATCGTAAAAATTTATTTGGATCTGAACTGATATATTCAACATAAGGTATCTTTTGAAGTATAATTTTAAGAAAATTTAATTACTGCTATACACCATATAGCAGTGTATTGTTGTGCCATCTAATAAAAAGCCTCAAATGTTTCTAAATATGCGGACACACCGACCACTACCCAAAAATAACTCAAGTGGCAACTTGGTGGTGGTCGGGATCATAATATGACACCTCTAATTTCATAGATTTCATACAAACAATATTCAATCCGTAAACATCAATGATAATTACAAATTCAGTGATTGTCTACTTGTTTTAAAACATGCATACTATAAAGAGTGACATCCTCAGAGAAAAATGCAACATCTTTCTTCTATGGAAAGCCAATCTCTTCTAATTCCAGCTCTAGGAACACCTTACTGAAATCAATATTGTTGGCCTGCTCATATGAGCAGATAATTTTAGCATCAAACCTGCAATAACTGGGTAGCAGATTGAACAAATGTATAAGAGAAGACAATTAACACTATAGGAAGAAATACAAAAAATAAATAAATAATAGTACATGTTGGTAGATGCAAGGAATAAAAACAAATCTCCATGCCACATCTTAGATATTCTCACGAACTGATGTTTGAGATCCCCTTATATGGTCCCCGGCGATCACGTAAGCAAACAATAATAGTCACATGGATCGCTACTTTTTTTTTGAAAGATCCAACAAAAGCTTGCTTTCGATATATTAGTAGAGGGAAAGCTTTGTACAATAAATTGTACAATGGACCGGTGTCACCCAAACGAAGTTACAACCTGGTAATGACAAGCCAACCACCCTCATGCATCGCTACTGTAGTGTAGAGCACAGAAAACTGACATTGGGATCAAAGTTAAATATTTATTTTCGAACTATTTAGCACATGAAAGGAGCTATCTAACTGGGTACTGAAAACTGGTCAGTATACGGTATGTAGTAGCGACAAAAAAAACTACGCAATAGTCCATAGCAATATATTTGAAAACAATGAATTATAATAAACTTGTACCGTGTAGCTCCTTATATATACTTGCTCAAGTACAACTGATAATAATCAAAGACAATAACTTTTGACTCCCCTTTAGAAAGAACTGATTCACAACTACAGACTAATTTTTTTACCATGCTAACCTGTAGGGGAAAATATAATTTTATAGGAACTAAAGCATATTGCAAACTAACCGACGAATTTTTACAAGCTAGTGGCAGCTACTAGGATTTTGTAAATAGACACAACCTGTCCTAAATCGGAAGTACACAGTTGTACTATAAAAGATTGAGTTGGCAGCATAAGAAATTGGCAGCAAGTAATACATAATTGCTATTTTGTGTAACTACATAGCAAACTACCAGCATGCTTTCAGGATATATGGAAACATACAACACTGCATCAGAGATCGACACAGCTCGAAAGAAACATTGTAGTGCAACATTGAAGAGCAACGAGAGTACCAACCAGCCTGGACATCAGCCTGCATCACACCACGGACCAGCCGTGTGCGGAACTCCTCCATCTTACCCTTCATCTACAAGAACACAAAAACCAATCAACCACATGAAAAAACCATGGGAGAAGAATAGAATCTGGTAGGGCGTTCTGTGTAGGACGCGGGGTGACGAAGGCGAACAACGGCACACCGAAGGACTACAAATCTCGCGTACAAAACAGGTTGGTTGATGCAAAGCTTCTCACCGCCCCAAGGCGGATCCTTCCCCGCTGCACCACCACGTAAGGAGGAAGGCGGTGGTTGAACAACAAAGGTGTCGCCACTCCACCTTGAAGGATAGATGCGCCACACCGCTCGCCGAATCGCCTCCCCTGCAGTGTCTCTTCCCGTCCTCAATCCCTAATTCCTCTGTCGATTGAATGGGTGTCGCTAACTAAGGCGAACGGATATATCATTGCATAGGCTTTAGTGTGTTTTTGGGGCCCAGTTAATCACAGCAGGCCAATTTGTCCTCCAGAGGTTCTTCCCCTAGGGATATTTCGGCCCATGTGGGATTGATTGATGAAGGTCGAACGGCCAGGAAGTGCGGACAGGGACGATCAGACGGTCCAGAATACCCAGGGCGTGAGGGAGCTCCCTTTTGTACCAGTTTTAATATCCCTAATTTCAGAAGAAATTCTAGCGGTGTTATGCATATCTTTGATGGGAAACGTATTCTCAAAGAATGTTGCATCATGAGATTCCATTATAGTATCAACATGCATATCAGAAACCTCAGAGTTAAACACTAAAAATATATAACCAACACTCCGTGGAGCATATCCTATAAAGATACAATCCACTGTCTTAGGTCCGAGTTTACATTTCTTGGGGATCGGTATGTTGACCTTTGCTAAAGACTCCCAAGTTCGCAAGTAAGTGATAACCCCCAAGTGCAAGGGGTCACTATAGTACAATTGGATAAGTATTTGAGTATGGAACACATGAGGAGCTAAAGGTAAACTATTTATTCTCTAAAGCCCTAGAACCCACTTATATGGTTATCGTAGGATTGATGACAAGTACGCCATGAGGGGGTCCTCGAGGCGTGGACAAAGATGGGGTGTGAGACAACGGTGTTCTGGGACGTTGAGCACATAAGCTTTACCCATGTTCGAGTCCGCCTGTGGTGGACGGATCCTACTCCTGCTAGCAATCCAGTAATACAGTAGAGCCAGAAGTATAGATTACAAGAAAGGTTTCGCCTGAGCGAGATGAGTTTATGTTGATTGGTGCCCTAAAGGCCTATCCCTAGGATGGCTTATATAGTCATCTAGTCCTAGGGTTTACAGGAGAGTCCTATCCGGCTACGATACAGATTCCGATACATAGTACATCTTGGACTACAAGTAACACTACATGCCTAAGTTGGTAAGTCTTCTAGGCCTTCTCGTAGCCGAATGGGCTTCCAACTTCTCTCCCTGACTGGGCCACCCGTGAAGCATAGATCTAACCCGAAGTGAGCCACCTTGGTCAATGAGTCACAGTGGGTATGCCCGGAAAGTATATCCCCAACAATAGCCCCCAAAAGCCTCCAAGATCAAAGTCGGATTTTATCGTCTAGCTTGATTCTTCTTCGGTTGTAAAATCTTTCAGGGTTCCTGAAACTACAAAATAAAAATGAGATCTGAGTCTCAAACATGAGTCGGACCAGTCAACATCTCATTGTTACTTTCCTACTCGATTTCAAACTGGGCCAGAACTTAGTTTGTGATGCAACTTGACGTTAGTCAAGGTCTAGTCTTGTCATTGACAAACATTCGTGCTAGTGTGACCATTGGTGGGTCCGCGGTTCGCGGAACCGAGGTGACGTTTCAATGCGTGCATGGAGATCGAGGTGGCGCAATCTTCTTGGGGAAGTTACCTCACTCCTTCCACGATGCGTGGCGTAATATTTATGCATTTACACTAATCTTGGCAGATATGAGGATTATAAGGGTAAAAAATCTCATCATTTTCTCTAACCCGTGCCATTGCCTCCCTTCCCCCTAAGCGATCCAACGCCCCTGTCTCCCTTCTCTCTGCCCCCAATCCTCGCAGCGCTACCCACCAAAGGTTACATCCCCTGGCTAGATGGCTGGCGCTTCCAACTCCGGTGCGGCGGCAACGACAATGGCAGTGACAGCGATAGAGAACTATTGCGGGGTATGGATCCCCTGTGTCTTGGATGGTAAGAAACTTCACGGCATCGAGGAGGAGGTTCTTCTTCTCACCGTCGAGTGGCGGAGCAGTTTCAGCAAAACCATTCCCGCCCCTCGTGCCGATGAGCGGGTCCACTTCAGCACTCATCTTGACCGAGGTTTGAGCTTTCTGCCGTCGGAGTTCTTCCCTGAGGTGATTTCATACTACGACATTCAGCTCCACAATCTTCCCCCCAATTTGATGCTAGATCTTAGTTCCCATGTTTCTCTTTGCGAGGGTTCAGACTCAAACCGAGTCTTACTTTCTTTCGGTACTATTTTAGTACTAGGAAAAACTCTATCACTGTCGGTGTTCCATATATAACCGGGACACTCGGCCTAGTCTTTAGGAGAGGAACTAACCTAAGAATAGCTCTCTCTCTAATACTCTTGCAAAGAATTGGATAAGTGGAAAAATGAGTCTATCCTAAAGTCATAGCCAGTGAGTCAGTGAAGAGATGGCCTTTCACTTTTTTCTATCATAAGGATAAGCCGGATCCCAACAAGCAAGAAAGCTTGCTAGCTTTTGTTGACGGTGCTGCCGCTCCCCAAGAATCGTGGGACGTAGAAGCTCCGACTCTTACTAAAGATTTGATCCACGCCAATCGGCGGATTCACTACAAGAATCTGGACGATTCATGATTTTTTATTCATGACACGTCGTAAAAATGTCATAGATGCGCAACGTTCTGGGCCATTTCGTTCTGACACACTCGAAGGGCCTCCATCCCGGGTATCCATGACGTTCCAGGTTTTCATCAACAAAAATTTGTCACGGATTTTGTCCGAGGCCCTGAAGCCCAATTTGGAATTTCGTCCCGCATAAAATCGTCATGGAATTCGTCAAGGGCCTTTGGTTGACTATGTTTTTTTCGATGATCGGGCCATCCGTGCCTACACCCCACATGTCATCTCAGTTTGAACGGCAGGGTCTAACGGGTTGTCCTCAGAGTTTTAGCTGGACCCATCTATCAGTCCATCTGGTATAAATTAGATGGCATAAAAACAGAGTACCCTGACTAGGGTTCGAACTCACGAGCACACTCATTGGTCAAAGGTTTGGAACCACTGGACCAGCAGACTCTGTTCCGACAGATCTACTACTTTGCTATTCTTATAAGCATGTCCTAAATCAGTAGTCGTTCAATAAATAAACTGATGTTTTGACTAATAGCCGCAACAACTAGACCAGACAACTATGTTTCAAATATAGCACTACTACAGATCTACTACTTTGCTATTCTTATAAGCATGTCCTAAATCAGCAGTCGTTCAATAAATAAACTGATGTTTTGACTAACAGCCGCAATAACTAGACAAGACAACTATGTTTCAAATATAGCACTACTTCATATTTATTATACACATGTTCTCAATCACACGAAGAAGCAAAATGTGAAAGTACAGGAAATTACAACAACAATCAACACAACACATATCAACATGGAGATATCACACAATCTTACAAATATATAGAGAACATGGTTGATATATAGTTCCAAACCAACTAGACAACCAGATTCACAAAGAGTTCCAAACCAAGTACATAACCTGCAGGTTCACATTCAGTTCCAAACCGACTACGAGTTCACATGAAGCCAACCCGCATAACCAGGTACTTTGTGCCCTTATTTCAGGCGACCTACATCACACGTGAAGCCAGATATGAGCTCCTCAAAGAAGGTGAAGACGGACAAATCCCCTTTTTTGATTCGAGTAGCCTCGACAACCTTTGACCAATTGCTTGCCATTTGTGCAACATCATTTCTTCCTTGGATGAACTGAACATGCTTATGTCCTACATGATTTGCGACTATGACCGGAATCTCCAACGGCAGATACATGTTGAGGTGGGTATTGCTGTACCTAGCTAAAAAGTACTAGATGTGAAGAATAAAGTTAGTTCCTGAAGTATAGTTCAATGTGCATAACTAGATTTAGGGCTCGTTTGGTTCAAAGGATTTGTAAAACACAGGGATAGGAAAACTGCAGGAATATAATGGCATGACACTAAGCATCGTACAGGAATGAAAAATGCAGGAATTAGTAAGATAAGTTGTTTGATTGCACCGTAGGAAAACTGCAGGAAATTTTATAGGGTTTAGGTATATGGCATAGTTTTCATAAACACGTATGAATCTTTCCAAGAGGTCTCACCTCTTGTTAGAAATCCTATAGGATTGTAGTGTAGGAAAATTATGCCTAGGAATTTTGTAGGATTTATTCCTTTGAAACAAACACGCCCTTAAAGAGTCAAATCTCAGAAGTTTACCATCTTAGCCTTCCCAGGGATGACATTTGACTTTTTCATGTTGCACACATAGTGCGGTATAGGTGGCTTGTGTCCTGAAATTGCTCTGAGATACACAACTTGGTTTGAAGTCAATTCCATGTCGTTTCCAAAAATGCAGTAATCATCAAAGTCCTCCCCGCCCTTCATCGATGGACCTAAAAATAATATATTAGAAAGTAATCTGTAGCGGCATAAGAATGACTGTAACTTTAAGCCAATGTCAATGACTCTAACCTCTTGTAAGGTCCCTCAGTTTCGCAGCTTTCTTGGCAACAGGTTGCTTCACCTCTTCATAAGATGGAACATTGTGTCGGAGCTTGCCAATTCTCGGCACCGTCGCCATGATGTTTTGTGCAATAAGTTCCAAATTTTTGGGGTTCAACACCATGTGGTCCATCTGAAGATCATTAAGAAGTATGAGGACAAATATTACTACGATAGAACAAGGATGCGATGTGTATAGTTAGTGCTAGTAGGAACAATTTTGAGAACCTGCGCATGTATCTCCCTAGCCTTAATTCTGTAGAACCTACAATCCATGCAGCTCATCCTACCTGCCCAGAGAGTAAATACAAGAATTAAATTAGAGGCACAAGCATCAAGTGACTAAAACAAGTGTAAGGGCCTAGATCGAGTGTTGACCTGGGTCCTAGACCTAGATCGTGTGTTTACCTGGGGCTTAGACCTAGATCGAGTGCTTACCTGGGGCCTAGACCTATATCGAGTGTTTACATGGGGCCTAGACCCGTCGCCGGTAACCTAGAGAACATACGCGGTGACCTAGATCAGGCACAGCATTACCGACGCGCATCACCGGTAATCAAACACAAATGCACAGTAGTAGAGATGCGTGGACATAGTTCGAGGAGCCTTAGCCGTGAGCCTACAGTTGCCGCTGCCGCCGTCGTCGCCGGGGAGGGGAGGGGATTTGGTGGTCACTAGGGGGGCGGGGATTTGGGTCGCCGGGCAGAGCGAATGTGTGCGATGTGGTGGGGACTAGGGAGGGTTAAGCGAGCAGCAGCATGGCGAGTGGGTCCCACACGGTGTCGGATTTTGTTACTATCTTATTCACAAAAGATTAAAATCATCTGCATTTACAATGTTCTTCAGTTATAAGGATGTAGTTTGTGATAAATCCCACATGACAACACACACTCCAGTGGGTGTGGTGATGCAACTTCTAACACACTAATTCACCATCCACATGTGGGAATTGCATATTCCAGGGGCTCTTTGGGCTTTCTGACCACCATGGTTGTTTGACACACATGGAGTCTCTATAGATCAATGCATGTGTTATTCTCAAAACCACACCATTATGATCCACATGACCACACACACTCTAGTGGGTGTGGGTGATTCAACTTCTGTCACACTGGTTCACCATCCCCATGTGGCAGTTGCATATTCCAGGGGCTCTCTGGGCTTTCTGACCACCATGGTTGTTTGACAAGCATGGAGTCCCTAGATATCAATGCATGTGTTATTCTCAAAACCACACCTTGATGATCCACATGACCACACACACACTCCAGTGGGTGTGGTGATGCAACTTCTGTCACACTAGTTCACCATCCCCATGTGACAGTTGCATATTCCAGTGGCTCTTTGGGCTTTGTGACCACCATGATTGTTTGACACACATGTAGTCTCTATAGATCAATGCATGTGTTATTCACAAAACCACACCTTGATGATCCACATGACCACACACACACTCCAGTGGGTGTGCTGATGCAACTTCTGTCACACTGGTTCACCCTCCCCATGTGGCAGTTGCATATTATAGGGGCTCTTTGGTATTTCTGACCACCATGGTTGTTTGACACACATGGAGTCTCTATAGGTCAATGCATATGTTTAAGATGGAAACCACACCTTTATGATCCATATGACCACACACACATTCTAGTGGGTGTGGTGATGCAAATTCTGTCACACTAGTTCACCATCCCCATGTGACAGTTGCATATTCCAGTGGCTCTTTAGGCTTTGTGACCACCATGGTTGTTTGACACACATGTAGTCTCTATAGATCAATGCATGTGTTATTCACAAAACCACACCTTGATGAGCCACATAACCACACACACTCTATTGGGTGAGGGTGATGCAACTTCTGTCACACTGGTTCACCATCCCCATGTGGCAGTTGCATATTCCAGGGGCTCTTTAGGCTTTCTGACCACCATGCTTATGTGACACTCATGGAGTCCCTAGGGACCAATGCATGTGTTATTCTCAAAACCACACCTTGATGATCCACATGACCACACACACTCCAGTGGGTGTGGTGATGAAACTTCTGTCACACTGATTCACCATCCCCATGTGATAGTTGCATATTCTAGGGGCTTTTTGGGCTTTCTTACCACCATGGTTTGACAAACATGGAGTCTCTAGATATCAATGCATGTGTTATTCTCAAAACTGGACCTTGATGATCCACATGACCACACACACTCCAGTGGGTGTGGTGATGCAACTTTTGTCACACTTGTTCACTATTCCCATGTGGCAGTTGCATATTACAGCGACTCTTTGGGCTTTCTGACCACCATGGTTTGACACAAATGGAGTCTCTAGAGATAAATGAATGTGTTATTCTCAAAACCACACATTTATGATCCACATTACGACACACACACTCTAGTGCGTGTGGTGATACAACTTCTGTCACACTCGTTCACCCTCCCCATGTGGCAGTTGCATATTCCAAGGTCTCTTTGGACATTCTGACTACCATGGTTGTTCGACACATATGGAGTCTCTAGATATCAATGCATGTGTTTAAGCTGGAAACCACACCTTCATGATCCATATGACCACACACACACTCAAGTGGGTGTGGTGATGCAATTTCTGTCACACTGGTTCACCATCCCCATGTGGCAGTTGCATATTCTAGGGGCTCTTTGGGCTTTCTGACCAACATGGTTTGACACACATGGAGTTTCTAGAGATAAATGCATGTGTTATTCTCAAAACCACACCTTGATGATCCACATGACCACACACACTCCAGTGGGTGTGGTGATGCAACTTCTGTCACACTGGTGCACTATTCCCATGTGGCAGTTGCATATTCCAGGGGCTCTTTGGGATTTTTGACTACCATAGTTTGACACACATGGAGTCTCTAGAGATCAATTCATGTGTTATTCTCAAAACCACACCTTGATGTCCACATGACTCACACTCTAGTGGGTCTGGTGATGCAACTTCTGTCACACTGGTTCACCATCCTCATGTGGCAATTGCATTCCAAGGGCTCTTTGGGCTTTCTTACCACCATGGTTTGACACACATGGAGTCTCTAGAGATCAATGCATGTGTTATATATTCTCAAAACCACACCTTTATAATCCACATGAACACACACACTCCAGTTGGGTGTGGTGATGCAACTACTTCTTTCACACTAGTTCATCATCCCCATGTGGAAGTTGCATATTCTACGGGCTCTTTGGGATTTCTGATCACCATGGTTGTTTGACACAAATGGATTCTCTAGAGATCAATGAATGTGTTATTCTCAAAACCACACCTTGATGATCCACAAGACCACACACACACTCCAGTGGGTGTGGTGATGCAACTTCTGTCACACTGGTTCACCCTCCCCATGTGGCAGTTGCATATTCCAGGGGCTCTTTGGTATTTTTGACCACCATGGTTGTTTGACACACATGGAGTCCCTAGAGATCAATGCATGTGTTATTCTCAAAACCACACCTTGATGATCCACATGACCACACACACTCTAGTGGGTGTCGGTGATGCAACTTTTGTCACACTGGTTCACCATCCCCATGTGGCAGTTGCATATTCTAGGGGCTCTTTGGGCTTTCTGACCACCATGGTTTGACACATATGGAGTCTCTAGAGATTAATGCATGTGTTATTCTCAAAACCACACCTTGATGATCGATGATACCTTCGATCCGGATTCACGGATGTAGTATAATAGCTTTTTCCCTAGAAGACCTAGGTTTAATCGAACCTTGGAAAGCACTGCTAAAAGGTAATAAGAAGGAAACGTCTACAAGACTTTGTTTATTCGTTCTACCTTATTTGACCAGACCAATCTAGTTTACTTTATAATGGGTTTGAATCAATGGATGGAGATAGGCCAGTGTTGAAGATGCACCAGCAGCTGCACATCAAATGGGATGAAAGATAATAATAAGCATAGTCATGTATAGTGTTTGTATTGAGATAATCTTTTGTGGGCAACACATGCTAATATTCTAGAGCCCCCGTGATGCAGCGGGCATAGAAATAGACTTTTAATACAACCGAGAACACACCAAAGCCACGGGATTCAAATGATTATTAAATGTAAATATAGATTAAAGCTTTAAGTGGTGATGTTGTCGGGGCGCTAAGCGAAGACCGTACTTCCCTTTCTGTCACTGAGTTTCCTATGAGATCGCCGCTATCCAAGTATCTCACCTCAAGCCTTTATAAATCTATGGGATCTTTGATACCTACAAGTCCACAGATCGAGGAGAGAGACGAAGAAACAAAAGATACAAATCACGAATCCAAACAAAATACAATTCTCCAATGCACATAATTGCTGCGAGGTTTCTCCCCAACCCGCAGCCCATGAGGACTACCCACTCATAACAAATAAATCAGAGATAGAAAACATCATGCAAATACTTAGATTGAAATCAAATATTCTTACAATGGTCACCAAATCACAAGGATATCTAAAAGTACAAAGCAATGGCTATGACTAGTGGAGGGATGGATGGTGTAAGTGATGAACAATGGATGAACTATGGATGAACAATGGTGTGGATCTCCTTTGGGGGTGTTGTGATGCAATCTGAGAATGGCGGCCCTCTGGCCGGCGGCTGGAGCCTCAAAATATATAGGCGTCTTCACAAAAGTTATAGGGTTTGACGAGATGAAGCCGTTGCCGCCTGGTACGGGCGGGCGGTACGGGCGGACCACGCCCATACTACTGGTCGTTAAGTGCGCTGACGCCCTGGTTGGCTTCTCCAATTACTTGGTCGTGTGTACTTCCTCAAAATCCTTCATTATGACTCCTTACTTCACCTTAAAAGCAGTGATTTCCTATACAACATAAATCAAAGAAGGGATTTGCGTATCTTTGCAATTATTAGTCATTAGTGGCAAGGTTGAGAGTTTATTTGGCAATTGCTTGACCAAAAAAATGTTTAAACACAGTGGAAGATGGAAAAAATCGGAGCATCAACTTCCCCAAATCTTAAACCTTGATCGTCCTCGAGCAATAAGAACCAAAAGAACTATAAGGAATTCAGCGTTTAAACTTGAAAAACGAGAATAGGAGTTCACTTACAGTAGGTAGTCGTATGTGCTCAACACTTCATTCATTTGCAAAGCTTATCAAAGTTAGATAGATGACACGAATACTATACAAGCTTCAGTAAGTCAAGATAATCAAAGTAAAGTTTAATATAAGTGTAAATAACTAGAAGTGTAGCAATCAATCCAATTCCTCTAATTAACTCTTGCCAAGGAACACTTAAGATGTTTAAATAGCATAATTGAGTAAGAGAGTTTCATCTCCCAGGTAGTATAACAATGAAGTGTCTTATTTACACCCACATCAATAGATCAAGTCAATCTAAAACACTTCTAATCCAATTATTGTCTTTCAAGAAAAATTTGTAAAGTAGTAATGAGACCATGATAAGGACTTGTTATGTGGATCCTCATAGATATCTTTTTTCTTTCTTTCTTTCTTTTTCATCTCATTTTTCAATGATCGTTGTTTGTTTATTTTTGCTAGTATTTGCACAACCTTTGAGAGTACCAATACTTTTGCCCATACATTAACACAGATGTCAATCATGTCATCAACTCATAGCCAAAATACGGGGTTATACCATAGATCGTTCAAAAGATAGCAGAGTTGTTGGCATCCCAAAGGTGTGTGTCAGAGACATAGAACAAAGTTGTCTCGCATCTTTTTCTCTCTTTTTTTTGAGCTAGAACCGCGGTTTGATCCACAAGGTTAGCTTTGGCATGCGTCATAATTACCTCTAGACTTTATTTCAATTAAACAATTATTTTCATGAGTGTTGTCGAGACTGTCAAACTATCTATGGGGTTAAGTATAATCAATGGTGTACCCTCAAGACAATCATTCATCAAACAAGTCGTAAATTTCAGACTTTTTCTTATTGTACTTGTTTGGCATTATTATTTCCAAGGCAAGACTCGGTTAACTAAAAGAACTAGAGCAAGAGCTTCAACAACTAATCATCATACTAATAAAAAGCCTTACTCTAACCATATTAAATTACTTCCCACTAGCATGCATCTTAGCAAATCAACCAACTAAGATAAACAATTCAAACTTCATAAGTGGGAGACATAGGACATACCTCTCATAAGTAACTTCCTGATCCTCTTCCTTATAGGGATGTGTTCCTTCAAAACTCAAACTCGATTACTCTCAAAATGATATCAAAGAAAAGAGGCAAAGTATGAATCCACATTTACCAAAAAAGGATAAATGGAAAAAAAATTGTATTCTTGAGCATAGGGATTAAAGAATATAAAAGAACTTGCGACCAAGCAAGGGCTAAAAGAAAAACAAAAGAAAACAAATAAACTAAAACGAAAGCAAATTTAAAAAGCAAAGGAAAAAAGCAAAGTGTTGGAACAAGTCAACACGAGTGTTTCAAAGCTCACAAGGAGCTAGAGTACAATCTCGTTATTACACAAATAAATTTGCTAGGGGAACACATCCCCAAGCTCAGGCTTTTGCATGCCCCCTTGTTGTTCATTGTGGTGGTGGTGGTGGATAATCTCCCATGTTCTATTGGCTGCTCCAATCATGGAACTAGGTGGCGAGGCTTGCAGTGGCATCTCGAAGGTTGATGGAGAGGTTGTTCATGGTGTAAATATTTCCTTCGAGTGCATAGATATCTTCATAGGTGGTGTAGTAGTTTTGTGGTTGCGCATCATGTTCGGGTCCTTCTTGTTCTACTTCTTCATCTTCTCCTCCTCCCACGGGTGTTTCTTGTTGTGGTATACTAGCTTCGACCTGCACGTCATAACGCAAACATCCATCCTCGATACAGAATAAACCGTTAGGCAAAGAAGCAGGAATCAAGTGATCCGCTCCAGGTATATTGAAGAAATATCTACCATGATTTTTATAAATCATACCACATGCTCTTAGAGTAGATGGACAAAGACGGTTACCTCCAGTCAATGGTTGGATGTTACCTAGGTTGATGTGAAGTGCGCGTGCAAGAACGGTCACAACTCCTCCTCCACATATGGGTCCTCGAGATTGAAGAGCTTGATGCTTAAGATAAAACACAAGTAAAGCACCCAAATTTGGCGTTGGATTACAATTGATAAGTGCAGCTTTTGCAGGATCAACATGTCCTCCTCATTAACTCTAGTAAACTCACCACATGCCTGCAATGTGTTAGCAATAACATAGAACAAATATCGAATGGCGGGATGATCAATTTGGTTCCCCTTGGGTATGTGTCCATGAATTCTCATCAAGTTGAAGTATTGTGAAGGGGAAGGATCTAAAACAAAGGTAGTTCTGCGTACATCGGTGTTGTTGTTGGTGAATCAAAGCATTGAGCCCATTGGATGAGTGTTAAAGTATACTCACGGTTCATCAGGCGGAATTCGATTCGATCACCTCCAGGCCTTTGTTCCTCGGAACAACCATAAGGATCCACTGTGTGTGTCAAGGTGCTGAAGAACTCAAGTGTCAAGTGGTGGTACGTTGCAATATCCTGAAAGACAAAATTATACAAACCAACATTGTTGCAAAGTAAATCGAAATCAGCACAAATGCCAAGTTGGTTCAGGATATAAGGACACGCCCACTTGGTGGACTTGATCTCTCGAATCTTGAGACGATCGAAACCGATAAGATGGAACTCCTCGGTGAACTCGATGCCAAGTGACTCGAGGGTTAACATATCAACGGGTGTTGCGGAGGACTCCGTAGCCATCTCACGTGTGCGACTCCTTGTGTTCATCTAATAAATAAAAACAAGAAAAAGTAAATAAAATTGCTAATAATTTTTTTGGTCCAATAGAAACATAGCATAATTGATTTTCTACACTAACTACAAAAGAAAACTCCTCTAAAAACAATGCTAAGCATACTTAGTACCAAGATTGAATCTAGAACAAGACCCATGTCTAGATTGACAATGATGAATGACTAAGCCAAGATTTTGCATGAATAAGTTGGGGATCGGAGGAGAATTATACCTTAGATCGAGTGAGTGCAAAGAATCTAAGAAAGATTGAGTAAATTTGCAGATCCAATGGAGGTGGTTTGAAGTTTGGAGGAAGAAGAAAGAGAGAATAGATGAATTGGGATTTTAGGTTACCTTCTTGGGCATATTATGGCATTTGCGTACTTGGTACCGGTGGGTGGTACGACCGGAGCCCGCCCGTACCGGGTGGCTTACCTTGGTGGGCGATGGCTAGTCCCATGCGGTGCACTCGGTACGGGCGCCCAGTAGAGTCATGCACGCACGTACGCTGGTCGTTAACTATTCGGTGAACTTGCTTGAAATTTGATGTTTTTCTCAGGGGTACGGTACGGGCGCACGGTACGGGCGCATCCGACTGTACCAGTGGTCGTTATCACCACCGATTCCTTTGGAAATCATTAAAATTTCTATCCTCCTTTGCCTTGAGGTGGTACGGGCGCACGGTACGGGCCACTCCGACTGTACCAGTGGTCGTTATCGACGCCGTGAACTACAACAAACTCAAGAATTTGATTAGTAGCTCCGTGCGCCTTCACACATCTTATCAAAAGGTTAGATAGAACTAAAAACACTAAGTAATGATCTAGAAATACTTCTTAGGCCATGTGTTAGTAAAATATAATATAAAGGATTACCTTATTTATTCTCCTCTTTCCATAGGTCTTCTTGAACACTCTTTATTAAAAACAAAAATTAAAACAAAAACTAACACGAAAATAAAACATAATAAAAACTTAGAGAAAATTTATTTGACATGGGTTGCCTCCCATGAAGCGCTTCTAGTTAAGGTCAATTAGCTTGACCTTGATGGCAATCACTTAGGTTTGGGGAGTGGAATGCCCACTCCAAAATTGTTTGCTTTTAAAGTAATCACACCATCATCAACATTAGGCTTGGCCTTATTTTTCCTAGGGAAGTGGACTACAAATAGATCTCTAGATGGTAGCCCTATCCTTACATTCCCTTCATGTAAATTAATCAAAGCTTTAATAGTTCTTAGAAATGGCCTACCTAGAATTATAGGTGCTATGGGATCTTTAGGCATGTCCACAATAACTAGATCAATAAGAGCGGGACTTCCTTTAATTTCAACAACTATATTTTCTTTGATCCCAATAGCTTGTTTATAAGTCGAATCAGCTAGATGGAGTCTTAATTCAGTTGTAACAAATGGCCCCAAGTTTAATTTATCGAATAGGCTTTTGGAAATTGTTGAGACACTTGCACCAAGATCACAAAGTGCGGATATCTCATTAACTCCCAACTTAATTAATAGTGGGCTCAAATATATCATCTAGCTTAGCTAGAAGCTTATAGCTAGTCTTTTATACTCCATCTCTAAATCATGAACCTTAGATGCTACTTGTTGTATAAATCGTCGGTACATAGCATCGTTACCTTGTTCTATACCTGGATTCTTAATGGTGATCATCTTCAATAGATCTTCCACGGTATATTCCGGTGTTGGCGTGTTGCTACAATCCAGCTCTTCAGGCTTTTCATCGTTTGTCACCACCCTCATAATTTTGAGGTCCTCTACCGGATTTGGCTCGGGTTTGCCGGTGAACTTTGCTAGTATGAGAGCTTGGCTCTCGGACACTTTACCCAGCTGAGCCACCACGGTCTTTGTTCTTTCCTTAAGAGCATGCACATCATTTCTAATTCAACAGCCTGGTTAGATAATCTTCCTAAACTACTTTCATGGTTCTCCGTAATCTTAATAAGCATATTGTTTTGTTCGGTTTGAGCTTGCATAAATGTTCTAACAGTTTGCTCAAACGAGAGATTGCCATGATTTGATCCATTAGTATTATCATAATTATTATAAGGAGCTCCTTCAGGATTAGCATGATATTTTTGAACATTAGAAGCATAATTATTTTTCCATGCAGGATTAAAAGGAGTGTGAGCTATAAAATTAACATCATTGACATCGGTAGTGATAGCATTAACTTGGGTATCTTCCTAACCCTTTACTAAACTAAGCAAATCATCTACCTTAGATGTAAGCTCCTCATTGTTTACCTCGGTAATTGAACTTACTCTCTTCGAGGTTCTTTCTACATGCCATTGGGCATGATTATTTTTCATATCATCAAGTAAGTTCTTTGCAACACTTACATGTTTTCCCATGATCGTTCCTCCTACTACATTATCTAGCATAGACTTAGACATTAGGTTAAGACCATTATAAAATAATATAAGCCATTCTTCCATCCCATGATTAGGACAATTCATTACGGCTTCTTTCATCTTTTACCACGCAAGCTAGTGGCTCACGGTCTTCTTGTCTAAAACTTGTAATGTTGGATCTTAGCTGCATAGTCTTAGCTGGTGGGAAAATTTTGTCATAAACAAATTAGTGCATTCCTCCCAAGATTTAATAGTGCCCTTTGGTAGAGCTAGCAACAAATCCTTAGCCTTTCCTCTAAGAGAGAAAGGGATTAATCTTAGCTTAACAGCATTTGCATCTATGTCTTTAATACACATCACGTCACAAATATCGGTAAAAGTATTTAAGTCCAATCCTGAATCCTCAGAAGATGAACCCCCAAATTGATTTTGTTGAACCAACCTTCAACGGTTAGGTTTTATCTCATAAGTTTCCGCATCAACTGTTGAGTGATGGGTGCACGAATAAAATCATCGGTGAGAGTAGAATACTCCCCTAATCTATTTTGAGCCATGGCTCTTATCTTTTTGGTAATTTTTAAGTAATGTAAACAAATAACAAGTAACTAATTTTTTGGGTTTTCAAATAGATAACAAGAATTCAACTACAACTAATAATAAAACTAAAAACAAGGTCTCTAATGACCTCACCAGGATAGCGAAATTGCTTCCCGGGAAACGACACCAGAAAAAGGGTTGATACCTTTGATCCGGATTCACGGATGTATTATAATAGCTTTTTCCCTAGAAGACCTAGGTTTAATCGAACCTTGGAAAGCACTGCTAAAAGGTAATAAGAAGGGCACGTCTACAAGACTTTATTTATTCATTTTACCTTAGTTGACCGGACCAATATAGTTTACTTTATAATGGGTTTGAATCAATGGATGGAGATAGGCCAGGGTTGAAGATCCACCTGCAGCTACACATCAAATGGGATGAAAGATAATAATAAGCATAGTCATGTATAGTGTTTGTATTGAGATAATATTTTGTGGGCAACACATACTAATATTCTAGAGCCCACATGATGCAGCAGGCATAGCAATAGACTTTTAATCCTACCGAGAACACACCGAAGCCACGGGTTGCAAACAATTATTAAATGTAAACACAGATTAAAATTTAAGTGGTGATGTTGTTGTTGATCCCGAATGGGGCGCTAAGCAAAGACTGTACTTTCCTTTCTGCCAGTGAGCTTCCTATGAGATTTCCACTAGCCAAGTATCTCACCTCAAGCCTTTATCAATCTATTGGATCATGGGTACCTACAAGTCCACAGATCGAGGCAAGAGACGAAGAAACAAAAGATACAAATCACGAATCCAAACAAAATAAAATTATCCAATGATCTAGATGCGCATAATTGCTACGAGGTTTCTCTCCAACCTGCAGCCCGTGAGGACTACTCACTCATAACAAATAGATCGGCGATATAAAACATCATGCAAATACTTATATTGAAATCAAATATTCTTACAATGGTCGCCAAATCACAAGGAGATCTAAAAGTACAAAGCAATGGCTATGGCTAGTGGATGGATGGATGGTGGAAGTGATGAACAATGGATGAATTATGGATGGACAATGGTATGGATACCTTTGGGGTGTTGTGATGCAATCTCAGAATGGCGGCCTGATGGCTCAATGCACGGCGCCCCGAAAAATGCTTGATGGCGGTGTTGATGTAGAGCTCGTTGGGAACCCCAAGAGGAAGGTATGATGAGCACAGCAGCAAGTTTCCCTCAGTTATGAAACCAAGGTTTAATCGAACCAGTAGGAGCAAGGAAACACCCCAAAGGTGTTACTAGCTGAGCTTTGGCAGGGCGCACTACCGGTGCTAGTAGCAATGTGGAGACCTGCACAACACAACCATAGAACTTTGTCCCCAACTTGCGATGAGGTTGTCTATCTCACCGTGTTTTGTGGAAAACAAAGGATTAAACGTATCGGGTGGAAAGAAGTAAAAGTTTGCAGAAAGAAAACACAAAGCAGAAACAGTTTATAGATTGTATGTAAAGTAAAGGACCGGGATCCATAGTTCACTAGAGGTGGCTCTCCTTAAGATAGATAACATGCTGGGTGAACAAATTACAGTGGGGCAATTGACAAACACCGAGAAAGCAATACATGCATATACTAATCATCTTGACTCCTTTGAGACTTGATTGGGCATTACAACATAATACATAGACCGCCATCCAACTGCATCTATGACTAATAATCCACCTTCAGGTTATCATCCGAACCCCCTCCAGTATAAGTTGCAAGCAACAGATTATTGCTTTACGAACTGCGTGTAAAGTAAAAAATACAATTGTTCTATGAACAAAGGATCGTTGTTTTCTCCCTAGTAGCAACATCACATCTAGTACCTTAGAGATTTCTGTCACTTCCCCAGTTACCAGAGGCATGAACCCACTATCGAGCATAAATACTAACTCTTGGAGTTGCTAGCATCTACTTGGCCAATATAGCTACTAACAACGGAAAGCATGCAAGATCTCAAACAACAAAGACATGATAGAATCAATAATCAATCTGAAATAGCATCTCAATATCCATCGGGTCCCCGCAAACACAACATGTATGAATTACAAATAGATGATCTTGATCATGAACGGAGCTCACAAGATCTAAACATGAAAGCACAAAGGAGGAGAAACCAGCCATCTAGCTACTACATGGATCCGTAGTCCAAGGATGAACTACTCACGCATCACACAGGAGGCTTGCATGGTGATGAAGAAGGCCTCCAGGGTGAATTCCCCTCTCCGGCAGGGTGCCGGGAAGAGCTTCAGATCCCCCCCGATCTAGGGACAGAGACGACGGCGGCTACAGACTCTTTCGTGGATTTTTGATCGGGTGCCTAGGGTTTTTGTCCCGAGGGCAACTTATAGGCGGAAGGAGAGGCCGAGGGGGTGCTGGGGGCGGCCAGACCACCCCCTGGCGCGGGCCAGGCCTGGCCGCACGGCCAGGTGGTGTGGCCGGCCCCCAGCCCTTCTCCGTATCGTATTCTGGCACTTGATCCCTTCCGGAAAAATAGGCACTTTGGCTTTTGTCCTGTCCAATTCCGAGAATATTCATTTTCTGACTTTTCTGGAACCAAAAACAACAGAAAACAGGCAGCTGGCACTGTGGCTCTTATTAATACGTTAGTCCAAGAAATCATAATAAAAGTACTCCAAAGTTGGAACAAAACACAAGAAAGTGGATAAAACCAAGCATGGAACATCAAAAATTATAGATACATTTGCAATGTATCAACATCCCCAAGCTTAACTCCTGCTCGTCCTCGAGTAGGTAAGTGATAAAAAGAAATAAATTTTGAGGTGACATGCACCATCCAAATTTGATCAAAGTATTTGCAAAACTCAAAGCTGGGATCATAGTACTTCAATCATCACATGAAAGACAAAGTTCTAGCAATAAGCAAAGAAACTATGATACAACATCAAAAGGCACAAACAAAAGATTCATGAATAACATGCTTTGCAAGACGTTTGTTTGTTTCACATAAAGAAAACATAGCATAAAATTATTCAGCTTGTCCCTCAATAGAGTAGCAAATATAAATGCATAGGACACCTTCAAAGTTCATAAGAGTGACTAGATACAATAGTTTCAAACAAGCAATAACAAGTTATGCATTAATCAACTAGTCTTGGGACAATGCACATAGAACTAAGAATGGCCACTATGCTCTCAAAGTAGTGCATAAAGATAGAAGGTGGAGACTCAATATAATGGTGGAAGAAAAGCCTTTGTAAAAGGAAGTAGGGATTCAAGTCTCATAAAGAGCTTCCAAAAATTATGGTACTTATAGCTTTCAGCTCTCATTGCCCCTATCATAAGCATCTTGAAGGTGATTAAGGTTAAAGTGACACAACTAAGAGGATATGCTTGACAAGTTATAAACCGAAATCTCATGCCCCTTACTTACGAATACCGATCCTCATGCTACTCAACTTCAGTCACGAGTAAGCTCTTGTCATTGTAAGTGAAGGGTAACGGGTAGGCTACACTAGCGTAAAATCAAAAATTTCTACCGCGTCAACCAGGAATACTATTGTCATAGATCACGGGATTACCGCTAGACGCGCAGGTGCGGAACTCGATGAAGCACGTTGCGGCAGTGTAGATGTTCTACGTCTCCTCCTCGTCCTCGTCCCACGAGAAGCTCCCCTTTGCGCGGCTCGTCCAAGTGCTACAGATGCAGCACCTCCGAGGTATCCACACGTCCGGAGTGGAAGTCGTCACACGCCAGACTGCTAGGTCTGCGCGTGCAACACAGGCGGAAGAGGAGTGGCGGCTGGGTGGAATGCTCTCTCTTTTTCAGCTCGCCTCACTCCCTCTTATATAGGCATCCCTGGTGGGCTTCTACATTAGCAGCCCATTAGCAGCCTAAGCCTGGTCTAATTCGGATCCAATCCTCATTAGGCTTCCAGCCCCTAAAGTGTGTGACCCTATAGGTTCATACACGTATAGACATGACGCGAGTACACTTACTCCGTCAATAGTTGGTAGCGGCCTCTAGCAAGACGTGCCAACTCCTAAACGCATATAAAGATCATTCGGACGAACCATCACAAGGTTGAGTACATGTCTTTCCCTTTGCCTCACGATATTTGGTCTAGCTCTAAGCTGACCTCTCTTTCTCGATACTGTGATTCAGAATCCCTTTACTAGGTTAACTCTTAACCATATGTAGCACGACCATGCATTTCTGGATCCGATCACTCGAGGGGCCCAGAGATATCTCTCTCAAGTAGAGAGGGGCAAATCCCATCTTGATTGACCGATGCCTTGCAGCATGTATCAGGACAAACCCGAAAGCTACCTTTATAACTACCCAGTTACGAAGTAGTGTTTGATAGCCCCAAAGTAGGTCGATCCACATCTCAAGTACATGCGACAATCTCAGGTCTAAGGACAAAACGTACACGATGTGTAGAGAGAGCTGCAAGTATTATTGCTAGTCTCATGTTGGGTCAGTCCAACCCCATGTTCATAACATGTGTCCACATCATTGGTTTGACATCTCCATGTCAATGACTTGCGAAACATAGTCATTAACCAATCGATGTGCTAGTCTAATATTCACGTGTGTCCTCGCATGAACTCCGACTAGGGACAATTATTAGATAACCATACAAGTAAAGAGTTTCACAAACAATTCACATAATTGCCAATCAATACAAGTTGCCTGGTATATGGATATTCAAGGAACATTATAATAACTCATGGATACACATGAAATACAATCATCTCTATGATTGCCTCTAGGGCATATTTCCTTCAGTCTCCCACTTGCACTAGAGTCAATCTAGAGAGTATCTAATACCTATTGCTCTTGTGTGCGCTTCATGCGCAGGCTGCGGGAGTGGCTTAGTCAAGGGATCAGCAACATTTGAGTCCGTATGTATTTTGCATAACATGACACTACCTTCATCAATGAACTCACGAATCAGATGGTAGCGCATGCGAATATGTTTGTTCTTCTGGTGCTGTCTAGGTTCTTTGGCTTGTGCAATAGCACCATTGTTGTCACAATAAACGTCCAAGGGATTGGACGAGCCCTGAACCACACCAAGAGCGATCAGGAAATTCCTAATCCAAACAGCTTCCTTTGCAGCCTCCGAGGCAGCAATATATTCAGCTTCTGTTGAAGAGGAGGCCACTGTATCTTGCTTGGAACTTTTCCAGCTCACAGCACCACCATTCATGACAAACACATAACCTGATTGCGATTTCGAGTCGTCTGAGTCATTAAGGTAACTCGCATCTGTGTAACCCTTTACACTGAGTTCAACCTCACCTCCATAAACTAGGAACATATCCTTAGTCCTTCTCAAGTACTTAAGGATATTCTTTACCGTTGTCCAGTGAATCTCACCTGGATCAGCCTGGTATCTGCTCGTAACACTTAGAGCATAGGAAACATCTGGGCGAGTACATGTCATTGCATACATGATGGATCCAATAGCCGAAGCATATGGAACCCTACTCATGCGTTCTCTCTCATCAGTGGTCGAAGGACACTGAGTCTTGCTGAGTTTAATGCCGTGAGACATGGGCAAGAACCCCTTCTTAGCCTCTTCCATGCTGAACCGTTTCAACACTTTGTCAATGTACGTACTCTGGCTTAATCCAATTAGCCTCCTTGATCTATCTCTATAGATCTTGATACCCAGAATATATGCCGCTTCTCCCAAGTCCTTCATAGAAAAACTATTTTTCAATGAGGTCTTAACAGACTCGAGCATAGGAATGTCATTTCCAATCAATAATATGTCATCCACATATAAGATTAGAAACACAAGTGATTTCCCATTTTCTTTCTTATACACACAAGGTTCTTGTTCGTTTTTGGTGAAGCCAAACTCCTTTACAACTTCATCAAATCGAATGTTCCAACTCCGAGATGCTTGCTTCAGCCCATAAATAGACTTTTGAAGTTTGCATACCTTTCCAGCATTGTTTGGATCGACAAAACCTTCGGGCTGCATCATATACACGTCCTCAGAAAGGATTCCATTTAAGAAAGCCGTCTTGACGTCCATCTGCCATATCTCATAATCGAAATGTGCAGCAATGGCTAGAATGATCCGTATAGATTTAAGCATCGCTACGGGCGAGAAAGTCTCGTCGTAGTCAACTCCTTGAACTTGTCGAAAACCTTTTGCAACAAGTCGAGCTTTATGGATGTGAACATTTCCATCCATATCAATCTTCTTCTTATAGATCCACTTGCACTCGATGGCTTTAAAACCATCAGGCAGGTCAACCAAGTTCCAAACTTGATTGTCTCCCATGGACTCTATCTCGGATCTCATGGCAATCAGCCATTTCTCAGAGTCTGGGTCCACCATCGCTTCTGCATAGGTCGCAGGCTCATCATTGTCTAACAATAATAACTCTCGCGCTTCGCGGAGCCTCGCCGACCTTCGTGGTTGTGGTGCTTCTATTGCCACGGGTTCCTCAACTTGTTCTGCTACAATAGCATCACTCGTAGAAGCATCCCCGACTGGCTCATCTTGAACTTCTTCAAGTCGCACCGACCTTCCACTCGTTCCCTTTGTGAGAAACTCTTTCTCTAGGAAAACACCGCTACGAGCGACAAACACTTTGCCCTCTTCTCGGTTGTAGAAGTAATACCCTAAGGTTTCCCTTGGGTATCCCACAAAAATGCACTTATCCGATTTGGGTGTTAGCTTGTCCGACTGAAGTCGCTTGACAAATGCATCACAACCCCAAATCTTTAGAAAAGACAAACTGGGATTCTTTCCAGTCCACATCTCATATGGTGTCTTAACTACGGATTTAGATGGTACCCTATTTAGTGTGAAAGCTGCTGTTTCTAGCGCGTAACCCCAAAATGATAATGGTAAATCCGACTGGCTCATCATCGATCGAACCATGTCCAACAAAGTTTGATTACGCCGTTCAGAGACCCCGTTTCTTTGAGGCGTTCCGGGCGGCGTGAGATGTGGAACAATTCCGCAACTCTTAAGATGATTGCTAAACTCGTGACTCAAATATTCGCCTCCGCAATCAGATCGCAAGGCCTTTATTTTCTTGCCACGTTGATTCTCTACCTCATTTTGAAACTCTTTGAACTTTTCAAAAGTTTCAGACTTATGCTTCATCAAGTAGACATAGCCATATCTACTGAAATCATCAGTGAAAGTAATGAAGTAGTGATATCCTCCTCTGGCTGTCGTGCTCATTGGTCCACATACATCAGTATGTATGAGTTCCAACAAGTCTGTCGCTCTCTCGGGAAACCCCGTAAAAGGCGTCTTGGTCATCTTTCCAAGTAAACAAGCTTGACATGTCTCGTATGATTCAAAATCAAACGAAGTTAGAAGACCATCACCATGGAGCTTCTTCATGCGCTTTTCACTTATATGCCCTAAACGACAATGCCATAGATAGGTAGGACTCAAATCATTTGGCCGAAGCCTTTTAGCACTAACATTGTAAACACATGCATTATCAAGATTTAAAATAAATAACCCATTCACAATGGGAGCATCAGCCACAAACATAGCATTCTTAGAGATTACACAACCATTGTTTGTACTCGCGAATGAATAACCATCCCTCATCAAACATGAAGGTGATAAAATGTTTCGACCCATACTAGGAATGTAATAACAATTATTCAACTCCATGATAAATCCTGACGGAAGGTGAAGTTGCATGACGCCGATGAACAATGCAGCAACCCTTGCTTTATTTCCGACGCGAAAATCCACTTCGCCTTTTTGCACTTCTCTAGTCCTTATTAGCCCCTGCATCGAATTGCAAATATGAGCAACCGATCCGGTATCAAATACCCAAGAGTTAACATAAGAATCTGCGAGAAAAATGTCCACAACATTTACAACAAGTGTACCTGAGTGGGAAGTACTCTTACTTCCACTTTTCTTCAAAGAAGCCTGGTACTTGCTGCAGTTTCTCTTCCAGTGGCCATATTCGTGACAAAAGAAACACTCAGTGTCTCCTGCAGGACCAGCCTTTTGCTTGGGTGCAGGGTTTGGCTTAGGGATCGTATCCTTAGCCTTGCCCTTCTTCTTCTGCCAAGAAGTGCCCTTTTTCTTGAAGCTAGGCTTGTTCTGCACAGCCATCACATGGCTATGCCCTGCACACTTCTTAATGTCACATTCTGCTGTTTTCAGCATCCCACATAATTCATTAAGGCCCCTCTCCACCCCATGCATATGGTAGTTCGAAATGAAATGCCCATAGCTAGATGGAAGAGATGCCAAAATGAAGTCAGTGGCCAACTCTTGGCCTAATGGAAAACCAAGCTTTTCCAAAGTCTGACTGTAACCAACCATTTTGATCACATGGGGGCCTACAGCTGCTCCCTCTGCCAGCTTGCATTCCACAAAGGACTTAGCGACATTGTACCTCTCAGTCCTAGCCTGAGTCTAGAACATGTCCTTAAGCGCAACGATCATATCGTACGCTTCCTGATCCTCAAACTGTTTTTGAAGATCAGGTTCCATGCATGCAAGCATAAGACAACTGACCTCAAGAGATTCATCACATGCTTGCTTGTAGGCATTCTTAAGGGTAGCAGTTGCATTATCAGCAGGTTCATCCGGGATTGGGGTATCCAGAACAGTTTCCTTTTTCTCAGCCTTGAGAACAATTCTCAGGTTACGGACCCAGTCCGAATAGTTTGTTCCATTTAGTTTATCCTTTTCAAGAATCGAACGCAAAGCAAAAGGTGATGAATTGTTCGGTGCCATTGATCTACAACAAAAAAATATGCAAAATACTAAGCCATGTAACCATGAAAGAGTAAAACATATTAAACAATTTAATAGCATATACTCCCACTTAAATCAACATCCCTCTATTGATACTAAGTGATTCAAGATCCACAATTAACAAGTCGACTAGTGAGCTTTAGCATCACTGCTAGAAGACAAGGTAAATCGGTAAGCAACCTTTGCTAATCATATCACATATGACTCTTGTTGTTGGGTGACATCTCTATGTCAAACCTAGGCGCCCAACCTTTATGCCCCAAGGTCCTTAACTGTTAAGATGACCTTGTTAAGCTCACCAACCCTTATGCAAGTAGGTATCCGATACAAACCCATCCAGCCAAGGAAAACCGTGGCACCCTAATTTCATAGACCCACCAACGATTGTACAGGGCATAGGATGGTGCAAGGTTTGGTTGGGAGGGCATGGTTTAACTTAAACTTTGTGAGGGATCGTTCTACTTCTATCATCTAAGCATGCATAGTAGTAAAACGTATAAGAATAGCATTCACATAGATGTGATACAGTATGGCCCATTTTCTCATGGTGATCTCCATCGCCATAGAACCTGTCCACCATGATGATCTCCATCTTCATGCTCTATGCGAGCCATCCTCCAAGTGATGAGTTCTCCAAGAACTAATACAAGTATTACTCCTAACATCTAGTAATCAAAATTACATGGTATTGGGATCATCACAAGTTGGCACGCAGGCCATTACAATAATTGACAACACATATGGCTCCAGCCGTGTTGCCCAACTCACGACACGCAGGTCATGAAAAAATACATACATGCATCACATACATTTTTGGGCCATACTGATCACATAAATCCTGCAAAAACAAGTTGTGCATAGAATCGCATTCTACCGGATCATGTGAAATCGTACCACCTATGAACCTTAACGAGATACAAAAAGGGGGCTACGACTAAGGGGGGTCTAGGGGGTCTCCCCCTGCGGGGTTCGAAGGGGCAGCGGCCCGGCAACGGCGCCAGAAAAATGCTTGATGGCTCAATGCACGGCGCCCAGAAAAATGCTTGATGGCGGTGTTGATGTAGAGCTCGTTGGGAACCCCAAGAGGAAGGTATGCTTAGCACAGCAGCAAGTTTCCCTCAGTTATGAAACCAAGGTTTAATCGAACCAGTAGGATCAAGGAAACACCCCAAAGGTGTTACTAGCTGAGCTTTGGCAGGGCGCACTACCGGTGCTAGTAGCAACGTGGAGACCTGCACAACACAACCACAGAACCTTGTCCCCAACTTGCGATGAGGTTGTCAATCTCACCGTGTTTTGCAGAAAACAAAGGATTAAACGTATCGAATGGAAAGAAGTAAAAGTTTGCAGAAAGTAAACAAAAAGCAGTAAAAGATTATAGATTGTATGTAAAGAAAAAGGACCGGGATCCATAGTTCACTAGAGGTGGCTCTCCTTAAGATAGATAACATGCTGGGTGAACAAATTACAGCGGGGCAATTGACAAACACCGAGAAAGCAATACATGCATATACTAATCATCTTGACTCCTTTGAGACTTGATTGGGCATTACAACATAATATATAGACCACCATCCAACTGCATCTATGATAAATAATCCACCTTCAGGTTATCATCCGAACCCCCTCCAGTATTAAGTTGCAAGCAACAGATTATTGCTTTACGAACTGCGTGTAAAGTAAACAATACGATTGTTCTATGAACAAAGGATTGTTGTTTTCTCCCTAGTAGCAACAACACATCTAGTACCTTAGAGATTTCTGTCACTTCCCCAGATTACCGGAGGCATGAACCCACTATCGAGCATAAATACTAACTCTTGGAGTTGCTAGCATCTACTTGGCCAAGATAGCTACTAACAACGGAAAGCATGCAAGATCTCAAACAACAAAGACATGATAGAATCAATAATCAATCTGAAATAACATCTCAATATCCATCGGATCCCCACAAACACAACATGTATGAATTACAAATAGATGATCTTGATCATGAATGGAGCTCACAAGATCTAAACATGAAAGCACAAAGGAGGAGAAACCAACCATCTAGCTACTACATGGATCCGTAGTCCAATGATGAACTACTCACACATCACACCGGAGGCTTGCATGGTGATGAAGAAGGCCTCCAGGGTGAATTCCCCTCTCCGGTAGGGTGCCGGGAAGAGCTTCAAATCCCCTTGATCTAGGGACAGAGACGACGGCGGCTACAGACTCTTTCGTGGATTTTTGATCGGGTGCCTCGGGTTTTTGTCCCGAGGGCAACTTCTAGGTGGAAGGAGAGGCTGAGGGGGTGCTGGGGTCGGCCAGCCACCCCCTGGTGCGGGCCAGGTGGTGTGGCCGGCCCCCAGCCCTTCTTCGTCTCGTATTCTGGCACTTGATCCCTTCCGGAAAAATAGGCACTTTGGCTTTTGTCCCGTCCAATTCCGAGAATATTCATTTTCTGACTTTTTTGGAACCAAAAACAACAGAAAACAGGCAGCTTGCACTGTGGCTCTTGTTAATAGGTTAGTCCAAGAAATCATAATAAAAGTACTCCAAAGTTGGAACAAAACACAAGAAAGTGGATAAAACCAAGCATGAAACATCAAAAATTATAGATACATTTGCAGTGTATCATGACCCTCTAGACGGTGGCTGGAGCCTCAAAATATATAGGCGTCTTCACGAAAGTTGTAGGGTTTGATGAGACGAAGTTGTCGCCACCTGATATGGGTGGACCGCGCCCGTACCAGTGGTCGTTAAGCACACTGACGCCCTGGTTGGCTTCTCCAATTACTTGGCCATGTGTACTTCCTCAAAATCCTTCATTATGACTCCTTATTTCGCCTTAAAATCAGTGATTTCCTACACAACATAAATCAAAGAAGGGATTTGCATATCTTTGCAATTATTAGTCATTAGTGGCAATGTTTAGAGTTTATTTGGCAATTGCTTGACCAAAAACAACATTGAAACACAGTGGAAGATGGCAAAAATCGGAGCCATCAATCGACATGACCACACACACTCTAGTGTGTGGTGATGCAACTATTGTCACACTGGTTCACTATTCCCATGTGGCAGTTGCATATTCTAGGGTCTCTTTGGGCTTTCTGACCACCATGGTGTGACACACATGGAGTCTCTAGAGATCAATGCATGTGTTATTCTCAAAACAACACCTTGATGATCTACATGACCACACACACACTCCAGTGGGTGTGGTGATGCAACTTCTGTCACACTGGTTCACCCTCCCCATGTGGCAGTTGCATATTCCAGGGGTTCTTTGGGCTTTCTAACCAGCATGGTTGTTTGATACACATGGAGTCTCTAGAGATCAATGCATGTGTTTAAGCTATAAACCACACCTTGATGATCCACATGACCACACACACACTCTAGTGGTTGTGGTTATGCAATTTCTGTCACACTGGTTCATCATCCCCATGTGGCAGTTGCATATTCTAGGGGCTCTTTGGGCTTTCTGACCACCATGGTTGACACAAATGGAGTCTCTAGAGATCAATTCATGTGTTATATATTCTCAAAACCACACCTTTATTATCCACATGAACACACACACTCCAGTTGGGTGTGGTGATGCAACTGCTTCTGTCACACTGGTTCACCATCCCCATGTGTCAGTTGCATATTCCAGGGGCTCTTTGGGCTTTCTGATCACCATGGTTTGACACAAATGGAGTCTGTAGAGATCAATGCATGTGTTATTCTTAAAACCACACCTTGATGATCCACATGACCACACACACACTCCAGTGGGTTTGGTGGCGCAACTTCTGTCACACTGGTTCACTATTCCCATGTGGCAGTTGCATTCCAAGGGCTCTTTGGGCTTTCTTACCACCATGGTTTGACACATATGGAGTCTCTAGAGATCAATGTATGTGTTATTATCAAAACCACACCTTTATGATCCACATGACCACACACACTCAAGTGGGTGTGGTGCTGCAACTTCTATCACACTAGTTCACCATCCCCATGTGACAGTTGCATATTCCAGGGGCTCTTTGGGCTTTCTGACCACCATTGTTTGACACACATGGAGTCTCTAGAGATCAATGCATGTGTTATTCTCAAAACCACACCTTGATGATCCACATGACCACACACACTCTCTAGTGGGTGTGGTGATGCAACTTCTGTCATACTGGTTCACCATCTCCATGTGGCAGTTGCATTCCATGGGCTCTTTGGGCTTTCTTACCACCATGGTTTGACACACATGGAGTCTCTAGAGATCAATGCATGTGTTATATATTCTCAAAATCACACCTTTATGATCCACATGACCACACACACTACAGTTGGGTGTGGTGATGCAACTGCTTCTATCACACTGGTTCACCATCCCCATGTGGCAGTTGCATATTCCAGGGGCTCTATGGGCTTTCTGACCACCATGGTTTGACACAAATGGAGTCTCTATAGATGAATGCATGTGTTATTCTCAAAACCACACCTTGATGATCCACATGACCACACAGACTCCAGGATGCTTCACCCAATTTTTAATAAATTATTTCTAGGTACAAAACAAAGACATTTATTCCGAGATCTAGTAAGAGATTGTCAGGACCGGTTACCTAGCTTAAGAACCCTAATTGCTGCAATATTGTTGCATTTTTGAAACCTAAATGTTGATTTATGTCAGCCACACATCACTCATCCAACGGCCAATAATTTGTGGTTCCATTGTCCCGCCAATCCAAAATTTTGGGTTTGGTCCTCCCGCCGATCCAAAATTTTGGGCACCCAAATTCTCGTGCGATGAAACTATCGCGCACTGATATTACCGTTCACCTCAGCTGCATAGCGTAGCCAATGCGTTGGTGCAGAGGGAATTTACGTAATCAATTGAAAACCCTTATTTATCCCCTCACCGAAAGGAGATATATCCAAATCTCCTACGCTCGCCCTAGCCGCCGCCCACCCATCGCAGCACGGCTATCATCGTACCCTCACCGCTGTCGTCCGCCCTAGTAATCATCTAACCGTCGACCTAGCCTAAAGCCGATCCCATCCTCACCTTCCCGGTTTCTGACCATGTCATCAAGCTCGCGGATCTGCCACCTCGCCGTTGAGCACTGCCATTTGGCCATCCTCCTCATCTGCCACCTCACCAACAAGGTCCTCCCCATCTCCGCGAACCTCTGTGTCAAGCTCTGCTACCTCGCTGTCCACCCCACCAACAATGCATGTCTCCTTGCCGTCCACCACACCGTCAAGGCACGCCAGATCGTCGTCCTCCTCGCCGACAAGGAAGGCCAGCAAGGTTCTCAGCAAGAAGCGGACAAAGAAAAAGGCCGTAGTGCCTGCAGGAAAGTAAACAACCTCATTGTCTATGAATTTTCTGCTCTTTTAAGCCTACTCGATGTTCATGTGTTTCATTTTCCATGCCTGTGAAATTACTTGTTTGAGAGGCAATAGGTTCATTTTCCTGCTCATGATTGCTATCGGGCAATCAACACCATACGTTATATTTTGTTTAATTTCCTATTTAATTTATAGCTGACTTGGATTTATTTATTAATGTTAGATCCTCAAATGCATCCCATGGAAGAAATTCAGATGAATAACATCATGAGAAACAATGAGCGCTTGCACCAACTGGGTGTTAGGCCCTTTGCAAGTCTTTTCACATCGCCAACTGTATTCTCTCCTAAAAAGACAAGAAATGACTGCTCTGGATCTGACTATGATCCTGAAGAGGAGGAAGATATCACTGAAGGAGACCTAGATAATGTTAGTGAGGAGAATGAGTCACAGGTCGACCCCTTACCTTCTTACTCATCTTGTGTTGAATTGTTTGCTTACCAATTTTGACATATATCTGTTGCTTCTTTATTATCCCCAATTGACCGGTACAAATGGAATTTCTAGCCATAGAAGAGGAAATGAAACAAGACAGCTTCCATCGGGACATGGCTCCTGCTAGTGTAGCATCTACTCAGAAGTGCGTCTTGGCAGGCCAAGGTGCAGGCACAGAAACTTCCAGAAAAATCAGGTCCAAGGGGAAGCAACCAGTTGCCAAAGGAGCTTGGGAAGCTTCCCAAGCCGAGCACACACCTCCCCAAGACCAATAGCCAGATCCCTAGTGTCCCCGGGCACCTCCCCTAGGCCATCAGCCCGCTCCCTACCATCAGCGGGCATGTCCCCAAGGCAAGCAGGAGCCCCCGCCCGGCCATGCACGGCCACCTCTCCAAAGCGACTGTGCACGCCCCCAATGCAAGCAGCAGGCCCCACCTAGCCATGCACAGGCGTCTCTCCAAAGCGACTGCGCACCTCTCCAAAGGGACGGTGCATCTGAGGGTTCAGCTACTGAAAGAACATTGCATGTTTTCCTATGTTTTTGTGTTAGATAACAATACTGTGGAGATTATTCATGTGCGTTAAGTGTGCATGAAGCTTTGAGGGGGGCCGGATTATCCGCCCCACCGAGGGCCGGATAATCCGGCCTACCTCATTGAGCAAAGGGAGCCAAGGCGCCTCGCTCGGTATCCGGTCATATTTTCTCCCGGGAAATCTGAACTGGGGCGGTTTTTCCTTCCTAGGCCAAATAATCCGGCGGTCGCATGGGCCGGATAATCCGGCCCCCAGTTTTTGAGCAAAGGGAGCCAAGGCGCATCTCTCGATATCCGGTAGGATTTTCTCCCGGAAAATCCGAACTGGGGCAGTTTTTCCTCCCCAGGCCAGATAATCCGGCCTTCACATAGGACCAGATAATCGGCCCCCAGAAGTTGATCAAGGGCAAGCTCGGCGCGATGCTCTGATAGGGGGCAGATTATCTGTCGGATATTCCGAGTCTAGGGCGGAGTTTTCCCTAGGCCGGATAATCCGGCCCTCACTTGGGCTAGATAATCCGGCCCCCAAAGTGTCCAATGGCTGGTTTCGGAAGGGGGTATAAATACCCATTCTTCCCCAATGTTCAGAACTCTTGATTCATTCGAAATTGTCCAGACATTGTGCAAGAGCTCCCATTCTCGATCTCCCACTTCAACCACCCGAAGGCTTTGATCTTTGGGGGAATTGAAGGAGGAGAGGATCATCATCATCATCACGAATCAAGCACATCAACTCCTCTCCATTCACTTGGAGAAATCCCTGATCTGGTATTCTTGTCAATACCTAAATCTTGTTCGTTGTATTTGATAACTTTGTTCTTGTGGCAGCTTGTTGTCATTTCGGGAGCCTCCAAGTTGATTGTGGAGTTGTTGCCCCGCTAGTTGTGTAAAGGCGCCGGTACCCGCCTCGAAGGGTCCCTATAGTGGAAAGGTGGATCAGTCCTTTGGTGGCGGGATCCATCGGAGAACAGGGTGAGGCCTATTGTGGCATGGTGGTCTTAGTACCGCCCACCCCTCCAACGCAGACGTACTTCCCTTAACAAGGAAGGAACTGCGGTCAAACAAATCCTGTGTCTCCGCGTGCTTCACTTCGGTTTACCCGTTCCTCTTCCACTCGGTCTTTACTCACTAGTAGATAGGTTTGCATATAGGGAAATTCAACCTAATAATTTATGTAGAGAATTTACCCTTTGTGCTAAGCCTAAAATTGAAAAAGTATTAAAATTTGGAGTAGCACCTATTCACCCCCCCTCTAGGTGCCCATACGATCCATTTCAATTGGTATCAGAGCACCGACTCTTAATTCGGGCTTAACCGCCTAAGAGTAGTATGGGTACCAAGGATGATGGGAATGAGGCTGTGGATAAGGCCACAATGGATGATCTCAAGTCATTGGAAACAACCTTGTTGAAATCCTTTGAGGCCAATATGGAGGAGATGAATCAAATGATTGCTCGCCTCACATCATCCATAGCCCCATCTCCATCCTCCTCTGAGGCTGCCACACCATCATCTAAGGAAAAGGGTAACACTGGATCCAAGGATGATGATGCGGAAGGTGAAAAACTTAATGGTCCCACCTCCAAGAAGGGAAGTGGTAAGGAGGAATATAGTGAGGTTCGTCACATATATTTCCCCGACCCACCTATCCCTCATCCTCATATAAACAATAGGGGTGATCCACCCAAGCTCACTGCATCCCCTTTCAATCAATGGCAATTCTTAATGAAGTCTCATGTTTGCCGCTCCTCTATTGAACTTTGGAGGATTATTGAAGAGGGTCTTCATATTGGAGATCGAACCAACCTAACAAGAAGAGAAGTTGTGGACAACCAGTTGAATGCCACCGCTCTCCACATGATACAAATGGGTGTGGGTCCCAAGGACATGCCACACATTGAACATCTCAACACAGCTAAAGAAGCTTGGGATGCTCTTACGGATCTCTTTGTTGGGAATGAAAGCATGAGAAGGAACAGGTATGATGCCCTTAGTAATGAAGCTGAGGGATTCTACATGTTGGATGGTGAAAACCATGAGGACATGTATATAAGACTCAAGGGCATCGCAACAACATTTAGAAAGCATGGGGCCACTCACATTGATGATGCATGGATAAAAAGGAAATATGTGAGTGCCTTAATGCCTTTCAAGCCAACGGACTTGAAGAGCCTGCAAGGTAGACATAACTACCATCAAATGACATCCAATGAAGTCATGCAAGAAATGGCGTCATTCAAAGTCACAGCAAAGAATGCTGAAGATGCCCGTGCTCGGGCCATTGGAATGCAAAAGGGTGTCAATGTTGCTCTCAAAGCCAATGTTGTTGAGCAAGAGGAAGATGAAAGAGCATTTGAGGGGGCCTCCATGGACTGCCCCGATGAAGTCAAACGTGCTCATGGTGAGTACATGGCGTTTTATGCACGGAAATTTTGGATGGATCCTTCCAAGGCCAAGTCAGAACTCGAGCGCAAGAACGGGTCTAATGGAAGAAGAGAGAGTGGCCCAAGACTGAGAACTTGCTTCAACTGTGGAGATAGAATGCACTTTGTAGCCGAGTGTCCGTATCAAAATAGAGAAGACAATGGTGGCAGGCTCATTCTTAAAGAAAAATCCAAAGCACCTAAGAAGAAGCCATTTATTAAGAAGAATGGCCCCTTCAAGAAGCAACCCAAGATCGTCTTAGTAGCACAAGAAGAATACTCCTCTGCAAGTGATGATGAAGAGGATGATGATAGTTCTCACGAGGTGGCTGCTATAGCCACCACATTGACTCCTTCATCTCTCTTCGACTCACCAAACGTGAACGTCATCAACAACAACGCTACTTGCCTAATGGCAAGAGGGTCTGAGGTACCAACTTCTAGCTCTTCATTTCCTAAGACTAACATAATTTTGGATATGGATGATCATGACAGTCTTAAAATGAAAGAAGAAGTTATTGCTTTGGATACCTTTTTCACTAACCTGCAAGGTGAGCATAAACTCCATTTTGATGCTCTTATGAGTCAACTTGCTCAAGCCGAAGATCTTCTTGAAGAAAAGGGCAGAATTGAAAGAGAAGATGCCTTGGAGATAGCTTCTTTGAAGAATGCCTTGGAAGAGGAAGAGGAAGCTCGAGTGTCTTTGGAAGAGAGACTCGAATCCATTGAAGAGTCACAAGAAGAAGTTGTGGCTCAGCTCATTAAGGTAAGAGGTTGCAAGAGGTTCTCAACACAAAGGTAAAGAAGTTATTGATGAGATACTGAGCAAGCAAAGGACAAACAATAGTAAAGAAGGTCTTGGTTACATTCCCAAGACAAAGAGCAAGAAAAACAAGAAGAAGAAGAAGAAGATCAAGACTTCCCAACCAAAGACTAGCAACATTACCAATGACAAGACTAATTATGATTGTTTTGCAGGGGTCAACAATCCTAACTTTGAATTATTTTGCGATTATTATGGTGATGTTTATGCTAGTTATGTAGGCCCTTATGATTGTTACATTCCTTGGTCTATTAGGGTTCCCAAGACCCTTGTCACTAACATGAGAGGACCCATTGAAAAATGGGTACCTAAAACCAAGAAGTAATTTTCTTGCAGGGCTATGCTTCCGGGGGTTCTAAATGGGTACTCGATAGCGGTTGCACGAGTCATATGACCGAAAGCAAGGAGATCATCACAGAGATGCAGCCAAACCATGATCACATAACCGTCTCCTATGGTAACAAGTCAAAATCTGAGGTATTGGGTCTCGGCAAAGTTGTGGTGGCTCACGATATCTCTCTCGTGGACGTCATGCTTGTTTAGACCCTCGGGTACAACTTACTTTCAGTTCGCGACTTGGTAAGATGGGCTTTGCAGTTTATATTGATGCTGATTTGGTGGTACTCTTGTGGAGCAAGTCTCTAAAAGTCGCTTTTGTGGGATATGTCGAAAATGACCTGTACGTGGTGAACTTTTCGGGGAAAACCACTATAGGCCCGATGTGTCTTTTTGGAAAGGCTGACGCGGGTTGGCTATGGCATCGCCGACTAGCCCACGTCAATATGAGAACTTTGCAAAGTCTCCACAAGGGTGACCACATCCTTGGACTAAAAGAAAATGTCTCCTTTGCCAAAAGATCGTGTTTGCAGGGCGTGTGTTGAAGGGAAAATGCATGACTCTCCGCATCGAAGGAAAACTATTATCTCATCAAAAAGGATCCTGAGCTCCTCCATGTGGACCTCTTCGGACCTCCGTCTCATGCAAGCCTCGGTGGGAAGAAGTATTGTCTTGTGATTGTTGATGATTACTCAAGATACACTTGGGTTTATTTCTTCAAGTTGAAGAGTGAAACTCAACAAACAGTCATCGACTTCACCAACGAGGTTCAACATTAACACAACGTCCCCATTTTGGCTATAAGAAGTGATAACGGCTCTGAGTTCAAGAACTACACCTTAAATGAGTTCCTAAGTGAAGAGGGGATAAGACATCAATATTCCGCTGCGTACACCCCTCAACAAAATGGTGTAGCTGAGAGGAAGAATCAAACTCTAATGGATATGGCAAGATCAATGTTAGCCGAATTGAAGTCTCTATATAACTTCTGGGCTGAAGCAATCTCTACTTCTTGTCACTCATCCAACCGATTATACCTCCGCAAGATCTTGGACAAGACTCCGTATGAAATACTTACCGGTAACAAGCCAAACATCTCATACTTTTGGGTATTCGGGTGTAAGTGTTTCTTTCTTATCAAGGGAGTTTGTTTATCTAAGTTTGAATCTAAGGCTCTAGAAGGTATTTTTGTTGGTTATGGTGCCGAATCCCACACTTATAGAGTCTACAATAAGCTCTCCGGAACTGTTGTAGAATCTTGTAGTGTGGTGTTCGAGGAAAATGACGGTTCCCATGCAGAGCAAGTTGGTGTTTGTGATGCAGATGTTGAAATACCCTAAGATGCCATAAGAAGAATGGGCGTGGGATTTTTCTGCCCCATTGAGGAACCCCTTGTGGCGGATCGGGAAGGACAATGCTCTTCCCATGAAGAGGCCTCATCTTCACATGCACAACATGTTCCCATCACGGGAGCAAATTCTGCACCATCTCCATCAACTGCTGAAGGTCAAGATGTTCCAGAAAACTCCAGGCCGGATTATCCGGTGGGCACCGGATTATCCGGCCACCCCGCTCCAGCTGACCATATTGCTCCTGGTGGTGAAGATATCAATGCAAGCTCTAGGACGGATTTTCCGGCAAGCCCCGGATTATCTGGTCGCTCGCCAGTTCAAGCAAGCCCTAGGCATCCTGATGAAGCTGATACAAGTACTCCCAGGCCGGATAATCAGCCAGATTATCCGGCCTTGACTCACCGGTTCAGCAGCCTCCTGTTACGGCTATTGACTCACCTCAAGGGAACGCTTCACCACCACCTATTGTTGTTATCCCAGTTCCTAATCAAGGTTAAGCAAATGATTCCAATGAAGATTCAAGTGATGAAACTACTCCTCCAAGAGACAACACACTTATTGAACTTTGTCGCAAGGCTCGAGCTGATCGAAACCTTGAGTTAAGGGGTCACACCCTCGACAAGGTTGTTGGTGATCTCCGACGAAGGGTTTCTACAAGAAGAGAATTGGCCAGTTTTGGTGAGCATCAAGCTCATATCTCTATGGTGGAACCTTAGAAGGTCTTTGAAGCTCTTGAAGATCTAGACTAGTTTGTTGCTATGCATGAAGAATTGAATAATTTCGAGCGCAACAAAGTCTGGAAACTCGTGGAGAAACCCAAAGATTGCCACAATGTTATCAGCACCAAGTGGATATTTAAAAACAAGCAAGATGAGAATGGCATTGTTGTGAGGAATAAGGCAAGACTTGTGGCGCAAGGTTACTCTCAAGTTGAGGGCATTGACTTTGGCGAGACCTTTGCTCCAGTGGCTCGCCTTGAGTCCATCCGTATCCTTCTTGGTTATGTTGCCCATAACAATTTTAAGTTGCAGCAAATGGACGTCAAGAGTGCCTTCCTTAATGGTCCTCTACATGAGTTGGTATATGTAAAGCAACCCCCAGGTTTTGAGGATCCTAACTTTCCGAACCATGTCTACAAACTCGATAAGGCACTCTATGGCCTTAAACAAGCCCCACGTGCGTGGTATGAGCACCTTAAAGAGCTTTTGTTAGATCGTGGCTTCGAAGTTGGGCAAATCGATCCCACTCTTTTTACTAAGAAGGTTAAGGGGGAGCTCTTCGTATGCCAACTATATGTAGATGATATCATCTTTGGTTCTACTAATAAAGCTTTTAATGATGATTTTTCAAAGCTTATGACTAACAGGTTTGAGATGTCTATGATGGGGGAATTACGGTTCTTTCTTGGATTCGAGATCAAGCAACTTAGATAAGGAACCTTTATTAACCAAGCAAAGTACATCCAAGACATGCTCAAGAGATTCAAGATGACGGATCTAAATGGTGTCGCCACTCCGATGCAAACAAAATGTCATCTTGAACTTAACCCACATGGTAAAGATGTGGACCAAAAGGTATACCGGTCCATGATCGTCTCTCTTCTCTACCTCTACGCATCTCGACCCGATATCGTGTTGAGTGTGGGAGTGTGTGCAAGGTATCAAGCAGCTCCTAAAGAAAGCTACTTAGTGGCGGTCAAGATGATCTTTCGATATTTGGTTCATTCCCCTAACTTTGGTCTCTGGTATCCCAAGGGCTCCAATTTCTTTTTATGTGGTTACACTGACTTAGATTGGGTAGGTGATAAGGATGATCAGAAATCCACTTCGGGAGCTTGTCAATTCTTGGGAAGATCTCTTGTGTGTTGGTCATCTAAAAAGCAGAATTGTATATCTCTCTCCACCGCTGAAGCTTAATATGTTGTTGCTGCCAGCGCTTGCACTCAATTATTGTGGATGAGGCAAACTTTAAAGGAATATGGTGTCAATTGTGACAAAGTGCCTCTTTTATGTGATAATGAAAGTGCAATCAAAATTGCGTACAATCCAGTATAGCACACAAGGACGAAGCATATTGAGATTCGGAATCATTTTATTCGAGACCATGTTGCTCGAGGCGATATTGATCTATCCTTTGTGAGCACGAAGAACCAACTTGCGGATATTTTTACGAAGCCACTTGATGAAGCAAGATTCTGCTACTTGAGGAATGAGCTAAATATCATTGATTCCAGGAGCTTGTCTTGATTACCCATGCACTCACTCTTACATCTCAATCCTACTTTGGTCTAGGTGTGGGCATGGATATAGGGGGAGTGTGGTCCTAACTCATTGGGCTAACCCTCCCCCCATAATGCCAAAAGCAAGATAAATCATTTCTCTTAATATCATTTTGTGATATGTGAGATTATTGATGAGTACTGGTCGTGAACCCAAGATATATCTTCGCGGTGTCACACCATACACTCCAACAAGGTGGCTTCGGCCACCGCCCTCTCCTTTGCGGAGAATTGGATCTTTTTGGTTGTTTTTGCTCTCTCATGTTCTTATGGGAATCACACTCAATCTTGGATTTTATTTGATTTGGATCTTGCAATTTTGAGTGTATAGTACCATCTCAGTTTGGTTCTCTTAATCCTAAGCCTTTCCCTACCCCTAAGCCATCTATTCTTGCACACAAGTCCCTTGTACACCTTGTGGGGGTGTTGTTTGGGGACGCGCGGGCCTGGTTCTGTGTACAATAGAATTCCAGATTTGAGGCCGGATAATCCGGCCCAATTGTAGGCCGGATAATCCGGCCCTGGCAGATTTTGTATTAAAGGGGAGGGATCGGGGGAAGGGCTCATAACGAGCAGCACTTCTCCCCCAACCCTCTCCTCCTCCTCAGCCGCCGCCTGCCGTCCCCCACCCTCCCCGGAGCCTCTCCGGCCACCGGAGTTTCCGGGCCTCCCCGGATCTTCTTCTCCGCACCTCTGGGTACCTTCTCCTCCGTGTTGTTCCTCCAATGAGTGAGGGTAACTCCCTCTCTCCCCATCTTTGGCTAGATGTGTTACTTGTTGGGTGGAACGTTGTCTAGAAGGATGTGTTTTTGCATAGAAATCATAGTCTTGCAGTTTCTAGGCCCGATCTACTTTTTTGCATTCAATCTAGGTGGAATCGAAATTTTCTGCCAGGGCCGGATTATCTGCCCCTGGCCAGGCCGGATAATCTGGCCTGACAGATTCAATTCTGGTTCAGTTTCAATATGGAGTATGCATTGAATAGATTTGTCCTATGAACTTTTTGACTACTTTTTCCATGCTCTCTCCTAGACTTGTGTGTATGCTTATCCCCTTGCTATCGCCCTTATTCTCCTCACAGGTGGTTCCAGTGTTCCCAAGACCTACAAGTGCCGCCCTCGCGCTAAGTACTTTCAGGATGACGGACATGGTAACTTAGTGGACGAAGCTGAGTTGAGGAGAAGAAAGAACGAAGAGAAGCGCATGGCTAAATAAGCAAAGAGGACTAGAAAGCGGGTGTCCAAGAGAAAGGGCAAGGAGCCCAAGATCAACTACTGGACTTTGGATGCAGTCACCTCTTACTCCATCCATCACCGTGACTTGTTTGCTAAGTTGCCTCGTGGTGATGAGCTGGGGGATACTCGTTTTTGGTGTGCGGAACAGAAAGGTATCTATGAAGATGTGTATGCCAGGCTGAACATTAGGCCTATGCACCCACTGGTCCTTGCTGAGGCTTTGGAGAAGGCCCACCTTGTGGATGCGATGTTTGTGGCTGAGAGGATGGGGTTGCACCATATCATGTCTCTCCAGTGCTCTTTTGACTCTGAGGTGGTGAAGCAGTTCTTCTCCACTTTGGTTATTTGTGGGGATGAGCGTCGCACTATGAAGTGGATGACTCATGACAGGCCTATGACTGCGGACTTTCACGTGTTTGCTGAGTTTCTTGGATACTATTTCCGCGGCAGGGATAGAGCCAGTGGCCACCGCATCATCACCCAGCTGAAGCCCAACAAAGATGCAGCTCTCTCTCCTTGCACTGTGGATAATGGCATTGTGGGTACTCTGGCTGACCTTGCTCCCATCTATGCTGCCTTAGTGCGTCTCTTCCGTGACTCCATCACTCCGAGTGGGGGCAACAATGACAGCATTCGTGGTCACCTTGTTCAGCTACTTCAATTTTCTCATGAGGTTGCCTCGTTCGAGGACGAGTCGGTGCAGTATAGGATGGATGTCATGGACTTCATTTACCATGAATTGACTGATGCTATGTGTAGGGGTTCCGCGCATAAAAACAATAAATTTTACTCTACGCCCCTGAACCCCTGAAGCTGCCAGGACCTATCTATTACTAATACAGTAACGGGAGGGGCTTTTCGCGAACTTACCCTTGAAGACCGAAAAGCGTTGTCAAAGCTCAGGAGAGTGTGGTTGATGTAGACGAGCCGAAGCCGACCTCAAGGTCGTGATGAAGTCCTTGCGCTCCTTCTGGCTCCAACGACTTGAGTGCCTCAAATGTGACACCTCGTGGGAGTTACACACGTCCGGTGCCTGACGATGACTCCTGCTTCCTCGATCCAGCAGCAGTTGCGGAAGTAGAGCTCCGGATCCGAATCCCGCGGCGCGACGAGGCTCCGCGGTGAAGATGTCTCTTACTCGCACAGTCCAGACTTGGGACCACGGTCACGAGAGAGAGAGAGGGGGGGAGAGAGAAAATATCAATTGGAGGTCCTCCCAAAAGTGGGGAGACCTATTTGATTATTGGGTTGTATTTTCTAGGCCAAATACCCTACCTTATATAAGGGGAGGGGAGGTACTACCTCCCCTCAAGTCCCGGGGTGGGACTAAAGGAGAGGAGGGGGGAGGAGGTGGCCGCCGGCCACTAGTGGGCCCTGCGGGGGGGGGGGCTTGGCCCAGCTGGCCTCCCCCTTGCCCCTTCTCCCCTTTCTCCTTTTCCCTAATGGGCCCTCTCCCTCCGGAATTGGCCCATTAAGCCTTTTGACCTTTAATTGATTTTCTCTTTATTAAATAATTATGAATAAATGATTAAATCAATATTTAACATTCATTCACACATTATCTAATCTCCGTGACCATGGAACACCTTCCACCTCCACTCCGGACATCCTCCGGACTTACCGAAACCCTTCCGGTTTTCTCCCTTCTTTTCTTCGGTGATTCTACCGATCCTATAAACACTCTCTAAGCATCATCAAGCCCTTAAGCGTGATACCCTACGGTTCAAGAACACTCCAGACATGGTTGGGACACTCCCGCACCAATGATCAACAGAGGGACCTGGATGGCCATGTGACCCCTGTGCGCTCCACGAAGATCTTTCGTCGTTTGAACCGGGATAGTCGTGTCTTATTCCCTTTGTCATTTGATACTTGCATTGTCCGAGATCTGATCATTGACATCACCATGTCAGGTTCAATCTCGTTACTGAACAATGCTACTTAACTCGTCCCGAAAAGTGATATCCCCGTGATCCAATCACACGCTGCGCAGCTATTGGATATAACTTCTCCGAGTGGGCCCTTGAGTATCTTCCCGTCACATGGACGGACAAATCCCGCTCTCGACATATATTGCCTCTACGGTTTCCTCCGAATACCTGAACACACCTTTATAACCAACGTTTTACTAGATGGCGTTTGATGATATCTAAGAACCCTCGGGAGACAGTGATTCATATAGCCTCACGGTCTAAGGAATAGTCTACGAGGATCCATTTCTAATCATCGTAACTTGAACTTTGTGACATGATCGGGTCATGATGTTTAGGTTGGGTATTGGTTCATCATCTCATTCTCCGAATGAGATGACCTCATTTCCAACTGGCATAAATGCCACATGATCAGGAAACAAGATCATCTGTTGACCAATGAACCAGTGACTAGAGTTTCACTGGGAACCCCTGGTTGTTTGTATACCACACGTGTATTGATGTTTCCACCCAATACAGTTATAGCATGATATAAAACTTAATCATAAACTACATGAAATATAATAATAGTCCTTACTACTATTTGTCTCTAGGGCATATTTCCAACAGTCTCCCACTTGCACTAGAGTACAAATACGCTAGCTGCATTTGTTCTCAATCATTTGCACCATATATCCAGTACCCTGAACATGCTTGCTCATGGAAGAGGTTGAGTCTTGGGTCTGTACTTTCAGTCCCAAATCCTTTGCAACTTACTAATGTCACCTTGATTGACATTAATACTCTATCATCACATGATAGCATCTGTCTGTATGCATCATCGCCATGGCAGCAGGACGAGGTCTGATTCCAGGAGCCTACAGTGACGTTAGATCAACCTCGAGGGCTTTCTCATGGGCACTGTGTCCTGGGACACATTATTATACGTTAAAATCGAATTAGCCCCGCCAAAACATTATACAACACTTTAGATGGTACCCTTATTTATTATTATAAATGTATTCATCAAAACACTAGTGCACTCTGTGCAACTTTCAATGTTTTGTTCACCTCGCTTCCTATTTGACTTTAATTGGTATCTATAGGAGTTTCCAACATATTCCCTTATAACATAACCCTTTATGTTTTAAGATATGTCATCCTTTATGGATTTGGAAAATATGTCCAAAGTTCTCTACTAGATACTACGAACAAACTTAGCTCAACGTTTTATGATTTGGACTTAATCACTTTCAAACGTTCTTACTTTGGATCACATATTATGCTAAGTTATCATCATGGTTTACTAAGATAGAACCTATGTCTCAACATAGTGGATGACCATCATCCTTTTCTTTCTTTCAACCATTGATGTAATACTATTCCTAATTTGAGTTATTAAGGACCAGTTCCTTAATTAACTTCTATTTTGAAACACTTTTCAGAATCCCTTAAGGAATACTACATAATATCATAATACATCTATCATCAACTTCTACATCTTATAAATCATTATTTATAAGTATTTGTGCCTTTCATTCTTAACTTACTTTAAGAATTACTCCTATAAGCTCCCACTCAAAATATGTTGCTAACATATTTGGGTATGAGTTAGTACTCTTACTCAAACTATGTTCCTACGTATTTGAATTTGAGTCTTATATTGCTCCCACTTAAAATTATGTCAATCACATATTGTTTCAGGAAGACTTTCATAGCTCCCACTCAATTTTATGCAAATTGCATATCTCCTTACTACTTTGAACAACTTCAAAATCCTTTGATCAAATATCAAACTTGGAGATTTACTATGAGATACTAATACTTTACTAGTTTTAAATCCACTAGACATTTAGCACATATGAATCAAATTCATTTGAATTCATCCAATATTTGACAAATTGTGCTTTTGTCATTTACCCCTTTTCCTACTATGGCTTTGCAGTCATTTGGGAAAATTCCAAGTAACTCCTTTTACTTGTGAGATTCAGCAATGAATTTCTCATAATTCTAGTTTACCATTATTTCCTTTGTAGTTTGTAGGTATGTCATATTTCAAAAATCATGACAAATGATTCAAAAATGTTTCCATACAAGATATGGATTTACATTTTGAATCCTACTGCATATAGTGAAAAACAATAGTGGAGGGGAAAAATACAATGATCAAAATCATTGATTCTTTCCTTCTGTGTAGAGAATCGTTCAGGAACGTTGTCCGTTGCGCTTCTCAACACTCTGATGCAGGGTTTTGAATCCTCATCGTGTTTTACACTAATTTCCATTTGCTCCATAATTGAGAAACATCACCGAAGTGAGCTTTCTCAAGAATGCACCAAAATCCAAGCAATATGAATTTTGCTTTTATTTTGGTTTGAGCTATGGGTTTCGTATTCAAAGTTTCCAATGAATACTATACAAGGACTTATTCTCTATTGTTTTGGTTATATCGAATAACCCCAAAACTTTCACGAATTCAAATGGTTCACTAATTCTAATTGAGTGCTAACTATTTCTAACTAATGGTCTCTACATATACTCCAACGATTTGTTTGGTGCCTTCTATTCAACCCCCTTTTGATATCTGATATCACATTGTGATGCTTTGTATTTTGACGTTTCAAAACACTTTGCATTCCACAATTTCTTTCATGCCATTCTTATAAAGTTGAATTTCATTACTATTGATCAAATCATAGCAATTGGATTCTATTTTATATTTATACCCTTTGTTGATGAAACATTTTGATCAAATCAAATAGTTTCATATTCATGTTTCCTTTGGTAAACTACTTTACACATTTAAACAATCATTTAATGATAATTACCATTTTCGTTAAAACACAATACATCGAATATGTATTTACTTTTAACAATTCATTAAACACTTTGTATTCAAGTAATACACGGTGTTCAAGTTATTTTGCCTAACTTAGGCATGATTTATATGTGAGAAGAAATGGAATGACTTTCACATACTATCACATAACTTTGAATTTAAACAATGGTTTCATTCATTAATGAAATATCATTAAGTTGGGTATTTTAAACAAGGCATTTTAATATTTTACAAATGTTAATACATTATCAATTAGTTTCAAACAATAAGGATAATTCACATATAATCAAACAAGATATGAACACGAATAGAAATCATTCATAAAAGCAGAACAACTGTTTGTTACAAACTGATATGAATAACTGTCTCACGAAGTGTGATACACACTAAAGAAGTTCAAATCTCTCTTGATTACAAAAATCATCCTAAAACATAAACTAAGTGATAAATGTCGAGGGAGTGTGTCGTCGGCTGTCATCATCATGCTCGCCATCAACACGCAACGTCACCTCCTCTCCAGCAAGCACCTCTATGCAGAAGGACCTATTTTCAGTAAAACAACACAAGTATCAGATATACTTAACACTGCAATGTGTTTGCAAGATTATAACATTTATAAAACTGTATATCAAATATATACCTTTGTCATTGATGACCTGAGCGACATCTGGTTCAATCAACACATTCTTGAGATGTGTCATGAACCGGTGGAACTCCATTTCTGTGTCGCCCCTCATTACGCAAGTCCTGACTTGTGCTTGGTAGCTTGGTGGTAGCGACCGTAGCACAGCAGCATTTGCGAAAGAGCCTGCAATCCAGATGTCTAGGAAGTATGCTGGCCTCATGTACACATCATGCATGTGCTGTAAGTGGCTGTCCAGTGACGAGTTTTCCTCCATCTCAATGGCGAGGAAGTCTCCCATCAACTCATGCTCCCAAATGCGTGTCTGATCCACGAAATGTGTCCTAAGCTATAGCATCACCGAACGAGGGTCGACATCACCCACGAAAGGCCACAACTCGTCCACCATTCTGAAACGCATCACAACTAAAATATAGGAGGCCATCTCGCGACGGAGATAGCGGTCTTTCCGCTCCTCTGGGGTCTCAAGGTTTGTGGACGGATCTAGATCCATCCCGTCGAGTATGTAGTCGACTGTGTTGTTTTCGCTAAGGAGAACATGGAGACTGGCAACCCAAGTGGAGAAGTTCGATCCATCTAATCTGAGCTTCTCTCCTTCTAACCATTTAGTTGTCAAAATGAAAGAACCCATCTACATTTATAATTGCAAAAAGAATTTAGACTAAGTTTATAATTAAATGAGTCAATGATAACTCCACTCAAAAACACCTATCCCCAAAGAGGGTTCCTAGTGATAACACGACCCCTATCAGCCACATCTCCCCCGATCTTCACGGCCATCAATATGGGTTCAAGGGTGGAAGCTAAACGTCGGTCACATCATTCATGCGACTCGTGCTCGATCTTTTGACCATCCGCGTTCCGAGGCCATGCTTCTCTAGCGTGCTAGGCTCGCCAACTCAACCTTAGTGTATTCGCTGTGCAACATGGCTTACACCCACTGTATGTGAACGTAGATATGTCTGACACCCAGGCCTGTCACCCTGGATCGCCTCATATCGAAGAACTTTCTTGGTGGTGCACACTAAGGGGGAACACAACCGTTGGTTATTTTAACAGGGATCTTCTTATTAGGCTACCGTCGAGCATCTAATACTAGCACACAATAAGACATACAAACAATAACATTGAATGTAAATGCTATGTGATATGGTCCTTCACGTCGTGATCTCCATCCGTCGTCACCGGGTTCCAGTGCCAGGGTTCCGGCGCCGTAGACACTAGGGTACCAGTGTCATTTCGGCGTGGTAGTTCATCACCTTCATGACTATTTACTACTATGCAACAAAAGGTAATCACTTTACCTTTGCCACAACCATATCACAAAGCAACGCCCCCCTGCAAAACAAAGTTAGACGCCTCTACTTTATCTTTGCATGTTTTACGTGGCTGAATGGGCTTTCGTACAAGTACCATACTTACCTACGAACTTTCAGCACAACGCTGATCAAGTAGTTGTCTCTACTACACCCCTTTCGGGGCCCTCCATTGCAAATGGTATACCAACTAATGCGAGAGAGACAGACACCCCCCTAAGCCACTTTATACGGTACAAGCCGTATGTCAAGCGTGGACCAGTCTCGCGAATGAACGCGTAAAGTCGGTTGGGGGCGCTTCATCAAGCATTACTGCGGTATACATAAGTACACATGGGAGGGTAACAACTAAAAGATCAACGCCCACACGCTACATCTCGTGTGTTCTACCCATAATAGCATTACTACACATAGATCTAGCTACCATTGTAGGGGTTCCGCGCATAAAAACAATAAATTTTACTCTACGCCCCTGAACCCCTAAAGCTGCCAGGACCTATCTATTAGTAATACAGTAACGGGAGGGGCTTTTCGCGAACTTACCCTTGAAGACCGAAAAGCGTTGTCAACGCTCGGGAGAGTGTGGTTGGCGTAGACGAGACGAAGCCGACCTCAAGGTCGTGATGAAGTCCTTGCGCTCCTTCTGGCTCCAACGACTTGAGTGCCTCAAGTGTGACACCTCGTGGAAGTTACACACGTCTGGTGCCTGACGATGACTCCCGCTTCCCCGATCCAGCAGTAGTTGCGGAAGTAGAGCTCCCGGATCTGAATCCCGCAGCGCGACGGCGCTCCGCGGTGAAGATCTCTCTCGCTCGCGCAGTCCAGACTTGGGACCACGGTCACGAGAGAGAGAGGGGGAGAGACAAAATATGAATTGGAGGTCCTCCCAAAAGTGGGGAGACCTTTTTGATTGTTGGGTTGTATTTTCTAGGCCAAATACCCCACCTTATATAGGGGGAGGGGAGGTACTACCTCCCCTCAAGTCCCAGGGTGGGACTAAAGGAGAGGAGGGGGAGGAGGTGACCGCCGGCCACTAGTGGGCCCTGTGGGGGGGGGGGGGCTTGGCCCAGCCGGCCTCCCCCTTGCCCCTTCTCCCCTTTCTCCTTTTCCCTAATGGGCCCTCTCCCTCCGAAATTGGCCCATTAAGCCTTTTGACCTTCTAATTGATTTTCTCTTTATTAAATAATTATGAATAAATGATTAGATCAATATTTAACATTCATTCACACATTATCTAATCTCCGTGGCCATGGAACACCTTCCACCTCCACTCCGGACATCCTCCGGACTTACCGAAACCCTTCCGGTTTTCTCCCTTCTTTTCTTCGGTGATTCTACCGATCCTATAAACACTCTCTAAGCATCATCAAGCCCTTAAGCGTGATACCCTACGGTTCGGGAACACTCCAGACATGGTCGGGACACTCCCGCACCAATGATCAATAGAGGGACCTGGATGGCCATGTGACCCCTATGCGCTCCACGAAGATCTTTCGTCGTTTGAACCGGGACAGTCGTGTCTTATTCCCTTTGTCATTCGATACTTGCATTGCCCGAGATCTGATCATTGACATCACCATGTCGGGTTCAATCTCGTTACTGAACAATGCTACTTAACTCGTCCCGACAAGTGATATCCCCGTGATCCAATCACACGCTGCGCAGCTATTGGATATAACTTCTCCGAGTGGGCCCTTGAGTATCTTCCCGTCACATGGACGGACAAATCCCGCTCTCGACATATATTGCCTCTACAGTTTCCTCCGAATACCTGAACACACCTTTATAACCACCGTTTTACCAAATGGCATTTGATGATATCTAAGCACCCTCGGGAGACAGTGATTGATATAGCCTCACGGTCTAAGGAATAGTCTACGAGGATCCATTTCTAATCATCGTAACTTGAAATTCGTGACATGATTGGGTCACGATGTTTAGGTTGGGTATTGGTTCATCATCTCATTCTCCGAATGAGAGTACCTCATTTCTAACTGGCATAAATGCCACATGATCAGGAAACAAGATCATATGTTGACCAATGAACCAGTGACTAGAGTTTCACTGGGAACCCCTAGTTGTTTGTATATCACACGTGTATTGATGTTTCCACTCAATACAGTTATAGAATGATATAAAACTTAATCATAAACTATATGAAATATGATAACAGTCCTTACTGCTATTTGTCTCTAGGGCATATTTCCAACACTATGTTCAACCGTCCGTCCATCCCCTATGCACCCTACATTATGATGCTCATCAGGCACCTGCTTCCTGCTGAGGAGTTCCACATTGACTCGGTGCATAAGGCCAAGAAGATTTACACCAATGTTCGGAAGACCTCTCACCCCTCCTCTACTCCTCAGGGCCTCATGAGGGATGCTCGTAGGCCCCCAGTGTCTCCCGTTGCCCGTGAGATCAAGCAGCTGAACTGGTTCCAGCGTAACAGAATTTACATGGGAATGGACACGCGCAAGGGTCAGTACGAGGCATATAAGCAGCCCCATGAGTTGGCTCACTCCCAGCAACTCATTCTCCACCATGTGTCCAGTGCTTCGGGTGACCCTCCGGCTCCTACACCTCCCACTCTGTATGCTCGGTGGAACTCTTCCTCTGGATTGAACTATGGAGAGCTGGAGCGTCACGTGTTCCCATCTACGGCTGCTGCTGATGATGAGGATGAGGATGGTGACACCGAGGAGCTTGAAGATGAGGATGAGAATGAAGACGAGGACGAGGACTACGAGTGATCCCGTGGGGCGCTAGCATCGCTCTTCTTCCTTTTTGGTGTCTCGATGCCAAAGGGGGAGAAGTAGTTCTATTAGGATATTCGTGGATTTGCATGGGTCGGGCATAAGCACTTGCACTTTTCTATTCGTCGTTTTTCTTGCTTATGCTCATTTAGCGTTGAACTTATTTGTGGTTTGTGGTTTGGTTGAGACTCTTTGTCAGTGGTTGTCTGGATTATGCTTATGGATTTCATCTCATGGACTATGCTTTATGGATCCATTTATTCATATCCTATTATGCTGGAAGTCTCTATCAAGGAAGGCGCTTATATTGGTTATCTCGGTAATAACGGAGGCTATGTCAAGGATGTCTTCCCTCTACCTCGGTGGTATGATTATGTTGCTCATATGTCTATGGAATAGATTCACCTATTTGTGTGCATTTGTATTCCAATGCAAAATTCTATTATGCACACATTGAGGGGGAGTCTCTTCCATGGTTATTGCTGTTTGTCTTGTGACTTTTCCTGCAAATCCTGGTATTGTCATCTAACACCAAAAAGGGGGAGATTGAAAGAACATTTCATGTTTTCCTATGTTTTGCGTGTTAGATAACAATACTATGGAGATTATTCATGTGCGCTAATTGTGCAGGAAGCTTTGAGGGGGGCCGGATTATCCGCCCCACCAAGGGCCGGATAATCCGGCCTACCTCATTGTCAAATTTTCTCCCAAAAAATCCGAACTGGGCGGTTTTTCCTCCCCAGGCCGGATAATCCGGCGGTCGCATGGGCCAGATAATCCGGCCCCCAGTTTTTGAGCAAAGGGAGCCAAGGCACGTCGCTCGGTAACCAGTCGGATTTTCTCCCAGAAAATCCGAACTGGGGCGGTTTTTCCTCCCCAGGGCGGATAAACCGGCCTCCACATAGGACCAGATAATCCGGCCTCCAGAAGTTGATCAAGGGTAAGCTCGGCACGATGCTCTGATAGGAGGGCGGATTATCTGCCGGATATTCCGAGTCTGGGGTGGAGTTTTCCCAAGGCCGGATAATCCGGCCCTCACTTGGGCCAGATAATCCGGCCCCCAAAGTGTCCAACGGCTGGTTTTGGAAGGGAGTATAAATACCCCTTCTTCCCCAACATTCAGAACTCTTGATTCATTCAAAATTGTCCATACATTGTGCAAGATCTCCCATTCTCGATCTCCCACTTCAACCACCCGAAGGCTTTGATCTTCGGGGGGAATTGAAGGAGGAGAGGATCATCATCATCACGAATCAAGCGCATCAACTCCTCTCCATTCACTTGGATAAATCCCTGATCTAGTATTCTTGTCAATACCTATATCTCGTTCGTTGTATTTGATAACTTTGTACTTGTGGCAGCTTGTTGTCATTTCGGGAGTCTCCAAGTTGATTGTGGAGTTGTTGCCCCGCTAGTTGTGTAAAGGCGTCGGTACCCGCCTCGAAGGGTCCCTATAGTGGAAAGGTGGATTAGGCCTTTGGTGGCGGGATCCATCGGAGAACAGGGTGAGGCCTATTGTGGCATGGTGGTCTTAGTACCGCCCACCCCTCCAACGTAGACGTACTTCCCTTAACAAGGAAGGAACTGCGGTCAAACAAATCATGTGTCTCCGCGTGCTTCACTTTGGTTTACCCGTTCCTCTTCCACTCGCTCTTTACTCACTAGTAGATAGGTTTGCATATAGGGAAATTCCACCTAATAATTTATCTAGAGAATTTACCCTTTGTGCTAAGCCTAAAATTGAAAAAGTATTAAAATTTGGAGTAGCACCTATTTACCCCCCCTTCTAGGTGCCCATACGATCCATTTCAGCTACCCAAGTTAAGGTGTCAGCTTCCCAAGGCGAGGGGCCTGATGTGAAACATGATGGATGGTTATTTAACCATTTTGACTCAGATCAAGAAGGTAACATGTTAACAAATTGCTTGCTCTACAGTAAACCATTAACATTATATTGTGTGAATCATACTTATTGCATTTTACTGTTGTAGAACACTAACTGATACCCATTATATTATTATAGATGAATTTGGCCATAATCATTCTGGAGACACTGTTACGAATGATGATCCTCAGTTGGTGGTTGACAACATGCCCATAAAAAGAATTCAACTTGTTGTTCCTCCAAGAAGATCTAGACCAGTGTCACTAGTGGTAGCCGCCAAGTTTGCACTGAGTGTGTTGTAATAGTCAGGACTCAGATGCCTATCTTCCCCCAGTGGAAAGAGTACAAGGAGAGGCCGGATGTCAGAGCAGACTTCTATGGCAAAGTTTTTGTATGTTCCATAACACGCAGCTGTCCCTTTCTTCCTTTATTGTTAATGCGAAGTCTGATAATCTTTGTTTTATTTCAGAAAAAGTTTGTCATGGACCCCTGTCTACTCGATGTGCAGTTGGCTTGTAACAAGCAGTTAATGAGGCACTCAAGAAATCGACGGCATTATTTGAAGAAACAGTTTTTTGAAAAATTCCCAGCAAATGAAGTTACAAGGATATCTTCTGTGGAACACATGAGCAATGAGGAGTGGTGCAGGCTTGCTGATTTTTGGTCTGACCCCAGAAACAATGTCATGTCTTGTTTACTAAACTTCTCATGTTTGAATTGTTTAAGCTGGACTAACTGTATGCTACCTGTGTTGTTTCGGCTCTATCTGAAAAAAACAAGAACAACAGATAGCTCATCAAGTACCCTCATGCCACTGGTGTTCGCAACTACGAGGTTTTGTGCGACATGGAGGAAGGCTCCATTGAACTGCTCGAAAATGGCTTGACTGACAATATGAAAGAAGCAACTGTAAGTCCTCCATAATACTTTCCATATTCATCAAATTCAATTCCCTTTTCTTCCCTCACATATACGATGTGCTTATTATTTGCTCGCTAGGTTTCTCATGTTCTATTCTATTCCTAAAACTTGTAGGAAGTCATGGAAAGCTAGTTGGTGCCATATCCTCCAGAAGATGGCACGGAGGATGAAGCAATTCCTTCCACCGACGCTATGCACTTTGTGCTGTCTCAGAACAAGAGAAAGCCAAATGTCCTGAAGAACACCAGCATCCTTGCAAGTACTTCGAAACCAACCAAGTCTCAGCTAGAAGCTCAACTCGAGGCTCATAAAGCAGGTACTGTGGAACTGCGTTGTGCCATTGAGGAGTTGCATCAGGTGAACGAATCTAGCGAGGTAGAGAGGCTGAAGTATTAGGAAGACCTACAAGCAATGCGGAAGAAATAAGAAGACCTGAGGAAGAAAATGGAAGAGGCAAATGCATTAATACAACAAGTGTTAGCTCAGTTGTTCAAAGCACAACAGGCAATTTGGTGAATCTGTGGAAATGTGTCTGGCATATTTGAACCTTCTTATATCTTATTTGAGTCCGGTATTCATTTCTCTAGAGTGAAACATTTATCTTGGAAATTTTCTGTCAAATTATGTATTGTAATCCTATAAACGCCTTGAGTGTTTCTTTACGAAATATCTCTGTCATGGTCTGTAACGTCACGAGAGTGATGACATCATCATTTCTTCTAGATGATACGTGTCTGGTGCTGATTGGTCCATGTCTTGTCCTGCAATTGACCCACGTGTTATCATTTGAATGGACCATGTGTCTACCTATCGGCGATAGGCAGCAATGAAACGAAATTCTCTATGGCTAGCATGATGTCATAGACGACGTGATGACGTAAGGAAGCGGTGCTTACGGAATCAAGTCAAGACGAAAAATAAACGTCCCGATAGGGATGACATCACTGACGGCAATAGTGACGTCAGCAAACATCATTGACGGCAGCTTGCGGTGCCGTCCGCCATGTGGCCTCGTTCATGACGAAATAAAAACGTCATGAAAGACTGGGCCTGGGCCGGGCCGGTCCAGTCTGTCGCGACGAAATTGGAGGAACGTCATGGACGGCCCATGACGTTTTCAGACAAAAAACGTCACGAATTCAATTATGACGTGAGGTCCATGACCTATTTTTTTGTCGCGGAATTCATCACGGATGGCCATCTACGACATTTTGACCCTCATCCACGATGATATCAGATCTTCACGAACCGCCCATATTCTTGTAGTGATTGAATTTTTGATGAAGCATAGAGGACATAAAGGATCCGACTTAGTCCATTGTTGGCTAGCTCATCGGGTTCAACCTCTCTAGCACCATGGGGACCGGCTGATGCACACGGTCACCAAAAGCAAAAAAGGGCAGTCTGAGGATTTGCAGGCTCGCGATTTCTAGCAAGGACTACGAAACCTGGATCGAGTGGTTTATCAAGGAGCGGATTGACCGGAAGATTCCAGATGTCTCCCTGAACATGTTCATGGTGGATACGCCCTTTACCCATGTAAGATTTTCGACCGACGTCCCCTATACTTTCTTATTTGTATGTTCTATTCGCATTACTGAGATACTCCATCTTTCAGCTTGCTAACCTCCAGAGTCGGAACTTGCCCCTCTCGAGGGATATTCGCCTGGGGATCTAGTTCCTCAGGAGGATGAGAGTTGGAAGTGCTACCAGAAGCGCTTACCTGGAAGCGCAAAGCTCTATTCGTGTAAGCTGGCCCACAAATGATGCCAGTTGTCAAGAAGTAAGTTCTTCCATCAAACCATGTATTTTTATTTATGTTCTTTCCGTGTCAGAACGATCTTATTATGTTATTATCTAGAGCCAAACTATTCATCAAGGGGAAAGGGAAAGGAAAGCCAGGAAAGGTTTGGCGTCAGCAGAAGCTAACCATTGTCTCACCCACTGTTGCGCCTCCGACTCCTGCTCTAACCCCATCCTCAGTGCCGTAAGATATTCTGTCTCCCTACATTGAGGATGTTACGGCTCCCTCGGAACAGCCAGTGAACACTGGTGCACAGCCCGACGTCACCATGGGTGACTCGAAAGTTGATATGGGTGAACCATCTAAGGGTAATGATCCCTTAGCCGAAACTTTTGTAGAGAACCTTCTGCAAAATCCGGGTGTCTCCAAAATTGGCCTCACTCGGAAAAGCGCAGAAGAAATCCAAAAACTGGCCCTCCACAGTTTGGAGACTAGAAACATTACGGCTGAGGAGGAGGCTCAAAAAGCCAAAGATGTAAAACTTATTGAGCTGCTTGAACAAGTACGTCTTCGTGACGGGAAGCTAAAGGCTGGTGCGGCTATGCCGCCACCAGTTATTCCTCTAACCCTTTCCGATAAGGTTTCTGCTAAAGTCAACATCAGTCTCAACAAACTGACACATGAACACTTTCTAAGTCTTTTTCGACTCTTTTTGTTGTAGTCAATATCATATCCTCTAGCCCCCAAGCATGAAGTTGGATAGAACCAGAATTCCGAGTTTATGCTTTAATAGGATGCCAAAGAATGAAGTAGTGTAGCCCCCAAGTCCTGTGATTAAATTTAGTTAAAAATAGCAGCCTGAGGCTTAGTAGCTTTCTGACTCTGGTTAGCTTTCTGACTTATAGAAAATTTCTGATTACAACCAGGAATAGCTAAAGAATATTTGCAACAAGCGGAGAGAGATCAAAACTCTCCGTCATGAAAATGTTAAGTTAAAAGTTGAGAAGGATGATGCTGAAAGTAAGTATTTAGACACTCTCTTCTCGGATTTTTTATTTCAAACAAATTTGACTAAAATGTATGCCTTACTCCAGACTTGCTTGCTGAATCCTGCAAACTTGTGGAGGAAGCTCAAGTTTATAAAACTCTTGAATCCGAGAATTCTGGCATGTACGATAGGCTCATGAAATTCCAAGAAGACCATGAGCGCAGCGTCCGCAACATCCTTGAGTCGAGTGATCGTGCCACCAAAGAACGTGACATGACCATTGCTCGCCAAGATAAAGAAATTTCAGAACTGAAAGCTGAGTTGGATAGGCATAGGGGTACCTCCTAGGCCCTCCGGGATGAACTTCGGAGTCTGAGAGGAGAAGGCCAAAGTAGAAGACTCTATCTTCGGTAAGATTTACTGCCATTCCGACTCATATCTTGATTTTCCGACTTTTCACAACCCGATTTTCTAACACTTCTCCCTTTTCAGGGCCTCTCAACCTCCTGGATTCGTCTCCATCCGAGTCACGCCTTAGCCAGCTGGTCGCAGTCGGAGATTTGATACATGATTTTCGCCAATCCTTTGAGTATATTGGGGAATCCGTTAATATCTCCGACTTAGACAAATTGTCTGCCTTTGAGCTGCGTGACAAGGTGAAGGATATCATGCAGTTGGTCGAGGACTAGAAGATGTCCTATGCTTGCACAGCAGCACATAACACCCTCACTTTGGTAATGACCCACCATGAAAACATGGAAATCTGGCAAGTTACCAAAGGATATTCAGATGTTGGTGAAGATGGCAAGGATCAGAATGTTGGTGCTATCTTGGACTCTTGCACCGATTATACTTGCCGCGTAGCCGATGCAACGAACTACGAGAATCCATTCTTCAAACCCGTCGATCCGCCTCCAAGCTCCCAAGACGAGGAAATTTTCGAAGACGATGACGAAGAGACTGAGTCCAACGTCCTCATCTTGGAAAAAGATCAAGGCGACGTGGGCACCAGCGAGCCTGCAGATCCTTCTCCTGCAAAGTGAAAAATTTGCAAGAAACTTTGTGTTATTCTGAAATTGGCCATTCATGTAATGGTTTAAACTTTATTCATTTTGAGGTGCTGCTATGTAAGAACTAATACTTTACTCTTAGCACGCATGTTTTTCTTTTTTGTGCTTGAAAAATACTTAAGCATTGTTTTGTTTATACTTATCATTTATCTGGCTTTCTGCCTTATCCCCTTTTGTGAGCTAGCAAACTTTTAGCATGGAAACTTTGTCGGGCAATAGAGCTCAATTGCTAAATCAGTTTAAACCCGGATCAAAGCCGGCTTCCAGTACCAACAGTTCACTACTCGGAAAATACCCATGTCCAGAAATCAGACGAAAACCCAAGTGTAAACTAAATTTAGACTTATCCCCAAAGGTAGAATTTTTAGAAAGGGAATCTAACCAAAACAAACATGAGCATAGAGTACATTCAAGTATTCTGAGATTTTTGACTATGACATGATCATTCGGAAATAACATGGTACTTTAAAAAACATCTCAGGAAAAACATTGAGGAGACCAATACTTTATTTCACTTTTGAACATGTACATTGATATCATTACAAGGAAGAATTTTTTTTAAGAATAAAAGGGACGTAGTTGAGAAATTTTCCATGGACGGTCTAAGAATAAAAGGATTTAGACATGGAATTCACAAAGTCAGTCAGCGTGTAGTTTTTCCTCTCGGCAATCCTGTTTGATTGGTGCGAGTACGGAGGCGTCCTCTCATGAATAACACCATGTTTTCACAGAATTCATCAAATATTTTGGTAAAATACTCACAACCACTATCCGGCCTAAGGCGCTTGATTTTTCTCTCTAGTTGATTTTCAACTTTGGCCTTATAAATTTTAAAGTAGTCTAAAGCCTCATATTTAGTCTATAATAAGTAAACATAGCAGAATTTAATAGCATCATCTATCAATGTCATGAAATATCTCTTTCCACATGTTGTCAACACACCATTTATCTCGCACAGATCAGGATGTATGAGTTCTGGAGGTGCTAAGTTTCTCTCCTTGGCAGCCTTGTGGGACTTTCGATGTTGCTTTGATTTCACACAACTATGGCACTTAGAACCTTTAGCAATAGTGAAATTTGACATTAAACTCATGTTGGACATCTGAGACATCAAATCAAAATTGATATGACATAAACAAGAGTGCCAAACACGGGTATCATCATTAACACCACCACAAATATGATTCACGGATTTATTACAAAATTCTAAAAGTTAAAATTGGAACAAGCCTTCGAACTCATAACCTTTACCAATAAATTGTCCATGTTTCAAAACTACAAGTTTATTGGACTCTAAAACAACCTTCAACCCATCTCTACATAGAAGGGATCTGCTATTGAGATTATTTTTCATAGCAGGAACATGCTGCATGTTCCTCAGTTGGACGATCTATGCGTAAGTCAACTTTAGATCCACCGTACCAACACACCACGAACAGAAGCATGTTATCCATTCCACATTAGGACGGAGGAATACCAAGTGACCTAATAAGAAGTGAACATACATATATCAACACACACATGAACATTAGCATCTGTATTAATCCACCAGGATGGTGATTGAAATATTAAGAGAACCGTAAGTAAATTACCGCACCCATCGGTGTTGCTAGCGGTCACGATGTTGCCAGTCTTCCCATTTTTCCCTCTATGATATGCATTATCTGGGCAGTCCTTGGAAAAGTAATCGAGCTCTCTACATGTATAATAACCTAGCTCAGCCTTGTTTGGCTTCTTCTTCTTCTTCTTGAAGGTTGTAGTTTTTGCCGGTTTGTTGAAAGAGGGCTTGTAGTTCCCTTTGTTCTTGCCAAAGGTTTTCTTCTACACCATATTGGCGCTAGACTGACCCTCGCATCCTTTCTCAGCCGTGTTCTTAACCCGAGCTTTCTCCTCAACATCAAGAGATGCTATCAGGTTTTCAACTGATATCTCATGTCCTTATGTTTGAGAGTTGTGGCAAAGTTTCTCCATGAAGAAGGAAACTTTGCAATAATGCATCCAACCACAAACTTGTCGGGTACTATACACTTAAGGATTTCAAGCTCCTTGGCAAAAGACTGTATCTCATAAGCTCTCCATGATATATAGTTCACTTCCATCATCTGCTACACCGAACTTAGCGTCTAGTGCCTCCCAGAGCTCTTTTGCATTTTTGATATGCATAAACACATCAAACAGCTTGTTGTCAAGAAACACTCAGAACGCGTCCCACAAAGGCAAGGTTTGTTTTCTTGAACTTGTTCTAAACCTCGTCAACTATAGTTCCTTCATGTAAACCCTCACTAGCCTTGAATACTTTTAGAGCTTGCGACCACATAGTGGTCTTATACTGCCACCTCTTAAAATGGACACCGGTAAAATTATCCGACTTCATTGCATCGACCAAGTGTCCGATGTTTAACTCATGAAATTTATTATAATAAGGTTTTTGGATTGTTGGATTATTAGGCATAATTTTCACAATTGATTTCAGAATATAAATCATGATAGCAATAGTAGCTACGAACACGTGAAAATCTAACATACTAGATGTGTTAATCAACATGAATAGTAGAAGTGCATACACAATAACAACCGTAATATAGCAACAGATCAGATCACGATATACATACTGATCGGTTGCCGATGAAGTCGTTGTTATTGCAGGAGCGGCAGTAGCTTCTTGAAGGAGGCGACGTTGAAGTCGAATCACCCGTGGATCCAAAGAATGTCTAGGAAGACGCGCCATGATGAAGAACTTGAGAAGTCGCGCAGAGCACTTCCTAAAAACCTTATTCGCCCTCTCCCATATAGGATCGCAAAGGTGAGTGGTTCTGGAGACCTACTCTCCCGTCCACCGGTGCACGCAGGCATGCGGGATGGAGTAGACTATGGAGGCGGCTCAAGCAGAGAAGAGGCAAAATCCTAGATTGGTTTTTGGTGTGTTTTGATGGAGGCCGCAGAGGCGCTTAGGGCATTTACTATGGTAGGCGCTTAGTCCGATGCTTAGATGAGAAAAAAGAATACCAAAAAAGAGGATTATCAGTTAAGCGCCCAGGCTCCCAACGTAAGTAGCTAGCTTAGGCCGCTAGCGTAGCTTCAAAACTGGGTCGTGTGGCATAAAAATAGGCATAGCGCCCGACGATTCATTTAGCGTCGACGCAAGGGAATATCCTGAGGTTGGATGGGATTCGATACTAACCGCTAGGAAATCCATCCTAGCGTCCCTGGATAGCGTACGTGGTGTACATGGCCTTATATAGAGAAGTTTAGGAAATCCCGCACAAGACACAACATGGACCAAGCCCACGCCATACACGTTCAGATCGGTTACAGATAGCCCATGATCCGGGATCGATCTGAACCCACTAACTGTTGACAAAACCACACCAGTTTTCCCAACCAGTAAAATGAACCTTGGCTTGATACCCACAACCCGTGGCGCGCGTGTCGTGACGAGACAAGGGCGCGAGCGAGCGGCATCGCTGTCGGAGAAGTGCGCGTGTAGCACTTCTCTTCTCACTCACTTACAAAGTCGTGAGACACTCCATCTTATAAGGTGGTGAAACTCTTCAACTTTTCATGTCGGAAACTTTAGCTCCTACTCCTCTTGCCACACACACATGTGAACTGCCACCAACTTGGGTCAAATCACATATGCGCTTCTACACACATTGGATTTGAGATTTAGGAAAAATCTGAAATCTAGCATGGACCTAAAGTATTGGTCCATTATTTCTAACAAGTGCAAGTTTTATTACTAACTAACGTACACTAGTAGAAACAGGGCCTTTTGTCCTGGTTTGTACGGGGCTTTAGTCCCGGTTGCCCAAGCGAGATGGGGCTATTGGGACTAAAGCCCCAACCCTTTAGACCTGGTTGGGCTGCGAACCAGGACAAAAGGGCGGTCCACATGGCCGCTGGCTGTCGCTAGGGGAGTTGTCTCGGTTCGTAATACGAACCGGGATCTATGCATCTCTGCCGCGGCAGCATTTTGGGCACTTTTTGTGCCACAGCAGAGATTTTTTGTATATTTTCCATTTATTTTGTTTCCCCTTTATCTATTTCCTTTTTGTGTTTTGGGTAGCATTTATTTTGTGACACTTACCCCAGCACTATGTTGTGAGGAATGCTCGTCCCCATAGTAGATGGTGCGAGGTTGATGTTACCGAAAGTGGATTCGCATGGAGGCATGATGTGGATTTGAGAGACATGAATGCTCGTCCTCATAGTAGATGGTGCGAGGTTGATGTTACCGAAAGTGGATTCGCATTGAGGCATGGTGAGGATTTGAGAGACATAACTCACAACATATTGTTGGGGTAAGTGTCATCTACCTTAAGGGAACCATTATATTACAAAACATCTCTCGATTATATTACACATCAAGTATCGAGTATGTTACATTTATGCATATATACAATATAAAGTGTTTTATGATCCCTATTACATTAACATAAACTTCCAATAGTATTCTCCTTTTGGATCTAGGACCTCTACATCTAAGAATCCCGCAATTTCCTCTTGGATTTCTTGTATGCGATCCTTTGGTAGAAGATTGTCTCGCAACCATTCGATCTAATTTAAAAGAATGAGTTAACATATATGAATGAAACTAAACACAATTGATGGTAATAAAACAAATTTCTTGAATATTGTTTACATACTTGAAGTTGTTCTAAGTTTCTGCCCTTCTCACAGGTCGTCTGACGAATGAACTCGCAGACATAGTATCCACATAAGTTATTTCTGTCTGGCTGCCTCAGACACTTTACGAGAACAAAGTTCAATCAAAATAATAATAATTAAGCATGATAATGGTATCAAAACTAGAATCAAAGAGATGTGCGGATCTAGCTAGTACTTCTTACATTTAGTGGTTTAAATATAAGCTTCTCTTTCCAGGCACCCTTACCCTTGTTGGTGAATCGTTTCCAAGCGTTGCCCGGCAAAGAAAATAAATGAAATGAGTTATTAATTACTTGATGCATGTAAATGAACGAAAGTTGCCGATATAGTGTCATAATGACTGAAATTACCGCTAGAGCATATCCTGCATGGGTTCCCACTTCTCAAGGGGTTTACGTTTAGAGTCCATGACTTGTACTACTCCATTGTCAGGTTGAATGATTAGCAGAATATAATGGAATCTGCGCATGCATAACTCATCAATTATACACTTAACATCAAGTAAGCGAAATAGAATGTGTACAAGACAATAACACTCACTCGAAGTTGTAAGGTAATAATATTTCCCTTTTGGTTTCTTGAAACCTTAGAGCCATTACAATTTTATCCTCTATGTCCTTGGGATTAAGTTTCAGAGTAATTTCATGAACCCAATATGGGTCAATGAACCCAATGTCATAGATCTGTCCTCTTCTGCATTCGAGAATCTTCAGTCTACATAATATAGTGAGTATGATTATACATGAGATATAAACGAGGTGAGCTAACTAGAGACTTAATTATTAGAGAAATAATACTTACAGATAGTGGGTACTGATGATCGATTTGTCGAGGGCGTCTTGATTGAAAAACTGATGTAGTTCAGGAAATTCAATCAGTATTTGGGCATTTCCATACCTGTAATGCTCGTTTCGAACTCTGATCACTATCCAGTTTGCCCCTTCCTTTGTGGCTTTAATGTACCAATTATGCAATCTTCGCATTTTTGTTGGTAGATACTTGACGTCCTCAGGTCTGACGAGAGGTTTCTCCTACTCATATTTGTATGCTTTCTCAGCCACGGGGAAATCTAACTAGTCTAAGTACTGAGAAATAGCCATACCTTGAGCAACAGCCGCTTCTCCGTATAGTGCAACAATTTATGGATCATATTGCTCGTTCCGTAGCTTTGCTCGACTCCACCATGGTATCAGAAATCACTTTGAGCGGGGCGGATTCCTTATTTTTCTATAAACCGAGCTGGGGAACTGAATTCCCACTTGCACTAGTGCTCTTCGACCGCACCATTGACTGATGTGACTTGACAATAGAGCAGTCATAGTCTGATGAAAGCTTTGGCTCGGGTTGATGAAGGGTTTTCAACATTTTTTGCACTTTGGCTTTTTCTTCTTTAGTGCTGGGGAACTGTGGCTCTTTCGGCCACTTGAGGCTATCAAATCACGGTTGCGTTTGGGCTTTTGCGATCACCGCATTATCTTCTTCAATATAGTTGTAAGCTCTCTTGGGAGCAACCTTTGGTAGTTTTGGGAGGGGCTCCGATAGACGCTTCGGTGATCGGTTACTCTTTCACTTTTGGCCCTGACCCTTTTGTACTTTTGGGAGGTGCTAAGACGGCTGACACGGCAGCGAAGATGACCATGCTGGAGATGGCTGACGCGGCAGCGAAGATGACCGTGCTGGAGACGGCTGACGTGGCAGCGAAGATGGCAGTGCTGGAGATGGCTGACGCGGTGGCGGAGACGGCGTCGGTGACGGCAAAGACGGCTGATGCGCTGGAGACGGGTGAGGCTGCGGCAAAGATGGAGTTGTGCTCTGAGGAGTGGATGGCCTTGGCAGTCGATTTGAAAGCACAATGTGTTCCTTTCTCCATAGAATGGTCATGTTTTTTGCTTCTCCCAGCTAAGTCACATCCCCTTCACCTGCATGGTAGTCAAGCTTGAGATGCGCGAATCCGTCCATAACTTCATCCACCTTGGCAATAGCGTAGCCCTATGGAACCGGACAACAATGGTAAGTTGGTACTGGTCCAACAAATGGTAAGGCATATCCGACCGCCACCTTCATGGTTATGTTGACAACTTTCACATGTAGCTCACAATGTGTCATCTCCATGCTATCATCCACTAGGTAGCGAAGAGGAGCCATTGCCGGTGCATCATCAATATCATCACCTGGGAGCTCTGTGGAAGCCACGCTACTTTTTCGATTAGTGGATGGGCCGGTAGCATCGAAGGCAGCTTCATCTACCATGTGCCGCTGAGATGGGCCGGTAGCTTGCTAGCTAAGTTTGTCAAGTTGATTCTAATGCTGCTTTAATTGTTGTTCTATTTCGTGCATCCGGTCTTTCTGCTTCATTACTTCAAGTTCCTCCCTTTCCTTTCTCCTTCGACGGCTTCTATCGGGATATTTCTTCCTATGGTCGGAAAAACCAATGTTCCATGGTTTGGAGCCTTTTGTGCCCCGTGTTCGTCCCTCGTGTTCCTTGTTCCCAAGGGCGAGTGTGAGCTCGTCATTCTCTCTATCGGGAATGAACTCCCCATCTTCAACAACCTTTACTGCATTTCTAATTTCTTCGATGGGTATGGGATTTTCTTTATGTCTTATGTTATATATGCACTTCCCTTCTGAGTCCAACATGCCCCCACACTCATAAAGCCAATTCCTTACCCGTTTGATCCAATTGTATGGCTCTAGGTGATCCCTTTGGCCATTAGGTCGAACTCGAGATTCTCCCACTTAGGCTTGCTAGCCTTGTAGCCACCTTGCCCCATAGTATGGTGATACTGCTTTTTAGCAACATTTTGCATATTTGTTTTAGACCTTTTCTTAGCTGGCACCGATGTCTTGTACGCCACAAAATCAGCCCAGTAGTCTTTTATCTTCTCATACGCTCCAGTAGTGAAATCCGGAGTCTTCTCTTTCACAACAAAGTCAAGGTGCAATCTTTTCTTCCAGTTGTTGAATTGTTGGGCCATCTTCTTAAGAGCTTACTCCTTGACTTGTTGCTCCATGTGTTTCTTTAGTTCCTCCTGACATGGGTATACCCTACAGGTACTCGAGCTTGGTATGTACGGTCTAAATACGTAAAGGCCCACGGTGTCGCCAAGATCCAAATGAAGGACTCGAGTAACCTACAGACTCTCGATTGCTTGAAGAACAAGAAGAAGCTAAAGATAGAAAGTTTGAAGGGGAAAACCCTAACTTGTAACCGACTCGACCTGCTACCCGAGACCTAGCCTATCTATATAAGGGCTAGGAGGGGATGGCGAGGAGGACACACGCAACCCTAGTTTCCACCACCCTCGCCAGATTGCATCTGCGCACCATTGTAACCTTCAGTTCCTTCGATAATTCCACGAGAAGACAAGTAGGAGTAGGGACCTCTACGAGGCCTGAACCTGGGTAAATCTTTGTCCCATGTGTGCTTGTTTGCTAGCCGATAGATGTCTCCAGTGCTCCCTCCTTCTCCAAAATCCAAGTCCATAACAATGGGCATTGATGAGTTAAACCCTCGTCAATTGGCGCTGTCTGTGGGAATTGGGAGTGCTGATGTTGTGGCTTCTTCGGCCCCATCAACTGCAATCTACAACTCCGCAACAGCGGAGATTCGCCAGCTCTTCGGCGCGTTCGACTTCACTGTCCACACGCCGGCCACTCGCCCGGCCTTCGAGTCCGTGGGCGATGGAATCAGCCTGGCGATCGGGAGCTTCCGCTTCCAAGTTGGTCAGATGGGCACGCTTCACATGCCTGATCAGCCGACAGCACCGGCGATTGCCCCAGCATCATGGTTCCCTCCATCGATCGGCACCCTCAGTGAGCTCAACACCCCGACAGCAGTCAAGAACACGGTCAGCGACAGCAGTCGCGACTCCGATCTAAGCGATCTGGCAACTGAAGATGGAACCTACGGTTCCGGATCTGAGAGTTGTGGAAGCAATAGCTTCCCCAATCACTTCATGTGCACCGTCATCAACGCAGGCGATACCTCTGCCAATCGTGACAATGGTGGTAATCCCGGTAACGGGACCGACCCGCCCAACGCTGGCAACGGTGGCAATGGCAGCAACGGCGGTAACGGTGGCAATCGCACCCCTGTTGACAATGGAGGAGCAGCCGAATGTCCAACCATAGTAAATGAGAAAACCGGCAAACACGTCGTGATCAAGCTCAACGAGCAAGAATGGGCTCGCTGCCGCGAGGCCCTACAAGGCACCCCTCTACCCTTCGGATCCCCGCAAGAGCTGCTGATGGACTATCACTGGCTCTTGAAGGAAGAATTCAAGCACCAAGTACAAACAATCACGCAACTCGAGGCGCGAAAAAGGCGGCAGATGAGTCGAGCCTTCGTCTTGCTAGGCTCTCCTCCTACGGAGGATCCTCCTCAAGGGGCAACGAGTACCTCGCCAAGAAGAGGCAATCTCGGCTGGCCCATCTCACCGAGCAAGAACACATAGAAGCCGCAAAAGTCCTCGACTCCGGCTCTATGACAGTCGACACACGAGGCAACGTGGTCCCCAAGACACCGCAGGCTGCGGTAACAGCGGCCACCATGTACCTCCTTAACAACCAGCCGCCAGCTGGAGATCCCCGAACCTCCATGCACCGATCTACGATCGTAGGCTTGGGATTAATCGAGACCGCCCTCGACAAGGAGCCAACACCCGAGCCGAAGAAGAGCAAGGCGCTAGCCAAGCGCTACTCCTCGCCCTCGTCCAGCGATGATAGTCACGACCTGTCTCGACGCCGCCGCTCACGGCGACACGACCGTGACTATGATGCGCGCGACGATCTCACGCAGCGCAAGATCGACAAATCAAGGGCACGATGTGCTCGGTCGACTGACACGGAAGAAGAAGATGTGGAGCTCTGCGGCGCCAGATGCTTCAGCAGATCCATTAGGCAAAAGAGAATGCCTAAAGGGTTTAAACTCCCATCGGAGAATCCGAAGTTTAACGGCCTATAGGACCCCAAGATCTGGTTGGAGGACCACATCTCCTCCGTCAGACTCCACGGAGGCAGTCGGAGCACGGCCATGCAATGCTTGCAGCTACAGCTGCAGGGCGCCGCCCGAGAATGGCTCAACAACCTCCCACGCGGATCCATTCGCAGTTGGGATGAGCTGGTCTACAGCTTCGTGCGCAACTTTAAGGGCACATACAAACGGCCCGCATCAATCGAAGAGCTGAGATGCTGCGAGCAAAGATCTGGCGAATCGTTGCGCACCTACATCCAAAGGTGGTACATCATCAAGAACTCCGCAGAGAACATCTCGAAAGATCGCGCGATTGACGCATTCAATGGTGGCGTCCACCGCCTAGAACTCAGGGAGGAGCTGGGCCGCTCAAAGCCCCAGACCATCGACCACCTGATGGAGATCGCGAATCGGTGGGCCGATGGAGAAGATTTGGTGAAGAATCGTGTTCATTCCGACGAGGAAGCAGAACTCGAATGCAGACACGACCGCCGAGGCAAGCACCGCATGCGCATCTACGACGATCGCGACGACGTCAACATGGTCGCGGCTGGCTACGCTGATAGACGCGACGATAACCGCAATAGCGGATACCGTAGTGGCGGATACCATGACTCCAGGAAAACCACGCAAGTGTGGCAACACCGCACTCGCGATGAGGCAACCGCGAACTCCATTGAGGACAAACTATCCGGGCCATGTACGGTACACTTCTACATCGACAAACATGATGGCAAGAAGAAATCCAGCCACCTCCTCAAGGATTGCCGCGAGTTCCTCAAGCTACATGAGGGATTGGTTCGGATGAACCGCAATGCAGTCGAAAGAGGCTACGGAGCTGCTCCAGGCGCCGTGGCACATGGCGCACCGCCACCACCACCTGGGCCACCCTCGAATGCAGTTGCACCGGACCAGCACCACGGAGGCGAACCGTACCCACGAGCCATGGGCACCATGATGATCCAAAAGGGACGCCCCTCCAATAGGGTACAAAAGGCCATCACTCACCAAGTCAACTTGGCCACACACTCGCCACCCTCCACCACTGAGTACCTCAGTGGAAGTGAGTCATGCATCACCTTCGACAAACGCGACCATCTGCCTCAGATACCCCGTCCAGGCCATTGCCCCCTCGTACTCGAGGCACAAATCGGAGGCTTCGATATGAGCCGCGTCTTCATGGATGGCGGAAGCGGCATCAACCTTATATTCGCGAGTACCTTGCGAGCAATGAGGATCCCTCTAACTTGCCTGGAGGCCTCAGACACAATGTTCCATAGCATCGTCCTAGGGAAAGGCGTATACCCCTTGGGCAAAATCAACCTCGACGTCATCTTCGGCACGCCGAAGAACTTCCGGCACGAGCACATCGACTGGCCCTCACAGTACCACTACATCCTCGGGCGCGTCGTGTTCGCTAGGTTCATGGCAGTGCCCCACTACGCCTACCTGCAGATGAAAATGCCAGGTCCCAACGGCGTCATCGCTATCAACGGGAGCTTCGAGCGATCTAACAGTTGCGACAGAGAATCCAACAGAATTTCCTAGTCCTTCGACATGCAGGAGGAACTCGCGAGACTAAAGGAGACGACAGACAACAGTCTGCCTCCCCTGAGCCGGCCAAGCTCACCTGATCTCTCCTTCGACTCATCGATGCACACAAAGAAAGTGCAGGTCCACCCATCGGATCCCACAAAGACGGCCCTCATCGCCAACTACTTGAGTCCCGCATAGGAACTCGCGCTCGTCAAATTCCTCCGTGAGCACTGGGAAATTTTCGCCTGGTGTCCTGCGGACATGCCAGGAGTTCCCAGGGAATTCGCCAAGCACGCACTCAACGTCAACCCCGACGCAAGGCCAGTCAAGCAAACAATTCGGCGATCGTCTGAGCCACGAGCGCAGGCAGTTGGAATGGAGATCAACAGACTCCTTGAGGCCAAGTTCATATGCGAGATCAAGGAAAGCACTTGGCTCGCCAACACGGTGCTGGTACCGAAAAAGGACACGGATATCCTACAGATGTGCGTGGACTTCACCTCTCTGAACAAGCACTGCCCAAAAGACCACTTCCCGTTGCCGCGCATCGACCAGATCATCGACTCCACTGCGGGATGCGAGCGCCTCTAGTTCCTCGACGCCTACTGAGGCTATAATCAAATTCGAATGAAGGAGGAAGATCAAGAGAAAACAACATTTACAACGCCCTTTGGTGTGTTCTGCTACAACACAATGCCCTTCAGGAGCCACCTACCAACGGTGCATGCAGGCTTGCCTCAAGGAACAACTAGGCCGCAACATTCAAGTCTATGTCGACGACATAGTAATCAAGACCAAGGAGGAAGCCTCCCTAATCGACGATTTGCGTGAAACCTTCGCCAACCTCGACGCTACCGGATCAAGCTCAATCCGGACAAATGCGCCTTTGGCGTACCATCTGGGCAGCTACTCGGATATCTCATTTCCGCGAGAGGAATCGAGGCAAACCCGAAGAAGATAAAAGCCATACTGGCCATGGAGAAGCCGAAAAACATAAGGGGCGTTTAGCAGCTAGCTGGACGAATCACGTCCCTCGGTCGATTTATCAGTCGGATGGGTGAAAAGGCGTTGCCCTTCTACCAGCTCCTCCGCAAAGCTGAAAAATTCGAGTGGACCAATGAAGCGCAAGAAGCATTCGAAGACCTCAAGCGCCTACTATCCACTTCGCTAGTGCTGGTGACCCCAGGAGAAAGGGAACCACTGTTGCTGTATATCTCCGCCACCAACCAAGTGGTCAGCACAGTGCTCGTCATCGAGCGAGCCGAGGAAAACAAGGTCCACGGCGTACAACGCCCAGTATACTACCTCAGCGAGGTCCTCACGCCAACAAAACAGCGATACCCGCACTACCAGAAGCTGGCGTATGGTGTCTTCATGACCGCCCGGCGACTGCGCCATTACTTCCAGGAACACCCAATCGTGGTGGTCAACGATGCCCTGTTGGGATATATCCTCAATAACCCCGACGCCACGGGACGAGTCGCGCTTTGGAAAATAGAATTGTCTCCACGGGACATCACATACGAAAAGCGCGACGCAATCAAGTCGCAAGTTCTCCCTAACTTCCTTGTGCACTGGATGGAGAACCAGCTCCCAGACAAACCAGACATGTCCTACCTCTAGACAATGCACTTCGACGGGTCCAAGCGGAAGGACAGAGCAGGCGCAGGTGTCATACTGACATCACCTCTAGGGGACAAGCTGAAGTATATCCTGCGAATGCAGTTCACAGCCTCCAACAATGAGGCTGAATACGAGGCCCTGTTGCACTGGATGAGGATGGCAAAAGCCTGCGGTGCCAAGAGGCTAATCATATACGACGACTCTAAGTTGGTCGTCGACCAAACAATGCACGAGTGCGACGCACTGATGACAACATGATCGTGTACCGCGACCTCTACGACACACTCAAAGGAGACTTTGATGGTTGCGAGCTGCGGCATGTAGGTCGCGAAAGCAACGAAGAGGCGGACGCACTCGCTAACATAGGCTCTACCTGCGCCCCCATACCACCTGGGGTATTTCTCGAGCGCATCTGCGAACGCTCCATCAAGCCAAAGGCGGTAGAGAAGAAAACAAGCGCAGCAATGGACTCGGGGGCTACGCCACCCAATGAGCCAATGGCACTCGATGACTTGGAGCTGGACATAGGACTCGAGGGACCAATGAGCGTCATGATGATTGATCAATCCTGGACGTAGCCGTACATCACGTACCTCCTCAGCAAGAGGCTACCGGACAATCCGATAGATGCACGACACATCGCGCGGCGATCCAAGGCATTCGCTATTATCAACGGTGAACTATACAAACGCGGCATCACAGGAGTACTCCAACGATGCGTCTCCACGGCCGATGGAAGAGCAGTCTTCCTCGACATCCATGAAGGGACCTGCGGGCACCACGCCGTCAGTCGCAACCTCGTTGCCAAAGCTCTACGAGCTGGATTCTACTGGCCTACGGCCATGCGCGACGCCAAGGATATCGTCCAAAAATGCAACGCTTGCCAGCGATTTGCGGACAAGCCGCACGCACCGGGCGCAGAGCTACGGCCAATCCCATTGGCCTGGCCCTTCGTGCAATGGGGGCTCGACATGGTCGGCAAACTTCCAAGGTCCTCACGAGAAGGCTACGTCTACCTCTTGGTCGCAGTCGACAAATTCACCAAGTGGATTGAGGCCATGCCAGTGACCAACCAATCATGGCACAACGCAGTCAAGTTCTTCGAGTCCATCGTCTACCGCTTCGGAGTGCTGCACAGCATCATCACCGACAACGGGACAAACTTCACATCCAAGGAGTTCTAAGAGTTTTGCGAGAACCTGGGGATCAACATCAGCTATGCCTTAGTAGCGCATCCACAGACCAACGGTCAGGTGGAAAAGGCAAACGGGCTCATCTGCGGCGGCATCAAGAAGCGACTCCTCTGGCCACTCGAACAAGCTGCGGGTTGCTTGCCGGACGAACAGCAATCTGTACTCTGGAGCCTACGAACAACGCCAAACAGCGCCACGGGCTACACGCCATTCTTTATGGTGCACAGAGCCGAGGCAATGCTACCCGCCAAAGTACGGTACAAGGCGCCACGCGTGGTCGCTTACAGCAAACAAGATTCATACCTCGCACTCGAAGACTCCGTCGACCTCCTTGACGAGGCAAGGGAAATCGCCGCGGAGATATCCACGATCTACCAGCAGAACCTGCGCAACTACCACAGTAGGAGGCTTCGCCCCAGATCCTTCGCCAAAGGTGACCTGGTCCTGCGACTGAAGCAGCAGGGGCATCTCAAGCTCAAGTCCCCCTGGGAGGGACCGTACGTGATTATAGAAGTAATCCCAAGTGGCGCCTATCGCCTTCAAGATTTAGAGACAGGAGTCGCATACTCCAACCCCAGGAATGTCGCACAGCTGCGACGCTTCTACCCCTAGTCGTTTTTACCTTTTACATTGCAAATAAGGCTACTCAGCCAAGGCTACTTAGCCACACATTGTACCTCGCACTATTCTTCGAATAAATAAAGCTAAGTGCCCCAAAACTCTGTGTTCTCCTTTACTTTCCCAATTTATCTACTCGGGGGCTGCGCCACCCTATATAGATCTCTTCTTCGAACCAAAACGCGATACCCTGAGTAGTTGGTACATCAATCGAAACCCTTAACACAACATCAACCCAGCTGCAACGCACCTGGCAGGTTGACAAGGGATTGAGATAAGAGCATGGCCAGGCTAACGAAAAGGACTCGCATAGTGCAACGCACTTCATGCTAACAAAGCTCTTTATGCATATTCGACAATAAATTATTTACAACATTTATATGAATTTTACAACACAAGTACACTTATGTGCAGGATAAAAACTAAACCACTACTACAGCAAGAGAACGTTGGTTTGTTCCTCAAAGAAGTCGACAATCTCTTCTGCTGGGCGATCCACTGCCTGGTAGTGCGGCACCATATTCCAGACAGAACCTACTGGTGGTACAGGCGGCCTAGACACGATTGCCGCAACATCTACGTCAGGCCTGTGCAGTCGGACCAGCGAGAGAGCAGCCTTGGCACCAGCCACCAACTGTTGCCTCATGCACTCACGAACCGAGGACAAATCTTGAAACTTGGCAAGGAGCGCCAGCAGGCTTGATGGAGTAACATCCAGCGGAAACATCGTCCGATAAATGTTCTTCAAACATGATTGCGATTTCTTTAGAAAGTGCAGCACCCGCGACAAGCGATCCTGCAAGGTTGCCAGCGCAATCGCACGATCATGATCTACCCAGAAGTATCCACTCTCTTGAAGTTGCTCCTGGGTGAGATCATGCATACGAATGGCAATTCTATCCTTCTCATCCTGCGGATGACGTGCGCTGACAACTACACGAAGCAGAGAGCAGCAACAGCAGCATGAGTACAACGTACCACTGCGAGTGACTACAAGGGAAAGATGAGATCAAGCAAACTAACACTTGAATTGGTCGCCTAGCTGCATCACCTCGCCAAGCAGATACTGCTCTCGGGCGGCGGCTTTCTTCGCCTTCGACTTCCACACATCCGCGTTACCGCGGAGCACGGGCAACTCACGCTCCAACTGCTTCACGCGGTCGCGCAGTCGCGAGAGCAGGGATAGTTCATCTACCCTGGAGCGTGGCGGTGTCAACGTATCATCAAGAGGCGGCGAGTCCTAAGTTTCCCTCAAAGGATTACTTGATGAACCCTACCACAAGTCAAGATAGAAACAAATAAGGCAACCAAATCAATACAAAGGCAAAAGGTTCAGATGCATTCAAGACTAACAAAAAGTATCAGCAGATACACTCGCCAGTAGGCATGTTCTTAACAAAAGGACATAAACTAGCCAACTATTACAAAGACTACTAAGGAACGACTGGCTTCTTCGACTTCTTCGGCTTCGGGGGCTTCATCGAGTCCGTGGCAGTGTCAGACGCCACTGACTTTCCGCCAGCCCCTGATGCCGAAGCTTTCACCGCCTTCTTGGCTTGTTGGAGCTCCTCAGAATACTTTGCAACAGTATTTATCATATGATGCCCATATTTGCCACAGGCAGCCGCGAAAGGAGCGAAGACTACCTGCTAGCCATCCGCGTTAACAGACATCGCTTTCGACACCGCGCAGGATCAATCTCGACTCTGTGGGCCTGCACCATGGCAAGTGACATGGACGCGTCGGCCGCGCGGAGCAAGTTCTTGAAGCTAGAAGGCACACCTTCAGCGAGTGACTCCACCAGCTCGTCTATATTCTCGACTAGCTCCGCCTTGGGCATCTGCTCCTCCCGAAGGTGACTGGGTACGCTTTTAGCCTTGGAGAGCGTGTCCTTCACGGCGGTGATGCGATCTTCGACTACTGACAGCGCACCTGCCAGAGCGTCATCACGACGAAGGTCCTACGGGTCGAAGCTCAAATCGCCAGGATCTGTGCATAAATCCACACATGGACAAAAACATCAGCGCCACCGGCAAAAACATTCGAAGCAGAGAAGGATAACAATATCCACAAGCAAAGTACCTGAGAGGGCCTTGGCAATTAAGAACAGTTGTTCTTCGAACAACTTCTCCCTAGCTGCGAAGGAGGCACGCAGATCCTCTTCACGCTTCCGTGCCTCGTCACGCGCCGCGATTGCTTCGTCGTGACCCTTCACAGCCGCGGTGAGTGTCTTCTCCAAGGTGGCGGCGTCATGCAATAGGGCATTATGTTCAGCTACATGACAAGAAAAAGTTGACTATCAGTCGACTATATCAAAGGGGAAGAGGAAGAATAAGAAGAAGAAGAAGTGTAGAACGCTCACTCTCAACCACGCGATGACGTGTCTCCAGCATTGCATGCTGGCGGCCCATCGCAAGAACTTGCTCCGCCAAATGAGCGGCTTCCTTCACAAGGAGCTATCGCACAAACAAAAGGATTAGCAGCAGCAGTAAAGAACATCGACTGCAACATTACAAGGAAAAAATCTACACTTACGTGATCCTCCAGTGAGTCCGAAGATGTGTGCTATACCGTCATCCGGGCAACCATTCGATGCTCCCCTGCATGAGGAGAACTGGAAGAGTTGTGCCCGGAGTGGGCCGCCAATGGAGGGGAAGGAGCGCGCTAGACCTCTTTCTTGGCCCTTGAGGTCGCGATTCCTAATTCTTTCAAAAATTGGACGTCGCCAGAAGACGACGACGCCTCTTGAGTGCAAGACAAAACCCACATTGAGAAAGGGAAAAACTCTGGAACGAGCCAACAAGGACAAAACAGAGAAGAACAAGTAAAACAGAAAACTTACCAGTCAAACTTGTCAAAGTCAAAAGTGGCGTCCCCGACTCCGACGAGGACTTCTTGGGCAATTGCATCTTCTTGCCAGAGGATGGTGCCACAGTGCTCACAGGAATAGCAGGTATCGGCGACTCCGCACAAACACCTGGACCTTCTAGAGTCGAAGGAGACGATCCATCGAAATCCTCGCTGCGCGAACGCTTGCGAGTATCTGGACTACCGGACTCGGGGGCTTCCTCCTCCACATCAGAAGGGACGTTCGACTCGACTCATCCTCTTCCAAGGCCTCGCGAGGAATAATCCCCTCAGGAAGAGGGGGCATACAAGGTGACACCGCCCAATCCTGCATACAGACGATAAATTCAGCAAAAGGCAAGTAAAACAACAGAGAAGCAATCGACAAATTTAGCTACTGCGTAGCACAACTATACCTCAGGAGGAGGGTTAGTAGCATCAAAGGGAGGAACAAGTGGCTCATTGGGGAGTACATCCTTGACGGTGTACTTGGTGACCAGTCGAACCCTCTTGTCCACCTCACTTGCAGACGTGCCATCGGCAGACACACGAGTGGCATCATCAGCGCCAGCCCATCGAAACATGGGGTGGACTCTGGCCCGCAGGGGCTGGACGCGACGGCGCAGCCAAGTGCGAATGAGAGCGCAACCACCTTCCTCTTTGCCTATGCGGCTCTCGAGGTTGCAGACGTGCTCGTACAGCACATCTGTCTCTGCGGACTCGCCAGGAATGATTACGTTCTTCCAGGAACGCCTCCTCTTGCATGGCATCGCGCGGTCGAAGGGTGCGAGTCCGAAGTGCTCCCCGTCAGCCTTCTCGTCGCGGATATAGAACCATTTGTCCCTCCACCCTTGGACGGACGCCGTGAGCTTGATGTCAAAATAGGTGGCGGATGGATCGACGTGGATTACGCAACCACCTACATCGTAGACTAAAGAGCCAGATGCAGATTGGTGCTTCAACTTGAAGAGGCACTTGAAGAGGCCGAAGTGCGGCTCGATTCTGAGCCAGCACTCGCAGAGAGTGATGAAACAAGAAATATGGAGGATAGAGTTCGGTGACAGCTGATGGAGCTGAAGCCGGTAGAAACAAAGGAGGTCCCTAAAAAAGGGGTGAAGGGGCAAGGAAAGGCCGCGAATGATGAAAGCCAAAAACATCACTCGAAAACCAGCGGGAGGAGAAGGAATGATCTCATCGCCAGGGACGCGTGCGTTGTCGGCTACGGCAGACAGTACTCCGTCTTGGCGAAGAAGACGGAGATCCGAAGATTTCATGATGGAGGGGCGCCACGCACCATTCGTGACGCGAGTTCCTGCGGCCTTCTTCTTCCCGCCAGCGGCAGTGCTGGTGCCCGCAGCGGCGGAGCCGCCCTTCTTCCTCGCCGCGGCAACGGTGGCTGCGGAATCAGCTGCAGCGTCTCCCTTCTTCTTCCCCATTGTGCGGCGGCGATGCGAGCGAAGGAAGTAGCTTGGAAACGAGCGGAGCTGGTCTAGCGTCGAGGAAGAAACGAGCGCAGAGAAAGCAGAGGAGCAGCGGTAATGGCGATGGAAGCGAAGGATGAATGAGAACAGATGAGAAAATTAGCGTCGCAGCGCCGCTACTTAACCCCTAGAAGATGCAATCCAGCGGCTCAGAAAAACCCCACTGGACGCGTGGCAAACATCGGTTGGACACGTGGAGGAGTGGAAGCATGAACGGTCCCTCCACTACTCCCATTATGCGTGGAAATCGAGGAGACACAGTTAAAATAAAAGATTACGCACGCCCAGTCAAATCAAAGTCAGAAAGTGGGACCCACTGCTCGTCACGTCCTGTCAAACTCGCTCACGCGGGCAACTGAGGTCATGAAATCGTCAGCACTTACGTCATCAAAGCTATGCAGCAGAGGACTTCGACTACTTTAGTCCTTGCTTGAGTCTTCGACTCCACCAAGCACACGGGGGCTACTCCCATAGGGAGCGCTAGTCACGCACCCTATGATTTTTTTAGAGGAACATGGACAATCATAAGCAAACCCAACCACTCGAAATACGATTCGACTAAGGACATGGGTTACTCCCATAGGGAGCACCGGAAACAAATTCGATTGAAACAAGCAAACAAAAGACGATAGCAGTCGCAAAAGTTCTTTAGTCCCTGACCGAGTCTTCGACTCAACCAGGCACTCGGGGGCTACTCCCATAGGGAGCGCTGGTCGCGCACCCTATGATTATTTGTAAAAAAAACTGTGTGTTAACATCCACACTCGAAGCTCATGGCGACACCACTTGTAATTTTCCCTACAAAGAGGTTGCGTCTCCTGGGTCACCTGAATCGTCTCCGTGATGATAAAATTCGGATGCCGCGCTTACAGCGTGAAGGTAAGACTTAAATAAGGCCTGGCAACGCATTAGCTGCGCACTACCAGAAATGTATCTGTGCCTACAGGTACGATGCACATGCCTTGACGGACGCATCGAGTGCTCACACCCATATAACTGGAATTCGACTCCTGTAAGACCTCCGCGGCTTGAGTCGAATTACACCAGCACTTTTTCGGATTCGAGTCCCGGGACTCGAGTTCGAGTAGATTGCGTTGCTTCACCCTAAGGTGGTTAACTGATACCGATACTTCGGTTATATCAGGCACGTACATCAACAATCCCTGTGACACAAACAAAGCAATCGAAAATATACTCATTCATGCACTCGAAAGACTTCAAAAAGTCCCCAATCGAATCTGCGATTCCACTGGACACTCAGGGGCTACTGACATGGGTATACCCTACAGGTACTCGAGCTTGGTATATACGGTCTAAATATGTAAAGGCCCACAGTGTCTCCAAGACCCAAATGAAGGACTCGAGTAACCTACGGACTCTCGATTGCTTGAAGAACAAGAAGAAGCTAAAGATAGAAATTTTGAAGGGGAAAACCGTAACTTGTAACCAACTCGACCTGCTACCCGAGACCTAGCCTATCTATATAAGGGCTAGGAGGGGACGGCGAGGAGGACACACGCAACCCTAGTTCCACCACCCTCGCCAGATTGCATCTGCGCACCATTGTAACCTTTGGTTCCTTCGATAATTCCATGAGCAGACAAGCAGGAGTAGGGACCTCTACGAGGCCTGAACCTGGGTAAATCTTTGCCCCATGTGTGCTTGTTTGCTAGCCGATAGATGTCTCTAGTGCTCCCTCCTTCTCCAAAACCCAAGTCCATAACAATGGGCATTGATGAGTTAAACCCTCGTCACCTCCTGAGTTGGAATCTCCTCATCTGGATCGTAGTCATCTGGATACACCTCTAACGTCGGTAGGGTGAAATTAACCATGAGCTTTTTCGAAAGAGTGTCTTTGGCTAAGTCACTGACATATAGAGACTCTGGATCCTTTGATGACCTATTCCATTCTCTAATGGTGATCGGGATGTAGTCCCTAACAATAACTCTGCATTGCCTTATAAATTTATTTGCAGCATCAATGGGAGCCTTCGGTTCGCCGTCTAGAGCGACTTCTTTGATCCTGTACCTTCCATGGTCTCCCAACTTTTTGGCTAGGCCTCGTTTATTCTTTTTAGAAGATTTGGTCGATCCGGAGGGCTAAAAGAAGAAAGAGCATTAATATATATGTATATAGACAATAGAGGCTTAACTTATTAATATATATATATATGCACCTCGCTAGCTTCTCCCTCGCCAGCTTCTCCCTCATCGGCTTCTCTCTCACTAGAGCCGTCTGTTCGGTCGAAACCCGGATCTCCCTCACCAGAGTTGTTCAGATATAGCGAGGTGACATCGTTATCGATATGTCCTCCCTTGTTGATCATATCCTCAAGCGCCATTTCCTTTTCTTTGTCTCTAGGTTCCATATTTCTGCAAAAGGGGAAAAGCGGATGAGTCGAAGCGGCCAAGCGAGGAGGTTAGGTAGGCATGGTTTGACGGGCTAGGGATGTAACGATGGGGAAGGAGAACAGGGGCGCGCGATTAAGTACGGGAGAGCCATACGTTCCGGTTGGAGCCAACAACTAATAACTAATATAATAATTCCCTACCCCTAATTCCCTATTTATTAATTCCCTATCCCTAATCCAAATAAACCTAAAAACAACTAATAACTAATTCCCTATTTATTAATTCCCTAGCCCTAATCCAAATAAACCTAAAAACAACTAATACCTAATTCCCTATTTATTAATTCCGTAGCCCTAATCCAAATAAATTCCCTATTTAATAATTCCCTAGCTAAACTAATTAACTAACCTAGCTAAACTAATTAACTAACCTAACTAATTAACAAACCTAGCTAAACTAATTAACTAACGTAGCTAATATAATTAAACTAACTAATATACTAAACAGGGAGAACATACTAAACAAAGAGAGAGGCCACATGATCGTTGGTGTGGGTGCACCTGGTGGTGGTGGCGGTCGGGCGATGACGGCGGCGGCGATCTCCCGCCGTGGCGCGGCCGGGCGGGGCGGTCTGGTGTGGCCGCGGTGCTGGGCGGTTGGACGACGCAGCGGCGGCACCAGTCGGCTGGACGACGCGGCGGCGGTCAACGGCGGCTACGGACGATGGTGCGGGAGACGACGGCGATGGTCCGACTGAGGCACGCGCGGACAGCCTGCCGGCGTCATCGGGATCCTCGGGGCGGCGCGTGTCGTCGGGGCCAGAACTTAGCAGAATGTGAGATGGGGGAAGGAGAGGAACGACGCGCTTTATAGGGGAGGGTCTTTCATCCCGGTTGGAGCCACCAACCAGGATGAAAATTCCATACGTCCCGGTTGGTGGCTCCAACCGGGACAAAATACCAGAGCATACGTCCCGGTTGGAGCCACCAACCAGGACGTATGGTGGCTACCGTAGGGGCGCGCGCAAAGGACCTTTAGTCCCGTTTGGTGGCACCAACCGGGACTAAAAGTCCTTTTTTCATAAGTTTTTCAAACTTTTCAAATGTTTCCGCCTTATTTCTTATTTCTTATTTAGGTGTTCACATTTAAATGATTTGAATTTGAAAAAACTTTATGTCTTATAAAATAATTATTCAAACTATTAAATTTGAATTTAAAAACACTTTCAACATGAATTTGAATTTGAATTTGAAAACAGTGGATCTCTCAACAACCATGGGTACACAAACGAACCATTCATCCTAGCCAATAGATTTAGTCATAATCATGTCTAGCCCTATAGTACACAGCTTCCCCGGCTATGTGTAGGGGGAACTGGGGACCGTGAACCATGGCATATTCCGGGGGCACATGCCACTCCGGCCTTGGATGCACGACGCGGGGGGGGGGGGGGGGGGGGGGAGGGGCTCCCGGATGATGATGCCGCGACGCCCGCAGCCTTCACCACAGCCACCCTTATTGTGGCTTTGCGGCAGGTGCAAGTGTGGGTACCGCAGGGGAGGATGATCTCCCTCAGCGATGTAGCACATCACACCGGCGATAGTCCGGTTCACCCACCAAAGGCGACGACCGGTTTCATTGTGGTTCACCGGGGGCGGGCCGTCGCCCTCGTACCTGGCAAGCTCCCTTTCCTGCCGGTTAGCAAAGAAGGCATTCCAGGTGTCGTAATTGTCGGGATCCGAATGGGGATCCATTCGCTGCTCCGGCGTGAGCTCTAGGTAGAAGTGGTTCGTGATGGCTGCCTGGCGGACGGAACCTTGAGGCACAGGAGGGACAAGAACTCCTCCAACGCTCAGCATCCAGTCAACGGGCACCCGGTAGCCCAGCGGACATGGGTAGCTGGAGGTGCACAGCGCCTCGGTCTCTTCAAGTGTGAGAATGGCCCAGTATGCGGTGTCCATTGTTGAGAGAGGAAGGTGTGGATGTGTAGATAGCCATGGCATGGTTGGCCTAGATATAGAGGTAAAGGGTGAGAAAACAAAGCGGGAAGCAATGGGAAATAGCGGGAAATATCTTTAGTCCCGGTTAGTGGTCCACTTGGGACTAAAAGACCCTTTTAGAGGAAAATGGCGGGAAAGCATTGTGGGAAGCGGTGGAAAATGGCGGGAAATATCTTTAGTCCCGGTTGGTGGCTCCAACTAGGACTAAAATCCCCGGTTAGAGGAAAAAGGCGGGAAATCATAGCAGGAAGCGGTGGGAAATATCTTTAGTCCTGGTTAGTGGCTCCAACTGGGACTATCGACAAGAGTGTCGACATTATATCGTGAGTGTCGACACTATGTTGTGTTGCTTAATCTATAAATAGGCATCCTAGTGAAGTTATCAAACACAAACATGATGTTGTGTGTCAACACCCGGATTTTTAAACCCAGATGCCTGTTATGCCATACATCGCAATCCCAGGATTACCATTTTTTCGAGACATAAAAATTAGTATCACAGTACATTATCCATTACAAACCATAATTAGGTCTTACAAATAAAGGATCTCATGATCTAGTCTTAATACAAATCAAGTAGCGGAAAATTAACGTAGTACGGGCTCCATCTTCAGAGTCACATGCAATGCTGACGATGGGAGATGATCCTAGTTGTCATAGACCTCCTGCTGTCCATCATCCTGGTAGTCCTCCTCATAGTCTGGCCATGGGAATAGCCAGGGACAAAGCCATGAGTACTCTTTAAGTACTCGCAAACTATCACTAACAAGTAAGGTAGTTCTAGTAGGAATCTTAAGCTCTAGGTTTATTTGCAAAAAAGCAGGTTTATCTAAAACTAAGTTTAGAAGTAAAGAAAGCTAAGTTAATGTTCTAAATCACTTAAGTAGGAACCTAGTTTTCATATCCACAACCCTGTTGTCGTCAAGTCAAAATCATAGTTCAATTCACAAGTCATTTTGAAAACATCTGACGACGGAATAGTATGGCCACTCCAACTATCCATGACCGTGGACGTGGCTATTCGAAAAGTTTGACACTCTGCAGAGGTGGTACACTTTCACCACAAAATTTTATACATCTGTCAGGGATAGCCCTGAATCATCATACTTGGTATGCGGATAATCAATCATAACCTTTCAATTACACACTCTAGTATAGGCACCTCCCCTATGAGCTTGGCCTCCCAGCTATGGCCATCACCATCATGGGCACTGCATAGGTGGTCATTCACACTCACGAGGTAGCCTCAGCTCAACCTCTTCTGCGAGGGAACCCATACTAAGGCATATAAACTTCCAGTTAATCCCTACCCAATTCATGTATTGTGGTTGTACGGTAAAAATTGGAATGGTATCGCATCCGAACCCAACCATCAGTTTTTATAAAGGGCTAAGGCTCATGCCTTAACATTTTCATCATCAAATCCTTTTGTGTCCATAACACATGTCAAAACATTTCAATATAATGAATCCTCATTCCAAGGTTTTCATAATCCTTTTTCACCAAGTATTCCCATATAAAGTGATCAATTTTTATGCTTAGCACTAGCCACTAAAGTTAAGAGTATTCACTAATGAGGGGTGCAAACCAAGGGTAACTATCCAACTCTAATCTCATGCCTTGGAATGACATCTAAGTATAACTACTTAGGCCTAGTTTTATACTCTTTATGGTATCTATACTATTTTTCCAATACTCACAAAGCACTAACTAAAAGTAAAGAACTTTGGTAAAGTAAAAGAATAAAGCTTGCAAGTAAAACTTGGGATTGGTATAATCAAGGTTGTATAACCAACCATGCCTAATGCATCATTCTTAGGTTATCAAGTTTGCAAGTGTTAACTTGCTGAGTTAACTTGTAGTGCTAGTCTTGCCTTGAGTAGTGCAGTGGTTGAAGTTTTCTTCTTCTTGGTAGTACTCCTCCTCCTCGTATCCGAGGTCGGTACTATCGTCTATAAATGAATACGGGCTACACAATCACGAAAAAATACTTAAATATTTCTATTTAGCACGCTAAGGCTCACACTTGATGATCTTGCATCATCACATGAAATAAAGACTTAATCTTTTTTGTCTTATTTTAGAAAAGTAATTTCTACTCATTGAAAATACTTAAGATTTAATATTCTCCAATTAAAATATGGGATCATGTGGACACATGTCATCACCACATATTCTAATACATGGGAATGTGATTTATAGTGTTGGTCATATTTTATAAAGTTTAAGATTATCATTTAATAGAATTAAAATGACTAGAAATGCCCATATAGCATTCTTTTGGTACAAGTCCAATGTCACTGCATGTAAACCTAAATGTTTTTACATATTCTGATAGATCTGATCAAATGTGATTTTTGAGAGTTAGAATCAACTAAAAAGCATTTATGGTTGATTTTTGAAAAATGTTTGAATGTGGAAAAGTCTTTGTCTTATTATTTTTGGTATAGGTGATCTCTAATTCCAAATGACTTGAATCCAACGGGCTTGGATAGATAATTTAAATACCTTTCTAAGAAAATTGGTATTATGCAATTTTGGTTCAGTGAATCTCTTTGAATTGATTTTTGAATCTACTAACAGAATCTGGTTTTAACTAAAAGGGAAAATAACTATTTGAATTCACAGGCCTGCGCGGGAAACCTACTGGGCCGGCCCAATCTGCACAGCACGGCGCAGCGGGCTACTGACAGGGTGGTCCCACTAGTCAGCGACTATATCTAATCTAAGCGGTATCTTTGAATCTAGGCCCTACGATTAGAACCTAATCTAACGACTGAGGTTCATCGTTGACGACGAACAGCTCCGGCGAAGTCTGAAACCTAACGCGGCGGTGGGGGTCGTGTGAGGCTCACCAGGGCTCCAGCTAGGGTCGGTGATGGGGTGAACAATGTTGTCAATGACGGCGGTTTGAACGGTGGTCGCGGTGGCTCCTGGGCGGCTCCAATAAACGGCGCCCTTCCTTTACTACAGCGGCGGGTTCCGGTGAAATTCTGGCGATGCGGTGCTCGCCTTGCTCCGAGGAGAAGTGTGGGAGGGTCTATGAGGAGTGGGGAGTGAGGTGGTGGGGAGAATTGAGGCGGAGAGGGCCTTTATTTATACACCAACGAGGGGACCGGGCGGGATGGGCTGGCTTCTCCGGCAACTACGGTACAGCAAGCTATCGACATGGCTGAGGGTAGGGGGCGACGCAGTGCTCCCTGGCGGTCATCACGGGCTTAAATGCACGGCACAGGGCGGTCGAGGACGGTCGGGCACGTGCGGTGCTCTGCGCGGAACTGGTGGTGTTCGAGACGGCGCACGGGGGCTACGGGTCGCGTGGCGGTAAACGGGGATGTTTGGGAGCTAGCTGGCGTTAAGGCGAGTGTGTGCATGCGTGGAGAGGGTGAGGCACGGCGCGTGCAAGATGGTCGGCTACGGCGCTCTAGCGCGCTCTCAGCATGACGCAGAGAAAGTGGGCATGGCGATGCTGGGGTGGTCCATGGCCTGGCTGCGGTCAAGGGCTAGACTGGGGGTGGCGGTGGACGGTCGCATGTCTCCTGGTCATCGTGGGAGAGGGCGGCGTGGTCCGTGGTGCTCTGTCCATGGTCGGCCGGTGAGGCTGGCTTCAGGCAGCGCTATACTGGTGCAACGGCAAAGAGGGGATGCGTCTCTGGTGCTGCTAGAGGCTAGGGGAGACAGGGGAGTTCAATGAGGGCAAGTGGTCGAGTGATCACTGCTCAAAACAGTGAAGTTAGGTAGTGGTTTAATTAGTGTCTACAAGGTGTTCAACTAAATGGCCACATGAACTTAAGTTTGAAATTTTTGAATGAAATTTGGTGAGTGTTTTGATCTTATGCTTGAGTATCTATGGTTTCTTGGAAAAGGCAAGGTGAATTGATTTGGGTGGTTTTTGCAAAATGGTGATATTACCATATGAACTTGATTCAATTTTGAACTGTCCTTTAAATAGATTTGAAAATAGTTTTTGTGGGTTTATAAATTGGGCTTGGGTTCACTTTTACTTGGTCTAGCAAGGGGTGAAAAGAAATAGAAATGTTTCTATTAGAAATTCTTTACTAAGAACACTCAAAGTGGCCCAGTGGTTAACTTTGGTCAAAATAACCATTTGATCATTTTATTCTTATTTGATTTCTTTTTCTTTGGATTTTGTTTGTAATTGGCCTAGATGATGTAGTACTCATCTTTAAACCATTTCTCATCATTTCTAGCAATCAAACATGGCAATTTCACTCAATCATACACTAATGCAAAATCACACATGCATTCATATTCAAATTATTAATAAAAGTTTTTGTTAACCCTAAACTTGGGTGATTAGAACTTGATAATTCTTGTTTAGTATTTTTGGGGTGTTACAAACCTTCCCTCCTTAAACAAAATCTCGTCCCGAGATTTAAGAAAAACTAGGAACTAAAGAGATTTGGAATCTCAGTCCTAAAGTAATCCTCTCGCTCCCAAGTAGCTTCTTCTTCTGTATGATTGCTCCACTGGATCTTGAGAAACTTGATACTCCGGGTCCTGGTGGTTCTGAAGGCTTCTTCCAAAATACGAATGGGTACTTCACAATACGTCAGATCCTTGTTGATATCTATGGCTCGGTGGTCAATGTTCTTGAACACTTCGGTCTTCTCCAGAACTTCTATGCATTTGCGAAGTAACGAGATATGGAACACATTTTGTATGGATGACATCTCATCTAGCAGTTCCAGTTGATATGATACTTCTCCTCTGTGATTCAAAATCTTGAAGGGTCCCATTATATTTGGGGGCTAACTTCCCTTTCAGTTGAAAACATTGCATTCCCTTCAAGGGCGATACTTTGAGATACACAAAATCTCCGACATTGAATGTCAGGTCTCGACGTCTCTTGTCAGTATAACTCTTCTGTCTGGATTGGGTGGTCTTGAGGTATTCATGGACTTTGTGAACCTTCTCTTTGGCTTCTATTAGGATGTCGGGTCCGAAAATCTGACTCTCTCCTACTTGCGACCAATTCAAGGGGATACGTCACTTCCTTCCAAACAGAAATTCAAATGGGTCCATTTGCAAACTGGCTTGATAACTGTTGTTGTATGAGAATTCTGTGAAAGGCAGACAATCTTCCGATTTTGATCCATATTCTAGAACACAAGCTCTCAACATATCTTCTAAGATTTGGTTGACTCTTTCAGTCTGTCCGTCGGTCTGCGGGTGATAAGTTGTGCTGAAGTTCAGCTTGGTTCCTAATCCTTCTTGGACTTTCTGCCAAAATCTTGAGGTAAACTGGGTTCCTCGGTCCGATACTATGGTCTTAGGGGTTCCATGCAAACTGACGATTCTAGAAATGTATAGCTCTGCTAGCTTAGAACTCTAGTAGGTGGTCTTGACAGGTATAAAATGGGCTACCTTGGACAGTCTATCAACTATGACCCAAATAGAATCATTTCCCCTACTAGATGTAGGTAAACCGGTGATGAAACCCATTCCAACAGAATCCCATTTCCATTCCGGAATTTCCAATGGTTGCAAAAGTCCTGCAGGTCTCTGATGTTCCGCTTTGACTCTCTAACAGATATCACACTTAGTTATGTAGCTTCCGATTTCTCTCTTCATCTTGTGCCGCCAAAATTGCTCCTTCAAATCCTGATACATATTTGTTCCTCTAGGATGGATAGAATAAAGAGTATCATGAGCTTCCTGCATGATGACTTGCTTCAACTTAGAATCTACTGGCACACAGATACGTCCTTTGTACCACAAAACTCCTTCTTCATCTTCGGTGAATCCGGTTACCTTTTCTGTACCGATACGACGCTTGATTCCGCCGATACTTGCATTTCCTTTCTGCGACTCCTTGACTTGACTGATCAAAGTGGGTCGAATTTAAATGCTAGCTAAAAATCCTTTGCTAACTAGCTCCGTTCTAAACTGTTCAACCTCTTCATGCAAACTTGGTTGGGCTTCTTTAATCATGGTGTTTAATCTATATGGCAATCTGCTAAGAGCATCCGCTACCACATTATCTTTGTCGGGGTGATAGTGAATGTCAAGGTCATAATCCTTGATTAACTCTATCCATCTCCTTTGCCTCATATTCAGCTCATTCTAGGTGAAAATATACTCCAGAATCTTGTGATCCGAATAAATCTCACATCGGTTACCCATAAGGTAATGACGCCATGTCTTCAATGCTAAAACTATGGTTGCTATTTCAAGGTCATGGGTAGGGTAGTTTGCTCATGCTGCTTCAGTTGTCGGGACAGATATGCTATGACTTTGCCTTCCTGCATCAACACACATCCGAGACCAATCTTGGATACATCACAATACACATCAAAAGGCTTCTTGATATCAGACATAATCAGAATTGGGGCTGAAATCAATCTCTTCTTGAGCTCTTGAAAACTTGCTTCACATTTATCAGTCCATTCAAACTTCTTATCTTTTTTCAACAATTGGGTCATTGGTCTTGTGATGCTCAAAAATCCTTCTACGAACTTGCAGTAATATCCCGCTAATCCGAGAAATGCACGGACTTGGGTTTGAGTGGTTGGGGCTTTCTAGTCTTCAACATCTTTGATATTGGTGAGATTGATAGTGACTCCTCTTGCCGACACAATATGTCCTAGGAATCCTACTTCCTTCAACCAGAACTCACACTTGCTAAACTTGGCATACAACTGATGTTCTCTAAGGGTTTCAAGGATGGTTCTCAGGTGTAGATCATGGTCTTCTTCTGACTTGGAATATATCAGAATGTCATCGATAAAAACAACGACAAACTTATCCAGGAAGTTCATAAAAATCTTATTCATGAGATTCATGAAATAAGCGGGGCCATTGGTTAATCCAAAAGACATGACAATATACTCATACAATCCATATCTAGTGGTAAAGGCGGTCTTTAGGATATCCATTGCACGAATCTTGAGTTGATGATAACCAGTTCTAAGATCAATCTTAGAAAACACTTTGGCACCAGTCAACTGGTCAAACAGATCCTCTATCTTCGACAGTGGGTACTTGTTCTTGATGGTGACATCATTCAGCTTCCGGTAATCCATACATAAACGGTTACCTCCATCTTTCTTATCCACAAACAAAACAGGCGATCTCCATGGCGATGCGCTTGGTTGAATCAGACATTTCTCCAACATAGCATCAAGCTGTTTCTTCAGCTCCACTAATTTAGATGGGTTCATACTATAAGGTCTCTAAGCTATGGGTCCAGTTCCAGGAACTAGTTCAATGATGAACTCGATATCCCGATCTGGGGGCATATCGGGAAATTCATCTAGGAATACATCGGGGTATTCACATACTACTCTGACTTGGTCTAGGGTTGGTTGGGCTAGACTCTTGTTGCATTTGAATTGACGGGGAAAGGTTTCAGATACATGCTCTACTGATACTCCAGAGCTACTGTTCATGGTTATGGCTTTCTTGGCAAAGTCGATTAATCCTTTATGTTTCGACATCCAATTCATTCCTAGTACTACTTCTAAACCTTTGTTTCCAAGTACTATTAGATTGGCATAAAAATCTATTCCATGGATTCGGATAGGTGCAGCCTTGCAAATTTTTCTAGCTTTGGTGGTTGAACCGGGTATTTGAACTATCATAACATGCTTCAATTTTGTTTATTGAATCTTACTAGTGCATGCAAATTCTTCTGTAACAAACGAGTGTGATGCTCCAGAATCAAACAACACTGTTGCAAGAGTTAACATAAAACATACCCAGCACGACATCTGGCGCTTCCTGAGCTTCTTCAGCATTCATGAGGAACAAACGATCGTTGCGGTTGAGCAAATTCCCTGGGGCAAATCTCCTTCCAGGCTGAACACGACGTTGCTGCTGAGCGGGTGCATTCACATTGGTGGCTGCTGCAAGCTTCTTGGGGCACTCATTGGAGTAGTGACCCTTGACTCCGCACTCAAAGCAAGTAATATGGGACTTGTCTTTCACTGCAACAGGCACAACATTGCTTCCAGTCCTTGGGGCAGTATTATTCTTGTTGTTATTGTTGTTGTTGGACTTGGGCGGTGCACGGTTGAAGTTATTGGAGTTGTCGGGGTTGTTGTTGTGGTTTCTCCAGACTTCAGGTTACCTCCGCTACGATTGGGATAGTTTGGATGGGACATAGGGGGTCTGTTCTTTCTTGGGGCATATCCTGCAGACGGGTTGGGGCGATACTTCTGAGTATGGTGGGATCCAGTCTAGTGCATCATCCTGCGCTTGCGATTGTCATTGTCTTGGTTTATCTTCCCTTCCATCTGAATGGCAGAGTCTACTAGCTCTTCTAGATCTGCAAAACGGATGTTGACTAACATAGTCTGCATCTCATCATGTAATCCATTCAGGAACCTTTCCTTCTTCTTTGCTTTGGTGTTGATCTCATCAGGTGCATATCTAGCTAGGGACAGAAATTTGTCACGGTACTCAACTACCGTCATCCTTCCTTGCTTCAGTTCCCTGAACTCATCCCTCATTCTGGTGACCAAACCTTGGGGCACATGGGACCGGCTGAACTTGATCTTGAATGCTTCCCAAGTCATCATCTGACCTTCGTTCATGGTACGGGTGCTATTCCACCAGGCTCTTGCATCTCCTGCCAAATAATGGGTGGCAAATAGTACTTTTTCATTGGCTTCAACTCCTGTGACCTCCAAATTGTTCTCCATGGTTTGCAGCCGGTCGTCAGCATCTAAGGGATCCTCAAACTTCCTAAAAATAGGTGGGTTGGTATTCTAAAAGTTCTTGAGCTTGGATCCATGGTGATCCTGGTTTCCGTGACCTTGGTTATTGTGGGCCATATGAGCTATATGTTGAAGAGTGGCTAGGTTGGCTTGGCGTTCGGCTCTACTAGCTTCACGGTCAGAAACTAGCATTTGTAGAATCTGCAACATTGGGTCCTGAGATGAACTGCTTCCTCCGGGATTTCCACGAGTCATCTGAAGATTAAGATAGATAGTGAGATAAGAGGGAAATTTCTAAGGTTCATGGTTTTTTATTCAAAATCTTTAAACTTTGAGTTTGACTCAGGTTTTGCAAACTAACAACTTCCTATCATTCATTCATTCAAAGAACACCATACAAACACACACCAAAACACAAATAGAAAACAGATGGTTTTAAGAACCATTCTGTGAAACTACGATACAGTGGGACCGGTACAACTCATTCATACGGTAGTGCTCAAGTGCATCTAATCATCATCAATGAAGTCGGAATCATCATCATTAGTGTAGAACTCCATGGCATCATCCTCCAGGTAGTTGTTGTCATCACTGAGGTAAGAGCAAAGATCTCCCTGGATATCTTCACCTTCCTCCTCCTTCGCTTCAAGCTGAATTTCTTGTTCACGGATGGTCTTCTCAAGAGCGGCCACCTTCTTGCGAAGACGATTGATGGTGCGAGCCACGTTGACAACGAAGTGATTGGCGCTCCTTGGCGATAATTGTGAGGGTCTGATCCTTCTTGACTGCAATGGAATGGTTGTGGTTGGTGTAGGCATGAGCGTTGTCCAACTCCTTCTGCCTATCATACAACATGAAGTCAAGATTGTCCTCCTAGTGCTTCAGCTTCGAGTGTCCTGGCATCTCCAAGGGCATTCCCATAGAATCACACCTTGCGAAGTGAGCAAAGTGAGTTCCCTGGATCAGGTTGATGTTTTGCCCACACATACGGGCAAGAGCTTCATGCATAGCCCTGGCTAATCCATCTAGCCAGTTGTTCTCATGCAAGGTGAATTGGATCTTCTCCGAAGTGGGTGCTTCCATCTTGCCTCTGAGATCTGCAACTATCACCATTGTAGATCTCCTCCTATGTGATCGTTGAGTTGGGCCCGAAGAATTCCGGATGCGGGCGCTCAAGAAACTCTGACAGTGCATCTAGATCCCTCTCAAAGATCTGTTGGCCTCCATTGCCTAGCTGGTAGAACTTGCAATGCTGGACTTCCATCTATAATAATTTAGGGTTAGTAAGTTAGTGAGGTGATCAAGTGTGTCAAATTTTATGTAGGAATGCAAGAAGTTTTGGAGGAACATGACTTTTTTTGAAAGAATCAAGGATAAGGGTGGGAATAGGTTTTCATAAATACTCACTTCTTTTGTTTTGAAACTAAGTTTTTGTTCAGATGTCCATTCTAACTAGGGTCTCCTATGGTCAGGATGGCTCTCATACCAACTTGTCAACACCCAGATTTTTAATCCCAGATGCATGTTATGCCATACATCGCAATCCCAGGATTACCATTTTTGCGAGACATAACAGATTAGTATCACAGTACATCATTCATTACAAACCATAATAAGGTCTTACAGATAAAGGATCTCATGATCTAGTCTTAATACAAATCAAGCAGCGGAAAATAAACGTAGTAGGGGCTCCATCTTCAGAGTCACAGGCAATGCCGACGATGGGAGATGATCCTAGTTGGCATAGACCTCCTACTGTCCATCATCCTGGTAGTCCTCCTCATAGTCTCTCCACGGGAATAGCCAGGGACAAAGCCATGAGTACTCGCAAACTATCACTAACAAGTAAGGTAGTTCTAGTAGGAATCTTAAGCTCTAGGTTTATTTGCAAAAAGCCATGTTTATCTAAAACTAAGTTTAGAAGTAAAGAAAGCTAAGTTAATGTTCTAAATCACTTAAGTGGGAACCCAGTTTTGATATCCACAACCCTATTGTGGTCAAGTCAAAATCAAAGATCAATTCACAAGTCATTTTGAAAACGTCTGACGACGGAACAATATAGCCACTCTGTTGGGGATATACTTTCCGGGTATCCTCACAGTTCCTCACTGACTAGGGTGGCCCACTTCGGGTTAGAGCTTTGCTTCACGGGCGGCCCAGTTAGAGAGAGAAGACGGAGTCCAATCCGGCTACAGGAAGGCCCAGAAGACTTACCGACTTAGGCCTATAATGTTACTTGTAGTTCAAGATGTACTCTGTAACCAACTCTTAGTCGTAGCCGGATTGATCTCTCCTGTAAACCCTAGGCCGGATATCTATATAAGCCGTCCTAGGGAGAGCCTTTAGGGAACTAGATAACACCCAATACTTTAGACCCTCAACTCGCACAGGCGATACCATTGTAACCCATATTCCGGCTTTGCCGTATTACTGGATTGATAGCTGGAGTAGGATCCGTCCAAAGCCGGCGGATTTGAACCTGGGTAAACTTGTGTGCTCACTGTCCCGGAACACCGTACGTCTCACATCCCTCTCTTCCGCACGCCTCATGGCGTACTTGTCCTCAATCCGACGACAGTTGGCGCCCACCGTGGGGAAAGTGAGCTTCGGATCTGCGTTCCGAGCGGAATCTGCAAGAATCAGAATCGGCGAGACCATCGCTGACGGTCGCATCCTCTATGCCAGCGACGTCCCTCTCATCATTCTCGACGAGACTTGGATTCCGGCTAGGGAGGCCGTGACTTCCTATACTATCATGTCTTTTTGCGAGATCGATGTTTACATCGGTTTCGCTGAACCTGCCCAACCCACCCCAGCGGTGATGATAGAGGCAGAAGAATCTTCTGGGTCCCCTTTGTCTGCGGAGGCGGCAGAGTTTCGGATCTCAGAAAACCCTAATCCCACCCAGCCCACACCAGTTGCGGAGATAGTGGAGAAATCCGAGCCTGAAGACGATCTCACGGTCCAAGACGATTCTGGAGTGGATCTCTCTGGAGAAGCCGGATCCTAGATCGACCCACCCGTGGAAGTCGAAATCCAGGAGGAGCATATCGACGACACTAATTCCGGCTCTGACGATGCCGGGACAGACAGGCCTTTCCTCAGGTACACACTAAGATGTATGATACTGCAAGGCTCTAGCGCAGATGCAATCCTCGAAACCATTAAAAGTTTCGATATGGCTGATCGCGAAAGCCGTAGGTACCTCAGGAAGCACGCATCGCACTTCGTCGGATATGTTGGATCCGGATCCGGCTCTGCCGATGCTGGAGAAAACACCAACTCGGTGCTGGAGGCAATTGGAACAAACGCCGACGTTCCCGCATCCTCGGATGAATCTATGACGTCGGCAGATTTCTGAAAGTTCTCTACGGAATACGAAGAGGAGTACAACTCCAAAGCTGCAGAAGAAGGAGAAGCCATGGATGAAGGATCCGGGGAACACTCTCCCAAAGCGTAGGATGACATGGACATCGGAGATAATCCCGAGATCCAGATGTCCGAAAGTACCGATCAGAGCTTGACTCCGGGAAACGGACCCAAAGCCGTCTTTGCTACCGGCGCTGCCAAGATGGCAAAGAAGAAGAACAAGACCCCGGCAAAATACCCCCTCACAGAGGAGGTAATCACCGAGGAATACGAAGAAGACTCGGATGGAGCACTTATCCCATACGAGCCGAAAAAAGAAGCATCGGTGGATGGACACGTGATCACTGAAGGTGCGCGTAAACTCATCGATGCCACATTAACCACACCTATCCCTACAACTGCAGAACTTACTGCAGATGAGCTGGACGAAAGGGCCCAGGCCCTAGAAGCGTGTCGTCAACAACTCCTTGATGAAGCCAAAAACATCGAGGTGGAGAAGAAGCGTATGTCAAACAAGGAGTACATGTCCCGTCTGCATCAGAAGACACGGAAGCGTCACATAGATGACAACCAATTCCCACGTGTCCGTGCCGTCCTTTTTGGAGATGAGATGGGGAAGGCACGGAAGGATCGCAATGGAGATTGGGTTTACCCAACACTAGTGCAAATACCGTGGCAGCTCGCGAAATTTTATCGACTAATTCAGGACCAGAGGAGATACGTTTGGGTATCAAGCTACTCAATAAGGGACTGGAGTAGCAAAAGGTTGCCCTATCTGGAAGTCAAAAGCTGGTCTCGGATTCCGACCAATGTCGCACAGATCCGGCATGGGCAGACGTAAGATCCCACTACGTTCGGGCGTAGTATCGTCACCCCGAACGCAGGGAAGAGAATTATTCAAGCATCGGATCGTCGGGGCAGCACCGCAGAGCTACACATAACTGGAGCAATGTCGCTCCAATAGACGAGAAAGACGCGATCGCTGCACTGAATCCGAGGAATCCTCCCCGAAAGGGAGAAGATAAAGAGAAACGTCGGGAGGAGGATCGTCAGAGAATGCCACCTCCCAGACATGAAAACCGTCCGGCTGAGCCTCACCATGGTGGATACGACGGACGAAGGAACGACGGAAACCACGCTGGAATAAGCCGGCAGGGGGCTCGTCATAGTCAAGAACCTCCCCGGAGCCGGAATAATGACGCTCCGGACGGAGGTCGGCGATCAGCCGAAAACTATCCAGCTACACCACCCTCTCCACCACACAGTTATCACAACGGCCCCCAAGGAGGTCAAGGAGGACGACAGGGCGGAGGAGGTGGTGGCAGAAGCCGAAGTCCGGATCCAAGGCACCGTAGCCACGGCCGACATTCGGGACGATCCCTATCCCCGAACGACGCAAGGCACAGGATCAACTCCAACATAGAGGCTCGACACTACGAAAACGATGATGTATACGTGGGCCCAAAATGCTTCGGACCACGCATCAGAGCTACAAAGTTCCCGGAAGGATTTGCTATCTCAAGACATATCCAAGCCTACGACGGCATTGCTCGGCCAGACACCTGGTTACAGGATTTCTTCCAAGCTTGCTGCATCGCCAAAGGTGGAAATAGCCTGGTCGCAACCCGATATCTCCCACTTATGTTGTGGAAGAAGGCACGATCATGGCTCAGTGAACTTCTGGCGAACACCATCCATAACTGGTATGATTTACAAAGTGCGTTCTTTCGGAATTTCGAAGGCACATATCAGAGGCCCTGTACGGTTGGAGACCTACAGCGTTGCACCTAGAAAGCCGGAGAAACTTGCCGGGATTACCTCGGATGATGGATTGACACCAAGAACTCCTGCGAAGGAGTAAATGATCAAACTGCGATTGAAGCTTTCATCGCAGGTCTCCCAATTGGTTTACTGCGCCATTGCTTGAAGTGTGACAAGGTTAATGATCTGGGAGAGATGATAGAAACAGCGAGCAAGTATGCAGATGCTGACGACGATGCAGAGGGATTACTCAATGTCATGGTTGTGCCTCAGTCGGCAAAACAACCAATGCAACAAGCTCAGAAGCGCAAAAATACCTCGGAAGAAAAACCCAACACGGAGACAGCAGTAGTCACCACTGTTTCCGGGTCTAGAGGACGAGTAGGACGTGGCGGAGGCCACGGGCGTGGCCGTGGGACATCAAGGGTCCAAGGTAGAGAAGAGCAACAACCAGGCAAAACCTACACTTGGGCCGACATCGCCAATAACCCATGTGTGCATCACTTGGACGCCAATGGGGGCTCGTCCCACACCAACGCTGAGTGTCGTTTTAACGACGACATCAAGAGAGATGATACCGTGGGCTACAAAGCTAAGCGGAAGAAGGGAAAGAAAAATCCCGAAAAGGACAAAGAGACCAAGGAAGATTCCGACATGGAGGAAGCCGATGCTTCAAATCCCAAGTCGGAAGGGAAGAAAACTTTTCCTACCAAGAAGGACACTTACGTCACCTTCCTTGGATCTCAACCAGCAAAGGTCAAGAAAGCAGTTCTCCACGAGCTCAACACAATAGTTCCGGCTGTCCCTCAGTATCTGGACTGGTCAGAAGTGGCAATAACGTTTGACCGCGCTGATCATCCGCCTAAGTTACATAGGCGAGGAAAATACGCCTTAATCGTCAATCCACTTATTGACGGTTATGGTTTCTCCAAGACCCTCATGGACGGTGGTAGCAGTATCAATATTCTCTATGTTGAAATGCTACGCCGGATGAAGATCTCGGAAACACAGCTGAACCATAGCTCTGTGATCTTTCACGGAGTTGTCCCAGGAAGACAGGCTAATTCCCTGGGAGAGATCACTTTGGATGTTACTTTTGGAACTCCAAAGAATTATCGGACGGAGGCACTTTCCTTCGAAGTGGTCCCATTCAAGAGCGCATACCATGCTATATTCGGACGTCCGGCTTACTAGGCTTTTATGGCTCGTCCGTGTTACATTTGCAATATGATGAAAATTCCAGGTCCCAACGGCGTGATCACCATCAGGGGAGACCCGAAGAAGGCGCGAGAGTGCGAAGATGGAAATGCCGCCTTTGCCGAAGCCGTGCTGCACGCCTAGGAGTACCAGGAGATCAAGAAGAGCATAGATCCGTTCGAGATGCCCGCAACAAAGAAGGAGGTCACAAAGCCAAATCCGGAGTTCAAGGCATCAGAAGAGACGGAGACGACGCTATTGAAGGATGATGACCCCTCCAAGTTGACCCAGATAGGCGTAGGCCTAAGCAGCGCATAGGAAAGCGCGCTCGTCAAGTTCCTCCAAGCAAATCAAGATATCTTCGCATGGCAGCCATCTGACATGACCGGAGTACCTAGGGAACTTGCCGAGCACTCTCTAAATGTAAACCCGAACACTAAACCCCTCAAACAGTCCTTACGACGGTTTGGTGATGAAAAGCGTAAGGCAATAGCTAAGGAACTAGCGTGGCTTGAGTTAGCCGGATTCATAGAAGAGGTCATCCATACTGATTGGTCGGCCAACCTTGTAATGGTCCCTAAAAAGGACACCACTGATTTAAGGATGTGTGTTGATTATCCCGCCTTGAACAAGGCTTGTCCAAAAGATCCGTTCGCTCTGCCTAGAATTGATCAAGTTATCGATTCTACGGCAGGCTCGGAACTCCTCTATTTTCTCGACGCATATTCCGGTTATCACCAAATCCGGATGAAGGAATCTGACAAAGTCAAAACTTCATTCATAACCCCCTTCGGAACCTTCTGTTTTTTTACGATGCCCTTTGGGCTGAAGAACGCAGGAGCTACGTACCAGCGCACGATGCAGTGTTGCCTCGATGATCAACTCGGACGCAATGTACATGCATACGTGGATGATATCACGGTCATGTCCAAAAAGAAGGAAACATTGATTTCTGACTAGGAGGAAACGTTCGCCAATCTACGAAAATACAACATCATGCTTAACCCGAAGAAATGCTTCTTTGGAATACCAGCCAGAAAATTATTAGGTTTCATCGTGTCTCAAAGAGGCATAGAGATAAACCGTGACAAAATCAAGGCTATTCTCAACATTTCTAGGCCAACTCGCCTGAAGGACGTACAAAGATTAACTGGTTGCATTGCTGCGGTCAGTCGATTTGTAAGCCGGCTTGGTGAAAGAGCCGCACCACTATACAAACTCCTGAAGAAGACCAAGAATTTTGTCTGGACTGACGAAGCTGAAGCTGCACTACAAGACCTGAAGAAAGTACTCTCATATGCTCCTATCCTTGCAGCGCCGGAACCTCAGGAATCGATGTTGCTCTACATTGCTGCGACAAATAAGGTTGTCAGTATCGTTATGGTAGTGGAGAGACCAGAATAAAATCAGGAACACCTGGTGCAGCGTCCGATGTACTTTGTCAGCGAGGTCCTGACAGAATCAAAACAGCGGTATCCGCACTATCAAAAGTTGGCTTACGGTTTCTAGCATCTCATAAGTTACGACACTATTTTCAGGAGCACCCAATTACCGTGGTGAGAAAGGCTCCCATGAGAGATATAATCAACAATAGCGATGCCACAGGACGCGTTGCCAAATGGGGCATAGAGCTTGCAGCTTTCGATATTGAGTACAAACCCCGGACAGCAATCAAATCCTAGATCCTTGCCGACTTTTTCACTGATTGGACAGAGACCAAGGAGAACATGGTCCTCCCTGAGTCAGAATATTGGACCCTCTTTTTCGATGGGTCTAAGGCTCGGGGGGGCTCGGGGGCTGGCGTGGTGCTCAAATCACCCCAATGAGATAAACTTTTATACGTGTTGCAGATCCACTTCACAGCGACAAACAACATTGCCGAGTATGAAGCACTGCTGCATGGAATCCGGATTGCTAAGGATATTGGCATCCGACATTTGATGTGTTACGGAGATTCGGATCTTGTTGCTCAGCAAGTCTCGGATATTTATAATGCAAATAAGCACATGGGAGCATATAAAGCTGTCGTGGATGATCTATCTAAATTGTTCAAAGGGTTTGAAGTTCAACACATCCCTCGAGCAGAAAATGAGGAAGCTGATGCATTATCTCGAATAGGCTCTGCGCGGAAAGAGGTCCCGGATGGCGCATTTTTAGAGCACCTCAAAGTTCCCTCGATAAAGGGAGTAGATGAGGAATATCCGACCAAATCCGACTCACCTTTGATAGCAGTTCTGGCTGTAATTCCCAGTTGGACTCAACCCTACCTCGATTACTTGGTAGATGGCAAATTACCCGAAGATGAGGTGTTGAGCCGACAGATTATCCAACGAGTAAAAGCCTATACTATTGTTAAAGGTGAGCTCCATAAACGGAGTGTTTCTGGGGTTTTTCAACTCTGTGTATCTCTGGAAGGAGTGGAAATCTTAAGGGAAATCCACGAAGGCGAGTGTGGTCACCACGCTGCAGCCAAATCTTTAGTGGCAAAAGCTTTTCGGCATGGATTTTTCTGGCTGACAGCTCAGGCAGATGCCGAACGATTAGTCAAGACATGCAAAGGCTGCCAAAAATACGCCAAGCAAGCTCATGTTCCGGCTGATAAGCTACGAACAATACCTATAACATGGCCCTTTGCGGTCTGGGGGCTTGATATGGTAGGACCTTTTAAACGAGCCCCAAGTGGATTCACTCACCTCTTAGTGATGGTGGACAAATTCACAAAGTGGATCGAGGCTAAACTTGTCACTAGTTGTGATGGAGCAACAACCAAAAGATTTGTCGAGGATGTTATAATCCGGTATGGTTATCCGCATAGTATTATCACGGACAATGGGAGTAACTTTTCCATGGGAGAACTGGCTGAATTCTGCGATGAGCAAAATATCCGGCTTGACATTGCGTCAGTCGCACATCCACAGGCTAACGGACAAGTCGAAAGAGAAAATGGTTTAATTCTATAAGGCTTGAAACCAAGACTCGAAGCACCACTGAGACGTGCTGCGGGGGCTTGGGCAGAGGAACTACCCTCTGTAATTTGGAGTTTACGAACAACTCCGAACAGGTCAACAGGATATACACCTTTCTTCTTGGTCTATGGCGCAGAAGCAGTTCTTCCTAGTGATTTAATTCATACTTCTCCTAGAGTGGCCGCGTATATTCAAGAGGATGCCGAAATTTCTCGACAAAATGATCTCGACTCAGTCGAAGAAGTTCGCGTCGTTGCTGAAATGAGATCTACAGCCTATCAGCAGAAGTTACGCAAGTATCATAGCCAGAGAGTCCGAACTAGATCTTTCAATAAAGGTGATTTGGTTCTCCGGCTTGTGCAACAAAGAAAGCACAAAGTTTCCCTAGTATGGGAAGGGCCCTTTTTAGTTAGTCGAGTATTGCACAATGGATCGTACTACTTAACTGACATGAGGCCAGTCAAAGAAAGACCTGCTACTAAGAAGAGAAAGAGAGCTAGAGGCAGTAAAAATCCGGATGAGTTAGATAGACCGTGGAATATTGTTCAGCTACATCCCTTTTATTCTTAGTTTATCCTTCTTTGTAATCATAAATATGCACATGTTCTGTGAGAAATAAAAGTTTTGGTTACCTCAAAGTTTTTCTGAGAAGTTTGTACCATCTTATTTCCTAATGATCATGTCGTAGTCGAAAATCCCAGAATGCTTGAAAGTACTTTATGCTCATGTTCGTTCTGGTTTAGATTTCCGATTCTAAAACTGCTACCTTCGGGTATAACTCTAAAAATTCTAGTCTTTACTTTGGTTATTTGTCTGATTGCTGGATGCGGGTATTTTCCGAGTAGTGAATTGTTGGTACTGGAAGCCGGCTTTGTTTCCGAGTTTAAACTGGTTTAGCAATTGAGCTCCATTGCTCAGCAAAGTTTCCGGCTGAAGGTTTAGCCGGCTCATGAAAGGGATGAGGCGGAAAGCCAGATAAACGATAAGTAGAGACGGAAAAATTTCAAGTGCTTATGAAAACATTTCAGGCACACAAAAAATCTAAGACAAAAGTGCTGAATAGATAAAAAACTTAGCACTAGCAAAAGTCATAGTACTTAATATTTACAAGCGCATCATGTTCTTTCACAGAATAATGCATAAGTTTGTGGTCTATGATGTAGGAGGAGATGAAGGAGCTGTCGGCTCGTTGGTTACTCCGCCTTGATATCGTTCCGAGATGTCCGGATCCGAGGTGGTCCATTCATCGTCGGAAGCTTCTTCGGTTTCTTCTGGAGGAGGTGGCGGGGTATCTACGCGAGTGAAGAAGGGGATCTCGTAGCTGGTCAGATCAGCTACGTGGCACCCATATCCGGTGCAGGAGTGCATGATGGCTTGAAGGTCTTGCTCCTGGCCGTCTTCGTCTACCTTGCAGTACCCTCTGGTCACTTGCCATATCTCCATGTTTCCATGGTGGCTCATGACCATGGTGAGAGCGTTCTGCGCAGCAGTCCACGCGTAGGACATGTTCCAGTCCCGAACGAGCTGCGGCATTTCCTTGGCTTTCTCCCGCACCTGGAAGTCTGACATGCTTGGCATGTCCGGAATCCGCAGAGACTCGCCAATGTCCTCAAGGGACTGACGGTAGTGATGAAGAAGATCACTGACTTGGGTAAGCCGGTGAGTGCGGGGCTCGGGCGAGGAGGAGTCCGTCAAGTTCAGAGGACCTATACACAAAACAAGTCAAGGAAAATCCGACATTGATGAAAGTCGAAGAAATGATAAATCAGACAGATGGAACGTACCAAGCATGACGTCGTCAATCTTGGTCTTCTCCTCCCGGAGACTCTGGAGTTCAGCCCGGAGCGCTTCAGAGAGATCTTTCTCTCTGCCAAGCTCATTCTTGAGGTCCGAGATAACTTTATCTTGAGTGGAAATCTTGCGATCGCGCTCTTTAGTGGCCATGGAGGAGGATTCAAGGACTTGAGCTATGCTCCTTTCATGATCCGCCTTGAGCTTATCCAGCTCTCGGCGAAGTCCCTTGTTCTCCACCACTAGGGTCTTGAGGTTCTTGGCCTCTTCAATCATAGCGATGGATTGTTTCACCAACGCTGTAAGTCAAAAAGAACAGCAGTTCAGAAAAATTCGACATTGAAAAAGCAAAAGACAAGGTTTGAATCTTGGAATGTTTACCTTCGGCTTCATCCTTGGCTACCTTGAGCTCAGCATTTTTAAGCCGGAGAGCTTTGATCTCTCTCCGCTTATCACAGACATTGGTTAATAATTCCTGGTTATAGGAACATACTTTTTGTAAGTCAGAATACCCAAAGTCAGAAACCTACTTAAGACTCGGGCTAATATTTTTTGCTAAATATCAGCACGAGCCTTGGGGGCTACACTAGTTCGTTCTTTGGCATCCTAATGAAAGCATAAACCCGGATTTCTATATCCTACTTCATGCTTGGGGGCTAGAGGATATGATATAACATAATGTAAAAAACAAGAGTTGGAATTCCGACTTACATATTGCTCGCGGGTGAGTTTGTCTAACCCCGCATTCACTTCAGCTACCACCTTCTCGACGAGGGTAAGAGGAATTACTGGGGCTGTTGGAAGCTCGCCAGTCCTAATTCTCTCGTCACGAAGGCGGACTTGAGCGAGAAGGTCAGAGAACTTGACGTCCTCTGCTTCTTGCGCTTCCTCTTCGGGGGATAGATGGCTTTTGTCCAGGACTTGCCTGGCCGGCCGCTGGATCTCCTCTATAGATTTCTGGGATAAGCCAAACTTGGCAAGTCCGGGATTGCTGAGGAGGTTGTCGGCGAAAACTTCCGCCGAGGGATCATTACCTGAAGAGGGTTCACCCTTATCTTGAGCTGACGCACCCACGGTGACGTCAGTGTGTGACCCAAGGATCACAGGCGTCGTTGGAGGAGCCGGATCTTCTACACCAACCGGAGAAGGAGTAATCGCCGATGTTGTAGAAGGTTGAGGGGCAGGAGTCGGAGGAGCCGTGGCAGGGGAAGCTATGGTAAGCTTCGTTTGTCGCAAAGGCTTCGAAGGAATCCATTTCCCCTTGCCCTTGATGATTGGTTTTGCTATGAGAAAGTAGTAAAGTCGGAAACATTACATCTCGGAAAGAAACTTGAGTAAAGTGCAAAGGCGAAAATGTTGTGACAAAAGGTTACCTTTTCACAACTGGCACCTCCTTTGTGCCAACTGCCACTATCGGAGCTTTACGCTTCTTGAGCGCAAGATCCGGCAATGGGACTACTTCGGCCTCTTGAGAAAACTCAGGAGGATATCCTTCGAGTGGAGAAAGCTCCGACTCGGGGAGGTCAGCAAGCTGAAAACAAGAAAGCATATCAGTATTGCTGTATATAACTTAAAGATTGAAACACATGAAAGGTGTACTGATGGAAGCTTACCAGCACCACGGGGTTTTCCGCCGTGTGCATATCCAGAGAAACCTCCGGAATTTTCCTCTCGATCCGTTCCTTGATCAGCCATTTGATCTGGCTTATGTAACCCTAGGCGGTGTAGGCTTTGGGGCTCATGCGGAGGGAATCTTTTTGGAAGACGTGATGGAGTGCATCAGTCTGTCCCCGTGGTATTGAAGTGGCTGGATCCGACGTGAGACCCAGCATTGGACCAAGTCGGATCCCTTCAGACCCTTGTGCTTGATCAAATACTTGATCCGCCTCTTAGCGAGGATCAGATCGTCGGTAAGAGCCGGAGCAGCCTCGTCCCAGGAAGGCTGGGCTGTGGCAGCTCCGTCGACAAAAGCCGGCAAAGCAGTAGCTTTGCCGGGAGCCGGAATATCCCTATGGTAGAAGAAAGTCGTTGGCCATTGTTTGACCGAGTCACTGGCAGAAATTTTGGGATAGGCCCGGTCTCGTCTAACAGAAAAACTAATGGTACCGGTGATATAAGGAACACCGGCAGTGATGGAATTCCTCCGGACATGGAAATAGTACCGGAAGAGAAGCAAGCTCGGCCTAATGCCGAGAAAGCCCTCGCAAAGCACGGCATATGCGCTCATTTCTAGAAGAGAATTGGGAGGAAGATTGTGGAGTTAAACTCCATAGTGATCTATCACCTCGGAGAAGAACTCCGAGGGAGGAAAGGACAAACCTCGGTCCAGATGGGTGCCGAAGTGGACACGCTCACCCTCGCGCAGGTTGGGGATGGTTTTGTCGAGGCCAGTCCGCCAGTCGCCAGCGGCGAGAAGCCCCTCCTTCTCCACGTTCTTGAGGCCTGCCTTGTAGAGGGCGCAGGGGATCCAGATTCCCTGGAAACTCTCCTTCTCCGTAGCTGCTTCCGCCAACGCCGCCGCTGCTGCCGCCGCCAAACCAGAGGAAGAAGAAGAGGAAGCCATTTTTCTCCGGTGAAAAAGGTGACCTTAAAGTGGTGGCACTGGGAGCTCTGTGGGAGGAGGACGAGGAGCCTCTGGGCGCACAGGAGGATTGGGAAGGAAGGAACGGCGAAGGACTGGTGGAGAGGAGAAGAAGAAATCTAAACCCCTTATATCCACCTACCTGCGCCAAGATTCGTGCAAACGCTACAGTGTAACCACCACGCGTCGTGGAAAGAACTGGGGAGGGCCCGCACGATGATTGCGTCGCCTCGATCTCCACGCACGCATTGAAACGGCGCCTCGGTTCCGCAAACCGTGGACCCACCAACGGTCGTGCTGACGGAACGTCTGTCAGATGACGTGACTTGACCATGCTTGTGCCAGGTGGCGTTAGAGACCAAGTTCCGACTTAGTTTAAAAGCGAGCTGGAAAATCCGAGTAACCAATTAAAAGGCCCGACTTACTTTTAAGACCTGGATCGTATTTTTTGTTGTGAAGTTTCAGGAACCCTTCAAGATTCTACAATCCGAAGATCAAGCTAGACGATGATAAAATCCGACTTTGGATCTTGGAGGCCTCCGGGGGCTGCTATTGGGGATATACTTTCCGGGTATCCTCACAGTTCCTCACTGACCAGGGTGGCCCACTTCGGGTTAGAGCTTTGCTTCACGGGCGGCCTAGTTAGAGAGAGAAGACGGAGTCCAATCCGGCTACAGGAAGGCCCAGAAGACTTACCGACTTAGGCCTATAATGTTACTTGTAGTTCAAGATGTACTCTGTAACCAACTCTTAGTCGTAGCCGGATTGATCTCTCCTGTAAACCCTAGGCCGGATATCTATATAAGCCGTCCTAGGGTGAGCCTTTAGGGCACCAGATAACACCCAATACTTTAGACCCTCAACTCGCACATGCGATACCATTGTAACCCATATTCCGGCTTTGCCGTATTACTGGATTGATAGCAGGACTAGGATCCGTACAAAGCCGGGGGATTCGAACCTGGGTAAACTTGTGTGCTCACCGTCCCGGAACACCGTACGTCTCACACCCCTCTCTTCTGCACGCCTCGAGGACCCCCTCATGGCGTACTTGTCCTCAATCCGACGACACACTCCAACTATCCATGACCGCGAACACGGCTATTCAAATAGTTTGATACTCTTTAGAGGTGGTACACTTTCACCATAAAATTCGATACATCCGTCAGGGATAACCCTGAATCATCATACTTAGTATGCGGATAATCAATCATAACCTTTCGATCACACACTCTAGTATAGGCACATCCCCTATGAGCTTGGCCTCCTAGCCATGACCATCTGCCATCATGGGCACTGCATAGGTGGTCATTCATACTCACGAGGTAGACTCATCTCAACCTCTTCCGCGAGGGAACCCATACTAAGGCATATAAACTTCTAGTTAAGCCTTACTCAATTCATGTATTGTGGTTGTACGGTAAAAATTGGAATGGTATCGCATCCAAACCCAACCATCATTTTTTATAAAGGGCTAAGGCTCATGCCTTAACATTTTCATCATCAAATCCTTTTGTGTCCATAACACATGTCAAAACATTTCAATAGAATGAATCCTCATTCCAAGGTTTTCATAATCCTTTTTCACCAAGTATTCCCATCTAAAGTGATCAACTTTTATGCTTAGCACTAGCCACTAAAGTTAAGAGTATTCACTAATGAGGGGTGCAAACCAAGGGTAATTATCCAACTCTAATCTCATGCCTTGGAATGACATCTAAGTATAACTACTTAGGCCTAGTTTTATACTCTTTATGGTATCTATACTATTCCAATACTCACAAAGCACTAACTAAAAGTAAAGAACTTTGGTAAAGTAAAAGAATAAAGCTTGCAAGTAAAACTTGGGATTGGTATAGTCAAGGTTGTATAACCAACCATGCCTAATGCATCTTTCTTAGGTTATCAAGTTTGCAAGTGTTAACTTGCATAGTTAACTTGTAGTGCTAGTCTTGCCTTGAGTAGTGCAGTGGTTGAAGTTTTCTTCTTCTTCTTGGTAGTACTCCTCCTCCTCGTATCCGAGGTCGGTACTATCGTCTATAAATGAATACAGGGTACACAATCACCAAAAAATACTTAACTATTTCTATTTAGCACGCTAAGGCTCACACTTGATGATCTTGCATCATCACAATCATCACATGAAATAAAGACTTAATCTTTTTTTCTTATTTTAGAAAAGTAATTTCTACTCATTGAAAAATACTTAAGATTTAATATTCTCCAATTAAAATATGGGATCATGTGGACACATGTCATCACCACATATTCTAATACATGGGAATGTGATTTATAGTGTTGGTCATATTTTATAAAGTTTAAGATTATCATTTAATAGAATTAAATGACTAGAAATTCCCATATAGCATTCTTTTGGTACAAGTCCAATGTCACTGCATGTAAACCTAAATAGTTTTACATAGTCAGATAGATCTGATCAAATGTGATTTTTGAGAGTTGGAATCAACTCAAAAGAATTTATGGTTGATTTTTGAAAAATGTTTGAATGTGGAAAAATCTTTGTCTTATTATTTTTGGTATAGGTGATCTCTAATTCCAAATGACTTGAATCCAACGGGCTTGGATAGATAATTTAAATACCTTTCTAACAAAATTGGAATTATGCAATTTGGTTTAGTGAATATCTTTGAATTGATTTTTGAATCTACTGACAGAATCTGGTTTTAACTAAATTGGAAAATAACTATTTGAATTCATAGGCCTGCGCGGGAAACCTACTAGGCCGGCCCAATCTGCACAACGCGGCGTAGCGGGCTGCTGACAGGGGGTCCCACTAGTCACCGACTCTATCTAACCGAAGCGGTATCTTTGAATCTAGGCCCTACGATTAGAACCTAATCTAACGGCTGAGGTTCATCGTCGATGACGAACAGCTCCGGCGAGGTCTGAACCCTAACATGGGGGTGGGGGTCATGTGAGGCTCACTAGGGCTCCACCTAGGGTCGGCGATGGGGGCGAACGACGTTGTCGACGATGGCGGTTCGAACGGTGGTCGCGGCGGCTCCTAGGGCGGCTCCAATCGACAACGCCCTTCCTTCACTGCAGCGGCGGGCTCTAGTGAAATTACGACGATGTGGTGCTCGCCTTGCTCCGGGGAGAAGTGTGGGAGAGTCTGTGAGGAGTGGGGAGTGGGGAGTGGGGAGTGGGGAGTGAGGTGGTGTGGAGAATTGAGGCAGAGAGGGCCTCTATTTATTCACCAACGAGAGGATCCAGCGGGATGGGCTGGCTTCTCCGGCGACGGCGGTACAACAAGCTATCGGCATGGCTGAGGGTAGGGGGCGACGCAGTGCTCCCTGGTGGTCATCATGGGCTTAAAGGCACGACACGTGGCGGTCGAGGATGGTCGGGCGCATGCGGTGCTCTACGCGGAATTGGTGGTGTTCGAAACGGCACACGGGGGCTACGGGTTGCGCGGTGCCAAACGGGGATGTCTGGGAGCTAGCTGGCGTTAAGGCGAGTGTGTGCACGCGCGGCGAGGGCGAGGCGCGACGCGAGCGACCTGGTCGGCCGCGGCGCTATGGCGCGCTCTTGGCGCGGCGATGGTGGGGTGGTCCATTGCCTGGCTGCGGTCAAGGGCTGGACAGGGGGTGGCGATGGACGGTCGTCGTGGGAGAGGGCGGCGTGGTCCGTGGCGCTCTGTCCATGGTTGGCCGGCGAGGCTGGCTTCGGGCAGCGTTGTCTGGTGCTGCTAGAGGCTAGGGGAGACAAAGGGAGTGCAATGAGGGAAAGTGGTCGAGTGATCACTACTTAAAACAGTGAAGTTAGGCAGTGGTTTAATTAGTGTCTGCAAGGTCTTCGACTAAATGGCCGCATGAACTTAAGTTTGAAATTTTTGAATGAAATTTGGTGAGTGTTTTGATCTTATGCTTGAGTGTCTATGGTTGCTTGGAAAAGGCAAGGTGAATTGATTTGGGTGGTTTTTGCAAAATGGTGATCTTACCATATGAACTCATTCAATTTTGAACTGTCCTTTAAATATATTTGAAAATAGTTTCTGTGGGTTTGTAAAGTGGGCTTGGGTTCAATTTTACTTGGTCTAGCAAGGGGTGAAAACAAATAGAAATGTTTCTATTAGAAATTATTTACTAGGAACACTCAAAGTGGCCTAGTGGTTAACTTTAGTCAAAATGACCATTTGATCATTTTATTCATATTTGATTTCTTTTTCTTTGGATTTTGTTTGTAATTGGCCTAGATGATGTAGTATTCATCTTTAAACCATTTCACATCATTTGTAGCAATCAAACATGGCAATTTCACTCAATCAGACACTAATGCAAAATCACACATGCATTCATAATCAAATTATTAATAAAAAAATTGTTAACCCTAAACTTGGGTGATTAGAACTTGATAATTCTTGTTTAGTATTTTTGGGGTGTTACATTGTGTGAGATCAGAGACACCACTAAGGCCAATTTGAGGAAGATGTCGGCGGCGTCCGGTCCTCCGGCATCTCCAACAAACTGGCCATAGAGGCATTCTCTAATATGTGAAATTAGTTAGCTACCTGGCATATTGATCTAGCTAGAGAAGTTATAAATTCCAAGATGGTGTGCGAGAGCAGGGACAATACTACGGCCAGCTTCAGGGAGATGTCGGAGGATCTAGTCCTCATGCATCTCCCTTAAGCTGGCCATAGGGGATGGATCTCTGAAGAAATCACGAGCATTGGATCTCTGAAGAAACATCACATTATGAGTCTAAAAATGATTTTTTTAAATCACGAGCATTAGATCATGTACCTGTAGGTCAAACCGGACCCACTTCCTACCGATTTGTTAGACATTTGTCTTTTTCTCCAGGGGTGGACATAAAGGTTTTAAAATCCCTAGTTAGGACATTGTTCATGTAAGGTGGTCTAGTATTTTTTTTAAATGGGGTGGTACCATTTTTTATTTAATGTTTGGTGTTGCTTCACAAAACGCCTCGATTTTGGCACTCGGAAAATAGAAAATTGCTTTTCCATGCGACAAAAATAAAACTTCCTCCTGCAACACTGTTAGCCATCACAAGATGCACATGCATGCACAATATGGGCACAATATCACAAACTATGCATCGATTATGCACATAACATTGGTCATTTGGACCGAAAGCCATGAAACCTCGAACATGATAGGTCATTTTGTGAAGGTTTTTTCGAGACATAATCAATTTACCAAGTTTGGTATTTTTAATTGCAACTATGTCATATAATATGACACCACTTGAAGGATTTACATTGTTCGGACCGTTTTTGAATTTCCTATGCCTGTTTATGGTCGCTTCGGTCATAACCATGGAGCATCTTCTTTGCTTAATGAGATACTTGGGTCAGTTTTTACTGTGAAGGGCGGAATTTCATCAAACTTATTATAATCTTCTGACATGTCTGTCTTGTCCTCGACTCCCACGATATTTCTTTTCCCTGGAAGAACTATGTGACGCTTTGGCTCATCATGTGATGTATTCGTTTGCTTAATTTTTCTTTTTTCGGTATGGAGGACATGTCCTTCACATAGAAAACCTGTGCCACATCATTGGCTAGGACAAATGGTTTGTCTTTGTAACCAAGATTGTTGAGATCTACTGTTGTCATTCCGTACAACTGGTCTACCTTTACCCCTTCTCCATTCAGGTTGATACATTTGCACCGAAACAAAGGGACCTTAAACGAAACTCCATAGTCAAGTTCCCATATCTCCTCTATGTAACCATAGTATGTGTCCTTTTTGCCATTCTCATCGGTTGCATCAAAGCGGATACCACTGTTCTGGTTGGTGCTCTTTTTATCTTGGGCGATCGTGTAAAATGTATTCCCATTTATCTCGTACCCTTGGTAATTCATTATAGTAGAAGATGGTGACGCAGCCAACAAGTAGAGATGATCTCCAATAGTGGTGTCATTCATTAGATGTGTTCGCAACCAACTGCCAAAAGTCTTCATGTGTTCATCTCTAATCCAGGAGTCTGGCTTTTCCGGGTTGTTGGAGCATACAATATTCTTGTGTTCCTCGATATACGGAGCTGCCAAGGTGGAATTCTGTAGAACCGTGGTGTGCTTGAGTGAAAGATATATCATTGCTTTCTTTCCCAACGTGCCTTTTCCACTCAGTCTCCCCTCATGCCGTGATTCAGGAACAACAATCGGCTTAAGGTTAGGAATAAAGTCAACAAAGAACTCAATGACCTCCTCTGTTCCATAGCCCTTGGAGATGCTTCCTTTTGGCCTAGCACGGTTATGAACATATTTCTTTAACACTCCCATGAACCTCTCAAAGGGGAACATATTGTGTAGAAATACATGATCGAGAATGGAAATCTCTTCGACTAGGTGAACCAGGAGATGCGTCAGAATATTGAAGAAGGATGGTGGGAACACCAACTCAAAACTAACAAGACATTGGACCACATCCTTCTGTAACCTTGTCAGAATATCTTGATTGATCACCTTCTAAGATATTGCATTGAGGAATGCACATAGCTTCACAATGGATACTCGAACATTATGCCATCGCAACAACCTAGCATGCTCTTTGTTTCTAAACAGACGTTTCAACCTTGGTATTATAGGAGCATACCACATAACCTTAGCAGGAACCCTCTTCCTGGGGGGCTCGTCATCGCCATCAACATCACTAGGGTCATCTCGTCTGATCTTATACCACAGTGCAGTGCATACCAGACATTTATCTAAATTCTCGTACTCCTCATCCCGGTAGAGGATGCAGTCATTTATGCATGCATGTATCTTCTGCACATCTAATCCTAGAGGACAGAGAATCTTCTTTGCTTCGTAAGTACTCTCGGGCAATTCGTTATCCTTTGGAAGCTTCGGCTTCATTATTTCCAGTAACTTCTCAAATCCTTTGTCAGATAAACCAGTCTCTGCCTTCCATTTTAGCAATTCCAGTGTGGTACCGAGCTTTGTGCTGCCATCTTCGCAATTTGGGTACAACAATTTTTTGTGATCCTCTAACATGCCCTCCAACTTCAACTTCTCCTTCTCTGTTTCACAGTCTCGCTTTGCATCAGAAATGACCCGACCAAGATCATCAACAGGCTCATCTGATGCCCGTTCTTCACCTTCTTCTTCTTCATTCTCTTCCATTGCAGTATCATCGTATTTAGGGAACATATGACAATAGTTGTCATCATCCTCTTTTTCTTCATTGTATTCCATCATAACCCCTATTTCTTCTGTTTGGTCTAGCAATTATAGCTGGGCATGAAACCTCTCTGAACCAAGTGGCTGCGAATGATTTTCGAGGAAGAGTACTCCTTGATGTTCCGACATTGAACACATGGACAACACATAAATCCATTATCTTTGTTTGCCCTAGCCACATCGATAAATTTATCCACGCTTTGAATGTACACGGATTCACGTCGGTCACCGTACATCCATCCTCGCCGGTCCATCTGCATCATTACAGAACATCATGAACAGTGAGATGACCACTTTACGTCGATGCATGCATTATTATATCAATGATAGATGAAGGATAAGGTTGCTAACCTCGATCAAGAAGGAAAGAAAGAGGAGAAAGAATTAAGTGTGGCTCAGGCACCTCATATCATTTTTATTTTGTGTGAAATCAAGTGTATCATTCTCTCAGACATTTCGTCGAACACCTAATGTGCATAGGAAAAAAACTAGCACACCACACCTCACTCCTTCAACCAAGAGAAAAAACAGAGGGTGGACGCTGGCTAGGGCGGCGCATTTATAGGCATGCTATTTGTCCTGGTTCGTAATATGAACCGGGACTAAAGGTCGGCGGCAGGCCACATGTCTGAGGCTGGACCTTTAGTCCCAGTTCCTATTACGAACCGGGACGAATAGCCCCTTAAGAACCGGGACTTATGCCCCTGGCTCCCGTGCGTCCCTCGGTTGCTTGCATTAGTCCCGGTTCGAGGAGGAACCGGGACTAATGCTCTCGACCGATGTGAACCAAAGCTAGTTTTTCTACTAGTGGTAGTTCACCTAAATATGGTAAGCGAGACTTGTAAATGAACAAGTTTCTACTATAATACTAGTAATTATTATGTAAACTCTATCTGTTACTCCCTCTATTACACAATTTAAGTCTTTTTACTATTTTAGCTTGCTAAAAAGGGTTATATTATGGAGCGGAAGGAGTACTATCAAATAAATGTGATTTGATCACAGGAGCTACCGCACTTTTGATTGTATTTTGCCGGTCCAGACCACATCTCAGAAAATATGTACGTACTACTGTAGTATGTTATATCACATCAGAAGAGTGCACTTCAGATCGGAGCCTTTCCTATAGCTCACTCCACATTTCCATGCATACACTGTTGCTGTGCATCCGTCCGTCCACAATCAGTCCTGTTCTTTGCCCCGAGAAAGCATCCAAACATACCAAACAAACACGAGGAATGGAAGAAGCAACGCAAAAACTAAAGCCTGTGGCGCGCTTACTTCACGGCTCCACGCATACCTAGAGATATGCTCTAACTGTCAAAGCTTTTATTCCCTACCCCAAGCTAGTGCCTCCACTGTTCGGTTTTTAATAATAGCACGAGAATTGCTATATTCTCTCATTAGAAAAAAAATGTCAAGATGACCGGTTAACAAAGAATGCCAGGCCCGAAAACATCGCCCACAAGAGGTCAGACCAATGCTCAAAATTATCTAATCAAACCATATTAACTTTACCCCGCAGAAAAACAAGCTTAATAACTTCAACTAGAGTACTGTACGTACTTAATCTAAGTTAGGCGAAAATAAAATACTCGCTAATTCCTATCGTGATTTTTGTTAAAACGTGAACCACACAATTACAAAACCGAGTGTAAAATTAATGAATAGTGTGTTCTTTGTTCTACTATGTTACAGAAATGGCAGAACAGCTTCTGAGCTAGTGAATTGTTTTTCTCTGCGTGCTAGCTGATACGATACCATGGATCTAGATTCCATGCTCTGGTTGCCTCGGTCCTTTGAGCAGCTGGTCCCCGTAGCTGGTACTGCTAGTATCGGCACACTACACTACATACCGAGCCGCTCATCTCTTCATTTAATTCGTTCGTGGAGAAAAACAGAGCGGACAAAAGGAAAAGGAAGCTAGAGCCGGGGACCAAGCTGTTGTAACTTGGAGTAGTAAGCTAGTAGTAATGTTTGCATACCACATGTGCCGCGCGCTCCGGGCTGCTAGCTGATGCGGTCGCATGCACACGTACAGGAAGTCACCATACGGGCCTTGATGTTTCCATGCAGCATGCATGCATGGTACAGTACTAGTATATGTGCGGCGCATGCGTTCAATGATCCATGTGTAGTTGCCACCAAGTTAGGAGTACATAAATTTCTGATCATCTCGAAGCTCTTGTGCTATAAATTAAAATATTGCGCCGCTGACCAAAGCTCCGTAGGTTAGCTATATACCGCTGCTCAGAACTCGCCAGAAGACAGAAGCTGTATTTGCAGGAAGCTAGGTCGTTAACGGAGTAAATGATGGCCAGCTTAGGATCTACGGAAGCAAGGTCCATGCTTTTGAAGTTACCAGGAGCTAAATCGCAAAGTCAACTTACTCCCTCCGTTTTATGTCTAGGTTCATTTCAAACCTAGACCAGGAGCTTTGTGAAGAGAGGGATCTAGACCTCTTTTATGTCTAGGTTCATTTTAAATCTAGATGAATCTAGACACTAAAAGAGGTTTATATACATTTCATTCACAAAACTAAAACATCTTATATTTTAAAACGAAAGGAGAGTATGTACCAACGTCTTGCATGATGCACGCGTGCCTTCGTTCCCAGATCCCAGACGCGATATAGCCAGAGCAACAATGCAGACGTACGTTAATAATCTTCGAAAGATATAACAGCTGAGCTTCGAACGATCTGGCGCGCAGGCCATATCGGTCTGAGCAGAATTCATAAACGATAGCGACATATTGTCCGCGATTGTCGGAGTAGACTAGCAAGTGGTGTATTCAGGGATGAGACGATGACGCGGGCCTCGAAGTTATAGTGGACGAAAACGTAGAGGGCGACGAAAACAGCGGCGACTTGGGGTGGTCATGTTGGATGCCTAGAGTGGCGATGGGTAGTCGGCGGGACCTGCGACAGTGAGAGATCATCCTGCAGGTTGTGCGCCGGCGGTGCTCGAAGTAGGCGAGGAAGAACCCCTCGACGAGACAAAGACTATGCACATGTGGTTTCACATGCGGCTACCTCGACACCGGCATCCCCAACCACGACACCGACCACGGCGACCCCTCGCAACGGCTACCCTAACCTCGCAACGGCTACCCTAACCTCGGAAACGCTTACGCTCTCGGCTTCATCGATATCGGCACAAGGGCTACCACCTTGCTTGAGCATTATCAGCTTCCTCTACAGTCCAAGCTACCGCGACACGACACCGTCCACGACGTTCTCGCTCCTACTGCGGGGATGTCAGCCCACTAGTTCTACTTCGGTTTATCTCCAGTCTGACCGTCCACGACGTTTCAGTTATTCACGACGCTACCTCTACGACTGCGGGGATGTTAGAGTACACTTGTAGGATTCGTTAGTTTAGGATATAGATAAAATTTATGTCTTGTCTTGCACTTTTAAGCTGATCCCTGTATGATTATATATACTCGTCCATAAGACACAATAATACACCAACATATTCTGCCAATCCCTCCTTATTATTCTATACAGGTCAGGCTGTAGATTCCATAACCCAGGTCTCGACGCCGCGCGCGGCCCGCTAGCTCTCTACGCGTACGGACCTACTACGTACAGACCGACCGACCCGTAGATTGCGCGTAAAATACACGGCCGGCCGCATGCGTACGGGTCCGTACGTACAGCTGATAGTAGCCTTTTTAGGAGAGGAAATGCGGGTAGCTCAGGTACGTAGGTGAAGCATGCAGCAGATAGGTATAGCTTCTAGTATACGTCTGTGTACGTGCAGCGCTAACGACGGACGAGGTGACCGGTGCGAAAGGCAGAAAGAACCGCTACGGTCGACAAGGAGCTCCGATCCAGGCATCTAGCTAAGCTAGCTATGTATGCTAGGCCTCCTCTCGTCAGCGATCGATCGGCACGCACCCGTTTGGAATTTTGCGCGAGGAACAGTAGCAGCATCGTTATATTGCAGCCAATGATGTTTGTGTAAAAATGTTCAGACATGATCCATATCACATTCAGGTGCCTTGTTTTGGGGGATGTCATCATATCATATGGATGGTTAGGCCACGGTTCATCGGAAAGGGAAGGTTGTTGGGATGACTATAGCTTAACGTTATGTCCCGCTAGCCTGGTACTCCCTCCGTTTAGAAATATAAGATGTTTTAGTTTTGTGAAAAGAGTGTATCTAGACCCTTTTTAGTATATAAGCTCACTCCGAACATCTATGAACCTATATAGTAAAAGATGTCTAGATACATTCGATTCACAAACCTACAATATCTTATATTTCTAAACGGAGGGAGTACTAGCTAGTGTGTTTGTTGGCCAACCAGACCCCATTAAGGCCGTGTGCTGAGCATCCTTTACTTTGGAGGAAAAATCGGCTACATGTTTACTCCATCTGACACATATATACGATTTTCTCCTCTCTTGTGTCCTGCCATACTATGTTGATAACAGCATGTATATAAAAACAACGTAATTTTGCAAAAAAGAAAAAAACAACGTAATAATATGCATCTATAGATACATCATACTCATACTGAAATTGCATCTCATAGCAAACGATAAACCATAGGGTAATAGAAATATGACGATAATCATGTACGGCAGCCCATGTAGTTCTAAACATTACAGCACATAGAGAGATGCATCAAACTACTGCCACAAACACGTAGACCAGAGGTGGACTGGAATCTTCTCACCATGAAGCCGATGGTAAAGACGCTGGAGAGCTTAGAGGCACAACCAAGAGTGGCTCCGGCAGCATTTCTCCAGTCTTAGTAGGCAGTGGAGTTTCTATCTGATGTTTAAGTGTTTCGATGGTGCCGATCGTCTCCGTTAGGAAGTCGTGAGAACGAGTACTTATATAGGTGGTTATAGAGGCTATTTTTGCGACTAATATTAGTGTTACTCGCGTGCCCTCGTGGGCTGAAGCCTAAACTGGCCGTGCCGGCCTAGCCCATGTGCTCGAGGAAGTGGCTTAGGCATGGTCCCGGAGCTTCACAGGCCCGCACACCACAGGCTGGGCCGAGCCGGGCCTGCACCGTGCTTTTCTCGCGTGCCACAGGTCGGCAGCCCAAAGCCCAGGCCATTGGCCAGGTTTGAGAAGGTCACGTTGGCAGCGGCCCAAATACATTACCTTCGGCCCAAATTCTGCGACCACTAGATCGATTCTCCGCGCTCCCAGTCCGATGGCTGTGCCGCCCGTTACGTGTTCGCGCGCGAGCCACCACCCGTCCACTCCCACCTCAGCTTCCTCTCTAATCCGCCATGGCTCTCGCTTCCACTTCCCCCTTGGCCGCCACCGCCGCCCGACCCAAGACCTACGCGCCCTCCACGCGCAGTGGTTTATGTCGCCTCCAGCGCGTCTCCTGCAAGGCGAACACCGAGCCTCGCCATGGCGGCAATGCGTCGAACACGCCGCCGGCGCCGCCCAGGTGGCGCGTAGCAGTCTCCGCGGCACTCGCCGCCGCCGTAGTAGCGGCGATGCCGGCATACGCAGATCTCAACAAGTACGAGGCGGAGCAGAGGGGCGAGTTTGGCATCGGTTCAGCCGTGCAGTTCGGCAATGCCGACCTCAAGTACCACGCGCCACCTGCATCTCCCCGTCTCTTATTCTTGCTCACTTTGCTGCATTGGGTTGCTCATAATGTTCTTTTCTGCGTCGTTTTGCAGAAAGACTGTGCATGTTAACGAAAATTTCAGGTTGGCTCTTAATTTCTTTTTTAATTGTTCCTTTCTTAATTTTCCCCTTGTAGGTTAGAATTCGTGTATGCTTCTATGTCTGGGAAAGATCGGTTTAAGGCTCTAAAGGAATTAACTAGTAAGAAATTTTACTTGGCTTGTATCTGCTTGAGTGCTTGGGCTTGAAGGCATTCTTATTGTTGTGGAAGTGTACAATATTTATGCACCCAAAAGTTTCAGAGTTGATATTTGTGCACCACAAATATGATGTCCCTTTTTAGATATTCTATCTTATTCCACAAAGGAAGAGAAAACGGTTTTCGGAAGCTATCTAGTTCAATCTTATATCGTCATGTTGATGTTGGTATTGTGGACAGTGCTGGAATCATGATATGATCAAACCTGAGGTCGTCGTGGTCTAGAAGAGCTGGGAGGAAGAGAGGCTGAGAGATACACCCTGAGCTAGGAGTAAAATCACAAACACTTAGAAAACAAAGCATCTCTGTGCCCCTAGCAGCAGCCTTGCGAGCCTGGGGCCTGTCTCCACCTAGATGGATGATGCATTCGGGATTCGCAAACGAAAAGGGGAATTCGTAGTGGAAACATCTCTCTGTATGAAGTTTACTTATAATGGAAAAGGTACAGTCCAATTGTTCAACAGAGTTGACTGTACGTCTGCAGCGAAATACAAGATGATGCTCATTTAGATGCCTGGTCAAGAAGAACATAAGCCTACAAAAAAATGAATAATATAAGTCTACAACAATAAACAGTTTTTAGCAGAACAACGTAGCAGTTATTATGATGTTTATTGCCATGTTTTTCTGTAGATGGATAACCTATTAAGAGTGGATCTTGCTATTCGTAGTTTCTTCTTTACCTGAGACCTCCGTGATTGATAGGCGGGGAAACTTCACATCTGCTGATATGAGGGAGTCAGATTTTAGTGGTTCCACATTCAATGGTGCTTATATGGAAAAGGCTGTTGCTTATAAAGCAAATTTTACAGGTAACTGTAGTAACATCTTTTCATCATGTGGAGATCTTAAGCTCCGTCCCTAATGTTGTCATACTTGATGTGTGCAGTGCCCTCAGTCCACATAATTAATTCCCTTTTTTAGTGGTCAGTGGTCCTCTGATGTACCTTACTGAGGGAAACTACTTGACTAGAGATATCTTAGATTCCTCTAGCTACTACTTATTACAAGCAAGCCCACTCTTTCTTCCGAGTGTAAACTCAGAGAAGGAAGCTAAATATGAAGTTTATCATCTTTATTTTTATTTGAGTTGAATCATAGTGGTACTAAGAGCATCTCTAACCGATCCCCTAAAAACCTTTAGAGGAGCAAAAAAGCAGTTAACCGCACCTAACCGATCCCTCAAACCTATAGAGGAGCAAAATTTTAAGAGTTGCCCCCAAAAATTTAATAAAGCCTTAATTACTAGCGGTGCAAATATACAGTACGATTTTTCTTTGACCTATTCCTTAGTATTTTTTTACTTTAATCGTCTCATTTGAGTTTTTGTGATACAATTTTCACCATAGTATTCTGTGGTCTTTTGCAGGTGCAGATTTGAGTGACACTTTAATGGATCGCATGGTAAAACCTGAATGGTTCTTCTAGCTTGATCACGTTGGTTTTACATAGCAATAATTTTCTGCAAATGCCTGTGATAACACATCTATAATATACTGACATTTTTCTGTAGATTGTATGCATGCATGTGGCATACAGAAATAAATCTCTATGCCAACCTTAATATTTCGATCAGTGTATCCTATTTTTCTGTAGTAATCCATTAGTATGATGATAGCACTGCTTAATAGTTTAAGGAAAAAAAATACTCCCTCCGGTCCATATTAATGGCATCAACTTTGTCTAGATACGAATGTATCTAGTCTAAATTCTTAACTAGATACATGCGAATCTAGACAAAGTTGAGGCCATTAATATGGACCAGAGGGAGTATATAAGAGCCACCTTTAGTGCACTGTTTGGGGCTTGGCATGGTATCCCCAGTTCCCCACTTCAGGGTGCCAATTCCATCCTATTTGACCTCTTCTGTTTGTGTGATTCATGTAATTAATTTTTGTGAGAATAGGAACATCTAACTAGCTGAATGATCAAATAGAATAGAAGACTGAAACAAAAATTATCTTCAGGTGGGTTTCCCCACCGTTGTCTTTACAAAATAAGTAAAAACTAAAATTGATTGATGATGTAATTGCTGACTAAGAGATCATGTCTTCCAGACTAGTACGAGGATTTCACCTGCTATATATATGAGGTGTTCAAAAATGAGCACCTAATAGTTATGATATTCAGTGTGTATGAGTGTATTGAGAGTCTTCTAGCGAACAATCACCCTAGTCCAGCCACAAACTTGTAAGGTTTAACACTAATATGACCAGGACAGTTAATCTGTCAAGAAGATTCAAAATATTGACTTAGGTCATCCCCAGAACAATATTCTTCCACAAAAATCCTAGACGAGGATGGCCAAAATAATCGAATTTTTTCCTTTTTTGATACAGACAGAGTCAAGTACACACATCCCCATGGATCGCTTTTTGTTAGACAAGTTTGGAATAAAGTTTTGCCTTGGGCTGCATCTGTACTACTTCCTCTGTTCACTAATATAAGATTGTTTTGGCAAACTAAATTAGTTTACCAAAACGCCTTATACTAGTGAATGGAGGGAGTTGCAATTTAAACATGGAATTTCTTCTCATCCACTATTGCTGAATGCTGTGAAAGATGCTTTTAGGAAAATACAGAAGAGCAATAGAATATGCTGAAGGGAACAAACTGTTGATCCTTGATCAGCAAGAAAGTGAATTAAAACTTCATCGCCACGTTCTCAGAAAACAGGATGCCAACCACTGGCGTTGAGCATTCAACAGTCCAAAATTTATGTTAAGGGTTTAGCCTCTTTTGTTGGTTGGGCTACAGTTTTTTTTCTTTTGCAGCTGTCTGGTAACGGCATATTTAATTGTTCTGTATTGTACATAAAACTGTTGTTTCCTATGCTTAACTTATCATGTATGCCGCCTGCCAATATTTTCAAGAAACAATGAGAATATCACACAAGAGTGGACACTTTATCTTCTGTTGCATGTTGCCCATTGGATTCATATTGATCTGGAGGCTTTGCAAATAAGGAGTTAGCGAGCCAATAAATTAGTTATGCATATGCAGAATTTTGACATTAAGATCTCAAAAACTAATGTAGTGTACCATACATCTTGGCCAGTCGAAGATTCTATATTACTTCTGTGCTATATGCCTGAATATGCATTGCCAGACTTGCAAGTGTGAAGTCAAGTTCAATTATCAGATCACTGATGACGGCTAGTGGATCCTTTGCTCCTTAAGTTATCCAAATAAATAATTCCACGGCAGGTTTACCTTTAAGCAAGCTTTGAACATTGAATACTGTGTACAGGTTCTCAATGAAGCTAATCTCACAAATGCTGTGCTTGCACGGACTGTCCTCACACGTAGCGATCTCGGTGGAGCAACCATTGAAGGTGCTGACTTCAGCGATGCTGTTATTGACCTACAACAGAAGCTGGTACATGATTACTTTGATTCCAATACTATGTTATAAGTTTTCCCTATAAGTTTGTGATTCTTCATAAAATGTTCGTAAAAAATCATGATTCCATGATAAGCAGCTTGGCACATCATTTTCTAAAGATGTGCCTTTAATTGCCCCATAAACTGAACGAAAAGGTGTCTGTCCAATAAGCTGTGGAAATTGTACTTTATAGAATGAAAATTGAAATTCTTCATATGTCCACCTAAAAGATAATTATGTGGACTTGACGATTGTCTCCTGGCCGTGATTTCTTGTCTGCCTTGGAATAAAATCTCATGTGGTCGGTATGCATCAGACTTGTTCTTTTCATCAGCAACCAACCTGTTTCAACCTGACGAAATGACTAGACAATGAATTCTGTTTATGTCAAGCATTAGTGCCAACTGCACGATGAAGAAGCTGAATCTTTTTATTGCATTGAAAGTTAACGTTCATCCTAAAGCGAATGGTTGGCTAGGAGGAACTAGCCAACCAAGTAATAAAGCAGTGTCAGGATTCGATCCCAGGCCGGTAGGCTTAGCCCACCACCCGTGTTGCTTACATAGAACCTCGGGTGCTCCTATTTCTTGGTTTGAATTTGTCGTTGGTATTAGTAATGAAGTTAATTCCTAATGCACTATTTGAAAACGTTGCTCTGTATTATCCTATCTCCACTAAACTTATGATATACCAATGGATCGCCTACTCTGGTGATCTTCATTATCCATCTTCAATGTTTGTTTGAGTTCTCTTTGTATAGTTATAAACACGCAAACGGAAAATGGTCTATTCTGAATTTCTGATGATTCACATGTAGGCTTTATGCAAATATGCAAGCGGAACCAACCCTGTAACAGGGGTCAGCACCCGGAAAAGCCTTGGATGTGGCAACAGCCGCCGAAATGCATATGGGAGCCCTTCCTCCCCTCTTTTAAGTGCCCCACCACCTAAACTTCTGGACCGTGATGGTTTCTGTGATGAAGCTAGTGGTATGTGTGATACAAAGTGAAAGAGGAATGATCGAGCATAGGGTTCAAGTTGAGCATAACATTCAATGCTGTATAGCTATTGAAGATTGGGTGAAAGACAAAGCAGAATGGTTCAGACATTCAGAGAATCCAGGCGTTTCGTCTCCTTTTCCCAAGAGTTGTAACATTACAACGGAGCCAGAGGTAAACTAGGGATTGTAGATAAAGTATTGATACTGAATACATGTTTGATGCATTATGTATAATATATACATGTATTATGAATATATGAAGATTTATCGCTGTAAAAGAAGTGTCCATGTCTTCATTCTCAAGTGTGTCCTAGCTACCTAACTAGAGGAGTACATCTTTGTCAGTATAAATAAACTTTCCATTCCATTTCAATGAATTGAGATAAATGATACATCTGTAGAGTTCATAAACATTGTTGATGCATCGGCAGCGACCAGAGCTGCTGTTTTGAGTTGATGGACTGCACAAAATAGACGTCCGTCAACAGCTTGACTATTTTTACAAAATGGTCAAGTCAGTCACTGAAGCCACTTGGTTTCAGCTTAGAGCTAACTTATTAACATAAGGTCCAGAGGCCTGATGTCAAATAATATACTGTATATATAATACATAACCACTTCGGTTACATATTTATTATGTATATGTATGCACATATACCATGATAAATCATGGCATATATGGCCGGCTATATTTGTACACTAGAGCAGATCTGGATTGTATAAATTGTGTGGTGTTCAATGGAGTTGTGTTTGTGTGTGGGAGCTATTTCCACAGATGCGCCTCGCCTCTGCTGGAGCCGGCAGACGTGGAAGTGTAGTCTAAGGCCTCTTCATGCTTGTTCTCAGCCTGAAACACCTGCTGCATCGCCGGATTGGAGTAATTGGCTGGCTCCTTGGGATTGGTATCGGCATGGCTGAACAGCTGGGACGCGACAAACTTGTCGAGAAGCCTCCAATCCGTGGCTGATGTGTCGCCATCGGTGGCAGCCATGTGAAGTGCCTGATCCATCGGTGGTTGCTGCCCGGATGTTCCGCCGTGCACAAAGAGGTTGATGTTCGACGACAGGAGGCTGCTACTGCCGTGGCCAATGTAGGCTGGGGGCTTGGGGCTCTCAAGGTGAGGAAGCTGCTGCAGGAAGGTCTCCTGCGGCAGGAGGTGGTGGTACTCCAGCTCCTGCTTGCAGTGGTATAGCTGCTGGCTATGGTACGCCGCCATGTTTTGGGATTGGTGGTGCTGGTACCCAAGTTGCCTAGGGGAATCGAGGTCTGGCATGAACGCACCGCCAATGCCATGGTCATCGAACCAGCAAGGCGAGCCCATGTCTGACATCCTTCGCACCATCGCCACTCGTTTCTTGAACACCCGGCAGACCACCCATCCTTCCTCCTGTTCAATCAAACCAGCAATGCACACGCATATATGGTTAGCAAGTGACATGTGAAAGATGAGACGATGAGCATGTACTTTTACTTACGGGTGTCACTCCGTTCTCGTTGGTCTCGAGGCGGTACTCGTGCATGATCCAGTCGGACTTCTGGCCGTTGGGCGCACGGCCCTTGTAGAAGACGAGCGTCTTCCTCATCCCGACAAGGCAGTTGTTGGTGTATATGGGCTTGTCTCTGCCCGTCGCCTTCCAGAACCCAGCGCCCGTTGCTCTGTTGGTGCGAGTGCCCGTCGGATACTTCTTGTCCTTGTGGCTGAAGAAGTACCAGTCGCTCTGCTCCTCCATGCCAATCTTGCACTTGTCTGTGTACATGTTCATTTTACGATTGCGTAACGGTGGATCAGTTTAGTTTGTATGATATATAGGTGTATATGTGAAACAACATACATATATAATCTGTTTTGCATTGCTGGCAAATTAAAATTTGATGAGTTAGTTACCTTGGAGATCCCATGGCTCGATTTTGTACAGATCAACGTCTTTAATAACGTCAAGGTCGATCTTCTTCGACGCCACTTTCTTCCTCAGGTAGTAATCGACAAGTTCCTCGTCTGTCGGATGAAACCGGAAGCCCGGTGGAACATGGGAGAAAGTGTCCATCTTGTTCCACTGTCAGGGTGACTACAACACAAGGTAAAACAAAATTTAGTAAAAAAATTGATAAGGATGGCAGGCGGGCTCAATTAGGGCACATGGTATGTATGATCAAAATAGTCCGGTGTGACTGTCAACCGGATCAGATGCTTTTGTTCCATTTTCAGTTAGCTTCTTTTATTTCTTCAGACCATGACGCTTTGTACCCAAGCATGGTAGATGGACACAATAGCTGTGCATTTCGTTTACAACTGGATCAGAAGCTTTTGTTCCAATTTCCAATGGGATCCACGACATTTTCAGGGAAAGCAAGCAATCATGACAGTATGTAGATAAAAAGTGTCACACTTTCATCACATATACGATAGCCTGATTAATTCATTTTTTTCACAGGTTACTTTTGTGCCAAGGAAGCCAAGATTGGTGATCATACCGACCTTTCTGCTCAAATATATGCACTGCATGATGAAATTAAAATTGCGTATATGCACAGAATACAACACTCTTCACAACGACAATTTTGTAATATTATCTGCAAACTATGTACTCCCTCTGATCCAGTTGACTTGGATTTATCTGGATTCGGATGTATCTAGTACTAAAACATGTCTAGATGTATCCGAATCTAGACAAATTCGAGTCAACTAATATGGGTCGGAGGGAGTACATTTTTTGGTCTTAAAAAACCCATCCAACTCCACTTAAGCCACCTTTCTGATGCATGCTCGGACAAATTTCACTGGAAGTAAGGCCGAGGCATGTATGACATAAAATTTAATAAAAGTCTCTCTGCATCAACCGATGCAGAGGCCGGGGTTATAGCCCATTTTCAAAACAAAAAAAAGTATGACATAAAATGACCACTAGTATTGTCTTTCGGAGACCCATCAAAGAATGTCGTATATTAATTGGTGAATTGGAAAAGTAGAGGTTTGAACTGAAATGAACATGCACAAACAACAATTACTATCTAGCAAAGCGGCACCCGATTCGTCCCGCTTCGTAGGCAAATTTTATTAGTTTAGTTCAAACTTTTTCAGCAGAATTTGTCTAGTTTGAACTAAATTTTGCTCTCGCGGGTTGCCGCTTGCAACCCTACTAGCTGGACACACACACAGAGAAAACAGAAGCTTTGTAGCTTCTTCGTGTTGGAAATCTACCGGTAGTATCCGTTAAGATTCATTACTGAGATGACCAATGGAAGAAGATATGATTGCACGAATGTAGAGGGGGACAGAGAGAGAGGGAGGGAGGGAGGGAGAGAGCGCTTACACTGCACAAAACGAAGAACAGAAGCCTGATGAGCGTGCGCCTGAACCTTATATCACACAAAGTAGTGCAGGCTGACAGCTAGCCCTAGGTGGTTCCTGTTATCCTCGTCGTCCTCCCCGCACCTGCGCCTGGAGAAGCACCTACCTAAATCAGTTGGTTACCTCGCACGAACTCGATCTCGAACTCTCGATCTCCCAAGAGAGTCGACAGAGAGAGCAAGCGCCCTTCGCCCATGCGGTGCATATAGAAGAGAAGCAGACTACTAGACAGACAGGAAGGTCGAAGAGCATCTATATATATATCTATATAGTAGAGTCTTACCACACACCAACCCGTAGGCAGTTCGGGTTGATCTATATAGGCAGCACGGCTCCCGCCCCCGCGTCTTCTCTAGCCCGATCGATTATTCGTCTCGCTTTCACCTGGGACTGGGAGCTATCTAGGAGGAAGGAAGCTATAGGGGGGAGGGCGGAAAGGGCGGATGGATTGCGGGCAAAGTCTGCAGGCCGAAATCCGGGGAGCCCTGGATCTCCTCGTGCCCTTTCCCGATTGGCGCCGCGCCTTTCTCCACCGTAACCGCCACCACCTCCACCCGCCACCAACAGCGACCGCCAGAGAGAGTACTGCTGCTGCGCGCTCCGGTCGAGCTCTCTCTCTCTCTCTCTCTCTCTCTCTCTCTCTCTCTCTCTCTCTCTCTCTCTCTCTCTCTCTCTCTCTCTCTCGCCCGGGCTGCTCTAGCTTATTAGCTAGGTAGCTGTCTCTCTCGGATGTGGCCGGCCCGGCGGAGAGGAGAGGGGATGGGGGGTGGAGTGGAGTGAAATGTAACGGGGGCTACGGGGTTGCCTCCGATATATATGGTGATGGTGTTCTGTTCTTAGGGCCGGGCCACCGGGATAATATGAGAGGGAGCTGGAGTCAGGAACACTACATCTATCTCTCTCTCTCTCTCTCTCCATTTCATAGTATGTAATCCCTCCATTTCATAATTATTGTAGTACCCCGTACTGTTTTTTGTTTAAATTTGAACTAAGATCACGACAAGAACTATGCCATCAGAGGAAATACTACCATGTTTCTATGATTATCTCGATCTATGCGCTCGATCTCCCATTCTCGCTGGTAAGAACTCGCTTAGTATTAATTAATCACTTGGGCCCCGCAGTGTTTCCATATCGACGTACGGTCGCTGTCTTGATAATCCATCTTTCATGACCCACTTCGGAACCGACCTAGGTAGTATAATTTGATAGCGACCTTCCTCCAAATGGAAAGAGATCATCGATAGATCGATCCAGTGTCATGAAAGCCAAATATTGTATCCCCCTGTCAGCAGTCAAGTCAAGTTAGGAGTAACCAGTACACACACGATGAACGGTACTTATGCCCATAGTTTAATGAATAAGGTTTTACTTATATATACATGCCCACGTACGTGTCCACTCAAGCTGAAATGGTATGAATCGCTACTGATCGAACTGCTTGCTTCTGTTACTAGTATACATATACAATGCTGATCCGAATCGTCTTTAATTTGGTGAAGCCTACCGTAAGAAATTCGCATAACAAAGTTCAGCATGCTGTCGCGAGGAGTCGCAACTCATAGTCATTAGAAGTACTACCACACTTGGACACGCAGATTATTCCTAGATATGCAATTTAAATTAGTACGTAAACACGTGCGTATTATGAATACTACACAACATTCAACGAGCAACAACAAGATTGCGTCGGATGCCGGCACTCGGCAGGAATTAACAGTACGTCAGGCCGTGGCGGCCGATGGTCTGGCGTGGGCTAGACCTGATCATTACCTCCTCCTCCTATAGCTTCACCAACACTGGACTAGTGTCTCTACCGGTGCTGAACCCTGGGCTCCACATGCCCCCGTACGTGTCCATGCCTTTTCCAAGGAACGGTAAACTGGCAAAGGAGTGTCTGAAGATTCCAACCCTGCCAATCGGATTCATACATCAGAGACTAGTACTCATGTTGTCATGTGCTTAACTTACTACTCCGCACGATTTTGTGCCGATCGAGCGCAATTAGTTGGACCCAACCGATTTTTTTTGCATCATGCATGCATGCGTTCACTTTTGTACGAGGGTACGGTTGTTTTTTCCTGTTGCAAATCTGCGTATGTACTCCTACATGGATCGTCGGCAATGGTCCTGAGGCTTCTCGGCTAGCTACTAGCTAACATCCAAAATCAAGTACTACTCCAACTTAGTATTATGTGGCCAGTTCGATATGCATGCTAAACTCTACTAGTACCACTTGATTAATAATCTTTGTGGGCGCGCGTGCATGCATGCTTAGTTGTGTGGTCCACAGCGCGACAATGCACGCGCTTCCTTCGCACGCAAATGCGAAAACCATCCTAATAGTATTATGGATGGTTGTAAAGATCGATTTTTGCACATGCGCGTTCCGATGGCTATAGCTACACAGAACACCGACGTCAGGCGGCGCCGGCGCGGCCTCGTATATCTCACGTGCGCGGCTACTGCATGCTAGCGCTCGCGCGCTCTCTCTCTCCCTTTGTACGTAAGAATGCATGAGCACAAACAGTGTAATGTGATCTCGTGTCTTTGGGAGCTTGTAGCACGTAAGTAATGTGTTTCTCGTCGATCAATAAAAAGCTCTCTGTTTTCATACTCTCTCCAGTCCATATTAATGACCTCAACTTTATTTAGATTTACATTTATCTAATTAAGTATTTAGACTAGGTGTATTCATACATAGGTAATTAAAGTTGAGGCCACTAATATGGACCCCAGAGAGTAGAAAATTGTACTCAGACATACTCACTTGTAGAGTATATATGCGACTGAGCGGAAGATTAGATCATATCTCACCAATTGAATGATATAAACGTTTTTCTCTTCTCTGTTATAATGCAAAGGCGGGGCTCATTACTTTGTGAATATTTAGAGTGTGTCTGCAAATTAATTACTATCGAAATTTTCAACTACTAGGTAGCTATTACAGTTAACGGTGTATGTCAATGTTATTTGTTTGCAAAGTGTAGCTAGTAAAGACATGTGCATCACATCCCAGTAGCAGAGTCGGAAAAAAAAAGTTATGTGCATCACATGAGACGTATACCAAGAAAAATTATCTTGCATAGCCTTAATTAGAAAAATATTGGTGTGCGGCTAAAGCTAATTACTACTCGCTCGTTCCCTAAATATAAGACATTTTGGGAGAGGCGTCTAATATTTTTAACTATCATTATGGACATATTTGGGACTCATATAATGTTTTACACGATTCCATCAAATATAGACTCTCTAATTCTGTTTTACAACTAAGTAGTCATATCAATGAATCATTACTCTCCATAGTTCTTGAAAAGCTAAGATATTTTTATAACGGACCAGGTTTCACTTCTTGAAAAAATGATCTCAAGTTTTCCTATAATACCTAGGCAACCTAGATTAAATTACTAGAGTGTTTAGTACTTTTAGAAATTAATTTATTCAAATTTGGATGAAATTTAAACTTTTGAAAAATATAAGGGGAACGGCTCGGCTGGAACCAAGACTTATGGATCCCTCAAGCCCAAAACGAGCCGAACGACTCAAGTATTCAATGACATGTGTGTGCCATGTCTGTGTCAAAATTTCAGTTCAACCTATTCGAGTTGGAGTATGTATACCACTTGCACCAAGGTCAGTGGTGGAGAAAGAGAATCAACTTGTTTTGGACGTCACAGATAACTGCGTGCTGAGACAGTATTAGAAACGGAAAACCACACATATGCATAGAAAGATCAGAAGGGTGTGGAAAGAATGTTCACAGTACAAAAGCAGGTTCGAATGCATGACCATGGAAACGGCATAAGCCCTCAGCTTATGAGTTCCAAAGATAAAGAGGATCACGTACGACAGCGAGCAGGTCTAGATAAAAAGGTGCATCCACACAATCATCACCTTTTCTTTGAAACCGGGGGTTGTTAACTAGTTATTCTCAAAGAATAACCTATTGGTTTTCACTATCGTCTCCTCTCCCGAATCTAGAATTAGGGGAGTATGGGCCTATTCTGAAAGATTGTGGAGTATATATGTTGCGATTAAGTAGGTACTAGGAGATTGGATCATATCTCGCCAACTGAAGGATATGAACTTTTTTCTCTTCTCTAATATAATGCAAAGGGTAGAGCTCCTGTTAGTTATCTTAAAACATGACACTACAGGAACAACATGCTACGCCGACCGCCAACTCCGATCCCCGTTGGCGTATAATACGCCGAGGTCTCCTCGGCAAAGATCTTCCTCGGCGTAGCGCATAAAAACTGTCTGCGCCGACGGCTGCCCTCCGCATAGCGGTCGTTGGCATAGCCTAACGGCCGGTTATAAAAATAATTTTCAAAAAAAAAATTAATTTTTTTTCTCTATTATTTTTAATTTTTGAATTGTTTGACTCGTTAATCGCCCACTTGGAACAATTTTAACACTAATTATAGTTAATCTTAGGTCAAATTGTAGTCTTGGTTAAACTTCCCGGTCGGTCACCCATTCTAGCACTACTCCACCCCCAACACGCTTAACTTCTTTGTTCTTTTAGAAACTGTTCCCGCAAAACAATTTATACATTATTGTCAATACTATGATATCAATCCTATTAACTCTTATATCATCATGTCACATGTTTGTATTTTTTGAAATTACAAACAATTATTTAAGTAAACAACAATGAATAAGTAAAAATATTATTGAATTCAAATAAAAATATAATGATTTTATTTATTTTGTATTTTTCTATTTAATATGAAATAACTAATATCTTTGAATCCGTAAATCGGAATTCGACAAATAATATGTCTAAATTAATCAGAAAAATGATAGGAATCCAAATATAATATCCATATCAACTTATAACAAATTATGACGTGAATCTAGCCATAATTGTATTTGCCCGTTTAAAACTTTGCCGAATGGCCGGCATGAAGATTCTTAGCTCGGGGTTGAGTCTCGCTAAACTTGAAGTGGATCTTTGATGAAATAGCATATTGTAAACCTAAAAATGATTTTTATAAAAAATCATGAGCATCAGATCATGTACTGATTCGGTAGAAATTTGTCTTTTTCACCAGGGATAGACGGAAAGGTTTGAGATCCCCTGCTAGGACATTATCCATGTAAGGTGGTATAGTATTTTAAAAAAATAGGGTGGTAGTATTTTGAATTAGCCAATTGGTGGTTGCTTCACAAAAACCCCGTTTTTTGCACTCGGAAAATGGAAAATGGTTTTTTGGTGCGATGAAAAGGAAAACTTCCTCCTGAAACATTGTTTGTCATCCCATGATACACATCCATGCACAATATGGGCACGGTATCACAAACTATGACTTGATTCTAGCCATAACATTGGTCATTTGACCCGAAAATCCGGAAACCTCGAATGAGATAGGTCATTTTGTGAAGGTTTTTTTGAAACATAATCAATATACTAAGTTTTATATTTTTCCTTGCAACTATATCACATAATATGACACCACGCGAAGGTTTCGCATTGTTTGGATCGTTTTTGAATTTTTTATTCCAGTTTTAAACTATCGTCAAACTTTGTCGAATGGCCGGCATGAATATTCTTAGCTCGGGGCTAAGCCTCGCTAAACTTGAAGTAGATCTCTGATGAAATAGCATATTGTGAACCTAAAAATAATTTTTGTAAAAAATCATGAGCATCAGATCATGTACCTGTAGTTCATATCTGACCCACTTCCTAAAGATTCGGCAGAAATTTATCTTTTTCACCAGGGATGGACGAAAAGGTTTGAGATCTCCCTGTTAGTACATTGTCTATGTAAGGTGGTATAGTATTTTTAAAAAATGGGGTGGTAGCATTTTGAATTAGCCATTTGGTGGTTGCTTTAGAAACCCTCCCTTTTTTGCAGTCGGAAAATGGTAAATGGTTTTTTGGTGCGACGAAAAGGAAAACTTCCTCCTGTAACATTGTTCGCCATCCTATGATGCACATTCATGCACGATATAGGCACATTATCACAAACTATGCCTTGATTCTAGCCATAACATTGGTTATTTGACCCGAAAGTCAGGAAACCTCGAATGAGATACGTCATTTTATGAAGGTATTTTTGAGGCACAATCAATATACTAAGTTTGATATTTTTTCTTGCAACTATATCACATAGTATGACACCATGTGAAGGTTTCGCATTGTTTGGATCGTTTTTGAATTTTTTATGCCCATTTTAAACTATCATCAAACTTTGTCGAATGGCCGGCAAGAATATTCTTAGCTCGGGGCTAAGCCTTGCTAAACTTGAAGTGGATATCTGATGAAATAGCATATTGTGAACCTAAAAATGATTTTTGTAAAATATCATGAGCATCAGATCATGTATCTGTAGTTCATATCTGACCCACTTTCTACTAATTCAGTAGAAATTTGTCTTTTTTACTAGGGATGGACGGAAAGGTTTGAGATTCCCCTGATAGGACATTATCCATGTAAGGTGGTCTAGTATTTTTTTTAAATAGGGTGGTAGCATTTTGAATTAGCCATTTGGTGGTTGTTTTACAAAAACCCTCGTTTTTTGCACTCGGAAAATGGAAAATGGCTTTTTGGTGCGCTGAAAAGGAAAACTTCCTCCTGCAACATTGTTTGCCATCCCATGATTCACAATAATACACAATATGGGCACATTATCACAAACAATGCTTTGATTTTAGCCATAACATTGTTCATTTCACCCGAAAGTCAGAAAACCTCGAATGAGATATGTCATTTTGTGAAGGTTTTTTTGAGACATAATCAATATACCAAGTTTAATATTTTTCCTTGCTACTATATCACATAATATGACCGTGCGTGAAGGTTTTGCATTGTTTGGATCGTTTTTGAATTTTTTTATGCCCGTTTTAAACTATATGCAATGTTTTATGTTTAATTAATTTTTATTTACAAAGGTGTAATATTTGAGTGTAGATGGATAGATCTTATTTTACTGCAAATTTTGATATATTATTTGTATTTTTCTGAATTAGAATGATTTAGTTATGATTTTTTAAGATTAATGAGCCAAAAGGGAAAATAGCTATGCCGAGGGCAGCCGTCGGCGTAGCTCTCCTATGCCGAGGGAAATTCTACGCCGATGGCCAGCTTCCTGGGGCGCCTAGATCGTGACCTACGCCGACGGCCCCGACGTTTGGCCGTCGGCGTAGCTCCCGACCCTCGGCATAGCTATCTATTTTTTTAGTGTGATACTGCTCTAATATAATGCAAAGAGTATAAATACTAGCTAACACTTTTCTTGAAATTAATCACTAGTGAAATTCTCGAGTACGTACAGGCTAGCTATTACAGTAAACGTGTCGGTCAATGTTTTTGTTCCATCCAAAGTCGCCACATAACTCATACTACTCGAATACTAGCTAGGTTGAACTGAAATTTTGACAGAGACATGGCGCATACGTGTCATTGACTCTGCTTTCAACCGACGGAACAATGACATTGACTGACACGTTAACTGTTGTAATAACAGTGGTGGAGAAAGCAGAATCAACTTTGTTTTGTACGTCACCGATAGTAACTGCGTGCTGAAACAGTATTAGTAGAACCGGAAAACCACATAGTACTACTAGAAAGATGTGAAAGAATGTTGACGGTACAAAAGCAGGTTGGAATGCATGGCGCCATGGCGCCCTAGCTAGCTAGTGTCGCATGCATGTTTAGCGCGTGCTTTCGGAGCAGGCGCCGTCGCGATTCGCGAAGAGTAGCTTTTCGCATTTAGTGCGCATGTATGGATATTAACGGACAAGGCATATCGACATCGTCGACCGGTCTAGCGTGAGCGGATAAAATTGAGACACCCAATCGAATGCCTCGCTTCGGCAGCGACCGGTCGTCCGATCTCCTCTCTCTCGGATGCATTTGGTTGGCCGCAAGCTTTTGTGGCATCTCTGGTGTGGTGTCTGCTAGCTGATCTCTGGTGGAGAAGTGAAGCAAAATTAAGGGGGATCTCTCTGCATGACACGCGCGCGTGCAGCGCATACTCTCACCGTCCACGGCGACGGCGCGCGCGCCGGCTGGTGGCCTTGGGAATGCATGCACGTTTATCGATGGGCAAGTGTGTACAAGTAGGAGCCAAAGACAAGCACAAGTGCACAACCGTTCATGCATGTCCATATATATGCGTACCAACAAGCTAATGATGCCTTGTTTATCTTTTGACCTGTGACTTGGATCTTGGCCTTTGACACATGCATATGTTCGCAGCATATATTTGCGGCTCCACTCACAATGCACCGTGCATGCGCCGGCCGGCGGCGATCGGTCGTCGACTTCGGAAAACTGCCGCCGGCGGCGAGCCGGTGACCGCGGCGCGCATGCATGCATGCAGCAGAGCAGAGCAGAGCAAAGCGTGCGGCGCGCGCCGGCCAGAAAAAGTGGCCACCTATGCGACGAGTTCATATGTTCAGCCGTGATTAACCCGGTCAATTCATGGCTGCTCAACTCCACCTGTACTGTGCTGTACTGTACTGTAGTGATCGAAAACATCCGATCTGTTAGCATCATACCCGAACATTAGCTTGCGCCATCAGTCACATCAGATCGATTCTACGCATGCACATTGGCGGTCGCTCTCGATGGATGCATGCGTGGACACGATCTTTCTTTCGATCTTTCCACCATGGCATCGATCATGGACCGATCGCATTTTGGAGGATTTCCATTCCCGTCCTGGAAACGTGGGGCCCGGCGTCTTATCCACTTGCCTGCAGAATTATGGGAAGGCCATGAATGGAGCGAGCGGTAACTTTCTTCCTCTCGTCGAGTGCTGCGCCTGCGCCTGCGCGCGGTGCAGTAACTTTCGTCAGGTAGTAGGAAAGGAGAGGTGGTGGCAGTGGCAGTGGCAGGCACCGCCGCAAGGAGTCGGTGTGCGACGCGACGCAACAACCGCCGCTCATAATTTACTGTGCTAGGAGCTAGCTAGGCGGTGCAGTTCTACTCCCCCACGCAGTACTGACTGTAGATCATTAGCGGTGTCGGTGTCACGGTAGAAAGAAAGATCTCTCGGCACAATTTGGTGGTTAAGCTCAATGATAGTACCGTGCGATGCTAAGCTACGGATCCGGTAATTATCAGGGGTTAATTACCCATGGCCGGGCCGCCACAAATCATTAGCAGCTGCAGAGCCTACATGGCGACACGGTATGGCCTTCCTCTGTCCGACGTGGCGCTATCCGGTTGGTCGCCGCAGGGCCCGGCCCGGCCAATGGGAAGAGCACGTTGCGGGCTTGCCAATCCTCCTCGTCGGACCCCACCCAACCCTGCACCCACCTGCTCGGTGTACCCCATCATGGCGGCCTCTACGCCACCAACTACTGCTACATGCTACTCCCAATACAGTACATGTACAGAGCCACTGTATACTCTCTGCAATACACAGCTGTAAAAAAAGGCAAGATGGAAAGCTGGAAAAACAATGCAAAAGGCTGTGTAACCGCGCGTGGCGCAGATATTTAAGGATCTTCCTTCGGCCCCACCACGCGGTAACTTTATTATTCACTCCGTTTCAAGGATTAAGCACGCACACGTATTCCAAGTAGAATTTGACTGAATAAATAGATCAACTAAAATTTAGTTATATTTATAAAATTAATATCATTGGATTCGTATTAAAACACACTCGGGCGCTCGGGGATTTAATTATATTACTATCGTTGTATTCGTATAGAGCAACTAAAATTTAATTCTATTTTATAAAATAAAGTAACTAAAATTTAATTATATTATGTAAAAATACGCAAAACAAGCACGATCTAGGCCGCTTGGGCCCGTGTGTGAGGGAGTGAGACAACGAAAGGCCCGGGAGACGGGAGGGTGTAGACATACTGGTAGAAGACAGTACGCCCATCGGGTCATGTGGGTTCTGATCTCCGGTGTACGATTCTGAGCTTGGCATGTATTTGTACAGCTAGCGCAGATCTGCATATACGGTGGTCACACGACACGATCGCTCGAGCCAGCTCCTCGATCATGGAACATGCTAGCGCTATACAATGCAGAGACAGCTAGGTATTTCACCAGCTGCTGGTATTTCTCTGTGGCTGCTATTGATCACTTGGAAGAGCAGCGAACTTGGAGAAAAATATACTCATTAAAAAGGGAAAAGGAGGAGCAAAAATAGCTGGTGTTTGGTACGGGCGTCAGCTATAGAATTAGTACTTATTTATGTGCTCAGTATGCAAAGCTAGTGTAGTGTGTGGAAAACTTGCTTCATGTTAGTATGCTGGTCTCTATTGGGACAATGCTAATTTTGGGAGTATTAACTTAGCAGTAGAGATTTGCTTCAGAGTGCTTCAGGTGATGGAGCGGCAATGGCAAGTCTGTAGCTAATGAGTAATGAGTAATGCGACAGCAAGTATGAGCGCAAGTGGTAAAGTTTTTGCATCAGGATTTGTAGAAATAAAGTTGGATAGGTCATCAACTCCAACCAAAGACATCAACAAGTACATGAAGGATAGGATATGTGTATAACAAAATATATATACGCAGATACAGATAAAGAGAGGTGTTGTCGACTTCATTCTAAAGGTAACGTCGTTAAAATGTAAAGGGTGAAATGTCAAATCTTGATGTTCATTGCAACTATAATTGTGATGTTCATACATAGATATGGCCAAGTCAGTACTACCAAACATGTTGCACCCTTAGAGACGCTATTAGAGCATTATAAGGCAATTAAAAATGTAAATGTTCGCCCACCGCTCCGAGGAAAAAGGATCTAAGGCCATCCCGTCTGCCCCCAACTAGAGGCAAGCCGCTGGTCCCTGCCTCCTCCATAGGCCGCTCCAGCGACAGGAGGGGGTGGAGACACCGGTGCTTCGGCTCCAGTATGTAGTTAAGGTTGGCTTAGTGTTTTCTTGAGGCGCTGCTTCTATCGAGAAGACGGCGCCGTGTCCGAATAATTTGCCCCTGCTTTTTTCTCCATCTCGACATCACTCCAACCGGCGGTGTCAAGGGGCAGGTGGCCTGGTCATCTCGCTAATCTCTGGATCCAACGAGATTCCTGCCTGGTGGTCGGCGGTCGGCACTCTCACGGGTGGCGGTCATGTTGGTTGCTATAGTCGTGTTTGGTGCCTTGCAGTTGGGTGCGTGGATGACGGCAGGCAGCGATGTTCTTCTTCTTTGACTACATCGAATGAAGTTTACAGCGTTGGGATCTGGTGACCACGGGAAAGATCCATGTCCGACGTGCCACAAAATCTCGATCTTGTCGCTTGTGACAACCCGATCCATTGGCTCAAAAAGCATTATTGATGTGAATGTGCTCTCCCTGATCTCTGTATGGTGGCTGTTCAACTCTTTTCTTGTGCTGTCATGGTGGTTGCGGAGGAGGATGGTAGATGACGTTCCGGCAAGGCACAAGTTTCTCTAATGGTGGAATCATGATTTTTCTTCTTGCGGAGTACTTTGTGCAAAGTTGTGAGGCATATGTTTGTCTCGTATGGTGACCATATGTGTAATCTTTGTAAACGGATTATCTAAAGAAATATATGGATACTTAAAGAAAGATGATTATAATAATAGCAACAACATTATACTCCTGAACTGGTGGTTTTATGCGCGCACACACACACAAAACCTAGTGAATTTAGCAACCCTAGGCCCTACTTGTGTTAGTTTTGTTTATGGTTTACTCCTCGCAAATTCGCCCTTGGATAATGGATGTTGCATGAATGTTTTTTTTTGCGATAAGATGCTGCATGAATGTTGTGTTTGAACAAGTACTAGCGGCAAAACCATATAAACAGGGAAAGAAAATAATGCATGGGCCTGCTATGAACCGCCTATTAGAACTATATGGGCCGCTGAGACTGTATTGACTAAGAAGTGAAGTCCACATTTCTGAAAAGAAAAAGACAAATGAAGTCCACAAGCTTGCACGAGATCCAGGCCTTAGCCCATTGCACGGTATGTTGCTACCCGCGTGGCCGCGTCCATGTAGTAATTGCCATTGCTATTGCCATATACCTTTGCAAAGCTATAAAAACAAAGAGATCATATTTGTTGAAATTCTCAAAAAATAAAAAAACCTCTACCATGACATGAACACATATGGGCCTGTGTCGTGGTGGTGTCACGGCAGATGCCATGGATAGGCTAAATGTGAGGACTAATACACGCTCGGGGAATCCAGGAAGGGATAGTGAAGTGATTCTCCACACAGTTGTTTGTATTCCTTTGATTCCAAGATTACAAGTGCTCCTAGAGCTGTATTGGCGAGAGGAGGAAGAATGAGCTCTCTTACTCTCACCCATAGATCGCACCTAAAACCCTAGCCAAACCAGAATAGCGGAACCCATCTCCCCCATCTACTGAAACCCTAGCCCCTCTTTTATAGAGGGAGCTCGGTCTCTGCCTAGGGCATACGTACCCCGCTTTGAGTCTAAACCTTTCATTGACATACAGAAAATCGACTTCTAAAAAGGCGGATCATATTCCTAAGAATATGCTTTCTCCCAAAGTAGTAAGCCGACCGGGGTGTTTTTCCCCCCGCGTCACACATGTAGAGGCTACGTGAGCCTCTGCGGCGCCCGCGTCAGCCGACATGGGCGTCGTCACTCTTGTCGGCCACGCCCCGGTGGTCCTGTCATTGCTTGCTTCGCTCAGGTAGTGCGTACCGGGGCTTCTTTTGACCAGCGAGATTCCTTCCTTCTCCTAGAAGCTAGACGTGATCTGGATTATAGCTGATCCGGCCACACCCGTTCCTGCATACAAATAAAACAGACACCTCTGACTTACTCCTTAAGTCAGTTGAGACAATGTCAGGCGAACGCCCCCTGGTCCGGGTTACCCCGTGATTCGGCCTGCCTTTAGGTGATCCGGCCAGCATCAGCTTTGGCCTTGCCGAACCTCGGCTAACTCTGCTTTTATACCACGGTGTGACCCTACCCGGGGGTATCCCCCCAACATTAGTCCCCGAAGCTGGTGCGGTCTTAGCTGCCTTGGCCGCTAAGGCCACATCAGGTTCAATTCTGTGCTCCGGTCGTTATTGCCGAGTTACCTCTTTGCCTCGGATTATATGGATTTATGTTCCCTTCGCACATTCCAAGTTTTCACTTGCCGGCCGGGTTACCACTTTAACTCGGACCTCATGGTTTTACTTTCCCTCCGCACATTCCAAGTTTTCACTTGCTGGCCGGGTTACCACAGTTCCATCCGGGTCTTGTTTCCTTCTCTCGTACGCCAACCCATGTGAAGGGTAATCATTATGTTGTCTTATTTTAAGGGCCTGCATAGTAACCGCCGCAGTAATTATCAGTTATCACTGTGCGCGGGTCACGTCATGCCTGCCTCCTCGTATCGCATCACAGTGTCGCGTCATGGGATCATCTCCGCTCTGTTGCCCTCCGTGTGGCTCCCCACTGATTGGTCGAGGCAGGTGATACACGGCCACTGCGTGTGGCTGATCCGCAGGATGCGATCCCACTCACCCCTTGAGGGAGTGGTTAAATAGCGGAGGGGCGCATCCCTTAGGATTTTTCTCCTTCCGCGCCCCTCTACCCGTTGCTGTTCTCCTTCGTCTTCCTCGCGACCGCGCCGCCGCCAGTGCTCCCGAATAGCAGCGTCGCCGCCGCGCTTTTCCCTCACACTTCTGCGCCGCCGCCACCGCTACGTAACTCTCTCGCCACGGGTCCTCGCCAATCCAGGCCTCTGCCCCCCGCCGCCGCTAGTGCCAGCGAGGGCACCGAAGACCAGATGACGAAGGAGGAGCTCATCGTCGCTGAGCAGGAGATGGAGGAGGACACCGCGGTGCGTGGGCCGGGTCCTGGATCTGCGAAGACGACCTGGACTAGCTCTACCGCACCAGGCGCATCCCCGCCGGCGTTGCGGCTCGTCTTGCCTCCTCCGAATTGGCCCCCTCACCCAATCCGGGCGAATACGTCATGTTCTTGTCCCACTTCCAACGGGGCTTCGGCTTGCCGGTGAGCGACTTTTTCCGGGATTGGCTCAGTACCTACCAACTCCAGCCGCACCATCTTCCAGCCAACGCCATCACTTCTCTTTCCACCTTTGCTTGCACGATCGAAGGCTATGCCGGACTGTGGCCGACGAAGGAGCTATGGATCCAGTTTTTCGGCCTTCGTCGCAACGTCATCCCAAACATCCACACCGATCCGGAGGACAAGTAACTCACTCAATTCGGAGCGGCTTCCATCTCACACCGGAGGTTTTCCGTTTTCCCCCGGGTCACCGGGTTAGAGTCCTGCAAAGGGTGGGCCCGGACTTTCTTTTATGTCCGGAACACAGGCACCAAAGACTTAATCCGGCTGCTCCCCTATACTCCGGGTCCACCTAACCCGGATCTGTGGGATGCCGTTCCCAAGAAGCCCACGGCCTTGGCCAACCAGGTCAACAAAAGGTTCGCGGAGCTGAAGAAGCTCGGGCTGCGCAACGAGGATGCTATGATCACTTTTGTGCGCAACCGAATTTCCCCCCTCCAGAAGCGCACCCACAAGGTGTGCCACATGAGCTTCGGCCGCGACCCCAACAGGACCTCATCCTTCGAGCTGAGCAACACGGAGATATATCGCCGGGTTAAGGCTCTCTTCACCACCCACAAGGACTTCTCCTCCGAGTGGACTTGGGGAATTGAACATTATTGCCATGATAGGCTTCCTCCCGCGGTAAGCTTCATGTTGCAAACTTACCCCGGACTAATTACGTGTCGGTTATTGTTGCATTTTTGACTCTTTTGTTCATTCTTTTCCTCAGCAATTTCTTCAGCAGACCCTCGAGGACGGTACCGATCCGACCCTTAAGTGGGCGCCGGACCGGGAGACTCCGGATGAGGAAGAGCCGGACCAGGAGATGTTCCTCCCGATGACCGACGCCACGAAATGACCCATGGGTAAATCCTCTTCTATTAGAGATTGGCCTGATGATGAAGATGACTCGAATGTCGAGGTGATTGAACCTGTTGAGGATGTCCCCCTTTCTTTTGCTTTTCCGGCATCAGCTCACCCCGGTGGTCATATCTATGAGGATCCTCCCCTCGCTACGGGCGAACCTGTTCTGGTGGCACCGAAGAAGAAGCGCGGGGCTGCTCCAAGTTCTTCCTCCGGATGTTCTCAGCCCGCTAAAAGGCGAAAGAAGTCCGGGGATAAGACTGCCTCCAAGCCAGCAGGCAAGGCCCCAGCACGAAGGGCTCGGAAACCCAAGGAGGCCCAAACCTCGGATGCGTAAGTTACTCTTCCTTCTGTAACTTGCTCTTCCTTACATCGTTGTAATTTCTCTTCTGACATTATTTGATTTTGCAGGGCTCCGGTGGAGGTCCCTCAAAGTGGATCTAGCATCTCTTCACTGCTCCGGCCTAGCCCTTCTCCCCATCGTGACGACGAGTCACGTCCGATGAGCCCTATTCCAGAGGGTTCTGCGGCCGCTCCGGCTTCTGCTCCACCTCGGCAAGAGGAGGGTAACCTTGGAGCGGGGAGACCGGCCCAGCCGAGGCGGCAGCATCCACCACTTCGGCTTCACCGCAACCAGCAGCCACTGAAGCTACCTCGGCTCCAGCATCAGTTCCAGCACCAGCAACTAGACCAGCACCAATACCAACTCCGGCATCAGCACCAACTCCGGATGCGAAAACGTGAGCAGCGGCACCAAGTCCAGCAACAAGAGCACCAGCGCCTAGCTCCTCTGCCTCGTCCGAGTCTTCTCAACCTTGGCGAGGAACTACTCCGGCCGTTCCTAAGGGGAAATCCGCTGCGACGGCTTCCTCTTCCCAGCAAGCCAAGGGCAAGAAGGCTCCGGACGCTACCAAGCCCACATTCGTCGAGGCTGGGCAGCGTACCCTCGCATCAATGCTTCCCAAGGAAGCTCCAGCAGTGAAGGACGCCCCTGCCGAGCCAACTGATACACAACAGATGGTTCTGCACACCAGCCCAGCCCTTGCCTTGATTGAAAGGAAAGAAGCGCATGCGAAGGGCTTGGTGGCGCCCCATATGCCCATCGGTGAACGGTACCCTCCGAGCCTGATTGAATTTGTCATGAATTGGAATAAGGCAGAGGTAGTTCAAGATGTTGATCTCCTGGAAAAGTTCGGCCCCGCTGAGTTTTCCGCCCAGATGAACACAGCCGCAAAGTCAATTAACCTCGCCGGGCAGATGATGGAGGTACGTCGCTTCCCCTTTACATGCTGTAGATAATAACCATTAGTCCCCGAGCCTCCGGGGGAGTAACTTGTTACTCGGCCGGATGCTCTTTAGAAAACTAACGTAGCTCCATGAGAACTTCGAATATGCACACACCTAGAGCCGGGTTAAGTTCCACTTGGCCCAGATTTTAGTACACCTCGAATATGCACGCACCTAGAGCCGGGTTAAGTTCCACTTGGCCCAGATTTTAGTAAACTTCGTATATGCACACACCTAGAGTCGGGTTAAGTTCCACTTGGCCCAGATTTTAGTACACTTCGAATATGCAGACACCTAGAGCGCCTCAATCTCCAGATCGCCAAGGACCAGGATCTTCTCAAGGAGTCCGGCATCCAGCTTGGGTCGGCGAACGCTGAGCTTGAGCAGCTTCGGAAGAGACGTGATGACTGCACCAAGGAGCTGACCCGGATCCTCAGCCATATATCACGTAAGTTCCTTTCCCTTTTCCGACCTACTTCTCCGGGTTACTTCATATGTCTTTTCTTGACCTTCCTCCTTTGCCTCGTTTCCAGGCAAATTTCTAGAGGGCACTCCTATTGCGAGCGCAGCAGTGGCCAACTTCCGCCGAGAAAGGGGTACTCTGGCCGCTCCTGATGGTGAAGGGATTCCTTATGACCTGGAGGACCTGTTGGTCAGCTTGTCATCTCGCGTGGATCTCATCAAAAATTACGGCAAGGACATCCTCGGCGCTGCAGCTCGCATCTTCAACACGTTCTAGCCCGGCGAAGAAGCCCCGGAGACCACCGCACTTCTCATTGAGAAGTTAATGGAAACCGAGACTCAGCTTGACCTCTGGAGAGAGTCCGCTGGATGTGCCGCAGCAGATACCATTCTTCACCACATACTCACGTGGTATGAGAAGATCGATCTCAACCTCCTGACACGTCTGCGCACAGGATCCAGATGGACCAATGACCCAGAGTGGGTAGCTCGGCGCCAGGCTTGCGCCCATAGCCTCATCGAATATGCTCCCATTCATGAATGGGTTGAGGGGCCGAGCTTCCTGGAAGCCGCTGCGGACGAAGAGGTTGAGAATGATGAGGATAGCTCGGACGGTGAAGGAGAAGATGACGCCTCGGATATTGAAGGCGGCGAAGATGATGCCGAACTTCCTCCTGCTGCTCCTTGAGCGAAAAAACTTGAAAATTTATCAGATCCCCGGTATGCCGGGTGGAGCTGTATTCCAGACACATGTGATATTTTGCTACTAGGTTCTTATGCCGTATTAACTTGGGCGTAGTCCCCGAGTTTCTTTTTCTTGTTCGTTCAATCTCTTGGCTCGGTTCGTGTCTACCTTGATTCGGTTTTACCACTTACGAATCCGAGCTTCAAAAATTGTCTTAACAATACTGGGGAACTTTTTGACTTAGCTCAAAAATAAAACTGTATAATAACTTGAAAATAAATACAGGGTTAGTCCAAAAAACAAACGTCGGCTCGAATAAATTCTTTTCCTTAGTCGTTTTTCGTGTGCTACGCAATTCCAAACTTGTTCTCTTGCTTGCCATGAAGCCAATTCTTGTTGGACAGCAGCAAGTCGAAGAGTTGGGTTCTTGGTGCTCACACATTACTAATCCGAGTTAAGTAGAATAACTTATTCCAGCTGACGCACAAAAACAACAAACATTATTAAGGCAGTCCCCGAGTTACTACTCGAGGTGCCAACGTTTCATTGATAATCTCATTGCCAACATACATACCGACATAAGAGATGACTCGGATACATACACTTCTTAGCTAAGTGTAGAAAGGACGGAGTAGAGCTATATTCCATGGTCGCTTGGATTCCTCTCCGGACCTGTCCGCCTTGTTCTTTTCCTGTGGCTTTGCATCTATAAGATAATAAGAATCATTGTGCAATGCCTTGCTCACGATGAATGGCCCTTCCCATGGGGGGATAACTTATGCATGCCAGCAGTATGTTGTACCAACCGGAGCACCAGATCGCCTTCCCGAAAGACTCGGGGGCATACTTTCCGGCTATGATAGCGTCGGAGATTTTGCTGATATATGGCGGATCTGGACAATGCCAGTTCTCTCGCTTCTTCCAGCAGATCAACATCATTTTGCCGGGCTTCTTGCACTTCGGCTTCTGTGTATTGGGTGACCCTAGGCGAATCATGCTCTATGTCGGCTGGTAATACAGCTTCTGCCCCATATACCAGAAAAAAGGACGTATAGCTTATTGATCGATTCGGAGTTGTTCTTAAACTCCACAGTACCGCTGGTAGTTCTTCTATCCAGCACCCCACTGATCTTTGCAGCGGCTCAATGAGCTAGGGTTTTATCCCGGATAATACTAATCCGTTGGATCTTTCCACTTGTTCGTTCGATGCGGGGTGGGCTACCGAGGCTACGTCCAGCCGGATCTTCTTATCCCGGCAAAAACACGCAAATGCTCCTTCCGCAAATTTTGTGCCATTATCAGTTATGATACTACAAGGATAACCGTACCTCAAGATGATATCTTTGAGAAAAGTTACGGCCGTAGCTCCATCACATTTTCTTATAGGCTTTACTTCAATCCACTTGGTAAACTTGTCCACCATTACCAGAATGTGAGTCATATTTCCCCTTGCTGGTTTGAATGGGCCAACCATATCCAAGCACCATACGGCAAATGGCCAAGTGATTGGTATGGTCTTGAGTTCCGACATCGGCATATGTGTCTTGGTAGCATACCTCTGACAACCATTAAATTTTCTCACCAGATCTACTGCTTGCTCTAAGGCACTTGGCCAGTAGAATCCGTGCCGGAAAGCTTTTGCTACCAAGGCTCGGGATGAGGCATGATGCCCGCATTCCCCCTGATGTATATCTCGGATGATTTCAAGCCCTTCTTCCGGGTCAACACATCGCTGGAGGACATTGGTCACACTTCTTTTGTATAGTTCGGAATTGATGATCGTGTACGCCTTTGCCCTCCTCTGTGTTTGCCTGGACAGCACTTCCTCAGCGGGTAGCGTTCCATCTTTCAGGAATTGAAATATAGGTAGTGCCCAAGCTGGTATTGCTCGCACAGGGAACACATCCTCATCAATATCCATCTGATCCACCGGCATAACTTCAACCGGATCACGCTGTGCAGTCCCCGGGTTCAGTGAAGCAACCCCCAGGTTTACCGACGTAGTCCCCGGGTTTCGCGCACCACTTCCCATGTCAATGTCCATGGGCACGGCTCCGGATTCTGTGTCCTCCGGGACATAGATTGAGTCGGTTTCTGTGGAGGGCCTGATGGATGGTTTCCTGAGGTACTCTAATGCTACACCCGGTAGAATTGTGTAACTACCTCGGTGAATTACGCTCTTAGTTGCATGCCTGGATGAGCGAAAGTGGTTAAAATAGTACGGTGGGGCCCTAGGGCCACTCACAGGTAGACCTTTCGGCCGTCCTAACCACTTCCAGAACATCGGGACAAGAACGAGCGGCGTAATCGGCAGGCGAAGGGATCAACTACATACACAAATGAGTATGTATGCAAGCCACCATACAACTGTTCACAGAGCCATTCCATCTAAAAGAAATAGAAATATTGCAACGCCATACGGCAAGATCCAAATATCCTAGATAGAGATAATAGTTTAGGATATCTCCTCATACATCAAACATCAGAGTATCAGGCGGAAGCGGAAAACAAGATCCGAGTACGGATAAGAAGCAAATTGGCATAAGATACCACATAAATAAACACATTCCGCCCACAGATCTCACGGATCTCCATTCCCGGAATCTCTACACCGAGTGATCGTTGCCAACATCATCTGTCTCCTCCACCTAGTATCCATCTTGCGAGTACACCTGTTCATCTGAATCAAACAATTTATCGTGTAAGACCCTAGGGGTACTCAGCAAGTCTTTATGCCTCTAAAGGGGACATATACCTGGGGTGACACAATTGCAGCAAAGGATAATAACTAACAAGCCTATAGATACTCGCTAACCATCCGCCTAACCAATGATAGACAGATGTCCGTTAATTAGTAACAACAGTTATAACAGTATAATTAACCGATCCATCCTCCTTCTCGCTTACCAACGAGAAAGCGGACGAACAACTCATCCGTTGGCAGTTTTATTAACCATTCCATGAGTATTGCACTATTTACTAGGCATGTATTTAGTCAAATTAAAAAAACGGTACTTCAGTTATACTTGTCTATGATCGAGAAACTGTGCTCCAAGTCGTCCATAACCGCGGACACGGCTTTCAGAAAGATTTACCCTGCAGGGGTGCACAAATAGCAACACACACTCGATCAACCTCGGAAAAACCAACTCAAAACCCAACGAGGCATTCACGACAAAGCAATCACAAGATTCAGAAATATTTCAGGGGGCCACCCCATTAAGCTACCCGCAACGAAGCTAGCTGACTCCGAGACGGAATCAAGGTTTGCGCCAATGGCTGTAAATGACTGGGAACCCGAAAGTGTGACTGGGCTTGTCGATACCGCGAAAACACTCCGCAATCCTAAACAGTACAGGTGCCCCATGCACAATCTTAACTAATACAGTAAAGCATGGCATAAGTACAGAATAGTAACAAAACTCCGAACTACTTTGTGGCCCTAAGAAATAGAAATGAATCAAGCTCTGGCTCAGGGGGGTCCATAAGGCCTCCTGGATGTGGATAGTGCGAATAGTCAAGGAACAGGAATCAAGTACTCGGGGTCCTACGGGACACAAGTGAGCAGGAAAAACCAAATAGCAGATATTGCTCACCGATGCCTCTTTCATTAGCTATCCCATTACTACTCAGGTTAAGTTGTTTAGGTACCTCGTTATCCATTAGACACTCACATACCCTACACATGTTGTTCTACGACTCGCATGGCTCAAACAACTCCTATAGTGATGGCTCATGGGATGGAGGAACAAGCTTCGGTGGGGTTTAAAAGTAAAGGCTATGCAGTACTTGGGATTCAATTTAATGCAATCGCGACTCAATGATGCAAGAATAAGATAGAGGCAATAGGTACTATATGTATGCAAGAATGTGGTAGTGCTTGCCTAGCAGCTCAGTTGAAGCGAGAGATGGATCTGGGTAGAACTCCTGTGATTCTTGATAATTCTCCTGCTGGGCATCTATTCGAAGAAGAACCAAACAAACAAGGCCAACATAAATAAAGTGCACAAGCATATGAATAAAATGCGACAAGCAAACAAGCATGCCATGATGAATGATGCACAATTTACATGGCAATAAAGTAGCATGGCATGGGTGAGGTGTGGGGACAAGAATATTAATTTTATTATTTATTTGATGAAGTTTTATTGCGATAAACAGTTCTGATTTTTAATAATGGCATGATGCATGCTTCAATTCAGAACAAGGAATGCATAGATAGAACGGGCTCGTCGCGCTGATCGATTTAGACATATTATTTGTTGAATTTGGAGTTATAGATTTAAAGTTATTAATTTATTAAGAAAAGGGCATTTTATTGGATTTAAACAATTTCGAAAATTTAAATTGCCCAAAAGATATTTTGAATGGCATATTTGAAATCCTCACATTTTTCTGATTCAAAAACATATATCATATGTATTATTTGGAATCAGAATTCAAAAGTTATTAAAACAGATTTGAAATCATATTTAAATTATTTCTGAAAATGTTTTAATTAAACAGAACACTGCCAGACTTTTTCTACTCAGTCGCAGCTAGCCCCAGTCACTGATGGGAGGGACCAACGCTGATTGGGCGGATTCGGCGCGTAGCGGACTTTTTCTACCGGAGCAGGCGTTAGCCAGGGGGCCGTGGGGCCGGGGGCTTCGCGGGCCCAGCTGCCAGGTGGTGAGCCGGAGGCTGCCACGTGGCACAGAGGGGGGATCGCGGGTTAAGGTACTGGAAAACTAGGGTACTTTTTTGCAAAAACAGTCGAGAGGCTGTCTGGTGGGGCCGGTGGAGCGCGGGTTTGAGGGAGAAAAGAAAAAGGGGGTTTTATGGAAAAGTGCCACGCGGTACTGTGGATCTTCTCTTAATCAACTGACGAGCGGTCCGTGCTCGGCAGGGACAGAGCGCGGCGCGGGGGTTCCATCTGGCGACCTCGTGCACGCGCGCGGCGATGCAGAACCAGTGCGGTGGCTTGGGGTTGGTGCTGGTTAAGGGAAACGCGGCTAGGAGTAGCTGTCGCGGCGCATAGCAAGCAGAAGCACGCACACGCCGGCGCACAGAGAGCGCTCGGTGCAAAGTCCGGCGAGGCTAGGCAGCGACAGCGAGAGAGAGAACGTCAGAGAGGAAGGGTGGCTCACCGCGAGATGGTCGGAGGTGGTGGATCGGGCCGGGGGGCGACGTAGCAGCGAGGACGCAGACGCACGCCCGGCTAGGGTTTCGGTCGGCGTCGCGGATCTGCGGCGGTCTGGGGGCTCCTCCTCCTCGGTGACGTGGTCAGGGCGATGCACGGGTTCTCCACGGTCCTCCTCGACACCAGCTCACCCGCCCGCCGCCGTGTTTTGCTGAGGTAGGCGGGAGGCCGACGGTGGATTGTCGGGGTGGAGAGGAGGTTGCAGGGGAGAGGAAGGAAACGGCGCAACGGCCAGGGGAAGGTCTGGGCACGACAGAGAGGGAGGGTGGAGATAAAGGCGAGGGAGAGAGAGGGGGATGCCGTGGGGCTCGGGGTGGAAAAGGTGGCTCGGCCACCTTTTCTCCTCTACCCTCACGTGCTCGACCAGCTCGGCCAGGGCATGGGAGAGGTGGCCAGAGGCTGCACGGTGGGGCCAAGGAGGGGGCTAGCCCGGTCGAGGGGCCTGACCGGTAGAGAGAATGATAGAGAGAAGGGAGAGGCTCGGGTTAGCTAGGGCATGCTCGGCATGGAGCTAGGGGTGGGGCTTGGTTAGGTTAGGGGTGGTTAGGGTTTGAGAGCGGTAGCTAGGGCCAAGTTTGGGGGTAGCCGAAGCTAGAATATTAGGGGTGGTAGCTCGGCATGGGGTGGATTAGGCTAGGGTTTTAGAGAGAGAGGGATTAGAGGGAGAGGCTAGGGTTTCGGGTTTGATTAGGGTTTTTAGGATTTTCTCCACATGCCAACTAGATCAAGCAAAGGTGGAGGGGTGTGATGCTGGTTAAGGAGAGTGAGATGAGAGAAAAGGTGGTGTGAGGGTTTTAACATGATCCAAAAACAAGATCAAGTAAAAGGTGGAAAGGAGTTGGGGTGGAGTTGAGGTCTTGATGCACATGACAAAGAACAAAGATCAAGATGAGGAGGGTGTTGGGGTAAGAGCAAAAGAATAGATTCAACATGAAGGGATTCACAAAGAACCATGCTCCACCTCCAAAAAACTCAAGAAAAACCAGAAGAAGGGGATGCTGATGAGATCTGCATGGCCCATGCAAAAACATTAAATGCCATGTTTTAATCTTGTGAAAACATAGTAAATAATCATGGCATTTATACATATGCATTCCAAAATATGGAGTAAGGCCAAGCTAAAAGAATTTAAAAGAAGGTTTCAAGTGGAGTAGATGGAGATGTTCATAGTTGGATATAATTGGGACTTGCTAGTGTGTACATTCCACTAGATGTTTAATAGTCTCAAAAATATTCCAACATGAGCATACATTCATAATAATCCATATGGAAGCTAGAAAAAGGGGTACCACTCATAATGCATCCAAAGGTGGCTCCACATGACAATAAGTGGAAACAACAGGATGCTATTGTGCGGGCATGTGGAAAGTAGAAGTGGATCCATTCCATCCCACATGAGCTAGATTAAATGCCAAAGGGAAATGCAAAAACTCATGGATAATTAGGATGGTGGAATTATAAGGTGGTGACAAAGAAAAGGTGATGGAGTTGAATAAAAGATATGCCCCCAACTCAACTTGGGCATCAAGCATTTATCAAGAATCAAATACAATATATCAAGAGCCAAATACAATATTACCCTACAGGGGTGCACGAATAGCAACACACACTCGATCAACCTCGGAAAAACCAACTCAAAACCCAACGAGGCATTCACGACAAAGCAATCACAGGATTCAGAAATATTTCAGGGGGTCACCCCATTAAGCTACCCGCAACGAAGTTGGCCGGCTCCGAGACGGACCCAAGCTTTGTGTCAATGGCTGTAAACGACTGGGAACCCGAAAGTGTGACTGGGCTTGTCGATACCGCGAAAACACTCCGCATCCAAAATAGTACAGGTCCTCCACGCACAATCTTAAATAAAACAGTAAAGCATGGCATAAGTACAGGATAGTAACAAAGCCCCAAACTACTTTGTGGCCCCAAGAAATAAGAATGAATCAAGCTCTGGCTCAGGGGGGTCCATAAGGCCTCCCGAATGTGGATAGTGCGAATAGTCAAGCAACAAGAATCAAGTACTCGGGGTCCTACGGGACACAAGTGAGCATGAAAAACCAAATAGCAGATATTGCTCACCGATGCCTCTTTCATCAGTTATCCCATTACTACTCAGGTTAAGTTGTTTAGGTACCTCGTTATCCATCAGCCACTCACATACCCTACACATGTTGTTCTACGACTCGCATGGCTCAAACAACTCCTATAGTGATGGCTCATGGGCTGGAGGAACAAGCTTCGGTGGGGTTTAAAAGTAAAGGCTATGCAGTACTTGGGATTCAATTTAATGCAATCGCGACTCAATGATGCAAGAATAAGATAGAGGCAATAGGTACTATATGTATGCAAGCATGTGGTAGTGCTTGCCTGGTAGTTCAGTTGAAGCGAGAGATGGATCTGGGTAGTACTCCTGTGATTCCTGATAATTCTCCTGCTGGGCGTCTATTCGAAGAAGAACCAAACAAACAAGGGCCAACATAAATAAAGTGCACAAGCATATGAAATCAAATGCGACAAGCAAACAAGCATGCCATGATGAATGATGCACAATTTACATGGCATTAAAGTAGCATGGCATGGTGAGGTGTGGAATACAAAAATAAAGCATTTTATTATTTATTTAGTCCCATTTTGTTGTCATAAACAATTCTGATTTTTTAATTATGGCATGATGCATGCTCCAATTCAGAACAAGGAATGCATAGATAGAACCGGCACGTCGCGCTGATCGATTTAGACATATTATTTGTTGAATTTGGAGTTATAGAATTAAAGTTATTAATTTATTAAGAAAATGGCATTTTATTGTAATTTTAATCATCTCGAAAATTTAAAGTGCACAAACATTATTTTGAATGGCATATTTGAAATCCTCACATTTTTCTGATTCAAAAACATATATTATATGTATTATTTGGATTTATAATTTAAAAGTTATTTTAAAACAGATTTAAATTTGAATTTTAAACATTTTGAATTTGTTTTATTAAAACAGATAAACGGAATTACTTTTGCTACACAGCCATACTCCAGCCCCAGTCGCTGACAGGTGGGACCGGCCTGACTAGCGTTGCTGCGCGCAGAAGACTTTCCTCACCGCGAGCTGTGCTAGCCCCAGCGGCGGACAGGTGGGACAAGTGGGTTAGGGCCCATGTGCCAGTGGGTGAACTCGCAGAGGCTGACAGGTGGGGAGCGTGCTGGAGCGCGGGTAAGGTGTGCAGAAAAGGCGGGTGCCTTTTTGTAAAAAGGACAGGGAGGCTGACCGGTGGGGCTCGGTGTACCGCGGGTTGAGCCGGCAAAAACGCAGGGGGGTATGTGCAAGGTGGTGGCAGCTACTATTTTTCTTCCCCTTTCTCTAACGGCTGAGCGTGCAGACAGAGGCAGCGCGCGGTGCAGGGATCGAACCAGCGACCTCGTGCCTGCGCGCGACGGCGGCTACCACTGCGCTGGCTTGGGATTGCTGCGAGGAAAGCGCTAGGCGGATAGATCTACCTAAGTGACGTCACGGTCTGGAAACGAACGCGGACGCCGGCGCGCAAAGAGCGTTCGAGGGAACGTCTGGCGGGACCAGGACACGACAGCGACGACAATGATGTCTGAGAGGCTGGTTAGCTTAACTAGGGGTGGTCGGAGGGGTCGGATCGCGGCGGGGAGCTGTGGAGCGGCGAGGTTGCAGACGAACCCGGATCTAGGGTTTGCGGCGGAGCGGCGAGGGTTCTGGCGTCAGCAGGGCGTCATCTTCTCGGTGGCGTGTTCTGGACGAAGCAGGGGATCTTCCTCGGTCTCCTCGACCACCTCCACGTCTCGCACGCCTGTCAGCACGAAGGATCAGTGTGGTACTGGCAGTGGACGCCGGCGAGGTTACTGAAGGAAAGATGCCCTAGAGGCAATCATAGAGATGATTGTATTTCATGTGTATCCATGAGTTATTATAATGTTCCTTGAATATCCATATACCAGGCAACTTGTATTGATTGGCAATTATGTGAATTGTTTGTGAAACTCTTTACTTGTATGGTTATCTAATAATTGTCCCTAGTCGGAGTTCATGCGAGGACACACGTGAATATTAGACTAGCACATCGATTGGTTAATGACTATGTTTCGCAAGTCATTGACATGGAGATGTCAAACCAATGATGTGGACACATGTTATGAACATGGGGTTGGACTGACCCAACATGAGACTAGCAATAATACTTGCAGCTCTCTCTACACATCGTGTACGTTTTGTCCTTAGACCTGAGATTGTCGCATGTACTTGAGATGTGGATCGACCTACTTTGGGGCTATCAAACACTACTCCGTAACTGGGTAGTTATAAAGGTAGCTTTCGGGTTTGTCCTGATACATGCTGCAAGGCATCGGTCAATCAAGATGGGATTTGCCCCTCTCTACTTGAGAGAGATATCTCTAGGCCCCTCGAGTGATCGGATCCAGAAATGCATGGCCGTGCTACATATGGTTAAGAGTTAACCTAGTAAAGGGATTCTGAATCACAGTATCGAGAAAGAGAGGTCAGCTTAGAGCTAGACCAAATATCGTGAGGCAAAGGGAAAGACATGTACTCAACCTTGTGATGGTTCGTCCGAATGATCTTTATATGCGTTTAGGAGTTGGCACGTCTTGCTAGAGGCCGCTACCAACTATTGACGGAGTAAGTGTACTCGCGTCATGTCTATACGTGTATGAACCTATAGGGTCACACACTTTAGGGGCTGGAAGCCTAATGAGGATTGGATCCGAATTAGACCAGGCTTAGGCTGCTAATGGGCTGCTAATGTAGAAGCCCACCAGGGATGCCTATATAAGAGGGAGTGAGGCGAGCTGAAAAGGTGAGAGCATTCCACCCAGCCGCCACTCCTCTTCCGCATGTGTTGCACGCGCAGACCTAGCAGTCTGGCGTGTGACGACTTCCACTCCGGACGTGTGGATACCTCGGAGGTGCTGCATCTGTAGCACTTGGACGAGCCGCGCAAAGGGGAGCTGCTCGTGGGACGAGGACGAGGAGGAGACGTAGAACATCTACACTGCCGCAACGTGCTTCATCGAGTTCCGCACCTGCGCGTCTAGCGGTAATCCCGTGATCTATGACAATAGTATTCCTGGTTGACGCGGTAGAAATTTTTGATTTTACGCTAGTGTAGCCTACCCGTTACCCTTCAGTTACGAGGGAGGGTGGCGTCGGTGGAGAAGGAGGGTAAAGGCAAGGCCCTGTGGATCTGGGGATCTGGAAAGAGCGCAGGAGAGGAGGTGGATAAGGAGGGACGGAGGCGTGCCCACGGGGTAGCTCGGGGTGGTAAAGGTGATACCACCTTTTCCTTCTTCTCTCTCAGCAGGTGGGGGTGTAGCGGGCTAGGGCGCCGTCAGGTGGGGCTGCGGCTTCGGTAGCTGGGCCAGGGGCGCCGGTGAGGTCGGTGGAGCTGGGCTGGCAGCGAGAGAGAGAGATCAGAGAGGGGGAGGCTCGGTTAAGTCTAGGGTTAGCCTCGGGTAGGGTTAGAGGGGAGGCTCGGGTTGGGGTGAGCTAGGTCAGGTGGAGCCATGTGGATTAGGGTTAGGTGGTGGCTCGGTTTTGGCTAGAGAGGGGGTGGTATGGTAGATGGTTATAGTGGGGTAGGTGATTAGGGTTAGGTTTTTTTGGATAGAGGCATAAAGAGAGGAAGTCTTATGGGTTAGATATGTTCTACCAAGATCATGCAAGGGTTAAGGTGAAGCTAGGGTGATGGTGGAAATGGATACCATTAAGTGATGAAAGAAAAGAAGGAGGGGTGGATTTAAGGAAAAAGTCTCACATGACCATGCATGGCACCTTCCCATGTGAGGTTGATAAGGTGGAGATGGGAGAGGTGAGGTTTTGATGCTCAAAACAAAGTAACTAGGATCAAGATGAGGAGGGTGGAGTAAGAGAGAAAAAGGAATCTCACAAAAGAAAAAGGTTCACTCCAAAACCCAAGAAATTCAAAGGAGAAAAGATGAGTGCTTTGCATGGCCAATGCAAAATAATTAATGCCATGTTTATTCTTGTGAAAACAATAATATTATAACATGGCATGATCCCATGCATTACCAAAATGTGGAATAATGCCAAGCAAAAGAAAAAGGGATTGGATCCACACTAACCCACATGAGCTAGATTAAATGCCAAAAATAAATAAAAGCCCATGGGTAATTAGGATGGTGGAATAATAAGGTGGTGACAAAGAAAGGTGGTGGAGTTGAAATAAAAGATATGCCCCCAACTCAATTTGGGCATCAAGCATTAATCAGGATTCAAATACAATGTATCAAGAACCAAATACAATTAATAATGTGTATGAGAGAAGAACCAAATGGAAAAGGGTTTTATATGATGCTCAAATGCAAGGTGGCATGATGACATGAGCATGATATAATTATGATGCCACAATTATATGTAGGAAGTAGCCATTATATTACTAGACCAAGTAGCATTACCAATGTTAGACAATTGGGATGCTACAACTCTCCCCCACTAAACAGGAATCTCGCCCCGAGATTCTAGGAAGAAGAAGAAGACTCAAAGAGGGTAGGATACTTGGCACGGAGCTCATCTTCACGTTCCCAAGTGGCTTCATCAACGGAATGGTGCGACCACTGCACCTTGTAGAACTTGATGGACTTGTTGCGAGTCCTTCTTTCTGCGACTTCTAGAATTTTTATGGGGTGTTCTTGATAAGACAGATCTTCTTGGAGATTGATGAGTTCATGGTCCACGGTCCTGCCGGGATCCTTGAAGCACTTCTTGAGTTGAGAGATATGGAAAACATCATGTACCTTAAGTTTTTCAGGAAGCTCAAGAGCATAAGCAACTTCTCATCTTCTTCCACGAATATTGAAAGGACCGATGTATCTAGGAGCCAGCTTTCCTTTGATACCAAAACGGTGCGTGCCTCTCATGGGAGTGACACGAAGGTAAACGAGATCACCCGGGACATACTCCATGTCCGTGTGCTTTCTGTCATAATTGCTCTTCTGGCGACTTTGAGCAATCTTCAGATTTTCAAGAATGATGTGAACTTTCTCCTCCGCTTGAGTTACAATGTCGGGGCCAAACAATATTCTTTCTCCTGCGCCCGACCAACCAATCGGAGTTCTGCATTTGCGACCATAGAGAGCCTCAAATGGTGCCATCTTTAGACTTTTCTGGAAGCTGTTGTTGTAAGAGAATTCTGCATAAGGAAGACATTCTTCCCACTTCATGCCGAAAGAGATGATGCAAGCACGGAGCATATCTTCCAGAATCTGATTGATCCTTTCAACTTGTCCTTGCGACTGAGGGTGGTAAGCTGTGCTGAAGTTCAATTTTGTTCCCAACGCATTTTGAAAACTTCCCCAGAACTTGGAAGTGAAGATGCTTCCACGGTCTGAGCTAATCTCAAGAGGAACTCCATACAGAGAGACAATTCTGTTGATATAGAGCTCAGCCAACTGAATTGCAGAAATTGTTTCCTTGACTAGAAAGAAGTGAGCTACTTTAGAAAGCCTGTCGATGACAACAAAGATTGCATTGTTGCCCTTTTGCGACCTTGGAAAACCAGTGATGAAGTCCATCTCTACTTTCTCCCATTTCCATTCCTGAGGCTTCAATGGCTATAGAAGACCGGAAGGTTTCTGATGGACAGCTTTAACTCTACGACAGACATCACACTCCGAGACATATTTGGCACAATATCGTTTCAATCCAGGCCACCAATATTGTGTTTTCAGATCCATGTACATCTTAGTGCTGCCAGGGTGGATAGAAAGAACAGAATCATGCGCCTCCTTGAGAACTTGGTCTCTTAAACCCGGGTAGTTCGGAACAAACATCCGGTGTTCAAAGAAAAGAGTGCCTTGGTCGTCGACGTGGAAAGACTCATACTTCGGAAGCTGAATGTTGGAGATGATCTTTTTAGTGTAAGGATCACCAAGTTGAATGGAACAGACCTTTTCTTCCAAGAGAGGTGTTGCCAGAAGGTTCAGAAGATACCCTTGATGTACAATTTCAAGGTTGAGCTTGCAGAATTCCTCGCACAAGAGAGGATGTTGTTCTTCCACCATGAGATTTCTGACATAAGCTTTTCGGCTGAGAGCATCGGCCATGACATTAGCTTTGCCCGGAGTGTAGTTGATGGTCAAATCGAAATCATTGATTGTTTCAATCCACCTCCTCTGACGAAGGTTGAGATCAGGCTGTGTGAAGATATACTTCAGACTCTTGTGATCAGAAAAGATCTCACAACGGTTGCCCAGCAAGTAATGCCTCCATACTTTCAAAGCAAAGACAACTGCTGCGAGTTCGAGGTCATGTGTAGGATAGTTGATCTCATGCGTCTTCAACTGTCGAGAGGCATAAGCAACAACTTGTTTTTCTTGCATAAGGACCGCACCCAATCCTTGCAATGAGGCATCATAGAATATCTGGAAAGGCTTTGATGTATCTGGAGGAACTAAGACTGGTGTGGAAGTGAGCTTATCTTTGAGTTTTTCAAAGCTTGCTTGCAGGAGTCCAAAGGTATTTCTTGCCTTTCTTGAGGAGATCGGTAAGAGGCTTCGCAATCTTCGAGAAGTTTTGAACGAAGCGACGACAGTAACTGGCCAAACCAAGGAAACTTCGGACTTCTTTGACATTTATGGGTGGAAGCCAGTCCATAATTGTCTTAATAGTTTCTGGGTTGACAGCAATGCCCTTGGCAGAGATGACGTGACCAAGGTATGTGACTTGAGGCACCCAAAACTCACACTTGGAGAACTTTGCATACAGGCGGTTCTCACGAAGCTTGTTTAGGACACACCGAAGGTGTTCTTCATGTTCTTCCTTTGACTTAGAATAGACTAAAATGTCATCCAGATAGACCACAACGAACTTATCAAGATACTCCATGAAAACCGAGTTCATAAGTCTCGAGAAGGTGGCAGGTGCACGAACCATAGGAGAACTTGCCGCAGGTCTTGGAGGTGGTGGTGGAAGAGCTTTGATGTTCATTGGACAATTCCAGTGCTGATGCCCAGTGTTTCCACAAGTATAGCAAGCACCAGGTGGACGTGGAGCAACGTAGCCAGGGACTCCGCCAGGCGCTCCAGGGTAGTTGTGGTTATAGCCCCTAGGAGCCGCAGTGAAGGAGTTTGGTGGCCTTGCCGCGTAGCTTGACGGTCTTGGTGGAGCAGGGAGCGACGGTGGGGTGTTAGGAACCTAGACACGACGCTTAGAAGGAGCTGTCATAGCAGAAGAGCTTGCTGCATCACGGCTGTGTTTCTTTGACTCCTCAAACACTTGCCTACTTGCTTCTTCCCGCAGAGCTGTGTGTTGGAGTTCCAGAAAAGACGCCGGCCTTGCATGAGTGATAGCATATTTGATGGATGCATTGAGGCCTTGCCTAAACCTCTTTTGCTTCGTCTTGTCATCAGAGATCTCATCGCCACCATACCGAGAAAGGTTCATGAAGTTTTTGATGTAGGTATTGACATTGTCAGTGCCCTGCTTGAGGTTGAGAAACACTTCCTTCATCCTTTCCATGACAATTTCTGACAGATATTTCTCTTTGAAAGCCCTAGAGAATTGCTCCCAAGTAGGCTGAAAACCAGAGAGGTCTGCCTTGAGGTAATTTTCCCACCAGAGAGCTGCATCTCCCTTTAGAAGGTGAGTGGCACATTTGACCCATTCTTGCTCGGGAACATCCGCAGTCATCAGCAACCTTGACACTTCACGCAGCCAATCATCCGCATCAAGTGGCTGATCAGACACCTCAAATTGGCGTGGGTTGAACTTGAGAAAACTCTTGATGTCTCCTCGCTTGGGAGGTGGAGGTAGCGGGACAAACTCATTCCTCCTCACGCTTTCTTCGAAGCGCTGCTGGTTCTGCTGCATAGTGCCCAAGGCATTTGCAATACTTGCCAAAGCAGCCCCCAGTTCAGGTGGTATGTCCTCCTCAGAATGGCGTGGTGGTGCCATCCTGTGATTGATATAAAACACAAGTCAGTACTATAATGGAGAATGATAATAATCCAAAATAGTACCAAAATGGAATTAACCAAGATTAAAGGATGCAATTCACTGAGATGATATTAAAATATCAACAAAGTTCAAGGCACCTAGAAGATATTAAGCATAACGCACACGACTGAACAAGGAGTGTGGTACACAAGCGTAAAACCACTTAACGAATCAAGATTAGTAACTCTACTAATTCAATATACAAGAGCGAATGATAAAAGTAGTGGTATGGTCGCGACTCCATCCCGCACTCAAATCATTACTCTGCACATGAATCAGTAAAACACATATCCCAACACCTTCTTCTTAAGATGAACCTAAAGATTAGTAACTACGGAAATGAACACCCCAAACAAGATAACATCGGATAACAAAGAGTAAGACAGATCGCACCGGTATACAACGAATCAGATAGATCGCGTCGGTTTACAAAGGCTTGTCGGTATGGAATGTACCAACAGTAGATAACCAAAAGGCAGATAGTGATAACATTTGGATGCAACAGATAGACAAGGAATTCACACACACACACACACACAACCTATGGTACTACGGAACCCAGAACACGTGAATCTTAGTTTGAATTTTAGAAGAGGATTGAAAACGTTACACTTCCTTACTAGAAAAAGGGTGGGTGGGTGGGTAAGAAGAAAAATGGAAGCAGTCCTACTCTCACGTTTTGTTTTTCCCTAGTATACATAACTACCAAAAATATTTGCTAGACTGACAACGACCATTTGGCTGAGACCCTGAAGGGCGGGATGGCTCTGATACCATTACTCAGTGAATTACGCTCTTAGTTGCATGCCTGGATGAGCGAAAGTGGTTAAAATAGTATGGTGGGGCCCTGGGGCCACTCACAGGTAGACCTTTCGGCCGTCCTAACCACTTCCAGAACATCGGGACAAGAACGAGCGGTGTAATCGGCATGTGAAGGGATCAACTACATACACAAATGAGTATGTATGCAAGCCACCATACAACTGTTAACAGAGCCATTCCATCTAAAAGAAATAGAAATATTGCAACGCTATACGGCAAGATCCAAATATCCTAGATAGAGATAATAGTTTAGGATATCTCCTCATACATCAAACATCAGAGTATCATGCGGAAGCGGAAACAAGATCCGAGTACGGATAAGAAGAAAATTGGCATAAGATGCCACATAAATAAACACATCCCGCCCACAGATCTAACGGATCCCTGTTCCCGGAATATCTACACCGAGTGATCGTTGCCAACATCATCCGTCTCCTCCACCCAGTATCCATCTTGCGAGTACACCTGTTCATCTGAATCAAACAATTTATCGTGTGAGACCCTAGGGGTACTCAGCAAGTCTTTATGCCTCTAAAGGGGACATATACCTGGGGTGACGCAATTGCAGCAAATGATAATAACTAACAAGCCTATAGATACTCGCTAACCATCCGCCTAACCAATGATAGACGGATGTCCGTTAATTAGTAACAACAGTTATAACAGTATAATTAACCGATCCATCCTCCTTCTCGCTTACCAATGAGAAAGCGGACGAACAACCCATCCGTTGGTAGTTTTATTAACCATTCCATGAGTATTGCACTATTTACTAGGCATGTATTTAGTCAAATTAAAAAAAACGGTACTTCAGTTATACTTGTCTATGATCGAGAAACTGTGCTCCAAGTCGTCCATAACCGCGGACACGGCTTTCAGAAAGATTTACCCTGCAGGGGTGCACAAATAGTAACACACACTCGATCAACCTTGGAAAAACCAACTCAAAACCCAACGAGGCATTCACGACAAAGCAATCACGGGATTCAGAAATATTTCAGGGGGCCACCCCATTAAGCTACCCGCAACGAAGCTAGCTGACTCCGAGACGGAATCAAGGTTTGCGCCAATGGCTGTAAATGACTGGGAACCCGAAAGTGTGACTGGGCTTGTCGATACCGCGAAAACACTCCGCAATCCTAAACAGTACAGGTGCCCCATGCACAATCTTAACTAATACAGTAAAGCATGGCATAAGTACAGAATAGTAACAAAACTCCGAACTACTTTGTGGCCCTAAGAAATAGAAATGAATCAAGCTCTGGCTCAGGGGGGTCCATAAGGCCTCCTGGATGTGGATAGTGCGAATAGTCAAGGAACAGGAATCAAGTACTCGGGGTCCTACGGGACACAAGTGAGCAGGAAAAACCAAATAGCAGATATTGCTCACCGATGCCTCTTTCATTAGCTATCCCATTACTACTCAGGTTAAGTTGTTTAGGTACCTCGTTATCCATTAGACACTCACATACCCTACACATGTTGTTCTACGACTCGCATGGCTCAAACAACTCCTATAGTGATGGCTCATGGGATGGAGGAACAAGCTTCGGTGGGGTTTAAAAGTAAAGGCTATGCAGTACTTGGGATTCAATTTAATGCAATCGCGACTCAATGATGCAAGAATAAGATAGAGGCAATAGGTACTATATGTATGCAAGAATGTGGTAGTGCTTGCCTAGCAGCTCAGTTGAAGCGAGAGATGGATCTGGGTAGAACTCCTGTGATTCCTGATAATTCTCCTGCTGGGCGTCTATTCGAAGAAGAACCAAACAAACAAGGCCAACATAAATAAAGTGCACAAGCATATGAATAAAATGCGACAAGCAAACAAGCATGCCATGATGAATGATGCACAATTTACATGGCAATAAAGTAGCATGGCATGGGTGAGGTGTGGGGACAAGAATATTAATTTTATTATTTATTTGATGAAGTTTTATTGCGATAAACAGTTCTGATTTTTAATAATGGCATGATGCATGCTTCAATTCAGAACAAGGAATGCATAGATAGAACGGGCTCGTCGCGCTGATCGATTTAGACATATTATTTATTGAATTTGGAGTTATAGATTTAAAGTTATTAATTTATTAAGAAAAGGGCATTTTATTGGATTTAAACAATTTCGAAAATTTAAATTGCCCAAAAGATATTTTGAATGGCATATTTGAAATCCTCACATTTTTCTGATTCAAAAACATATATCATATGTATTATTTGCAATCAGAATTCAAAAGTTATTAAAACAGATTTGAAATCATATTTAAATTATTTCTGAAAATGTTTTAATTAAACAGAACACTGCCAGACTTTTTCTACTCAGTCGCAGCTAGCCCCAGTCACTGATGGGAGGGACCAACGCTGATTGGGCGGATTCGGCGCGTAGCGGACTTTTTCTACCGGAGCAGGCGCTAGCCAGGGAGACCGACAGATGGGGCCGGGGGCTTCACGGGCCCAGCTGCCAGCGGGTGAGCCGAAGGCTGCCACGTGGCACAGAGGGGGGATCGCGGGTGAAGGTACTGGAAAACTGGGGTACTTTTTTGCAAAAACAGTCGAGAGGCTGTCTGGTGGGGCCGGTGGAGCGCGGGTTTGAGGGAGAAAAGAAAAAGGGGGTTTTATGGAAAAGTACCACGTGGTACTGTGGATCTTCTCTGAATCAACTGACGAGCGGTCCGTGCTCGGCAGGGACAGAGCATGGCGCGGGGGTTCGATCTGGCGACCTCGTGCACGCGCGCGGCGATGCAGAACCAGTGCGGTGGCTTGGGGTTGGTGCTGGTTAAGGGAAACACGGCTAGGAGTAGCTGTCGCGGCGCATAGCGAGCAGAAGCACGCACACGCCGGCGCACAGAGAGCGCTCGGCGCAAAGTCCGGCGAGGCTAGACAGCGACAGCGAGAGAGAGAATGTAAGAGAGGAAGGGTGGCTCACCGCGAGATGGTCGGAGGTGGTGGATCGGGCCGGGGGGCGACGTAGCAGTGAGGACGCAGACGCACGCCCGGCTAGGGTTTCGGTCGGCGTCGCGGATTTGCGGCGGTCTGGGGGCTCCTCCTCCTCGGTGACGTGGTCAGGGTGATGCACGGGTTCTCCACGGTCCTCCTCGACACCAGCTCACCCGCCCACCGCCGTGTTTTGCTGAGGTAGGCGGGAGGCTGACGGTGGATTGTCGGGATGGAGAGGAGGTTGCAGGGGAGAGGAAGGAAACAGCGCAGCGGCCAGGGGAAGGTCTGGGCACGGCAGAGAGGGAGGGTGGAGATAAAGGCGAGGGAGAGAGGGGGGGATGCCGTGGGGCTCGGGGTGGAAAAGGTGGCTCGGCCACCTTTTCTCCTCTACCCTCACGTGCTCGACCAGCTCGGCCAGGGCATGGGAGAGGTGGCCAGAGGCTGCACGGTGGGGCCAATGAGGGGGCTGGACCGGTTGAGGGGCCTGGCTGGCAGAGAGAAAGAGAGAGAGAAGGGAGAGGCTCGGGTTAGCTAGGGCGTGCTCGGCATGGAGCTAGGGTTGGGGCTTGGTTAGGTTAGGGGTGGTTAGGGTTTGAGAGGGGTAGCTAGGGCCAGGTTTGGGGGTAGCCGAAGCTAGAAGATTAGGGGTGGTAGCTCGGCATGGGGTGGATTAGGCTAGGGTTTTAGAGAGAGAGGGATTAGAGGGAGAGGCTAGGGTTTAGGGTTGATTAGGGTTTTTAGGATTTTCTCCACATGCCAACTAGATCAAGCAAAGGTGGAGGGGTGTGATGATGGTTAAGGAGAGTGAGATGAGAGAAAAGGTGGTGTGAGGGTTTTAACATGATCCAAAAACAAGATCAAGTAAAAGGTGGAAATGAGTTGGGGTGGAGTTGAGGTCTTGATGCACATGACAAAGAACAAAGATCAAGATGAGGAGGGTGTTGGGGTAAGAGCAAAAGAATAGATTCAACATGAAGGGATTCACAAAGAACCATGCTCCACCTCCAAAAAACTCAAGAAAAACCAGAAGAAGGGGATGCTGATGAGATCTGCATGGCCCATGCAAAAACATTAAATGCCATGTTTTAATCTTGTGAAAACATAGTAAATAATCATGGCATTTATACATATCCATTCCAAAATATGGAGTAAGTCCAAGCTAAAATAATTTAAAAGAAGGTTTCAAGTGGAGTAGATGGAGATGTTCATAGTTGGATATAATTGGGACTTGCTAGTGTGTATATTCCACTAGATGTTTAATAGTCTCAAAAATATTCCAACATGAGCATACATTCATAATAATCCATATGGAAGCTAGAAAAAGGGGTACCACTCATAATGCATGCAAAGGTGGCTCCACATGACAATAATGTTGAAACAACATGATGCTATTGTGCGGGCATGTGGAAAGTAGAAGTGGATCCATTCCATCCCACATGAGCTAGATTAAATGCCAAAGGGAAATGCAAAAACTCATGGATAATTAGGATGGTGGAATTATAAGGTGGTGACAAAGAAAAGGTGATGGAGTTGAATAAAAGATATGCCCCCAACTCAACTTGGGCATCAAGCATTTATCAAGAATCAAATACAATATATCAAGAGCCAAATACAATTAATAATGCATATGAGAGAAGAACCAAATGGAAAGGGGTTTTATATGATGCTCAAATGCAAGGTGGCATGATGACATGAGCATGATATAATTATAATGCAACAATTATATGTAGGAAGTAGCAATTATATTACTAAACCATGTAGCATTACATATGTTAGACAGATGGGATGCTACAAATTGCTTGTCGGGTTGACCCGAGGTTCGACAGCATGTCGGCTTCCTCATTTTCCACCCGGGGTACATGGTGAAATTTGCATCCCTCAAAGTAACCAGATATTTTCTGCACATGAAATCTGTACAATGCCATGTTTGGATCCAGTGCGTCCCACACTCCCGACACTTGCTGCACCACCAAATCCGAGTCGCCAAAGCATACGATCCGACGTATCCCAATCTCTTTTGCCACCTTGAGCCCGTGCACAAGTGCTTCATACTCAGCGACATTGTTTGATGCCGCGAAATGGATCTGCAGTACGTACTTCAACTGGTCCTTCTTTGGCGACGTGAGTACAACTCCGACACCTAGCTCGTTTTTGGTTTTTGATCCGTGAAAGTGCATTCGCCAATAGTTCGGATCTGGGAGTGGTGGTTCGTATTGCACCTCGGCCCAATCCACGAAAAAGTCTGCCACATCTTGAGATTTGATGGCCTCTCTTCTGTCATATTGCGGTGCATAAGGAGCTAGCTCAATTGCCCATTTTGCAATTCTGCCACTCGCATCCTTGTTACTCATTATCTCGGATATGGGGGCCTCACATATGACCTGGATAGGATGCTCCTCAAAGTAATGCTTTAACTTCTTAGCGGCCATGTACACGCCATATGCCACCTTTTGATAGTGTGGATAGTTCTGCTTTGAGGCTGACAACACCTCGCTCAAGTAATACACTGGCCTTTGCACCGACTTACCTTCCTCGTCGCGCTCCACCACTATCACTGCACTTACAACTCTGTTGGTTGCGGCTATATAGAGCAACATTGGCTCCTTTGATAGTGGTGAGGCTAGCACTGGTGCCGTAGCTAACATCTTCTTCAGGTGGGTAAAGGCTTCATCGGCCTGCGGCGTCCAAACGAACTTATCCGACTTTTTCATGAGTTGGTAAAGAGGCAATGCCTTCTCTCCCAACCGACATACAAACCGACTTAACGAGGCCAGGCAACCTGTGAACTTCTGGACATCGTTAAGACACTTCGGCAGTTCCATTCGTTCGATGGCCTGGATTTTGGTTGGATTAACCTCGATACCTCGGCTGGAAACAAGAAAACCGAGCAATTTTCCAGCCGGGACACCGAAGGTGCATTTTTCCGGGTTATGTTTCATCCGGAACCTCCTTAGGTTTGCAAACGTTTGCCTGATATCGTCAAGGAGCGTTTTGCTTTCCTTGGTCTTGATAACCACATCATCCACGTACACCTGTACATTTTGACCTATTTGGTCGTGCAAACATTTTTGCATACATCTTTGGTACGTTGCCCCTGCATTACGTAAACCAAACGGCATGGTGCCATAGCAATAAGCCCCATACGGGGTAACAAACGCAATCTTTATTTGATCATCCGGATTCAGAGGTATCTGGTGGAAACCAGAATATGCATCAATGAATGACAACAATTCACATCCAGCAGTTGAGTCTATGACCTGATCTATTCTTGGCAGCGGAAATGGCTCTTTTGGACACGCCTTGTTCAGGTTCGTGTAATCGATACACATGCACCAAACCACTGCCACGTTCGGGTCATCCTTCTTCTTCTCCACCAGCACCGGATTAGACAGCCATTCCGGGTAAAGAACTTCCATGATAAATCCTGCAGCTAGCAACCGAGCTATCTCATCCCCAATGACTTTCCTCCTATCTTCGGCGAAGCGGCGGAGAGGTTGCTTCACCGGCTTAGCTCCGGGTCTCACATTCAAAGAGTGCTCGGCCAACTCCCTCGGAACACCTTGCAAGTCCTGTGTGGACCAAGCAAAAACGTCCCGATTCTCACGGAGGAAGCTGACGAGCTCGCTTTCCTATTTATCATTTAACCCGGCACCAATTGTTACGGTGCGCTCTTGGAACATGTCATCAACAGGAACCTTCTTGGTATCTTTCGTGGCCTAGAAAGAGACACTTCCATGCGGGTTACTCAGTGCCGGCATATACTGCTGCGCGGACTGAGCCAATGCCGCCACCTCTTGAATTTTCCTTTTTTCCTGCGCAATGACAAGTGACTCGGCTAAGTTTGACCCAACCGACGCACACTCCATGGAATGTCGGAAATCCCAGCAATGGTAATCACCCCGTTTGGTCCGGGCAACTTCATCTTCAAGTAGCTGACGTGACAGCTTACCATGAACTTGTTCAGGGCTGGCCTTCCGAGTAATGCGTGGTAGGCACTTTCCAAGTTCACCACCTCGAACTCTAAATTTTCGGTTCGGCAGTTATCCCTCGTGCCGAACAATACGTCAACCTGGACCTTGCCTATGGGCTCACAAGAAATGTCGGGCACAATACCATGGAAAGTTGTCCTTGTGGCCTGCAGCATGTTCTCCGAGATACCCAACTTGCGCATTGTGTCCGCATACATGATGTTAATGCTACTGCCATTGTCGATCAACACCTTTGAGAACCTTACGTTAATACTAGGTCCAATGAGTGTTGGATCCAGCACCAAAGCATACGAACCAGGGCTTGGCATGAGCTTGGGATGACCCCTGATGCTCCAGGTGATTTCTTGATCGGACCAAGCCATGTACCTCGTTACTGCAGGCATTACTGCATTCACCTCCATATGCCTACGCTGCAAGCTCTTTCTATCTGTTTCCTCAGTGGTGAACACACAATAGCTCTGATGGTGCTCTCTGTACTCATTTCTCCCCTCATTTCCGGGGTACCTCTCATCCGGCTGATGCTGATTTTCCCTTCTCTCATTGTTATCATACCTCGGTGGAGGGGGAGGCAACATTAGCTGTTGCGTGTTCGCTCCGGAGAGCAATTGCTGCCGGGGTAACTCCTGCCGAGGCTGATCATTCCTGGGTGCCTGAGCATTCCCCGAACCACCTTGTTCAATCTTGCGCATCCACTCACATTGCCTCGTCGTATGACCTGCTGGGTTATTCGGATTTGGCGTGTGAAACTTACACGGCTGGTCCAACATCGATTGATAAGTATACCTCGGACGGTCTTTCCTTTCTTGCCACTGCTTCTTTTGCTCTGGTGTCCAAGTCTTCTTGCCATCATTTCTCGGAGTCCACTGCCCTCCAGTTTTTTGGCGTTGACTGCCCCCTGCTCCGGGCTGATCTTGATTCACAGCTGCAACTTGGTGCGAACCGTATCGATGATTTGGTCTATCATCTCTCCTTTTTCCTCTGTACTCATTCCTCCGGGATGATCCGGCCCCATCTCTCTGATAGTACTCATCGTTTGACTCGCTTGATACGAGCCTAGGTTGAGCCGGATCACCCAAAGCATACGAATCTGCAATCCGGATCATCTCTGCCAACGTAGTTGGCATTTTCCTTTGCAACTTTTGCCACAGCTCGCTTGCATACCTGTACCCTTGTGCAAACCATGCTATGGCCTGTGATTCTATCACGCCCTCACACGAGTTTCTCACAGTACACCACCGGGTTAAAAACTCCTGATCCGTCTCATTTGGTCTTTGCTTGCACATAGCTAGGGTCTGTGGCCTATTTGGCCTCTGATACGTACTCGAAAAATTGCTGATGAACATTTCCTCAAAATCTATCCAGCATTTGATGCTTCCTGGTGGCAAATTGTTCAGCCATACCCTTGCCGGTCCTTCCACCATCTGGGGTACATATCGTACAGCCCATCTCAAGTTGCCAGTGGCAATTTTCACAACTGTAGCATAATTTATCAGCCAATCCTCTGGCTTTGTACTGCCGTCATACGTCTTCGTGCCCCTGGGTAACTGGAAGTTCGGTACCGGTGGCTCCTTCATGATCCGGGGTCCAAAACATGCCGGACCCGGTGGGCCTTGACATTCGATCTGTTCCGACCTATACAGTCGATCCAGTTTCAACCTGGCATCATCCGACATCAAATCCCTGCTTCCCAATCTTGACCCTATCACATGATAGTCCGGCCTTGGGTATCCCGCGTTTGCCATTTCCGAGTCTCCATCATTATACCTGTCTTGCTCTCGTGGAGCGCCTTTCTGTTGCATACCTCGGCCGGCACTTTTCTCTTGCCTTGGTATATTACGCTGCTGCTGTTGTCCTGCTCCAGCCGAGTTTCACTGTCCGGCGTTGCCGTTGACAACGTTCCCTTGACCGGCATTGCCTTGGTCGCGGTTACCTTGGCCAGCTTCACCTCGGCTCACACTCCGTCGATCATCATTTTTCTGAGCTTCTTTTCCTTTCCCTACCCGTGTTGGGTCATACGGGACAATCTATTTGTTCCGTCTGGCCGAGGTTACTACCTCTTCTCTCCTTGGACCACCATGAGGAGACGATGCGGCTCCAGTAGATTTCTCCGGGTTACCCACCGCCGAATGGACGATCTTGGAGGCTCCAGCTCTCTCCGGGTTAGCTCTGAGTAGTTCCTCGTTTTGCCTGTTCGCAATCCGAACCAGCTCGTTAACCCTATCTTGTTGTCTTTGACGGGCTTCACCCGTCAGACCCTCCAACTCGGATGCAGCTGCATCCGCTGCTCTGAGGTTCTTTGTCGGGGTACTATACCTTGGCAGCCCCACGGACAAACAGTTTTCTGATTCCTCAATTCCAGCATCACCCTCTCTGTTCATCTCGCTCATGAGATTTCTTCCCTTCACTTTTACAGCGTCAACTTTGTTCGCCTTTGCGTACTCCCGCAGCGTCATATTCAACGACTGCTGAGCCGCGGCTATTTTCTTTGCGCCCTCTAGTATTTTTTGCCTAGTTTCTTCTAGCTCGGCCTGCGCTCGAGCCGGATCTACTGCTGCTACTATAGGGTTTGCCAAGCTATCCATCGCTTCCCTCAACACATTTTCCGGCCTCTCTAGTGGAGGACCTCTACCTTTCCTCGGTGCCTTAGGCATTACCTCCGGATCTGGCGCCGGATCCTTGCTTGCGCCTGCACCTGGCGCGGTCATCATCACCTCTGCATGATCCGGGGAGCGAGCGATACGTGTCCCGGGAACCACGGTGAGGGGTGGCTCCCCCGCCTCGACGACGTGACGCGGATGAACACACGACACGTCAACAACAACATAGACCTTGTGCGCGCCGAGCCTGACGAAGAGGACATTGCGCGGAAGAGGGCGCGTGCCGAAGCAGCCAGCGTTGTCGCTGACGAAGTCCAGCGCTCCAAAGCGCTGAACGAGCCCGGAGACGATGCGTTCGCCGGTGCCGATGATGTTTCCCGTCCGGATCTTGACCCCTGCTAGCGCCGCTAGCCCCACGGTGGGCGCCAACTGTCGTGGTGGTGTCACGGCAGATGTCATGGATAGACTAAAGGTGGAGACTAATACACGCTAGGGGAATCCAGGGAGGGATAGTGAAGTGATTCTCCACATAGTTGTTTGTATTCCTTTGATTCCAAGATTACAAGTGCTCCTAGAGCTGTATTGGCGAGAGGAGGAAGAAGGAGCTCTCTTACTCTCACCCACAGATTGCACCTAAAACCCTAGCCAAACCAGAATAGCGGAACCCATCTCCTCCTTCTACTGAAACCCTAGCCCCTCTTTTATAGAGAGAGCTCGGTCTCTGCCTAGGGCATACGTGGAGGCATATTCCTAAGAATATGCTTCCTCCCAAAGTAGTAAGCCGACCGGGGTGTTTTTCCTCCCGCGTCACACATGCAGAGGCTACGTGAGCCTCTGCGGCGCCCGCGTCAGCCGACATGGGCGTCGTCACTCTTGTCGGCCACGCCCCGGTGGTCCTGTCCTTGCTTGCTTCGCTCAGGTAGTGCGTACCGGGGCTTCTTTTGACCAGCGAGATTCCTTCCTTCTCCTAGAAGCTAGACGTGATCCAGATTATAGCTGATCCGACCACACCCGTTCCTGCATACAAATAAAACAGACACATCCGACTTACTCCTTAAGTCGGTTGAGACAATGTCAGGCGAACGCCCCCTGGTCCGGGTTACCCCGTGATTCGGCCTGCCTTTAGGTGACCCGGCCAACATCAGCTTTGACCTTGCCGAACCTCGGCTAATTCGGCTTTTATACCACGGCGTGATCCTACCCGGGTATCCCGCAACAGCCTGCTCAATAAACATCTACGCGTGCACATAGTTAATTATGATGCTGCTATCTCCGAGGCTACAGATTGTGTGGGGCAGGTGTGGTAATTCGAAACCATCATGGTGATTTTCTTGTACCCCGTCGTGAGCATCTGAACCGGATCAGAGAACCTGAGTACGCCGAGGCGTCGGCTCTCCGTCGTGCTGTTGTTTTGGCGAGAGAGGAAGGGTCTGGTCGAGTGTTTTTTTTTCTGCTACGAACCACTTATCGTTGATTCAACGTCTATCTTCCTAGATAATGGACACGTCCGAAGTTGGTATACTAGTGGCTGATATCAAGGTTTTGTTGCAGCACTTCTCGTCGACATCTTTCTGCCACGTGATAATCTAAACGAGGAGGCGCATGCATATCTTAGCTAAGTCGAGTTTATTAGTTGATTTTACTTGTATTTTTCATTCTGTTCGGAATTGTATCCGGCAAACTCTTTGTACTTTTGTGAGTTAATCAATAAAGTGCCTGTACTCTAAAAAAAGAAAATCGTTTGTACAATGACCATGCGAGCATACATATGCGTACGTGTGCACTCGTGCGACGGTGCCAGCCAATTTTCTGTTCGGAGACAAGCAGAAACGTACATAAAAACTGACCGAATCACCATCTCAGTGAGAGAGAGTAGATACATCTCGCGCGTGGCAGACGTAGCTGATCTGCAGATAATAATGGGGGATAAATTGGAATGACAGACGTTTGCTGCTTACCGGTCTCCTTCAAAATAATTGCGCCGCGACGCGGACGTCGTGCGTGACTGCGAAAGCGGGGTTGGAATCGGAAAAGACCAATCGAACTTACTCCCTCTGTTTCATAATATAAGATGTTTTGTGAAGGGACCTCTTTTAATGTGTAGGTTTATTTAGATTTGGAGTAAATCTACACACTAAATATGGTCTAGATACAGTTCCTTCACAAAGTTAAAACATCTTATATTATGAAATGGAGAGAATACATGGTGTGCCATGGAGAAGAAACCACGAGGTCACCGTCGAGGGAGATAGTATTTCCGTGACTTCCGTCCAGCAACTTGCAACCAGCATAATAGGCAATGTTTTTATGTGGTGCGAAAAAACTCGAGTCCAAAACCTTATAAGCGGAGAGTAGAAGAATAGGAAAAAAAAATCACGGCATCCTGGATTCAGTTCGGCCTTGAGAGGATTCAGGACTGCGACAGCCTGCCTGCATTACCTCGTAAAATTTAAGATGATTATTAGTTGCTTTGCGAGTTTTTCATTTGTTCTATTGAATATCTTATACGGATCACCGCGAGGATCAGTGTGTAGTGGTATTCAGATGAACCTGATGTAGAATGCTGACTGTAACGAGGAAGTGTACTGCTGCTGAATAATTAAGCATAAGCGTGATGTAATTCTAGCTCTGTTCTATAATACATATAAGCTTTTGTATCAGATTTATATTTTAGAACGGAGGGAGTAGTTTTTAGCGGTACACCTCGTCGTGCTGTTTTTATACGTGTCCACTAGCTATCATGGGGTTGCCAGAATCGAGTGCCCAAGGGCCAGCACAATCGCAGAGAACTCAAGAGGGCAGATAAACCGCATCCATGCCTATGTACCGTTAGCAGAGGAACACATGGCCTTCCAGGCACCAAAGAGCCAGGATTCAGGAAGACATGTAGGATTCCTGTTTCCCAACAAAAACTAGTCAGCAGCACGAGCACTTAACATATGATATACTCCCCCTGTTCCACAATATCAGCAGCGGTTAACAATGAAGGAGAGAGTCTGAGTTAAGTCTACTAATTTAAAAGTATATCACTACCATGGACAGTGTGTGTGATATTGCGAGATCTCTTCAAACGTACTCCGTTCATTTCAAAATATAAGATGTTTTAGTTTTATGAATAAAGTGAATCTAGACTCTATTTAATATGTAGGTTCATCAAGTTTTGGAGTGAACCTACACATAAAAGAGGCCTAGATACATTTCTTTCACAAAGCTAAAACATCTTATATTTTCAAACGAAGGGAGTACAACATTCTGGGGACAGTGCTTAAGAACGTGGTGTGATTCTCATTTCGTATTCCAGGATCGGTTGGTGGTTGCGACAACCAAATCAGAGAGGATACTGTTGATCCGGATCCGAATTTTCTGCTCTGCTCTAGCGCTCTGGAGCATCAGCTCTAGTTATCAAAGTTTAGAGGTGCGAGTGGGTTATATTCTCTGATAGCTGAACCTGGAGTCCTGTTGCATGTTGCAATCAACCGCTCAAATAGGATCTGTAACACATATGCTCGATTTGAGAATTGAGACCAGCAAGATATCTTTACTATTAAATGTCTTGTGGTCTTGATGGTATGTTTTTTTTATTTAGACAGGTTTATCCTCCAAACAGGCGTGAAATTACCCATGGATACCACTCGTAAGAAAAACGAACGGTTCAATAAAAAATAAAACACACGCGGGATTGGGATACCTCGCGCAGGCCGAGCTTGGGTTGGTCGGGTCGTCTCAGCGAGGTGGAGGCGCGGAGCAGAGCAACGGAGGACGACCGCGAGGGGTTGGCATGTCCTTCAGGTCGAAGAAGGGGCGAGACCGATCGTGGCCGGCGCGGAGCAATTGGCATCGACAGAGAGGAGGCAGTACCAAGGGGATTAGATAGTGGGAGATTAAATTTTCCACCTCTGTAATCGAATCCTATGGTTGGGAACACGAACCAGACCAGATTCGATCGAATCCGCAAGATCGGGAGAGGGGATGGAGGGGGAAAGCGGATGGCGGAGCCGGCACGGGTGCTGGAGGAGCAGACTGGCCAGCATCGACGCGGCTCGGAGCCAGACGCCGGCTGCTATGGCAAGAGGAGGTGGAGGAGAAGAGGATTCGTCGCCTTGCAGAGTGTGGAAACACTGCCACCTCCAGAGGTTTCATCATCACGGTGACGTTCATCACCGCCATCTGACAGATCATTGTTGCGAAAATTGAGGCTATCAGAACCAGGGCGGCAACAAGTCGGACCAGCCCGGAGGCAACCAGTCAGAAGGCGCAAGCACGGCGGTCTGAGGTGCTAGCTCGCGAGCCATCGATCGACTACACTGACCACCTAGGCATATGGAGAGATCGAGAGTGGTGTGCAAGGTTAGTTCAGCGTTGTGTACTCGGTGTGTTTGATTAATTGTCAGTGGTACTTCCAACGAAGTATGCAGCTGGTGTAGAGCCGGCATAATCGTTGATGATGATGATAATAATTCTATGTCACGCAATCTGGTTTGAGTCTTTTGAGGTATGTTCTGCACTATGTGTTTCCTTTCCGAAATAACTTCAAAACCGCTGTAATTACTTGAGGTTTACAAGCACATAATTTCAGGAGTGCCAAAAAATAGGAATGACTATATCCTGATACATGGATGTTGGAGGCATAGTTTAAAAAATCAGACCGGTGATCGAACCGGTGAGGCTATCGGTTCAGGTTTTTATTGGTCGGACCAGTGGTTCATTCTATTCGATGGCGACAAAAAACGTTCCTTTTAATTAAACTTTAAGCAAAAATCGGAACAAAATGACAATAAAATATATATTAAGCGTATATTTCAATATGTAAGCGCAAAACATGGTGTGATCAAGTGGTATTCTGCCTTATGTGGTGTTATTTCTATTTAAGATAAGGTCTTGAGTTTGATATCTCTTGCAACTTCTTCTTTTTTCCTGGTTTTTTGCTATTTGGACCGGTGCCTCTTAAAAAACCGGTGAGGTCACCGGTTCAGGTTTTTTCCGGTTAAACCACCGAACCGGTCCGGTTTTTAAAACTATGGTTGGAGGTCACAAGCCTCAATACAGGCTTTACGGGCTTTACGCCCCGCCATATTAACAGGTCAAATTCTTGTCGAAATTATTTACGTAAAGAATGTACTTCATCCGTTTTAAAATATAAGATGTTTTAGTTTTATAAAATGGGTGTATCTAGATCCCTTTTAGTGTGTAGATTTATATAGATTTGAAGTGAACATACACACTAAAAAGGTTTAGATACACTCCTTCCACAAAGCTAAAACATCTTATATTTTAAAACGGAGGGGGTACCTTTTAATCCAACACCTGATTCATTGTCACCCTTCCCTCACTCATACCTGTTTGTATTGCATTTCGGGCCGAGGAAAGAAATCGTCGAGATCCCGAGCAAACCGAACACTGAATCGAAACTGCTTATTACTTTCTTTAGTAAGTATGCTCGGCCACTCTGTGCTTAGTTTCTCGCTGAATTGTGGAAGGAAAATCTATCATACCGGAGGTTTCTACACTGTCATAATTCCTTGATGTTTGGGACGATTTGCTGGAAATTTGACTACAAGGTACGCCGTGATGTACTCAATGCCACAGGTGCCATTTATGCAGTAGTTGTTTTCCTAGGAATTACTAATGCCACTTCCGTTCAATCTGTGGTTTCCGTTTTATATCATATAGAGGGTACAATTGCCAATCCATGACTCGGCGCTTCCTCGGCGCCTCCTGACCTTGAGGTAGCATCTCCAACCACAAAAGAGCTAATTTCCGGTAGCTGGGCTGGAAGTGAGCGAGAAGTTTTAAGAGCGTGTCGAGGGTACCCGTAGCAACGCATGGTCATTCAGCTAGTTGTTTATAAGAAACGAAACACAACAAGATATTCCGAAGAAGAGCAAGCACCCCTCGCGAAAGAGAGATGACTACCGAAACACCGACCATTGTTAACAACCTATATATAAGTCGTATCGTCAAACAACGGTGCACCTTTTCACCTAAGTCCCGAGCCACTGGGTGTCCTCCGCTCGACAACTTTACAGTGGACCGGCACAATTTTTTTTTGAACGGCGAGCAAAAGATTTGCCCCATTCCATTAACAGAGAAGAAAGAGTCATGCCATGACAAGGGTCCAAGAAATCCAAAAAAATAAAAAAGCTGGGAATCACTCTCCCAAAATTGCAAGGCTCAAAGAAGTGGCGCCCGCTGCAACCCAAAGTCTAGCGTCCCCCTTGATTGTCTCGAGAAGAACTTGAGGCGGCTTTGCCTTGTTATCAAAGACTCTCGTGTTTCTCTCTTTCTAAATAGCCCAAGAAGTGAGCATGATGAGGGATGCAAGGGCCTTGTGGTTCTCTGTTGTGTTGGCCGTCATCAAGGTCCACCGTTGTTTAATACAAAGGTCCGGTGCCCAAGCTTGTGTATGAATGGTAGATAGAACAAACCACTCCTTGACTAGGTTCTAAACCCTTTTGGTGAAATGACAATGGGAGAACAAATGCGCCGTTGTCTCTTGCGTTTGCTTATAAAGCGGGCAAAGCCCACAATTGTCCCAACCTATTTTCTCTAATAGGTCCGCGGTCTAAAGTCTATTTTAGATAGCCAACCAAGCGAAGAACTTGACTTTCGGCGGAGCCCAAGCCTAACAAACTAACTCATTCATGGTAGTGAGAGTGGCTCCGAAGAATTGCGCCTTGTAAGCCGGCTTGGAGGAGTATTCACCATTGCTTGTAAGGTTCCAAACAATTGAGTCATCAACATCTTCTCTAAGTTGTACTCGACTCAACTCACTCCAAAGCGTGATGTATTATTGTATATGAGTGACGGTCAAGCTGGTGTCCATCTTAATCTTGGAGATCCAAGCATTGTTGTGGAGGGCTTGTTTGACATTCCATTTCTTCTTTATTGAGGCCTCGAAAATTAATGGGGCAATGTCCTTCAGCGCCACTCCATGGAGCCATGGTGAGTGTAACACCCCAAAAATACTAATCAAGATTATCAAGTTCAAATCACCTAAAGTTAGGGTTAACAAAAACTTTTATAACCAATTTGATTATGAATGCATGTGTGTTTTGCATTAGTGTAGAATTGATTGAATTTGCCATGCTTGATTGTTATAAATGATAAGAAATAGTTTAAAGGTTAATGCTACCTCATCTAGGCTATTTACAAATAAAATCAAAAGAAAATGAAATCAAATATGAATTAAATAAGCTAATGGTCATTTTGACCAAAGTTAACCACTAGACCACTTTGAGTGTTCCTAGAAGAGAAATTCTAACAAAAACAATTCCACTTCTTTTCACCCCTTGCTAGACCAAGAATAAGTGAATCAAGGCCCACTTTACAAACTTACAAAAACATTTTCCAAATCAATTTAATGGACAGTTGAAAATTGAATCTAGTTCATATAGTAAGATCACACTTTTTTAAAAACCCATCAAACCATTTCCACTTGACCTCTCCAAGCAAACATAGATACTCAAGCTGAAGATCAAATCACTCACAAATTTTCATTCAAAAATTCCAAATTATTATTCTTGCGGCCATTTCATCAAACACCTTGCTTACACATTTTAACCCATTGTCTAACTTCACTGTTATGAGCAGTAATCCTCCACCCCAGTGTCCTCTCTTCACTCCCTTGTATCCTCTAGTGTCGAGCAACACCTAGACAAGGCCCCCTTAGCCGTTGTGCATAGTGGAGCGCCGCCAGAATGTGGTCGTCGCCGGCCGACAATGGACAACGCGCCAGGAGCCACACCTCCCTCGCCCACGACGCGCACCAGACACGCCGTAGTCCACCGCCATCCCCTGTCCAAGCCACGACCCCAGCCTGGCCCTGGACCAGCGCCCACCATCTTTGCACCATGCCCAGAGCGCGCCAGCTCGCCACACCCGACCGCCTCGCACAGACTGCGCCTCGCCTTCTCCGTGCACGCACCCACTCGCCATGATCGCCACTACCTCCCAGACACCCCCGTTCACCACCGCGCGACCCGTAGCTCCCGCACGCCGTCGCAAACACCGCCGCTCCCGCTCAGAGCACCGCACGCTCCCAACCAATCCACACCGCCCCGTGCCGCGCCATTACTTCCGTGATGACCGCCAGGAAACCACGCACCGTCCCCTAGCCTCAGTTACGCCGCTAGCAGCATGTAGCATCGTCACCGACGAGCCCACGCCCACGACGTTCGGTCCCCTCGCTGCAGTACAAGTAGAGGCCTCCACTGCCTCCATTCTTCACACCAACACCCTCACCACTCCTCATTGATCCTCCCTCACCGTTCCCCGGAGCAAGGCGAGCTCTCCCTCGCCGGAATTTGCCTGGAGCCCGCCGCTACTACAGGAGAAGTGCGCCGTCGATTGGAGCCATCCCAAGAGCTGTCGTGACCGCCATTCGAACCACCGTCCACGACAACGCCATTCGCCCCCATCGCCGACCCTAGCAGGAGTCAAGGTGAGCCTCGCCAGACCCCCACCACCGCGTTAGGTTAAAATCCTCGCCGGAGCTGTTCGTCTTCGACGATGACTCCCAGCCGTTAGATTAGATTTAGATCGTAGCGCTCAGATTCGCAGATACCGTTTCGGTTAGTTTCAGTCGCTGACGAGTGGACCCCCTCTATCAGCAGCCTGCTGTGCCGCGCAGTGCAGTTGGACCGGCCTGTTTAAGTTTCCCGCACAGGCCTGGAGATTCAAATATTGATTTTCCAATTTAGTTTAAACTAGTTTCTATCCACAGATTCAAAAATCAATTCAGAGAGTTTCACTAAACCAAATTGCACGATTCCAATTTTGTTAGAAATATATTTAAATTATCTATCCAAGCCCGTTGGATTTAAATCATTTGGAGTTAGAGATAATCTATACTAAAAATAACAAGACATAGACTTTTCCACATTCAAACATTTTTCAAAAATCAACCAGAAATGTTTTTGAGTTGATTCCAACTCTCAAAAACCACATTTGATAAGATCTATCTGAATATGTAAAAATATTTAGGTTTGCATGCAGTGACTTTGGACTAGTACCAAAATAATGCTATATAGGCATTTCTAGTCACTTAAATCTATTAAATGATAATCTTAAACTTGATAAAATATGACCAAAACTTTAAATCACATTCCCATATATTAGAATATGTGGTGATGACATGTGTCAACATGATCCCATATTTTAATTTGAGAATATTAAATCTTAATTATTTTCAATGAGTAGAAATTACTTTTCTAAAATAAACTAAATAAGATTAAGTCTTTAATTCATGTGATGATTGTGATGATGCTAGATCATCAAGTGTGAGCCTTAGTGTGCTAAATAGAATTAGTTAAGTATTGTTTGGTGATTGTGTATCCCGTATTTATTTATAGACGATAGTACCGACCCAAGCTATGAGGATGAGGAGTACTACCAAGAAGAAGAACAAAACTTCAACCACTGCTCCACTCAAGGCAAGCTATTATTGGCAAGCTAGCACTTGCAAGTTTCTTAACTAAGCAAGCTATTATTGGCAAGCTAGAACTATGCAAGCTAATACTTGCAAATTGATAACTTAAGCCAATGCATTAGACATGCTTTGGTTATATACCTTTGATTTATACCAATCACAAGTTTTACTTGCAAGCTTTATTATTTTACTTTACCAAAGTTCTTTACTTTTAGTTAGTGCTTTGTGAGTATTTGGAAAAGTAGTATATATAGCATAAAGAGTATAAAACTAGGCCTATACTTAGGTGTCATTCCATGGCATGAGATTGGAGATTAGCACCCCTCATTAGTGAACACTCTTAACTTTAGTGGCTAGTGCTAAGCATAAAACTTGATCACTTTAGATGGGAATACTTGGTGAAAATGATTATGAAAACCTTGGAATGATGCTTCATTCTATTGAATTGTTTGGACATGTGTTGAGAAACACAAATGGATTTGATGATGAAAATGTTGGGGCATGAGCCTTAGCCATTTTACAAAAACTGATGGTTGGGTTCGGATGCGATATCATTTCAATTTTACCATACAACCACAATACCCGAATTGGGTAGGGCTTAGCCGAAAGTTTATATGCATTAGTATGGGTTCCCTCGCGGAAGAGGTTTGAGCGGAGGCTACCTCGTGAGTGTGAATTGTCCACCTATGCAGTGCCTAGGATGGCAGATGGCCATGGCTGGGAGGCCATGCTCATAGGGGAGGTGCCTATACTAGAGTGTGTAATTGAAAGGTTATGATTGATTATCCGCATACTAAGTATGATGATTAAGGGTTATCTCTGACGGATGTATCGAATGTTGTGGTGAAAGTGTACCACCTTTGCAGAGTGTCAAACTATTCGAATAGTCGCGTCCACGGTCATGGACATTTGGAGTGGCCATACTGTTCCCTCGTCAGATGTTTTCAAAATGACTTGTGAACTATGATTTTGACTTGACCACAACAGGGTTGTGAATATGAAAACTAGGTTCCCACGTAAAGTGATTTAGAACATTAATTTAGTTTTCTTTACTTCTAAACTTAGTTTTAGATAAATCTGGCTTTTTGCAAATAAACCTAGAGCTTAAGATTCCTATTAAAACTACCTTACTTGTTAGTGATAGTTTGTGAGTATTTAAAGAGTACTCATGGCTTTGTCTCTAGATATTCCCGTGGCTAGACTATGAGGAGGACTATCAGGATGATGGACAGCAGGACGTCTATGACAACTAGGATCATCTCCCATCTCCAGCATTGCATGTGACTTTGAAGATGGATCCCCTACTACATTTCTTTCTGCTGCTTGATTTGTATTAAGACTGGATCATGAGATCCTTTAATTGTGTAAGACCATATTATGGTTTGTAATGGATGATGTACTGTGATATCCAATCTGTTATATCTCGCAAAAATGATAATCCTGGGATTTGTGAGGTATGGCATAACAGGCATCTAGGATTAAAAATCCAGGTGTTGACAAGTTGGTATCAGAGCCATCATGACCATAGGAGATCCTAGTTAGAATGGACATCCGAACAAAAACTTAGTTTCAAAACAAAAGAAGTGAGTATTTATGAAAACCTACTCCCACTCTTATCCTTGATTCTTTCAAAAAAAATCATGTTCCTCTAAAATTCTTACATTACTACATAAAATTTGACACACTTGATCACCTCACTAACTTACTCATCCTAAATTCTTATAGATGGAAGTCCAGTATTGCAAGTTCTACCAGTTGGGCAACGGAGGCCAACTGATCTTTGAGAGGGGTCTAGATGCATTATCAGAGTACCTTGAGTGCCCACATCTGGAATTCTTCGGGGCTCAACTCAACGATCAGATAGGAGGAGATCTACAATGGCTGATAGTTGCAGATCTTAGAGGCAAGATGGAAGCACGTACTTCTTAGAAGATCCAATTCACCTTGCGAGAGAACAACTGGCTAGATGGATTAGCCAGTGCTATGCATGAAGCTCTTGCCCGTCTGTGTGAGCAAAACATCAACTTGATCCAGGGAACTCGCTTTGCTCACTTTGCAAGGCGTGCTTCGATGGGAATGCCGTTGGAGATGCCAGGACACCCAGAGTTGAAGCACTAGGTGGACAATCTTGACTTCATGTTGTATGATAGGCAGAAGGAGTTGGACAACGCCCGAGCCTACGCCAACCACAACCTTGCCGTTGCCGTCAAGAAGGACCAGACTCTCGCCAAGGAGCGTCAATCACTTCGTCGTTAATGCGACAAGAAGGATCACACCATCGATCATCTTCGCAAGAAGGTGGCCGCTCTCGAGAAGACCATCCGTGAATAAGAAGTCCAGCTTGAAGCAAAGGAGGAGGAGGAAGGTGAAGATATCCAGGGAGATCTTCACTCTTACCTCAGTGATGACAACGACTACCTAGAGGATGATGCCATGGAGTTCTACACTGATGATGATGATTCCGACTTCATTGATGATGAGTAGATGCACTTGATCACTATCGTAGGAGTGAGTTGTATCGGTCCCACAGTATCGTAGTTTCACAGAATGGTTCTTAAAACCATCTCTTTTCTATTTGTGTGTGGTGTGTGTTGTATTGTGTGCTTTGAATGAATGGATGAGAAGAAGAAGTTAGTTTGCAAAACCAGAGTCAAACTCAAAGTTAAACCTTTTGAAAAAAACCACGAACCTTAGAAATTTCCCTCTTATCTCACTATCTATCTCAATCTTCAGATGACTCGTGGAAACCCCGGAGGAAGCAGCTCATCTCAGGACCCAATGTTGCAGATTCTTAAAATGCTAGTTTCCGACCGTGAAGCTAGTAGAGCCGACGCCAAGCCTAGCCACTATTCAACAGATAGCTCAGATGGCCCACAATAATCAAGGCCATGGAAATCAAGATCACCATGGTTCCATGATACATTGCAAATGTATCTATAATTTTTGATGTCCCATGCTTGGTTTTATCTACTTTCTTGTATTTTGTCCACACTTTGGAGTACTTTTCATATGATTTCTTGGACTAACCTATTAACAAGAGCCACAGTGCCAGCTGCCTGTTTTATGCGGTTATTGGTTCCAGGAAGTCAGAAAATGAATATTCTCGGAATTGGACGGGACAAAAGCCAAATTCGCTATTTTTCCGGAAGACATCTGTAGCCAGAATACGAGACGGAGAGGGGCTGGGGCCTGGCCACACCACCTGGCCGCGCGGCCAGGCCTGGCCCACGCTAGGGGGTGGTCTGGCCGACCCTAGTACCCCCTCGGCCTCTCCTTCCGCCTATAAGATTCCTTCGATACCAAAACCCTAAGTACCCGATCAAAAATCCATGAAAGAGTCTGTAGCCGCCTGATACATTGCAAATGTATCTATAATTTTTGATGTTCCATGCTTGGTTTTATCTACTTTCCTGTGTTTTTTCCACACTTTGGAGTACTTTTTATACACTTTCCTGGACTAACCTATTAACAAGATGCCACAGTGCCAGTTGCCTGTTTTCTGCTGTTTTTGGTTCCAGAAAAGTCAGAAAATGAATATTCTCGGAATTGGACGGGACAAAAGCCAAAGTTGATATTTTATCGGAAGACTCACGGAGCCAGAAGACGAGACGGAGAGGGGCCATAGGGCGGCCACACCATGTGGTGGCGCGAGCTAGCCCTGGTCGCGCCACCAGGTGGTGTGGACCGCCTGGCCACACACCGACCTTGTCTCTTCGCCTATAAGAAGCCTCCCGATGCATAAACCCTAGGTCGTCAATCAGAAATCCACAAAAATTTACGCAGCGCCGCCACCGAAGGGGAGATTCGGGGGACAGAAAGTCTCTGTTCTGGCATCCTGCCGAGATGGGGAAGTGCCCCCGGAGCCATCTCCATCGATCTCCACCACCATCTCCATCACCATTACTGATTCCCATGATGAGGAGGGAGTAGATCTCTCTCGAGGCTAAGGTTTCTACCGGTAGCTAATTGTTCATCTCTCTCTCTATGCATGATCTTATTGAGATCATGAGCTTGTAATCTATAGATCTACCTTGCTACTCAAGTGCTTTAATAGATCTCTGCTCTCCCCATGTGTGTGAAAGTGACAGTGTGCGCACCTTGGTGGCACTTAGGCTAGAGATTACAAATACTTTTTATGAGTTATATTTGGAGTTGGATGTCTTTATGAAATTGTGGTGTTTGTTGAAACCATCTAGTGCTCAAGGTGACTGTGTGGGGTTTTCTAGATGGAGAAGGCTTACTTTGAGGTGTGTTGTTATAGCCATACCATCGATTAGAATGTCCAACCGGAGAGTAGTTCAATGTAGTATCATAAAGAGAAGATATTTATATGAGAGTGTTCACTAGCGAAAGTATGATCCCTAGGCCTTGTTTCTAAAAATTGATACACCGTTTGCTACTAGATCTGTTACATGTTTGCTTGCTTCCATCTTTATTTCAGTTTGCTTTTAGTATCGTCCACGCCAACAAGCTATTTTCTGGCACCGTTACCACTTATACTTATCAATACCACTTGTATTTCACTATCTCTTCGTCGAACTAGTGCACTTATACACCTGACAAGTGTATTGGGTGTGTTGGGGACACAAGAGACTTCTTGTATCTTGATTGCAGGGTTGCTTGAGAGGGGATACCTTTGACCACTTCCTCCCTGAGTTCGATAAACCTTGGGTGATCCACTTAAGGGAAAACTTGCTGCTGTTCTACAAACCTCTGCACTTGGAGGCCCAACAACTGTCTACAAGAATAGAAGTGTGTAGACATCAAGCTATTTTCTGGCGCTGTTGCTGGGGAGGTAAGGTAAAAGGTACTCACATCCTCCGATATGAGTGGTCGAAGTTATTTCCTTTAGATTCTGCAATTTTGTCTTTTGTTTCTTTTTTCACTAGTTAGGCTTAATGGAAAACAACAAAAAAATTAGAGAGCTTTATAGTATTTATCTTGAGTTAGGACATGAAGTGTTTGAAGAGAAAACTAAAAAACCTATGGAACTTTATTTGCATGCTAATAGCAATGTTGTTAGTATGAATTCTTTGGACACCATTATTGCTAATGCTATGGAAAATTCTAAGCTTGGGGAAGCTAGTTTTTATGAAAATGATACTTTTAGTTCCCCAGCTTTGGAAGATAGCTATGGTATTGCTTATGATGATACCAAACCTCCAATATATGATGATTACAATGATGAATATGATATTTTCAGTCCTCCTACTATTGAGGAGGAAATTAATTATGATTACAATATGCCTCCTATATTTGATGATTATGGTGATGAAAATAATAATGTTAGCTATTTTGTTGAATTTGCTCTCACTACAATCAATAAGAATTACTATGTTTATGGGGGAGTATTAATTCTTTTATGCATGTGGCTCATGATAAGAATGTTTCTTGTGATAGTTATATTGTTACTTTTATTCATGATGCTACTGAAAGTTATTATGAGAGAGGGAAACATGGTTTTATGCATCTTAACAATATTAAATTTCCCCTCTTTATGTTGAAAATTTTGAAGTTGCACTTGTTTTGCTTTCCTATACTTATTTCTTTGTGCTTTCATGACTTGTTTCTCTACAATATTCCTATGCATAGGAAGTGGGTTAGACTTAAATGTGCTTTGAATTTGCTTCTTGATGCTCTCTTTTACTTCAATTTATATTTCTTATGTGAGCATCTTCTCAAACTATCATGCCTAACTTAAAGGCGTTAAAGAAAAGTACTTATTGGGAGATAACCCAAAAGTTTTAGATGAGTCTTGGAAGTTATTACTTCAGTAATAACCGCTCCTTATCCTTTTTATTTGCTTTTTGTGCCAACAGTAACCTCTAATGAGAGAGAAGTAATGATTGGGAAAGTTGTTGTCCCGAAACAGATTTATGTGCTTCACCGTAAAAATTCGTGTAAAATGTCTGTACGTCATTTTGAGGCGTAAATTTTTGTGCTCCTGCCCCAGGTTGTTATCTAACTTTCGTTAGTTCAACACTTTTCGATTTGAGCAATATAAGGTCTTCGAAAAAATTAGTCTTTGCCTGCTGGTCTGTTTTGACAGATTTCTGCCATTATGTGCATTTGCTTCTTGTTGGTTCCTTTTTGAGTTCTTTTGGGGAATTGAGCTTTTTTAGGGAAATGATACAGTAGCTAGTTTTTTAATGGAAGTTTATTGGTGTTGGAACTGAACCTAAAGACTTATTATCTTGAGTGCACTAATGTTGCTAATAAAGATTGTGTGAAGTTTTGTATGAAGGAAAAATTTCAGGTGTATGGAAGAAATGAGTAATGAGATGAATGATGGACTAAAGCTCAAGCTTGGGGATGTCATGCGTGTCACCCCAAGAAATATCCAAGAAGTACAAGCGTCAAAGCTTGGGGATGCCCAAGGCATCCCCTTCTTCATCAATAAAAATCCTAGGTTTTTTCCAAACGCTTCATTTTTATTGTTTCATGCATAGTTGTTTTGTTCTTGGAGCGCCTTCTTTTTAATTTTCATTTTGGTTTTTGTTTTATTGGTTTTCTTAGTTTGCTTGAATAAATTGGTTGGACCCCCTCTTTCATACATTGGTTTTCAAATAGTTTGGGTTGGATTGGAAAAGAGTAGGAAAGTTCATGCTTAAGTGGTAAAGAGAGTTTGTTTTTGACTGTGGCCTATGCTTTGTCATGCCACGCTTGATATTGTTTTGGATTTATGCTTAGTATTCTTTGCTGTAGCATGACTTGTTATAAATAATTGAGATTGCTTAATGTGCCTTGGAAGGATCATGCGTTGTTTTAGCATATTAAAGCATAGTATAGTGGTATTCTCCTTTGATGCTTTATTTGGGTTGACTTGGCGCATGCTCACACCATGTTATGACTACCCCAAGTCACCAAAGCCTTTATGATCCTTTAGTTTTCAACTTTTAGTATCACTTTATGCTTTGATTAATGATGTTTTGTCGCTCTGCATGATTATGGCCATTATTGCTTTCTTAGTTTGTCGCTCCCAGTCTTTTGCTAGCCTCCGGAACCAAGTATGAGTTCCACTCATGCATCCAACTCCTTAAACCAAGTTATTCCAAAGAGTCCACCATACCTACCTATTAGCATATGCTATTCCAAGTATATTCATGTTTTTGTTTACCTTCCGAATTAAACTTGTTATGAGAAAACTAGTGATTAAAGCTCTCACGAACTTGATGGCACACTTTACTTTTCTTGCCCTTAATAAACTTGAACCGTTGTGTCGTCTATATTGTATATGCTTGCACTTATTTGTTGGGAATTAGCAGAACCGTGCTGTCATGGGGAACGCTTTCAACATTGTACGGGTACTTTGTACCTAGTTGATATCATGCTCTTTTGTCTATGGATGTCGTCGGTGTGAAATGAAAGGGAGCTTGTAAGTCCATGGAGTTATGTATATGTGTTAGAGAAACTCCTGGGCCGCTGGTCTAATCCATGCCGTCATGGTGGAAACCTGTAGCGTAACCATAATGAGCTATCTATGAAGCATTCTTCTTATAAAAAAAGAGTCTGATATTGAGAAAAAAGAGAAAAAGAAAAAAAAGATTATGAGAGTTCCACTCATGCATCCAACTCCCTAAACCAAGTTATTCCAAAGAGTCCACCATACCTACCTACTAGCATATGCTATTCCAAGTATATTCATGTTTTTGTTTACCTTCCAAATTAAACTTGTTATGAGAAAACTAGTGATTAAATCTCTCATGAACTTGATGGCACACTTTACTTTCTGCATTTAATAAACTTGAACCATTGGGTCCTTCTTTGTTGCGTATATGCTTGCGCTTTATAAGTTGAAATTAGAAGAACCATGTATCATGGGGAACGCTTTCAGCATTGCACTTGTACTTTGTACCCCGTTGATATCATGTTCTTTTGCTTATGGATCCCGGCGGTGTGAAATAAAAGTGGAACTTGTAAGATCATGGAGTTTGTATGTGTGTTAGAGAAACGCCTGGGCCGCTAGCCTAAGCCATGCCTAATCATGGTGGAAACTTGCATCATCACCATAATGAGCACTCTATGAAGCACCCTCAATAAAAACCTATGCAAATAGAAAATAAAAAGATCGCTGAGATGCTTATTGTCTGCTTACCTTGTCATTTTGATTATGGGATAGCTCCTGTATCATGTGCAAGGGGTACCCCGTTGGCGGTTCTTTATGATACATATGTACTTACAATGACAAGAGCTTACTTGTGACTAAATTTGAGTAGCATGAGGTTCGGTCTTCGTAAGTAAGGGCCATGAGATTTCGGTTTATAACTTGTCAAGCATATCCTCTTAGTTGTGTCACTTTAACCTTAATCACCTTCAAGATACTTATGATAGGGCAATGAGAGCTGAAATCTAACAAGTACCATATTTTTGGAAGCTCTTTATGATACTTGAATCCCTACTTCCTTCTATGAAGGCCCTTCTTCCACCATTACATTGAGTCTCCACCTTCTATCTTTATGCACCTACTTTGAGAGCATAGTGGCCATTCTTAGTTTTATGTGCATTGTCCCAAGACTAGTTGATTGATGCATAACTTGATATTGCTTGTTTTAAACTTTTGTATCTAGTCACTCTTATGAACTTTGAAGGTGTCCTATGCATTTATATTTTCTACTCTATGAGGGACAAGCTGAATGCTATTATGCTATGTTTTCTTTATGTGAAACAAACAAACGTCTTACAAAGCATTGTTATTCATGAATCTTTTGTTTGTGCCTTTTCATGTTGCATCATAGCTTCTTTGTCTTATTGCTAGAACTTTGTATTTCATGTTATGATTGAAGTACTATGATCCCAGCTTTGAATGTCACCTAAAAAAATATTCTTTCTTTTTATCACTTACCTACTCGAGGATGAGCAGGAGTTAAGCTTGGGGATGTTGATACATTGCAAATGTATCTACAATTTTTGATGTTCCATCCTTGGTTTTATCTACTTTGTTGTGTTTTGTCCACACTTTGGAGTACTTTTCATATGATTTCTTGGACTATCCTATTAACAAGAGCCACAGTGTCAGCTGCCTGTTTCCTGCTGTTTTTGGTTCCAGGAAGTCAGAAAATGAATATTCTCGGAATTGGACGGGACAAAAGCCAAAGTCGCTATTTTTCCGAAAGACATCTAGAGCCAGAATATGAGACGGAGAGGGGCTAGGGCCTGGCCACACCACCTGGCCGTGCGGCCAGGCCTAGCCCGCGCCGGGGGTGGTCTGGCTGACCCCAGCACCCCCTCGGCCTCTCCTTTCGCCTATAAGATGCCTCCGATACCAAAACCCTAAGTACTCGATCAAAAATCCACGAAAGAGTCTGTAGCCGCCGTCATCTCCATCCCTAGATCAGGAGGGATCTGAAGCTCTTCCCGGCACCCTGCCGGAGAGGGGAATTCACCCTGGAGGCCTTCTTCATCATCATGCAAGCCTCCGGTGTGATGCGTGAGTAGTTCATCTCTGGACTACGGGTCCATGTAGTAGCTAGATGGCTGGTTCTCCTCCTTTGTGCTTTCATGTTTAGATCTTGTGAGCTCCGTTCATGATCAAGATCATCTATTTGTAATTCTACATGTTGTGTTTGCGGGGATCCAATGGGTATTGAGATGCTATTTCAGATTGATTATTGATTCTATCATGTCTTTGTTATTTGTGATCTTGCATGCTTTTCGTTGTTAGTAGCTATCTTGGCCAAGTAGATGCTAGCAACTCCAAGAGTTTGTATTTATGCTAGATAGCGGGTTCATGCCTCTAGTAATCTGGGGAAATGACAGAAATCTCTAAGGTACTAGATGTGCTGTTGCTACTAGGGAGAAAACAACAGTCCTTTATTCATAGAACAATCGTATTGTTTACATTACACGCAATTCATAAAGCAATAATCTGTTGCTTGCAACTTAATACTGGAGGGGGGTCGGATGATAACCTGAAGGTGGATTATTAGTCATAGATGGAGTTGGATGGCGGTCTATGTATAATGTTGTAATGCCCAATCGAATCTCAAAGGAGTCAAGATGATTAGTATATGCTTGTATGCTTTCTCGATGTTTGTCAGTTGCCTCGTTGTAATTTGTTCACCCAGCATGTTATCTATCTTAAGGAGAGCCACCTCTAGTGAACTATTGACCCCGGTCCTTTTGTTTGACATTCAATCTACAATCAAACTATTTACTGCTTTGTGTTTACTTTCTGCAAACTATTACTTCCTTCCATTCGATACGTTTAATCCTTTGTTTTCAGCAAAATCAGTGAGATTGACAACCTCATCGCAAGTTGGGGACAGAGTTTTGTGATTGTGTTGTGCAGGTCTCCATGTTGCTACTAGCACCGGTAGTGCGCCTTGCCAAGGCTCAGTTAGCAACACCTTTGGGGTGTTTCCTTGCTCCTACTAGTTCGATAACCTTGGTTTCATAACTGAGGGAAACTTACTTCTATGCTCATCATACCTTCCTCTTGGGGTTCCCCAACGAGCTCATCAACTACGAGCCAGCAATCCAAGCTCAAGAACTTTCAAAATACCAACACACCTATCTTCAATAAGTCTGAGGATCTCTTAGATGCTGATGACTGGCTGCAAACCATGGATAACAATCTGGAGGTCATAGGAGTTGACGCCAATGAGAAAGTATTGTTTGCCACCCACTATCTGGCAGGAGATGCAAGAGCCTGGTGGAATAGCACCCGTACCATGAACAATGGTCAGGTCATGACTTGGGAAGCATTCAAGATCAAATTCAGCCGCACCCATGTGCCGCAAGGTTTGGTCACCGGAATGAGAGATGAGTTCAGGGAACTGAAGCAAGGAAGGATGACGGTAGTTGAGTACCGTGACAAATTCCTGTCCCTAGCTAGATATGCCCCTGATGAGATTAACACTGAAGCCAAGAAGAAGGAGAGGTTCCTGAATGGATTGCATGATGAGATGCAGACTGTGTTAGTCAACATCTGTTTTGGAGATCTAGAAGAGCTAGTAGACTCTGCCATCCAGATGGAAGCGAAGATAAACCAAGCTAATGACAACCGCAAGCGCAGGATGATGCACCAGACTGGGTCCCACAATACCCAGAAGTATCGCCCCAACCCGTCTGCAGGATATGCCCCAAAAAACAATAGACCCCCGATGTCTCGTCCAAGCTAACCCAATCGTAGCGGAGGAAACCTGAAGTCTAGAGGAAACCACAACAACAACCCCGGCAACTCCAACAATTTCAACCGTGCACCGCCCAAGTCCAACAACAACAATACTGCCCCAAGGACTGGAAGCAATGATGTGCCTGTTGCAGCCAAAGACAAGTCCCAGATTACTTGCTTTGAATGTGGAGTCAAGGGTCACTACTCCAATGAGTGCCCCAAGAAGCTTGCAACAGCCACCAATGTGAATGCCCCCGCTTAGCAGCAATGCCATGTTCAGCCTAGAAGGAGATTTGCCCCCAAGGAATTTGCTCAACCTCAACGGCCGTCTGTTCCACATGAATGCTGAAGAAGCTCAGGAAGCGCCCGATGTCGTTCTGGGTATGTTTTCTGTTAACTCAGTACTTGCATGAGTGTTGTTTGATTCTGGAGCATCGCACTCGTTTGTTACAGAAGAATTTGCATGCACTAGTAAGATTCAACCAACAAAATTGAAGCATGCTATGATAATTCAAATACCTGGTTCAACCACCAAAGCTAGAAAAATTTGCAAGGCTGTACCTATCAGAATCCATGGGATAGATTTTTATGCCAATCTAATAGTACTTGGAACCAAAGGTTTGGAAGTAGTACTAGGAATGGATTGGATGTCGAAACATAAAGGATTAATCGACTGTGCCAAGAAAGCCATAACCATGACCAGTAGATCTAGAGTATCAGTAGAGCATGTATCTGAAACCTTGCCCCGTCAATTCAAATGCAACAGGAGTCTAGCCCAACCAACCCTAGACCAAGTTAGAGTAGTCTGTGAATACCCCGATGAATTGCCCGGTATGCCCCCAGATCGGGATATCGAGTTCATCATTGAACTAATTCCTGCAACTGGGCCCATAACTCAGAGACCCTATAGTATGAACCCGTCTGAATTAGTGGAGCTAAAGAAGCAACTTGATGCTATGCTGGAGAAAGATCTGATTCAACCAAGCGCATTGCCAAGGAGGTCGCTTGTTTTGTTTGTGGATAAGAAAGATGGAGGTAACCATTTGTGTACGGATTACCGGAAGCTAAATGATGTCACCATCAAGAACAAGTACCCACTGTCAAAGATTGAGGATCTGTTTGATCAATTGACTGGTGCTAGAGTGTTTTCTAAGATTGATCTTAGAACTGGTTATCATCAACTCAAGATTCGTGCAACAGATATTCCAAAGACCGCCTTTACCACCATAGATGGATTGTATGAGTATACGGTCATGTCTTTTGGATTAACCAATGCCCCCGCTTATTTCATGAATCTCATGAATAAGATTTTTATGAACTTCCTGGATAAGTTTGTCGTTGTGTTTATCGACGATATTCTGATCTATTCCAAGTTAGAAGAAGACCATGAGCAACACCTGAGAACCATCCTTGAAACCCTTAGAGAGCATTAGTTGTATGCCAAGTTTAGCAAATGTGAATTCTGGTTAAAGGAAGTAGGATTCCTCGGACATATAGTATCAGCAGGAGGAGTCGATGTTGATCCCGCCAAAATCAAAGATGTTGAAGAATGGATATCCCTAACCACTCAAACTCAAGTCAGTGCATTTCTCGGATTAGCAGGATACTACCGCAAGTTCGTTGAGGGATTTTCGAGCATCGCAAGACCGATGACCCAATTGTTGAAGAAATATAAGAAGTTTGAATGGACTGACAAATGTGAAGCAAGTTTTCAAGAACTCAAGAAGAGATTGATTTCAACCCCAATCTTGATTATGCCAGATATCAAGAAGCCTTTTGATATGTATTGTGATGCATCCAAGATTGGTCTCGGATGTGTGTTGATGCAAGAAGGCAAAGTCAAAGCATATCTGTCCCGACAACTGAAGCAACATGAGCAAAACTACCCTACCCATGACCTTGAACTAGAAGCCGTAGTTTTAGCCTTGAAGACATGGTGTCATTACCTGATGGGTAACCGCTGTGAGATTTATTTAGATATCAAGAGCCTGAAGTATATTTTCACCCAGAAGGAGCTGAATATGAGGCAAACTAGATGGATAGAGTTAACAAGGATTATGACCTTGACATTCACTATCACCGATACGTCCATAACGTATCTATATTTTTTGATAGTTTTATGCTAATAATATGCTTTTGACACTCCTTTTTGTATAAAGTTTATGATTTATTTGGACTAACCTACTAATAGTTGCAAAAGTGCATAATGTTCTTGTTTTACACTTTGATGTGTAGGAATTACCAAGAATACAAGTGGAAATCTTGTTGGAGTCAAATTGGGATTTTTCCAGAAATCTGTTTTAGAACTCTTTTTGAAGATGATCACGTTTCGGGTCCAAGACGGCGTAAAACGGGAAACTCGTCAACTATAAAGTTGTTGGAAATTTCGCTACAAACGTTCTGGACATAAAATTTAGTTGATTCCAAGTCCGTACGGGCCCTCTAGACCCGATTTACTGCAGCCCAAGATGGGGTAACGGGAATCCGAGAAGCTATATAAAGGGAGGAAACCTAATTCACCCAAGACACCTCCACCCACGAATTTGCAGCCGCCAAAGCTGGTCACGTTTCGGGAAACCCGCGAATTTTCTAGAAATCTGTCTCAGAACTCTTTTTGATGATGGTCACGTTTCGGGTCTAAGACGGCTTCAAACGGAAAACTCTTCAACTACAAAGTTGTTGAAAATTTCACGACAAACATTCTGGATATAAAGTTTAGCTAATTCCTAGTTCGGACGAGCCCTCTAGACCCTATTTACTGCAGTCCAAGATGGGGTGACGGGAATCCGAGAATCTATATAAAGAAAGAAAACCTAATTCGCCCAAGACACCTCCACCCACGAATTTGCAGCCGCCAAAGCCACGTTTTTGCCTCCCCCATGGATCCCATATCCACGGGGGAGGGCTCCCAATAAGCCATGAAGGAAGGGGCTAAGGCGCGGTGCTCCCCCATGATACCGGCGGCGGGAAAGGAGTCCCCCGTGCCTTCGCCGCCGCCGCCCTCTTCACCATCTTCACCGCCATCTCCATCACCTAATCCTCCTAGTATGCAGTGGTTCATCCTCCCACAAACCTCTGTACCGTCCTATGTAAACATGGTATTTGATGCTATAAGTTATAATCCTATGATCTATGTCATGTTTGTGTAGTTTCTTTGTTCTTAGATTGAATGGTTGAACGTATTTGGTTTATTAGAGTTGTATGTTGATATGGTACAGACCTTTGGTGTCCATTATATTTGTGCGCGCATGGATTAAACATCATAGGGTTTGTAGTATGTGTAAAAGGAAGGGTGAGTTCTGCCGGAGTGACAGAAACCTGAGGACGCGAACCGGAACGTTGCACGTATGGGAGTAAGAGGACCATTAAACTTAAGGCTATGGTTGGGGAAACCTTAATGCATTGTTAGTAGTTACGTATGTTTGCTAACAATCTAATCATATAGTACATGTAATTCTAAGTAGTGAAGCGCATGTATATTTAGCCTCTCCCACATAGAAAACTGCATCGAAGACAATGAACCCGGTCTATTCGCTATTTAAACTTGGACAAAGCCACCACAATTACCACCACTATTCCACACTCATGGTTCTGTTAGTTTACTATATTTTATTGCTGCAGCAACTAGCTTTACTTTCTTGTTATTTATTATCATGCAAAGCTATCTCTAGTACTCATATTGTTGCTCTAGTTTTATTTCCTAGATAATGCAAACGTTTAGTGTGCGTAGAGTTGTATCAGTGGTTGATAAAACTTGAGAGGACATTTATCCTACCTTTAGCTCCTCGTTGGGTTCGACACTATTACTTATCGAAAAGGGTACACACGATCCCCTATACTTGTAGGTTATCAATCACCCTGGCAAAGCCAATGTGGTAGCGGATGCTCTTAGCAGATTGTCGTGTAGGTTAAACACCATGATCAAAGAGAACCAGCCAAGTTTGCATGAAGAGTTGGAGTAGTTTAGAACGGAGCTCATTAGCAAATGATTTTTAGCTAGCATTGAACTTCAACCCACTTTGATCAGTCAGATCAAGGAAGCCCAATGCAAGTATTGACGGAATCAAACGTCGTATTGGTACATGGAAGGTACCTGGATTCACCGAAGATGAAGGAGTTTTGTGGTACAAAGGACGTATCTGTGTGCCAGGAGATTCGGAGCTGAAGCAAGTTATCATGCAGGAAGCTCATGATACTCTTTATTATATCCACCCCGGAGGAACAAAGATGTATCAGGATTTGAAGGAGCAATTTTGGTGGCATAAGATGAAGAGAGAAATCGGAAGCTACATAGCCAAGTGTGATATCTGTCAGCGAGTCAAAGCGGAACATCAGAGATCCGCAGGACTTTTGCAACCATTGCAGATTCCGGAATGGAAATGGGATTCCGCCGGAATGGACTTTATCACTGGTTTGCCTACTTTTAGTAGGGGAAATGACTCTATTTGGGTCATAGTTGATAGACTGTTCAAGGTAGCCCATTTTATACCCGTCAAGACAACCTACCAGAGTTCGAAGCTAGCAGAGTTGTACATTGCTAGAATCGTCAGTTTGCATGGCACCCCTAAGACCATAGTATCGGATCGAGGAACCCAGTTTACCTCAAGATTTTGGCAGAAAATCCAAGAAGGATTAGGAACCAGGTTGAATTTCAGCACAGCTTATCACCCGCAGACCGATGGACAAACTGAAAGAGTCAATCAAATCTTAGAAGATATGTTGAGAGCTTGTGTGCTAGAGTATGGATCAAAATGGGAATATTGTCTGCCTTTCGCAGAATTCTCATACAACAACAGTTATCAAGCCAGTTTGCAAATGACCCCAATTGAATTTCTGTATGGAAGAAAGTGTTGTACCCCTTGAATTAGTCACAAGTAGGAGAGAGTCAGATTTTCGGACCCGACAACCTACGAGAAGCCGAAGAGAAGGTTCAAAAAGTTCGTGAGCACCTCAAGACCGCCGAATCCAGACAAAAGAGTTATGTTGACAAGAGACGTCAAGACCTAACTTTCAATGTCGGAGATTTTGTGTATCTCAAACTATCACCCTTGAAGGGAATGCGGCGTTTTCAACTGAAAGGAAAGTTAGCCCCTAGATATATTGGTCCCTTCAAGATTTTGAATCACCGAGGAGAAGTATCTTATCAACTGGAACTACCAGAGGAGATGTCAGCCATCCATGATGTGTTCCATATCTCATTACTTCGCAAATGCTTAGAAGTTCCGGAGAAGACCGAAGTTTTCAAGAACATTGATCACCGAGGCATAGATATCAACAAGGATCTGACGTATTGTGAAGTACCCATTCATATTTTGGAAGAAGCCTTCAGAACCACCAGGACCCTGAGTATCAAGTTTCTCAAGATCCAATGGAGCAACCATACCAAAGAAGAAGCTACTTGGGAGCGAGAAGATTATATTAGGACTGAATTTCCAGATCTCTTTAGTTCCTAGTTTTTCTTAAATATCGGGATGAGATTTTGTTTAAGGAGGGAAGGTTTGTAACACCCCAAAAATACTAATCAAGATTATCGAGTTCAAATCACCCAAAGTTAGGGTTAACAAAAACTTTTATTACCAATTTGATTATGAATGCATGCGTGTTTTGCATTAGGGTGGAATTGATTGAATTTGCCATGCTTGATTGTTACAAATGATAAGAAATGGTTTAAAGGTGAATGCTACCTCATCTAGGCCATTTACAAACAAAATCAAAAGAAAATGAAATAAAAATGAATTAAATAAGCTAATGGTCATTTTGACCAAAGTTAACCACTAGGCCACTTTGAGTGTTCCTAGAAGAGAAATTCTAACAAAAACAATTCAACTTTTTTCACACCTTGCTAGACCAAGTAGAAGTGAATCAAGGCCCCTTTTACAAACTTACAAAAACATTTTCCAAATCAATTTAATGGACAGTTGAAAATTGAATCTAGTTCATATGGTAAGATCACACTTTTTAAAAAACCCATCAAATCATTTCCACTTGACCTCTCTAAGCAAACATAGATACTCAAGCTTAAGATCAAATCACTCACAAATTTTCATTCAAAAATTCCAAATTATTAGTCTTGCGGCCATTTCATCAAACACCTTGCTTACACATTTTAACCCACTGCCTAACTTCACTGTTCTAAGCAGTAATCCTCCACCCCAGTGTCCCCTCTTCACTCCCTTGTCTCCTCTAGTGTCGAGAAGCACCTAGACAAGCCCCCCTTAGCCGTTGTGCATAGTGGAGCGTTGCCCGAATGTGGTCGTCGCCGGCCAACAGTGGACAGCGCGCCAGGAGCCACCCCACCCTCGCCAACGATGTGCACCAGACACGCCGTAGTCCACCGCCACCCCCTGTCCAAGCCACGACCCCAGCCTGGCCCTGGACCACCCTAGCTACGCCGCGCCCACTGTCTCTGCACCATGCCTAGAGTGCGCCAGCTCGCCGCACCCGACCGCCTCGCACAGACCGCGCCTCACCTTATCAGCACACGCACCCACTCGCCATGATCGCCACTACCTCCCAGACACCCCTGTTCGCCGCCGCGTGACCCGTAGCTCCTGCACGCCGTCACAAACACCGCCGCTCCCGCTCAGAGCACCGCATGCTCCCGACCAATCCACACCACCCCGTGCCGCGCAATTACTTCCGTGATGACCGCCAGGGAAACACGCACCATCCCCTAGCCTCATCCACGCCGCTAGCAGCCTGTAGCATCGTCACCGACGAGCCGGCGCCCACGCTGTTTGGTCCCCTCGCCGCAGTATAAGTAGAGGCCTCCCCCGCCTCCATTCTCCACACCAACACCCTCACCACTCCTCACTGATCCTCCCTCACCCTTCCCCGGAGCAAGGCGAGCTCTCCCTCGCCGGAATTTGCCTGTAGCCCACCGCTGCTGGAGGAAAAGGGCGTCGTCGATTGGAGCTGCCCCAGGAGCTGCCGTGACCGCCATTCCAACCGTCGTTCACGACAACACCGTTCGCCCCATCGCCGACCCTAGCTAGATCCCAGGTGAGCCTCGCTAGATCCAACGCCGCACTAGGTTAAAATCCTCGCCAGAGCTGTTCGTCATCGACGATGACTCCCGGCCGTTAGATTAGATTTAGATCGTAGGGCTCAGATTCGTAGATACCGTTTCGGTTAGTTTCAGTCATTGACGAATGGACCCCCTCTGTCAGCAGCCCGCTGTGCCGCACAATGCAGTTGGGCCGGCCCGTTTAAGTTTCCCGCGCAGGCCTGGAGATTCAAATATTGATTTTCCAATTTAGTTTAAACTAGTTTCTGTCCATAGATTCAAAAATCAATTCAGAGAGTTTCACTAAACCAAATTGCACGATTCCAATTTTGTTAGAAATATATTTAAATTATCTATCCAAGACCATTAGATTTAAATCATTTGGAGTTAGATATAATCTATAGTAAAAATAACAAGACATAGACTTTTCCACATTCAAACATTTTTCAAAACTCAACCAGAAATGCTTTTGAGTTGATTCCAACTCTCAAAAATCACATTTGATAAGATCTATCTAAATATGTAAAAATATTTAGGTTTGCATGCAGTGACTTTGGACTAGTACCAAAATAATGCTATATAGGCATTTCTAGTCACTTAAATCTATTAAATGCTAATCTTAAACTTGATAAAATATGACCAAAACTTTAAATCACATTCCCATATATTAGAATATGTGGTGATGACATGTGTCAACATGATACCATATTTTAATTTGAGAATATTAAATCTTAATTATTTTCAATGAGTAGAAATTACTTTTCTAAAATAAACTAAATAAGATTAAGTCTTTAATTCATGTGATGATTGTGATGATGCTAGATCATCAAGTGTGAGCCTTAGTGTGCTAAATAGAATTAGATATGTATTGTTTGGTGATTGTGTACCCGTATTTATTTATAGACGATAGTACCGACCCAAGCTACGAGGATGAGGAGTACTACCAAGAAGAAGAAGAAAACTTCAACCACTGGTCTACTCAAGGAAAGCCATTATTGGCAAGCTAGCACTTGCAAGTTTCTTAACTAAGCAAGCTATTATTGGCAAGCTAGAACTATGCAAGCTAATACTTGCAAACTTGATAACTTAAGCCAATGCATTAGGCATGCTTTGGTTATATACCTTTGATTTATACCAATCACAAGTTTTACTTGCAAGCTTTATTCTTTTACTTTACCAAAGTTCTTTACTTTTAGTTAGTGTTTTGTGAGTATTTGGAAAAGTAGTATATATAGCATAAAGAGTATAAAACTAGGCCTATACTTAGATGTCATTCCATGGCATGGGATTGGAGATTAGCACCCCTCATTAGTGAACACTCTTAACTTTAGTGGCTAGTGCTAAGCATAAAACTTGATCACTTTAGATGGGAATACTTGGTGAAAATGATTATGAAAATCTTGGAATGATGCTTCATTCTATTGAAATGTTTTGACATGTGTTGAGAAACACAAATGGATTTGATGATGAAAATGTGGGGGCATGAGCCTTAGCCATTTTACAAAAACTGATGGTTGGGTTCGGATGCGATATCATTTCAATTTTACCATACAACCACAATAACCGAATTGGGTAGGGCTTAGCCGGAAGTTTATATGCATTAGTATGGGTTCCCTCGCGGAAGAGGTTTGAGCTGAGGCTACCTCGTGAGTGTGAATTGTCCACCTATGCAGTGCCCATGATGGCAGATGGCCATGGCTGGAAGGCCAAGCTCATAGGGGAGGTGCCTATACTAGAGTGTGTAATTGAAAGGTTATGATTGATTATCCGCATACTAAGTATGATGATTCAGGGTTAACTCTGACAGATGTATCGAATTTTGTGGTGAAAGTGTACCACCTCTACAGAGTGTCAAACTATTCGAATAGCCTCGTCCGCGGTCATGGACAGTTGGAGTGGCCATACTGTTCCGTCATCAGATGTTTTCAAAATGACTTGTGAACTATGATTTTGACTTGACCACAACAGGGTTGTGAATATGAAAACTAGGTTCCCACGTAAAGACTTAGAACATTAATTTAGTTTTCTTTACTTCTAAACTTAGTTTTAGATAAATCTGCCTTTTTGCAAATAAACATAGAGCTTAAGATTCCTATTAAAACCACCTTACTTGTTAGTGATAGTTTGTGAGTATTTAAAGAGTACTCATGGCTTTGTCTCTGGATATTCCCGTGGCCAGACTATGAGGAGGACTATCAGGATGATGGACAGCAGGACGTCTACGACAACTAGGATCATCTCCCATCGCCAGCATTGCTTGTGACTCTGAAGATGGAGTCCCTACTACATTTCTTTCTGCTGCTTGATTTGTATTAAGACTGGATCATGAGATCCTTTAATTGTGTAAGACCTTATTATGGTTTGTAATGGATGATGTATTGTGATATCCAATCTGTTATGTCTCGCAAAAATAGTAATCCTGGGATTGCGAGGTATGGCATAACAGGCACCTGGGATTAAAAATCCGAGTGTTGACAGTGAGGTCCAAAAAGGTGCAATATTTCCATTCCCAATGGTGATGGTGGTGGCAGCATAGAAGAGGCTCATATCAACCTCATCGTAAGGGTTGCCCGATCCGACCCACAACTTTTTAGGATCTTTCCACTCAAACCATGGCCACCTCAAATGTAGCGCTCTAGCAAATTTCTCAAGGTTAAGGATCCCCAGTCCACCAAGGTGCGTTGGTCTACAGACCGTCTCCCAATTGATTTTGCATTTTCCCCCGGATATATCTCGTGTGCCCGCCCATAGGAAAGCACACTCGATCTTGTTCATGGTAGCATAACACCCCGGCGGAATGGGAAGCGGTGTGAGGTGGAAGATTGCTTGGGACGTGAGGATGGATTTGATGAGAGCACCTCAGCCGACAATGTTAAGATTCTTCCCATCCCAAGTTACGAGCTTGTTGGCCATTTTGTCTTCTAAGGGTTGGAAGTCCACCCTCTTAAGTTGCCTCACCGATAGTGGGAGACCAAGGTACTTCAAGGGGAAGCTTGCGTGAATCACCGGGAGGCCTTGGAGAACATCATTGACATCAACTTTGTTGCAACAAATTGGGACAGCCATATACTTTTGGAAATTGGTTTGAAGCCCGGATACTTCGCCAAACAAAGCGAGGATTGAGGCTAAGTTTTGGATGTCTTGCTTGTTTGGGTGCACAAAGATTGCGGCATCATCAGCATAAATGGAGGTTCTCGTCACATTTCCTCTCCATCGAATCTTTTGTAGGAGCTCATGGTGGGTGGCCAACTCGAGAATTTTTTGTAGAGGATCAATTGCAAGCACAAAGAGGAGCGGCGAGAGGGGTCCCCTTGGCACAACCCCTTTCTGTGCTTGATTGGAGACCCAGTGACACCATTTAGGAGAACTCTTAAGGATTAGGACGTAAGCAAAGCGACGATCCAATCCCTAAACATTGGAGGGAAACCATGTCGCTTGAGGAGCTCGAGAATGAATTCCCAGCGAACCGAATCAAAAGCCTTGCGGATATCTAGTTTGAAGAGAAGTGTTGGTATCTTGCTCTTGTGAAGTCTTCTAGCAAGGTTTCAAACATGCATGAAGTTATCATGAATACTTGTTTTTTGGATGAAGGCGCTTTGGGCATTCGAAACAAGGTCATTCATGAGAGGAGCAAGACATAGTGCAATCATCTTTGCAATAATCTTGGCAAAAGCATGAATCAAGCTAATAGGCCTGAATTCGGAAATATCTTCGGCTCCCTCTTTTTAGGAAAGAGAACAATGGTAGCTGAATTGACCCATTGATGGTGTCGCATTTGTAGGTTGTTGAATTGCCAGATTGCGCTCATACCATCCTCCTTGATAGTAACCCAACACTTTTTGAAGAAGGCACCGGTGAACCCATCAGGACCGGGCGCTTTGTCATTAGGCATATGGTCAATAGCACACTTGGCTTCCTCCTCCGAGAAAGGCTTGTTAATCCCTCCCTTCCCGGCACAATTATTGAGCGTGCCAAAATAAGGCGAGGTCTAGTTTTATTTTAGTAAAAAGAGATTTTGTCAACTCAAAGCGCCGTATCAAGAAAATGCAACAGAAAATAGTACACATATGACGTGTGCATAACAAGATACACAAAACCACAAAAGTTAAAAAAACAACAGCGTGTGTTAGTAGACGTCGAAAGTCTCAACAGAATAAATAAAAAACTAACTCGATTGATGGTCCGGTCCAAAGTCTGTGCTGGTTAACCACCTCCTTGTGGTGCTATGCACTTGTCATCCGTGCACCACTCACACTCACCCATTGGTTAAAATAAGTATTGGAGCAATATTGCGATACCGACTGTGTATGATAAATTTACAAATGCACTGTAGAAAATTGACTATTTAGAAATACATGAACGAACCACAATTGACCATTAAAATTTCCCATTCTCAGGAGCAACCTTTGACCTTTCACTCTAATATGTCATGTCGGTTTTGGATTGCATAAGTTAAGGCTTATTTTCTCAACAACCAGAAGTTTAATCAACACTCTTAGCTTTGTTACACTATATAGCAGTAATCTACTCACTTTGTTCCAAAGAAGACATATAAGTATAACCAAAAGTCAACAATTTCCATGTTTGACCAAATTTACGCACAAAACCATGAACATCTACAAAATCAAATCAGTACCAATAGATACGCTGTAATATATATATTTACATAGTATCTTATTAAATAGTGTAAGTGGTGATATTCTTATTGTATATATTTGGTTAACGTTAGTTAGTATTAACATTTCACTAGATTTTTATGTATTTTTTTAAGCGAAGGTAGTATGAAAGTTCGGAACCCCAAATGCAATGTGACAAGAGTACTTGGATAATATGTCGTTTAGAGGTTCTAAGAGCCATAATCAATTATCAATTAGTAGATACTAACCCACAAAACCCCCCACACTAATTGTCCAAACTCACGTTTTATTGGACAAAAGAATAACGTTGGGTTTGTATTCGAAGAAAAGATTTCAGTAGTATAATCGTATATAACTCATATGTGATTAGTTAGATCATAAGGAACTTATAGACCCATACAAATGGAGTATTCCCAAGAAGAGCGAGCACCGTCCATGACATAGGGATGACGATCAAACAAACAACCACTGTTGAGAATAGGGGTAGACCTACAAATGTGTCACGCACCGGGCTGGCCCGTGTGTGCAAGCTTTAAGTTACTGTTTTAAAGGATTTTCTTTAAAGATTAAAATAAAATGTAGTACATTTTTGGGACTAAGTCCAAGGCTGCCCTGGGTGTAGGTCCGCCCCTGGTTGAGAACCTAAAAGAAGAATCATTGTGCAATGTTGTACCCTTGAGCTAAGACCCAAGCCACTAGATGTCGTCTGCTCGACAACATAACAATGGAGACAATTCATGCATGCCAAAGCAAAGTTAGGTCTAGGTTTTTTCAATAAAAATAAATGGTGTGGACTCGAAGCATCGCATGAACGCCGATGGAAAATAGTTCATATATAACATCTGCATAACAAGGTGTGCAAAACCAAAAAGTTACAAAAATGACTTGCGTTAACATCCGACAAAAGTGTTGACTAAATGAAAAATTGTCGAAGGCGATGATGGCTAGATTGAAAGATCATACCGTCGTTTATGCGGAGTAACCACCTCCTTGTCACTCTATGCACTAGCGTACGTAGCGCTATAACTAACTCTCGGTAATCCGGACGCTGAAGGAAGGACACCTTTTGGGTAAACACCAGTACTTATCCATGCACCACCGACACAAAACAAGCATTGGAGCCACATTGGCGGCCCCCAATGAGTATGGTAAATTTATAGATGCATCATAGATTAGCGGATTATTCTGAAAGAGAATGAACAAACCCAAGTTAACTAAGTATTAGGGCCTCTTTAGATTGTAATTTCATAATATTTTTGTAGGATTCCAATCCTTAGGATTTTTTACTTATGGATTGCCTTGTATCACAGGAATGATGCTAGTGAAATTCCTATGGATTGAATTCATCTGCCTCGGTTCCATAAGAATTTGGACATCTGCTCCAACCTCATTCTTAGACTCAAGTGCTTAGGTTCAAGGCACTTTTCATTTGTTTTTCCTGCGTTTATTTCTATAATTTTCATCCGCTTACAATCCTCTGTTTTGCAAAGGCAAACCTATAAAAAAAATTACGTGACTTTTCCTATTCCTGCATTCAGTCCTATGATCCAAATAAGCTCTTAGTTTTTCCCATTTCTAGGAGCAACCTTTAGTCGTTCCAATATAAATATGGCATGCAGCATCTAGATTGCACAATTTTAATTAGCACCTTAGGTTTTTTTACACTAGACGTCAGTAATATACTCCATCTCTTCCAAATGAAGGCATATGAATGTAGTGATAAGCCGATGTTTTCTATGCTTGACCAAGTTTGTATAGACACATTTATGGACATCTACATAACAAAATCCATATGAGTGGATATACCACAAAATATATTATTATGGTGTATTTATTTAATATTGCAAATTATTATATTCTTTTGCTCATTCTTTGTCAAACTTATAAGTATTTGCTTTTTAATAAATTTATACTAGGTAGGTAGTAGTACGGAAATTTTGATTCCCCAAATGTAATCATGATGACGAAGTACTTCCAAACGTACTTGGCTACCTGGTCGTTTCAAGATACCGAGAGCCATAATCAATTACAAAGTAGTAGATACCACTAAACTATAAAACGCCAGGGCAATCAACATTCTAGTATAAAGATAATTGGCAAAGAAAATCAATGAAGAAAGTTGACTATTGATTTTCCATTATCAAGAGCTTGCTTTGACTCCTCTATTTTCAATATGTTGCGGCGGTTTAGATTGCACAAATTAAGGCTTATTTTGCTCCAACAGCTAGCAGTTTAATTAGCTTTCTTAAAAGTTTCGATTCACCAGGTGTAGCACGAACACGATGAACTTACTTGGATCGTACTACTTGGGGTCCTTTCGAGGCTCCGATGGCCACTACCAATTTTATCTAGTCCCCAAGACCCCACACTAATCAGCATTCGACTCCAAACTAACCAAGTCTGACGATGAATCCATACGCATGCACGCATAATTATGATACTCCGTGATTTAGTAGTATCAAATTATAGTAAATCAGCTACACTTATTATTGATTGAAGGGAGTAGTAATAAATTTTAATGACCCAACTTGATTACTAATCCGTACCGCCATCAGGATGGTGCGCCCTTCAACTGGTTCCTTATCTACCGCCATAGTAAACTAGACTAATCGTTATGGTTTTTTTTGACAAAGAGAATATATTAACATCGCGAAGATACCAATTATGTGCAGCCTCTATTTTAACAAAGATATTCAGAGACATCAGGGATATACACAACTAAGAACAAAATAAAAATAAAAAGGAAAACAAAGACCCAGCACGGTGTTCAAACCACTGCAACAGAAGCACTCTAACCACCATCAAATACAACACCCGTACTACAAACGAGTACTATAAACGAGGCTCTCCAAAAACAACGTCTTCAAGAAGAAATTAATGCACAAGCGTTGTCGTTGCCAGATCAAAGATGTTAGGTTTTCACCATAGAGAAAGTCCGAGTTTTCAAAACAATGTCTTCAACATGACCATTGCGAGATACAACCAAAGAAGACCAGATCTTAGCTTTTTACCCTGAAAATCGTGGCTTGGTACTCAATGAGCACCACAAGAATGCAGTCCACCTGTGTTGCCACCCTCGCTTACCAAGGTTGTTGCTGCAAGTCGCCTAACACCCGATACATAGGAAGAACTTGTGCCGCATTGTTTTCAACAGAACCAATACCCTCTCTGTCAATACCAACCTCCTAGTGCAGCCACCATGACTTTCTCCACCCAGTGAGTTTCATGAAAATCTATGTGGAGACATGCCCCAGAGACAAAGCATCGCGCCTCCCCTAAAATGGGCGTGAACAATAGGGACAAACCACCCATATTTGGTCAGGCCAGCAGCCCCAACACCGTCGGCCGGCACCTGGCGATCGGATCAAACGGGCCTGCCCGTTCCGACCCAGATCGAGCCCAAGGCTGGCCCTGGATCGGGCCCACGCGCCAGTGGCGCTAGGAGGTTTGCAACGCACCCTAGGCATGCGCAGGAGTGTCGCCGCCTCCAGCCTACACCAGCACCCTTGCGCCCGTCTTTGTCTCTTCTGCGCCTGCCACGGGTCGGTCAAGGTTACCACGCCACCACCCGAGCACCACCCTCGCCACCTTAGAGTCGACCTCCCACGTGAAGGGAGCCTCACAGGGTGTGCCTACCCCGCCCGCCGCCTTGGACGACCAGGTGTGGCCGCCACCACCAGCGCCGGCGGCAGCACCGGCCGGTGAGGGAGGATTAGGTGCTGGTTTTTTCTAGGGTTCCCGGGTGTCCTCGTGAGCCGCCCATGCGGGAGCGATCCAGGTTTTTTGTTTTGTTTTCGCACCTATTGGTTCACTGGCGCGAGCTACAGAATCTAGGAGCGAGGTAGCGTCACCAATCGTCCATTAATCCGTCGGTCGAAACTGAACCTTCGTCGGGCCCCAGTAAGGACTAGGATTGTCACAATCGAGCTTAGCCATGACGCGAGCCGTTTGCCGGTTGTCTTCTCCCGAGTATGCTTCTTTAATCAACCCATGATTAGTTCTTGACTTTAGTTAGAGGCTCTCGTAGTACAGTAGCTCTTTATCTAAGACAAAGTAAGTAAAGCCTCATGTCTATCTATATACGTCGTTCTCCACCATCTACGTTAGCTCGATCTGCAGCTAATCTAAGCTCCACCAGCCGAGTATATCACCTGCTTTTGGAGGTTTCCTCGGCCGGCCGGTACGGTGAAGCGTACGTACGTAGTACGGCTCCCAAGGGTCGGCCGGCGTTGTCGCGCCACCATTGCACAGCCACCCAACTGAACCCATTTTCTAACACGGGAGGCGCGTCAGTGGAGATCGCAATTTCTGGCTGCTGATCGACGCAAGCGGCTACAAGTTGTGCTTGCCGTGTATCGTATCGCTAGCTCCAATAGACGACCGACCCAACGGGTTGTTATCTACTATTGATGATTGAAGTGGTTGGCTATTAGTATTAGCAGGTCAGTTGCTCGGCTGCTCCGAGACCGTTTTAGTTTAGATTATACTAGTTGACTCGCTCTGTCAGGCGCACGTGATTCTCGATCGATCGGGGCTCGAGGGTATCAACTGACGGTAGAAGCAAGCGGCTCGCGCGACGATCAGGTTGTTGCCTGATTCTGCCGTTTGAACAGACCATATGTGATGCTAGCTTAATTTGCTGGGATTTGCTGATGATGTCGACCTATCGAGCAGGACACCTATGTTCTGTACCGTAGCTAGCTGGGGCTTTCTCGATCGGGTCACGCTCACGGAGTTCGTGGTTTTTACTAGTGCTACTTGGGGCCGACGTGCCGTACGGTGCGTCCTTGTGTAGTAGAAAATTTCAAAGGCTATGATGACTTGTCTCGCTACAAACAAAACTCGATGCTGCAAGTACGCCGGAACCACGGTGTTCCAATTTTTAATTTTTTCCTTGGTCGAACGCGCTAGCTTCTTGGAACGGCGACCCATGAGCCATGACCGGTCTACGCAGCCTCCCCTATATATGCCGTCCATAGCCTCAGACCTTCCGTACAAGTACAACCACTAATCACACCACACGGCTACAGCTCGTAGCGATGTTTTGGTCTGGAGCAGTAGGTCCAGCAAAAGTCTAGCCCGTCTCGATCATTTTACAGAGAGTTTTATGTCGTTTTTAATTTAGGCTGTGCAAGGATGCCCGCTAGGTAAGGGATATTTCCGACATACATGGGCTTTAGCCACGATAAAGACTAAGTTGCATTCAGCCGCGTGGGGCGTGGGGAACGAAACAACATTCATGAAACGAGTTGAGGCAAAACCTCCGGTTCTTTTTGAAAGTCAGGTGTAAACCCGGACTGCCATGGATCGCTGTAGTACTCACTTATAGTGTAACGCTTATTTGGGATAAGCTGTCCCACACTTACATACGATGAGGTGCAGTACTCACTTATAGTCCAATGCTTATTTGGGATACGCTGCCCCACCTTTTTTTTGCGAAATGCCACCGATCTATTAATAATTATCAACAGCAGTACAAAGAGTCCTAAAAGTAATAGAAATTACAAATAGGTCATTGGTCCACCTAGCGACGACTACAAACACAGGCACGAGCCGAAGGCACGCCGCCGTCCTCGCCCCTCCATCACCGGAGCCGGGCAAAGCTTGTCGTAGTAAAGCTTGTTGTAGTAGACGGACGAGAAGTCGTCGTGCTAAGGCCCCAAAGGACCAGCGCACCAGAGCAGCAACCATCGCCGAAGATGACCAACGTAGATCGAAAGAGACTGACCTCAAAACACACCAACGAAAGCGAAAAACGACCGGATCCGAAGAGATCCATCGGACACATGACTCCACACGCCCTCCGCCGATGCTAGACACACCACCAGAGCGAGGATAGGGCGGGGAGGACTTTATTCTGACTTTAGGACATAGCCGCCGCCTCAACATCTTGAAGAAGATACTAAAAACAGTCTAAATAAAACACTGAGACCTCCGCCGGCGAGAGGGCGTGGTCCGCCATGTCTCCAAGGCCCTAAGGCCACCGGAAATGGGGCGGACCGGTGGCGTCGCCGGTGGAGGGAAGGAACCCTAGATGGGTTTTTGTCACCGCCTCTAGAGCGCCTCTCTGCTCACGTACGATACCGGTTTTTTGCTTGCCACTACGCTGCCCCACCTTTACATACGATGAGGTGCAGTACTCACTTATAGTCCAACCCTTATTTGGGATAAGGGGTTCCACCCTTACAAACGACGAGGGGCCTATTACCCCCGGGTAATCCACAATGTCTTCATTTTATTTATCCATCTTGACTCGTTTTCGGTGTTTGTCTTACTTAGATGATTTCATCCGAGTGTGTGTAAGGCGGGTGTCATTCTTAGCCATAGAGGAATTCCAATGCAAAGGCCAGGACGCTAACACTAACTCTATTGATATTCCTAGTGCTTATTTTCGTAGGCCCCAGTCCTTGCAAAACAGAGTCCTAAAAGGAAGTGGGTTGGGCATCTACACTAGGCCGACCCATTTCGGATATGGGATATGTCTAGATCGGTCCATGGTCGACCTGCGGATATGAAAACATGCCATTTTCGACTCTATCCGTTTGGGCGGGGGTGTCCCAGCAGGCACGACTCATTTTTTCTTTGAAATACGAACATTAAAAAAATGAAAACTTAGATATATTACACAAATAGTCTTACTTTAGATACAGAAAATAAAGAAACATAATTAAATAAACCCTAGCTATGGCTAGGGCATCTGGCGGCCGACACACGGTGGTGGCAGAGGCGGTGGCGACCATGGCCCCGACAGATGTACGCCGGTGGTGGTGGTGGCTGCTCGTGCGTCGGTGGTGGTGACGGATGCTAGTGCGGCGGCGTCATGAGGGCGGGTGGGCACGGGGCGCGGCCTAGAGGTCTTGCTAGGAGGGATCAGATATGGGTCATAGAGGCCCCACTCATCTTCAAAAGAGTGGAAGATCGCCTTCTCTACGTCCAACTCCTACGGATCTCGGTCGAGGCGGGCACGCAAGGATAGGTCGCCGGGGTTGGCACGGGAGGCGCGCAAGCAGTCGACGTACGTCTCCTAGAGTTCTTGCCGCGGGATGTGATGCAGATAGAAGACGCGGTCGAGGACGTCGAAACTGAAGCGATGGTCGGTGGTCCCGTTAACCCCACCTTTGTACGACGGCAACAACCTGCGAGGCCGCACCACACAGTCGCTATCCTTGTTTACGTCAGAGAAGTTGTTGTCGCTATCCTCGTTGTCGGGAGATAGGGCATCACGGGAGACGGTCATGGGCGAGGTTGCGATGGGTGGGTTGGGAGAGGGGGCGGGAGGAAAAGGGCTACCAGGTATGGCTATTTTTGGTGGTGTTGTGTTGCGCGGCTACTCCTGGGGCTCACCCCTTTTTATAGCGGAGCAGCCGCTCCGGAGTGGAAGCCCACACGAAGCGTCGGGAACCTACTAGAAATTGCAGAACCAACCAGAACAGGCACGTAACGACAGCAGAACTGGCAGAAAATGTTGGCGGCAGAACCCTTCCAACTGTCGGGATACGAGCCATGACATGAGACGGTCATGGGCAAGGTTATGGCCCCACAAGGCGGCATCATGGGCAAGATTGTGGTGTCATGGGCGTGTCCGAATCACTGCCAGGAGGACCCATGCATAGACGCGAGGACACCAGGAAGGAGACGCCTATTGTCCGCGGCGCATTCAGGGCGATGCATTCCCAGCACATATTTGGGCCAGGAATGGGTCGGTCTGGACACGCGTGGTCTTTTGGGTCGGACTGCTAGAGAGGTTTTTCACTGCCCGGGCGTTTGTGCTGAACGATACGGACCACTAGTGGTCGAATGGGTTGGCCCAGTAAAGATGCCCTTTGAGAATATATAATTTTACAGAAGACATGTCTTCTCTTAGCCCTCCACATAACTTAGAGAAGATAATAGCCATAATGTGTATAATGCATCGTTATCTCTTATTGCCATCTCTTATAATTAATAAGAATTATTTAAATTTAGAAGGATTTTTTTTAAGGGAAGACATGTGGTACTGTGGGGAATATAGCCTTCTCTTATTTTCTAAAAGTTCACTGCTTACCTAATAGAAAACAAACTCCTCTTTCTTAATTCTCTATCCTCCAACTAAGACAAAATTCTACATGGCAGCTCTAAGGGAAGGGTGACATTGGCCCATTGTATATGCTAAGGAGATATGCCCTAGAGGTCAATAATAAAGATCTTTTATTGACATATCTCGTTAGTTCATAATAGTTTTGTACCATGCTATAACTTTATTAAGTGAAAACATTGATACAGGTGTGGTATGTAAACAAACCAGTCCCCTAGTATCACCTAGACTAGTTCGTTGGGCAGCGGATGATCGAGGTTTCCCGATCATGGACTTTACACAGCAACTGACAATGAGGTCAAGTTATTAGATGAATGAAGTGATGGAAAACACCCAACCCTAGTATTGCAATGTGATCCATTCACAAAGTTCAACATTGCGTTATCTAGCAAAGCATAGTGATTCAGTCCTTTGACTGTGATATCATAATAACCGTTGTCTACCGGGGCTGCTTTGATCATATCAACTATCATGATCGTAAATGGGTGACCATAAAGGTGTGTATTGGGTATTCAAGAGGAACTTTTGAGGCCAATGCATCAAGATCGGGATTTTCCCATCCGAGTGACGAATAGATACCCTGAGTCCACTTAGTGAGATTACATCTACAAGTTTGCAAACATGTGACTAGTGAAGGAGATATGCCCTAGAGGCAAATAATAAATAGGTTTTTATTGTCATATCTCAATTAGTTTATAATAGTTTCATATTGTGATATAACTATGCCAAGTAGAAACATTGGTACAGGTGTGGTATGAAACAACAGAGTCTCTAGTAGCCTCTATTTATACTAGTTCATTGGTCATGAGGATGATCTGGGTTTCAAGATCATGGGCATTTATGCCAATTGACAACGGGGTCATATCATTGGAGAATGATGTGATGGATATTCCTCAAAGGATTGCAACACGATCAAGTCATATAAGTTCATTGTTGCAACAGCTATACCTAGACTCCTTTTTCTTAGACCGTGAGCTCATATTACTCACTGTTTTCCGAGGCTACTTTGACTACATCAACCGTCATCTGGTAATACGGTGGCCATAAAGGTGTACGTTGGGTATTCCAAAGGAATAGTAGATGACATGTGACTGCAAGACCGGGATTTGTTCACCCACATGACAAGTAAAGATACATACGGCCGGCTTGGTGAGATTACATCATAAATGTTGCAACACGTGACTCGGTCACGGGGATGTAATATCACAGTAACAAAAAAACATAACTTGTTGTGAACGAGATTGAACAAGGTATGTGATACCAATGATCGGATCTCGGACAAGTCGTATCAAGAAACAAAAGGAATTGGATGCTACATTTAGCGGTTCAAATGACATTGTCATCAGGAATGCATAGGGGTCACATGAATATCCCTGGTCCCTCTGTTGATAATTGATACAGATCATGTCTAGAGCATTCCCGAGCCGTGAGAGGTGATGGCTCAATGCATGGCGCCCAGAAAAATGCTTGATGGCGGTGTTGATGTAGAGCTCGTTGGGAACCCCAAGAGGAAGGTATGATGAGCACAACAACAAGTTTCCCTCAGTTATGAAACCAAGGTTTAATCGAACCAGTAGGAGCAAGGAAACACCCCAAAGGTGTTATTAGCTGAGCTTTGGCAGAGCGCACTACCAGTGCTAGTAGGAACATGGAGATCTGCACAACACAACCACAAAACTTTGTCCCCAACTTGCGATGAGGTTGACAATCTCACCGTGTTTTGCGGAAAACAAAGGATTAAACGTATCGAATGGAAAGAAGTAAAAGTTTACAGAAAGTAAACACAAAGGAGCAAACAGTTGTAGATTGTATGTAAAGAAAAAGGACCGGGATCCATAGTTCACTAGAGGTGGCTCTCCTTAAGATAGATAACATGTTGCGTGAACAAATTATAGCGGGGCAATTGACAAACATCGAAAAAGCATACAAGCATATACTAATCATCTTGACTCCTTTGAGACTTGATTGGGCATTACAACATTATACATAGACCGCCATCCAACTGCATCTATGAGTAATAATCCACCTTCAGGTTATCATCCGAACCCCCTCCAGTATTAAGTTGCAAGCAACTGTTAATTGCATTACGAATTGCGTGTAATGTAAACAATACGATTGTTCTATGAACAAAGGATTGTTGTTTTCTCCCTAGTAGCAACAACACATCTAATACCTTAGAGATTTCTATCACTTCCCTAGATTACTAGAGGCATGAATCCACTATCGAGCATAAATACTAACTCTTGGAGTTGCTAGCATCTACTTGGCCAAGATAGCTACTAACAACGGAAAGCATGCAAGATCACAAATAACAAAGACATGATAGAATCAATAATCAATATGAAATAGCATCTCAATATCCATCGGATCCCCGCAAACTCAACATGCAGAATTACAAATAGATGATCTTGATCATGAACGGAGCTCACAAGATCTAAACATGATAACACAAAGGAGGAGAACCAGCCATCTAGCTACTATATGGACCCGTAGTCCAGAGATGAACTACTCACGCATCACACCAGAGGCTTGCATGATGATCAAGAAGGCCTCCAAGGTGAATTCCCCTCTCCGACAGGGTGCCGGGAAGAGCTCAGATCCCTCCTGGTCTAGGAATGGAGATGACGGCGGATACAGACTCTTCCGTGGATTTTTGATCGGGTACTTAGGGTTTCCGTACCAGAGGCAATATATAGGTGGAAGGAGAGGCCGAGGGGGTGCCTGGGGCGGCCAGACCACCCCCTGGCGCGGGCCAGGCCTGGCCGCACGGCCTGGTGGTGTGGCCGGGCCCCAGCCCCTCTACGTCTCGTATTCTGGCTCTAGGTGTCCCTTGGTAAAATAATGACTTTGGCTTTTGTCCTGTCCAATTCCGAGAATATTCATTTTCTGACTTTCCTGGAACCAAAAATAGCAGAAAACAGGCAGTTGGCACTGTGGATCTTGTTAATAGGTTAGTCCAAGAAATCATATGAAAAGTACTCCAAAGTGTGCACAAAACACAACAAAGTAGATAAAACCAAGCATGGAACATCAAAAATTATAGATACATTTGCAATGTATCAACATCCCCAAGCTTAACTCCTGCTCATCCTCGAGTAGGTAAGTGATAAAAAGAAAGAATAATTTTTGAGGTGACATGCACCATCATAAACTTGATCAAAGTATTTGTAAAATGTTAAAAGCTGGGATCATAGTACATCGATCATAACATGAAATACAAAGTTCTAGCAATAATACAAAGAAACTATGTTGCAACATGAAAAGGCGCAAACAAAAGATTCATGAATAAAAATGCTTTGCAAGACTTTTTTTGTTTCACATAAAGAAAACATAGCATAGTGGCATTCAGCTTGTCCCTCATAGAGTAGCAAACATAAATGCATAGGACACCTTCAAAGTTTATAAGAGTGACTAGATACAAATAGTTTAAAACAAGCAATATCAAGGTATGCATCAATCAACAAGTCTTGGGACAATGCACATAGAACTAAGAATGGCCACTATGCTCTCAAAGTAGGTTCATAAAGATAGAAGGTGGAGACTCAATATATAAGTGGAAGAAAGGCTTTCATAGAAGGAAGTAGGGATTCAAGTCTCATAAAGAGCTTCCAAAAATTATGGTACTTAATAGCTTTCAGCTCTAATTGCCCCTATCATAAGCATCTTGAAGGTGATTAAGGTTAAAGTGAACAATCTATGGTGTATATGCTTGACGAAGTATAAGTTGGAAATCTCATGTCCCTTGAATACGAGGGCCGCTCCTCATGCTACTCAAGTTTAGTCACCGGTAAGTTCTTGTCATCGTAAGTACATGTGTATCATAGAGAACCGCCAACGGGGTACCCCTTGCCCGATGATACGGAAGCATACAAAAGCATATCAACAATCTTCTTATTTACCATATCAAAATGACAAGGCAAGCAGACAACGAGCATCTCAACAATCTTCTTATTTACCATGGGAATATGGTGCTTTTTCCTCTCTTTCCTCTTTTCATAATCTCTCTTTTTTCTCTTTTTTCTCAATATCGGACTCTTTTTTTATAAGAAAAATGCTTCATAGATAGCTCATTATGGTTACGCTGCAGGTTTCCACCATGTCAGCATGGATTAGACCAGCGGCCTAGGCATTTCTCTAACACATATACATAACTCCATGGACTTACAAGCGCCCCCTTTCATTTCACACCGACGACATCCATAGACAAAAGAGCATGATATCAACTAGGTACAAAGTACAAGTGCAATGTTGAAAGCGTTCCCCATGACAGCATGGTTCTGCTAATTCCCAACAAACAAGCGCAAGCATATACAACACAGATGACACAATGGTTCAAGTTTATTAAGGGCAAGAAAAGTAAAGTGTGCCATCAAGTTCGTGAGAGCTTTAATCACTAGTTTTATCATAACAAGTTTAATTTGGAAGATAAACAAAAACATGAATATACTTGGAATAGCATAAGCTAATAGGTAGGTATGGTGGACTCTTTGGAATAACTTGGTTTAAGGAGTTGGATGCATGAGTGGAACTCAAACTTGGTTGTGGAGGCTAGCAAAAGACTGGGAGCGACAAACTAAGAGAGCAATAATGGCCATAATCATGCAGAGCAACAAAACATCATTGATCAAAGCATAAAGTGATACTACAAGTTGAAAACTAAAGGATCATAAAGGCTATGGTGATTTGGGATAGTCATAACATGGTGTGAGCATGTGCCAAGTCGACCCAAATAAAGCATCAAAGGATAATACCACAATACTATGCTTTAATATGCTAAAACAACGCATGATTCATCCAAGCCACATTAAGCAATCTCAATTGTTTATAACAAGTCATGCTACAACAAAGAATACTAAGCATAAAACCAAAACAATATGAAGCATGGCATGACAAAGCATAGGCCACAGTCAAAAACAAGCTCTTTTTACCACTTAAGCATGAAATTTCCTACTCTCTTCCAACCCAAACCAAACTATTTGAAAACTAAAGTATGAAAGAGGGGGTCCAACCAATTTATTCAGCAAACTAAACAAACCAAGCAAACTAAAAACCAAAACAAAAACCAAAAAGAAGACGCTCCAAGAACAACACAACTGTGCACGAAACAATAGAAATGAAGCGTTTGGAAGAAACTTGAGATTTTTATTGATGAAGAGGGGGATGCCTTGGGCATCCCCAAGCTTTGGCACTTGTACTTCTTGGATATTTCTTGGGGTGACACGCGTGGCATCCCCAAGCTTGAGCTTTAGTCCATTCTTCATCTCATTACTCATTCCTTCCATACACCTAAATTTTTTCCTTCATACAAAACTTCACACAATCTTTCTTAGCAACATTAGTGCACTCAAGATAATAGGTCTTTTAGGTTCAGTTCTGATACATTGCAAATGTATTTATAATTTTTGATGTTCCATGCTTGGTTTTATCCACTTTCTTGTGTTTTGTTCCAACTTTGGAGTACTTTTCATAGACTTTCTTGGACTAACCTATTAACAAGATGCCACAGTGCCAGTTGCCTGTTTTCTGCTGTTTTTGGTTCTAGGAAAGTCAGAAAATCAATATTCTCGGAATTGGACCGGACAAAAGCCAAAGTTGATATTTTCCCGGAAGACTCCCGGGGCCAGAAGGAGAGTCAGAGAGGGGCCACAGGGTGGCCACACCACCCCATGGCGCAGGTACCCCCAAGCCACGCCAGGGCATGGTGTGGCCCCCATGGCCGCCCACCGACCTTGCCCTCTGGCCTATAAGAAGCCTCCCGAGGCATAAACCCTATATAGTCAATCATCCAGCCACGAAAAGTTCCGTAGCGCCGCCGCCACCGAAGGGGAGATTTGGGGGACATAAAGTCTCTGTTCCGGCACCCTGCCAGGACGGGGAAGTGCCCTTGGAGCCATCTCCATCGATCTCCACCACCATCTCCATCACCATTGCTGATTCCCATGATGAGGAGGGAGTAGTTCTTCCTCGAGGCTAAGGGTTCTATCGGTAGCTATGTGTTCATCTCTCTCTATGCATGATCATATTGTGATCATGAGCTTGTAATCTATAGATCTACCTTGCTACTCAAGTGCTTTAATAGATCTCTGCTCTCCCCATGTGTGTGAAAGTGATAGCGTGCACACCATGGTGGCACTTAGGCTAGAGATTACAAATACTTGTTATGCGTTATATTTGGAGTTGGATGTCTTTATGAAATTGTGGTGTTTTTTGGAACCATCTAGTACTCAAGGTGATAGTGTGGGGTTTTCTAGATGGGCAAGACTTACTTTGAGGTGTGTTGTTATAACCCTACCAACGATTAGAGTGTCCAACCAGAGAGTAGTTAAGAGTAGTATCATAAAGAGAATATATTTATATGAGAGTCTTCACTAGTGAAAGTATGATCCATAGGCCTTGTTTCTAAGCATTGATACACCATTTGTAATTAGATCTGTTACATGTTTGCTTGTTGCCATCTTTATTTCAGTTTACCTTTAGTCTTTTCCCATGTCAACCACACGCCATCAAGCTATTTTCTAGCACCATTGTTTTATATCCATACCACTTGTATTTCACTATCTCTTGGCCGAACTAGTGCACCTATACACCTGACAAGTGTATTGGGTGTGTTGGGGACACAAGAGACTTCTTGTATCTTGATTGCAGGGTTGCTTGAGAGAGAATACCTTTGACCACTTCCTCCCTAAGTTCAATTAACCTTGGGTGATCCACTTAAGGGAAAACTTGCTGCTGTTCTACAAACCTCTACACTTAGAGGCCCAACAACTGTCTACAAGAATAGAAGTGTGTAGACATCAAGCTATTTTCTAGCGCCGTTGTCGGGCAGGAAAGGTAAAAGGTATTCACACCGGAGGATTAAAGAAGAAGAACCTCCCACGGCAAACGCCTATTTTCTGGCGCCGTTGCCGGGGAGGTAAGGTAAAAGGTACTCACATCCTCCGGTGTGAGTGCTCGAAGTTATTTCCTTTAGATTCTGCAATTTTGTCTTTTTGTTTCTTGTTTTCACTAGTTAGGCTTAATGGAAAACAACAACAAAATTAGAGAGCTTTATAGTATTTATCTTGAGTTAGGACATGAAGTGTTTGAAGAGAAAATTAAAAAACCTATGGAACTTTATTTGCATGCTAATAGCAATGTTGTTAGTATGAATTCTTTGAACACCATTATTGCTAATGGTATGGAAAATTCTAAGCTTGGGGAAGCTTGTTTTGATGAAAATGATCTTTTTAGTCCCCCAAGCATGGAGGAGAAAATTTACTTTGATGATACTATGCCTCCAATATATGATGATTACAATGATGAATATGATATTTTCAGTCCACCTACTATTGAGGAGGAAGTTAATTATGACTACAATATGCCTCCTATATTTGATGATTATGGTGATGAGAATAATAATGATAGCTATTTTATTGAGTCTGCTCCCACTACAATTAATAATAATGACCATGTTTATGTGGAGAGTATTAATTCTTTTAAGCATGTGGCTCATGATAAGAATATTTCATGTGATAGTTATATTGTTAATTTTATTCATGATGCTACTGAAAGTTATTATGAGAGAGGTAAACATGGTTTTATGCATCTCAATAATATTAAGTTTCCCCTCTTTATGTTGAAAGTCTTGAAGTTGCACTTGTTTTGCTTTACTGTGCTTTCATCACTTGTTTCTTTACAAGATTCCTATGCATAGGAAGTGGGTTAGACTTAAATGTCCTTTGAATTTGCTTCTTGATGCTCTCTTTTACTGCAATTTATATTTCTTATGTGAGCATCTTCTCAAACTATCATGCCTAACTGAAAGGCGTTAAAGAAAAGTACTTATTGGGAGATAACTCGAAAGTTTTAGATGAGTCTTGGAAGTTATTACTTCAGTAATAACCGCTCCTTATCCTTTTTATTTGCTTTTTGTGCCAAGAGTAACCTCTAATGAGAGGTAAGTAATGCTTGGGAAAGTTGCTGTCCCGAAACAGATTTCTATGCTTCACCGTAAAAATTCGTGTAAAATCTCTGAACGTATTTTTAGGCGTGATTTTTTGTGCTTCTGACCCAGGTTGTTATCTAACTTTCTTTAGTTCAACACTTTTCGATTTGAGCAACATAAGGTCTTCGAAAAAATTCGTCTTTTCCTGCTGGTCTGTTTTGACAGATTTCTGCCATTTTCTGCATTTGCTTCTTGTTGGTTCCTTTTTGAGTTCTTTTGGGGAATTGAGCTTTTTGAGGGAAGTGCTACAGTAGCTAGTGTTCTAATGGAAGTTTATTTGGTGTTGTAACTGAACCTTAAGACCTATTATCTTGAGTTCACTAATGTTGCCAATAAAGATTGTGTGAAGTTTTGTATGAAGAAAAAAAATCAGGTGTATGGAATGAATGAGTAATGAGATGAAGGATGGACTAAAGCTCAAGCTTGGGGATGCCACGCGTGTCACCCCAAGAAATATCGAAGAAGTACAAGCATCAAAGCTTGGGGATGCCCAAGGCATCCCCTTCTTCATCAATAAAAATCTCAGGTTTCTTCCAAACACTTCATTTTTATTGTTTCATGCACAGTTGTGTTGTTCTTGGAGCGTCTTTGTTTTTGTTCTCTTGGTTTTCTTAGTTTGCTTGAATAAATTGGTTGGACCCCCCCCTTTCATACATTGGGTTGCAAATAGTTTGGTTTGGATTGGAAAAGAGTAGGAAAGTTCATGCTTAAGTGTTAAAGAGAGCTTGTTTTTGACTGTGGCCTATGCTTTGTCATGCCATGCTTGATATTGTTTTAGCTTTATGCTTAGTATTCTTTGCTGTAGCATGACTTGTTATAAACAATTGAGATTGCTTAATGTGCCTTGGATGAATTATGCGTTGTTTTAGCATATTAAAGCATAGTATAGTGGTATTCTCCTTTGATGCTTTATTTGGGTTGACTTGGCGCATGCTCACACCATGTTATGACTATCTCAAGTCACCATAGCCTCTATGATCCTTTAGTTTTCAACTTGTAGTATCACTTTATGCTTTGATCAATGATGTTTTGTCGCTCTGCATGATTATGGTCATTATTGCTCTCTTAGTTTGTCGCTCCCAGTCTTTTGCTAGCCTCCACCACCAAGTATGAGTTCCACTCATGCATCCTACTCCCTAAACAAGTTATTCCAAAGAGTCCACCATACCTACCTACTAGCTTATGCTATTCCAAGTACATTCATGCTTTTGTTTACCTTCCAAATTAAACATGTTATGAGAAAACTAGTGATTTAAGCTCTCACAAACTTGATGACACACTTTACTTTTTTGCATCTAATAAACTTGAACCATTGGGTCCTTCTTTTTTGCGTATATGCTTGCACTTTAGAAGTTGAAGTTAGCAGAACCATGTATCATGGGGAACGCTTTCAACATTGCACTTGTACTTTGTACCTCGTTGATATCATGTTCTTTTGCTTATGGATCCCAGCGGTGTGAAATAAAAGTGGAACTTGTAAGATCATGGAGTTTGTATGTGTTTTAGAGAAACACCTGGGCCGCTAGCCTAAGCCATGCTTAATCATGGTGGAAACTTGCAGCATCACCATAATGAGCACTCTATGAAGCATCCTCAATAAAAACCTATGCAAATAGCAAATAAAAAGATCGTTGAGATGCTCATTGTCTACTTGCCTTGTCATTTTGATTATGGGATAGCTCCTGTATCATGTGAAAGGGGTACCCCGTTGTTGGTTCTTTATGATACACATGTACTTACAGTGACAAGAGCTTGCTCATGACTAAAGTGGAGTAGCATGAGGATCGGTCTTCGTAAGTAAGGGGCATGAGATTTCAGTTTATAACTTGTCAATCATATCCTCTTAGTTGTCTCACTTTCACCTTAATCACCTTAAAGATGCTTATGATAGGGGCAATGAGAGCTGAAAGCTATAAGTACCATAATTTTTGGAAGCTCTTTATGAGACTTGAATCCCTACTTCCTTCTATAAGGCCTTTCTTCCACCATTATATTGAGTCTCCACCTTCTATCTTTATGCACCTACTTTGAGAGCATAGTGGCCATTCTTAGTTCTATGTGCATTGTCCCAAGACTAGTTGATTGATGCATAACTTGATATTGCTTGTTTTAAACTATTGTATCTAGTCACTCTTATGAACTTTGAAGGTGTCCTATGCATTTATATTTGCTACTCTATTGAGGGACAAGCTGAATACTATTATGCTATGTTTTCTTTATGTGAAACAAACAAACGTCTTACAAAGCATTGTTATTCATGAATCTTTTGTTTGTGCCTTTTCATGTTGCATCATAGTTTCTTTGTCTTATTGCTAGAACTTTGTCTTTCATGTTATGATTGAAGTACTATGATCCCAGCTTTGAATGTTTTACAAATACTTTGATCAAGTCTTTGATGGTGCATGTCACCTCAAAAATTATTCTTTCTTTTTATCACTTACCTACTCGAGGACGAGCAGGAGTTAAGCTTGGGGATGTTGATACATTGCAAATGTATCCATAATTTTTGATGTTCCATGCTTAGTTTTATCCACTTTCTTGTGTTTTGTTCCAACTTTGGAGTACTTTTCATAGACTTTCTTGGACTAACCTATGACCAAGATGCCAGAGTGCCAGTTGCCTGTTTTCTGCTGTTTTTGGTTCCAGGAAAGTCAGAAAATAAATATTCTCGGAATTGGACCGGACAAAAGCGAAAGTTGATATTTTCCCGAAAGACTCCCGGAGCCAGAAGGAGAGTCGGAGAGGGGCCACAGGGTGGCCACACCACCCCATGGCACGGGTCCCCCCAGGACGCGCTAGGGCATGGTGTGGGCCCCCTGGCCGCCCACCGACCTTGCCCTCTGGCCTATAAGAAGCCTCCCGAGGCATAAACCCTATATAGTCAATCATCCAGCCATGAAAAGTTCCGCAGTGCCGCCGCGACCGAAGGGGAGATTCAGAGGATAGAAAGTCTCTGTTCCGGCACCCTGCCGGGACGGGGAAGTGCCCTCGGAGCCATCTCCATCGATCTCCACCACCATCTCCATCACCATTGCTGATTCCCATGATGAGGAGGGAGTAGTTCTTCCTCGAGGCTAAGGGTTCTACCGGTAGCTATGTGTTCATCTCTCTCTCTATGCATGATCATATTGTGATCATGAGCTTGTAATCTATAGATCTACCTTGCTACTCAAGTGCTTTAATAGATCTCTGCTCTCCCCATGTGTGTGAAAGTGACAGCGTGCACACCATGGTGGCACTTAGGCTAGAGATTACAAATACTTGTTATGAGTTATATTTGGAGTTGGGTGTCTTTATGAAATTGTGGTATTTGTTGGAACCATCTAGTACTCAAGGTGACAGTGTGGGGTTTTCTAGATGGGCAAGACTTACTTTGAGGTGTGCTGTTATAGCCCTACCAACGATTAGAGTGTCCAACCGGAGAGTAGTTAAGAGTAGTATCATAAAGAGAATATATTTATGTGAGAGTGTTCACTAGTGAAAGTATGATCCCTAGGCCTTGTTTCTAAGCATTGATACACCGTTTGCAATTAGATCTGTTACATGTTTGCTTGTTGCCATCTTTATTTCAGTTTACCTTTATTCTTTTCCCACGTCAACCACACGCCATCAAGCTATTTTCTAGCACCATTGTTTTATATCCATACCACTTGTATTTCACTATCTGTTCGCTGAACTAGTGCACCTATACACCTGACAAGTGTATTGGGTGTGTTGGGGACACAAGAGACTTCTTGTATCTTGATTGCAGGGTTGCTTGAGAGGGAATACCTTTGACCACTTCCTCCCTGTGTTCGATTAACCTTGGGTTATCCACTTAAGGGAAAACTTGTTGTTGTTCTACAAACCTCTGCACTTGGAGGCCCAACAACTGTCTACAAGAATAGAAGTGCGTAGACATCAAGTTCCAACACCAATAAAACTTCCATTAAAACACTAGCTACTGTAGCACTTCCCTCAAAAAGCTCAATTTCCCAAAAGAACTCAAAAAGGAACCAACAAGAAGCAAATGCAGAAAATGGCAGAAATCTGTCAAAACAGACCAGCAGGTAAATACGAATTTTTTCGAAGACCTTCTGTTGCTCAAATCAAAAAGTGTTGAACTAACGAAAGTTAGATAACAACCTGGGGCAGAAGCACAAAAATTTCACGCCTCAAAAGGACGTACATAGATTTTACACGAATTTTTACGGTGAAGCATAGAAATCTGTTTCGGGACAGCAACTTTCCCAAGCATTACTTACCTCTCATTAGAGGTTACTATTGGCACAAAAAGCAAATAAAAAGGATAATGAGCGGTTATGACTGAGGTAATAACTTCCAAGACTCATCTAAAACTTTTGGGTTATCTCCCAATAAGTATTTTTCTGTAACGCCTTTAAGTTAGGCACAAGAAGCAAGAAAAATAATCAAGTGTTCTCAAATGAAGAAGCATTAAAACCAAATTTATTGCCCTTACCTCTCTTACTTTTATTCTTAACCTTGGGGAACTTGTGAATGCTTGGTGGAGAAACAAAGCGCATGGTGCCCTTTTCCACATCTATTATTGCTCCAAGGAGTTTTAATAGGGATCTTCCAAGTGTGATTTGTCCTTTCCCTACACATTAAATAACAAGATAATCAGTAGAAACCATTTTCCTAGGATTTTTGTAAACACTCCTTCAGCTATTCCAATGGGTAATATTGTGGCATTATTTGCAAGAAAATTTTCTTCTCCTCCTTCAGAAAGCCCCCAAAGATTCAAAGATTCATAAATATCTTTGGGCATAAGACAAAATTCAGACATGATATCACAGTGAGCACGAAAAGTTCCATTGTTTATAGAAATATTTACTGTGGGAAGCCATTCAGGGGGTTCAGAGTTTATTGGAACATAGTTGTGATGCTCTCTAAGCGTATTATAGCAATCTTTCAAACTAGCAGTGCTAGTCTCAAGAGTATTCAATCTAGCAAATATGTTTATGAGAGAAGAATCAGTTTTGCTAGGCAAGTTGTAAGTAAAGACCAATTTCTTTTTGGCATTAACGACATCATCCTCATTGCATTGGAGGAAATCTCCTCCCACAACAACATCTAAAGCATATCTATAGCAAAGAGCAATTCCAAGGTAAAAACTGCTAAGGAACAAGCTTTGAGTCATTTTAGGCTTAGTTTTTTCATGTAGATCAGAGATTCTAGACCAAGCCTCCTTGAAGCTCTCTTCAATTCCTTGTTTAAAAGTGAAAATCATTTCCTCAGGTGACATAGTGATTGGAGCAATGCTAGACATAATGGCAACTTAAGATAGGAATTAATTTTTTTGTGTTTTTTAATAAGGAAGGCAAACTTGTAAAACTAATTTTTTTGTGTTTTTGATAAGGAAACAACCAAACAAAGCAAAAGTAAACTAAGAAAAACAAAAATCACAAAGTAAAGAGATTGGTTATGAGGGACCCCTTGTGAAGATGTCCTTGAATCCCCGGCAACGGTGCTAGAAAATATGCTTGATGGCCCAAAATATATCGACCTCGTTGGGGAACCCCAAGAGGAAGGTATGATGAGCACAACAACAAGTTTTTCCTCAGTACGAAACCAAGGTTATCAATCTAGTAGGAGCAAGGAAACACCCCAAAGGTGTTGCTAGCTGAGCCTTGGCAGGGCGCACTACCGGTGCTAGTAGCAACGTGGAGATCTGCACAACACAACCACAGAACTTTGCCCCAACTTGCGATGAGGTTGTCAATCTCACCGGTTTTGCTGAAAACAAAGGATTAAATGTATCGAATGGAAGGAAGTAATAGTTTGCAGAAAGTAAACACAAAGCAGTAAACAGTTGATTGTAGATTGAATGTAAAAGAAAGGACCAGGGTCCATAGTTCACTAGAGGTGGCTCTCCTTAAGATAGATAACATGCTAGGTGAACAAATTACATCGGGGCAATTGACAAACATCGAGAAAGCATACAAGCATATACTAATCATCTTGACTCCTTTGAGACTTGATTGGGAATTACAACATTATACATAGACCGCCATCCAACTACATCTATGACTAATAATCCACCTTCAGGTTATCATCCGAACCCCCTCCAATATTAAGTTGCAAGCAATGGATAATTGCATTACGAATTGCATGTAATGTAAACAATATGATTGTTCTATGAACAAAGGATTGTTGTTTTCTCCCTAGTAGCAACAGTACATCTAGTATCTTAGAGATTTCTGTCACTTCCCAGATTACCAGAGGCATGAACCCACTATCGAGCATAAATACTAACTCTTGGAGTTGCTAGAATCTACTTGGCCAAGAGAGCTACTAACAACGGAAAGCATGCAAGATCACAAATAACAAAGACATGATAGAATCAATAATCAATCTGAAATAGCATCTCAATATCCATCGGATCCCCGCAAACACAACATGCAGAATTACAAATAGAGGATCTTGATCATGAACGGAGCTCACACAATCTAAACATGATAACACAAAGGAGGAGAACCAGCCATCTAGCTACTACATGGATCCGTAGTCCAAGGATGAACTACTCACGCATCACACCGGAGGCTTGCATGATGATGAAGAAGGCCTCCAAGGTGAATTCCCCTCTCCGACAGGGTGCCGGGAAGAGCTTCAGATCCCTCCTGATCTAGGGATGGAGATGACGGCGGCTACAAACTCTTTCGTGGATTTTTGATCGGGTACTTATTAGGGTTTCCATATCAGAAGCAATATATAGGTGGAAGGAGAGGCCGAGAGGGTGCCTGGGGTGGCCAGACCACCCCTGGCGCGGGCCAGGCCTGGCCACGTGGCCAGGTTGTGTGGCCAGGCCCCAGCCCCTCTCCGTCTCGTATTCTGGCTCCAGGTGTCAATTGGTAAAATAATGACTTTGGCTTTTGTCCCGTCCAATTTCGAGAATATTCATTTTCTGACTTTCCTAGAACCAAAAACAGCAGAAAACAGGCAGCTGGCACTGTGGCTCTTGTTAATAGGTTAGTCCAAGAAATCATATGAAAATACTCCAAAGTATGGACAAAACACAAGAAAGTAGATAAAACCATGCATGGAACATCAAAAGTTATAGATACATTTGCAATGTATCACTAAGTGAAATCCTTGGATCTCAAACATGAATGTCATATTTGAGTGGGAGCTAAGTGAAATCCCTAGATCTCAAACATGAATGTCATATTTGAGTGGGAGCATGAAATCATTCTGGGATATGTGGACGACATATGTGAATGATGTGATTGGTGTTAATAATATTTAAGTTAGATAAATAGGGATGAAGTCGAAGTTATTAAACAATAAGATCTATCGAGATAGATTGGTAAGTTTAATAAACACTAAATGTCGAATGCTTCCTAGACTTGATTCTGAAAGATGTTCAGAATGTCCTAAGCAAGATTCCAAAGAAGCTCAAAATGGAACAAGGTGAGAAACTAGTTCTTACTGTATGAAGCATTGAGTTAGTATTGCAACTTTGGTTAAAAGAAAGAGATGTGTTGCATCTCCTATGCCTCAGTCATAGGTTCTTCCATATAATCATGTTGTATACTTGACATAAAATGACCCAAAGTTCTGGTTGGTAGGACAAAGTCATAACTATAAGAGCATGTCTTTAAGTGATTCCTAAGTTGATCAATGAACCAGAATTAAGCTTGTACATAAATGGCAAGAAGCAATGTAAGTGGCATAGCTGCATTTCATGCACTAGGATCTACATAGATATAGAAGTATAAAGGATCCATCTGATGTGATGTATAATGTTATGGCGGGGCTAGTTCGCTTTTAACGTAGAATGATGTGTCCCAGGTCCCAGTGCCCATGAGAAAGCCCTCGAGGTTGATCTAAAGTGAGAGGACACACTTAAGGGTACGATGAGAGTGATCATTCGTAAGACGGAATCACAATAGAGAAAGAGAAAGCCAGAATTGTTCCGCAGAGAGATCCGAAGTTGTTCGGAGAAAGAATAAAGGACCGGAATCATTCCGGGAAAGATCCGAAGTCGTTCGGAGGAAATCGAAAGGGAACCGAAAGGTGTTTTGGGTCAAGACGGATTTTGTAATATGTATTTACATATTAATTAATGTAATTAATATTAAATATAATATTGAAATCTAATTTGAAAGGGTATTCCACTAATGGGCCAAACTTCCTAGGGAAAAAGGGCCCATGAGAGAAAACTGAAGGAGGGAAGGGCCAAGGGCCAAGGCCCAGGCACCTCAGGAGGGGCCACCTGGCCAGCCTAGGGCTGTGCGTGGGGTGGGGCCCACCCCTGGACGGCCGGCCCATGGTGCCCTAAGGGCCCATGCGCCTCCCCCTCTCCCTTGAATAGTCCCACATGGGAAACCCAAAGGGGAGGGCACACCCCCTCCCCCTATATAAAGGGGTGCCCATGGGTGGGATGAGACACATCATCAATTGCAAAAGTTCTTTGGTTGACTTCCTCCTTCCCTCTCTCTCTAGCCCTTGTGACCATGACCCCAAGTTTGGGTTGTGCGATCAAGGCACACCTACAGTACATTGTTGCGCCGCAGGGATTCCTAGCCGGATATCAACTTCCGCACTCCCGACGGGATCGGGGAGCCGGAAGTCTCATCGTGCACCGGATGTGTACGAAGACACGAGGCGCAACACTTGGGGCGCTTAAATGTCGTGAGCTAGAGCTGCTGCATGATGAAGAAGGAGCAAGGGGTGACCTGCGAGGAGCTTCGCGACCTTGAGGTCGGCTATGAGTACGACTACTTCAACCACGTTCCCCGCGGAACGTTAACCGCGTACGGTCTACAAGGGTATGTATTCTATATGCATTGGCCGTTACTGTATTACTACATAGATAGATCCTAGGAAGTTTTCGGGTTCCAACATAGGATTTTTTTTGTTTTCTGCTATGGATCCCCTTCAACTAGGTCACGGGGATGTAATATCAGAGGAACGAGTAAATGTGCTTGTTTCTAACAAGATGGAACTAGGTGTGTAGATACTAAAGATCAGATCTTGGACAAACTAGGTATCATAGAGCAAAGGGAATGAGACTCGACATTCAAGGTTCAATCGATCAAGTTATTCATGGAATACATGGGGGCCATCATGTGTTTTCAGATACCGTTGTTGGTCATTGATCGAAGAGTCTATCAATCATGTCTATGTATTCCCGAGACGTAGGGTGTCAGACTTAAGGGTTGATGATGCTTAGGGATTGATTCGAGATTGTAGGAGAAAAGAGAGCGAACTTCAGAATAGTTTCAGAGTAATACCGGAATGGTTCTAGGGATATCCAATGATGATAGAAGGGGTTCAAAAGGTTTTTCAGAGTGATAGGTATCAAAAAACATGTATGTAATATTAATTAAATGAATTAATATTAAAAATATTATTTAAATTGGATTTATGGGGCATTCTACCTAATTGGGCCTCACCGGGGGAGTCCTGAGAGGGGGTCATGCCCTAGGAAGGGCCAAGGAGGGGCCGACGGCCCCAGTGGGCTTCCCCCCACCCACGTGGGGCCCATGGTGGGGGCTGGCCGTTGGCGCCTTCCCACCTCCTCCCTCCTATTTAGTCCCACCCCGGGACTTTGAGGGAGGTAGTACCTCCCTTCCACCTATATAAAGAGGGGCATCACTCTCCCCAAATACATCCCAGCAATTGTCTTTGCCTATTTTATCTCTCTCTCCCCATCTTCCTCACATGTGGTTCCCAAGATTGGAACTGTATACGAGGATAGAGGTTTCTCCACCATACGCACGCTGTCGTGCTGCACGACCCGGTCCAGATCAATCTTCTTCTACTGCTTTGATGGACCAGAGCACAGGAGACGTCTCTACACCAGATGTGTGTAACTCCATGAGGCACCGCCACTTGTGGTGCTTTTTCTTAGATCTTGGAGCTTGGACATCGATATGACCATGATGTAGGCTATGTCGTACAAGGACAATGGGTGACTTGTGAGGAGCTTCACGACCTTGAGGTGGATGCACGGCGACGACACGCGCCCGCCCTGATTAGTTGTGGCTGGCCATGGAGGACGGCGAGGTCCAGGGCGGCGTGGCCACCTTCGGCCGTCTCTACGTCGTCAGGAGGAGGGATGACACGGTGGAGCAGGTACGCGGATGTGTGTGCTCCTAGCAGGTGTGGGGGTCCCCAGGGAGGCGCTACGACGGATCTAGGCGGCCGGGTGCTCCAGCAAAAACTTCCCCTCCACGCAATGGCGCACTGAGATGGGACCGATTTAGGCTTGCCACAGGTCAGGAGAGCTGGTGGCGGCCCGGAACGGGCCGTGTCAAGGTGGCTGTAGCGGTGCTCCTGATCATTCGTGCGCGGTGGGGCCAGATCTGACGGGCCCAAATCTGGCAGCACCCTCGTGGCACTGTGCGCTTGCCTATTATTCTGGGGACCACCTCTACTGTGGAGGGACATGGAAGACGGTATGGTGCTACTTAGACCGGCGACGGTCTGGCAGGTTCACATGAGCACAGGGGTGATGACTTTGCTCCTTGACGGTGAGGATCTGCATGGATCCACTAGTGGACAGAGGCATGGACTAGTGCTTGGGTTGGCGATAACGGTGGCACCCTAGCTATAGTGCGGCGGTGGGGCTTCACATGCCTATGTGGGCTTGACCGGCCAGGGAGGGCCTGGTTTGTCCTACTGCTACATCCCATCGGCTACCACCCTCGACAGTGGAGGCAGTCCCCTCCCGCATGTTATTGTACCGGCGATCTTCACCGAAGCTTCTTGCTTCGATCCTACCAGCCTCGCAACGTGGGTCACGGTGAGACAATGATGGTGACTGCAAGACCGCGGTGACGTGTGCTGGTGGGCGGCGAGCTCAGTGGAGCAATAAGCGTCCGAGAGGATGGTTTTTTAGGGATCGGGAGAAATCCTTGTTGTCTAGACACCGACGCGATGACGCATGTGGGTGTTGTCGTCCTTCTTGTAGGGTGTCGGCCGTACCTCTTCCACACTTCATGTATAGTACCGAGGAAAAACCTAGGACCATATCGGGCAGCAGCGTCGTCATTGTTGCTTTTCTTCTTAGAGATGTTGCTTGGTACGTGATGCTTCAGAGCGCTAGGAGCATGGTGCAAATTCTCCGGAGTGCGCAACCGTTGTGAGTCATCTTCGTTTTTGTCAAGCCACCATTATCAGCTTTATTTTCTCTTTTTTTCTTATTCTTTTCTCTTTATTGGTTCCTTTGGGCTTGATTTGTGCAATCAGCCCAGTAGTGTATTAGTTTGTTGCTATATTAATATAGCTGAGAGCAAGCCTATTTCGAGGAATAGGCAATGTTTATGTGGTAGAATAAACTAGAGTTCAGAACATTATAAGCCGAGGGTAGAAGAGTAGGAAAAAAATCTTGGCATCCTGGATTTCGTTCGGCCTTAAGAAGATCCAAGAATGCGACAGTCTGCCACCATTACCTCGTAAATTTTACGATGACTAGTTTCTTTGCAATTCCTTCATCTATTCTATTGAATATCTTAGAGCAAGTACAATAACGTATAGTCAGCTGGTAACAAGATACTAAATATTATAGTTTTGGTAAGGTGGAGGAGAGAGAAGAGGAGGGAGAATGTAAGCGGGCTATAACTTAGAGCAAGTATAATAGGGTGACATCAGCTGGTTATAACCCATTAAATAATATATTTATGCTAAGTTGGAGGAGAGAGAAAGAGAATGAGCTCTCATGCAAGAGCTAGCTCTAGCACGTGCTCATAGTCACTTTGTGAGAGTGAACGGTGGACCAAGTATTGATAAATTAGCATATTTCTATAGTTTGCTATTGTACATGTTATCTATTGAGTTGACTATAGATGATATGGCACTACCTTATAGCCAGATGTTGGCTATACTATTGTTCTTACTCTTAAAGCAAGTACAATAAGATCTAGTTAGCAAACTATAAGATTTAAAATAGTATATTTATGCTTAGTTGGACGAGAGAGAAGAGGAGAGAAGATAAGTGGGCTCTTGGTTTAGAGATAACTACAGCACGTGCTCCTAGGTAATACTACCTCTCATTGGGATTATTAGTCCTAAGAGTTCTTTTATATTGTTTGAAATTATAAGGGCTATCTCATTTATTAGTCCCTCTCGTCCAATGCATGTTATTCTTTTTCTCTCACCTCTCTCATGCATGTAAAACTATTGGTGCATGCATATATTAATGAGGGAGAGTTATGGAGTGTCTTGGTATTAGCAACTTGACCCTTAGGCTGGTCCTAGTGAGAGTATCATAGCTAGTATCCTGCATGCCATGTTTGCAAAAATCTGATGTGGCACAACAATTAATGAAGAAATAGATGGTTAGAGTATCATAGGTAGATACCGTATCATAGCACGTAAAACTAGAAAATCCTCATGCAAATAGATTTTGTACACAATTTTGCATTGAGATTCTACAGATCATTAAATATAGTACTAGTATGATACTACCATATGATACCATGCACTATGGAGATAATATCATGCACTAGTATCATATGCATGATACTAGTAGTATGATAATACCATTATGACTAGCCTTGGGCCTTTTACAATGGAGGGTCTTAGCACATTTTCACAGGAGTAGTTAAAACTTAAGAAACAACTATGATAATAGAGTATTTCTTAGTTGGTGTTTCTTAGAAGGGTTGCATTAATGATTCTAGTCTCATGCATGTGTGTGATTGGACTAGCCTATTTTTTTACCTATGATAGCTGCAAAGATTGTATCTTAGCTAAGATATAACAACTATCTCTTCTTCATTAAATAGCATACCACATAAGCAAACTACCTAGGATACATCGCTAAAAGATTGTGAAAGGACTTAGGACGTACTACCTCTGTTTGGGATTATTAGTCATAAGGGCCAAGTTGCTAATACCAGGCCACTCCATAACTCTCTCTAATTAATATATGTATGCACCAATAGTTTTACATGCATGAGAGAAGTGGGAGAAAAAGGAGAACATGCATTAGACGAGAGAGACTAATAAATGAGACAGCTCTTATAATCTCAAACAATATAAAAAAGCTCTCCGGACCTATAATCCCAAACAGAGGTAGTACTAATAATGCCAAACAGAGGTAGTATATGAGAGTGTAAAATGGGTCATATATTAATAAAGTACTACCTCTGTTTGGGATTATAAGTCTGAAAAGCTTTTTTATATTGTTTGAGATTATAAGGGTTATCTCATTTATTACTCGTCCAATGCATGTTCTCTTATTCCTCTTACTTCTCTCGTGCATTTGCAACTTGGTACTTAGGCCTAATAATCCCAAACAGAGATAGTAGTATATTTTTATCTCTACTTATTGTATATATCGGCTATAATATTGGCTGTAGATGACATTGACATAGCTTATAGTCACCGATTGGCTGTACTATTACTCTTACTTGTAAGAGCCAGCTCTAGCACGTGCTCCTAGGCGCTTTGTGAGAGTGAAATATGGGTCATATATTGATTAAATATTAGAGTTTTATAACTAAATATTATATGTATCCGGTATAAAATTAGCTATAGATGACATGACACTTTTTTATAGGCAGCGGTATGCTATATTATTGAACTCGCTCTTCTACTGATCACCGCGAGGATCAGTTTATTAGTATCTCTAAGAGCTCTAAGCTCCCTAGTTTTGGTGGCATGTGGCTACTCGGGACGTGTCGCTTACTGGTTGGATCGTTTCACGTTGCATGGGGCCCATTTGTCAGTGTGATGTCAGTGTTTTGCCTGCTTTTTTCTTTGATGAAAATGCATGCGCTTGTGTGTTTGCGGCGGTGCGCTCCAGGTAAGGGGGTTCTATGGTCAAACCGACCAGCGAGAATAATCCCGATTCGCCGCTCCATCCCCCATGGCCACATTGTCCTCCTCCTCTCATCCCCTCTAGCTGGAAACGGTCGATCCCGCATCTCCGCCTTCTCCGTCGCTAGCTAGTTGCAGGCGGCGGCCGGTGGAGCCGTGTATTTTGGCGATTGGGACATGATTTGTGGTGGCGAGTGGCTACGGCACCGATGGGAATTGTGGACTTCGGGGGATCGAAGCTTGGTGGGCGGCGGATGGCCACGGTCGTTAGACGAGAGGTCAAAGGCGGGGGCGGGGGGGGGGGGGGCTTGGCGGGCTGAATCGATGACACATTCGGTGAACTTCGCAGCATGTTGCCTCGGTGTCAGACAGCCAACCGACGGGTGGCTTCAGGCGGCGCTGCGGGTGGCTTCCACAACGTGTTGAGCGACGGACGGTCTCGGAACCTGATGTAGTTCGTTTCGTGGCGAGCGGAGAAGTGGAGCACATCGGTGGTGGCCAGCTCTAACGTAAGGTATGGTGGTGGTTCCTCTTCTGGTTTTTTATTGACAATGCTTGAAACGTGCCATGGTCATCTCTGTTCTATCCCATGTTTCATGTATAGTCATGTGTCTCTTCTCTCTTCATGTGTGCATTCTGGATGTCTGCAACAAATTTGTGCTCCATTTTGCCGTCTCGACCTACTAAAGCTGGTTGTTAGCTAGCTGTATACTGATCATATTTATATTTTTTGTCTATGCTCGGCATGTTTTTACCCATGCAATATTTGCCTCTAAAGCAATTCAAGTATTACTGAAGCAGCTTACAATATTACTTCTTCATTATCTCTAAATTTGAGGCCAGAATTATGTATTTCTAAAGCAGTTCTATGACCAGTACTTAAGTAACGCTAGCAGGTACCTTGCCTCTCATGTAACAACATAACTATTAGTATAAGTTTAGGTTAATTAGCAAGTTAACAAAAATAGGAAGTGTTGGAAATACAAGATATCCCTAGACGGAGCACAGGCTGCCGCTCGCACAAGCCTACCTCTCTCACAGGGGAATATAGTGCATGTGATTCTGTTTTAGTATCACGTGTTGAGTTATTTGCACGGATATCTTGCCCTGGGACCTGGTTGTTTTCTTCGTTTCGTCTGTCGGTGCATAGAGAAGCTTGATGTCCTTGTTTTTGTAGCTTCAGAAGATGCCATGTTTGTTGGAAAGCAGACCCGCTACGCCTATGGCTGAGAAGAGCGTTGTTGAGCGATTGGAAAGATCCACATTCCTGAGGATATACTGCTGAGTATCCTCGAAACCGATTGTTACTGTTCATTCCGTGTTTTCGCTTGCGAACGTTGGTGCTGCTACAAGTGTGCATGATTTTTTATTGGATCAGGCTTCACATATGCCGCTCTTTTAGCTGTTTTGGATGGATATGGTGTTTTCGCTTCCATCTTTTGCTTGACTGCTTGCCTCTATGGTTTGGTCGTGTGGGTGCAGCTAGAACAAGTGATACTTTTTTTATGTTGTCAATCCACATGAATCAGGCCTTGGAGATGTGGAAGGTCTTGATACAGATACAGTTGGCAAGGCTTCTAAAACAATGAAGAAGAAGAGGTTAGCCTATGTATCACTTTGGTGCAGCTTAACGGGGCTTTTCTTATAACCGTGTGTGGTTGCCTGTAGAGGACGCGCCACAAGGGAGAGGAAGATGCCAACCAAGAGGATTTTTGCCGAGGGGGCAGAGACGCCGCACAATGGATACCTAATCTAAAGTTTTAAGGGGTAGCTCCTTTTACCGTTGGCTATGTTGTTCATGCATTTAACAACTCTGACTATCGTGTGTGCGCATATCACGTCGGAGTTAGAGGAGGAGGGTATCCAGCCACACCTATGGGCTGCCAGCGAGCCAGTGCTGCATTTTAGATGCTAGTGTGGCATTGTTCAACTGGTGTGCAGAGTAATTGGTTGATGCATGATGCCGATAATCCCCACAAGTTTAACTTTGTGTGTTATAGTTTTGTGTGTTTTCGTTTCTGCACGCGGTCACCACGTCACTCACTGTGGAATTCTTGGTCTTCCTTTAAAAGGACCCACGCACCAAACCACCCTGGTTGTGCTATATCCAAGGGTCCCAACGAACTAGAACCATAACCATGAACCTGACAACGAAGAAATACTCATGCCACAGAATCTAAGCGCTAATACCGGAGGATGGCGCAGCGGAGCGCGCCGAGTCCATCTAGTACAGATGAACGTGATGTAGATCACTCGCTGCAACGAGGCAACGCACTGCGGAATAATTTAACATAGATGTGATGTAATTCTAGCATCTGTTTTTTGGCGGTACACCTCACCGTGCATCTAACATAGACGTGATGTAATTTAGCACTGCTATTTTATACGCGTTCACTAGCTATCACGGGGTTGCCAGAATCGAGCGCACAAAGGCCAGAACAATTGCAGAAAGCTCAAGAGGACAGATAAACCGCATCGATCCATGCCTATGAACCGTTAGAAGAGCTTCGGAACATGTGGCCTTCCAATCACCAAAGAGCCAGGATTCAACAAGACATATAGGATTCCTATTTCCCAACAAAAACTAGTCAGCAGGACAAGCACATCACATACCACACCGATATACTCCCTCTGTTCCACAATATAAGCAGCGGTTAACAATAAAGGAGAGAGTCGAGTTAAGTCCACTAATTTAAAAATATATTATCACTATAAGTACGAACCATGTACGTACAGTGAGTGTGATATTGTGAGATCTCTGCAAATGTATAACATTCTGGGAATAGTACTTGAGAACGTGGTGTGATTCTCTTTTCGTATTCCAGGATCGGTTGGTGGTTGCGACAACCAAATCAGCGAGGATGCTGGTTGATCCGGATCAGAATTTTCTGCTCTGCTCTAACGCTCTGAAGCATCAGTAGTTATCAAAGTTCAGAGGTGCGAGTGGGTTATATTTTCCTTGAAACAGCCTTTCGTTCCGCTTTATAAATAAAGTACACAGGTGAGACCGCTGCTGGGCCAGACAGCACAACGCCGAATGCACAAACCGGCACAACCATGAAACCACAGCTGAGGCAGACAGCACAACAAAAGCCCAAAAGAAAAACAAGATAACGGAAAAAAGAAAGAAATGCCGACAACGTCGGATCGACATAAGCGCTAGTGTCTCGCAACCGCTGTGCCCACCGAAGATTACCACCACACTCAGATGCCTTCGAGTCGTCGTGTACCAAGCAGCACCTTCAAGAAGGGGACGACGACGACGACGCTGCTGCCCGGACAGGTCCTAGGATTTCTCCCGGTACACTGGGGGAGTGGAGGAGGGTACACCCGCCGCCCTGAGCTAGGAAGGTGGCGCCCGCGGGCGTCACCGCGACGGGGCCGGCCACGCCGACAAGGATTTCTCCCGCCCCCCCGACCCCACGACACCGAAGAGCTCCACCAAGCTTGCCGCCCACCAACATGCACCATCACGGTCTTGAGGACACCATTGCCGCCTCCACGAGGCAAACATTGTGAGGCCGGCTAGACCAAAAGCAAGGACCCGTAGGCAAGAGGTGACCGAACCGCAACCCCGTGGGAGGTAACAACCTCCACCGCCATAGGTGATAGCCGGCCGGACTCAACAACAGGAGCAAACCTGGCCATTGGGAGCCGAAGGGCAGCAGCCACACAGCCAACTGGAGGACATCCTCCACCGCTGAAGAGCGGGTGCCGACCGGATGTGGCAGTGAGGGCACACCAGGCCGGAGGCCCGGCCGGACCCAAAGAGGGACCGTAAAGCCCTCGCCACCACACTGCAGCACGAAGGCCAGCCGCCGCCGCCCAGGTTCAGCGCCCTAGGCTGGGCCGAGCGGGCCTGTGAAGCTCTCGCCGCCTCGCTGCAGCAGACGCGACGCAGGCACACCCACCCACACCACATGCCCTACCTAGTTCCAACCAGAGATGACGCATCAAGCTGCAGATCCGGCCCGCCCAGGCCCAGATCGGGCCAAGATCTAGGCGAGGAACCCTAGCAGATCCAACCACGCCGTCGTGCCGCCCCCCGACCTACGCCGGAACGCCGCCGGCCGAGCCTGCCGGGGCGTCGGGCTAGCCCAGCCGCGGAGGACAAGGTCAGCACCAGCCACGCCCGACCCGCGCGAGGTCCTCCGTGCCACCGCACCACGTCACCGCCGCCGCGACCGAAGCCCCGCCGCCAGGACGCCGCACCGCATGCCGCCGCGCTCAGCGCGCCGCCGCCGCTTGCCATGACCCGCCCGCGCCGGGCACTGAGAGCAGGGGGAGGGGAACGCCCTGCCGCCACCGACGACGGGCGGCTTGGCCGCCGGCGCTAACCGGTGGCGGCGAGGGAAGGAGTCGCAGGGGAGGCGGGGAGAAGGTGGCGGCGCGGGGAGCCCCCGGCCGCTCGCAGGAGCGACGCGGGGGACGAAGGGTTTTTTCCACCCGAAATCGAGTGGGTTATATTTTCTGATAGCTGAACTCCCGTTGCAAGTTGCAATCAACCGCTCAATTAGAATCTGTAAAAATATTACTGTATATGATGTACATATGCTCGAGTTGAGAATTGAGACCAACAAGATATTGTTTTTAAGAAACAGAATACAGCAAGGAGAAACCTTATATTCCCAAGAAGAGCAAGCACCGTCCACCGACACAGAGATGACTATCGAACCACCAACCACGGTTAACAACCAACAAGTCATAGATAGCACCGCACAACGCTGCACCTTTGCACTAGATGTCCTCCGCTCTCGACACCTTCACAGTGGACACAATTTAGCATGCCAAAAAAGGTCGAGGTCAAACTTTGTTTTAATCGTTCATATTAATGGTCTCAGCTTTATTTAAATTCGTATGTATCTAGTTAAGTATTTAGACTATGTATTCACCGAGTTGAGATTATTAATATGGACAGGATGAAATGTAGTAAAAATAGATTCTGTCAACTCAAAGAGTTAAAAAACAACGCGCAAAAGTCTCAACAAAATGAAAGAAAAATCTAAACATGATGGCCTGGTCCAAATATCATACCGTCTTCCGTGTTGGCCGTTGGGCCCTTGTGGCGCTATGCGCGACCAAATACCGGTGATCCGGATGACGAAGGAAGACAAAAGTTTGGTAAACACCACTTGTCATCCATGCACCACTCACCCACTCATCCACCGGTCAAAATAAGCATGGGAGCAATATTGCAATACCGATCGTGTATGATAAATTTAAAAAATACACTATAGATAATTGGCTTATTTCGAAAGAAATGAACGAAGTTGACCTTGAAAAATTCCCATTTTCATGAGCGACCTTTGAACTTTCACTCTAATATGTCATGCCAGTTTTAGATTGCAAAAGAAGACTTATTTTGGTCAACAGCTAGCAGTTTAATCAACACTCTTAGCTTTCTTACACTATATAGCAGTAATCTACTCACTTTGTACCAAAATAAGGCATATATAAGTATAATCAAAAGTCGACGGTTTCCATGTTTGACCAAGTTTACAGACAATATTATGAACATTTACGAAATCAGGTCAATATCAATAGATACATCGTAATATATATCTAGATAGTATCTACGTTAAATAGTGTAAATGGTGAAAGTAGATTTGGTAGAACTTACTTAATATTGACCTTTAACAAGATTTTTATGTATTTTTATTTAAAGCGAAGGCAATGTGACAAAAGTATTTAGATCATATGTCGTTTCGAGGTTCCGAGAGCCAAAATTAATTATCATATAGATTTTGTTATGTAGATGTCCATAAACTTGGTCAAGCATAGATGCACCGTAAAATATATTATTGTGGTGTATTTATTTATATTGTAAACTATGATATCCTATTGTTCACATTTGGTCAAACTCATACATATTTTCTTTTTACTAAATTTACATTAGGTGGGTAGTACGAAATTTTTGATTCCACTAATGTAATCATGACGAAGTACTTCGATCGTAGTACTTAGCTACTTGGTCCTTCCAAGATTCTAATCAATTACCAAGTAGTAGATACTAAACCACAAAACACCTCAGCAATCAACATTGTAGCATAAAGATAATTGGAAATGAAAATCAATGAAGAAAGTTGAGTATTGATTCTCCATTTTCAAGAGCGAGCTTTGACTCCTCTACTATTTTAAATACGTTGTGTCGGTTTCAGATTGCACAAATTGAGGCTTATTTTGCTCCAACAGCTAGCAGTTTAATTACTAGAACCCTTTAGCTTTGTTAAAAGTTTCCGTTCACCAAGTGTAGCACGTATGAAATTACTTGTATCGTACCTTTTTTTTGGAGAATTACTTGGATCGTACTACATGGGACCTTTCGAGGTTCCGAGGGCCACTGTCAATTCTATCTTGTCCGGAAGACCCCACAATAATCAGCATTCGCGTCCAAACTAATCAAAATCTCCTCGAAACAGGCTCATATCCCGCTTTATAAATAAAGCAACATCTAGATACAAGCAAGTTCCCACATAAGACAGTGTCGTCCGAAACCAAAAATAAAATAAAATGAGGTACAATAGCTCGCTGGGGCCTCAGCACAAGATGGGCCCAAAGGAAAGAAAAAGACACCCCGGCACAACGAGAGAAAGGCTAGAGACATAGCGGATGACTAGGCCACGGCAGGGGCCGAGAAGACGGTCGCCGCCGTCCTCAGGATCCAGATGGTGTCCCCAAGGTGCTCTCGGTCCCGCTGTCTAGCGAGCGGGAACCACTGCTCCAGGTAGGCAAGAAAATAGAAAATGGAGTCAGACGTCCGGTTGGGGAAGACCTGCTCAATCACCATCTTATTCCGCACATTCAATAAGGTTCAAGTCAGGATCGCAAACACTAGCCAGAAGGAGCGGTGCCTCCTCCCGGCATGGTTCGCCTCAGTCTGTAGAAATTCTCCAATATTGTTGGGGGGATACCCCCGGGTAGGGTAACACTGGGGTATAAGGGCCGAGTTGGCCGGGGTACGGCGCGGTCAAAGCAAAGTGCTGACCGGGTCACCTCAAGGCAGGCCGAATCACGGTGTGACCCGGCCCATGGAGCATCTCCTTGACAATGGTTCGACCGGCATAAGATTTATGCCGGCCATGTCTATCTGTTTTGCAGGCAAATGGATAAGCCGGATTAGCTATATGCTAGCCGGATTATCTTAGCTTCCAAGAGAAGGAATCCTCCGCTGGTAAAAGGTGGCTTTATTAGCTGTAGCATGAGCAAAGTAAAGTAAAGAGGAGGACCAGCGGGTCAGGGGCGACCAAGGTGACGCGGGCAAAGCCGGATGACGTAGCCCGTGTCTGGTAACGCCAAAAGACAAGGCTTACGCCATGGGTTACGTCCAAAGCCCGGACGAGCCGTTAAAGAAAATAAAGAAGCATCTACTTTAGGAAAGGAGCATATTCGTAGAATATGCTGCCACCTGTGCCCTAGAATTGTAACCCGGGCTCTCCTATATAAGGAGCACCGGGGCCTCCGTAGAGAGAGAGGATCGACGATTGACCATTCACTCATTCTCTGTCTAAGATAGAACTCTAGGGGTAGTTTAGTAGGGAGTAAGAGACAACGTCTCCTTCTTGCTAAGAGGCTTAGGAGCGCTTGTAAACACCATTGATATAGAATATATAAGAACTTTCGTGCGTGCAATCACCACGCTCTCCCTCCCTGGATTCCCCTAGCACTCATTGGCCCCATCTTTAGCCTATCCATGGCATCTGCCGTGCCACCACCACGATAGTTAGCACCCACCGTGGGGCTAGTGGTGCTAGCAGGGGTGAAAATTCAGACGGGAAACTTCTCAAGCACCGGCGAGCGTATCGTCTCAGGCTTGGTTCAACGCTTTGGAGCGCTGGACTACGTCAGCGACAACGCGGGAAGCTTCAGCAGGCACCCTCCACTGCGCAACGACGTCTTCCTCAAGCTTGGCGCGCACAAGATCTACGTCGGGGTGGATGAGTCCTGTGTCCACCCGCGGCACATCGTCGAGGGAGGCGAGCCACCTCTTAGCGCAGCTCGTGGAGTGTGTATCACTCGCCTCACTGCCAGCGTTGAGGTCCTGATGACCGCGCCAGACGCGGGACCAAGCAAAGATCCGGCACCAGAGCCAGAGGTAACACCAAAACAGACCAAGTCTAGGTTTCCCCCGCTAGAAAAGCCAGAGAATGTGCTCCAGCAAGCAATAGATAGCTTAGCAACGCCAATACACCTATGGTAGATCCGGCTCAGGCACAAGTTGAGTTAGAGGAAACTAGGCGGAAAATGTTAGCTAGAGCAAAGAAAGTAGCAGAGCTGCATCAGTCACTGAACATCAGCTTGAGAGAGTATGCTAAGGCAAACCGTATCGATGGAGTGAAAATCCAGGGCAGGAACCTGATCAGTGACATTGACAAGGATTACGAGCCTAGGCCGGGTCAGACAACTACGATAGTAACAGGAGGGTTGGATCGATACAGTACCCCGGCAAAAAACCTCAAAGCAGCAAATGCAGCCGCATCCGAGTTAGAAGGTTTAACCGGAGAGGCCCGACAAAGGCAGCAAGAGAGGGTGAGTCACTTGTTGAGAGTTGCATGCCAACAAAATGAGGAGATAAACAAGGCTAACGCGTCACCACCAGGGGCCTCACAGGTGGTACATTCAGCCAGAAATAACCCGGCAAGATCCAGAGGAGCCGCATCGTCTTCGGGTCATAATCCCCGGAGAGAAGAGGTAGTGGACTCTGGAAGAAGAGACAAGAAAATGGTTCCTTATGACCCAGTAAGGGCTGGAAAAGGCAAAGTAGTGCAAGTTGATGAGGACCGGCACAGTACCAGCCGAGGTGTGGCTGCCTGAGGTAACCGTGACCAAGGCAATGCCGGTTAACAAAATGCTGCCAACGGCAATGCCGGACAGCGCGATCCCATGGGAACGGGGCAAAATTTACCTCGGACGTAGCAATAGCACGTACCTCGGCAAGAGGGGAGTGCAGGACAGGCAGCACAACAGCATCGTGCACATCCGGATCAGGAAAGGTACAATGATGGTTACTCGGCTATGGTCAACGATGGATATCCCAGACCGGATCACCACGTAACTAGATCATGGCTGGGAAGCAGGAACTTGCAACCAGAAGATGCAAGGTTAGGATTTATAGGTCGGAGCAAATCGAGATACAAGGTCCACCGGGTCCAGCATGTTTCGGGCCTCAGATCATGAATGAGCCACCAGTGCCGAACTTTCAGCTGGCTAGAGGAACTCGAACTTATGATGGTAGTATCAGGCCAGAGGATTGGCTGATTGACTATGCCACAGCAGTCAAGATCGCAACAGGAAACTTGAGATGGGCGGTGAGGTATGTACCACAGATGTTGGAAGGACCAGCGCGAGTTTGGCTGAACAATTTGCCACCAGGAAGCGTTAACTGTTGGTTGGATTTCCAAGAACTGTTTGTTAGCAATTTCTCAAGCACTTACAAGAGACCCAACAGACCACAAACCCTTGCGTTATGCCGGCAGAGACCGAATGAGCCAGATAGAGATTTCCTGACTCGATGGTGCAATGTGCGAAACTCATGCGAAGGAGTAATTGAATCACAAGCTATTGCGTGGTTCACTCAAGGATGCAGATACGGAAGTATGTTGTGGCAAAGATTATAGCGTGATATGCCAACTACCTTGGCTGAGATAATCCGGATCGTAGATTCGTATGCCTTGGGAGATCCAACGCAACCCCGGTTAATGTCTAGGGAAGCAAACGAAGAGTATTACTGCCGAGATGGCCCTGGATCGTCAAGGAGGAATGATTTCTGAGGAAAAAGAAGGGATGAGCATCCGGATTATTATCGGTATAACTCGCAGCAGGTCGCAGCAGTGGACTGGGATCAACCCAATGCCGGAGCCAGTCAACGCCAAAAAACAGGAGGGCAGAGCTGGCAACAGAAAAATGAAGGGAGAAAGCCTTGGACCCCGGAGCAGAAAAAGCAATGGCAGGAACGTAAGGATAGGCTGAGGTATACTTTTGAGTCTATGTTAGATCAACCTTGCAAATTTCATACGCCAAGTCCAAACATTCCGGCGAATCATACGACCCGGCAGTGTGAATGGATGAGGAAATTAGAACAGGGGAGTTCGGGGAATGCTCGGGCACCTTGGAACGAAGCTCCTAGAAATGAAACACCCTGGCCACCGTTACTAATAGGGGAAATGGACAGCAACTGATGTTGCCACCACCTCCTCCGAGGTACGAGAATCCGGAAAGAAGGGATGTGGTACATCAAGTGGGCAATAACCAACAACAAGGCCAAGGTTACAACAAGAATGAGGGACGAAATGAGTACATGGAACATCATCAAAGCTACTGTGTGTTCACCACAGAAGAGAATGACCGGAAAAGCTTGCAGCGCCGGCATATGGAGGTAAACGCAGTAATGCCAGCGGTTGTGAGGTATATTCCTTGGGCGGATCAGGAGATTACATGGAGTGTCAAGGATCACCCAAAAATCATGCCAAGCCCAGGAACCTACGCTCTGGTCCTGAATCCGACGTTCATCGGGCCGAATCTCAACGTAAGATTTTCCAAGGTATTGATCGACAATGGCAGCAGTATCAACATTATGTACAAGGATACCATGCACAAGTTGGGGATAACAAAGAACATGTTGCAAGCAACAAGGACCACCTTTCATGGCATTGTGTCGGGTATTTCTTGTGAACCAATTGGTAAAGTCCGGGTTGATGTGTTATTCGGCACAAGAGACAACTGCCGCACTGAGAACTTGGAATTTGAAGTGGTAAATCTAGAGAACGCTTATCACGCGTTACTCGGCAGGCCAGCGCTAAACAAATTCATGGTGACAACCCACATCAGTTACCTTAAGATGAAGTTTCCTGGACCAAGGGGCGTGATAACTGTATCAAGGGACTTCCGGCGTTTGATCGAGTGCGCCTCAGCCGGATCCAATTTAGCCGAGTAACTCGTGATAGCTCAAGAAAAAAGGAAGATACTAGAAGTGGCGGCATTGGCTCAATCCGTGCAACAACATATGCCGGCCCTGACCAATCCACATGGGAGCATATCGTTCCAAGAAACTAAGGACATGAAGAAAGTGCCAATCGATGATCAGTTCCCAGAGTGCACCGTGACCATTGGTGCCGGATTAAGCAGCAAATAGGAGAGCGAGCTTGTCAACTTCCTCCGTGAGAATCGGGATATCTTTGCTTGGTCTACACAAGATGTGCAAGGAGTACCGAGGGAGTTGGCTGAGCACTCATTAAATGTAAGACCCAGGGCTAAGCCGGTAAAGCAACCTCTCAGGCGTTTCGTAGAAGACAGAAGGAAAGTTATTGGAGATGAGATACCAAGATTACTAGCGGCCAGGTTTATCATGGAGGTACTCTACCCGGATTGGCTTTCTAATCCGGTGCTGGTGGAGAAAAAGAAAGATGATCCGAACGTGGTTGTGGTATGGCGCATGTGTATTGATTACACGAACCTGAAAAAGGCGTGTCCCAAAGATCCATTTCCACTTTCTAGAATAGATCAGGTCATAGACTCAATGACCGGATGTGAGCTACTGTCATTCATTGACGCGTATTCTGGTTTTCATCAGATACCCCTGAATTCGGATGATCAAATAAAGACTGCATTTATTACCCCGTACGGGGCTTATTGCTATCGCACTATGTCGTTTGGATTACGTAATGCAGGAGCAACGTACCAGCGATGCATGCAAAAATGCTTGCATGACCAAATAGGTCGGAATGTGCAGGTTTATGTGGATGATGTACTGATAAAAACCAAGGAAAGCAATACGCTCCTTGAGGATATCCGGCAGACATTCGCGAACTTAAGAAGGTTCCGAATGAAACTGAACCCGAAGAAATGCACCTTTGCCGTACCCTCCAGAAAATTACTCGGTTTTTTGGTGTCTAGCCGTGGCATTGAAGCTAACCCAACAAAAATCTGGGCCATAGAAAGAATGGAACTGCCAAAGTGTCTTAACGATGTGTAGAAGTTCACTGGTTGCCTAGCATCGTTAAGTCGGTTTGTCTGTCGGTTGAGAGAGAAGGCCTTGCCGCTCTATCAGCTAATGAAAAAGGCAGACAAGTTCACATGGACGCCACAGGCGGATCTTGCATTTCGAGAATTGAAAAAGATGTTATCTACCGCGCCAATCCTAGCTGCACCATTATCTAAGGAACCAATGTTGCTCTACGTAGCCGCGACCAACCAAGTCGTAAGTGCAGTGATCGTAGTGGAGTGCGAGGAGGAAGGAAAGTTGGTGCAAAGGCCGGTGTATTATCTGAGAAAAGTATTATCAGCCTCAAAACAGAATTACCCTCACTACCAGAAAATGGCGTACGGCATATACATGTTGGCCAAGAAACTCAAACACTATTTTGAGGAACACCCCATCAAGGTGATATGTGAGGCACCCATTTTCGAGATCATGAGTAAGAAAGGTGCAAGTGGCTGGATAGCAAACTGGGCAATCGAGTTAGCTCCCTATGCACCACAGTTTGACAGAAGGCATGCAATCAAGTCACAAGCAGTGGCGGATTTCTTTGGGGACTGGGCTGAAATGCAATATGAGCCACCCCTGCCGGACTCCAATTATTGGCAAATGCACTTCGACGGATCGAAACTAAAAGACGGGTTAGGCACCGGAGTAGTGCTTACTTCGCCCAAGAAGGATCAACTGAAGTATGTCCTTCAAATCCACTTTAGTGCCTCAAATAACGTGGCGGAGTACGAAGCATTGGTGCATGGTCTCAAAGTGGCAAAAGAAGTGGGAATACGTCGGATACAATGCTTTGGAGACTCGGATTTGGTGGTACAACTAGTGTCTAGAAATTGGGATGCCCTAGATGCTAACATGGCGTTATATAGGTTCGACGTTCAGAAAATAAGCGGGTTCTTCGAAGGATGTGAGTTCCATCATGTACCTTGGATTGAAAACGAGGCAGCAGATACGCTGTCCAAGCTAGGCTCATCCCGACAACCAATTCCGGCAAACGTGGCTTTGGAGCACTTGAGAAAACCATCTATCACACCATCACCCAAATCAGATTCAATTTATATCTCGTCACTTCTCGGATCAGGAGCTGCACCTATGGAGATAGAATAGGGGAGCACCTCCGCAAACCCAGGGACTGCCTCAGCAAACCTGGGGACTGTTCAGCTTGATCCGGCAGGAGTTATGTCGGTGGATGCAATGGAAGTTGATGAGGAACCATTTCCCGTCCAGACTATACCAACTTGGGCAAAGCCAATTTTTGATTTCCTAAAAGAGGGAATCTTGTCGGATGATGAAATAAGTTCAAGGAAAATTCAGAGATGGGCAAAGGCCTATACAATTATCAACTCCGAACTATACAAAAGAAGTGTGACGTCATTACTACAATGGTGTGTTGATCCGGAGGAAGGACTTGAGATACTCCAGGATATTCACCTAGGAGAATGTGGCCACCATGCCTCCTCAAGGGCCTTAGGAGCAAAAGCTTTCCGGCATGGGTTTTATTGGCCCAGTGCTTTGGAGAAAGCAGAGGACTTGGTGAGAAAATGCAATGGTTGTCAAAGATACGCCACAAAAACTCACCTACCAATGTCGGAGCTGAAAACTATCCCCATTACATGGCTATTTGTTGTATGGTACCTAGACATGGTAGGACCATTTAAGCCGGCCAAAGGGGGGATGACCCATATTCTGGTCATGGTTGACAAATTCACGAAATGGATTGAAGTGAAACTGATTCGGAAATGTGATGGGGCAACAGTAGTAAGATTGCTCAAGGATATAATCCTAAGGTACGGCTATCCCCATAGCATCATAACTGATAATGGAATGAATTTCGCTGAAGGAGCGTTTGCGAGATTCTTCTACGAAAAGAAGATCTGGTTAGATGTCGCCTCAGTCTCCCACCCCGCATCAAACGGGCAAGTGGAAAGATCCAACGGACTGGTATTGTCCGAGATAAAACCCCGGCTCATAGAGCCGCTGCAAAGATCAGCGGGGTGCTGGATAGAAGAACTACCAGCGGTACTGTGGAGTTTAAGAACAACTCCGAATAGATCAACAGGCTATACGCCATTCTTTCTGGTATATGGGGCAGAAGTTGTATTACCAGCCGACATAGAGCATGATTCGCCACGAGTCACCCAATACACAATAGCCGAAGTGCGTGAAGCCCGACAAAATGATGTTGATCTGCTGGAAGAAGCGAGAGAACTGGCCTTGTCTAGATCCGTCATATATCAGCAAAATCTCCGACGCTTTCATAGCCGGAAAGTAAACCCCCGAGTTTTCCGGGAAGGTGATTTGGTGCTAAGGCTAATACAGCGCACTACTGGCATGCATAAGTTATTTATCCCCTCCATGGGAAGGACCTTTCATTGTGAGCAAAGCTTTGCGCAATGATTCCTATTATCTTATGGACGCACAGCCCCAGCAAAAGAACAGGGAGGACATGTCCGGAGAAGAATCCAAGAGACCATGGAACATATCACTGCTTCGTCCTTTCTACACCTAAGAGGTGATTGTATTTGAACTTCTCGTATGTCGGTATGTATGTCGGTATGTATGTCGGCAATGAGCTTATCAATAAAAACTTTGCTACCCCGAGCAGAGACTCGGGGACTGCTATAATACTTGTCTCCTGTTTTCATATTTTTTGTGTCGGCTGGGTTAAGTCGCTTATGTCTTAGTTGGATTAGTAATGTGTGAGCACCAAAAACCTAACTCTTCGACTTTGCTGATGTCCAACAAGAATTGGCTTCATGGCAAGCAAGAGAACAAGTTTGGAATGGCAAAGCACATGAAAAACAACTAAGGAAAAGAACTTAAGCGGGCCGACATTGGTTTTCTGACTAACCCTTAGTTTATTTTATTCACTAAAATGCCGAATCATTTTGAGCTAATCTCAAGGTTTCAAGTATTGTTAAGTCAATTTTTTGAACCTCGGACTCGTAAGTCGAAAAGCCGAATCAAGGTAGACGCGAACCGAGTCAAAATTTGGGGGAACAAGAAAATGAAACTCAGGGACTTCGCCCACGGTAATCTGGCAATAAAACTTAGTTCAGAACTTAAAATTGTAGCACAAACAAGCCGAAGTATTTAAATACATCTGCGCTCGGCATTCCGGGGATCTGATAAATATGATAAGTGTTTTTCAAGGGGCAGGAGCAACAGACGAATCATCTGTCGAGGAGGGAGGTACTCTGGAGTGTGGGGGAGGAGCGCTAGCTTCAGCTTCGTCCTCCGAGTTAACTTCGTTATCCTCCGGGTCTTCGGCCTCGTCGCCTAGCTCCGAGCCCTCGCTCTCACTCCCTTCCTCTTCAGCTCCAGAGACGATTTCTTCATCAACGTCAAGATAACTCGGCCCCTCATTCCAGGCATGGCAGAAGGAGTACTGGATGAGCTTATTGGCACAGGCCTGGTGGCGCGCGATCCACTCTGGATCCTTGCACCACCTAGACCCGGTGCACATACGAGTGAGCAATGCCAAGTCAAGTCCTTCGTACCATGAGAGCGCAAATTTCAGAGCAACGTTAGCCCTAGTCCGTGCGGCAGATTCACGCCACAAATGCAACTGCGTGTCCCATTCCATGAGTTTGGCTATAAAAGCAGAGCTTTTCTTGGGAATGGTTTCACTGGGCTAGAGGCAGCTGGACATCCGTGTTGCCGCCGGCATGATGTCCGTGCCATGGTTCTTTACTACCTCAAGGCGAGCAGTGAGACTCGCCAGGAGATCTTCTATGGTATAGGGGATTGTCTCACCATCAGGGACAGCAGGAATTCCACGCCGTTCGCAGGACTGGCGTACGGCAGAGGCAGCGAGCGTATCGCTCTCTGGAAATTTGCCTAAGGATAAGAAGAAAAACAGTGAGCAAATGGACCAAATCTGGATGGTAGAAGATCAAGCAAGGGCGGAAAACTTACGCGCAATCTGGAAGAGAAGTCGCTGTATCTTGGAATCAACATTGGCACTATGGACCCGGAGTTTTTCGTATTCGATGGTCACCGACATAAGCTTTACGTCGGATTCCTCCAGTAGGCTCTTGTCCTTGGAGATTTGCGTGGTTAAACTCTCTTTCTCCTCGGCAAACTCCTGGTTGGCCTTCTCCAGCTCGGACTGATGGGAGCTCTTGACCCTTTGAATTTCAGCATTCAGCCGAGTGATCTCTGAGTCCTGCTGCTAGAGCCGAGCTATCTCTGCGTCTTTCTTTTTTAGCTCAGCCTCATGATTCCCTGCTTGTTCGAGGAAGTGAGTCATCATTTCAGGAATGGTGACACTATCCTCGAGAGCAACTACAACAGCACAATGATCCAGAGGACCCAAAGTATGAGTGTCCACCAGATGAAACAAGGAAAGTACAATGATCATGTGAAGGGGATAAGTTTACCTTTGATTTCCGCAAGATTTTTCCTCATGATTTTGTTCTCAGCTTCAACCTCGGCTGCATGATTTGGACAACAAATTCATATAGGTTCTAAGAAGTTTGAATGAACAAGGAAGAGAGAATGGAAGCTTACCCCTCTTCTGGTACTCCACCAAGATTTTACCATGACGGGTGCGAATGTCTTTGTAGGAGTCCAGCAGGCGCTGGAACTCAGCGATTCAGTGGTTAGTGGTAATCTGAAATAGGCAAGGAAAAGAAAAAAGTTCAAAAGCAGAGTAAAACAATTCAAAGTTTACAAGATCCGAGCCAAGTGGAACTTAACCCGGCTCTGGGTGCGTGGATATTTGAAGTCTACAAGATCCAGGCCAAGTGGAACTTAACCCAACTCTAGGTGTGTGGATATTCAAAGTCTACAAGATTCGAGCCAAGTGGAACTTAACCTGGCTCTAGGTGTATGGATATTCGAAGTCTACAAGATCCGGGCCAAGCGAACTTAACCCGGCTCTAGGTGTGTGGATATTCGAAGTCTACAAGATCCGGGCCAAGTGGAACTTAACCCGGCTCTAGGTGTGTGGATATTCGAAGTCTACAAGATCCGGGCCAAGTAGAACTTAACCCGGCTCTAGGTGTGTGGAGATTCGAAATCTACAAGACCCGGACCAAGTGGAACTTAACCCGGCTCAAAAATCTACCAAAATTCGGTGTCATTATGAACAAAAACTAAGCTGTACGAGAAGCATCCGACTGAATAACGAGTTATTCCCTCAGAGGCTCGAGGACTAGGGGCTATATATACAAGTGTTCAGTTGTAAAAAACATCAACGGTAGAGAAAAATAATTACCTCCATCATCTGGCCAGCCAAGGAGATAGCCTAAACCTCTCCGGCAGATCGTCTTGAGGATCGATGAACTCGGCGTCGTTCTAGTTTTTCACATACTCAAGGAGTTGTGGACTGTAACTTTCGCCGCTCGAAGAATAGTTCACCACAAGGCCCTTCACGTGGGCTTCCCGCCTGGTGGATTGAGCTGCAGCGGGGCTGGTGTGCAAAACCAGTTGTTGGCTGCCCTCTGATCCGGAGGTGGCAAACCCAGATGAAGTTACGTTGGCTGACCCGGAGGTCTTCTTGGCTTTGCTGGATGAGGGTGGAGGAATTGACTAAAATATATCCGCCACAGAAGGGGTAGACCCGGAGGGAGCCGATGGAGCTTTTCCCTTGGGAGGCTTGGAGGCTCTTGATGTTGTTGGTGCTGGTGCTGGTGCTGCTGATGTTGGTGCTGCTGGGGCTGGTGCTGCTGCTAGTGCTGCTACTGGTGCTACTGCTGGTGCTGCTGTTGCTGCTAGTGCTGGTGCTGGTACTGGAGATGCTGGAGGCGGCGCCTATGAAGCTGGCACCTCAGGATCTGGCACTGAGGCTGAGGAACCAGGGAGATCCGGCATCGTCGTATCCTGATCCGGCCCACTACCCCCCGCACCGACATTGCCCTCCAGAATAGGGTTGAGCGGGCGATAATCATCGTTGCGGGGGGGGGGGGGGGGGGAGAGGGTCTGCTCCGGAGTGGGGAAGCAATGTTGGGGCCGCTCTGAGGGATGTCCCTAGGAGCTCTGAGAAATAAAAAGCATCAAGTCAAAAAGAAGAATCAGTACGAAACAAAGGAAAATGAAGGAAAAAATCCAAAGGAGCAATATCAGAGAACTTACTCATCCGCGGTAGGAGGAGCCTGAGGCTTGGGCGCCCTCCGAACCGTGCTCTTGGCGGCAGGCTTGGCCGAGGGTTTAACCCTGGACTTCTTTTGCCTCTTCTTGGGCGGTGGCGCCTCCAAAGCTGCGGCCGAGGTAGCTGCGCGCTTCTGGGATGGAGCCGGGGCCGGGCCACCAGTTGCAAGGGGAGGAACCTCGTGGACCTGATCGTCCAGGTTAGCTGAAGATTCGGACATAGCCAGGTGCGCGTAAGGGATGAGAACCGAATCAAGTACCTCAAGGACCTCAACGTCCGAGTCATTATCATTTGGCCAATCCCTTAGAGAAGAGGCCTTACCAGCGCTGCGTCTGGCCAATCCCTTAGAGAAGAGGCCAATCCCTTAGGAAGGCCTCCAGATCAGGCTCCACCTCGTCCTCCTCGGTGCGGTCCTCCAACCATTTGCTTGCCAGCACCTCGCCATCCTCTAGTGGTTGCTGGAGAAATTTCTGAGAGAATAATTGCCAAGTTACAAAGGAAAACCAGCATACAAAGAAGATTCGGAAAACAAAGAAAGGTTAATTTACCTTTGGAGGAGGGTTGGCGCGCGTGAAGGGCTCGAGTCCCCACTCCCAATCCTCGGAGAACTCCTTCTCCACGTTGAATATGGACTTAACCCGGTGGTAGATCGCCGAGTTATCCAGCTCGAAGGAAGAAGTCTGGTGAGGGTCGAGAGGGTCGCAAGATGAGAAACTCTGGGCTACGAAGTAACGCGGCCTAAGGAGCGAAAGATCTGGATATGGGAACCTGCAGTGGCCTTAACAACTAAAAGTTGCTAAGACCGCACCAAATTTGGGGCCTAATGTTGGGGGGATACCCCTGGGTAGGGTAACACTGGGGTATAAGGGCCGAGTTAGCCGGGGTACGGCGTGGTCAAAGCAAAGTGCTGACCGGGTCACCTCAAGGCAGACCGAATCATGGTGTGACCCGGCCCATGGAGCATCTCCTTGACAATGGTTCGGCCGGCATATGATTTATGCCAACCATGTCTATCTGTTTTGCAGGTAAATGGGTAAGTCGGATTAGCTATATGCTAGCCGTATTATCTTAGCTTCCAAGAGAAGGAATCCTCCGCTGGTCAAAAGGTGGCTTTATTAGCTGTAGCATGAGCAAAGTAAAGTAAAGAAGAGGACCAGCGGGTCAGGGGCGACCAAGGTGACGCGGGCAAAGCCGGATGACATAGCCCGTGTCTGGTGATGCCAAAAGACAAGGCTTACGCCTTGGGTTACGTCCAAAGCCTGGATGAGCCGTTAAAGGAAATAAAGAAGCATCTGCTTTAGGAAAGGAGCATATTCGTAGAATATGCTGGCACCTGTGCCCTAGAATTGTAACTCGAGCTCCCCTATATAAGGAGCACCGGAGCCTCCATAGAGAGAGAGGATCGACGATGGACCATTCACTCATTCTTTGTCTAAGATATAACTCTAGGGCTAGTTTAGTAGGGAGTAAGAGACAACGTGTCCTTCTTGCTGAGAGGCTCAGGAGCGCTTGTAAACACCATTGATAGAGAATATACAAGAACTTCCGTGCGTGGAATCACCACGCTCTCCCTCCCTGGATTCCCCTAGCACTCATTGGCCCCATCTTTAGCCTATCCATGGCATCTGCCGTGCCACCACCACGACAAATATCTTGAGTCTGCCAGGTAGGTCCCAAGGTGTCCCGAAGAAAGCTCTACAGGAACTGAGTCGTGGTGCAGGTGAACATACTGTGGGTACATGTCTCCGATGTCCCACAAAGAGGGCAGAGGCCATTACCAGGGTCATTACACTTAACTACCTCCACCCTAGAGGGTAGGCGATCATGTAGAAGTTGCCAGACAAAGATGCGAATACTAAGGGGCAAGGGAGCCTTCTAGAGGGGGTGGGTGGTCCAACCTAACTCCATGCCATGGAAGAGGTCCCTGGAAGCTAAGCTTACCGAGAAGACCCCTATCGGGGTCAAACGCCAGGAGACCAAGTCCCTCTCCCAGAGAGGGGGCACAGAGAAGGGACACGAGCCTTTGGTATGCCATCGCCTCAGCCAGGCTAAATGTCTGGCAGAACAAGATGTTCCAGTGACCATCTAAGAAGGCCTCGGCCACCAGCTGGGAGGGGAAGGCGCAAATAGAGAACAGGGTAGGGAACTCCTCGCAAAGGGGCACCCCCAGCCATGGGTCCGTCCACAGGCGCACCTCGCTCCCATCCCCTATACTAAATGCGACCCCCTGGCGAATGAGCTACTTAATGTCTTGAATGGCCCACTAGAATTGGGAGCCATCATGATGCTGGCAAGGTAAAAGGGGTTGGCCCCGAAGGTATTTGGCTTATGAGCTGCAACCAAAGACCCCCATCGTCCCCAAGGATACGCCAAACCCATTTCAACATAAGGCCCACATGAAAGCGGCACGAGTCAAGGATTTTGGGTGCGCACATGTCTACCCACTTCACCTGGTACTTCTGACGCCCGCTGCGGGAGGCCCAGAAGAACCGGGATATCTCTTTAGCAAAGTTAGCATGAGTCCCCTCAGGAAGCAGGTAAAGCCCCATATGATACATGGGAAGGTTGGAGAGGTAGGAGTTGATCAGGACTGTCTTTCTCCCCTTGGTCGTGAGCCTAGCCCACCAGGGCTCAGATTTTGACCGGACTCGTGTTACTAGGGTGCAAGGTCCTTAATCAGCACTCGGGTCTCCCTAATGGGCATCCCTAGGTAGGTGATCGGGAAGTTCGCTAACCTAAAGTTGAGGTTGTCAGTGATGCGCGGATGGTCCTCCTCCGAGTATCCCAAGAACATGACCTCAGTTTTTTCAAACTTAATCTTGAGGCCCGGCATATCTTCGAAGCAGAGAAGCAGGAACTTAAGGTTGATGATGTCCAGATCCGAGCCCTGCACCATGATCATGGTATCATACGCATATTGGAGGTGTGAGATACCACCTCGAGGGATGAGATGCCCCACCACACCGGAGATGTGGCCAGCGACTTTGGCTTTATCCAAAATCTCTGCCAGGACATCCACCGCTGAGTTAAACATGTCATGGTGTGGAACACGGCAGTGCCATCGAGGATGGCATGAGAGGGGACAATCAGGATGCTATCGGTGTCTACTCACAACGGGTTGGACATAGATACTGTTAACACAGCGATGTACCCAGGTTCGGAGCCCTCTTGTCAAGGTAACACTCCTACTTCTGCAAGGATCTACTATCTCGGGGGCGAATGCCCAATACAAGTGCTCCTTGAGATGTTTCCCTAGCTGCTATGGAGAGCTAGAAGAAGAAGATGAACTACTGAACTTGTCGAATCTAGAGAACCTACCTAGAACCCTAGCACTACCCTCCCTTATATACTGGTTGGGAGAGGTAGGTTACAATGTGTGCTCTAGAGTTTACTATTTGGGCTTCGGATTTACAAAGCAGGTCGGTTGGACAGGCCCATCCGGTGAGCCAGGACCCGGTCAAGCCTCCAGAATAGGGGGGACAGTGCTATAGTTCCCAGTGCCTTTGCTTTGGGCGTCACCCGGTGCTCTACTCGTCACCCGGTGCTTTACTTGTCAACTGGTGCTTTAGCGGTCTGCCGACACGCTCTCCTCAGCTTCTAGCGCCGGCAGGGTGTCTTCTAGCGCCGGCAGGGCAGCGTGCCAGCCTGTCCAGTCAAGGGTTCGCTCAGCAAGGAGCGTCCTCCCTCCGTACCTTGGCCAATGGATCTGAGGCGGCCGGGTAGAGGTGGCCACCCATTCAGCTCTTCTGGTCACCCGACTAGATGGGCCAGCCAGGGAATCTTGAGGGCGGACCGGATGGAACGGTCCATCCGGTTGTGGTTCTTCATCTTGTGGCCATCCGGCCAGGCATCCCTGGAGCCGGCCAGTTGAGCCTGGCTTGGCCTACCCGGGAGTCATCCCCCCGAGACTAGTCCCCGAGCGCGCTGGGACTTCGCCTTGTGGAGAAGTTCTTGCATGCTCATTAACAGAGCTGAAATGATTGGTGATGAAAAACTTGTTTGCAGACTTGTCTTGTAGTGTTTGTCGTTTTCTAGTTTGATATGCTTGCGGCTAGAGTTTACCGGCTACGGAACCGGTGGCCCACCCACAGGGTGTGAGCGGCGATTGAATTCACCGGCTACCGCACCCGGCGGGGGAGATGGATAGCTTGGTCGCTGATGTCGGTGCTTACGTTGGCCACGCCTGCCACTTCTGGCGCACGTCACGTCAATTTGACCGCTTGGTCTGCCGTGACAGTTTTTGGTAACTGCGCGCACGTCTTCATCATTGTGGATTCTTGGGGGACGTGCGCACGTCTCATCTCCCGCGGTAATGCCTACGGGATCTTCTATGGCAGTTATGTTGGCGCACGTGATCTGTAACCGAAGCGTCATGGGGTAGTGGGGCGGTTGCTGGCCACGTGGCGGGGGGAGCGCAGGGGACGTGCTTGCTCTGCTTCGATAAATAGGGTTGTAAGGGAGGGGTATTCCCAACTTCATCTTCTCCCCTGCGCCTTGCGGCTCCTTCCCCTTAGGCTCTGCCTCCTTTCTGCTTCTGCGCCTCCAATTCTTGGTCGCTGGTGCCGTCGCATCTCCTTGTGACGACAGGGCCCCGTTTCTCCATCACGGCCACCGCACCTGTCGAGATGCTGCCGGAGAAAGGTGGAGGTTGGTGCGGCTCGTATGTCATGGAGGACCTCATCCTCAAGTACCGTCAGGGGAAGTTCATCCCGTTGGAGAGGGTGGTGAAGCATCGCCTCGCGCCAGAGGGAGAGCGGGTCCCCAACCCCCAACCCGGCGAGGCCGTGGTCTTCCTCGCGCACTTCGCCCACGGGTTCGGCTTGCCGGTGAGCAAGTTCTTCCTTGAGATCTTCACCGCGTTTGACCTCCAGCTGCATCATCTGGGGGAGAATGCGGTGGCACAGCTGTCGCATCACGTGGCCTACTGCAAGGCTTACTTGGGAGTTCGCCCAGATACGATGAACTTCCTTAAAATATTCAACTTTAAGGTCCAGGTGGTGTGGAAGGACGGGCTGCTGACGGAGACGGGCTGCTACGCCATCTACCCGCGACCGTCATCACCGATGCCACGGCTAAGAATCCCATACACGGTGAAGTTGTGGTAGCGCTCCTACTTTTACGTGTGCAACGCCACCAACGTGGTCTGGATCCGGCTAACGCCCTTCGCCAATGTCCCAGGTCACCATCCGGTCCATGTCCTCCTGGGCTCCCAGACCCTTGACGGACCAGGCCTTCCGGGTCGACGGGTTGCCGAAAAAATCTGATGGTAACAATGTTACCTCTGGAAAGATTCAACAAGTGCAGTAGTTCATGTTCTTCCTCTAGCTCCCCATAGCAGCTAGGGAAATAGCTCAAGGAGCACTTGTATTGGGTATTCACCCCCGAGATAGTAGATACTTGTAGGAGTAGGAGTGTTACCTCGACAAGAGGGCTCCAAACCTGGGTACATTGCAGTATCTGTGCCCAACCCGTTGTGAGTAGCCACCGATAGCATACTAATTGTCCCATCTCATGCCATGCCCGATGGCACTGCCGTGTTCCACACCACAACAAAACAAGAGGGGTCAGATAGGGTCCCCTTGCCTAACTTCGTAGGAAGGTCTAAAGTAGGGACCTATCACCCTGTTGACATTAATCATGGTATTACCACTCATCACGAACTGCATTATCTAGCAGATCATTCTATCACCCAACCCCCTCCTTTCTAGAACTAGCTGGAGGAAGGCCCAGTCCAGGCGGTCATAGGCCTTCTAGAATTCCAACTTAAGGAACACCCCTTTCTGATGGCGAAACTTGACTTTATGAAGAATTTTTAATGCAGGGCAATGACACCATCATGAATCAGGCATCCCTTAAGAAAGGCAAACTGGAGGGGGTGGGTGAGGCGCTCAAAGACCAGCTCCAGTCTGGAAGCGCAAACCTTTGTGAAGATCCGTTGGATGACATTGATCACTATAATTGGTTGAAATTGGTGGATATCCGTGCCCCCCATTACTCTGGGGATCAAGCTAATCACATCGAAGTCCAGACGAGACATCACAAGGGTCCCCGTATAGAACTCCTGGAACATCTGCATTATGACCGGTTGCAGATGCTCCCAGAAGGTCTGGAAGAAGATGACCGGGAGACCATCTAGGACCGGGGCCGAACAAGTCTTCATGGACTTAAGTGCCACAACTACCTCCTCTAGGATAAATGGGAGGTGAGCTCCACGTTCTTCGCCGGTGTAACCATTGCCATGTCGTCTAGACGTCCAGGGTCAACAATATCCCAGAGTGAGTCTCAGCAGAGAAGAGGGACTTGTAGAAGATATAAATATGAGAGAAGATCTCTTTAGGGTTCTCCAAAAGGGATTCCCCCTCCTAGAGGCAAGGAATCGAACATTTCCTCCTCCTACCATTCACAATGGCATGGAATTAGGCTGTGTTTGATTCCTCCTGGAGGGTCCAATTCTGGCGACTGCGCTGGCGCCAGAACGCCTCTTCGCCCTTGTAGATCTCCATGCTAGAGGACTCAAGGGAGTACCTATGAGACCAGGCGTCCGCCGAGATGCCAACCAGGTCGGCCTCCTGGTCAAGGGTCTGGATCTCCTAAAGTAGAGCCTCCTTCTGGTCGCGAAGGGCGGCACCCAGGTTTGCCCCGAGCCTCGCATGAACTGTCTGGCGAGTTTGGCACAATGGTGCCAAATATCCACCGCACAGTAGACATGAGGCAGAGAGGCCTCAGCCTCCAGCCACTTCGACCGAACCGCCTCCAAAAACCCTGGCTTTTGGAGCCAGAAGGTCTCAAAGTGGAAGCGATTCAGTCTTGGCGGCAAGCCCTCGCTAGTGGAGAGTACGAGGGGGTGTGGTCGGAGCCAACTCTGGTAACCGCCTTAAGCGAGCATAGGGGGAAGCGAGTTCCCATTCCACTGAGACGAGGACACGGTCCAACACACTGCAGACAGGGTCTAGCTATTTGTTGGTCCAAGTATATCTAGCGCCCACCCGTACGATCTCTCTAAGAGTGAGATTGGTGATGCAGTCATTGAACATACGCATCCTCGGAAGGTCCACATTTGCTGAGCTCTTGTTGCCAGTAGATCGGATCATATAAAAGTCCCTGGCCACAACAACGGGGACCTCTGTCCGTGATACATTGCAAATGTATCTACAATTTTTGATGTTACATGCTTGGTTTTATCTACTTTCTTGTGTTTTGTCCACACTTTGGAGTACTTCTCTTATGCTTTCTTGGACTAACCTATTAACAAGAGCCACAGTGTCAGCTGCCTGTTTTCTATTGTTTTTGGTTCTAGGAAATCAAAAATGAATATTCTCGGAATTGGACAGCACAAAAGCCAAAGTCACTATTTTACTAGGGTACATCTGGAGCCAGAATACGAGACGGAGAGGGGCTGGGGCCTGGCCACACCACCTGGCCGCGCGGTCAGGCCTGGCCCGTGCCAGGGGGTGGTCTGGTCGCCCCCAGCACCCCCTCGGCCTCTCCTTCTGCCTATCTATTGCCTCTGATACGGAAACCCTAAGTACCCGATCAAAAATCCACGAAAGAGTCTGTAGCCGCCGTCATCTCCATCCCTAGATCGGGAGGGATCTGAAGCTCTTCCCGGCACCCTTCCGGAGAGGGGAATTCAGTCTGGAGGCCTTCTTCATCATCATGCAAGCCTCCGGTGTGATGTGTGAGTAGTTCATCTCTAGACTACGGGTCCATGTAGTAGCTAGATGGCTTGTTCTCCTCCTTTGTGCTTTCATGTCTAGATCTTGTGAGCTCCGTTCATGATCAAGATCATCTATTTGTAATTTTGCATGTTGTGTTTGTGGGGATCCGATGGATATTGAGATGCTATTTCAGATTGATTATTGATTCTATCATGTCTTTGTTATTTGTGATCTTGCATGCTTTCCGTTGTTATTAGCTATCTTGGCCAAGTAGATGCTAGCAACTCCAATAGTTAGTATTTATGCTCGATAGTGGGTTCATGCCTCTGGTAATCTGGGGAAGTGACAGAAATATCTAAGGTACTAGATGTGCTGTTCCTACTAGGGAGAAAACAACAATCCTTTGTTTATAGAACAATCGTATTGTTTACTTTACACGCAATCCGTAAATCAATAATATGTTGCTTGCAACTTAATACTGGAGGGGGTTTGGATGATAACCTGAATGTGGATTATTAGTCATAGCTGCAGTTGGATGGAGGTCTATGTATAATGTTGTAATGCCCAATCGAGTCTCAAAGGAGTGAAGATGATTAGTATATGCTTATATGCTTTCTTGATGTTTGTCAATTGCCCCGCTGTAATTTGTTCACCCAGCATGTTATCTATCTTAAGGAGAGCCACCTCTACTGAACTATGGACCCCGGTCCTTTCTTTTACATTCAATCTACAAACAAACTATTTACTGCTTTGTGTTTACTTTCTGCAAACTATTACTTCCTTCCATTTGGTACGTTTAATCCTTTGTTTTCAGCAAAACCGGTGAGATTGACAACCTCATCGCAAGTTGGGGACAAAGTTCTGTGGTTGTGTTGTGCAGGTCTCCACGTTGCTGCTGGCACCGGTAGTGCTCCCTGCCAACGTTCAGCTAACTACACCTTTAGGGTGTTTCCTTGCTCCTACTGGGTTGATAACCTTGGTTTTGTACTGAGGGAAAAATTGCTACTGTGCTCATCATACCTTCCTATTGGGGTTCCCCAACGAGCTCGATATATTTTGGGCCATCAAGCACTTTTTCTGGCGTTGTTGCCGGGGACTGAAGAACAAGAAGAAGCTCCCATGTCAACCACGCGCGAGCAGCAACTTTTTCTGGCGCTGTTGCCGGGGAGTCAAGGACATCTTCACAAGGGGAGTCCCTCATAACCAATCTCTTTACTTTGTTATTTTTGTTTTGCTTAGTTTACTTTTGCTTTGTTTGCTTCTTTCTTTATCAGAAACACACAAAAAAAATTTACAAGTTTGCTTTGTTTATTGAAAACACAAAAAATTAAGTCTCCTTTAGTTGTTACCTCTTCCTTAGCTCGCCATGTTGATCCCTAAATTCACCCTGAAAGACCTTTCAATAGGGAGTGGTTCCATAATTGGAAAAGATAATATTGAAGAATTCTTTAATCATGTTAGTAAACATGAGGATATTGAGGATAGATACCTTGCAGAACTTGCTCCAAACTATGAGGATGCTGCGGCTTCTTTAGTTCACATGTTGGAAGCTAGGTTTGTTAACCTTAACCCCTTAATCCAAGTAATGTTTCTTAAACTTAAAGAAGTTGATGACCCCGAAAAGAGAGATTTTATTCTAGAAACTTTGCTTAAGGAATTCTATGATGTTGCCAAGGAAGCTAGAAAAGTCTTTGAACGTTTCAATATGCTAGGCTCATGTGTAGATGTTATTGGTACATGAGAAAAGATGAACAAAACTGAACCTAATGGGGACGAAATTAAAATACCAATACCCTTCAAACTTGTAGCAATGCATGAAGCCATAGAAAAGAATCTTGATTGGATTGTTCCTGAAAACCCATTTGATGAAAATAGTGAACCTAAGAGCATTGAGAGAGGATCCTCTAGAACTTATTTGGATGAGATACCTTGCCTTGTTGAAGATATTTCTGGTATTGATCTTAATGCTTCTTCATTTGAGAACACTTGATTCTTTTTGCTTCTTATGCCTAACTTAAATGCGTTAAAGAAAAGTACTCATTGGGAGATAACCCAAAAGTTTTAGATGAGTCTTTAAAGTTATTACTTAATAACCGCTCCTTATCCTTTTTATTTTCTTTTTGTGCCAAGAGTAACCTCTAATGAGAGAGAAGTAATGATTGGAAAGTTGTTGTCACGAAACAGATTTGTGTACTTCACCGTAAAAATTCGTGTAAAATATCTGTACGTCCTTTTGAGGCGTCAATTTTTGTGCTTCTGCCCCAGGTTGTTATCTAACTTTTGTTAGTTCAACACTTTTTGATTTGAGCAACAGAAGGTCTTCGAAACAATTCGTCTTTACCTGCTGGTCTGTTTTGACAGATTTCTGCCATTTTCTGCATTTGCTTCTTGTTGGTTCCTTTTTAAGTTCTTTTCGGAAATTGAGATTTTTGAGGGAAGTACTACAGTAGATAGTGTTTTAATGGAAGTTTTATTGGTGTTAGAACTGAACCTAAAGAGTTATTATCTTGAGTGCACTAATGTTGCTAATAAAGATTGTGTGAAGTTTTGTATGAAGAAAACATTTCAGGTGTATGGAAGGAATGAGTAATGAGATGAAGGATGGACTAAAGCTCAAGCTTGGGGATGCCACGCGTGTCACCCCAAGAAATATCTAAGAAGTACAAGCGTAAAATCTTCGAGATGCCCAAGGCATCACCTTCTTCATCAATAAAAATCCCAGGTTTCTTCCAAACGCTTCATTTTTATTGTTTCATGCACAGTTGTGTTGTTCTTAGAGCGTCTTCTTTTTCGTTTTCGTTTTGGTTTTTTGTTTGCTTTTTTTGCTTAGTTTTATGAATAAATTGGTTGTACCCCCTCTTTCATACATTGGTTTTCAAATAGTTTGGTTTGGATTGGAAAAGAGTAGGAAAGTTCATGCTTAAGTGGTATAGATAGCTTGTTTTTGACTGTGGCCTATGCTTTGTCATGCCATGCTTGATATTGTTTTTGCTTTATGCTTAGTATTATTTGTTGTAGCATGAATTGTTATAAACAATTGAGATTGCTTAATGTTCCTTGGAAGAATCATGCGTTGTTTTAGCATATTAAAGCATAGTATAGTGATAGTCTCCTTTGATGCTTTATTTGGATTGACTTGGCGCATGCTCACACCATGTTATGACTATCCAAAGTCATCATAGCCTTTATGATCCTTTAGTTTTCAACTTGTAGTATCACTTTATGATTTAATCAATGATGTTTTATCACTCTGCATGATTATGGCCATTATTGCTCTCTTAGTTTGTCGCTCCCAGTCTTTTGCTAGCCTCCGTAACCAAGTATGAGTTCCACTGATGCATCCAACTCCCTAAACCGAGTTATTCCAAAGAGTCCACCGTACCTACCTACTAGCATATGCTATTCTAAGTATATTAATGTTTTTGTTTACCTTCCAAATTAAACTTGTTATGAGAAAACTAGTGATTAAAGCTCTCACAAACTTGATGGCACACTTTACTTTTCTTGCCCTTAATAGACTTGAACCATTGTGTCGTCTATGTTGTATATGCTTGTACTTATTTGTTGGGGATTAGCAGAACCATGCTGTCATGGGGAACGCTTTCAACATTGCACTGGTACTTTGTACCTAGTTGATATCATGCTCTTCTGTCTATGGATGTCGTCGGTGTGAAATGAAAGGGGAGCTTGTAAGTCCATGGAGTTATGTATATGTGTTAGAGAAACGTCTGGGCCACTGGTCTAATCCATGCTGACAAGGTAGAAACCTGCAGCGTAACCATAATGAGATGTCTATGAAGGATTCTTCTTATAAAAAAAGAGTCCTATATTGACAAAAAAGAGAAAAGGAGAAAAAAAGAGATTATGAAAAGAGGAAAGAGAGAAAAAAAACACCATATTCCCATGGTAAATAAGAAGATTGCTGAGATGCTCGCTGTCTGCTTGCCTTGTCATTTTTGTATGGGGATTCTTCCTTATTATCGGGCAAGGGGTACCCCGTTGGCGATTCTCAGGATACACATGTACTTACAATGACAAGAACTTACCGGTGACTAAACTTGAGTAGCATGAGGAGCGGCCCTCGTATTCAAGGGACATGAGATTTCTAACTTATACTTCATCAAGCATGTACACCATAGTTTGTTCACTTTAACCTTAATCACTTCAAGATGCTTATGATAGAGGCAATGAGATCTGAAAGCTATAAGTACCATAATTTTTGGAAGCTCTTTATGAAACTTGAATCTCTGCTTCCTTCTATGAAGGCCTTTCTTTCACTTATATATTGAGTATCCATCTTCTACCTTTAGGCACCTACTTTGAGAGCATAGTGGTCATTATTAGTTCTATGCATTGTCCCAAGACTTGTTGATTGATGCATACCTTGATATTGCTTGTTTTAAATTATTTGTATCTAGTCACTCTTGTAAACTTTGATGGTGTCCTATGCATTTATTTGCTACTCTACGAGGGACAAGCTGAATGCCACTATGCTAGGTTTTCTTTATGTGAAACAAACAAACATCTTGCAAAGCATTGTTATTCATGAATCTTTTGTTTGTGCCTTTTCATGTTGCAACATAGTTTCTTTGTCTATTGCTAGAAGTTTGTCTTTCATGTTATGATTAAAGTACTATGATCACAGCTTTGAATGTTTTACAAATACTTTGATCAAGTTTATGATGGTGCATGTCACCTCAAAAATTATTCTTTCTTTTTATCACTTACCTACTCGAGGACGAGCAGGAGTTAAGCTTGGGGAGGTTGATACATTGCAAATGTATCTATAATTTTTGATGTTCCATGCTTAGTTTTATCTACTTTCTTGTGTTTTGTCCACACTTTGGAGTACTTTTCTTATGATTTCTTGGACTAACCATTAACAAGAGCCACAGTGTGAGCTACCTGTTTTCTGCTGTTTTTTGGTTCTAGGAAGTCAGAAAATGAATATTCTTGGAATTAGACGGGACAAAAGCCAAAGTCACTATTTTACCGGGGGACATCTAGAGCCAGAATACGAGATGTAGAGGGGCTGGGGCCTGGCCACACCCCCTGGCCGCGCGGCCAGGCCTGGCCCACGCCAGGGGGTGGTTTGGCCGCCGCCAGCACCCCCTCGGCCTCTCCTTCCGCCTATATATTGCCTCTGATACGGAAACCCTAAGTACCCGATCAAAAATCCACGAAAGAGTCTGTAGCCGCCGTCATCTCCATCCCTAGATCGGGAGGGATCTGAAGCTCTTCCCGGCACCCTGCCGGAGAGGGGAATTCACCCTGGAGGCCTTCTTCATCATCATGCAAGCCTCCGGTGTGATGCGTGAGTAGTTTATCTCTGGACTACGGGTCCATGTAGTAGCTAGATGGCTGGTTCTCCTCCTTTGTGCTTTCATGTCTAGATCTTGTGAGCTCCGTTCATGATCAAGATCATCTATTTGTAATTCTGCATGTTGTGTTTGCGGGGATCCGATGGATATTGAGATGCTATTTCAGATTGATTATTGATTCTATCATGTCTTTGTTATTTGTGATCTTGCATGCTTTCCATTGTTATTAGTTATCTTGGCAAAGTAGATGCTAGCAACTCCAAGAGTTAGTATTTATGCTCGATAGTGGGTTCATGCCTCTGGTAATCTGGGGAAGTGATAGAAATCTCTAAGGTACTGATGGCCCGTTGTTGACGTGGGAGCTTCTTCTTCTTTATTCCCCGGCAATGGCGCCAGAAAAATACTTGTTGACTCGTGTATTAACGAGCTCGTTGGGGAACCCCAAGAGGAAGGTATGATGAGCACAATAGTAAGTTTCCCTAAGTTATGAAACCAAGGTTATCAATCTAGTAGGAGCAAGGAAACACCCCAAAGGTGTTGCTAGCTGAGCCTTGGCAGGGCGCACTACCGGTGCTAGTAGCAACGTGGAGACCTGCACAACACAACCACAGAACTCTGTCCCCAACTTGCGATGAGGTTGTCAATCTCACCGGTTTTGCTAAAAACAAAGGGTTAAACGTATCAAATGGAAGGAAGTAATAGTTTGCAGAAAGTAAACACAAAGCAGTAAATAGTTTGTTTGTAGATTGAATGTAAAAGAAAGGACCGAGGTCCATAGTTCACTAGAAGTGGCTCTCCTTAAGATAGATAACATGCTGGGTGAACAAATTACAACGGGGCAATTGAAAAACATCGAGAAAGCATATAGGCATATACTAATCATCTTGACTCCTTTGAGACTCGATTGGGCATTACAACATTATACATAGACCGTCATCCAACTGCATCTATGACTAATAATCCACCTTCAGGTTATCATCCGAACCCCCTCCAGTATTAAGTTGCAAGCAATAGATTACTAGGGATGGTCAGTATAGAGGCGGCGGGCCGTGGGGCCTTGGTGCGGCGGGCCCTAGTCAAGGTTTTGGCTACCAGATTAGAAAATATTACTAGGGATGGTCAGTATTTTGGGTTACCCGTTACCGGATGGTTACCCAAAATTACCGAATGAAATTTCAGAATAAAATTTGAATTTAAAACTGAGAAAGTTTAAAATATCTGGTTACTAGCTGTTTATCGCCTGGTTACCGGCGGTTAGCACCATTTTTTTAAACGTTGTATAAATATGGATCAAATTCAAACATTACCGAAATTATTTGCCCGAAAAACCCATTTATAGAGGATGACGGTAAAATGGGTCACCGACCGATAACTATGGTAATCGGTCTGGTAACCAAAACCCAGGCCCTGGTGACTAAGCAAAATCTGACGACGATGTATCCTTAGACTAACCCCAATGAGGATATCATAGGTAGTATCATGCATGTCATGTTAGCAAAATTTTGACGTAACATGCTAATTAATGATGAAAATGATTGTGTTGGTATCATAGGTAGATACAGTACCATAGCACGTTGAACTAAAAACTAATTTCAAATAAATGTTATACATAATTTTACATCGAGATTCTATTAAACAATAACTATACTAATAATTTTAATATATGATACTTTGTATTATGGAGATGGTATCATATACTAATATCACATGATACTCCCTATTATAACTAGTCTTAGGCATGCACACATTCCTATGATCATAACTTGATTACTCAGCCACACCGCATCAGAATGGTGGGCCCTTCAACTGGCTCGTACTCCCTCCGTTTAAAATATAAGATATTTTAGCTTTGTAAAAGGAGTGTATCTATACCTCTTTTAATATATAGGTTGTTTCAAATTTAAATAAACTTATACATTAAAAAGAGTTTAGATACACACTTTCTATAAAGCTAAAACATCTTATATTTAAAAATATCTTATATTTAAAAATGGAGTAAGTACTAGAGTAGAAGGAATCGTCCATTAATTCACCGGTCGACACTGAACCTTCGTCGGGCCCGAGCAGTGACTAGGATTGCCACAATCGAGAGCTTAGCCATGACGCGAGCCGTTTGCCGGTTGTCTTCTCCCGAGTATGCTTGTTTAATCAACCCACGATTAGTTCTTGACTTTTTAGAGGTTCTCGTAGTACAGTAGCTCTTTATCTAAGGCAAAGCAAGCAAAGCCTCCTGTCTACTCTACTACTCCCTCCGTTTTAAAATATAAGATGTTTAATTTTATAAAAGAAATGTATCTAGACTTTTATATACACTCCTTTCATAAAACTAAAACAATTTATATTTTGAAACGGAAGGAGTACGTCGTTCTCCACCATCTACGCTAGCTAATCTAAGCCCCACCAGGCCACCAGCCGAGTATATCACCTGCTTTTGGAGGCTTCCTCGGCCGGCCGGTACGGGTGAAGCGTACGTACGAAGTACGGCTCCGAACTCCGATGAGAGGCCTGGTCGGCCGGCGTTGTCGCGCCACCATTGCTCAGCCACCCAACTGAACCCATTTTCTAACACGCACACGCGGGAGGTGCGTCACACTGGAGATCGTAATTTCTGGCTGCTGATCGACGCATGCGGCTACAAGTTGCGACTGCCGTGTATCATTCGAATAGACGACCGACCGATCGGGTTATCTATTGATGATTGAAGTGGTTGGCTATTATATTTGCGGGTCAGTTAGTTGCTCGGCTGCTCCGAGACCGTTTTAGTTTTGATTATAGTTGACTCACTCTGTCAGTCGCACGTGATTCTCGAGATCGATCGGAGGTTCTTATGGCATATGGCATGTACAATGGTTGATAAGATTGTTTTATCTTATACAGACCACATCAGTTGATATGACAACAAACTATGACATACTAGCACTAGATGTTCCTAAATATATGGTGAGACATATTGTTGCTAAGAGATGATCTCGTAGCCAAGATAAGGCAGACGTCTTTTTTCTGTTTCTCTCTCTTCCAACTCAGCAATCTTCCTATGTGGCATTGCTAAGATAAGACAACTAACGGTAGAAGCAAGCAAGGAAGCAGCTCGCGCGACGATCGGGTTGTTGCCTGATTCTGCCGTTCGAACAGACCTTATGCTAGTGCTAGCTTAATTTGCTGGGATTTGCTGGGATTTGCTGATGATGTCGACTGTCCAGCAGGACACCTGTGTTTTGTACCGTAGCTAGCTGGCTCTCTCGATCGGGTCACGGAGTTCGAGTGGTTTTTACTAGTGCTACTTGGGTGCCGACGTGCCGTACGGTGCCTCCTTGTAGTAGAAAATTTCAAAGGCTAGGACTTATATATCTCGCTACAAAGAAAACTCGATGCTGCAAGTACGCCGGAACCACGGTGTTCCAATTCTTAAATTTTTCCATGGGATGATAGTTTAACGTTGGTCGAGTGCAGACACAGTTAAGTACGTTCCTCGAACGCGCTTCCTGGAACGGAGCCTCCCCTATGCCGTCCATAGCCTCAGACCTTCCGTATAGCCTCAGACACCGTTAAATACACCACTAGTGCCAAATGTTCACTAGATGTACTTTGGTCCTAAGCCATGCAAAAAAAAAAAAACTTTGGTCCTAATTCTTGCAAAATGAAGTACTCCTAAAAGTTGTAATTCAGATGCACTAGTAGTCCCATAGGCTTAGCTCGTGACACATGTCTTTTAATAATTTTGCTAAAAAGCCCTTCTATGTCTGCTATTTTGATTTTTTCTGTCCGACCACCTGTCTAGTGGCCCTCCCTGTGTTGACCTTTCCCTGTCCCTGGCCCAAATCGGAGGAGCCCTTTCCCTGTCTCTGTCCAAAATCGAGAACCGGCGACGCTGTAGTAGAGCCGACGACGTTGTCCAGCACTGCGAGGCGGAGCAGAGATGGCGGAGCAGAGCGAGGGTTCGCTGGACAGCACTGCGAGGTCCCCTATACCTCGTCGTTCAGGTTCGCTGTGTAGGGCACATGCTCGCGTTGGATCGACATCGCAGGCCGAGGCGGAGGCAGAGGGAAGGAGGAGGCGGACGGAGGCGCAGGAGGTGGAGAATATGGAGAAGTGGATTGCACATCACATTCTGTTTGAGAAGGTGATGTTGGTGTACTATTGGCTCGCATCGAAAGAGGGGAGGGATCCGACGGGACGGTGGCCTTCCCTCCCCGAGAACATGGATAGCCTAGAGAGGCAAGCACGCGACCTTTAGGTTCAGCTGGATACGAGGAGTAGGCGGTCATCGGCATCTCCAGGTTTAGGGTATGTCCCTTTCTCTGAAACCTCCAGGTTCTGGGTCAGTTCGATCAAATTTCGCTGAATTTTATCTGCAATGTGCTGAAATTGCAGAGGATAAGGGAGAGACTAATAAGGGAAGGTGGAGCATGAAGAAGAAGGAGAACAATGAAGCTTAGAAAAGTACTGTGCTTACAATGTTTGTGTGCTGAGATGCTTAGAATGTGCAATGCTTCTTACAATGTACTGAGTTGTTTAGAAGGTAATGAGCTGCTTAGAATATGATCATTAGAATATGCAATGTCGCTTAGAATGTGTAATGCTTGTCAGTTTGTCAGCTTGAATGTGTAGTGTTCTGTGTTTGTTAGTGATACATTGCAAATGTATCTATAATTTTTGATGTTCCATACTTGGTTTTATCTACTTTCTTGTGTTTTGTCCACACTTTGGAGTACTTTTTATATGATTTCTTGGACTAACCTATTAACAAGATGCCACAGTGCCAGTTGCCTATTTTCTGCTGTTTTTGGTTCCAGGAAAGTCAGAAAATCAATATTCTCAGAATTGGACCGGACAAAAGCCAAAGTCGATATTTTGCCGAAAGACTCACGGAGCCAGAAGATGAGACAGAGAGTGGCCACACCATGTGGTGGCACGGGCTAGGCCTGGCCGCGCCACCAGGTGGTGTGGGCCCCCTAGCCACCCACCGACCTTGCCCTCTGGCCTATAAGAAGCCTCCCGATACCAAAACCCTAAATCGTCAAGCCTCTAGCCACGAAAAGTTCCGCAGCGCCGCCGCCACCGAAGGGGAGATTCAGGGGACAGAAAGTCTCTGTTCCGGCACCCTGCCGGGACGGGGAAGTGCCCCCGGAGCCATCTCCGTCGATCTCCACCACCATCTCCATCATCGTTGGTGATTCCCATGATGAGGAGGGAGTAGATCTCTCTCAAGGCTAAGGGTTCTACCGGTAGCTATGTGTTCATCTCTCTCTCTATGCGTGATCTTATGAGATCATGAGCTTTATAATCAAGTAGATCTCTGCTCTCCCCATGTGTGTGAAAGTGACAGCGTGCTCACCATGGTGGCACTTAGGCTAGAGATTAAAAATACTTGTTATGAGTTATATTTAGAGTTGGATGTATTTATGAAATTGTGGTGTTTGTTGGACTCATCTAGTACTCAAGGTGACAGTGTGGGGTTTTCTAGATGGGAAAGGCTTACTTTGAGGTGTGCTGTTATAGCCCTACCGTGGATTAGAGTGTCCAACCAGAGAGTAGTTAAGAGTAGTATCATAAAGAAAATATATTTATATGAGAGTGTTCACTAGTGAAAGTATGATCCCTAGGCCTTGTTTCTAAGCATTGATACACCGTTTGCAATTAGATCTGTTACATGTTTGTTTGTTTCCATCGTTATTTCAGTTTGTCGTTAGTCTTTTCCCACGTCAACCACACGCCAGCAAGGTATTTCCTGGCACTGTTACCACTTATAATTATCTATACCACTTGTATTTCACTATCTCTTCGCCGAACTAGTGCACCTATACACCTGACAAGTGTATTGGGTGTGTTGGGGACACAAGAGACTTCTTGTATCTTGATTGCAGGGTTGCTTGAGAGGGGATACATTTGACCACTTCCTCCCTGAGTTCGATAAACCTTGGGTGATCCACTGAAGGGAAAACTTGCTGTTGTCCTACAAACCTCTGCACTTGGAGGCCCAACAACTGTCTACAAGAATAGAAGTGCGTAGACATCAAGCTATTTTCTGGCGCCGTTGCCGGGGAGGTAAGGTAAAAGGTACTCACATCCTCCGGTGTGAGTGCTCGAAGTTATTTCCTTTAGATTCTGCAATTTTGTCTTTTTGTTTCTTGTTTTCACTAGTTAGGCTTAATAGAAAAAAACAACAAAATTAGAGAGCTTTTTAGTATTTTTCCTAAGTTAGAACTTGAATTGTCTGAAAACAAAATTAAAAAACCCATGGAACTTTCTTTGCATGCTAATAGCAATGTTATTAGTATGAATCTTTTGAACACCTTTGTTACTAATGCTATGGAAACGTCTAAGCTTGGGGAAGTTGGTTCTTATGAAAATGATCTCTTTAGTTCCCCATCTTTAAGGAAGAAAATTTGCTCTGATGATACTTTGTCTCCCATATGTGGTAATTCTAATGATACTTGTGATATTTTAAATCCACATACTGAAAGCATCCCTTTTAAAATACCTATAAAAATTATTGATCGTGTTATGGATAACTACTATTTTGGAGATGGAACTGTCCATCCCGGTGATCATTTGCTCTTTATACACGAATTATGCAGGTTGTTCAAGTGTGCAGGTATTACAAAAGATCACGTCAAGAAGAAGTTATTCTCTTTTTCACTTAAGGGCAAAGCAAGGGAGTGGTATGAGCTACTAGATGATCCTCATCATTTGGAGTGGAAGGAACTTGAATCTCTCTTTTACTCTAAATTTTATCCTCCTCATGAAATTCATAAATATATGAATTACATTTATAATTTTCATCCTCATGATGGAGAAAGTATTGCCCAAGCATGGGGGAGATTGAAGACACTAATTCTCAAATGTCCCATTCATGAGCTCCCCCATAATATTGTTATTAATAATTTCTTTGCAAGGCTTTCAGGACATTACAAGGACTATCCAGATACTTGTTTAGAGGGATCCTTCACAAGTAAGGAGGTGAAAGCTAAGTGGGATCTTCTTGAAACAATTCAAAGCAATACCGAAGATTGGGATAACAACAAAGGTAAAGAACCATGTATAAACTATGAGTATGATTGCATTAAGTCTTTCACTGAAACTACTGATTTTCAAGAGCTTAGTGCTAAATATGGTCTTGATCCTCAAATTCTTATTGATTGTTTTAGATCCTTTCCTTCTCATATTAATGCTCCTAAAGAAAAGTGGGACATGTATCATGAGCCTTTTAAAGACACTTGCATGGAAAATGAAATTGTTGTTAATGATAGCAATAAACATGCTCAAACCTCTGAAAGTACTATTTCTTATAAGCATGTTAATTTTTGTGGAACACATAGACCTTGTGAGAATAATCAAATTGAAGAAGAATATTGTATCACCCATAGGAATGAAAAAACTAGAATGTGGTATAGGGCTTTAAATGATCTTGGTAAAAAAGTTTGTGCCCTTTATCCTTTTATTTGTGAACTTTGCTTTGAAGTGGGTCATTTCAATTTTCAATGCTCAGGCCATAATAATAGCCCTTCTAATCCAATGAGTACTGCAAGTTTATATTGTGATGACATGATCACTCCTAATCAGCATGATGAACTTACATTATTTTTGGGGTGTGAAGAGTTATCAAGAAAAACCTCTTTAGTAGATATGGGTGCTTTTGATATGAATAGTGTCCTGCATGGTTGTCATCTTTATTGTGTTTATAATTGCCACACAAATACTTACATACAAAATATTATAGAAGATGAGATTTTACCAAAATATGATAGGACTAATATGTGTTTTGATCTTATTAATGAAAAGAAGGAATCCTCCAAAGTTTCTTCTATTGTCTCTAACAATGAACCAGGGTATATGATGAAGCTTCCTTTCAACCCTCTCCCTCCTAAAGAGAAGAAGAGAAAGAAGAAGAGGAGGAGTAAAAGGAGAGAGGAAACGGTATTTTCCCCTAAGCATGTTGCTCCTATTATAGTTTTTGATGAGTCTGAACTCGATGGTGTTCCTATGCCTATTACCTATAGTAGTGATCATGATTGGGAAAAGCACACTTCTTTTGATATTGAAAATCTCTTTGGTACCAATTCTGAAAATGATGATATTAATAATTGCTATACTATTAGTGCTATGCATGATCCTTCCAATGATGATATGTTACAAATGAGCACACTTTGGAAGATAACTATTCTATTGCTTATGAAGATACTATACCTCCAATTTAGGATGATTGCAATGATGATTATGATATTTTCAGTCCACCTACTATTGAGGAGGAAATTAATTATGATTATAATATGCCTCCTATATTTGATGATTATGGTGATGAAAATAATAATGATAGCTATTTTGTTGAATTTGCTCCCACTACAATTAACAGGAATGACTATGTTTATGTGGGGAGTTTTAATTATTTTATGCATGTGGCTCATGATAATAATGTTTTGTGTGATAGTTATATTGTTAATTTTATTCATGTTGCTACTGAAACTTATTATGAGAGAGGGAAACATGGTTCTATGCATCTCAATAATATTAAGTTTCCCCTCTTTATGTTGAAATTTTTGAAGTTGCACTTGTTTTGCTTTCCTATGTTTGTTGCTTTGTGCTTTCATCACTTGTTTCTTTACAAGATTCCTATACATAGGAAGTGGGTTAGACTTAAATGTGCTTTGAATTTGCTTCTTGATGCTCTCTATTACTTTAATTCATATTTCTTATGTGAGCATCTTCGCAAACTATCAAGCCTAACTTAAAGACGTTAAAGAAAAGTACTTATTGGGAGATAACCCAAAAGTTTTAGATGAGTCTTGGAAGTTATTACCTCTGTAATAATATCTCCTTATCCTTTTTATTTGCTTTTTATGCCAAGAGTAACCTCTAATGAGAGAGAAGTAATGATTGGGAAAGTTGCTGTCCCAAAATAGATTTCTATGTTTCACCGTAAAAATTCGTGTACAATCTCAGTACGTCTGTTTGAGGCGTGAATTTTTGTGATTCTGCCCCAGGTTGTTATCTAACTTTCGTTAGTTCAACACTTTTCGATTTGAGAAACATAAGGTCTCCTAAAAAATTCGTCTTTACCTGCTGGTCTGTTTTGACAGATTTCTGCCATTTTCTGCATTTGCTTCTTGTTGGTTCCTTTTTAAGTTCTTTTGGGAAATTGAGCTTTTTGAGGGAAGTACTACAGTAGATAGTGTTTTAATGGAAGTTTTATTGGTGTTAGAACTGAACCTAAAGAGTTATTATCTTGAGTGCACTAATGTTGCTAATAAAGATTGTGTGAAGTTTTGTATGAAGAAAACATTTCAGGTGTATGGAAGGAATGAGTAATGAGATGAAGGATGGACTAAAGCTCAAGCTTGGGGATGCCACGCGTGTCACTCCAAGAAATATCTAAGAAGTACAAGCGTAAAATCTTCGAGATGCCCAAGGCATCACCTTCTTCATCAATAAAAATCCCAGGTTTCTTCCAAACGCTTCATTTTTATTGTTTCATGCACAGTTGTGTTGTTCTTAGAGCGTCTTCTTTTTCATTTTCGTTTTGGTTTTTTGTTTGCTTTTTTTGCTTAGTTTTATGAATAAATTGGTTGTACCCCCTCTTTCATACATTGGTTTTCAAATAGTTTGGTTTGGATTGGAAAAGAGTAGGAAAGTTCATGCTTAAGTATTATAGAGAGCTTGTTTTTGACTGTGGCCTATGCTTTGTCATGCCATGCTTGATATTGTTTTTGCTTTATGCTTAGTATTATTTGTTGTAGCATGAATTGTTAGAAACAATTGAGATTGCTTAATGTTCCTTGGAAGAATCATGCGTTGTTTTAGCATATTAAAGCATAGTATAGTGGTATTCTCCTTTGATGCTTTATTTGGATTGACTTGGCGCATGCTCACACCATGTTATGACTATCCAAAGTCATCATAGCCTTTATGATCCTTTAGTTTTCAACTTGTAGTATCACTTTATTCTTTGATCAATGATGTTTTGTCACTCTGCATGATTATGGCCATTATTGCTCTCTTAGTTTGTCGCTCCCAGTCTTTTGCTAGCCTCCACAACCAAGTATGAGTTCCACTCATGCATCCAACTCCCTAAACCAAGTTATTCCAAAGAGTCCACCATACCTACCTACTAGCTTATGCTATTCCAAGTATATTCATGCTTTTTTTTACCTTCCAAATTAAACTTGTTATGAGAAAACTAGTGATTAAAGCTCTCACGAACTTGATGGCAGACTTTACTTTTTTTTGCATCTAATAAACTTGAACCATTGGGTCCTTCTTTGTTGCGTATATGCTTACGCTTTATAAGTTGAAATTAGCAGAACCATGTATCATGGGGAACGCTTTCAACATTGCACTTGTACTTTGTACCCCATTGATATCATGTTCTTTTGCTTACGGATCCCGGCGGTGTGAAATAAAAGTGGAACTTGTAAGATCATGGAGTTTGTATGTGTGTTAGAGAAACGCCTGGGCCGCGAGCCTAAGCCATGCCTAATCATGGTGGAAACTTGTAGCATCACCATAATGAGCACTCTATGAAGCATCCTCAATAAAAACCTTTGCAAATAGCAAATAAAAAGATCGCTGCGATGCTCATTGTCTGCTTGTCTTGTCATTTTGATTATGGGAAAGCTCCCGTATCATGTGCAAGGGGTACCCCGTTGGCGGTTCTTAATGATACACATATACTTACAATGACAAGAGCTTACTCGTGACTGAAGTTGAGTAGCATGAGGATCGGTCTTCGTAAGTAAGGGGCATGAGATTTCGGTTTATAACTTGTCAAGCATATCCTCTTAGTTGTGTCACTTTAACTTTAATCACCTTCAAGATGCTTATGATAGGGGACATGAGATCTGAAAACTACAAGTACCATAATTTTTGGAAGCTCTTTATGAGACTTGAGTCCCTACTTCCTTTTACAAAAGGCCTTTCTTCCACCATTATATTGAGTCTCCACCTTCTACCTTTAGGCACCTACTTTGAGAGCATAGTGGCCATTATTAGTTCTATGTGCATTGTCCCAAGACTAGTTGATTGATGCATACCTTGATATTTGCTTGTTTTAAACTATTTGTATCTAGTCACTCTTGTAAACTTTGAAGGTGTCCTATGCATTTATTTGCTACTCTATGAGGGACAAGCTGAATGCCACTATGCTAGGTTTTCTTTCTGTGAAACAAACAAACATCTTGCAAAGCATTGTTATTCATGAATCTTTTGTTTGTGCCTTTTCATATTGCAACATAGTTTCTTTGTCTATTGCTAGAAGTTTGTCTTTCATGTTATGATTAAAGTACTATGATCCCAACTTTGAATGTTTTACAAATACTTTGATCAAGTTTATGATGGTGCATGTCACCTCAAAAATTATTCTTTCTTTTTATCACTTACCTACTCGAGGACGAGAAGGAGTTAAGCTTGGGGATGTTGATACATTGCAAATGTATCTATAATTTTTGATGTTCCATGCTTGGTTTTATCTACTTTCTTGTGTTTTGTCCACACTTTGGAGTACTTTTGATATGATTTCTTGGACTAACCTACTAACAAGATGCCACAGTGTCAGTTCCCTGTTTTCTGCTGTTTTTGGTTCCAGGAAAGTCAGAAAATCAATATTCTCAGAATTGGACCGGACAAAAGCCAAGGTCGATATTTTACCGAAAGACTCACGGAGCCAGAAGACGAGACGGAGAGGGGCCACAGGGTGGCCACACCATGTGGTGGCGCGGGCTAGGCCTGGCCGCGCCACCAGGTGGTGTGGCCCCCCTGGCCACCCACCGACCTTGCCCTCTGGCCTATAAGAAGCCTCCCGATACCAAAACCCTAAATCGTCAAGCCTCCAGCCATGAAAAGTTCCGCAGCGCCGCCGCCACCGAAGGGGAGATTTGGGGGACAGAAAGTCTCTGTTTCGACACCCTGCCGGGACGGGGAAGTGCCCCCGGAGCCATCTCCGTCGATCTCCACCTCCATCTCCATCATCGTTGGTGATTCCCATGATGAGGAGGGAGTAGATCTCTCTCGAGGCTAAGGGTTCTACCGGTAGCTACGTGTTCATCTCTCTCTCTCTATGCGTGATCTTATGAGATCATGAGCTTTGTAATCAAGTAGATCTACCTTGCTACTCAAGTGCTTAATAGATCTCTGCTCTCCCCATGTGTGTGAAAGTGACAGCGTGCTCACCATGGTGGCACTTAGGCTAGAGATTACAAATACTCGTTATGATTTATATTTGGAGTTGGATGTCTTTATGAAATTGTGGTGTTTGTTGGACTCATCTAGTACTCAAGGTGACAGTGTGGGGTTTTCTAGATGGGAAAGGCTTACTTTGAGGTGTGCTGTTATAGCCCTACCGTGGATTAGAGTGTCCAACCGGAGAGTAGTTAAGAGTAGTATCATAAAGAAAATATATTTATATGAGATTGTTCACTAGTGAAAGTATGATCCCTAGGCCTTGTTTCTAAGCATTGATACACCGTTTGCAATTAGATATGTTACATGTTTGCTTGTTTCCATCGTTATTTCAGTTTGCCGTTAGTCTTTTCCCACGTCAACCACACTCCAGCAAGCTATTTTCTGGCACTGTTACCACTTATAATTATCAATACCACTTGTATTTCACTATCTCTTCGCCGAACTAGTGCACCTATACACCTGACAAGTGTATTGGGTGTGTTGGGGACACAAGAGACTTCTTGTATCTTGATTGCAGGGTTGCTTGAGAGGGGATACCTTTGACCACTTCCTCCCTGAGTTCGATAAACCTTGGGTGATCCACTTAAGAGAAAACTTGCTGCTGTTCTACAAACCTCTGCACTTGGAGGCCCAACAACTGTCTACAAGAATAGAAGTGCGTAGACATCAGTTAGTCCGAGTGTGTAGTGGACAAGATCTATGTATAATAAAGTGGTAATTGTTCTAAATATATGTGTTCATATTCATTGATCATACTGTGAGTGAATGTGTAGTTGAACATAGAGAAAATCACTTTGAACATATTAAACTCTGAATATTGAAAGGAATCAATGAGAAAATCACTATGAATGTGTAGGTGAGCATAGAGAAAATCACTGTGAACATATTAAACTCTGAATATATGTGTGCAGATTCAGTACATCAATGGGCTAGAACAAAAAACTCTGAATATTAAAAGACATGGAACAAAACTATTGCACAAACATGAGAAACTAATGACATTTCTTTCACATAGACCTAACTATCCTGGAATATGCATGTAGCATTGTAACTTGTGCACTCAAAGTCACAACAAGGGTTGTAGCTATCCTTGTTAGCATATGTAGGTGCACTTTGGGTAAGATCAACTTCCTCAGCCTCCACAATTACATTGAGATCAGGTATTGACTGCCTCTGCCTTTGCTCATCATCACCAAACAAGAGGTAGTGAGCTGATCCAGGTCCTGTATTTTATCATCTCTTCCTTGATTTGGAATTGTCATTTTCATTTCTACTTGATCCAGCACCAACAACATCTATATTTGAATTTGAAGTTTCATTTGTTGCTCTGCTTCTTTTAGTAACTTTGCCTCTGCCTTGGCCCACACTTGGAGAACTTCCCCTTCCTCTGCCTTGCCCAGCAGTTGTAGATCTTGGTCTACACCAACAGTTGTAACCAATACATCCCTTTGTACTTGGTCTTGATGTGGCGACCATCCATACAAATAAATGGCCTACATCCTCTTAGAAATCCCCTTTTGATTGGAACATAGGACCAATATAGTGTGGACAAGTGTTCTTTTAGTGGCTCATTCCCAATCCCTAGCACTCTGTTTGTGGACAAGGAAAAAGTACAACCTGGATTGCTTCTTCTTAGTTCTTTTCCATAGTCCCATAACTAAGCAAACTGGCCATCCTCATCTCCATGGATAATATTAAGAGCTAGTTGCCTTGCCCTGCTCAACTTCTACCTATTTGGGCACAAATTGTATTCCCTCTGAACTTTAGCTGCAAATGTTCTAAATCAATCTTTTGATTGTCTCTTACTTCATCAATGAATTTCTTTGCAAGGAAAGGAGCAGTTAGTGCCTAGATTTTCCATTGCCCCTTGCATGTGTGCTTCCATGAATACTTTCTCACTATGAAATCCCCATATGTCCTGCTATCAACAGTAGCATTTAGAAACCAAGGACATTCAGGCTAGCAAATTGCATCTTTCATTCTCTTGTCATTCTTCACCTTCACCACCTTGACTCTGTTCCTAACACTATATGCTGACAGTGCATCCCTCGACTGGTTGACACTAGAGAATACCATGCCAGCTTTGAACACTAGATTTCCCATATCAACTGTTGGATTGAAAAACTTGAAATTGGATAGCAACTTTCGATGATCTTCTTCTCTCAAATTCAGATCTAAAGCTTCATCATTTTCTAATTCCACATTTTCTTGCACATCATTGTTGTCCTCCACTTCTCTGTCCACATTATCCACAAATAAGTCATCATCATCATCTACAATATCATTGTCACTGCCAAAAAATTAGAATCACTGGCACTATCATTATCTTCAACTACTTTCTCCTTCACCACATCCTCAATGGTTCCTGCAATATCAGACCTGGTACTATCATCCTCTAGAAATATTGGTCCTTGTCCTGTAGCTTCACTGGTTCCTTGACCTACATCTTCACTGATACCTTGACCTGCAGCTTCACTGGTATTTCCAAGATCAGATGCACTAATCATATTAGGCCTCACATTCCATAGAAAATTGGTATGATCAACTAGAACACAGACTAATCTCTCCTCTCTTGCAACACTGATCATTCTTCCTTATTGCTCAAACAGTGCAGACCATCTCTAACACCCCCACCTGGCTTCAACCAGTACAAATGTAACCTTCCATCAAACTTATAATCCAAAACATTCAGGAATTCTTCCAGCCAATACATTGAAAGAATTCTAGAGTGCCAGTAGTCAAAATATTCTGTAGTGCCACTGATGTAAGTAAGGTAGTCCTTAAGACCACAGAAAAAGCCATTGTTCTCTAATTCAACAATGAATAAATCTGGATCATTTCCTGCAATATGAACAAACTAATGAACTATTAATAAGAGAAACATGGCAAGTGCTAACTGTACATATTCATGCCCGAGATTTTCAGAGAAATAGCGCAACTGCTAACTATACATATTCATGCCCAAAAATTCAGACAAACATGGCAGGTTATTTAAGTAGTGAGAACCACATGTATCAATCCGTGATGTGCATATATCATCAGGATCTACTTCATGTTTTCAAAATGTTAGAAAATTCGACAAAGTCATCTCAACAGTACCAACCCACGGCCTCTGCCTACACGGAATCCGTCACTCTTTTAAGTGATTCATTGACATCGGATGTTCATACTACTGCGGTGAGCCTAGTCCGTTGTCGTTTCAGCGATTTTAGACAACTAATTCCTAGCGATCTCAAGCCCTATGAACCCTATACCCTGTCGATTTCACCACTCACACGGACAAGCGAATTGGATGAGATTTGGAGGAAATTGATGATGTACCGTAGTTTGGCGGCTGGTCCTTCCACTCTCGGTAACGTGGCTCCAGCGGCATCACGGCGAAATCGACAGCACGGTCGAGGATCATGGCGAGAACCGCGACGCCGATCGTGTCGTCGAGAAACAGGGGTGGCACATTAAAATAGGGGGCTCCTGGCATTTATTCAGAGGCAAAATTTGTGGAAGGGCTTTGTTGTGCGACACAGAAAACACACGGTCCTATATGAAATTTTCCCCAAGCTAACCAAGTGCAATTGCGATGGCTCAATCTCCGATTCGGATCGAGTGGGACTACTAGTGCACCCGAATTACAACTTTTGGGACTACTTCATCCCATTTTGCAAGAATTGAGACTAAAGTGCACCTAGTGGACAACTTTTGGGACTAGTGGTGTATTTAACTCTTCCGAACAAGTACGACCACTAATCACACCACACAGCTATAGTTTGTAGCGATGTTTTGGTCTGGAGCAGTAGGTCCAGCAAAAGTCTAGCCGTCTCGATCATTTTATAGCGAGTTTTATGTTGTTTTTAGGTTGTGACCTATTACCCCCGGTAATCCACAGTGTCTTCATTTTATGTATCCATCTTAATTCGTTTTTGATGTTTGTCTTCTTACGTAGATGATTTCATCCGAGTGTGTGTAAGGTGGGTGGCATTCTTAGCCACACAGGAATCCCCAAGCAAAGGCCATGACCTAACGCTAACGCTATTGATATGCTAGTGCTCGTTTTCTTAGGCCCTAGCCCTTGCAAAATAGAGTCCTAAAAGAAAGTGAGTTGGATATCTCCACTGGACCAACCTATTTCAGATACGAGATATATCCAGATCGGTCCATGGTCAACCTGTAGTAATGAAAACATGCCATTTTGGCCTTTGTCCGTTTGGGTTGGGGTGCCCCAGCGGGCACGACCCATTTTTTCTTTGAAATACGAACATTAGAAAAATGAAAACTTAGATATATTACACAAATAGTCTTACTTTAGATACAAAAAATAAAGAAACATAATTAAAATGAACCCTAGCTATGGCTAGGGCATCTGGCGGCCGGCATGCCATGGTGGCAGTGGCGACCATAGCCCCGACAGATGTGCGCCGGTGGTGGTGACAAATGCTGGTGCGATGGCGGCATGAGGGCGGGTGGGCACCAGAGCGCTGTCTGGAAGTCTCGCTAGGAGGGATCGGATATGGATCATAGAGGCCCCACTCATCTTCAAAATAGGGGAAGATCGCCTTCTCTATGTTCAACTCCTCCGAAACTCGGTCGAGGTGGGCACGCAGGGCCGGGTCACCGGGGTTGGCATGGGAGGTGCGCAAGCAGTCAATGTATGTCTCCTAGAGTTCTTGTCATCGGATGTGATGCGGATATAATACGTGGTCGAGGACGTCGAAACTAAAGCGATGGTCGGTGTTGTCGGATTGAAGACAAGTACGCCATGAGGGGGTCCTCGGGGCGTGGAAAGATGTGGGGTGTGATATGTATGGTGGTCTGGGACGGTGATCACACAAGTTTACCTAGGTTCGAATCTGCCTGCGGTGGATGAATCATATTCCTGCTAGCAATCCAATAATATCGACAGAGCTAGAAGTACAGATTACAAAAGAGGTTTCGCTTGTGCGAGTTGAGGTTGAATGTCGATGCCCTAAAGGCTGGTCCCTAGGACGGCTTATATAGTCAGCCGGTCCTAGGGTTACAGGAGAGTCCTATCCAGCTACGATACAGAGTCGGTTACATAATACATCTTTGACTACAAGTATTCCTATAGACCTAAGTCGGTAAGTATTTGAAGGGAATATGCCCGAGAGGCAATAATAAAGTGGTTATTATCTTTCTCCTTGTTTATGATAAATGTTTATTTTGCATGCTATAATTGTATTAATGTGGAAATGTTAATACATGTGTGTTTAAGAAACAAAAGGAAAGTTCCTAGTTATGCCTCTCTTATAAACTAGCTCGTTGATTAACAAGGTGATCAAGGTTTCCTGATCATGGACATTGGATGTCGTTAATAACGACGTCACAACATTGGTGGAATGATGTGATGAACATTCATCCGAAGTATAGCATTACGATCAGAGTCATTATGTTTATATTGCTATAACATCATACGAAGTAATCTTAGTCCTTAGACCATGAGATCATGTTAATTGCTAACACCGGAAGAGTATCTTGATAACATCAAACGTCACACCGTAACAGCGTGACTATAAAGGTAGGTTCAGTGCTATGAAGGTATTGTGTTGAGGCTCATGGATCAAGAGTGGGATTTGTCCATCCCGATGACGGATAGATATACTCTGGGCCCTCTCGGTGATTTCATATTGAAATAGCTTGCAAGCAAGTGATGTGATCACTAGAATGTTATATCACGGCAACAAGAAAAGAGTGCATGTTGATAACGAGATCAAACTAGGTATTTTGATGCCGATGATCGAATCTAGGACATGTAATATATCGCGAGACAAAGGGATTTAGTTACGACATTAAAGATTCAGACGATCACAAGAGTCATCGTTGAATATGTGGGAGTCAATACAGATCTCTAGGTCCCGCTGCTGATTATTGATCGGAGAGGGGTCTCGATCATGTCTGCATTATTCGCGGACCATAGGGTGACACACTTAAGGGATACCGACACCATTTGGAGCAAATATGTTTCAGACAAAGATTTAAGAAAGCGCTGGAATCATTTCGATGGAAACCGGAATTGTTTTGGGTGAAATTGCAGAAACTGATTCTGCATGTGATATTGAAATGTTGCAGGGGGTTTATATGAATGTTTGTTAATTAAAGTAATTGACAAAAATCTGAATAAAATAAATAAAATAGTTTTATTTAATGAGAGCTTGCATTAAATTTGGTGGAAATTTAATGCATATGAGTGGAAGTGTGAGTGGAGGCATATTTATGGGAGGCCTTTCACAATAGGGTGTACCTTAGCACGTCATCCTAGGAAAAATAAATGGTTAAGATACAACTTCTCCAATGCATTGTTTCTTAAGTGGTGTCTCTACATTTAATGATTTAGATGGCATGCATGCATTTGATTGGCCTAACCATGGTTTTTTTCCTATGGTTTCGTGCAAGAGGTGTTTCTTAGCTAAGATACAACCCCACCGTCTTTCCTCATTAACTATAGTGCCACATAGGCAAAATGCCTAGGATACACCGCTCAGAGCCACCCATTGTGAAAGGCCTAAGTGGAGCATCCACCACATGAATGATGGAAGAGGTGGGGGCCTTGGTTGCCCCCCTCTTCCCTATAAAAGGCCCCCCTCTCCTCCTCACAACATACACCTCCTCGTGAAGGATCTCTCTCCCCCTCTAGTTATTCCCCATGGTCTCGGATTAGAGAGATACATGTTCCCGGTGGCTTTATCTGGAAAGGAGTTGCTGCTTCCGTTGCTTTGCTGGAGCGAGGGATGGAGGTTGTTGGGGTACCGGACGTGTGTGCGATCACGGATGCACCGCTACTTTGCGGTGCTGGACTTGGTGGTGCTGGACTTGGTGGTGCTGGACTTGCTGGAGCTAGATCTCATGGACGTGCTGGAGCCGGACCTGCTGGACTTCATCACGATCTTGAGATCGGCAAGTGTACGACTACATCATCCATGAGTTCCATCTTGTTAACAAAGCTTTGTTGTCTTCGAGGGTAAGTTCTCTATGGATGTATATCCACCCGTTGCTTGTATCTAGTAGATATATCTTGGCGTATAGTTTCCATCGTACGAATTTTTTTTGTTTTCTATGCTGCGAACCCAACTGTGGTATCAAAGCCCGATCTATGCGTAGGTGCTTTGCACGGGTAGTACACATATGTTTATATGTGGGCGATGATGATCATGTTATTGCTTCTTTCATGTATTTTGGATATTGGTGGCATAGTGGGATGAAGCGGCCCGGACCAACCTTACATGTCATCGCACATGAGACCGGTTCCACGACTGACATGCAACTAGTTTTGCATAAGTGGCTGGCGGGTGTCTGTCTCTCCTACTATACTCAATATCTGATTTACAACGAGTTGCTAATAACTTAGTTATCCTCGTTGTGGTTCCATGTTCGTAGGTAAGACCGGTTCTATCTCCGAAAGCCCTAAGCCACGTAAAACTTGCAATGGATAAATTAGAGGCGTCTTGTTTAGATTGTTGCTGGGCTAGTGTCATGATATGGTAATGTTGTAAGTTGATGTATGGTAGATACCCTTACAGCACACCTAACGTGTAAGTTCCATAGACCTTGGCCTTACACACAAAGGAATGATAGAGATCATACCACGATGCACATGATGGTGATCAAACGCATGGACCATATCATTACACTTTACACATATGATGTTTGCATCTTATATTGCTAGTTTAGTGTTTTAGTAGCATTATAAGATGATCCCTCATTTAAATATCAAGATAAAATGTGTTCTTCCTTAAGTTTGCACCGTTCTATGGATCGTGTTTCGAGACATCACGTGATGATCGGTTGTACTCGACTCTACGCTTTCATACAACGGATGTAAGATAGTTTTACACACGCGAATACTAAGGTTCTTGCTTGGCGAGCCTAGCATGTACAGACATGGCCTGGAACACGGACCGAAAGGTTAATCATGAGGCATATAGTTGATATGATGCCCACATTGATGCTCGCCTTTGAAGCTACACCGACTCACGTGATGATCGGACTTGGTGTAGTGGATTTGGTTCATGTAATCACCAAAAAGGCATGAGGGATGTCGTTTTTGAGTGGGAGTTCATTTCTAATTTGGATTAGTCGAACTCAATTTATCATAAACTAAATCGAAGTGAATTTGCATAATTTGTTGTAGTCATTGGCATCTGTTCACTACCTTATGCTTAGTTTTAATTGAGATAATAGAACTATAGAATTCTGGATATTTACTTTATGAACTAGTATCGTATTGTTTTGAATGTCAATTTAAAGTTTAGAAGTCCTATTGCAAACTTTCAGCAAACTCTATTTACTCCATTAAGTTTAATAAGTAGTATTAAATCAAGAGTAAGAATTCCAATGTTAGTATCTAAAGTATCATGTTTGCCTCCATGATTATTGATATTCAAAAGTTGTTTTAATATCAAGATTATCTAGGAGCTGAAAAATTGTTTCAGAAACCATCATGTGTGGAAGATATTGTGATATCTGAAACAATGTTTTTGGTTGCATTATGATTGAGTATAATTTAGCAAAATACATGTTCTCATATTGTATGAGAATTTGTGAAGGATGGAGATGCTAGGCATCTGGATCTCCCAAAAAGGTTTTTGGGAACTAACATTATACTCGCGATTCTTCCTTATAGGCTATAGTAGCTTGATCATGAAAGTTGTCATGATAAGGATGAATACAAGATGTAGGTAAAATGTTTACTACACTAATAGATTACTAAAGAATGGATTTTTGAAAGAACACCAAACATTTGATGATGGTGCTCCACTTCAAAGTGCAAGTCCAAAGGTATTAGTATTTTATTATATACACTATGTACTATGTGTCATGTGAATGACTGATACGTTGCTAACGTATCCATAATTTTTTATGTTCCATGCTTGGTTTTATCTACTTTCTTATGTTTTGTCTACACTTTGGAGTACTTCCTATACACTTTCTTGGACTAACCTATTAACAAGATGCCACAGTGCCAGTTGCCTGTTTTCTGCTGTTTTTGGTTCGAGGAAAGTCAAAAAATCAATATTCTTGGAATTGGACAGAACAAAAGCCAATGTTGTTATTTTCCCAGAAGACTCACGGAGCTAGAAGGAGAGACGGAGAGGGGCCACAGGGTGGCCACACCAACCCTAGGCGTGGGTCCCCCTAGGCTGCGCCAGGGCATGGTGTGGGCCCCCTGGCCGGCCACCGACCTTGCCACCTTCGCCTATATATTCCCCCCGATACAAAAACCCTAGATCGTCAAGCCTCCAGCAAACGAAAAGTTCCGCAGCGCCGCCGCCACCGAAGGGGAGATTCAGGGGACAAAAAGTCTCTGTTCCGGCACCCTGCCGGGACGGGGAAGTGCCCCGGAGCCATCTCCATCGATCTCCACCACCATCTCCATCACCATTGATGATTCCCATGATGAGGAGGGAGTAGTTCTCTCTCGAGGCTAAGGGCTCTACGGTAGCTATGTGTTCATCCTCTCTCTCTCTCTATGCATGATCATATTGTGATCATGAGCTTTGTAATCAATTAGATCTACCTTGCTACTCAAGTGCTTTAATAGATCTCTGCTCTCCCCATGTGTGTGAAGTTGACAGTGTGCACACCATGGTGGCACTTAAGCTAGGGATTACAAATACTTGTTATGAGTTATATTTGGAGTTGGATGTCTTTATGAAATTGTGGTGTTTGTTGGACCCATCTAGTACTCAAGATGACAGTGTGGCGTTATCTAGATGGGAAAGATGAACTTTGAGGTGTGTTGTTATAGCCCTACCAACAATTAGAGTGTCCAACCAGAGAGTAGTTTAGCGTAGTATCATAAAGAAGAATATATTTATATGAGAGTGTTCACTAGTGAAAGTATGATCCCTAGGCCTTGTTTCTAAACATTGAAACATCGTTCGCAACTAGATCTGTTACATGTTTGCTTGCTTCTATCTTTCAGTTTGCCTTTAGTCTCTTTCACGCCGTCAAGCTATTTTCTGCCGCCGTTGTCTTATATCCATACCACTTGTATTTTACTATCTCTTCGCCGAACTAGTGCACCTATACACCTAACATGTGTATTGGGTGTGTTGGGGACACAAGAGACTTCTTGTATCTTGATTGCAGGGTTGCTTGGGAGGGAATACCTTTGACCACTTCCTCCCTAAGTTCGATAAACCTTGGGTGATCCACTTAAGGGAAAACTTGCTGCTGTTCTACAAACCTCTGCACTTGGAGGCCCAACAACTGTCGACAAGAATAGAAGTGTGTCGACATCAAGCTATTTTCTGGCGCCGTTGCTGGGGACTAAAAGAAGAAGAAGCTAACACGTCAACCACGCGCCAGCAACTATTTTCTAGCGCCATTGCCGGGGAGGTAAGGTAAAAGGTACTCACATCCTCTAGTGTGAGTGCTCGAAGTTATTTCCATTAGATTCTGCAATTTTGTCTTTTTGTTTCTTGTTTTTCTTTTCACTAGTTAGGCTTAATGGAAAACAACAACAAAATTAGAGAGCTTTATAGTATTTATCTTGAGTTAGGACATGAAGTGTTTGAAGAGAAAATTAAAAAACCTATGGAACTTTATTTGCATGCTAATAGCAATGTTGTTAGTATGAATTCTTTGGACACCATTATTGCTAATGCTATGTAAAAGTCTAAGCTTGGGGAAGCTAGTTTCTATGAAAATGATCTTTTTAGTTCCCCAGCTTTGGAAGATAGCTATTCAATTGCTTATGATGATACCAAACCTCCAATATATGATGATTACAATGATGAATATGATATTTTCAGTCCACCTACTATTGAGGAGAAAATTAATTATGATTACAATATGCCTCCTATATTTGATGATTATGGTGATGAGAATAATAATGATAGCTATTTAGTTGAATTTTCTCCCACTACAATTAATAAGAATGACCGTGTTTATGTGGAGAGTATTAATTCTTTTATGCATGTGGCTCATGATAAGAATGTTTTATGTGATAGTTATATTGTTAATTTTATTTATGATGCTACTGAAAGTTATTATGAGAGAGGGAAACATGGTTTTATGCATCTCAATAATATTAATTTCCCCCTCTTTATGTTGAAAGTCTTGAAGTTGCACTTGTTTGGTTTCCTATGCTTGTTGCTTTGTGCTTTCATGACTTGTTTCTTTACAAGATTCCTATGCATAGGAAGTGGGTTAGACTTAAATGTGCTTTAAATTTTCTTCTTGATGCTCTCTTTTACTTCAATTCATATTTCTTATGTGAGCATCTTCTCAAACTATCATGCCTAACTTAAAGGCGTTATAGAAAAGTACTTATTGGGAGATAACCCAAAAGTTTTAGATGAGTCTTGGAAATTATTACTTCTGTAATAACCGCTCCTTATCCTTTTTATTTGCTTTTTTTGCCAAGAGTAACCTCTAATGAGAGAAGTAATGATTGAGAAAGTTGCTGTCCCAAAACAGATTTCTGTGCTTCACCATAAAAATTCGTGTAAAATCTCTGTACGTCCTTTTGAGGCGTTAATTTTTGTGCTTCTGCCCCAGGTTGTTATCTAACATTCGTTAGTTCATCACGTTTTGATTTGAGCAACACAAGGTCTTCGAAAAAATTCGTCTTTACCTGCTGGTCTATTTTGACAGATTTCTGTCATTATTTGCATTTGCTTCTTGTTGGTTCCTTTTTGAGTTCTTTTGGGGAATTGAGCTTTTTGAGGGAAGTGCTACAGTATCTTGTGTTTTAATGTAAGTTTTATTGGTGTTGTAACTGAACCTAAAGACTTATTATCTTGAGTGCACTAATATTGCTAATAAAGATTGTGTGAAGTTTTGTATGAAGAAAAAAAATCAGGTGTATGGAATGAATGAGTAATGAGATGAAGGATGGACTAAAGCTCAAGCTTGGGTATGCCACACGTGTCACCCCAAGAAATATCCAAGAACTACAACCGTCAAAGCTTTGGGATGCCCAAGGCATCCCCTTCTTCATCAATAAAAATCCTAGGTTTCTTTCAAACACTTCATTTTTATTGTTTCATGCATAGTTGTGTTGTTCTTGGAGCATCTTTGTTTTCGTTTTGGTTTTTCATTTGCTTAGTTTTCTTAGTTTTCTGAATAAATTGGTTGGGCCCCCTCTTTCATACATTAGTTTTCAAATAGTTTGGTTTGGATTGGAAAAGAGTAGGAAAGTTCATGCTTAAGTGGTAAAGAGAGCTTGTTTTTGATTGTGGCCTATGCTTCGTCATGCCATGCTTGATATTGTTTTGGCTTTAGGCTTAGTATTATTTGTTGTAGTATGACATGTTATAAACAATTGAGATTGCTTAATGTGCCTTGGAAGAATCAAGTGTTGTTTTAGCATATTAAAGCATAGTATTGCGGTATTCTCCTTTGATGCTTTATTTGGGTTGACTTGGCACATTCTCACACCATGTTATGACTATCTCAAGTCACCATAGCCTTTATGATCCTTTAGTTTTTTACTTGTAATATCACTTTATGCTTTGATTAATGATGTTTTGTCGCTCTGCAGGATTATGGCCCTTATTGCTCTCTTAGTTGGTTGCTCCCAGTCTTTTGCTAGCCTCCATAACCAAGTATGAGTTCCACTCATGCATCCAACTCCAAATAAAACCAAGTTATTCCAAAGAGTCCACCATACCTACCTATTAGCATTTGCTATTCCAAGTATATTCATGTTTTTATCTACCTTCCGAATTAAACTTGGTATGAGAAATCTAGTGATTAAAGCTCTCACGAACTTGATGGCACACTTTACTTTTCTTGCCCCTAATAAACTTGAACCATTGTGTCATCTATGTTGTATATGCTTGCACTTATATGTTGGGGATTAGCAGAACCATGCTGTCACGGGGAATGCTTTCAACATTGCACTTGTACTTTGTACCTAGTTGATATCATGCTCGTTTGTCTATGGATGCCGTCGGTGTGAAATGAAAGGGGAGCTTGTAAGGCCATGGAGTTATGTATGTGTGTTAGAGAAACTCTTGGGCCGCCGGTCTAATCCATGTCGTCATGGTGGAAACCTGCAGCGTAACCGTAATGAGCTGTCTATGAAGCATTCTTCTTATAAAAAAGAGTCAGATATTGAGAAAAAAAGAGAAAAAGAAAAAAAGAGATATGAGAAAAGAGGAAAGGGAGAGAAAAGAACCATATTCCCATGGTAAATAAGAAGATTGCTGAGATGCTCGTTGTCTGCTTGCCTTGTCATTTTGATATGGGGATTCTTCCGTATCATCGGGCAAGGGGTACCCCGTTGGCGGTTCTCTATGATACACATGTACTTACGATGAAAAGAACTTACCGGTGACAAAACTTGAGTAGCATGAGGAGCAGCCCTCGTATTCAAGGGACATGAGATTTCCAACTTATACTTCGTCAAGCATATACACCATAGTTTGTTCACTTTAACCTTAATCACTTCAAGATGCTTATGATAGGGAATGAGAGCTGAAAGTTATTAAGTACCATAATTTTTCGAAGCTCTTTATGAGACTTGAATACCTAATTCCTTCTATGAAGGCCTTTCTTTTACTTTTATGTTGAGTCTCCACCTTCTACCTTTATGCACCTACTTTGAGAGCATAGTGGCCATTCTTAGTTCTATGTGCTTTGTCCCAAGACTTGTTGATTGATGCATAGCTTTGATATTGCTCGTTTTAAACTATTTGTATCTAGTCACTCTTATGAACTTTGCAGGTGTCCTATGCATTTATGTTTGCTACTCTATGAGGGACAAGCTGAATGCCACTATGCTATGTTTTCTTTATGTGAAACAAACAAACGTCTTGCAAAGCATTGTTATTCATGAATCTTTTGTTTATGCCTTTTCATGTTACAACATAGTTGCTATGTCTTATTGTTAGAACTTTGTCTTTCATGCTATGTTGAAGTACTATGATCCCAGCTATCGTTGTTTTACAAATACTTTGATCAAGTTTATGATGGTGCATGTCACCTCAAAAATTATTCTTTCTTTTTATAACTTACCTACTCGAGGCCGAGCAGGAGCTAAGCTTGGGGATGTTGATATGTTGCTAACGTATCCATAATTTTTGATGTTCCATGCTTGGCTTTATCTACTTTCTTATGTTTTCTCCACACTTTGGAGTACTCTCTATACACTTTCTTGGACTAACCTATTAACAAGATGCCACAGTGCCAGTTGCCTGTTTTCTGCTGTTTTTGGTTCCAGGAAAGTAAGAAAATCAATATTCTCGGAATTGGACCGGACAAAAGCCAAAGTTGTTATTTTCCCGGAAGACTCGCAGAGCCAGAAGGAGAGACGGAGAGGGGCCACAGGGTGGCCACACCACCCCTAGGTGCGGGTCCCCCCAGCGCCAGGGCATGGTGTGGGCCCCCTGGCTAGCCACCGACCTTGCCCCCTTCGCCTATATATTCCCCCCGATACAAAAACCGTAGATCGTCAAGCCTTCAGCCACGAAAAGTTCCGGAGCGCCGCCGCCACCGAAGGGGAGATTCGGGGGATAGAAAGTCTCTATTCCGGCACCCTGCCGGGACAGGGGAAGTGCCCCCGGAGCCATCTCCATCGATCTCCACCACCATCTCCATCGCAATTACTAATTCCCCTGATGAGGAGGGAGTAGTTCTCTTTCGAGGCTAAGGGTTCTACCTGTAGCTATGTGTTCATCTCTCTCTCTATGCATGATCATATTGTGATCATGAGCTTTATAATCAATTAGATCTACCTTGCTACTCAAGTGCTTTAATAGATCTCTGCTCTCCCCATGTGTGTGAAGTTGACAGTGTGCACACCATGGTGGCACTTAGACTAGGGATTACAAATACTTGTTATGAGTTATATTTGGAGTTGGATGTCTTTATGAAATTGTGGTGTTTGTTGGACCCATCTAGTACTCAAGGTGACTGTGTGGGGTTATCTAGATGGGAAAGATGAACTTTGAGGTGTGCTGTTATAGCCCTACCAACGATTAGAGTGTCCAACCAGAGAGTAGCTCAGCGTAGTATCATAAAGAAGAATATATTTATATGAGAGTGTTCACTAGTGAAAGTATGATCCCTAGGCCTTGTTTCTAAACATTGAAACACCGTTTGCAACTAGATCTGTTACATGTTTGCTTTCTTCTATCTTTATTTCAGTTTGCCTTTAGTCTCTTTCACGCTGTCAAGCTATTTTCTGGCCCCGTTGTCTTATATGCATACCACTTGTATTTTACTATCTCTTCGCCAAACTAGTGCGCCTATACACCTAACAAGTGTATTGGGTGTGTTGGGGACACAAGAGACTTCTTGTATCTTGATTGCAGGGTTACTTGAGAGGGAATACCTTTGACCACTTCCTCCCTGAGTTCGATAAACCTTGGGTGATCCACTTAAGGAAAAAAATTCTGCTGTTCTACAAACCTCTGCACTTGGAGGCCCAACAACTGTCTACAAGAATAGAAGTGCGTAGACATCAATGACACCACTATTGATGTTCATAGATTCTTTTAAAAGAAAAGGAATTGTTGAAAGAGAATCTATAAAATATTTGGCAGAAAAGAAAAGGTTGGAGATGTCCAACTTAGCTATATAGAAGATATACATGTTATGGTTGTATTCCTTTCTTGTTAAACAATGTGGTTCTGAGGTATTGGATACCGGTATTGGATATCGAATTGGTTGGTGTGAAGTGTCATACAGACAACATAATTCATGAACTGCAACGGCCTAAGTAACTGGCAAAAGAATAAGTGATAATGTTCATCGAAAACAAATAAAGTGTTATTGTGTTTTCGTTGTCGTCAAACCTAGGCTTCAATATTTTTTAATAATTGTTATTTTGTTCCGGTATTACGAGAACAATGGTTGTTCAAATAATTACCGTATTCCATAAAGGATGGATGAACTTTTACAAGTCTAGTTGGAGAAATCACATCCATAAACATTATTGCTAAAATGTCGTAAGACAAATGATTGGAAGATCACTTATGAAGTGACATCGCTGTTTGAATTATACTGAAATGTAAACATGAAGAAACTCCATGTTGATGGATTTTTGGAGTCTTTTGATTTTGATCAATTGACGCTTGTGAAACTTCCCTCGAGATAATTGAAACTCCGTCCATAGGCCAAAGAGGAACGGATGACTAACTTATTGGATATTATGCATGTTGATGTATATAGTCCATTATGTGTTGCCAAATGCGATGGATCATTTTGCTTCATATGCTTTATCCAGAAATTTGAGTGAATATATCTATATGTTTACTTAATAAGGAAGAAGTATGAAACATTTGAAAATTGTTCAAAGACTTTCAAGATGAAGTGAAAAATCATTGTAACAAGAAAATAAAAGAGTTAATGATTTGATCATAAAGGAAGATATTTGAGTTATAGGTTTAGCAAAACACCTAAGATTTCAGGAATTGTTCCATGAATTTGCATTTCCTGATAAACCATAGGAGTATGGTATGTTCGAGAGATCAAATCAAACCTTGTTTGACATGGTACGATCAAAGGTGTCATTTATAAAACTGCCATTGTGTTTTAAGGATTAAAGCTTTAGAGAAGACCGCTTTTACACTGAAAAGGGCACCATCGTGATTCGTTGAAATAACACCATATGAGTTATGGTTTGGGATAAAACCCGAATTGTCTTTTCTTAAATTTTGGTATGCTATGCATAAGTAAAATGTTTACAACCAAAGTCGGACAAGCACGTCTTCGTAGGTTATCCCAAAGAATTTGTTGGGAATTTCTCCATAACACCGAGGACAAAAGAGTTTGTCGCTTGGAACGTCAAGTTTCTTGAGAAGGAATTTTCGTGAAAAGTTAAGTGGGAGGACAATACAACTTTGATAAGGTTGTTGAACCTTAGCTATATGTGCTAAGTAGCGCAACGCCGGAAAGTGTCCCGGTTGTGGCATCCCGCAAAAACCACTACTAGAAAATCGCTGTATTTTTGGTGCATTGCATCATCATGACCGCATGCTCATGTCACCATGCCACATTGCATTTGAGCATCGTCATCATCATGCATGGTTTGTTTAAAAACGATTTTTGAAAAGTCTGGTTTTGTTTTCTAAACGCCCCGTCTTTATTTCAAATAAAAACTCCGGTCTTTTCCGGATAGTTTTATTTGTCTAAAATTATTTACAAAGGCCTATTTTAAAATAAAAATAAAAGTTTAAGTTGTTTTTATGGGAGGCAGCCAGCCAGGCCCAAAGCCCAGCCGGCCACCTCCTTCCTAGCCTAAACCCTAACCCCACCTACTCCCTCCACCAGCCACCACACCCCTCTCCCTACCCTACCGCCGCTGCACACAGCTAGCAGCAGCACACACGCACACATGCGCTAGCACACACCACCGCACCCATCCCACCAGCCTTTCCACCCCACGCGCACATGCATGCAACTTTCCCTGTGGACCCCGCCCTGGCCCACTAGCATCTGCCACTACAGGGACGCAGCGCGATCGACCTATCCCCATCTCCCAGCCCCATCGCCACCCCACTCCCCACCACCGATCGGTCCTCCCACCAACCGCCCAGCACAGTACGCTCAGCCCTGCTTTTCCCTCTCTCTCTCCCATCGCATGCACCCTGCCCCGTCCCACCTACCGTGGCCGGCCCCACCCCCAGCGACACCCTGTCGCCCTGTCTTCCCCTTCCTCTTCCTTCCCCGATGCAGAGCTCCGCCGCCCTCTACCTGCTCCGCGCGTCGCCCGCTCCCTCCCGTCCTCGCTAGGGCTTGAGGCCCCGTGCCGCCATCGTGCCACCCTCATCCCCGCCGCCAAGTCCGCATCGCCGCCGCTCTCACCACCTACCATAGCTTGGCTCCCTCCATCCATGGCCGTGACCGTGCCGCTCGTCAGGGCCCTGCCGTCCTCTGCGGCCGCTGCCTAGCTCCTCCTCCCGCTGCCCGGAGCTAGCTCTCGGCCTCGCCGCCATCTCCTCGCCTTGCCCGCGTCTCTCCTCGGCAGCCTCACCCCCCTCGCAGTCAGGCCGTGCCCGTCCTCGATCCTCCTCGCGACTGCGCCTCCCCCTCCTCTGGCGCCGCCCTGACCCGGCCTCCGCGCCACCCGCAGAGCCCAGCGGCGACCCTGTCAGCCACCGCATCCATGTTGTGGTTCTCGACACCGCTCCCCTGCTTCAACCCGGGCCCGAGCTCGCGCCCCAGCCGCTGCGCGCCTTCACCTCGAGCAGCATCCCTGCCTCCTCCCTCCGGCTGAGCCCCGCTCTCCGTCTCCGTTCGCCGTCCTCCGGCCCAGCCGCCACAGAGGGAACCTCCGTTCTCCTCCGCCTCTCTTCGCCTCGCCACCCATGGCAGCCTGCGTGACCCCGTCTGTGCCACTGCTCATCCACGCCAAGTACCGCTGCCTGGCGCTCTGCCTCGGGGCCTCCTGCCGTGCGAGCCTGCCGTTTCCAAGCATGCCTGCTCGTGCACGCTTCCGGCACCTTGGTCCTTGTGTGTCTGTTCTGCACGTCATCATAGTGATGAAGAGTCGTGTGGTGGATGTTAGTGTGTTGTAGAGCAGTTTGGTGATGTGGTGCTACAAAGTTGTGGACACGGTGGAGATAGTTTGAACATGGTGCTACTCGAAGATCCTAGCACCGATCCAAGTTCGCCCGGAGGAGTCGCATGAACTAGAGGATTCCGACAAGTATTCCTCACCGACAAACAAGATTGGCATCAACGCGGACCTCCCGGAACATCAAGGTTGCCTTCATGGGACACCTAGGTCTTGTCCCCGGAGCGCTGAGTTCTCCATCCCGGAACGGAAGATCGACCGCATGGAACACCAAGATCTCCCGGCGCCGAGACCCGAGTCCGACACTGACAATTGATACCGCAGAACCGACAAGTTCTCCTACTCGGACACCGGACGCCAAGATCGTCGACACGGAATCTGGACCCCCGGCATGACAAGTTCTCCTCCACGGGACACCAAGTTCTCCCCTCGGACACCAAGGCCCGAACCCGATGACCGCCAAGATCGCCACCAGAACGACAAGCGCTTCATCTCAGAACGCCAAGACCTGCATCCGAACCCGAGTTCTTCGTCACAGGCGTCAAGATCTCCTACATGGACCCGAAGACCACCGGAACCCAATCCATTCAAGTTCGCCATCGACGACAAGATTGACCGCTTGTAACCCAAGATCCCCGTCATGTCACGACAAGTTCTCCATCTTGTATCCGAACCTCGCCGTCCCCGTCGAACCCTGAGACCGAACCCCGAACCCCCGAAACCCAAGATCTTCCGAACCCTAGATGTGTGACCCTAAGCCTCTATTTTTATAATATGACATATACCTGTCCATCATTAAATCATCATGCTTGCATACATGTCATCTGGTGGGTTGGGTAAAATATTCGATTCACCTAAATTAAATATGGAGTCTATATGCGGGCTATTCTAGTCTGATTCCGGACTCCATTTAAATTTGTGTAGCGAACCGATACCATGTTTTGCCTTGTTAAGATAACATTTAAATTGCGGGGTATCTAAACAACTGAACCACTTAATTAATTGTCGGGACCCCGGTTCCGCTTAATATTGACTAGTTGCACTGCATCCTTGCCATGTCATGCATCATATCATAATCATGTCGGATCTTCTGCCGTAGCATTAAATATTGCATCCGGTGTTTCTTCTAGTGTTTGCTTCTTCGCGGATTAGGCCGATGAGTTGATGCGAGTATTGACAAGTTCTCTGGATATGATCTGTCGGCAGTGTTTCCCAGGCGAGCATTCTCCCCCCTTCTACCTATTTTGCATTTCTAGTCTTTACTCCCTCCTGTTCATCTATTGCTACCCGTATTGTGATGCCTTAGTTTCCGTGCACCATTTATCTACCCCGTGCAGCCTCTATATTGCATTGGAAACCTCCTATTACCTGTGTTTGGTAGATAGCTAGCCTTGCGAGTCGTAGTTGCTTGCTCAGGTGCGATCCCGTGTTGTCAAGTACCACAGTTGTTGGAATGCTGGCAGATGTTTATGGTGGAGATGATCATGACTTTAAATACAACTATTAAATTGCTGAGAATAGATATAACTAATGCAGAGGCATCGGTGGGCAATAGATGTTATTTGGTTCTTCCACGCTCACTTGTGTCCCGTAGGACCCTGAGTACTTGATACCTGTTCCTTGACTATCACACTATCCGCATATGGGACCATGAATCCCCTTAGCCAGAGCTTGATTCATTTCTTATTTCTTGGGGCCACAAACTAGTTCGGGGTTTTATTACTATCCTGTACTTATGCCATGCTTTACCGCTTTATTTACGATTGTGCGTGGAGCACCGGTACTGTTTTGGATGCGGAGTGTTTTCGCGGTATCGACAAGCCCAGTCACACATTCGGGTTCCCAATCCTTTACAACCATTGACGCAAACCTTGGGTCCGTCTCAGAGCCGGCCAACTTCGTTGCGGGTAGCTTAATGGGGTGGCCCCCTGAAATGTTTTATGAATCCTGTGATTGCTTTGTCGTGAAAGCCTCGTTGGGTTTTGATTTGGTTTTTCCGAGGTTGATCGTGTGTGTGTTGCTATTTGTGCACCCCTGCAGGGTAAATCTTTCTGAAAGCCGTGTCTGTGGTTATGGACGACTTGGAGCACAGTATCTCGATCATAGACAAGCATAACTAAAGTAGTGTTATAAATTTGACTTAATGTGTGACTAGTAATCAGCTTCACTACAATGGAATGGATAATAAAAATGCCAACAACTGGTGGATCTGTGGTGATCTGTGTCATACTATACTTGCCTAGTAAGTATTGCAACTCCAATGGAATGTGATAAAAGTGCCAACAACTGTTGGGTTTTGGGATTCCTTAGGACAATTATATCTGACTAGTAAATGTTCCAACTACAATAGAATGTTAACTAAAACTGCCCACTACTTATGCTTCAGGATGACTCATGCTATCTATATTTGACTAGTAAGTGCTTCAACTATAATGGAATGAATAAAACTACCAACTGTGTGAGTTCCTCGGTTTGACTTCCTCGTTTGGTCTCGAGGGGGGGAAAGCCAGGATGGGTATGATTGGTGTTAGTATAAGGTTGGTTCCGAACAGGTCTTTCTTATCTCTCTCTAATAGCCGACAGTTAATCGAGTCTCTATAGGTTGTTTAGTGCATGCTGCGCTGCCGCTTCAGTCCACCATACCTATGTAGGCGACAGCCGCCGAATTCTAGCCTCGCCGTGTACTGGCCTCAGTACTGACGCTCCTCTTTTTCCTTTGCCCTTTGTCGGCATTCCTTTTGTCTTAGCAGGTTTGAGATCGACGTCGTTAGCAGGGTTACCCTTCCGGCTTGGCCTGGGCAGGGTTATGGACGCCATTGGTTATTCTTCGGGGCTCTTAGCCCCATTTGCATCTTGTTCGTAGTCGGACGCTCTATCGTTTTCAAGGTGATTTGAATCTTTGTATAGTATACCTATATTCTTGACTCATGGAGTCGTTGTTGTATATATCCGTTCTGTGGGTCCCATCGAGGACTGCTGTGTAATGGTATTACTTCGTTTTCCACCCGCACGAAAGTGCCTGGTGGGCGTCCTTGAATCGTTTCTATGCGGGTTAGGCGGAAAAGGGCTAAAACTTGCATAGGGCCGATTTGGGGGTGTTACAGAGTGGTATCAGAGCTCAGCAGTTACGATACCCCAGAAGTCCAACCTGTAGGATAACCTAGCTAACGGACGAAGTAGAGTCAAAAATATTTTGCAAAATCGGTTGGATAGATCTGATTAGGTCTACTTTTACTCCTTATCCCTCTGCTGTTCTCCTCTTACCTCTCCGTGTTTTGGATCTATTCTCTTATCTTTTCTTCGAGTCCAGGATTTCTCGTGGTTGGGTTTCCGTCGTACCTTCAGGGTTTCGCTTCCTCTTTTGGTAACGGTGCTTCTACATCCGGTCTTCATGCTATCTGAGGAATTCTTCATCTGTTGGACTTCTCTTTGTTCCTTTTTGTGCATTCCGGTGTTTTCCAACACGACAACGTCTTCTACATACTTTCCGATGCAGAGTCTGCATCACTCCTTTGTTTTCGAACCTCGATTGTTGAGATCTTCAGTCTGATTCCGAGAATGGTTGCACGATTTTCTATTGATTGTGCGGAGTAATAGTCTAGGTGCGTGATGGATTGGCCCCCATGCCGACTACCCTTTCTATTCGCTCTTGTACATTGAAGTGGATGAGAATGCATCGCGTCTCTCCTTCTATCGAAGTTAGAGGTGGCTTTGTTTGTTGATACCTCTACCTTCGCCCTTTGTCCCCGGAGTGTTCTCTCGGCGATCACGGACAATGACCTCTTGTTAGTGGTGTTGCGAGGATCTACGCGAAGCGAGAAGATTCGGATCACCGACCTTCTTCCTGGTACCATGAGGCGGATCTCGAGGGCGAGATCCCTTGTTAGTGGTGTCGAATTGTGGCATCCCGCTAAAACCACTACTAGAAAATCACTGTGTTTTTGGTGCATTGCATCATCATGACCGCATGCTCATGTCACCATGCCACATTGCATTTGAGCATCATCATCATCATGCATGGTTTGTTTAAAAACTATTTTCAGAAAGTCTGGTTTTGTTTTCTAAACGCCCCGTCTTTATTTCAAATAAAAACTCCGGTCTTTTCCGGATAGTTTTATTTGTCTAAAATTATTTACAAAGGCCTATTTTAAAATTAAAATAAAAGTTTAAGTTGTTTTTTTGGAGGCAGCCAGCCAGGCCCAAAGCCCAGCCGGCCACCTCCTTCCTAGCCTAAACCCTAACCCCACCTACTCCCTCCACCATCCGCCACACCCCTCTCCCTACCCTGCCGCCGCTGCACACAGCTAGCAGCAGCACACACGCACACACGCGCTAGCACACGCCACCGCACCCATCCCACCAGCCTTTCCACCCCACGCGCCCTGTGGACCCCGCCCTGGCCCACCAGCTTCTGCCACTGCAGGGACGCAGCGCGACCGACCCATCCCCATCTCCCAGCCCCATCGCCACCCCACTCCCCACCATTGATCGGTCCTCCCACCAACCGTCCCGCACGGTACGCTCAGCCCTGCTTTTCCCTCTCTCTCCCATCGCATGCATCCTGCCCCGTCCCACCTACCATGGCCGGCCCTACCCCCAGCGACACCCTGCCGCCCCCGTCTTCCCCTTCCTCTTCCTTCCCCGATGCAGAGCTCCGCCGCCCTCTACCTGCTCCGCGCGTCGCCCGCTCCCTCCCGTCCTCGCTAGGGCTTGAGGCCCCGTGCCGCCATCGGGCCGCCCTCATCCCCACCGCCAAGTCCGCATCACCGCCGCTCTCACCACCTACCATAGCTCGGCTCCCTCCATCCATGGCCGCGACCATGCCGCTCGTCAGGGCCCTGCCGTCCTCTGCGGCCGCTGCCCAGCTCCTCCTCCCGCTGCCCGGAGCTAGCTCTCGGCCTCGCCGCCATCTCCTCACCTTGCCCGCGTCTCTCCTCGGCAGCCTCACCCCCCTCGCAGTCAGGTTGTGCCCGTCCTCGATCCTCCTCGCGACTGCGCCCCCCCTCCTCTGGCGCCGCCCTGACCCGGCCTCCGCGCCACCCGCAGAGCCCAGCGGCGACCCTGTCAGCCACCGCATCCATGTTGTGGTTCTCGACACCGCTCCCCTGCTTCAACCCGGGCCCGAGCTCGCGCCCCAGCCGCTGCGCGCCTTCACCTCGAGCAGCGTCCCCGCCTCCTCCCTCCGGCTGAGCCCCGCTCTCCGTCTCCGTTCGCCGTCCTCTGGCCCAGCCGCCACACAGGGAACCTCCATTCTCCTCCGCCTCTCTTCGCCTCGCCACCCATGGCAGCCTGCGTGACCCCGTATGTGCCACTGCTCGTCCACGCCAAGTACTGCTGCCTGGCGCTCTACCTCGGGGCCTCCTGCCGTGCGATCCCGCCGTTTCCAAGCACGCCTGCTCGTGCACGCTTTCGGCACCTTGGTCCTTGTGTGTCTGTTCTGCGCGTCGTCATAGTGATGAAGAGCCGTGTGGTGGATGTTAGTGTGTTGGTGAGCAGTTTGGCGATGTGGTGCTACAAACTTGTGGACACGGTGGAGATAGTTTGAAGATGGTGCTACTCGAAGATCCTAGCACCGATCCAAGTTCGCCCGGAGGAGTCGCATGAACCGGAGGATTCCGACAAGAACTTCCTCACCGACAAACAAGATCGACATCAACGCGGACCTCCCGGAACGTCAAGGTTGCCTTCATGGGACACCTAGGTCTTGTCCCCAGAGCGCCGAGTTGTCCATCCCGGAACGGCAAGATCGACTGCACGGAACACCAAGATCTCCCGGCGCCGAGACCCGAGTCCGACACCGACAATCGAAACCGCAGAACCGACAAGTTCTCCTACTCGGACACCGGACGCCAAGATCGTCGACACGGAATCCGGACCCCCGGTACGACATGTTCTCCTCCACGGGACGCCAAGTTCTCCCCTCGGACACCAAGGCCCGAACCCGATGACCGCCAAGATCGCCACCAGAACGACAAGCGTTTCATCTCAGAACGCCAAGTCCTCCTTCTAAACCCTAGTTCTTCGTCACAGGCGTCAAGATCTCCTACATGGACCCGAAGACCACCGGAACCCAATCCATTCAAGTTCGCCATCGACGACAAGATTGACCGCTTGTAATCCAAGATCCCCGTCACGTCACGACAAGTTCTCCATCTTGTATCCGAACCTTGCCGTCCCCGTCGAACCCTGAGACCGAACCCCGAACCCCCAAAACCCAAGATCTTCCGAACCCTAGATGTGTGACCCTAAGCCTCTATTTTTATAATATGACATATACCTGTCGCATCATTAAATCATCATGCTTGCATACATGTCATCTGGTGGGTTGGTTAAATAGTCGATTCACCTAACTTAAATATGGAGTCTATATGCGGGCTATTCTAGTCTGATTCCGGACTCCATTTAAATTTGTGTAGCGAACCGATACCATGTTTTGCCTTGTTAAGATAACATTTAAATTGCGGGGTATCTAAACAACTGAACCACTTAATTAATTGTCGGGACCCCGGTTCCGCTTAATATTGACTAGTTGCACTGCATCCTTGCCACGTCATGCATCATATCATAATCATGTCGGATCTTCTGCCGTAGCATTAAATATTGCATCCGGTGTTTCTTCTAGTGTTTGCTTCTTCGCGGATTAGGCCAATGAGTTGATGCGAGTATCGACAAGTTCTCCGGATATGATCCGTCGGCAGTGTTTCCCAGGCGAGCATTCTCCCCCCTTCTACCTATTTTGCATTTCTAGTCTTTACTCCCTCCTGTTCATCTATTGCTACCCGTATTGTGATGCCTTAGTTTCCGTGCACCATTTATCTACCCCATGCAGCCTCTATATTGCCTTGGAAACCTCCTATTACCTGTGTTTGGTAGATAGCTGGCCTTGCGAGTCGTAGTTGCTTGCTCAGGTGCGATCTCGTGTTGTCAAGTACCACAGTTGTTGGAATGCTGGCAGATGTTTATGGTGGAGATGATCATGACTTTAAATACAACTATTAAATTGCTGAGAATAGATATAACTAATGCAGAGGCATCGGTGGGCAATAGATGTTATTTGGTTCTTCCACGCTCACTTGTGTCTCGTAGGACCCCGAGTACTTGATACCTGTTCCTTGACTATCGCACTATCCGCATATGGGACCATGAATCCCCTTAGCCAGAGCTTGATTCATTTCTTATTTCTTGGGGCCACAAACTAGTTCGGGGTTTTATTACTATCCTGTACTTATGCCATGCTTTACCGCTTTATTTACAATTGTGCGTGGAGCACCGGTACTGTTTTGGATGCGGAGTGTTTTCACGGTATCGACAAGCCCAGTCACACTTTCGGGTTCCCAGTCGTTTACAACCATTGACGCAAACCTTGGGTCCGTCTCAGAGCCGGCCAACTTCGTTGCGGGTAGCTTAATGGGGTGGCCCCCTGAAATGTTTTATGAATCCTGTGATTGCTTTGTCGTGAAAGCCTCGTTGGGCTTTGATTTGGTTTTTCCGAGGTTGATCATGTGTGTGTTGCTATTTGTGCACCTCTGCAGGGTAAATCTTTCTGAAAGCCGTGTCTGTGGTTATGGACGACTTGGAGCACAGTATCTCGATCATAGACAAGCATAACTAAAGTAGTGTTATAAATTTGACTTAATGTGTGACTAGTAATCAGCTTCACTACAATGGAATGGATAATAAAAATGCCAACAACTGGTGGATCTGTGGTGATCTGTGTCATACTATACCTGCCTAGTAAGTATTGCAACTCCAATGGAATGTGATAAAAGTGCCAACAACTGTTGGGTTTTGGGATTCCTCAGGACAATTATATCTGACTAGTAAATGTTCCAACTACAACGGAATGTTAACTAAAACTGCCCACTACTTATGCTTCAGGATGACTCATGCTATCTATCTTTGACTAGTAAGTGTTTCAACTACAATGGAATGAATAAAAGTGCCATCTGTGTGAGTTCCTCGGTTTGACTTCCTTGTTTGGTCTCCAGGGGGGGAAAGACAGGATGGGTATGATTGGTGTTAGTATAAGGTTGGTTCCGAATAGGACTTTCTTAGCTCTCTCTAATAGCCGACAGTTAATCGAGTATCTATAGGTTGTTTAGTGCATGCTGCGTTGCCGCTTCAGTCCACCATACCTATGTAGGCGAGAGCCGCCGAATTCTAGCCTCGCCGTGTACTGGCCTCAGTACTGACGCTCCTCTTTTCCTTTGCCCTTTGTCGGCACCCCTTTTGTTTTAGCAGGTTTGAGATCGACGTCGTTAGCAGGGTTACCCTTCCGGCTTGGCCTGGGCAGGGTAATGGACGCCATTGGTTATTCTTCAGGGCTCTTAGCCCCATTTGCGTCTTGTTCGTAGTCGGACGCTCTATCGTTTTAAAGGTGATTTGAATCTTTGTATAGTATATCTGTATTCTTGACTCATGGAGTCGTTGTTGTATATATCTGTTATGTGGGTCCCATCGAGGACTGTTGTGTAATGGTATTACTTTGTTTTCCACCTACACGAAAGTGCCTGGTGGGCGTCCTTGAATCGTTTCTATGCGGGTTTGGCAGAAAAGGGCTAAAACTTGCATAGGGCTGATTCGAGGGTGTTACACCGGTGGCGGCCACAATGCTCATGGCTCCCGTCATTACAAAGGGTGTGATCTTGGAACTTATAGTTCCTATAGAACCATGTGGGTCGGTAAGAATCAAATAGTAAGATTTGAAACATAAGTCGTTATTGTTTTGACAATGATGAACCGACTGCATGCAAAGTAGTGATGGGCCCTAACTCCATAATATGACTAGAAGTCATAGAATGCGTGATAGTATCCATACACGAGAAATCAAGTTTCTAAACTTGGAAGACCCTCCGGAAAGATGTGAAGCCTATCGGTCGTGTTTGGATCTATAAAGAAATAGACATGGATGTTTAACATCTATGAAATAGTCGACATGTCGGAAAGAAGTTTACGACAATGTTCAAGGAGTTGACTATGACAAGATTTTATCTATCATAGCGATATGTAGTCTAGACGGATTAATGTAGCAACCACTACATATAATTTTGTATATGGTAGTTGAATAAACAAAACAAGGTTCTTCTAATAGAATGGTTACCTAGGACGTGTACATGACATGGTCCGAAGGGTTTTGTTAATTCAAAGGGTGCTGAAAGGGCATGCAAACTTCAATAATTGAAGTGACCATAGCGGAGTTGGAATCTTCATCATGATGAAAATGTTAAAGGAGTTTAATTTCATCGGAGATGATGAATATGCTTGCATTTGCAAGAAATTAAGTGGGAGCGTGATGACCCACAAGTATAGGGGGTGTATCGTAGTATTTTCGATAAGTAAGAGTGTCGAACCCAACGAGGAGCAGAAGGTGTTGGCTAGTGGTATGGATCAGGAATTCTCTGCAAATACTTAGCAAACGGATTTTTAGGGGTTTTCGATAAAGCAAGTAAACAAAGTACGAGTAAAATAAAAGATAGTAGGAATAAATGCAGCAAGTGGCCCAATCCTTTATGCACCAAAGGACAAGCCGGTTGTATTACTTAAGGTGACCAAACGTTCTCGAGGACACATGGGAAGACTACCAAGTGCTTTCGCTTCATATAGTCGATTAATCTTCTTTAGCTTGCTAAGAGTTGTGTGGGTGAACCTGTGCTAATGTACCGCCCCATCCAAGACTAATAGATACTTGTGATTATACCCCTTGCAAACATCCGTAAGTACAACAAAGTAATTAAGGTAGAAACCTAACCACAGCTTTAAACTCTAAGACCCTTATGTCCCTTGTGCAATGGTTTCCTAACGGGGGTTCAGGTTCCTGTCACTCCGGAAACCCCTACGATTAGTAGCCAAATACACAATGCATTCCCCTATGCCCATATAGGTGAAGTGTCATGTAGTCGACGTTCACATGACACCACTAGAAGAAGTACACCACAACTTAAATAAAATCTATTGAATCTTTCTCAACGCAACTCCACTACTAACAACAAGACTTCTCCCATGTCCTCAAGAACAAAACGAACTACTCACAACACATCATATGGATCATGATCAGAGATGGAATAATGATGTATAACAATCTGAACATAAACAATAATTCAATGGTTCACTCAATAGCATCAACTACAAAGAGTAATCAACACCGGGAAAGTTTCCCCTATTAACTATGCAAGATTCAACTCAATTGTTACAGCAATATGGAGATGGTGATGAGGGTGCTGATGGTGATGATGGTGGTGGTGATGATGATGATGATCGCGATGAAGTCCAGCTTGATGGTGGCGTTGATGGCGATGATCTCCCCTCTCCGGGAAGGAATTCCCCCGGCAAAAATCTGTCTGCCGGAGAGATCTTTCTCTCTCGGTGTTTTCCACGCCGCAGAGGCGGCGGAATCTTTCTGTGGTCGCGCCCTGAGTCTTAGGGTTTCGGGAGGATGATATACGCTAGAGGGGGAGGCTGGAGTGGGCCAGGGTGGCCACACCACCTCCACGCGCGGCCTAGGGCTGCCCGCGCCATGTGGTGGTGTGGGCCCCTGTGGCCCATCTCCACTCCATCTTCTGGCATCCTTCGTCTTCTGAAAAATAGGATTTTCCGTATATTTTCCCGGATTTTCTGATCTTCGCAAATTTTTCCTCCAAACAGCACCTTTTCCATCCGAATCCCGACTGCAGTGGTCCATGCTCCAAAAGTCATCAACTATGCAAAAACAGATGAAATAACATAAGTATCACCTCTCAATACGAAATATATCAATGAATAATGGTGAATTATGACATAGAATAGTGATGCAAAATGGACGTATCAACTCCCCCCAAGCTTAGACTTCGCTTGTCCTCAAGTGAACTGAGCTCAATAAACATGGCCTCAGGTTTATGGAGTGAAGAGTCGATAAAAGAATACGGACAAGAAGCATCACATTCATCAAACAGATAGATCATAATAGAAGACAACTCACTATTATATAACTCAACTTGCAATGAGTAAAGGAAACACAATAAAGATACATAAAGTGAATCATAATTGGTAATGCCAAACTTAGCTCTTGGTCGAAGAATAGTTGATAATTTGCTAGAGTTCACAAATAGCTGGTTTTCAATGATAGCTTTCAAAGTAGTAAACATCAAGATAAGAGCAATGTGCAAAACAAGGAACATAAGAAACATGATTGAATAAATCGTCATATGAATGAATGAAACACATCAAATCAAAATACTTGCTGAGATAGAAGGGAGTAGGTTTACTGACTCAACTACAAAGTAAAAGAATGTTCATAGATACTCGTTATGGTTACGCTGGAGGTTTCCACCATGTCAGCATGGATTAGACCAGCGGCCCAGGCGTTTCTCTAACACATATGCATAACTCCATGGACTTATAAGCTCCCCTTTTAATTCACACTAACGACATCCATAGACAAAAGAACATGATATCAACTTGGTACAAAGTACCAGTGCAATGTTGAAAGCGTTCCCCATGACAGCATGGTTCTGCTAATTCACAACTTACAAAGCACAAGCATATACGCAACATAGGTGAGCACAATGGTTCAAGTTTATTAAAAGCAAGAAAGTAAAGTGTGCCATCAAGTTCGTGAGAGCTTTAATCACTAATTTTCACATAACAAGTTTAATTTGGGAGGTAGATAAAACACGAATTTACTTGGAATAGCAATAATGCTACTAGGTAGGTATGGTGGAAACAAATGGCATGGGTTTGGTTTAAAGGAGGTGGATGCACGAGAAGAATACCCTCTCAGTACAGGTTTTTGGCTAGCAAGGCTAAGTAGCAAGTATAAGAGTTGAAGGAAACAAACAAACATACAAGTGATAAAGACAAACATGCAATCTTCCTTGGAAGCACAAAAGATCTTAACTAGAGAATACTAGACTTATGAGCAAATCAAGAAAGAAAGATGATGAAATTATTTTTCTCTAGAGTACTTCCATCTTTTTCTTTTTAACTCTCAAAAAGGTGTTGCTACTGACCGAGCCAGGTTTGCCAAAACCAACTAAATTAACTCAATGATCCCAAAGTGATACCAATACTGACAACAAGATCAATCATATAACCATGAATTGAAAACTAATATAAGCTATGCAAAAGAGTGAATGATAGAACTTCTCATTAATATTCCATAACGGAAACTCACACCAAGGGATACATATCTAACGAGAGAGGGGACACTTCCATAATGCAAACCATACTACATAACAACTCCTCTATTCATGATATGACTCTACTAAAAAGGTAAAAAGATAGAAGATAGTGATATGATACCGCGACACTCCCCCAAGCTTGGAACAAACCAAGGGGATGCCAAACCTGATGACGAATTACTCCTTCGGTGGTGGTGGTAATATTTTCTTGGTTGACGTGAGGAAATCTTCCAGCATCTTGTGAATCCTATTATTCTCCCATTGAATCATGTCCACCTTCCTCCTCAAGTCTCGGTACTTATCGCAGAACTCCTTAGTGACTCGTAGGGCTTTCGTTGATGCAGGGCAAGAGACTAAAGGTACCAGCCCCCGCTTGGGGTCTTGGAGATCTTCCTCCATAGGCTCCTTCCCTTTATCCTTGGCAGACACCATTGTGCTTCTAAAGTTTTAAAGAGTATGTCCTGGCAGAAACAGATTGAAACAAAAACACGACGAAAACACGATATACGAACCTCAGGGGGTCCGGGGGGTTATATATTACGAAGTTTCATATCAAAAGGAAGGTACTGGGTGAAAACGAGTCGGAGGCGGAGTCCTGGGTGGCCTCACCACCTGGTGCCGCGGCCAAGGGTGGGCCCACGCCACAGGGTGGTGTGGGCTACCCCGGCTCCGGTTCCGTCCCTTTTTTGCTTCGTAGCTTTCCTTATTGACTGAAAACTACAAAATATAGTTGTATTGTATTTTCGCGGAACTTTTCTTTCCAGAACTATTACCTATTTGAAAACAGACTCTGCAGGTCTCTGAATTTGGTCCTCGATGAATTTCTCTGGAGTTATAACTTGAAAGGCATCAACATCTTCATTGTAAGAATCTCCAGCAATATAGTGTTTGAGTCACTGTCCATTCACTACTTGTGTAGTATTATCTTTTAGAGAAGAAATTTTTATTGCTCCTGAACGGTATTCTTCTTCAATGATGAAAGGTCCTTCCCATTTTGATAGTAGCTTACCTGCAAAAAATCTGAGATGAGACCTATACAATAGAACTTTCTCACCAACATGAAATTCTCTCTTAAGTATTCTCTTGTCATGCCATCTTTTAACTTTTTCCTTAAAGAGCCTAGCATTCTCATAGGCTTCACTCCTCCATTCATCTAAAGAACTTAAGTCAAATAATCCCAGCGAGCTTACAATCTCTATTTAGTTCTTTCACTGCCCAGTAAGCTTTGTGTTCTAATTCTAAGGGTAGGTGGCAAGCTTTCCCATAAACCATTTTATAAGGAGACATTCCCATAGGATTTTTGTAAGCAGTTCTATAAGCCCATAAAGCATCATTCAACTTCTTAGCCCAGTTTTTTCTAGACCTATTAACAGTCTTTTGCAAGATAGATTTAATTTCTCTATTTGATAACTCTACTTGCCCGCTAGTTTGGGGCCTTGGGGGTGATAAGCTGAAGCAATTCTATGATTAACATCATATTTAGCAAAGGTCTTCCTAAAACCACCATGAATGAAATGAGAACCCCCATCATTCATGAGATACCTAGGCACCCCAAACCTAGGGAAGATAATATCCTTAAGCATTTTTAGAGAAGTCTCTCCATCAGCACTCTTTGTAGGAATGGCTTCTACCCACTTAGTAACATAATCAACGACAAAAAGAATATGAGTGTATCCTTTTGAAGGAGGGAAAGGACCCATAAAGTCAAATCCCCAACAATCAAAAGGTTCAATAACTAGAGAGTAGTTCATAGGCATTTCATTGCGTCTAGAAATATTACCAACACGCTGACATTCATCACAAGATAAAACAAATTTTCTTGCATCTTTAAAAAGGGTAGGCCAGTAGAAACCTGATTGTAGTACCGTTTGTGCAGTTCTATCTCCTGCATGATGTCCTCCATAGGCACTACCATGACATTTACGCAAATCTCCTTTTGTTCATATTCTGGAACACATCTTCGCATAATACCATCCACTCCTTCTTTGTATAAGTGTGGGTCATCCCAAAAATAATGCCTCAAATCATAGAAGAACTTTCTTCTTTGCTGAGTTGTAGAAGTTGGAGGCAAATACTTGGAGACAATAAAGTTAGCATAATCAGCATACCAAGGGCTTCCTCGCGAGCTCACCTTTACTGCAGCTAACTGTTCATTTGGGAAACTATCATTAACAGGCATAGGGTCAAAAGAGATGTTTTCCAAACGAGATAAATTATCAGCTACAGGGTTTTCAACACCCTTCCTATCTACTATATGTAGATCAAACTCTTGTAAAAGCAGTACCCATCTAATAAGCCTAGGCTTAGCGTCCTTCTTCGTCATAAGATATTTAATAGCAGCATGATCAGTATGAATGGTTACTTTTGAGTCCACAATATAGGGCCTAAACTTATCACAGGCAAAAACAACAGCTAGAAATTCCTTTTCAGTAGTGGCATAATTCCTTTGAGCAGCGTCTAGAGTCTTACTAGCATAATGGATAACGTTTAACTTTTTATCAATATGTTGCCCAAGGATAGCCCCTACAGAAAAATCACTAGCATAACACATTATTTCAAAGGGTAAACTCCAATCAGGTGGTTGAACAATAGGGGCTGTAGTTAAAGCCTTCTTAAGAGTTTCAAAAGCTTCCCTACAATCATCATCAAAAACGAAGGGTACATATTTTTGAAGAAGATTAGTGAGAGGTTTTGATATCCTAGAGAAGTCTTTAATAAACCTCCTATAGAAACCAGCATGACCAAGGATACTACGAATACCTTTGATGTCTCTTGGACATGGCATCTTCTCAATTGCCTCAACCTTAGCTCTATCAACTTCTATGCCTCTGTTAGAAACTTTATGCCCAAGAACAATCCCTTCATTAACCATGAAGTGGCATTTCTCCCAATTAAGAACAAGATTAGTTTCTTCACATCTCTGCAAAACTTTATCAAGGTTGTGCAGACAATTATCAAAAGAAGTTCCATAGACAAAAAAGTCATCCATGAACACTTCTACAATTTCCTCACAAAAACCATGAAAGATAGCATACATGCACCTTTGGAAAGTAGCAGGAGCATTACATAAACCAAAAGGCATACGTCTATAAGCATAAGTTCCATAAGGGCAAGTAAAAGTAGTTTTTTCTTGATCTTGCTGTTTAACAGCAATTTGAGAGAAACTAGAATAACCATCAAGAAAACAAAAATGGGTCTTTTTAGACAACCTTTCCAACATTTGATCAATAAAAGTAAGCGGGTAGTGATCTTTCTTAGTAACTTTATTGATTTTCCTAAAATCGATGCACATCCTATAGCCTACCACTATTCTTTGAGGAATAAGCTCATCATTATCATTAGGGACAACGGTAATACCTCCCTTTTTAGGAACACAATGAACAGGACTAACCCATTCACTATCAGCAATAGGGTAAATAATACCAGCATCAAGGAGTTTCAATACCTCATTCCTTACCACTTCCTTCATCCTAGGATTTAAACGTCGTTGGTGCTCCACTACTGGCTTCGCATCTGGTTCTATGTTGATAGAATGCTGACATATAGTAGGTGAAATCCCTTTTAAATCATCCAGAGTATAGCCCATAGCTCCTCGATGTTTCCTCAAAACTTCCAATAACCTTTCTTCTTCCTTCCCTGAAAGTTTAGCGCTAACAATAACAGGATATATCTTTTTATCATCAATATAAGCATATTTAAGATCATCAGGGAGAGGTTTTAGATCGAAAACCGGATCCTTTTTAGGTGGCATCGTGGTACCCAAGTCTTCTACAGGCAAGTCGTGCTTAAGCATCATAGGTTGATCATGAAGAATCCTGTCAATCTCATTCCTTTCTTCCATGAAGATTTCACTTTCATGATCTTCCATAAATTGCTGCAAAGCATTGTTAGGAGCAAGAGAAATAGAAGCAAGTTGTTCAACCCTAAAATCCTCATTATGGGTTTCCTCTTTGCAAGGTTCTTTAGCAAATTTCGAAAAATTAAACTCATAAGATTCCCCATCAAACTTAGTCAAGATTTTCTCCCTCTTGCAATCAATAATAGCTCCACAAGTACTCAAGAAAGGTCTACCAAAAATGATAGGGTGGGTTTTACTAGCGGCCGAACCAAGTACTAGAAAATAAGTAGGGTGCTTAATCTTACCACAAAGAACTTCCACGTCTCGTACAATACCAATTGGAGATATGGTCTCTCTATTAGCAAGGTGAACAACCACATCAATCTCTTCCAACTCGCAAGGACTGATTTCATGCATAATTTCTCTATAAAGCTCATAAGGAATAACACTAGAACTTGCACCAATATCACATAAATCATAATAGCAATGATCACCAATTCTAACAGAAAGCACAGGAACACTAGCCTTTTTAGTTCTATTGGGATGTGAAACAATATTAGAAGCATCCTCACAAATGACTATGTACCCATCTTCTACGCTTTTAGTGACAAGGTCTTTCACAATTGCTACCACAGGTTCAATGTTTATTTGTTCATCAGGTTTTAAAGTTATTTTTTCACTTTTGGTGATTACATTAGTTATCATAGGATGGTCCTTTACCTTTTCGGGGAAGGGAATCTTCTCGATATAAGGTTCGGGTAAGATGGGGTCAATAATGCAATACTCAGCACTTCCAATAGGAGCATAGTCAACAATATCTTTGTAAGGTGCATGGTATTTGTTCCATCCCCTTTTTGGAATTTTGATATAGGAAGCAAAAACTATAAAGCAATTCGTAATAACTTGCAAATCAAGACCATAAATATTACTAATATTTTGAAAGTCATCAGTTCCCATAAAAGATTCAATGAATTCATAATCATAATTTATACCTGACTTTCTACCTTTGTCATTCTCCCAAGCTTCAGCATTGTCTTGAATACGGTCTAGAAGGTCCCATTTAGCTTCTTCTTCCATGCGAGTGAATGATCCAGCACAAGAAGCATCCAATAAATCCTTGTCATGTAGAGGGAGCCTTGCATAAAAGTTGTTGATAATAATATTGTTGGGGAGCTCATGAATGGGACATTTGAGCATTAATAACTTCAATCTCCCCCAATCTTGAGTTGTACTCTCTCCATCAAGAGGCCAAAAGTTGTATATTTGATTCTGATCTTTATGAATCTCACTAGGAGGATAAAACTTTGAATAAAAGAGAGGCACTATTTCCTCCCATTCCAGAGCTTGACCATTCTTCAGCAGCTTATACCATTCCTCAGCTCTTCCTTTCAGCGACAATGAGAACAACTTCTTCTTAACTTGATCTGTAGTAATACCTACACACTTGAACAACCCGCGTAATTCGTGTATAAAGAGTAAATGATCACCGGGATAGATAGTTCCATCCCCAACATAGTAGTTATCCATAACACGATCAATAATTCTTGTAGGTATTTTGAAAACATCATTCTCAGCAGGTGGTGGCTTATCTACTACCTTAGCAGTGGTAGTAGCATTACCAAATAAGAAACTCAACGAATTATCCATAAAGAAAATAAAGCAACTAATAGAAGTAAACAATACTCACAGTAGAAGTTTCCTTTACCAGTTCCACTCTCCAATAGCGCTTCATTCCCTAGCAACGGCGCCAGAAAATAGTCTTGATGACCCACAAGTATAGGGGGTGTATCGCAGTATTTTCGATAAGTAAGAGTGTCGAACCCAACGAGGAGCAGAAGGTGCTGGCTAGTGGTATGGATCAGGAATTCTCTACAAATACTTAGCAAACAGATTTTTAGGGGTTTTCGATAAAGCAAATAAACAAAGTACGAGTAAAATAAAAGACAGTAGGAATAAATGCAGCAAGTGTCCCAATCCTTTATGCACCAAAGGACAAGCCGGTTGTATTACTTAAGGTGACCAAACGTTCTCGAGGACACATGGGAAGACTGTCAAGTGCTTTCGCTTCATATAGTCGATTAATCTTCTTTAGCTTGCTAAGTGTTGTGTGGGTGAACCTGTGCTAATGTATCGCCCCATCCAAGCATAATACATACTTGTGATTATACCCCTTGCAAACATCCGTAAGTATAATTAAGGTAGAAACCTAACCACAGCTTTAAACTCTAAGACCCTTAAGTCCCTTGTGCAATGGTTTCCTACCGGGGGTTCAGGTTTCTGTCACTCCGACAACCCCTACGATTAGTAGCCAAATACACAATGCATTCGCCTAGGCCCATATAGGTGAAGTGTCATGTAGTCGACGTTCACATGACACCAATAGAAGAAGTACACCACAACTTAAATAACAATCTATTGAATCTTTCTCAACGCAACTCCGCTACTAACAACAAGACTTCTCCCATGTCCTCAAGAACAAAACGAACTACTCACAAGACATCATATGGATCATGATCAGAGATGGAATAATGATGTATAACAATATGAACATAAACAATAATTCAATGGTTCACTCAATAGCATCAACTAAAAATAGTAATCAACACCGGGAAAGTTTCCCCTATGAACTATGCAAGATTCAACTCAATTGTTGCAGCAATATGGAGATGGTGATGAGGGTGCTGATGGTGATGATGGTGGTGGTGATGATGATGATCCCGATGAAGTCCAGCTTGATGGTGGTGTTGATGGTGCCGATCTCCCCTCTCCGGGAAGGAATTCCCCCGGCAGAAATCTGTCTGATGGATAGATCTTTCTCTCTCGGTGTTTTCCACCCCGCAGAGGCGGCGGAATCTTTCTATGGTCGCTCCCTGAGTCTTAGGGTTTCGGGAGGATGATATAAGCCAGAGGAGAGAGGCTGGAGTGGGCCAGGGTGGCCACACCACCTCCAGGCGCGGCCTAGGGCTGCCCACGCCATGGGCTGGTGTGGGCGCCCTGTGGCCCATCTCCACTCCATCTTCTGGCATCCTTAGTCTTCTGGAAAAAATAGGATTTTCCGTATATTTTCCCGGATTTTCTGATCTTCACGAATTTTGCCTCCAAACAGCACCTTTTCCATCAGAATCCTGACTGCAGAGGTCCATGCTCCAAAAGTCATCAACCATGCAAAAACGGATGAAATAACATAAGTATCACCTCTCAATACGAAATATATCAATGAATAATGGTGAATTATGGCATATAATAGTGATGCAAAATGGACATATCAGAGCGCTGAGAAAAATTTCCAATACATTATGCAGAGTACATATTGTTGATTGGAAATGATATATATTTTATTGACACAAGTTAAAGAATTTCATTAAAATAGGATTTCGATGAAATACTTGGGCAAAACTAGAATATTTGGCATCGATGTCTATATGGATAGATTGAGGCGCTAATATGGTTATGCCAGACATACATATATGAGATATTGAAAGGGTTCAATATGGAAACAACAAGAAAGGTTCTTGCTGCATGGAAAGGATTGTATCAAGATTCAAGTGTTTCAACACTTGGTGAGTAAAATCACATGAATATTTTGATCGATTATACCGTGATATGTATATATCCAGATATGTCATATGCTCTAAATGTTATGAGCACATACCAGAATGATTCATAAGATGATCATTGGATGATAGTAAAGATATTCTTATGAGCTTTGGAAGAACTAAGAATATATCATGTATAAGTGACAAATAGTTGAAGGTAGTTCATTGTAAAGTGTTACAATGATACTAGTTTTGTCACAAGATACAAATTAAATTTATCTCAATATAGACTATGGGTGGCACAATGTAATGGAAAGGATGTTCCATGATGGATTTGGATGAGTTCCAAAGTTGAGACATTGTGACGGATACTACAACAAAAGGCTAAGTATATGACTGATATAGTAGCAGCAAACGAGGGCATTTGTTTTAAGTAGTTTGTTATCAAACTAGGTGTGGTTCAAAGTGGGCTAATACTATGAAGATATATTGTATGACAATAATATCAACATATTTTAACCCGAACAAACTAAAGGTCTCACCAAAGGACCAAATTTATACAATGCCATCTCATTTGAGAATGAGTGATGCGTAGAGACGCAAAGACATGCAAATACACACAGACCTGAAATTGTCAGATTTAGAGATTATGTTAACCACTAGCAATCGCGTATATACAACACTAGAAAGCCATAGGTGTTCAATACGCAAAGTTTCTCAAACTAAATTATTGACTCTAGTGCAAGTGGGAGACTTAAGGGAATATGCCCGAGAGGCAATAATAAAGTGGTTATTATCTTATTCCTTGTTTATGATAAATGTTTATTTTGCATGCTATAATTGTATTAATTTGGAAACGTTAATACATGTGTGTTTAATAAATAAAAGGAAAGTTCCTAGTTATGCCTCTCTTATAAACTAGCTCGTTGATTATCAAGATGATCAAGGTTTCCTAATCATGGACATTGGATGTCGTTAATAACGAGGTCACAACATTGGTGGAATGATGTGATGAACATTCATCCGAAGTATAGCATTACGATCAGAGTCATTATGTTTATATTTCTATAACATCATACGAAGTAATCTTAGTCCTTAGACCATGAGATCATGTTAATGGCTAACACTGGAAGAGTATCTTGATAACATCAAACGTCACACCGTCACAGGGTGACTATAAAGGTGGGTTCAGTGCTACGAAGGTGTTATGTTGAGGCTCATGGATCAAGAGTGGGATTTGTCCATCCCGATGACGGATAGATATACTCTGGGCCCTCTCGGTGATATTACATTGAAACAGCTTGCAAGCAAGTGATGTGATCACTAGAATGTTATATCACGGGAACGAGAAAAGAGTGCATGTCGGTAACGAGATCAAACTAGGTATTTGGATGCCGATGATCGAATCTCGGACATTTAATATGTCGTGGGACAAAGGGATTTAGTTACGACGTTAAATGTTCACACGATCACAAGAGTCATCGTTGAATATGTGGGAGTCAGTACGGATCTCCAGGTCCCGCTGCTGATTATTGATCAGAGAGGGGTCTCGATCATGTCTGCATTATTCGCGAACCATAGGGTGACACACTTAAGGGATGTCGACACCATTTGGAGCAAATATGTTTCAGATAAAGATTTAAGAAAGCGCTGGAATCATTTCGATGGAAACCGGAATTGTTTCGGGTGAAATTGCTGAAAGTGGTTCTGCATGTGATATTGAAATGTTGCAGGGGGTTTTATGTGAATGTTTGTTAATTAAAGTAATTGACAAAATTCTGAATAAAATAAATAAAATAGTTTTATTTAATGAGAGCTTGCATTAAATTTGGTGGAAATTTAATGCATGTGAGTGGAAGTGTGAGTGGAGGCATATTTATGTGAGTGGAGAATCCACCACATGAATGATGGAAGAGGTGGGGCACCACCATGGCTTCCATGCCATGGCCCTTGGTTGCCCCCCTTCCCTATAAAAGGCCCCCTCTCCTTCTCACAACATACACCTCCTCGTGAAGGATCTCTCTCCCCCTCTAGTTATTTCCCATGGTCTCAGATTAGCGAGATACATGTTCCCGGTGGCTTTATCTGGAAAGGAGTTGCTGCTTCCGCTGCTTTGCTAGAGCGAGGGACGGAGGTTGACAGGGTACCGGACATGTGTGCGATCACGGATGCACCGCTACTTTGCGGTGCTGGACTTGCTGGAGCTGGATCTCATGGACGTGCTGGAGCCGTACCTGCTGGACTTCATCACGATCTTGAGATCGGCAAGTGTACGACTACATCATCCACGAGTTCCATCTCGTTAACAAAGCTTTGTTGTCTTCGAGGGTAAGTTCTCCATGGATGTATATCCACCCGTTGCTTGTATCTAGTAGATAGATCTTGGCGTATAGTTCCCATCGTAGGAATTTTTTTGTTTTCTGTGCTGCGAACCCAACAGTATTTTGGGCCTTCCCGTAGCGTGATGGACTTCCAACTTCTCTCCCTTATTGGGGCGCCCGTGAATCATAGCTCTAATCCTAAGTGGGCCACCCTAGTCAGTGAGTCACTTTGGGTATACCCAAAAAGTATATCCAAAATAGTCGGTGGTCCGGTTAACCCCACCTCTGTACAACAACAAAGACCTGCGAGGCTGCACCACACTGTTGTTGTCCTCGTTGTCGTTGGAGAAGCTGCCGTCGCTATCCCTGCTGTCGGGAGACGAGCCATCACGGGATACGGTCATGGGCAAGGTTGTGACCGGTGGGTTGCGAGAGGGGGCGGGAGGAAGAGGTTAGCCAGCGGGTGGAATGCGACGGGTGCCGGGAGGAAGAGGGCAACCCGATATGAATATTTTATGAGATATTGTGTTGCGCCGCTACTCCACGGGGATCGCCCCTTTTTATAGAGGAGGAGCCACTCCAAAGGGAAGCCCGTGCGAAGTGTCGGGAACCTACTAAAAATTGCGGGAACCAGCCAGAACAGGCGCGAAACGGTGACAAAACTAGCACAAAATGGTAGCGGCGGCACCCTTCCCGTTGTCGACATACAAGTCATCACGGGATACGGCCATGGGCGAGGTTGTGGCCCCACAAGGTGGCGTCATCAGTGAGGGTGTGGTGTCATGGGCGTGTTTGATCACTACCAGGAGGACCCGTGCGTAGACGCGTGGACACGAGGAAGGACACGCGTGTTGTCCTCGGCGTGTTCGGAGGAACGCATACCCAACACATATTTAGGCTAGGAATGGGTCGGTCCGTACACGCGTGGTCATTTGGGTTGAACCGCTGGAGGGGTTTTCACCATCCTGGCGTCCACGCGGACTAATTCGGACCACCAGTGGTCGAAGGTCAGCCCACTGGAGATGCCCTTAGGTCATATACAATAGCCATAATGTGTATAATGTATCATCTCTTATAATTTTAGTAGGAAAAAATTGTTAAGGGAAGACATGTGGTACTATAGGGAATATAGCCTTCTGTTATTTTCTAAAAGTTCCGCATACCTAACAGAAAAGAGTCTCCTATTTATTAATTCTCTATCCTCCAACTAAGACAAAATTCTACATGGCAGCTCTAAGGGAAGGGTGACATTGGCCCATTGTACATGTGATGGAGATATGCCCTTGAAGCCAATAATAAAGATGTTTTTATTGACATATCTCGTTAGTTTGTAATAGTTTTGTATCATGCTATAACTGTATTAAGTAGAAACATTAATACAAGTGTGGTATATAAACAAATCAGGTCCCTAGTATCCTCTAGACTAGTTTGTTGGGTAGCTGATGGTCGAGGTTTCCTGATCATAGACTTTACATAGCAACTCACAACATGGTCACTTCGTTAGATGAATGAAGTGATGGACGACACCCAACCCTAGTATTGCAATGTGGACCATTCATAAAGTTGAACATTGCGATAGCTTGTGATGGCCCTGAGTATGGCGCCCAGAAAAATGCTGGAGCAATGATGATGTAGAGCTCGTTGGGAACCCCAAGAGGAAGGTATGATGAGCACAGCAGCAAGTTTCCCTCAGTTAAGAAACCAAGGTTTAATCGAACCAGTAGGAGCAATGAAACACCCCAAAGGTGTTACTAGCTGAGCTTTGGCAGGGCGCACTACCGGTGCTAGTAGCAACGTGGAGACCTACACAACAACAACCACAGAACTTTGTCCCCAACTTGCGATGAGGTTGTCAATCTCACCGTGTTTAGCTGAAAACAAAGGATTAACCGTATCGAATGGAAAGAAGTAATAGTTTGCAGAAAGTAAACACAAAGCAGTAAACAGTTTATAGATTGTATGTAAAGAAAAGGACCGGGATCCATAGTTCACTAGAGGTAGCTCTCCTTAGATAGATAATATGCTGGGTGAACAAATTATAGCGGGGCAATTGACAAACATCTAGAAAGCAATACATGCATATACTAATCATGTTGACTCCTTTGAGACTTGATTGGGCATTACAACATAATACATAGACCGCCATCCAACTGCATCTATGACTAATAATCCACCTTCAGGTTATCATCCGAACCCCCTCCAGTATTAAGTTGCAAGCAACAGATTATTGCTTTACGAACTGCATGTAAAGTAAACAATACGATTGTTCTATGAACAAAAGATTGTTGTTTTCTCCCTAGTAACAATAGCACATCTAGTACCTTAGAGATTTTTGTCACTTCCCCAGATTACCAGAGGCATGAACCCACTATCGAGCATAAATACTAACTCTTGGAGTTGCTAGCATCTACTTGGCCAAGATAGCTACTAACAACGGAAAGCATGCAAGATCACAAATAACAAAGACATGATAGAATCAATAATCAATCTGAAATAGCATCTCAATATCCATCGGATCCCTGCAAACACAACATGCAGAATTACAAATAGATGATCTTGATTAGGAACGGAGCTCACAAGATCTAGACATGAAAGCACAAAGGAGGAGAACCAGCCATCTAGCTACTAGATGGATCCGTAGTCCAAGGATGAACTACTCATGCATCACACCGGAGGCTTGCATGATGATGAAGAAGGCCTCCAGGGTGAATTCCCCTCTCCGGCAGGGCGCCGGGAAGAGCTTCAGATCCCTCCCGATCTAGGGATGGAGATGACGGTGGCTACATACTCTTTCGTGGATTTTTGATCGGGTACTTAAGGTTTTCGTCTCGAGGGCATCTTATAGGCGGAAGGGGAGGCCGAGGGGGTGCCGGAGGAGGCCACACCACTCCCTGGCGCGGGCCAGGCTGGGCCGCACGGCCAGGTGGTGTGGCCGGCCTCTGGCCCTTCTCCGTCTCGTATTCTGGCACTTGATGACTTCCGTAAAAATAGGCACTTTGGCTTTTGTCCCGTCCAATTCTGAGAAAATTCATTTTCTGACTTTCCTGGAACCAAAAATAGCAAAAAACAGGCAGCTGGCACTTTGGCTCTTGTTAATAGGTTAGTCCAAGAAATCATATGAAAAGTACTCCAAAGTTGGAACAAAACACAAGAAAGTGGATAAAACCAAGCATGGAACATCAAAAATTATAGATACATTTGCAATGTATCAGCTAGCAAAGCATAGTGATCCAGTCCTTTGACTGTGAGATCATATTAATCACTATCTCTCGAGGCTGCTTTGATCATATCAACTATCATGACTGTAACTAGGTGACCATAAAGGTGTTTATTAGGTATTCAAGATGAACTTTTGAGGCCTATGTGTCAAGATCAAGATTTTCCCATCTGAGTGACAGATAGATACCCTAGGCCCACTCGGTGAGATTACTCTACAAGTTTGCAAACATGTGACTAGGTCACGGGGATGTAATATCACAAGAATGAGTAAATGTGTTTGTCAGTAACAAGATCAAACTAGGTATGTAGATGATGAAGGTCAGATCTTGGACAAACTTGGTATCGTAGAGCAAAGGGAATGAGACTCAATGTTCAAGGTTCAAGCGATCAAGTTATTCGTGGAATGCATGGGTGCCATCATGTGTTTCCAGATACCATTGTTGGTTATTGAGCGAATAGTGTCTCAATCATGTCTATGTATTATCGAGTTATAGGGTGTCACACTTAAGGGTAGATGATGCTTAGGGAAATTGAGATCGTAGGAGAAAATAGAGAGAACTCTAGAATAGTTCCCAAGTAATACTGGAATGGTTCTAGGGATATCCGATGAAGATTGGAGGGGTACGAAATGTGTCTAGGAGTTACAGGTATTAAATATGAATTCAATGAATTAATATTAAAAATATTATTTAAATTGGATTTATGGGGCAGCCCAGCTAATTGGGCTTGACCAGAGGAGGCCCAAGAGGGGGCCACACCCTAGGAAGGGCCAAGGAGGGGCCGGCAGCCCTAGTGGGCTTCCCTCCCCCATGTGGGTCCCATGGGGGGTTGGCTGTCGGTGCCTCCCCACCTCCTCCCTCCTGTTTAGTCCCACCCCGGGACTTTGAGGGAGGTAGTACCACCCTTCCACCAATATAAAGAGGGGCACCCCTCTCCCCAAATCCATCCCAATAATTGGCTTTGCCTATTTTCTCCCTCTCCCTCACGTGTGGTTCCCAAGATTGGAACTGCATACAGGGATAGGGCTTTCTCCAGCATACGCACACTATCGTGGTGCTGGACTCAGTCTGGATCAATCTTCTTCCGCTGCTCGGATCCCAGGAGATTTCTCTACACCGAATGTGTGTAAGGCCACAAGGCATCACAACTTGTGGTGCTTTTGCTTGGAGCTTGGACGTCGACACGACCATGATGTCGTCTATGTCTTACAAGGACAAGGGGCGACTTGCGAGGAGCTTCACGACCTTGAGGTCGGGTGAGTACGACCACGTCATCCAGGTTCCCCACGGTACTTTAACTGCGTTTGGTCTTCAAAGGTATGAACACCAAATCCCCTCCCATTACTTTACATCTGCATAGATAGATCTTGGCAAGGTGTGTTCACCATAGGAATTTTTGCTTTCTTCCACAGAACCCCTTCAGTGGTATCAGAGTCGATCTATGCATAGATGTTTGGTACGAGTAGACCACATGTTAATTGTGTGGGCATTGATTGTCTAGTTGTTAACCTCCCATGTGTACTTGTTCATATCGCGGCAATGTCGGATGAAGCTACATGGACAGACCTTATGCGTAATCTTAGGAGAGACTGGTTCACGCTTAACATATGGCTTGTACCATATAAGTGACTAGAGGGTATATGTCTCTCCGACATTAGTTGATATGACATTTATAAAAGGCAACCCTAAAAAGAGACTTAAAGCGGTAAATAGTCAATCTATGTTATGGTTGGAAGTTTGTAGGTAGAAACGATTCTCTTCCGAAAGCCCTAACAACTGTGTAAAACATGCAAACATAAAGTAGGGACATCTAACTTTATTTTGTAGGGGCTTGTGATATGTATGGTCAAGTTAAGTGTTTATGAGATGAACTGATGCAGCTCATCCTACAGACGTCCCTACATCTACACCACCAAGTCCCCCCAAGTGGACCAATGACTCGCGTCAAGCCAAACTCCTACAATATAAGGTTAACTCACTCCTCTCTTCGTGTGATTTTGATACATCCTTGGATGGCTTGATACTTCATGCAACTACTCTATGCATTATCAGATACGAAGCCCTAGTGCATCGAAAAGTCCTCTTGGAGCAAGTACCAGGAGCTGGATAAGAAGAAGACGTTGTTGAGGATGAACCCCCGAAGTCTCTGGCCCTGAAGTCCAGAGTCTCCATCCTCCAACTCCGGAGTCTCCGACCTGGACTCCGGACCAATCTCTGAACTGCCGCCTGGAGCATTCAGTACACCCCTTCGGAGTCCCAACCGGAGAGCATCGCCAGTACCGGAGTCTCCGCCCACCCCGGAGTCTCTGTCCTCTCCACCTTGGAGTCTTGTGCCTACAACCCTAGAGTCTCCGCCCCTAGGACTCCGGCCACCCACTAAAGATCTCTATCTTCTACCCTGGAGTCTGTCCCAGAGACTAAGGTCCACCCCGGAGTCTCTGGCCTCCCCGGAGTCTCCGGTGTAAGTGAGACCGGACATGTTAAAGCCTTTTGGTCCTTCGGACCATGTACCCCTAAATCCGCCTAGAACTTACCTTTTATCCCTAAACTACCCGTGTTTATGTGGCTTCCTATATATAGCCCCACCCCTTCATATTGTAACCCTATACTTGATATTTGGAATTACAAGAAACCCATGGGGATCTCCCTAATTCTTGTCTCATGCTCCTTTGCTAAAGGAGCACCAAATATCCCCCACCTCATTGGAGTTTGCATCATGCCTCCCTCGTTATACAAGGCCTTGGCATCAAAGCCCATTTCCAAGACGTCAAGATCTCACCAAGCCTCCCGCTCAGCATGCTGGTTAGAGAGAGAGATCCTTGTCCGACGCCGATCCTAGGGATTGCGCATTACCGGTAGCCGCCGACGTGAGATATTGGCTTGTATCGTGTTTTCGTGCGTGTGTTTTAATCGAGATCTTCATGTGTGAGTTCGTGGTTTTCATCCCCTCGCCCCTCGCCTCCATCTCGATTTCCATGGGGATTCATGAAAGATCGGGCAACCCCAAGGGGCATACCCCAACATATTGGTATCAAGAGCTTCGTTGCTCACGAATTTCCCCACCAATTTTTCTTCTACCCACCATAAATTCAAAAAATTCCCCAAAAAGAGCCCCAAAATTGCCTTTTGGATCGATCTCTTGATTTGGAGTGCTATTTATGGTTTTGATCCAACAAAATCTTGTCTTAGGTGTTGGTCCAGCTTTCCCCTGTGTTTCCCAGCCCAATTTTAGCTAATTTTTCGTGGATTTGAGGCCCCAAGGCATGTATTCGTGCTCAAGAACATGAGCAAGTGGAGTAGAGGCCCTGACCCTAGAGTTTCCAGCCTCATACCCTAGAGTCTCCGTCCCATACGGAGTCTCCAGCCTCAGCCCCCGGAGTTTCTCGCCCTAGACGCTAGTTTTGACAGTTTTTGCCTCTTATTCTGTTTTGACTAATTTTCTTGTTGTTGTTTGTGTCCCGTGTCTGTGTCAGCAACTAATAGCAAGCTTCCACAACAACATTACCCATGTTCATCGATACCACCGAAATCGAACACCCTCACTATAACATCCCAACATTTAGGACTAAACGAAGGGTAGATTTAGGATTTTGTGCATCTGCATGCATGCATCTGAAAATCCGGGTAAATTTTTCGCCAAAATAAAATACTAGAGTGATCAGAATTCTCTCACTCCGATGAGTTAGGTTTAGTGCCATCCGAGGTGAGTGGGATGTATTTTGACATGATCTCTATTGATTAAGTGAATTATGAGGGGAGAAATTTGAATTATAAATAATTATTCACAATAATACAAATAAAAGTATTATAAATAAAAGTATAAAGAATATTTAAGACTAACATTACATTGTTCTTTTACAAAAAATAAATAAATAAAGGAAGATTACAATGAATCAAATAAGTGAATAAAGAAAATGGAAAATGAATTGCAACAATAAAATAAATAGAAGAATTCTTTATTAACAGAAAATATATATATTACATTATTGTTTTACAATAAAGGAATAATAAGAAATAGTTATAATAATAATAAGATAAACTAATGTATTACAATGTCCAGAAAAGGAAATTACAAAATTGGATAAAAGGAAAATCCCAAAACTAATCTTCATCTTCTTATCATTTTCTGATCTTGTTCCTGTGAAAGCCTAAAGTAAACAAATAGAATATAAACGAAACAAAGTTAGTGTTAATTAGTTTTGCTCTCATAATGAACAGTGTAATGCACTGTAATTATTTCATCACTGAGCTAAATCTTAAAGGGGCAAGTTTCACCAAAACAGTATCTATTCTTATTAGTGTATCAATTGTCCCAGCACAACATCATTGACAGAAATGGGGCAAATTTCACCAAAGCAGTAAGTGGGGCAAGTTTCACCTTGGCAAGTAAATAAGGACAGTCAAAATCAGGAAAATATCTTTCCTTTTACTTGATCTGATCCACAAGGGAAGGGTCCCACTTGAAAGCAACATACTCACAGTATGCAGTTGTTGTGCAGTCGACCAGGGAAGATGGCACACACAAGATAAAACCACACAAGAACAGTACATCTCTCTGTTTTCCCCTTCACAGAACTAGCAACAGTTCTCTCTCAAGAAACACCATGGTTCTCAGCAGTTCAACGAATCATACAACCTTCCCACTATCTCCACAATCATAGTATACCAGAATAGCAGAAGCAGTATCAATCATGGTCATCTGAAGGGGAGCCGGCTAGCAAGCAACAATGCCAAGTCTGGAACAAGGCATCTAGAGCAAGAACAACAGATCAAGCCAGTTTAATCAATCCAACGTCACCAACTTCATTGTCCACTCTATAATAGCAGGTTGGCATCCAGAAATCATGCATAGTATCCATTCTTAACCGTTATAGGCATGATAGATGGAATAGTGGTTGTATCCTCAGATCTGTACTCAAATGGAGTACAAGATCATCCCAGGATATAGAAACACACATGAGTATCTGTTCTATTTCAGAAAAGTAGCTGCCTCAGCCTTTGCATCATTGGCTAGGGGCCATCCAATTTTTTGACAAGCAATAAAGTAGCAGATCATGTAGATGATCTTGGCTACTATGCATCCTCTGAAAGGTACCACAGCCGCAAGATCATCTACAGAAGCCACAACTATTGCATACAAGATACAACCAACAGATCCAAGAATCAACTTTGCAAAACCTTAAAGAAATAAATCATTTTGCTAAATCCCTAAGGGAGAGGAATCATTAAGGGTTCTCTATCAAATGGACAGACTAATTTTTGTCAAGTAACACAATGAATGAATTCAAAGATAATGTTTGAATCCAATAAGACCACACATGAATATATTCAGAGAACTTTCCACTAATAATATTCTAGTAATACAAAGGCCACCACACCAACATCTTTCTAATTCATCTGCTAGTAAGCAGAGGTTCTACATACATCATTTTCCTAGACAATTGTCTAGGAATCATTTAGCTGCAAGCATCACCATTCAACTTATATCCCAAAATTATCACTTAAATATTACTTCTTCAACCATAACCTCCAGTAAAGGCAGTTTCTGAATCAAAAATGCAAGACTGACCGACTCGGTCCGTTTGACCGGACCGGCTGATTGGCCTGAGAGATTAGGCCAACCTAATGGGTTGGGATGGCTTATGGGCCAAGCCCAGTTATAAAAATAAAGAGAGAGATGAAGAAATAAAATAAAATGGAGATAAGGAAATGACCAAAATACCCTTGTATACAATTTTAGTTTTAGGAAAAAAAAGGTAGAAACAATCTTAAAAATATATATATAATACATCAAATGCACACTAAAATAATGTCTAACTAGGAAAATATAATAATATTTATTTAAGTTAAAAAATTAAATAAATCATAATACCATTAAACCCCTAAATGAAATTTAGTAAATCAATAAAAATCCTAAAAATGATGAAAAATTCACTTTTGAGTCCTAAAAGAAATATATTAACTTCTAAAAATATGACATATATATTTGCAAGTTATCTTAGGATTTATAGAAAATAAATGTGTGTTTAATTTTATAAAAAGTATTTTCTTAAAATGTATTTCTTTTATTTTTTACAAACCAAAAATAATTTCCTTATAACTTCATCCAAGTTATTTAAAATTTATTACTTTGGAAAAAGATTAATCTTTTCTCCAAATTTGTTTATTGCTTAATAAATTAAACAGAACACTAAATAAAGATTAAGTCTAAATATTACACTTAAAACCATAAATATAAGTATATAATAATCCTTTAGAAACTTTAACTAACTATAATTCAAAGATGTACAAGTTCATTTTGCAAATGATTAACTTATATTGGAAGTAATAATCTCAATTTGCATATATATATCCATATTTTATATAGTTCCTAAACTTGGTATTAACAAATAAATTATATAATAAATTTCCCTATTTCCCATAAAAAAATCTTATAATATAATCCATGAATATTAAACATGCTAGATTTAAGTCTTTATGGCTAAGCTTCATATTTATAAGCTTTCATGTTTAAATATGCTTAGGAAAAACCCTAATGGTTGATAATGCCATAAATGTTATATCTTAAGCCCAATTATATTCTTATAGTTAACTTTGGTCTAATACACCATAAACTAATAATATAATAACCCACATTCATGAACCTTATCAAAGACCATAACCTTAGTCCTATTAACCTTCAGAGTTGATTAACTTAACATAAATAATATTTTCTTCAAATATTATTTATTTTGCCACTTCAAAAGAAACACTATGCTATTATTTTAAAACATAACAACTTAACACATACAATTTATAAACGTTACGTGACACCACTTAACCTTGGGATTATATTATGATTGTACTTTACATTTCATATCTTATATGTTTATCTTAGAATCCCTGCAACTACACTTTGTTGTGAAGTAAACTTGAAGATAAATAAAATCATAAACAAATCATTTAAATCCAACTCACTTGTAATGTTGGGGAATTACTTTGGGGATTTTAAACACATGCATCTCGTTACTTATACATATCAGCATATTGCTTCTTTAAACATTGTTCTTACCGGGCAATGATGGTATTTTGTAGAACCCGAGGTCTAGGGTCAAGTCGAAACGTTTGACTACAATACTTCGCTATACCAAGGCAAGTTCACACTTGCTCATGTCCTTTGGTTATTTTCTATCAAGTATTTGCAAACTGTTGTTGTCATCACCTGCATTTCAAAAAGGTCAGAAAACACTATTTTTGATAATAATGTGAACTATTCGTTACTGATCCAGGTGATCAGTTAATCTATTAAGCCTTGTAATTGGAATACCATTGTCTAGGAATATATCATCTAGGGCTTAACAACCAATGTCGTCAATGATTCTAGCACTGTATATCACACGTTAACCATAAGATCTATAATGGCTCTAGGGAAGTCAGCTGGATCTTCTCCCTTTCGTATGCTGACGGACAACTTTTATTGGAGTTGTGATCCTACATCTAGGCACGTCCAAGGGTGGGAACCGTCAATTCCCCGGTATTAGTTGTCGACTTTTGCTCTCTTCAGGAGTGTAAACCGGCGTAGCCGTTGTCCTAAGCTAGCAAAAGGGTGAGTATACGTGGTCGTGGAGAAGGGCAGTACTAGCTTGGATCATCTAACTGGGCCCCACACCAAAGGAAGTGTGGACGGGAAAGATCGTCCGGTTGTGCAACCAGGATTTGATCTCTTATGGGTAAAGTAGCGCACCTCTACAGATTGTAAGAACTATGATATGTTACTCCCTGTTTCGGAAAGAAGCTGCGAACGCTGCAGGAAAGGAACTCCACGAAAGTTCTGGTAAACCTGTGAAGGCTGACGGTCATAGATTTTCAGAATTAAAGCAACCTTTGGAGAAATGTTTATGAAAACTTGCATAGCCTACGACCTATGTCTATGGCTGTAGATAGTGTATCAAACACTCCTTTTTAGTGCACTTGCTAAGTACGTTCGTACTCAAGCGTACCTTCTTAACCCTTGTTAGATTCTGAGGACATTGACGACCAAGAAGATGAAACACTATATTTAGCTGAAGACCAAACATAATTTCGTTATGAGGAGCTAGAGTTATCCGTAAGCATCGAGGGAAACAACTACAAAAACAACTATGGAATGGAGGCCGAAGAGTCTGAAGCGTAGATGTGTCAGATATAGTTAGTAAAGCCTAGTAGTTTAGATCTCTATCCTCTATCTACTAATCTCGTATAAATGTTAAGGTGTAGTTTGCTTCTTTATCTTCTTCTCAAGTTATTATAGTATAGCTTTGGGTCATCGAGATTCCTTTATGGACCTAGGAGAATCTCAAAGTCGCCATGTAATTTCTGATTGTAATGATATTAATGTATGCTTGTGGACCTGCTTTGTTTCTGTTGTACCACTCTGAGGATGTAATATTTGTGGAATGGTGTTCCGTTAGTGCTATGTCCACGACTATGGTATACTACAACATGCAGTGGTATGCTGGATCATCACACTCACACACCATCGACCGCAAGTTCATCATCATCAACAAAGGTATAACTTGTGTCACCTTGTTAACCCCTATCTTCCTTTGGGTGTACCTATCCCACTAGAGTGGCTCATCTTGTGTTTGCTTAAGCATTGTGCATTTGTTCTTGGATAGTGAGAGTGCAAAAGCAATATCAAGAATGACTAGGTAGCATCAAGGGAGAGCAAAAATAAATAAAAAAGAGAAAAGAAACAAGATAAAAAGAGAAAAAGAAAAATAGTCTCCCATAGGAAAAGAGTCTCAAGCTTGTAAGCAAGAGAGAAAGAAGAACGCCCAAGGCAAGTGCACAAATCTGTTGCTCATTTTTCTCTTTGCAAATGGGCCACCGTCTCTCTTTGCATTGGCACGACAACCGAGCTTAGTCTTTGTTAGAATATTTTGTTACTTATTTTCATAGTCGTGCTAATCCCAATAATCGCCACATGTGTGTATATTCGTAGGTTTCCATCACCCTTTTAAGTTGTTGACCTTTACCTTTAACTTGAGTTTGTTGGATTTTACCACTTTTGACTATCCCTTTTTGTTTGGTTGGTTCTTTGTATTCCACAACCCTAACCTTCCACCAAAAGCTTTTGAGAGTTTTAGTTCTTTCTTTAGTGTGAGCTTTATTTGCGATTTCACTTTGCAAGCTTATAGTTCTCTATTGTGGCTTCTAGTTTGGAGCTTGGACATCGACACGATCATGATGTCAACTACGCCGTACAAAGACAAGGGGTGACTTACGAGGAGATTTGCGGCCTTGAGGTCGGTTGAGTATGACTACGTCATTCATGTTCCCCGTGGTACATTAACCGCTTTCGGTCTTAAAAGGTATGAACACCGAATCCCCTCTTATTATTTTACATCTGCATACATAGATCTTGGCTAGTGTGTTCATCGTTGATTTTTTTTTCCACGAAACCCCTTCAACATACCCTTAGAGATCCAAGCGTGGATAATTGACAACCCGACCTCTCTCTCTCTCTCGCCCTCTCTCTCTCTCTCTGCGTTAGAGCATCTCTAGCCCCCTCCTCCTTCCTGAAAGCCCCTAGCGGACATTTTTGCGTTGGTGCCAAAAAACTCCTAGCGATCCATAATATATTTACTCTTGAAAATTAGCAAGATATTTTGTACTACTAAAATAAATACAAAGTGATCATATTTGATGAAATTAGTCTAACTTAAGGTTGTGATGGACGGAATTTAAGTGCTAATTCACCATGTGCCTACCAAAAACATATCTTAATTTACAGCAAAGCACAAATATTCAAGAATAAATCAGCATACCCTACAAATGCGGGCGAATTGAGAATTGAGTATAGATGAACGGATCTCAGCAAAGGAAGTACAAATGGATACAATGACGACCCTTACAATTGAAAAGCCACCGGGTAACGTAGGATTGTCTGCCAAGGGGGCAAGGATGACGAGTTGCAGGAAGAAAGAGGACTAGAGGCAGAGCAGATGCCTTCATCTGGTTCGTTCTAGGAGGTGAGTAGGCGACGTGATAATTGTTAAACTCCGTTTCAGCAGGCGAGCGGCCGAGCAGGTCTAACAATTAGAAAAGTACCGAACAATTAGACCAAGTCGATGGCTTAGGTTTGCCAAGCGGCGTTTCCACCGTGCCCTGCTCCCGATTGCTGATCCGTTGGGCTGTTGTCGGTTCTTTTTAGGTCAAGGACAGAATTATGGGCCCTTTTGGGCGTGGGCCTAGGGCGTCGCCCACGTTAGCCATGGGTGAGAGCCGGCCGTGCTCGACTACCTGTTGCGTACCCTCACGCACAGGTGCACTTGTTGCTAGTACTATATGGATCTTGGTGACTGCTAGCTGCGGTAACATCCAAAGCGAGCGAGTCCTTGTAAACAAAGTGTCACCCATGGAATGGAAACCTGCGGATTCTTCTACTCTTACCACCTGCCAGCTACCCGGCAACCGCAGATACTGCCGGTACAAAATCATTCGCATCCTTATCCTAATTTAAATACGAGATCTTGATATCGGTCGCCCGTCGCCGTACGGCGAGGACAGGCCGGTTGACACGGCGGCCCTCTGCTTGATTCTGTTGGCACTTCCGTGTCAGTAGCCGAGATGCTCCGGCGGCCTCTGCCAACGACAAAACGCAGCCGAGCTACTCATCAGTGGCCTTTAGCTTTCGGACGAGCGACTGACCGTGCGGGGGCGCTTGTCTCGGCATGATACACGTTCCCGTTCCGCTGTCGAGCTTCAAATAAATTCAGCGAAATTCGGAATCGCATGGCTTATTACACCACCAGCTGGCCCTCCTTTTTCCCATTACGCCGATTGGCTCGTGCTCGTCTCTGTCTGCCGACCTTCCGAAGCGTCTCTGTTGCGTCCTAGTGTGAACAGATATTGACGTACTACGACTGTAGAGGCACGCAAGTACGCCGGCCGTATCCGTATGTCCTCAAGTCCAGCAGCAAAGTACAGCTGTAATTCTTCTTTTCTTTTTGGCTTGGAGTAACGTATGCCCAGCAACAGCCTACTCCAGATGAGCTGGTTGATTAGTCAGTCAGCGCTAACAGTATCTTAATAGTAAGATCTTAACGCATGTAGTATGACAGTAGTACATTGCCGCTCTATTAACAAATCGATCATAGAATTTGCAGCCTCGTGGAAGCTACTACTGTACACCTTGAATAAAAACGGTCTTCCAGGAAAGGACGTTTTGCAGGCGCTAACCTGTAGGAGATCAGTTTGAGTGGACTCTGATGATGATGTCTGCACGAGCTTGGAACTCTGGAGTAGTAGACCGGATCCGCGTCAGGCGCTTTCCTCATCTCGATGTGACCAAGCACAGTCTTACTAGCTCTGGAGTTCTTTGTTTTTTAAGCAAAAAAAAAAAAAACTACTCCCTTTGTAATCCTTTAGAAGTGCACCTAATCCTGGATAAGTCCCTCTAGCTATGCACACATAGATCCCTTTTTCAAATCTGCTCCGGTGTGCTTTGGTTTGATGACATGGATGATGGATCCTGCTTTGCCGTTACCCCTTTTGCTGGGAGTAGGTCGGATGGTCCAAGTCGGATCCATTGCGTGCATCGATGGTGGTCTTGGATTTAGACCGATATTGTATGTGGTTGCTGAGACTCACTGTTCAGCAAATTTGGACGATGCGCCATCACGTCTTGGCTAATGCACGCACCGCGTTGATAGATAGCTACAGGTTTGCTGTTCCGTTCTCGTGCGTGTTATATATGCCATGCCAAGATGCAATCGGATCGAGTCATTTTCCACTAGCGTGCTGTGGCACGTGCACACTATTTCGTCCGAGTGCAACCGGTGAACTCAAACAACGAAAGCTGTGACCTGTGACTGTGAGTACGTACGTCGACTGCACATGCTCTCGTGATGAGTATGCGGTATCGCTGAGAGAGAGAAACCCAACGACCGCTTCCCTCTAGGAAATGCTTCAACCACCGGGAACCGACCAAAGCTCGGAAGCTCGCCACATCGAGCGATTCCTTTTTATTTATTTGTTATTTTATTTTGCAGGGCTTTTTCTGTGCCTTTTGAATAATTTATTTTACAAAATTCCACCGATCTATTAAAATTATCAACAGCGGTATAAAGAGATCGAAAAGTAATAAAAATTATATGTTAATGGACCACCTAGCGACGACTACAAACACTAGCACGAGCCGAAGGCGCACCGCCGTCCTCGCCCCTCCATCATCGGAGCCGGACAAAACTTGTCGTAAAAGAGTTTGTTGTAGTAGACAGACAGGAAGTCGTCGTGCTACGGTCACAAAGGACCAGCGCACCAGAGCAGCAACCATCACCAATGATGACAACCGTAGATCGATAACGGACTAGATCCTAAGAGATCAACCGGACAAACGACTCCACTCGCCCTCCGTTGGCGCTAGATGCACCATCACCCGAATTACTAGCTTTTGGGCGACGCCATGGCCAAAAACGAAAAGCTAAAATCACGTACAGTAAAAAAAGCAACAACCACTCATGAAAGCGAGAGTAAATTGCACAAGACTACCACAATCGGGGCGGACTTTGAGAGTTCGTACCACTTTTGGTAATTTTATCAGAAATCTAGTAACTCTAGGACAGATCACAATAAATAGCACTAATCTTTGTTTGACGCTGCTCTGATGGCAAATCTGACAGGTAGGGCCCAACTTAAGTGCTGAGTTGGCAAACCGATACTGAGGTGGACGTGGGGCCCACATGTCAGCACCATTTTCTTTTATTTTTATTTCTTCTTTTCTCTTTTCTTATTCACCCCCGTGGACCCCACTTGTCAGCCCCACACCTCCTTTTCCCCTCCTCCTTCACATGTGTGCGCCCATGTGGAGCACGCACACAACAAGGGAGAGCACGCTGGCACGGACTGGTGCACGCGTTCGACGCACACGACAGTGGCGAGTCGAATGAGGGTGGCGCTGCCATTTATTGGTCACCGGAGAAGCTCTGGCATGGAGCTACTACGGCGGTTGATGGAGGTGAATGACACTGCGATGATACAGAGCGGGAAGGACAAATCAAAGAGGCCCATCCAGACCAGATGCTCACCAGGAGCGCGATGGAGGGTTTGGTGAGAACATGTGTGGCCGGATGGCGTCAGAATCCTCGTCGACACGGCGACAGTGACGAAGAAGAAGTGTATGAAGGCGACGATTAGAGGCGCACGGCTCCAATTCCTTCGAGGAGGACGACCATCATGATATGGCGGAGCTCCAGGGATGCTCAGCGAGGCGAGGAATGGCGGCGGTCGACGGCGACCGAAGGTGAAGAAGAATGAGGGGAAAGGAGGTGATGGGCTGACATGGGAGGAAGGGCATGGGCGATGAATAAGAAAAGAGAAAAGAAGAAATAAAAATAAAAATAAAATAAAATGGTGCTAACATGTGGACCCATGTCCACATCTGTGTGGGCCAACTCAGACCTTACAGTTGGGTCCTACTAGTAATATTTGTAGTCAGAACTATGTTAAATGAATATTAGTTCGATTTGTTACACCATGTCCAGAAGTGGTGGTAGATTTCTGACAAAAATATTATAAGTGGTACTTACTCCCAATTGTGATACTCCCTCCATCCTAAAATAAATGATGTGGGTTTGTCTAGATTCGAATGTCTTGTTTTAGTGTAAGATACATTCAAATCTACACGAATACAAGTCACTTATTTTAGGACGGAAGGACTAGTTTATTTATTTATTTATTTACTCCACGGGCGCGCCCGTAGGCACAGTGACGCCCGCACGCCAGCTGCAGAGTCTCCCTCTCCCCTGTCTCGGCGCCTCGTATAAAACAACACCCATTGTCATGCGGTTTGTCATTAGACCGCCTCGCTACCACTCCTTGTCAACACGCGGAAGACCTACACACAGCGCAGGACCGCTGAGAGCCTGAGACCTTCGCCCTCTTCTACCTAGCTAGCTCTGCTGCATGATGGCAAGGCGGCAGAGAGGATTCCGGCTGGGCCGGAGGCTGCTGGGCCTGTGCCGCTGGGCGCTCTCCCACCGCCGGCGACGCCGCGGCGGCGGCTACCTCCGCCTGCAGCGGTGCCAGCAGCTGGGAGGCGCAGCAGACAAGTCCCCCGCCCCCTACGGAAGCGTCCAGAAGCCGCAGCAGCAGCTGGTCGTGTTGCCGCGGGACGAGCCACGGCGGCGGGTGCTGACGTGGGGGCGGTCGCTGGCGCGGCGTATGAGGCTCCTGAAGCCCGGGCGTGGCGGCGGCGGTGGCGCCGGCGAGCGGCTGCTGGAGGAGGAGGCCGCGGAGGCGACGACGCCCAAGGGGCAGGTGGCGGTGTACGTGGGCGGCGACGAGCCCGGCGGGGAGTCCATGAGGTACGTGGTCCCCGTGGTGTACTTCAACCACCCGCTGTTCGGGGAGCTGCTCCGCGAGGCCGAGGAGGAGTTCGGCTTCGAGCACCCCGGCGGGATCACCATCCCCTGCGCCGCCACGCGGTTCGAGCGCGCCGCCGCCATGGCCGCCGCGGGCGGCGGCGGCGGCAGCTGCAGCGGCAGGAAGGCGCCCGGCTGGTGGTAGCACGTGTGCGCGTGTGTGGCTCGTACGTGTACAGTACTACATACTCTACAGATGTGCTCGGTCGAATAGGCGTGTGTATTTTTTTCCCCTCTCTCTCTCCTTTGGTTTGACTTTTTTTTCTGGTTGACCCTTCGTTTGCGGGTACGCATGCGATGCGATCATGCCAGTCAGTTTTAGAGACGGTGGAACCGTTGACGAGGATTGATCTCAGCATGTTGGCCCAACTTGCTCATGCCCCGTTCGATAAAAACTTGCTGATGCACATGCTGGGCATGGACATGATCGCTGTGTGCGCCCTGTATGATCTGGTGGCCGATCGATCGATCTAGCTAGCTACTAGTAGTAGTAGTAGGTAGTATCATTAATTTTCTGAATGGATCGATGGATCATGGTTGTTAACTTCCCTGGAAGTGAACTGATGTTCGAAATGTTATCTTGATCAAGTTCTCCCTTGTGTTCAGCGAGCCGTTCTGCTTCCGCGATTTCGGATCATTTTGTTGCTGGTACTGAAAGCGATGAACGTCGTGCCTAGTACAACCGGCAGCATGTTGGAAGGTGTTGCAAGAATGCAAGCTACTACTTACTTGGCGATGTTGAGTGTGCGTGCTGGCCGTCCGATATGTTGCTTAGCAGAAACAGTGCGCTGTTTTGTCTGCCGCGACAGCGCTTTCTGATTCGGCGTGAGTTGGAGGAAGGATAAACGGAACGAAAAAGGAAATGTGCATTCTCTTAGGCAAGAACTGATATCATAGTACACACGAGAAATCATTTTTCTCTGTTGTACAGGTGTCGTTTTTTCAGTCACGAGTTTTCAGTTTAATTTTTTATCATGCCATAATCCTATGAGAATGCCAAACAAATAATTGTGGAAATAACACTGAAAACCCACATCCTCTGCTGTTTGGCTTAGCTCCGAGTCAGGTGAGTTAGTGAGTATATGCGTCACCGATTGTAATCCCTGAACTATACCAGTAATACAAGTTTTCATTCGAAAAGAAAAATAAAACCACATCCTCTGTTCCATACTAATTTAGTTTGTCAAAACATACTACTCCTGAGGGATCCATAATAAGTGTCGATGATTTTGTACAGTTTTAGTATAAAGTTTGTACTAAATCTCTAACACTTATTCTGGATCGGAGGGAGTATATGATTGAACAGATGGAGTAACACATTGTATAACATGTGGTTTTATCCTTACTAAATGGCATGCAATGCATAGGATAAACTTGTACTGTATTACCTACCCAAGTATATGCCCTAAAAATCATAGTACATCACTAATTTTAGAGGCGTCCATGATACAAAAATAGCGTGGGCACACTGTGCATAACCCCCTGCACGGCAAGACATTAGCGGTCACCGTCAAAACAAAGGTGGAGTACACATTATTCACGGTGAAGAAGTGATCGAATCGATAACAATAAAGGATACCGCCAATACAAGATCTCGTAGTTGAGACACGCCTCAACTGCATTAGTCCGTGCAAATTGATAATTGGATGCAATCGAGATGTGTTTGAAGTGCGTTTTCCGTGCATCGTTTAGTTGAGACTTACTGTGTTTCACAAGTGCACCGTTTACCAGATAAGGAGCTTGTAAACGGTGGAAGTAGGTCTTCTTTGTTCATAAAAAGTCCAAATTTTGAAATGCTCTGAATATGAGTGGAACTTGATCGAGGACAGATTTTGTGCCCCCGAGCATATTTGCACCCTTTAGTTCAGGAATATTTTTTTTTGAAGTTTCCAAAAGTTCTAAAAAGTACAGTTATAGACATATGGTTATGTAACAAATACCTGCAAATTTTCGTGAGAAAACATGATTGTTTGGATTCTTGACACGCAAGACAAGAATGAGTGGATAGAATAAAAACTTTTTATAGATTGGGTTTGTTCTTGTAATGACCATTTTGTGCAAAATAGTAATCTACCTATGATACTCAATCATGTACATATGTGATTTTTCTGAGTGTTTTTTGTCGAATGATTTTTTTAGTTTAAACTCTCTTGATTTAGTGGAAGCAATATGCTATCTGCAATTAATATATATTCCCTCCATTTCAAAATAAGTGACTTGAGTTTGTCTAGATTCAAATGTACCTATATACTAAAACATGTCCAAATCTAGACAAACACATGTCACTTATTTTGGGACGGAAGGAGTACATGAATCGATCTCCTAGGCGGCGGCCTGGTAGATGTCGCCGGAGGTAGCAATCTGCACTTGTAATTAAAGTAAGCAAAGCCACGGCGTGATATTCAAACTTAATGGGTTACCTGATCATCGTTGATCCGTTGGAACTGCTAGGACTCTCGATACAACATTGGCCCAACATTATGTGCTCACTGACCTAGGATATCATGTTCCCGTTTGTGCAACCTTGATAATCAACTATTCCCTCGTTCCAAATGTAAGACTTTCTAGCAGTTTAAATTAAATAGTTAAAGTTAAACTGCTAAAAAGGCTTATATTTTAAGACGGAGGTTACTATATATACGTAATGTCTTTTGTTAAAAAAATATATGTAATGTCAGTATTGCCTTCTACTTCTTTCGTTTTAAAATATAAGATAATTTAGCTTTTATAAAACGAGTGTATCTAGACGTCTTTTAATATATAGGTTCACTCCTCTAAATCTATATATTAAAATAAATCTAGATATATATTTTTTTAAAACTAATACATCTTATATTTTAAAACGGAGGAAGTATTATGTACGGCGAGCTCCACTGCGCCGCACTAGTTTCTGCGGTTGTACATCACGCGGGAGTCGCACAACAACCTCACCCGACCAAATAATGGGCGCGGCCAGACACTAGGCACGATCGTACCGACTCACTTGTATATATTTTCTGTGATGAACATTGCTAGACCTCTCTTAGCGGGTAGCGACGCGTGTTCTCCCATCCAGCTTGTTAGTTCGACTTCTTTAGCTGACTTATATTAGTTCGATTCCTCTTCTCTGTAACACTTCAGGGAGTCCGTGCTCACCCTAATACCTAAAGAGAATGAGGCTAGAATTATGAATAAATTCAGAACTATTATTTTACTTAATTGTTCTTTTAAAAGAATTACCAAAGTCCTTACTAATAAGCTGGCTGTTATTATTATTAGCAGGCTTATTTCTAATTGCCAATCTGCTTTTATTCGAGATAGGTTCATCCTAGAAAGTGTAGTTACTGCTCATGAAATCATTCATGAGGTTCATATGAAAAAGGATAAAGGTCTGGTTCTAAAAATTGACTATGAAAAATCTTATGATTGGGTGAATCTAGATTTTTTATATGAGATTTTAGTGCTCAGAGGTTTTTGTCCTTCTTTCATTAGATTCATTAAGAAAAATTACTAAAGGGGGGTCAATTGGGATTAGGATAACGATTCTGAGCGTGACTTTTTCCTAACTAGTAAAGGTCTCAGACAAGGGGACCCCATTGAACCCCTCCTTTTTAACATTATGATAGATATTTTCTCTAAAATGCCCATTAAGGGCACTAGTGATGACCTTATTAGGGGGATTTGCCCAAATTTTCTCCTAGGTGGAGTGGTATGTCTGCAATATGCAGATGATACACTTCTCTTTGTGGAGAGTGATAGTAAAGTTGCAATCACCTCAAGTGGATCCTCACCTGTTTTGAACAAATATCAGGAATGTGAATCAATTACCACAAAAGTCAGTTGATCCCTATTAATATGGAGGACACAATGTTACAACCTTTCTTGTATTTTAAGTACTCCCTCCGTTTCAAAATATAAGATGTTTTAGGTTTGTGAAGGTAATGTATCTAGACATCTTTTAGTGTGTAGATTCAGAGTTAACCTTTCCGAACCTACACACTAAAAGGCGTCTAGATACTTTATCTTCACAAAGCTAAAACATCTTATATTATGAAACGGAGGGAGTATTTAGGAATTCCTCTACATTTTGATAAACTTAGGAGGGAAGATTTACAACATCTAATAGAAAGTATTTTGAATAGGATTACTGGTTGGAGGGGGAAATTGCTTTCCTATACAGCAAAAAAATATTTATTCGGGATTGTTCATCTAGCATCCCCATTTATCTTCTTTCCTTCTTCAAATCCCCCAAATGGGCACTGAATCTGTTAGATACTCATTTGGCTAACTTCTTTTGGAATGATGAGGAGGGTAATTGATACGTCCATTTTGCATCACTATTCTATGTCTTAATTCACTATTATTCATTGATATATTTCGTATTGAGAGGTGATACTTATGTTATTTCATCTGTTTTTGCATGATTGATGACTTTTGGAGCATGGACCGCTGCAGTCAGGATTCTGATGGAAAAAGTGCTGTTTGGAGGAAAAATTCGCGAAGATCAGAAAATCCGGAAAAATATACGGAAAATCCTATTTTCTCAGAAGACTAAGGATGCCAGAAGATGGAGTGGAGGTGGGCCACAGGGGGCCCACACCACCCCATGGCGCGGGCAGGCCTAGGCCGCGCCTGGAGTTGGTGTGGCCGCCCTGGCCCATTCCAGCCTCTCCCCTCTGGCGTATGTCATCCCCACGAAACCCTAAGAATCGGAGAGCGACCACAGAAAGATTCCGTCGCCTCTGCGGGGCGGAAAACACCGAGAGAGAAAGATCTCTCCAGCAGACAGATTTCTGCCGGGGGAATTTCTTCCCGGAGAGGGGAGATCGTCGCCAACAACACCACCATCAAGCTGGACTTCATCGGGATCATCATCACCATCATCATCATCAGCACCATCATCACCATCTCCATATTGCTGTAACAATTGAGTTGAATCTTGCATAGTTCATAGGGGAAACTTTCCCGGTGTTAATTACTCTTTGTAGTTGATGCTATTGAGTGAACCATTGAATTATTGTTTATGTTTAGATTGTTATACATCATTATTCCATCTATGATCATGACCCATATGATGTCTTGTGAGTAGTTCGTTTTGTTCTTGAGGACATGGGAGAAGTCTTGTTGTTAGTAGTGGAGTTGCGTTGAGAAAGATTCAATAGATTGTTATTTAAGTTGTGGTGTACTTCTTCTTGTGGTGTCATGTGAACGTCGACTACATGACACTTCACATATAAGGGCCTAGGGGAATGCATTGTATATTTGGCTACTAATCGTAGGGGTTGCCGGAGTGACAGAAACCTAAACCCCCGTTAGGAAACCATTGCACAAGGGACGTAATGGTCTTAGAGTTTAAAGCTGTGGTTAGGTTTCTACCTTAATTACTTTCTTGTACTTACGGATGTTTGCAAGGGGTATAATCACAAGTATGTATTAGTCTTGGATGGGGTGGTACATTAGCACAGGTTCACCCACACAACACTTAGCAAGCTAAAGAGGATTAATCAACTATATGAAGCGAAAGCACTTGACAGTCTTCCCATGTATCCTCGAGAACGTTTGGTCAACTTAAGAAATACAACCGGCTTGTCCTTTGTTGCATAAAGGATTGGGCCACTTGCTGCATTTATTCCTATTGTCTTTTGTTTACTCGTACTTTGTTTACTTGCTTTATCGAAAACCCCTAAAAATCCGTTTGCTAAGTATTTGCAGAGAATTCCTAATCCATACCACTAGCCAGCACCTTCTGCTCCTCGTTGGGTTCGACACTCTTACTTATCGAAAATACTACGATACACCCCCTATACTTGTGGGTCATCAAGACTATTTTCTGGCGCCGTTGCCAGGGAGTGAAGCACTATTGGAGAGTGGAACTGGTAAAGGAAACTTCTACTGTGAGTATTGTTTACTTCTGCTAGTTGCTTTATTTTTGTTATGGATAATTCGCTGAGTTTCTTATTTGGTAATGCTACTACCACTGCTAAGGTAGTAGATAAGCCACCACCTGCTGAGAATGATGTTTTCAAAATACCTACAAGAATTATTGATCGTGTTATGGATAACTACTATGTTGGGGATGGAACTGTCCATCCCGGTGATCATTTACTCTTTATACACGAATTATGCGGGTTGTTCAAGTGTGCAGGTATTACTACAGATCAAGTTAAGAAGAAGTTATTCTCATTATCACTGAAAGGAAGAGCTGAGGAATGGTATAAGCTACTGAAGAACGGTCAAACTCTGGAATGGGAGGAAATAGTGCCTCTCTTTATTCAAAGTTTTATCCTCCTAGTGGGATTCATAAAGATCGGAATCAAATATACAACTTTTGGCCTCTTGATGGAGAGAGTACAGCTCAAGCTTGGGGGAGATTGAAGTTACTGATGCTCAAATGTCCCATTCATGAGCTCCCCAACAATATTATTATCAACAACTTTTATGCAAGGATCCCTCTACATGATAAAGATTTATTGGATGCTTCTTGTGCTGGATCATTCACTCGTATGGAAGAAGAAGCTAAATGGGACCTTCTAGACCGTATTCAAGATTATGCTGAAGCTTGGGAGAATGACAAAGGTAGAAAATCAGGTATAAATTATGATTATGAACGCATTGAATCTTTTATGGGAACTGATGACTTTCAAAATATTAAAAATGCTTATGGTCTAGACTCTCAAGCTATTGCTTCTTATTTTAAGGCTTTTGCTTCCTACATTGAAGTGCCTAAAAAGAAGTGGAATAAGTATCATGAACCTTATAAAGATATTGCTAAGAGTGTTCCTGCAAGAAATACTGAAGTTTATACTGCTAATCATGTCTTACCCAAACCTTACATTGAGAAAATGCCTTTCCCAGCTAAGGTAAAGGAACATTCTATGATAGCTAGTATGGTTAATGAAAGTACCAGTAAAGTTGTTGAACCTGATAAACAAATGGTTGATGAACCTATGATAGCAAATGTGAAAGACTTTGTCACCAAGTATGAAAAAGAGGGACACACTATCCTTTGTAAGGATACCTCTAATATTGTTTCACAAAGTAGTGTTATGAGAGCTAATATTCCCGTGTTTTCTGTTAGAATAAGTGATCATTGCTATGATGGTCCTTGTGATAGCTATATTGTTAAGTTTATGCATGATACTGAAAGTTACTATGAAAGAGGGAGAAGTGTTCTTATGCATCTCATAATATCAAGTTTCCTCGTTTTATGCTGAAAGTTTTTATGTTGCACTTCTTTTGCCTTCTTATACAAGTTGTCTTTGGCTTCAATAACTTATTTGTTTACAAAATCCCCTTGCATAGGAAGTGGGTTAGACTTAAATGTGTGTGTTTTTGCTTCTTAATGCTCTCTTTCACTTCAATTCATATCCCTATGAGAGCTTCTTCAAATTATCATGCCCATCTTAATGGCTATAAAGAAAGAGCTTTATGGGAGACAACCCAATTTGTTTTTGCTTTTAGTTTGTTTTTGTTTCTTTGAGTCTTGAAAGTTATTACTTCAGTAATAACTGCTCCTTATCCGTTTTGTTTGGTTTTTGTGTCAAGATCAACCTCTAATGAGAGAGAAGTAATATTTAGGGAAGTTGTTGTCCCGAAACAGATTTTTGTGCTTCACCGTAAAAATTCGTGAGAGATCTCTGTATGTCGGTTTGAGCTGTAATTTTTTGTGCTTCTGACACAGGTTGTTATTTAACTTTCGTTAGTTTTGCACTTTTTCATTTGAGCAACAGAAGATTTTCGAAAAAAATGATCTTTAACTGCTGGTCTGTTTTGACAGATTTTGCCACTCTTTCATTTGCTTCTTTATTCGATTTCCTTTTTGAATTATTTTTGGGTTTCCGGAAGGAGTTTCTATAGTAGCTTATGTTTTGACGGTTTTCAGTTGAAGTTGGACGCAAAAGGTTTTATCACTTCACTTATACTAATGTTGCTAATGAGAATTGAGTGAAGTTTTGTGTGAAAGAAATTTCCAGGAAGTGGAGATAATGGTGTAATAAGAAAGAGAAAGGTTTTATGACTCAAGTAATAAGTGTATGAAGATGAAGATATTGATGTTATTCAAGTTATGACTCCGGAAAAATCTACTAGATACCAAATTCAGAGACCTGCAGAGTCCATGTTCAAATAGGAAACGGTTCTGGTAAGAAAAGTTCCGCGAAAATACAATCCAACTATATTTTTGCAGTTTTCAGTCAATAAGGAAAGCTACGAAGTGAAAAAGAGATGGAAACGGAGCCAGGGTGGCTCACACCACCCTGTGGCGCTGGCCCACCCCTGGCCGCGCCACCAGGTGGTGAGTCCACCCCGGACTCCGCCTCCGACTCGTTTTCACCCAGTACCTTCCTTTTGATATGAAACTTCGTAATATATAACCCCCGGATCCCCCGAGGTTCGTATATCGTGTTTTCGTCGTGTTTTTGTTCCGATCTGTTTCTGCCAGGACAAACTCTTTGGAAGTTTAGAAGCACAATGGTGTCTGCCAAGGATAAAGGGAAGGAGCCCATGGAGGAAGACCTCCAAGATCCCGGGAAGGAGAAGGAGATCAAGAGTGAAGGTGAAGAGGAGCAAGGCCAACACCCGCATACCGGCACTACCATTGCAAGCATTGGAGTGGTGGCAAACCCTGCCAGGATCAGAAGGACTACACGGATGTCAACTAGAGGGAAGCCTCCGCGTCACTGCTTGGCACCACAGACACCTTCTCCGAACACCAAGAATACCTTCCATACCTTTACCCATAACCATGCAGGAAAAGAAGACTCCAAGTGGGAAGAATGGAAAAAGAATCACAAGAGCTGGGATCCATAAACTGAAATGATTATGGGCCGTATTGAGCACAACTCGGAGTTGATTCGTACTCTCACCTTCGAGATTGAGGACTTTGGGAAACTAATCAGAGAGCTCATCGAGAGGATACCACCACCACCGAAGGAGTAATTCGTCATCAGGTTTGACATCCCCTTGGTTTGTTCCAAGCTTGGGGGAGTGTCGCGGTATTATATCACTATCTTCTATCTTTTTACCTTATTATTAGAGTCATATCAGGAATAGAGGAGTTATTATGTAGTATGGTTTGCATTATGGAAGTGTCCCCTCTCTCGTTAGATATGTATTCCTTGGTGTGAGTTTCCGTTATGGAATATTAATGAGAAGTTCTATCATTCACTCTTTTGCATAGCTTATATTAGTTTTCAATTCATGGTTATATGATTGATCTTGTTGTTAGTATTGGTATCACTTTGGGATCATTGAGTTAATTTAGTTGGTTTTGGAAAACCTGGCTCGGTTAGTAGCAACGCCTTTTTGAGAGTTAAAAAGAAAAAGATAGAAGTACTCTAGAGAAAAATAATTTCATCATCTTTCTTTCTTGATTTGCTCATAAGTCTAGTATTCTCTAGTTAAGATCTTTTGTGCTTCCAAGTAATATTGCATGTTTGTCTTTATCACTTATATGTTTGTTTGTTTCCTTCAACTCTTATACTTGCTACCCAGCCTTGCTAGCCAAAAACCTGTACTGAGAGGGTATTGTTCTCGTGCATCCACTCCTTTAAACCAAAACCTTTGCCATTTGTGTCCACCATACCTACCTAGTAGCATTATTGCTATTCCAAGTAAATTCTTGTTTTATCTACCTCCCAAATTAAACTTATTATGTGAAAATTAGTGATTAAATCTCTCACGAACTTGATGGCACACTTTACTTTCTTGCATTTAATAAACTTGAACCATTGGGTCCTTCTTTGTTGCGTATATGCTTGCGCTTTATGAGTTGAAGTTAGTTGAACCATGTATCATGGGGACCGCTTTCAACACTTCATTTGGTACTTTGTACCGAGTTGATATCATGTTCTTTTGCTTATGGATCCCGGCGGTGTGAAATAAAAGTGGAACTTGTAAGATCATGGAGTTTATATGTGTGTTAGAGAAACGCCTAGGCCGCTAGCCTAACCCATGCCTAATCATGGTGGAAACTTTCAGCATAACTATAGTGAGCATTCTATGAAGCATCCTCAATAAAAAAACCTATGCAAATAGAAAATAAAAAGATCGCTGAGATGCTCACTGTCTGCTTGCCTTGTCATTTTGATTATGGGATAGCTCCTGTGTCATGTGCAAGGGGTACCCCATTGGCGGTTCTCAATGATACGCATGTATTTACAATGACAAGAGCTTGCTCGTGACTGAAGTTGAGTAGCATGAGGATCGGTACTCATAAGTAAGGGGCATGAGATTTCAACTTATAACTTGTCAAGCATATCCTCTTAGTTGTGTCACTTTAACCTTAATCACCTAAAGATGCCTATGATCGGGGCAATGAGAGCTGAATGCTAGTAAGTATCATAATTTTTGGGAGCTCTTTATGAGACTTGCAATCCCTGCTTCCCTCTTTGAAGGGCCTTTCTTTTACTTTGTAGTTGAGTCAGTAAACCTATTCCTTTCTATCTCAGCAAGTATTTTGAGTTGATGTGTTTCATTCATATGATGATTTATTCAATCATGTTTCTTATGTTCCTTGTTTTGCACATTGCTCTTATCTTGATGTTTACTACTTTGAAAGCTTTCATTGAAAACCAGCTATTTGTGAACTCTAGCAAATTATCAACTATTCTTCGACCAAGAGCTAAGTTTGCCATTACCAATTATGATTCACTTTATGTATCTTTATTGTGTTTCCTTTACTTATTACAAGTTGAGTTATATAATAGTGAGTTGTCTTATATTATGATCTATGTATTTGATGAATGTGATGCTTCTTGTCTGTATTCTTTTATCGACTCTTCACTCCATAAACCTGAGGCCATGTTTATTGAGCTCAGTTCGCTTGAGGACAAGCGAAGTCTAAGCTTGGGGGGAGTTGATACGTCCATTTTGCATCACTATTCTATGTCTTAATTCACTATTATTCATTGATATATTTCGTATTGAGAGGTGATACTTATGTTTTTCATCTGTTTTTGCATGATTGATGACTTTTGGAGCATGGACAACTGCAGTCAGGATTCTGATGGAAAAGGTGCTGTTTGGAGGCAAAATTCGCGAAGATCAGAAAACTCGGGAAAATATACGAAAAACCCTATTTTTCCAGAAGACTAAGGATGCCAGAAGATGGAGTGGAGGTGGGACACAGGGGGCCCACACCACCCCATGGCGCGGGCAGGCCTAGGTCGTGCCTGGAGGTGGTGTGGCCGCCCTAGCCCACTCCAGCCTCTCCCCTCTGGCGTATATCATCCCCACGAAACCCTAAGACTCGGAGAGCGACCACAGAAAGATTCTGCCGCCTCTGCGGGGCGGAAAACACCGAGAGAGAAAGATCTCTCCGGCAAATAGATTTCTGCCGGGGGACTTCCTTCTCGGAGAGGGGAGATCGTCGCCATCAACACCACCATCAAGCTGGACTTCATCGGGATCATCGTCACCATCATCACCATCAGCACCCTCATCACCATCTCCATATTGCTTAACAATTGAGTTGAATCTTGCATAGTTCACAGGGGAAACTTTCCTGGTTTTGATTACTCTTTGTAGTTGATGCTATTGCATGAACCATTGAATTATTGTTTATGTTCAGATTGTTATACATCATTATTCCATCTCTGATCATGATCCATATGATGTCTTGTGAGTAGTTCGTTTTGTTCTTGAGGACATGGGAGAAATCTTGTTGTTAGTAGTGGAGTTGCGTTGAGAAAGATTCAACAGATTGTTATTTAAGTTGTGGTGTACTTCTTCTAGTGGTGTCATGTGAACGTCGACTACATGACACTTCACCTATAAGGGCCTAAGGGAATGCATTGTGTATTTGGCTACTAATCGTAGGGGTTGCCGGAGTGACAGAAACCTGAACCCCCGTTAGGAAACCATTGCACAAGGGACGTAAGGGTCTTAGAGTTTAAAGCTATGGTTAGGTTTCTACCTTAATTACTTTCTTGTACTTACGGATGTTTGAAAGGGGTATAATCACAAGTATGTATTAGTCTTGGATGGGGCGGTACATTAGCACAGGTTCACCCACACAACACTTAGCAAGCTAAAGAAGATTAATCAACTATATGAAGCGAAAGCACTTGACAGTCTTCCCATGTGTCCTTGAGAACGTTTGGTCATCTTAAGAAATACAACCGGCTTGTCCTTTGCTGCATAAAGGATTGGTCCACTTTCTGCATTTATTCCTACTGTCTTTTGTTTACTCGTACTTTGTTTACTTGCTTTATCGAAAACCCCTAAAAATCCGTTTGCTAAGTATTTGCAGAGAATTCCTGATCCATACCACTAGCCAGCACCTTCTACTCCTTGTTGGGTTCGACACTCTTACTTATCTAAAATACTGCGATACACCCCCTATACTTGTGGGTCATCAGTAATCATAAGATTCACCTAGCCTTGATTGGTTCTTGGATCAAGAGATATATCCAAAATGAAGGTGCTCTCTCGAAAAAAATCATTGATGCCAAGTATAACACTAGGTGACGAGGGTTTAACTCATCAATTCCCATTGTTATGGACTTAGGTTCGAGGAATAGGGATGCGCTGGAAGTCTCGATCGGCTAGCAAACAAGCACACAGGGAGACTCGAAGATTTACCTAGGTTCAGGCCTCGTAGAGGACCCTACTCCTGCTTGTCTGTTCTTGATTGATGATGATCCGATGGATTACAATATCACCGATGGCGGTATATGCGCAGATTAGATCTAGCATATGTGCTAGGTCTATTGTCTATTGTCATGATGTGAGAGATCGTAGATCTATCTATTGGGGGAGTCGCGATTGCCTTCTCGTTGGACCCTCCTAGCCTTTATATATGGGGATGCTAGGTCTCAGGTACCAATACGAGTTGGTTACAAGTTAGATTCAAACTCTAGTATTGAGACTTCCTTGTCTTATGCGTTTGGGAGTCCGTGTCCATATGGGCTTCATACCACTCGAACCGTCATAGGCGTCATGGACCTTGGCAATTCATCAAGTGGGCCTTCCGTCGAGCCGCACCAGGTAGGCTATAGTTGAGTGCCTATTGGGCATACCCATGTCAGTAGCCCCCGAGTGTCCATGCGAATCATAGATTCGGGTGGAGACTTAGAAGTCTTGATCTTTGCATTAGAATGTCAGAGTCGACAATTGTGTCGAGTGCGAAGCACTCACACGGAAGTTCATCGGGTTAGTCGAATTTATAGTAGTTCATAGGGATGATGGTAAACATGACTGGTGCGCTCGACGGATCGGGACCAGTTAATTGCTCTAGGGCAAAAACAACACTACCTACTCAAACTCGAGTCCCCAGACTCGAATTCGGAAATTGCTGGCGTAGTTCGACTCATGTCGCGTAGGCCTTACTGAGCCAACTCCAGTTTTAATGCATATGTACCCAACACATCTGTCAGGGATTTTCTTCGTGTCATAGACACGGTATATATCTGGTAGAGCGCAGCAGATGCGGTTGCCAGGCCATCAGATTGTATTTGTAGGTCTTATCTTTACGTCATAGACGTAGCATCCAAATGTTTATCACCGCGGAGGTGTTTCGGGCGGCCAAGGAGATGTTATCTCTGAACTTGACATTCTAGTGTATAGCGGGCAAAGTCGCCGGTGCGTTCGATTGCTGTAAGTGAGTCAGCATTGTGGACGTAGTCGACACAATGGACTATAGGGTGAGCGACCAGCGCTCCCTATGGGAATAGCCCCCGAGTGTGTGTTCGAGTCGTAGACTTGAGCAAAGACTTATAGTCGTCAGTTGCGTAGACACAACGATCTGGAAGTATTTCGGATGATCTTGCGAATGCCATCAACACCGGCACTTTTCGAATGCAAGACCAGTGCTTCCTATGGGAGTAGCCCCCGAGTCCTTAGTCGAATCGTGGATTCGAGTGAGGATTCGGAGCGTGCCACTCGAAGATCTTGTGTATGCGCATCCAGCGCTCCAGTTTGGAGTAGCCGCCGAGTGTATGGCAGAGTCGTAGACTTGGGTAGAGACTCGAGTCTTGTATCTTGTAGATGCAGTCGACAATCATGCGAGCAGAAACCACTGACCCGAAAATTGCATCGAGTTAGCGTCTCATGCGCGAAGAGTCAAGCGTCGATGTTTGTAGACAAAGTCGTGTGGCGCTTAGCCAGAAGGACTTGATGTTGCGGATGGAGTCGACGTAGTCGCTTCTGTTAGGTGTGTGGTGAGGGTCGTGTCCTTTGTAGCATCCAGCCATGCAACCATTCGAGGAGAGACTCGACTCGGGTCTTGAGTTTATGATGTACCAGTTGTTTTTTCGACTCATGTTGGAGGACCCGATAGAATAGCTCGACGCATTCGACGTTCTTGTAAGCTTGCCGAGGTACTCGGAGTTCAAGGATTCGACGATCAGGCAGAATCATCTACTCGAGTTGTCGCGTATGAGGTGCTTGAGGAGAATATCATTTTGCGGCCCGAAAGTTGGGGTGGCCAGGCAACGCGGTACCCGAGTTCCCTGAAATCAGCCGCGATGACTACACTTGGCGTGCCAAATACTAAGAGGGTATTTTTCGGCACGAATTCAACTTTACGTTTCAATACAAAAAATCAAGCTAATGGCCGTCAAGTTGGGCCCCCCTGTCAGCTTTCGCCGTTATGTCGCTGCCGTCGTCGCTGCCATGTAGGCTTAAAGCGTTGGCGCATGCATCCTTTACGCGTCTTCTTCTTCCTCCTAGGCAGCAATCTGTGGTTGCGGCCATGGCGCGGAGCTAGGACTTGGACGAACCTGCTCGGCCCGTTCTCCTCCCCATCCCGAATCGGAGCTCGCCCTCACCATGACCGCACCATTGGCACGACGCGGGGATAGGAATTCATTCCCGGGTGAGATCTCTCACCATGCCGACCATGCTCGGTCCTGTTGGCCTCCTCTAGAATCTGAGCTCGTCGTCGCCGTGGTTGCACACGCATCAGCCACGACGCCTTCCTCTCCGAACCCCAAAGCCACATCCACCCAGTTCGGCACAACGCCAACAAGGTGAAAATACATCAAGTTTTCTTCTTGTGATTGTAGAAAAACATGTATGTACCGTGGCCGTAGCATACTCTAACAATGTATACATATATTGTTTACTAGATTTTTATTTGAAATTAGTAGCTTCGTGAAGACGAAACATAGAGAACCTAAATGGAATGACGATGACGACCATGTTCTGTACTTTGCATTGCATCAACAAGTGCTCGCTGACGAAGCAAGTTACCAAGAGAGTGGAGTTCATCAGCCATTGCCAAATAATATGTGAACAAATCAATGAGTGATTCAATGCAAATACGCGCAGAAAAGCTAGATCCATGTCATCAATCATCAATAGGTGGCACATTCTAGTGATGCGTTCAAATGCGTACACGGTGTATCATTGGCTTGAAGTGGTTGTTATCCTGAGCAAAAATGCCTGGTATGCACATTACATTTGTATGTTCTATGCTGCAATTCTGTTGTTATAGGCGTGGAAAGAAAAGTTGGGCTTCACTGAATATTACGCAGTTAGGCCTAACTTAGTCTTACACAAATAAGCACATCTTAGTCTTTACACACATAAGCGTAACTAATGATAAAGATAAGGACAAATGGTTCATCGGATCTGCCAGTATGAGCACTAGGTCCCTGGAGCTGGTGGTATCGTCCGAACGGACCAGAATGCTGCGTTTGGCCGTCTAGCATTCTCCTTCAAATCGTACGACCCCACTGATGAGCCAATTGTAGGCCCCTCCCCCGACGTGGATTCGGCTCCAGGTTGGATCTGGAGTGTCAACATGATAGGCGCGTGAGTGTGCAGCAAACACACCGTCTGCTATCAACACTGGAAGTGCTGGCACGTCAGCAACAACACCAGCATGTTCTTCCTGGACTCCGGCAGCAGCCTCAGCAGGTATTTTGTCAGCTTCACCAGTAGTAACCTCAGTAGGTATTTCGTCAGCTTCACCAGCAGCAGCATTAGCAAGTATTTCGTCAACTTCATCAGTAGCAGCATCACCAAGTATTTCGTCAGCTTCACCCGGAGTAGTAGCAGCTAGTTCTTCGTCAGCTCCAGCAGCATCAGGGGCCAGGGTTGCCTAAGCAATTACAGGTTCAACAGCTCCAGGGGCTCCAACAAAGAAAGGGTAGTTGATCCAAAGAAACACAGATTGTCCCGTCAGATTGTTGACTCTGCTCTAGACTTGCTCTACTGGGTCTTTGGATGGGCATGCGGACCTCGAGAAAACGTGACACCACAGCGATGGGTATGAAGAAAGGTGTCTCCCCATATGTTCTATTGTATCACCAACGCTATTTAGTGCTCCCCTGATATGAACCCACATGAGTTCATCAACCTATTCTGTGTCGCCTCCGAGAGGTGCCAGGAACCAGCGCCGTGTCCCAAGTTCAGCATCTATTACTGCATCTTCGATGACTAGAGTTGGAATGATGCGCAGGGCTGCGTGGGTACCTGCGTGTTACTTACAGTCAGGAAGCAGAATTTTGAATGGGATTTTACATGCTATATGACACCATGACTCACCCCAAATGGACGGCTCCAAAACACGCACGTCGCCGCTAGGTTCAGTGACCACATAAATGCGTTGCGGTTTGTACAAAAAGTAGCCATAGGTGAAGACGGCGTCGACATACTTCTCCGGCCGCAGGAAGTCATCGCGCAAGACTGTCCATGCATTGTCTTCTGGGCATCTAATGAATGGGATTGCCTTGTCAAACACCGCTAAGAGGTTGTACTCCCAGTTCTTCCACGCCCCCTCCCGCGGTCTATGTGGGAGCTGTACCTTCACGAGGTCAAGTTCTGCCATGTTGAACCTGTAAGCGAATTCGGAAATGGGCGGCGGCCACCCGTTATTGAATGCAGTAATGCCGACACCCTCCAAAGATGGCAATGCAAGTCTCACCGATCTGTAGCCATTTTTTAGAGTCCAAGTACTGCCATCCTGTGATAAAAGGACCGGCCACTCGCCGTTGCCACCCACCCAGTTCTAGTCATCTTCCATTTCCGTCTCTTCTTCTTCCTTGATATTCACCACTACTGATTCAGACCACTTATCCAACAACATCAGTTTTGCATGAATATTCTGTAGAGTTTGTTGTCAGTTGGTACAATCACCTAGCATGGATTCTATTGCAAATAAAATTTGACAACTGGACCTTTAGATTAAAGTACACAAAATATCGCCTAAATACGAGTATCTCCTCAGATATCGCCTAAATTGTGCCTGTGTCACTACGAAGATACTCAATATATGGAGTAGTAGCAGAGCCCCCAGAACAAACTTCTGACGATGATCATAAACAGCTCGGGGCATAACAGCCTTAAATTGTCTAATTTGTTTGTTTTTATTTTAGGAAACAAAATATCACCTAGCAGACATTCCATTGCAAAATCGAAATTGACAACTCGTCTATCACCTAAAGTAAGACTGTGTCACTACGAAAATACCAGAATATCAGGTACGAGCAGAGTTTCCGCTATACAGAATAGTCTTAAATGGTTTGATTTGTTCAAACCGCGCGTGCATATAACACGTTCGACGAAAGGAACATAGGATTCCGATGAGAGTTCAGCACATATGAATCAATGATATGACTGAACGAATAAGCTAGATACTAGAACTTACGTGGCCATCGCGGTCGTTTGGCCATTTGCTGTTATCGGGGTAAAGAAGGCCTGGCGTGCCGAACGGTTGTTCATCCATGTTCCGCATCGTGAAGCGGTAGCCATGTATGCAGTGAGCAAGGGGGCCGTCTGAGATGATGTCCAACCCCGAGGTGATCCTGTGCATGTTCGTGGCGCTGAGGTTCGGCGATCCCCAATCCTCGCGGTAGAGGTTGCCCTGGCCATCCGCGTCGTCATCGCATGCCTTTCGCTTCAGCCTGATGCTACCCCAAGCTCTACCCATAGAGGCAAATGGAGTCTGGAATCCGGTAGATTAATGGAGGCGTTGTGATAAGGAGGCGGATGGATTCGAGAGGGGATGGAATCAGGGATGGGGGCAATTGTTCGAGTGGGGAGTGAATCTGCAAGGAACTGCCGCCGCCATCGGTTCTCGTCCGCGTGGAAGACAAGAAGGGGGGCGTAATTATTGAGGGTGGGCACCGGAACCGTCTAGAGGAAGTGAAAAAATAAATCGTAAGAGAGAAATGTGCGGTCCGCCTGTTAGTGAGTGAAGGTCGGCACGCGCAAACTTGCCTACGTTTGACTTGGATCGTGCATGGCAGACCTCGATTCCACCGCATGCAAGTGGCGCAGAACAAATTTTAGGAAGCGCTAGCGTCGACGTGTAAAACCACCGTTTTTCTCCACCTTCACCCTACTACGAACGGTCGTGCACCATTCCAGATATTGGTAAGTGTGGTTCCAATCTTTTACTTCTCCGTCTCATTTCCTCCTCCACGGCCTCATCGTCTTTCTCCTCCACGGCCTTATCCATTTCCTCCACCACCGCATCACCCTCTTCCTCTGTATCCTTTCCCTCTTGCCTGTAGTCATGGATGCTCCGGACGTCTGAAACAACGGCAGGCAAGAAACTGCGCACTTCGGCATCGAAGTACATGGCAGGAAGAAGATCGATGTCGTCTACACCACTGACCCTCGGATGGTGAGGAACACTCTGAATAATTACATGAGTTGCCTGCTTTTCGAAGAAAACAGGTTCGTAGGTCTCGACCTCGAGTACAGCTGCGATCACCATAGAATCGCCGTGGTGCAACTCTGCATGAAGGGGCACATCCTCGTATACCAGCCTTTTTGCGAGAAGGAGGCTGATGGGATATGGTAGACTTTGCTGTCTTTTTGTTCATGAACCATCTGTTTGCAAAAGTTATTGCTATATTATTTGTCTGAATTCATTTTCATACAGGTGGGCGAAAGCATTAGGGATTTGTTTCATGACTTTCTCATGAACCAACACATAACATTTACTAGTGTTGACATCACAAATGACACTAAACTGCTTGAAAGCATGACTGTCAACATTAGAATCCCAAAGGAGTGTAGAGTGGACATCCAGGAAATTTACTGGATCCCAGGGACGAAGGGCGGCAAGACCGGGATGGCCGCTCTCGCCTCCGAACTGATCGACCTGTGATACGCTGACATGAAGGACAGATTGCCGAGATGTTCGTGGAGGCATTTAGGGCACGATTACTGGGAGGATAAGCCACTTTCTAAACCTAATCTGAAGTACGATGCAATTGACAGGTATGTTAGCCACGAGTTGTACCGCTAGATTGTAAAATATCGTTCCAGGCATCGCATCATTGAACCACCACCAAGGCAGGTTGTTTGCCCCAGATGCCGGAGTGTAGATGAATCTACAAGCCGGGGAAAGCGATCGAAGGCATCCTGGGATTGGTTGCCTTCTCCAACAGGCTGGGATGTAGACTATTAGTGCATGATTGTTGTGTTTATGAAAACATGTTATTTCAGAAGTACACTATGTGAGCAATTACGAACTGCTGTGTATTACCTTTGTCAAACTATAATCTAGGTTTGGTTATGACTGTATCCTTCGCTATAATCTGGGTTTGGTTATGACTTATGACTGTATCACACCTCATGCATGTCAGTCCTGGATTCTCCGGCATGCAAATGGCACAGACAGAATTTGTAAGAATGAATGTTGAGCATACAAAAGGGGGATTGTAATTCATACAGGTTAAGTAGCTAATAGCACATGGATTATACAAGCTTGGTTCTTACACACAGAATGCTTAGAAAATACATGCGAGATAAAATACAGGCGAGATAAATCTAGGAATGAAATGCGAAACTAGTAGTGGTAAACAACACACTCACCCACCCGCCAGATCCTGTTGAGCATCTCGTAGCAGACATACGCGTCCCTGGCTGTGTACTTGATCGCATCGTAATCCAGGTGCCTCCACTCCCATCGCTCGTGCAGGTGCTTTGGGAACTCGACTTTCATGTCGGCGTACTTGCGGTCGATGATGTCGGAAGCGAGTCTAGCCATGTCGGCTTTCCCCATACCGCCATCTAGGTACCTCCACAAACGTTGGAGATCGACGTGATTGAGGACATCAACGAGGAGATCCCGTTCTAGCTTCGGAGTGTTGTTCTTGATGTTGACGCTGGCGAAGTAGATCTCCCTCCTATGTAGGAACTCGCGAAGCTCCAGGCATACAGATTTGGCCCTACATACATGATATAGGAGGCAGTGATTGCGCATGGACAACTGCAAAAGCGTCGTCCTCTTCCTATCTCCGGTATACTCGAGGTCAAGGCCGACAATCTTGTACCTGTCCATCGGCTCCTGTAGCCACCGCTCGTAAATTGCGATGACCTTGGCGACCTCCGCTGACGCATTTGTGTGGACGACCGTCAGCTTGGTGGTGCCATGCGTGGTGACAGTGTACTCGTCGGTGTAGTCGCTCCTGTCGCCAAACACGTCGTACTCTGCATCCATGGTAGTAGCTAATGCAGCAGCGGTGGCCTAGGGTCGGTAGCGGTGGCTGGGACTGGGTGTGGCGGTGGAGTGATCTGTTGCGGTGGTATGGCCAGTCGGAGGTGGTTCCTGCAGCAACGTCGATGGTTCTTGCGGTGGCGGCGGCGGCTGAAGGAATGAGTTGGGGATTTTTGCACAGTGATGTGCTGAGGAGACGTAAGGCGAAGCTTAAATTCCGTTTACCAATATTCCGGTCATACCCATGCGGAAGAAAGTTTGACCGGGCGAGCACCGTTGGTTTCCAATCCTAGCGATTAAATTTAGCGTCCGCCCCGGTAGGCGATGGGACAGGTGTGCGACGTGGCTTTGGCATGGCAGAGACCAGTCACGTAGACCACCGTTCCATTGCCGATCCGCAGCAGGTGCGCAGAGCTGACACGACGTAACGTGACAGGACAGAAGGAAGTGCACAGTTATTATTAATTCCTAACAAGTTTAAGAAGTGTAAGCATAGACATGGACCTAGCATCCCTGCACCCCGAGGCAGCCGCCCAGTCGATCAGGCATGCCGATTGCGCAAAGCTTGTACAGAATTTGCCAAAATGAAGCTCGTTTGCCCATGCTTCTATAAGTTTCTCAGTAGGCCACTTGTGTAAGCATGCACGATCAAGCAACTTTGCAACACACGTGTCTGTGGAAAAGCATTAGGTTTCAACACACCACATAGTTTAGGGATTTAGAATAGCTACATTGTGGAGGTCTAGCCAAATTGCATGGTAAAGCCAAATTCAGCTTTTTGTCAGATTTAGCTATAGCAACATTGTGTCTCGTTTGTCCTCACTTTTTCCCTCCCGATATTCCGAAGCCCTCACATGCGCTCGGAGGGGGGTGCCGTCTGGTCAAAGGCTTGGCCGTTACGTGCGCCATGACGCCTAAAGTGGAAGTTTTTTTTTGTTATTTGGCCTTTTTAAGAGCGCCTTTTCCCCTCTCTCTCTCTAACAGTTGTGTTTTTTTGCCCAAAAAGGCAGGGAATCTAGAGCAGCTTCTCTCTTCATTCATTGTTCCTTTTGCGATCGTTTTTTCCCCAATATGGTAGCAAATCTAGAGCAACAAAACAAACCAGCACCATAAATAAATTCTGTAAACAGAGAAGATGTAGATAAAGCAGCTAATATAGGTTATATAGTACGGTACTTAACGAGGTTCGACAATTAGGCTGCTAGCAGCAGCAGCTGACAGGTTCAACACAGACAAGAAAAAAGAAGTTGCTTTACAGCAGCAGCTGATCAGTGGCCCCTCGTGGCCTCTGCCAGGAGGGCATCCGCCTCCTCCCTCTGGCGCCTCCTCCACTTCTTGCTGCCCAGCCCCTTGACCTTGGGCGCCTTGGGTCTGATCGGGGGCATGCGACCCTCCTCGATAGCCACCTTCTGGAGGTTGTGGAGGTGAATACCGAGCACCTGGTGCTTGGCCATTAAGCCATGGACGTTCACGGACTCGCCACAGGTCCTCACGTCCTCGACATGCTTCACGAGGGAGTTAAAGTCCGTGGCGCGGAGCCTCCTGGTGGGGCAGAAGGGGCACCTGTACACGTCATCGGCGAAGAAGTTGTTGTACTGACCGGACTTTAGCCTCCTCAGCACATGACGAGTCTTGGTGTCCTTGGACTCGTCGTCGCTGCGGAGGTCGCTGCTATCCTCCTGTTGGAAAAAAATAGTAGAGTGAAATAAGGACATGATTGAGATACTTTGATTATCGGGATTGATTTTTTGCATAAATTAACCGAATGAGATATCCCGATTATTCCCCAAATCTCAAACCAAATCGAATACTGATCGGAACTACGAACATGGGGATTCATCGAAAATTGAGATCTAACACAAGAGGATTAGCTACTGTAAAAAATATGAACAGCCGAGCCCTAATAACATACGATCTAGCATCCAACGATGGGAACAGGGGAAGAACAAGGGAAGGGGAGAAAACCCTGGTTACCTCAGACCATGGGTCGGCGATGCTGGTGTCATAGGGGTTCTCCGGCCTTATGTAGACAACCTCCTCGTAGGGGTCCCAGCCGAGTGGGATCTGTCTGAGACCGGCGGGGGCCTCCTCGCTGGCGGCTACGGCGGATGCGGGGATGGGGACAGGGGGCTCCTCGCTGGCGGCCTTGGAGGCGCCGATGGCCACCGCGCCGTTCTTCTCCATCGTCGGCGTGGTTGGAGTTTTGTTGGGCGTTTGCAGAAGGTGATGGGACAGTGGAGACGATTGAGTGAGCGAGTGCGTGATGAGTGGGAGTGGTGAGGCCTCTATTAAAGGAGAAGGGAAGCGACGTTTCGATGCACTACCGTGTAGCGCGTATGCTAATGCACCGTGCACGGCCACACATGTCCGGTACCACCCCGTGTACCGCACACGCGTACCGTGAGTCGTGTTTTTTCCCTCATGTCTAACCCTCGCGATTCAGTTGTACTCAGTTTTGCCCTCGAGCGTAACACTGGCGGTTTGGTCCATTTTTAAATCATTTTCTATTTTCTATTTGAATCCCTTTGTCATGCTTGCCCTTGGTTTTTAAGTTCTACTCAGTCTTGCCCTTGTTTTTTAAGTTCTACTCAGTTTTTCCCTTGGTTGCTACTCGGTTTTCCCCTCTCTTTGTATCCATCTCTCGCACATGTGCTCATCTTCGCTGCTACACTCTGATTGGTCGAGACAGTTGTCACACGGATCGTGCCCACCAACCGTTGATCCTCTAAGATCTAGCAGACAGGATAACCCTTATATCTGTCGGGGGCATCCCTCTATCCATGCAAAATAACGAGTATGCCACCGGAACTTTAACTCAATAAACAGATGAACTTGAATATATTTTGAAGGGTACAAAAATAGAAATCCCCATAGTTTAAGGGTCTAGATACGGTAAGAGAACTAAATATTATTAGTGGCCAGGCCAGCACAATGATGGGGTTGGTCGGCTAGAAGTTGTTGATTCCTAAGTAAGGGGACACTAGGCCGATCTTGACATACTCCCTCAGGAATTTGCCATAATCAGCGTGCTTAGCCTTGGTCGCCGACTTGTGTTTACTAGCCGTCCTTTTACCGATGCCAACCGCATGCAGAATCAAGCTGGAAATCCTCAGTTTGACTCCTTTCTTACAGAAAGGGCACTTGAGCTCCCCAAGTTGAGTGTGGAAAGGGATTATCCCACTCTTGAGCTTCTTCATGACATGGTGGCTCTTGGTGTCCCTGGTCTCCTTGTCAGAGTCCATCTCACTTGAATACACCTATAATGTAGGGAATACAAACCGAAATGAGCAAAATAATAAATATATATTCCTTCCACCATTCCAAGTTACTTTTGATGCAATATATAATGTAGTTTATTACGGTTGTCTCCCCAGCTTGCTCCTAAATTAATGTGGTTTGTGTTCTTGCTAACTTATTAATAAATAAATAATGTGGATTCATTCAGAACAGACTGGATCTCTCCATGTATCGGTTCGTATGTTGCATCTAATCATTAGGACTAGATTTTTTTATGACGCCAGGATAGATTAAGCTCGAGCAGAAAATATGAAACATGTAGAAATAGATGTACCACCGGGTACACGAGCGGAGCGTGTTCGTCGAACTCCACGCCCTCATCGGCGCCTCCGAAGTCGTCAGCACCGGCGAGCACATGGTCCCCCAAGGGGTTGAACTACATGTCCTCCTCGCCTTGTGCTGCATGATGCTCCTCCAGATCTGCCGCATGAAACACCACCCCGGCGGAAATGCCCGGACACTCACCCCCACGCACTAGTTTCATGGAGAAGGTTCGTGCAAGTACGTTCAAGATTGTGGGGTTTTGCTGGATAGGGAAGAGAGTAGTGGATGAGTGCGAATGGAGGACCCGATAGGCTGGGTTTTTAATGCGGGGACGTTTAGGCCTCCTCGAGGGCCCCGGTAGGCAGCTCTTTCGGCTACGGCTGCCGTGTGGAAGGTTCGTGTGGTGGGGGCCTATCGGAAGTGAGAGTGCAGGCGTGCTGCGTAGTAAAAATGGTATAGCTCGTGGGCCGTGGATGACCATTTGCCGTGCTGTAGACTTGTAGCTTTTGCATACTAGATTAAACATGACATGACCACTCGACGACTTTTTCCATGGACGGCATCGTGTTCCTTCTTGTAGAAGTCTCGTTGAGGAAGACGTCCGTGCTGTCTCGCACTGTCCTGTGAAGGGCACGACGTGTGCAACGAGCCTCGTTGGATCACACAGGATCAACGGTTCGTCTGCACGATCCACGTGACAATTGTGACAACCAATCAGGGCGTAGCAGATAGACTGGGCACATGTTTGAGCTTCTACGAAAGAGAGAGAGGGGGCAAAACTGGGTAGTATCAAAAAACCAAGGGCAAAGCTAAGTAGTATAAAAATGGAAACTGGGTGTCTTTTACAATGAAATGCATCGTGGAATACATCAAATTATGCCAAGATAGATCCACTAGAGTTCATTGCATGTGTGTTCTTTCCACAAACCACATATGTATCCACAAGTGTGGTTGCATGTGTGTTCCTGTCATGAACCACATTTGGATCAACCAGTGTCATTGCATATGTGTTCTTTCCACAAACCACATATGGATCAACAAATGGCATTGCATGTGTGTTCTTTTCACAAATGACACATGGATCAACCAGTGTTCACTACATGTGTCTTCTTTCCACAAACCACTTATGGATCAACCAATGGTCATTGCATTTGTGTTCTTTTCCACAAACATCTTATGGATCAACCAGTGGTCATTGCATGTGTGTTCTTTCCACAAACCACACATGGATCAACCAATGGCATTGCATGTGTGTTGTTTCCACAAACCACATATGGATCAACTAGTCGTAATTGCATGTGTGTTCTTTTCACAAACCACATATGGACCCACTAGAGTCATTGCATGTGTGTTCTTTCCACAAACCACACATGGATCCACCAATGGCATTGCATGTGTGTTCCTAACATGAACCACATATGGACCAACTAGAGTCATTGTATTTGTGTTCTTTCCACAAACAACTTATGGATCCACCAGTGTTCACTGTATGTGTGTTCTTTTCCACAAACCACTTACGGATCCACCAGTGTTCATTGTATGTGTGTTCTTTTCCACAAACCACATATGGATCAACCAGTGGTCATTGCATGTGTGTTCTTTTCACAAACCACATATGGACCCACTAGAGTCATTGCATGTGTGTTCTTATACTAAAACTAGCACTAGAGTCATTGCATGTGTGTTCTTTTCACAAACCACATATGGATCCACCAGTGTCATTGCATTGTCTTCTTTCCACAAACCACACATGGATTAAGCAATGGCATTGCATGTGTGTTCTTTCCACAAACTACATATGGATCCACCAGCATTGTTCATTGCATGTGTGTTCTTTTCCACAAACCACATATGGACCCACTAGAGTCATTGCTTGTGTGTTCTTATACTAAAACCAGCACTAGAGTCATTGCATGTGTGTTCTTTTCACAAACCACATATGGATCCACCAGTGTTCACTACATGTGTGTTCTTTCCACAAACCACTTATGGATCCACCAGTGTTCATTGCATGTGAGTTCTTTTCCACAAACCAGATATAGATAACCCATTGGTCACTGCATGTGTGTTCTTTTCAGAAACCACATATGGATCCACTAGAGTCATTGCATGTGTGTTCTAATACTAAAACTAGCACTAGAGTCATTGCATGTGTGTTCTTTCCACAAACCACACATGGATCAACTAGTGTCATTGCATGTGTGTTCTTTCCACAAACCACACATGGATCAACCAATGCTCATTGCATGTGTGTTCTTTCCACAAACCACACATGGATCAACTAGTGTCATTGCATGTGTGTTCTTTCCAGAAACCACACATGGATCAACCAGTGGTCATTGAATGTGTGTTCTTTTCCACAAACCACATATGGATCCATTAGAGTCATTGCATGTGTGTTCTTTCCACAAATGACATATGGATCAACCAATGGCATTGCATGTGTGTTCTTATCACAAACCACATATGGACCCACTAGAGTCATTGCATTTGTGTTATTTCCACAAACCACACATGGATCCACCAATGGCATTGTATGTGTGTTCCTGACATGAACCACATATGGACCAACTAGAGTCATTGCATGCGTGTTCTTTCCACAAACCACACATGGATCAACCAGTGTCATTGCATGTGTGTTGTATCCACAAACCACATATGGATCAACCAATGTTCACTTCATGTGTGTTCTTTCTACAAACCACTTATGGATCCACCAGTGTTCATTGCATGTGTGTTCTTTTCCACAAACCACATATGGACCCACCAGTGGTCATTGCATGTGTGTTCTTTTGACAAACCACATATGGACCCACAAGAGTCATTGCATGTGTGTTCTTATACTAAAACTAGCACTAGAGTCATTGCATGTGTGTTCTTTCCACAAACCACACATGGATCAACCAGTGTCATTGCATGCGTGTTCTGTCCACAAACCACATATGGATCAACTAGTGGTCATTGCATGTGTGTTCTTTTCACAAACCACATATGGACCCACCAGAGTCATTGCATGTGTGTTCTTTCCAGAAACCACACATGGATCCACCAATGGCATTGCATGTGTGTTCCTGACATGAACCACATATGGACCCACTAGAGTCATTGCATGTGTGTTCTTTCCACAAACCACACATGGATCAACCAATGTCATTGCATGTGTACTCTTTCCACAAACCACATATGGATCAACCAATGGCATTGCATGTGTGTTCTTTTCCCAAACCACATATGGATCAACCTGTGTTCACTACATGTGTTTTTTTCCCACAAACCACACATGGATCAACCAGTGTCATTGCATGCGTGTTCTTTCCACAAACCACATATGGATCAACCAGTGGTCATTGCATGTGTGTTCTTTTCACAAACCACATATGGACCCACCAGAGTCATTGCATGTGTGTTCTTTCCACAAACCACACATGGATCCACCAATGGCATTGCATGTGTGTTCCTAACATGAACCACATATGGACCCACTAGAGTCATTGCATGTGTGTTCTTTCCACAAACCACACATGGATCAACTAGTGTCATTGCATGTGTGTTCTATCCACAAACCACACATGGATCAACCAGTGTCATTGCATGTGTACTCTTTCCACAAACCACATATGGATCAACCAATGGCATTGCATGTGTGTTCTTTTCACAAACCACATATGGATCAACCTGTGTTCACTGCATGTGTTTTTTCCCACAAACCACACATGGATCAACTAGTGTCATTGCATGCGTCTTCTTTCCACAAACCACATATGGATCAACCAGTGGTCATTGCATGTGTGTTCTTTTCACAAACCACATATGGACCCACCAGAGTCATTGCATGTGTGTTCTTTCCACAAACCACACATGGATCCACCAATGGCATTGCATGTGTGTTCCTAACATGAACCACATATGGACCCACGAGAGTCATTGCATGTGTGTTCTTTCCACAAACCACACATGGATCAACCAATGTCATTGCATGTGTATTCTTTCCACAAACCACATATGGATCAACCAATGGCATTGCATGTGTGTTCTTTTCACAAACCACATATGGATCAACCTGTGTTCACTGCATGTGTTTTTTTTTCACAAACCACTTATGGATCCACCAGTGTTCATTGCATGTGTGTTCTTTTCCATAAACCACATATGGATCAACCAGTGGTCATTGCACGTGTGTTCTTTTCACAAACCATATATGGACCCACTAGAGTCATTGCATGTGTGTTCTTTCCACAAACCACACATGGATCAACCTGTGTCATTGCATGTGTGTTCTATCCACAAACCACATATGGATCAACCAATGTTCACTTCATGTCTGTTCTTTCCACAAACCACTTATGGATCCACCAGTGTTCATTGCATGTGTGTTCTTTTCCAAAAACCACTTATGGATCCACCAGTGTTCATTGCATGTGTGTTCTTTTCCACAAACCACATATGGACCCACCAGTGGTCATTGCATGTGTGTTCTTTTGACAAACCACATATGGACCCACTAGAGTCATTGCATGTGTGTTCTTATACTAAAACTAGCACTAGAGTCATTGCATGTGTGTTCTTTCCACAAACCACACATGGATCAACCAGTGTCATTGCATGCGTGTTCTTTCCACAAACCACATATGGATCAACCAGTGGTCATTGCATGTGTTTTCTTTTCACAAACCACATATGGACCCACCAGAGTCATTGCATGTGTGTTCTTTCCACAAACCACACATGGATCCACCAATGGCATTGCATGTGTGTTCCTGACATAAACCACATATGGACCCACTAGAGTCATTGCATGTGTGTGCTTTCCACAAACCACACATGGATCAACCAGTGTCATTGCATGTGTACTCTTTCCACAAACCACATTTGGATCAACCAATGGCATTGCATGTGTGTTCTTTTCACAAACCACATATGGATCAACCTGTGTTCACTACATGTGTTTTTTTCCCACAAACCACACATGGATCAACCAGTGTCATTGCATGCGTGTTCTTTCCACAAACCACATATGGATCAACCAGTGGTCATTGCATGTGTGTTCTTTTCACAAAGCACATCTGGACCCACTAGAGTCATTGCATGTGTGTTCTTATACTAAAACTAGCACTAGAGTCATTGCATGTGTGTTCTTTCCACAAACCACACATGGATCAACCAGTGTAATTACATGTGTGTTCTATCCACAAACCACATATGGATCAACCAATGGCATTGCGTATGTGTTCTTTCCACAAACCACATATGGATCCACCAGTGTTCACTTCATGTGTGTTCTTTCCACAAACCACACATGGATCCACCAGTGTTCATTGCATGTGTGTTCTTTTCCACAAATCACATATGGATCCACCAGTTTTCATTGCATGTGTGTTCTTTTCTACAAACCACATATGGATCAACCAGTGGTCATTGCATGTGTGTTCTTTTCACAAACCACTTATGGACCCACTAGAGTCATTGCATGTGTGTTCTTATACTAAAACTAGTAATAGAGTCATTGCATGTGTGTTCTTTCCACAAACCACACATGGATAACCTAGTGTCATTGCATGTGTGTTCTATCCACAAACCACATATGGATCAACCGATGGCATTGCATGTGTGTTCTTTCCACAAACCACATATGGATCCACCAATGTTCACTGCATGTGTGTTCTTTCCACAAACCACACATGGATCCACCAATGTTCATTGCATGTTTGTTCTTTTCCACAAACCACATATGGATCCACCAGTGTTCATTGCATGTGTGTTCTTTGCTGCAAACCACATATGGATCAACCAGTGGTCATTGCATGTGTGTTCTTTTCACAAACCACGTATGGACCCACTAGAGTCATTGCATGTGTGTTCTTATACAAAACCAGCACTAGAGTCATTGCATGTGTGTTCCTGACATAAACCACATATGTACCCACTAGAGTCTTTGCATGTGTGTTCTTTCCACAAACCACACATGGATCAACCAGTGTCATTGCATGTGTGTTCTTTCCACAAACCACACATGGATCAACCAGTGGTCATTGCATGTGAGTTCTTTTCCACAAACCACATATGGATCCATTAGAGATATTCCATGTGTGTTCTTTCCACAAACCACACATGGATCAACCAATGGCATTGCATGTGTGTTCTTTCCACAAACCACATATGGATCTACCAGTGGTCATTGCATATGTGTTCTTTTCACAAACCACATATAGACCCACTAGAGTCATTGCATGTGTGTTCTTTCCACAAACCACACATGGTTCCACCAATGGCATTGCATGTGTGTTCCTGACATGAACCACATACGGACCAACTAGAGTCATTGCATTTGTGTTCTTTCCACAAACCACACATGGATCAACCAATGTTCACTTCATGTGTGTTCTT